>CP142461.1:7500-1478125 GCA_038049695.1 Cinnamomum chago
CTGATGATAAAGAAAGAAAAAGGAGGATTTGTTGTTACAAATCAGGAACCTTCTCTTCATCACAGATAAACTACCATGCTCACGAGAAAGAGCTATTAGCAGTTGTTTTAGGAATAGAAAAATATGCCATCTTCCTAAGACCAAAGAAATTCCTAGTAGAAACGGATTCCAAATTTGTCCAATTTTTTAGGAATGCACAGCTCACTAAGTTTTCCCAAAGAAGACTTATTAATTGGCACCATTTCTTAAATGAATTTGACTACGATGTCAGACATGTTGCAGGCAAAAGTAATGAACTTGCCGATATAGTCTCCAGAGAAAAGGTATTCTCTAATATTGATGATTCTTATCCTGATATAACACAGTGTTTTGTTCTATAGATGATAAGAGGCAGAGGAGGAAGACTCCCCCAAATAGGCAGAGGCAGGTTCATTCCTGCGATGATAAGTCAAGAACAATTCCAAGAATTTTTGGAATATCAAGAGCTAGGCAGACTAACAATTAAGGATGAAGAGGGAAGCACCTCCAGTGATACCCCTCCTCTTAAGATCATCAAAACAGAAGATGAAAGCACAGACCAATTCTGGACCACAGTCCAAGGAAGTCCCCAGAAGGAGCAAAAGATACCCCCAAAAATCTTGGAGGATATAGACCAAGTCTTATACCCCCACGGATTCATTAAGGAAAACTACCCTAAGAATAATATGGTAGGAAAGGTTTTTCTAAAAACCTGCAACTTTGCTGACCAATTCCCCATAGGGATTTTAAGAAGGAAGTTCGTAAGAGACGAGCTCCTTGTAGTAGATAATATATGGGCCTCCCATACATCAAGAGTTAATAAAACCATCGAGCTCAAACAAGCAATTATTGCTGCATTGAGAGTCATGAGAGATAACAGGATTCTCCTGACTCAAGAAAAGGACCATGTTAATCTATATGTTAAAGAACTGATTAACAATACTGGAATTATCTCCTATGCAGAAGTAGCAGGAGAAGCAGAGAAGTATACCTACAAGCTCCACAGTTTCTCGGTCTCCCTTTCAGTACCAACACAAGAACCAGAAGAACTAGAAGGAAGCTTCTTAAGGTATACACCAGCTCTAGCCATAATGACCCAACTGGTCAATGGAGAACATAAAGAAGGCATAGCACTGGTTGCAGGCAGTTCTGAGTTAAGTCCTCTGGTATGGCTTTCAGGCCAAGCAAACCAGAAGTTTTGGGAAGAGCAGAAACAAGCACTCTTCAGTTTAGGGTTTGTAAGATTTATTGACATCCATAATGAGGAGAATTTACAACTCCTCACAGCAGAGTCAGAAAAAGTCTTGTTAAAGACAATTTTGGAGTATCCATGCTCAGTTGAGATCTTTTCCCTCTTTCCAGAGGAGTTCAGTTTAATCAGGATCCATCCTGAAGTTCATAATCCAGAGCTTTTAGCTCAAGCAGAGATCAGAAACAAGGAGATATACACAAAATTAGAAATCTCCAGGCTGAGAGCTTTAACAATTGAAGAAATTAGCTACCATTTAGGAAAACAAGGAAGAGAATATTATACTCTATACTATTCTCCCAGTTTGGTTATTCAATCAAGGTTCGTCATCGGATCAGGCACAGTCGAGAGAGTAAAAAAAGGGCATGCTCCACTCAAAATCGCCCTTCCTTGTTCCCTACTCGAAGTAATAGCCTTGGGCCTGTCATCTCCAGGGGTTTCAGAACTCGGCCAACAAATCGCTCCAGGAATCCTCTTGGACCCAGCAGAGGTTGGCCCATCTACCGACAGTTCAAGCACAGCCTCCGAAGTCTTTTACTCATATAATGAAGAGGCAAAAGCAAAGCAGGCACAGTAACAGCCGTGGTCTGCCTCTTTCGGCTAAAAGCAGTACTGTTGCTGCCTCGAGCCGCACAAAAGGACGCAGAATATCAATGCTGCTCCCCGCATAGTAAAAGAACGCAGTATCCTATGCGTTCACATGCCCAATGTAAATCCATTGTTATCTTTTATTTCATTTGGCTTTTGAGTTTTTTTTAGATCCGGCAATTGTTTGCCTATATAAGGATCCTTCGTCTGTAAGTAAAGGAAGGAGATTAGCACTCAAGAAACTTGTAGAGCAAGCTTGTTTCCGAAGGTATGATAGGCTAAGGCCCCATCCAGGTAGCTGGAGGGGCGTCTCTCTAAGATGTAATAGTTTGTTTGTACCTTAAGACACCTTTTTATAATAAAATGTGAGTTATCTTCTATATCTGTGCCTCTTGATTACTTGATTATATTTTCTCAATTTTGATAATGGTTCTAAGGCTTGTCATTTTCCCTTATGAGGACGTCTAATAGTAGCCTCTTTGAAGCCTGGGTTTGGCGTTGTTTGGCGTTTGAATTTGGATTAGTCCAGTTGACATTTGGGGACTGTAAGACCTGCTATTATCACTGGTTAATTAAAAGCTACCAGAAGCAGAGGAGACTTGCACATGTCTCAGTTGAGAGAAAATTATTAAGTTTTCCGGAAGCTTATGTGGACCATAACCCACTTAGTATTATTATTAAGATGTCAAAAGGATATGAATGAAACTGTTGCCTTAGTTGAGCACCCTAACAGTTATCTATTTCTTAATCATATCTTCCCTCAGCATTATCCTTTCTTTCTTTACTAACTGCAGAAACTCTATTATCAGTTGCTTAGTGTGTTGTGACAGAAGCTGTGATATCTGCCATATCATTTGGTGTTTTAATATCAAAGAAGGCAATACAATCAGCCCTCTAGAGCCCGGTAGGAGTTTTGTTTAAGTTTTTGACAGTGTGGTATCAGAGCCAGCCTTTCTTAGTTGACTCGAATGTGTGATTTTCCGGGAACCCTGGAATATGTTGAGATCGGAGGCTCATCTGAAGAGCCACCAATTTTGAAGGAACTTCCATGGCATGAAGTTTCAATGGAGGACCCTGTCTACCAGGTTTATGTCCAAGGAAGATCAGAGTTTTTTACCCGTCATTTAGATCAAGGCATAAAAAATATAAAGTCCTTGCACTACTATAACAAGAGTTTAAGCTGTGGTCTCCCCAGTCTGGAACTTGTACTCCAGACAATTATGGAAAGAAGACGAATTATTCTTTTAGAAGATATTCTCTTCATTAGAATAGGAAATCCAGCACAAGATAATGCTTTCCTATGGCATAGGCGGTATCTTACCGCATTTTTAGATATCATCAATAATGTTAACAAGAGGTTCATGAGAGGACCTTCCAGAGCTATGTACTATGGCTCTGCATTAGCTAATGATATTTGTATAGAATATCAGGATGGATATGATAATTTCATACCCACTCTAGATGAATACACAGCGTTGTGGCAAGAAGCCATGACATTTGCTGCGCAGGAAAACCTTGTTCCTGATGACGTCAAGCCTTATTTAAGGTTGCAACAGGAATATAACTATCCTGATTACAGAGTATCCATCCTTAGGACCCAAACTGAAACTAAAAGGATAAAGATTGTAGAGGTCCTACGAGAAAGTGTTACCAATGGGATTTTCACCCTAATCATGGAACCCTACATTGAGGACCACTTGAGTTGGGTACAACGATACCTAGCAGAGTTCCCAGTACATTACTGGAATACTAAATACATCTTGGCCTTCACCCAAGAAATTAAGACAGGACTGGACCACCTCAACATGGAGGAATATTTTAAAAAAATGAACTCCTCCTTATATGAAGTCTTTATTGAGCACAGAAGACTGCTCAAAAGGGTTTACACTACAATGGTAACCATTCAAGGCTACCATGGGAACTTCTTATGGTTCCAATTTAGAGAGTTACATGGAGCAACCCATCAAGAGTTATTCATGATGGACTACAAAAGTCTCATGGATCATAAAGAGCAGTATGATGCTGCAGTCCAGCAGGCATTAATCCAATATGCCCTATGTAGAAAAATGGATAAATTAACTTTATCCAGTGAGGCATCCACTTCTGGTCTTAAATGAATAATACTAGACCATCCCCTATAGCCCGTATACACTATTGGTTATACGGACCCTGTAATTTTAGGGAGAATAACTTCATTCCCCTAAATAGAGAATATTGGCCATCATCTAGTTGCTGGCATGGAAGTGAAGATGGGAACTGGAGACACCTCTCACATATTCCCTATGTCACAAGCAGTGAACCTACCACCAGAGACCTAGCAGCCCTAGGAAACACTCTGAGTGATAGAACCCAATGGCTAATAGAAATGGTAGGCAAAACCAGCCTAGTCCAAGCTGAGATAGCCAATGAAATAAGTCTGAAACTAGACTTAGTTGAGAATTTCTTAGATGAAATTAGTAAAGAACTTCCTGAAAACTTTGGAGCTGCTTTAGAACAGATGTATAATACTGTTGTAAAGACTGGGAGTACAATTGAGAATCTGTCTAAACAAATGGAACAGATTGCCTTAGAAGTACGAGATATTTCTAAGAGGCTTAAGACAGTCCAAGAGGCTGTAGGCGCAAACTTAACTTAGAGGTTTTATGGATTGCGAACCATACGAAAATCCTCTAAGGGCAGAGAGGAAAGCTGCCTCTACCTTGGAAGAGTTTTTAGAACAAATCCAAAATATAGTCACTACAGGAGGACATCGTTTCCTCATTCAGAGATCTCAGCTAGAAAGAGCATCTAGTCTTACCCTGAACCAGACATTAGCAAATGCACAAAACTTTGTGATGTCCGAACTCATCCAGCTAAGGGAAGAAATACATTCCCATGTAGGAAAAAACCAAGAAGACCTCTACAAAGGCCTTTACAGTTTTTTTGAGACGTTCTCAGCCTACCAACGGAGTCTCAGTCATGAAATGAAAAACTTGGCAGTACAGGTAGTTCTAAACCAGAACAATCAAGAAACTAACAATATTAAGGAAAGACTATTAGAACTTTCCAATAACATTGTCTACAAGCTATCCCAGTTAGAAAAAAATATTCTTGGGATAAGAAGCGACCTAGCTTCAACACAGCATGCCTATCCTTATAAGGGCATAACCGATGCTATTGCTTCAGCAGAAAGAAATATTAGAAGCATGGCAGAAAACTTAAGAGATGAAGTACTCCAGAATTTTGATAAAAATATCAAAATAATGGAAGATGCTTGTTCAGCCATCTTGTTAGAATTCCAACCCATAAAGAATGGATCTAACATGATATTAAGAGATATGCTCCATTATCATAAAATCCAAACTACTATGATAACGGAGATGCACAGTAAAATTGATGCTGTCCACACACAGCTGCAGGTAGTAGAAAAAACTACCAGGTTACACGGAGAAAAGCTAAACAGCTTAACCGTATCTCCAGCACAGGCCATGACTACTAAAAATAGCCAGTTAAAACCTGTCCGTCCTCCCATAGGGAGACCTGAATCTAATATGATCCATGTTAAGAATTTTGGGAGAATACTTAAAGAAAAGTGTTCCAAACAAAAACCCAAAATGAACTGGAACTCCTTTGGAGACAAAGAATGGCAAATCGTTGAGAAAGCCATGAGAGAACAAACTCTCCCCCCAGTTCGTAATGATGATCTTTTCCAGTATGCTGATAATCCAATTGGGAAAGGATATGAAATCACCAAATGGAGTGATTTAAACAAAGTTGTTAGAATACAACAAAAATTCCAGGTCTTCCATCCAACATGGATCAAAGAAGCCACAGATAAAGGTTTTGAGTTTGTCTCACTGGCCTTATTTCAGTGTAGAATCCAAGGTCTACACAGTCCAGATCCTAACGTTAGGATATGTGTTATCCTATCCGATGAGAGGGCTAAAGATTTTAAAACCAGTATAATAGGAATAGGACAAATGGATTTACTCCAAAACATCGCCTATTTTAATGTTATACCTGGTTATGTGATCCCTATTGAAGCAGTTGATCAAATCAAGCTCTTAGTAGGAACCAAAGGCTATGAAAATTACAACATAGAACATGGTATCCTATCTGTCCAACACCAGAGCAGGGTTATGCTTACTAACCTTGCTATTGATGGTATGCATGAGCACATCCAAAGAGGAAGACTAAATGAAGAAGTATTATTCAGAACCTCTAGAGATGCTTCAGACTATACCTTTGTCAAGATCCCTACTTCTGGGATAGTCAGAGATCTGGGAATATGGAATTTTCCAGAATTATTGCCAAAACAAGAGAAGCCAAAATTTAATACTCTTGATTTTGTACATCAAGTAGGAAACTCGTTTTCCCTTAAGTTTGCAAAACCCACTATGGTTAAGCAAAAAAGCAGAGAAGAACTTGAAGAAGAATTTAAGACTCCTTTCCTAGGATTATCTTCCAGGCCTGAACGAGCCGAAAGGCTTCGTCAAAGAAGATCCCTGGATAGAGGACCTAGCAGAAATAGGCCAGTCATTAAGTTGATCAGGTCTAATTCATCTACTAGCTTAAATTCAGAATTCCAGGTCAATACTATAACCATTGACAAAGCAGAGACTTTCGATCAATTAGAATCTATTATTAGAAGAGAAGAAAACTCTTAGAAAATAGAAGCTCAGCCATCCATACTAGTTAACACTATTAGTATAGATGGAGATCGAGATAAAGAAAGGGTTGAAAAACCCAATACAGAATTTAAGGTTCCCATTTACCATAGACCAGACAGCATGGTTGAAAAAAAGGGAAAAATGTTTGAAGGCAAGACTCACATGCCTATCCAACCAATGGTCTCTACTGGTATTGTCCTTGACCTTAACACAGTCAGAGACAAGAGGAAAGCCTTAGAAGACTGGCAGAAGCAAATGGAAATATGCTTTACTATGACGCCAGAATGGGATGTGCCAAGTTGCCATACCTATGCAGAGTTGTCCTTTGACGGTATCATAAAAGACCATTTTGAGACTTTGAAACTAGGTCTCAATCCAGAACATGTTATTGCTCTTAGGAAGTATGAGCAAGAATACATGCATCAGAGAAATGTAGACGGATATGTCTACCTGTTAAGCAGGGAATTCATAGGACAAACTGAATCCCTAACGCAGAGCCAGAAGATTGAGCGTGCAAGAATCAAACTTGCACAACTTAAGATTTGTAATCTTAAGTATATCGAAGAATATAGCAACAATTTTAACGCTATATTTTACAAATGTAGAGATGAGACCTTGAAAGATGAATATTTCAGGAAAATCCCTACAATTGGTGAATTGATCATGAAAGCCTACCGAAAATGGCGAGGAAGGCATGATGGAGAAAGATACCTTAAAGATGATACCTTAGGAGAAAGGATCAATTTTACTCTAGATTATATCACCGATAAAAGGAAGGGTGATAGAGAGAGGAAGCTGATTGAAGCAGCTTTTGCTGAGGTCTCATTCAAAGATGAAAGAGATAATTTACAAGCCATCCAATGGGGATGTAAAGAGAAAGAGCATCGCAGAGACAAGCATAAATCATCTCGAAGGTTTAAGCATAATTACAGAAAAGGTATAGACTTCTTTTCCCACAAGAAAAGAAGAAGAAAATCTTTTAAATTCAGAAAATCAGAATCCTTTAAGGACCCCGAGAAGAGGTACAAAAACCTCAAGCGGAGAAAATATTGGAAGAAAAATACTTCCGAGCACAGAAGGGTTAAGAATTATAGGAAACCCAATATTTCAGGTCCAAGCAATAAAGAATGTTGGACATGCGGAGAGCCTGGACATTTTGCTCCAGATTGTCCAAAAAAGAATGCCAAACAAGCCAGAGTTAATACCATAGAGCTCATAATGCCCTATGCAGATTCCCACGATTTTGACATTCTTTACCATTCAGAACTAAGAGATATTGATGAAAAGTCAGTATACTCAGTAGTGACTGAAAGCACAGAAAGCTGTACTTCTCCATCCGATGATGAAGAACCAGAATCTTCCTATGAGATTTGGTCAAATACAGTGACCATTAAGCAAGAGGGAGAATCTTCAAAAACAAAATCCTTCTATGAAAAGTTTGAAAACCAAACCATCAAGTGGAAGACCAAGAAATGGTCCGTTAAGAACCAAAGGTTCAGATCATAACCTATTCCTGATGAAATACCCATAGAATTCCAAGCTATGGTATCTTCTGATATCCACACCTGTGAAGAATGTGGATATCCTACTACTATTCAGATGGAAGAAGGAGATATACTATTCATTAATGAAAAGTATGGACTCCACTACCATAAGACTTGTTTCCTTGCTGTCCTCCAAGACAATCAAGGAATACAAGCCATGTGAACTGTCCTAGATGGATTAGGGCAATTCTGGAAGGAGATTGAAGAAGCTAGACTTCTATCCTACCTTCAGCAGAGAGAGCTTGGTATTATTCATAACCAGCTAATCCACAATGTCAGTTCTCAAGCGGAATCTGACCCTGAGATAGATGAAGAAATTCGACTCAATCAAGATGGAACTGAAACTCATAAAATTCGGAATAAAGAAAAAGCTGTTAGAATCGCTAACAGCATTGAAGTCAACAACCACCAAAATGAAGGAGGCCTCCTCTTTACTAAGTTAACTTTTGCTAACTTAGGAGGACATACCATTGAAGCCCTGTTTGACACAGGCTCTACTACTTCCTTTATAAAGAAAGGAGTAATTCCAGATAGCCACATGGTGACATTACGAACACCATATGTAAGAAAGGGAGCTAACTCAACCCCCTTCACTCTCAAGAGACAAACTAAGTCTCTTCTTATCCATATTCAGGACACGTTACATAAAATCAAATTTCTTGAAATCGATTCTATGACGATCAGTGAAGCCATTTTGGGACAAGACTTTCTTGAAGACTTTGAGAAATATACTATCCATTACTCACCAGAACCTCACCTGGTTCTCTTTCTTACCTTTAAGGAACTTATACTTCCTCTTTAAACCCATGAAGAGTCGTATATGCCTTCCTTCAGAGCCGCCGCGAAACGTGGTGACAATAGTAGGGAGTTAAGTAGAGAGATAGACCAACACCAAGGCCTAAACCCTAAACCCTAAACCCTAACCCCTAACCCCTAACCCTAAACCCTAAAACCCTAAACCCTAACCCCTATGTAAGACCCCGACCCGAGTGAACCCGATTAGTGCTAATTAAATTGCGTGTTAGTGCTAAGCTTGATTAGTGTTTTTGGTTAAGTTGGGTTTGGATTAGCTGTGATTCTAGCTTTGAGCTAATTCGAACGTTTTGATTTGCTTGGTGTTAGTAGGACCCTTTGGGGGGTTCCTTTTCATGTCATTGCATATGTTTGAGGATTTATCGGAGGTTTTTATATTCATAATTTTAATCCCGTTTTACTCGCTTTGATGTTCCCTACAACTTTCATGTTGATCCCGTTTTCGTTTGAGATCCCGAAACCCGAATTCTTGGCCTTGAGGGCAAAACAGTCATTGCACACCAAATCTGTACCCAAAACTTGATATTCCCGAAACCCGCGAAACATGCACTTTTTAGAAATTAGATATTTCGACGAACATTTCTTCCTTCTTCGTCGAATTCATCTGAGGACCCGAGAGAGATGATTTCAGCCAATGTAGCTCCTTTAGTTGTGGGACCCAACCCAACCCAACTCATTTGTTAGCAAGGGAAGCCATCTCCCTTCTTCTTCATTCTTCTTTTCCAGCACAAGAGTGAAAGCTAGGGCTTTGTGAGGAACTCTTCTTCTTCTTGCTTCTCCATCTCAAATCCACTTTCAAGCTTGCACCAATAGGAGAGTGGAGGTCATCACCTTCTTCATCTCCTTGAGAACTTTCTTTCCATAGCTTTTGTGGAGCTCACCAACCATTACAAGACCTCCTTTGAGCCTACCATTGCCATTAGAGGACCTTAAAGGTAAGTAATCATCCTCATCTCCTAGATTAGTGTTCCTCTAGCTCTTGATAAGCCCCATTTACATTATTGAAAGTCCTTTCAATTTCATTCTTGGTGTAACCCATTTTAGGGTTTTATTTTTGGGGTTTTGCCTTGTAGCTTGGATTCATTGTCTTGGAAGACTCTATAGAGCTTGATTTCATTGTTTGAAGACCTAAGGCAAGTGAATGAATGACTTTTCCAAAGCTTTCATTTATTTTGAATATTTCCATTAATGCACATTTAATGTTTTGTTTTGAAATGAATGCTTATGATAGAGTGTTGATGGCATATTTATGAACATAGTGAAGTGGTAGTTCATGGCATTGAATGTCTTATTGTTTTGTTCAAATGTATATGTTGTGAAATGGTTTCCTTCTTCCTTTTTCCTTGTATTGAATGTATGGTTGATGGAGGAGAATGGGATGGATAATGTTAGAGATTTGAAGTAGATGGAATGGGATTTTAGACTCCTCATTTGATGTGTAAGAAGGGCTAAAAGGAGGTTGTAAAAAGGAAAAATTTCTGTGGAGCCGAACTGGTCCGAATTCAAGATTTGGACAGTTCGCTCGAGCGACCATGACAGTTCTTCATCTCTGTCTATGCTGGCGACATTAAGATGAATTGGCTGAGCTTCTATGTCCTTAGGAATGGGTGTCCTTGGATCATAGAATCTAATTCTTCATAGTTTTGAGCTCTTCCAAAATCCATAGTGTTTAATCTTATGGGATTGGAGTCAACGGTTGAAGAGGAAGCTGATCTCTGTAATAATTTGATTACAGGTTTCTTACTGCCTGGTGGAGTGGTAAGATTTGAAAAGCTTCTTCTGGGCTCAGGAGATTGGAACATTAATTTAGTTGAACTAAATTCTTCTTCCAATTCTTTGTTTGATTGTTTTTGAACAATCTCTGGCTCTGCAAATTTGAGAGTAATATTATTATTCTCATCTTGATGTACAAAGTCTAAGACATTGTACTTCTTCTGGATTGGTAGAATTTCTAGGAAATTCCACATACCGATATTTTCCAACATACGTTTTGTTGGCACCTTTTGAAAGGTATAATCAGTTATTCCTCTGCTTAACCCGCAGGAAGTACGAATCAAGACTTCTTCATTCTGCCTTCCTTTTTGGATATGGGTTAACAAACCATCTTGAGCATAGTTTGTAAACATAACTCTGCTTTGATATTGGACTGATATTGATATTTCTCATATCCTTTAGTTCCAATAATCAACTTGATGAATTTGGCTGCCATGATAGGGAGCACAAATCCGGGAATAACACTGAAATGGGTAATATTATCATGGAACTGTAATTCGCCTATTCCTACAATGCTATCCTTAAAATCTTGTACTATTTCATCTACAAGAACAGTGCAAATTTTGATGTTAGGATTGGGACTATGTAGTCCTTGAATCCTACATTGGAATAAACCATGAGAAAGGTACCTAAATCCTTTCCTTATTCTCATGTCTATCCATGCTTGGTCAAAAACATTATATTTTGAATATAATTTTTTGACATCAACCAAGCTTCCAAACTTGGTTATCTCATATTCTCTTCCTCTAGGATTTTCTTCTTGTATGAAGAGGTCTTCATAACTGACTGGAGGTAACGTTTGGTTCTGCAAGGCATGTTATATGACTTGCCATTCTTTGTCTCCAAAATTTCCCCAGTTCATTTCAGGCTTTTCCTCAAAAAGATTATTTCTGAGCCTTTTTTCAATACGCTTTAGTTGGAGCATATTAGAAGTTGGAGTTCCTAACAGAGGGTTAGGAGGAGTTAACTGAATTTTAGTGCTTCCTTCTTTTATTTGAGAAAGAGCACAAATTTTTCCAAGAATATTGTTATTCCTCTTGAGCTGTTCAATGAGGTAATCAATTTTCTTGTCCTGTGCTTTAGTAGTATCTTCTACTTTTGATAAATTGCTTTGTATGGTAGCAATTTTATCATGTATTTCTGTCACACCCCCGAACCGAAACCTCGGGGGCGGGAATGGGATTAAAGCATAAAATATATTTTACTTCTCCCAGGATCCGCGTGTGTGAAGACAACACATCCTGAATATTTTGCGGAAGCTTTCGTGGCGTTGCGACCCGAAGTCCGTGGCCATCGGATTCCGCGTCGCACTCAACCTTTAGCATCTAGCTATCATATCAAGAATCATATCAGACTGGAGTAACCATCACAATAAATTACAGAGCTGACAATAACAGGATATTACATTCCCAAATATGTTCAAGTTACAATTATCAATGTACATTAATTAAGAATCCCAAGAAAAGGCTAATAAAAGCCATACAACAATAAGCTATAAACACTACCCCAAATATGACGTAGCTCCGATGTCAAGCTCAATGTCTACATGACATAGCCGACAAAACAACCTGCAAAACATGGCTCCACAGCCAACAGAGCTCTCAACTCGGGACGAAGAAATCTGAACCTGAGTACCAAAAGTAGTGGGTCAGACACGACGGTCTGGCAGGTGGATGAAAAGATAATAAATATACTGAAGAATAAAACATAAGATAAATCATGATACTCGATCAAATGCGGCATATAATTAAACGGGTGCAAAAGTCGGGAATCTCGGGGAAAACCTGTATTCATTTCAAGCATGGGTAAAACATGAATATCTAATAAAACATGTGTTCGTTTACATCATCTATAATCATAGATATTTGACAAGCGGGTGTTCGTCTAAAACGTGTATAAATATAGTGGTTTGACAAAACAAACGTTCATTTGAGACTTAGGTAAAAACATAAGTATTTAACAAACCGGGTATTCATAGCAGTCTGGCAAAACCAAAGTCCATTTGAAACATATGTGAAAGTACAGATATTTGACAAATCGGGCATTCATTTAAAACATGCGTAATCATGTAAATCTAGCAAAATCATGGATCGTTTGAAACATATGTAAAAGCATGGGTCTTCACCCAACCGGCATTCATTTAAAATATGTGCGGGTACAAAGAACAGAAAACAATATAATAATAACTGAACTTATAGTAGAGAATAGAAACACTTGTTTAAATAACAACTTTCATAAAGGAAACGAATCATTTATCGGAAAACAAGTAAGCAATATAAAACATGTCGGGTATCCAAGGAATCGGGAACTGGCAAGATGGCAACCACACGAAGCTATGTCCTCTATCACTAAAGCGATAGAGCAATAACTAGGCCCTGATCTCAGTCACTCGAAGTGAGGAGAAACAGGGGATCTCATATAAATACATATACTAGGCACTGATCTCAGTCACTCGAGGTGAGGAGAAACAGTGGATCTCATGAATGCATATACATATACTATACATGACCATGGTAGCGAGCCGGGCATCGGGGACCACAGTAGCAATCTGCGGTATCGGGACAAGACCACGGTAATAACCGGGTAGCGGGATCCAAACTGCAGCTGGCGGGACAAGAGGGGGATCTCCAAGTCGGTGGATCAGACCAACAGGGTTATCCAAGCTTAGTGGTGCCGACTCATAGGTCAAATACAATCAAGATAATGCAAGTAAATCAAGTACAAATACATAATCAAACGGGCAAGACGGGGGTGCTCAAGGGCACACTGACATATCATGTGGTGCAATGCACTTCGGGACAAGTAACTGTTACTAGAGTAACTTCAATGCTTTCGGGAAAACAAGTCATGTAATGCAAATCTCGGGAAATGAGGTGAAACAATGAACTATAACTGTAAGACCCCGACCCGAGTGATCCCGATTAGTGCTAATTAAGTTGCGTGTTAGTGCTAAGCTTGACTAGTGTTTTGGTTAAGTTGAGTTTGGAATAGCTTTTGATATAGTTTTGGGGATTTTGATTTGCCTTGTGTAGTAGGACCCTTTGGGGGGTTCCTTTTCATGACATTGCATATGTTTGAGGATTTATCGGAGGTTTTTACATTCATGATTTTAATCCCGTTTTACTCGCTTTGATGATCCCTACAACTTTCATGTTGATCCCGTTTTCGTTTGAGATCCCGAAACCCGAATTCTTGGCCTTGAAGGCAAAATAGTCATTGCACACCAAATCTGTACCCAAAACTTGATATTCCCGAAACCCGCGAAACATACACTTTTTAGAAATTAGATATTTCGACGAACATTTCTTCCTTCTTCGTCGAATTCATCCGAGGACCCGAGAGAGATGATTTCAGCCAATGTAGCTCCTTTAGTTGTGGGACCCAACCCAACCCAACTCATTTGTTAGAAAGGGAAGCCATCTCCCTTCTTCTTCATTCTTCTTTTCCAGCACAAGAGAAAACAAGCTAGGGCTTTCTTCTTCCTCTTCTTCTTGCTCTTGCTCTCCCCCACTCAATCCACTTCCAAGCTTGCACCAATAGGAGAGTGGAGGTCATCACCTTCTTCATCTCCTTGAGAGCTTCCTTTCCATAGCTTTTGTGGAACACACCAACCCTTACAAGATTTCCTTAGAGCTTGTCATTGCCATTAGAGAACCTTGCAAGTAAGTATTTCCCTTTATCTTCTAGATTTGTTATCTCCTAGCTCTTGAGAAGCTTCCCTATCACCCTTGGGAGATTTCCTTGCTATTTTATTGTTTTGACTCTTTTAGGGTTTGTTGTATTTGGGGTTTTTGCCTTGTAGCTTGGATCATTGTCTTGGAGGACTTGATAGAGCTTGATTCCATTATTTGAAGGCCTAAGGCAAGTGAATGATTGGAGTACTTTGAGTTTTAAATGGTTTGGTGAACATTAATGACCTTCTCATGTTTTATTGATTTCTCATTTTGGAAATAAATGTTCTTGTTGGATTATTAAAGAGTGTCTTTATGGCCATAAAGATATGTTAGCTCTTTGCATTTAATTTCCTCTTGGTTGATAATCATGTACTCTCATTGTGAAATGGTTTCCTCTTTCCTTTTTCCTTGTGTTGAATGTATGGTTGGTGGAGGAGAATTTGATTGATTAAATGGAGGATTTGTTGTAGTTTGGAGGGAGAAATAGGCTCCTCATTTGATGTGTAAGAAGGGCTAAAAGAGGGTTGTAAAAAGGAAGAGAAAGAGAGGAACTGAACTGCCCGAAATTCAGTCTCTGGACAGTTCGCTCGAGCGACCTGTCCAGAAAAGGATACGGGTGTTCCAGTAGCCTGGTCGCTCGAACGCATGTAAATAACCGCTCGACCGATGAGTTCGCTCGAGCGAACTCTTCGATTCGCTCGAGCGATGCGGTCTGCCTGGCATAGGCCACGTGGGTACAGAAATTTCGGCCGATCGATCGGACCGAAGTGGGTTTTGAGATTTATTTTTTTTGTGGACCTTGGCTACCCTCTTTGGATTCACTTGACCATATGTGAGAGCGTCTTGAGCTGATGCTCTTCACGGTTGGTTCGGAATGCATCGAAGTTCAATCTATTCCATCTTGAACGGGATGGAACGACACGATATCCCCTTCATACCTAAATGCAAAGTCTATTTCCTTGGGTATCGCGAATTCTATTCCTTTCGGTGATTGAGTAGGTTGCTCGATGGTTCCGAGTTGACATCGTACTTAGGATGGACCGTTTATAGTCTTGATTTTTCTATCATAGTATCTCGTACTATCCATAAGCTCATTAAAGTTTTAAAAATCGTAAAAGTGCATAAGGAGCCCGGAATGTCTTCAAACTCAAAGAGTACCAAATCATTTCCATAATCGACATACGGGACCCCTATTCACTCAAATAGATCTTAAAACCATTATCTTTCCCGAATTGGTATTGTTCATTATATTCTTCATTTCCAAGATTTACATTTCATGAATTGTTTCCCCGATAGCATTGTTATACACTTGAAATGGTTACTTGACCCGAAGTGCATTGCACGACATGATATGTCAGTGTGCCCTTGAGCGCCCCCGTTTTGCCCGCTTGATTATATATATTTCTACTTGATTTATTTGCATTGTCTCGATTGTATTTGACCTATGAGTCGGCACCACTAAGCTTGGATAACCTCGTTGGTTTGATCCACCGACTTGGAGATCCCCCCTCTTGTCCCGCCAGCTGCAGTTTGGATCCCGCTACCCGGTCATTACTGTGGTCTTGTCCCGATACCGCAGATTGCTACTGTGGTCCCCGATGCCCGGCTCGCTACCGTGGTCATGTATAGTATATGTATTTATATGAGATCCCCTGTTTCTCCTCACCTTGAGTGACTGAGATCAGGGCCTAGTTATTGCTCTATCACCTTAGTGATAGAGGACTTAGCTTCGTGTGGTCGCCATCTTGTTTGTTCCTGATTCCTTGGATACCCCATGAGTTTTATCTTGTTTACATGTTTTCTAACAAATGATTTATCTGTTTTATGAGAGTTTTTGCTTAAATAGATTTCCTTGCTTTTCGAGATATTTCATCTATTATGTGTTGTTGCATCTTCTCACTCTCTTGCCAAACCGTCGTGTCTGATCCTTCGCTTTGGTACTCAGGTCCCGTTGCCGGTTTCCTTGAGGAGGAGCCGGAGGAGGCAATAGGTGAGCTGCAAGCTCTAGTTGAGTGGCGTGCTGACGATGTCATGTAGACATCGGGTTGCCAAGATGCGTAACATTTTGGGGAAAACTTCTTAACCATTCTTTTGGGTTATTATTTTGTAATATTGGCCTTTGTTGGCCTCTAATTTTGGTAAATGTAACTAAATGATATTTTGTCTAACTTTAACACCTTTTGGGAAACTTGCTATAGATCATTGCTCATTCTGATACAGTTTGATATTTGATATTAATACTTGCATGATTAGAGATAGTCTACTATTTGATTTGCTACACGCTTCCGCACTCAAAAGAAATATTCATGCAAGGTTGTGATATCCTCACCGCGGACACCTGTGGGAAATTAAATAAATCGTATATTGTGGATGTAGATAATCATCATCAATCATCATTCACTAATTAGTCCCGATCCCGGATTCGAATTCCCGGTCCGGGGTCGCGACAGACTGGTATTAGAGCGAGACGTGTTTCAAGCAATTAAAAGAAACTAGAAATCCTAAGGACGTGGCGAGGATCCGTTAGATCTTTCGTTAGCTAGTATCGTGTGAGCAATGTGTGACCCTTTTATTGGATTATTATGTGCTAACCATTTGTTTTGCAGCATCATGCCTCCACGTAAGAGACCGTTGAATGGCAACCCTACTACAAGCAATAGTGAGCATACAGGGCCTCTAGAAGAGGATATCGTTGAGAACCATGGTCATCCACCTAATCAATTTCAAGATATGATGAGAGCCATGCTTGACCAACAACGTCAAGCTAATGAAAATCAAGCCAGACTGCAAGAACAAATGCTAAAGAGAGAGGAAGACCATGCTAGAGAGATGCAAGAAATGCAGAGACAATTGCTTGAGGTCTTGCAAAGAAGACCAGAACCGGTTCAACCCCAACCAGCTATAGTCATAAACCAAAGGCAACATGATCCAAATGCCTTGTTTGAACGGTTCAGGAAAAGAGCTCCGAAATTTCTGTACCAGTGCATTAAAACAGTTCAACGTTATCCCAACGTGGCCTATGCCAGACAGACCGCATCGCTCGAGCGAATCGAAGAGTTCGCTCGAGCGAACCCATCAGTCGAGCGGTTATTAAAAATGCGTTCGAGCGACCAAGCTACTGGAAATGCCCGAATCCTTTCCTGGACAGTTCGCTCGAGCGAAGTGTCATGGTCGCTCGAGCGAACGGTCCAGAAATGGATTCCGGACCAGTTCAGCTGTCCTCTTTCTCTTCCTTTTTCCTTTCCCTTCCAACACTTAAACAATCACATAGAACTATAAACAAGAAGACTAAAATACATGTTTCCAAGACAATAATATGGGCTAAAGAGCTCCTCATTTCAAGTTCCTCCCTTTCCATTCTTTCCATTCACAACAAATCTCAAGGTGGAGAAAACTCATTCATGTGAAATCATTTGAAACCTTGACAATATGATGCATACATTTTCCAAGCATGAACAAGAGGAAATAAACTCATCAATAAGCACATTTCAAAATCAATATTAATCATAGTAAAGACAACTACTAAAATCACCAAAACCCTTAATGAAACAAGATTTTTCTCACAAAACATGTCAATACTCAAAACGATCCAATCATCCACTTGCCTTGGGTTCCAATCTAGCAAATCAAGCTCCTAATCACCTCTCAAGCTCAAGATCCACAATCTTTGCAAGGTCCTCTAATGGACAAGGTAAGCTCAAAGGAAGTCTTGTGATGGAGGGTTCTCTTCACAAATGGTATCAATGGAAAGCTTGCAAGATGAGGAAGAGGTTGGTGATCTCCATTTCTTGATTGATGAACTCTTGGTGTGGCTTGGAGATGAAGAAACAAGAAGAAGGAGAGGAACACAAGGGAAAACCCTAGGTTGCTGGTTTGTGCTAGAAAATGAAGAATGGAATGAAATGAATGAAGGAGATGGGTTCCTCTTATAAGCAAGTGAGGTTTGGGTCCCACAACTTAAAGAACTTGGGTGGCTGAAATAATCTCTTTCGGGACCTCGGATGAATTCGATGAAGAAGGAAGAAATGATCGTCGAAATTTTTAGTTTTCAAAAAGTATATGTTTCACGGATTTCGGGGATATCGAGTTTTGGGTACAGGTTTGGTGTGCAATGACTGTTTTGCCCTCAAGGCCAAGAAATCGGGTTTCGGGTTCTCAAATGGATACGGGATCAATATGAAAGTTGTAGGATTCCTCAAGATGAATGCAACGGGCCAAAAACACAACACGAAACAAATCGGAAAAATCTCACAAGTAAATGCAAAGCCGAAAAGGGAACCCCCAAAGGGCCCCACAAGCTACCAAAGCACTCAAAAGCCCAAAACTAGAAGAAAATCATTCTAGCTCGCAAACTCAACCCAACAAATACTAATCCCACTAAAAGAAACTAATCCACAAATAAAACAATACTAATCCAAGAAATTAGGGGTCGGGTTCTCACAATTTCTTTGAGCATAAGGACCTGAGAATTATGGTCATTATGATTTTCTCTCTGCATATTATAAGTGGAAATTTTGATTGGATCAATGCTTGATAATAATGCTGAGCAGGCATCTTCCATTAGTTTGATATTTCTATCAAAATTCTGTAAGACTTCATCTCTCATATTTTCTACCATTACCACAATTTTTTGTTGTCCTTGGTTAATGGCATCCTTTACTCCTTGGTAGGGGTAAGTATGATGGGCAGTATTAAGGCGTATTTGGATGTCCTCTACTTGCTGTTTTATGTTAGAGAATTCAAACGCCGTAATATTTTTGATGTCAATGAGACTTTGTTGGAATCCATCAAGAGTTTTATCTTTCAGATCTTTGATCTCCTTGATGGTTTGGATCTGTGCTGCAAGGTTTATCAAACCTTGTCTAAGATTGTGTTGATATTCTGTAAAAACTTGAAAGAACCTTTCTAGTCCTTTTCTGACAATTTCTTGATTATTATCAATGTTTCTCGTACACAATATCATTTCTTCTCGAAGCTGGATTAATCCAGAAGTGAGGAAATTTTGAGAATTCCCTATTGCCTGGGTTAATTGGAGAGTATTTAATTCTCCACTTCTGATGATATAACTGTGCCTTTGCTTGGTAACAATCTCTTCGATTCTATCCAAGAATTGTTGTGCTGCTGTAGTAATTGGTACTGCAGTAGCAGGTGGCAATTGCTCATATTTGGCAATATTCATTTGCCAGAGTTTAGGTCTGCGCCAGTAGCCTTCTCAATGGCTCTAGTCTTTAGAGAAATTTCATGTATTTCTCTTGACATGCTTTCCAAATATTGGATAAGCTTGTCCTCTGCATCTTTGGCAGCCATCAATTCTCCATAGATTTGTATGAAGGCTTCTCCAAAGTTTTCTGGGATTTGGTTATCGATTTTAGCTAAGGTATTATCTATCAGATCTAGCCTTAGTCTAAACTCATTGGTAATTTTAGCTTGAGTCAAGCTAATTTTCCCAATGGTTTCAAATAACCAATCAACTCTGTCACTTAGGTGGTTACCTAGTGAAGCAATCTGTGCAAAAGTAGGTTGTTGTCCTTCTCTTTGGGAAATATGAGATATGTGATTGCAACACATATGTTCTTCCCAACACTCATCTCTAGGCCTATGTTCTCTTTGTAAGGGAACATAATTATCTTCCTCTTTATATCCATATATCCATGAATATATATGGGATATCAATGGTGGCCCCAAATTATTCATTTGGAACCTGAGGTAGAAGCTCTGCTTGTTAGAGACATTTTCTCCATTTTGTGCTGTGCAAATCTATCCATCCCTTTTGAATAGAGGTGTTATAGATTTGTTGATGGTCTTTAAGCTGTTTAAAAGCTTTTGTGAAATAACTTTGACGAGTCATTCCATAAGCTTCTCTAAACTGCTGCCATAAGAAGTATCTGTGATGTTGCTGTATGTGCCTCATACAGTGATATACTTCTATGACCAACTCTCTCTGCTTTGTATAACTAGTATACAAGTTGGGAGAAACTTCTTTGAAGAATTCTTCCATTCCATAATTACCAATCCCTTCTTTAATGGCTTGAAGGAGAGGCATTATGTATTCCGGATTTCAATGGTGGAAGGGAAATTCTTTTAAAAAAGTTTTTAGGTTTAGAAAATAAAACCTAGGAGTGGTCTGTGCTTCAAGCTGATCTTATGCTAATATACCTTTGAGAGTCTTAAGATTCTCGGTATTCTCTGCTAGTAGCTCAAGTACGTGTGGATGAGCTGGTTCTGGGTCTTGATGTAGAGCCAGATAAGCACGAACTGGAAAAGGGACTAAGTCTTGTTGGTATGCATAGTTAATGGCTTCTTGACAAACCATACTATGTTCTAGTAGTGAATGGGTGAATTGTGCATAGGCGTTAATATATTCTTTAAAAAGCCTGTTATGCATAGCAATTATCCTATAATCACTACTATTTCTAGGCAAATGTGAATATCCTTCACTTATGACCTTTATCTGTTGTAAAAACAAGATTAGGTCTCTCTTGTGCAGGTTGAAGATTTGATCAAGATCAGCTCTTTTGTTGGCTGTGAAGAGTATGTCTTCTAGGAGTAAGGTTCTCCTTCTCCGCATAACTTCCGACAAGACTGTCTATATTTGAAAAGGTCATGGGTATCTCGGGACTCATGAAGTTTTCCTGGAAGTTCTTTATATGCCAGTCTAGAAGCTGTAGATAGGTTCTAGATCTGGTTATTGTATACTCTTGGTATATAGGATTCTGTAAGGATACTTTATAGTAAGGAAGATCCTTAAAGATCGGTGGATCTGGTACATTAGGAATACCAAATACTTTGCAGGAGTATCCCAAAGGATTACTCATACTGTGCAAGGATTGAGAATCCACTAAAGAGAGTGGATCCAACCTAGGTATGAAGTACAACCAAGGGTTTATGGTCAACCAAGGTCGTATGGCTCTGAAACCAAGATGGGTTTGGTCAGTCAAAGGTCAAAATATCCACAATTGTATTGCAGATAGAAGGGTTAACAAAGGGCTTAAAAGGAAAACAGATAGTTATTAAGAGCGAACAACCATTAGGACTAGCCATATCTAGTAATCGCTCTTGTCTAACCACTTCTTTACACTTAGAATAATATGTGGGTTATGGTCCACCTATGCTTTTGGTCAGCTTTATCTCTTTCTAAGACTATCATGTAGTCTTCTGGGAGGAACAGTCTTTTCACCTGTTCAGTAATGCAGTTTCTTTAGGATCCATCTTCTAGCCCCTTATATAGACAACGGACAACAACGCCTAACGCCCTCCTGGCTTAATGGCAAAACAGTCCTTTAGGTCCATAGGTATCCGACTATCATTACGGCCTTACCACATTCATGATTTAGAGATAAGAATAAGCATGCAAAAACATAATGGTGAGATATAACAACATATCATTGCAAATGTAAACAAAAGTTTAGAGTACAAACATATCACAAGACTGGCATTGCCCTTCTGGCTACTCCGAAGAGGGGATTAGCCTAGCATACCTCACAAGCTTCTATTGCATATCTCCTCCAATCTTCGTTGGAGCCTCAACTACAAGCTTTTGCCTTTTATAGGCAGTGGATGCCAAAATTTTATCAATTACAATTTTTTTACAGATAAGGTCCGGTTCACAGATGGACTGTGCTGGGACACCTGGAAAACAGGGTCTTTAATTATATTCGCCTTGGATCCCAAAAAGATCAGGCGGACAGCTCTATCAATTATCTTATGCTTTTGACTGTAGGGCGTTAGGTTCTGTGTTGCATGCTCTTCCTGTGTCGAATGTTGTGTCGGATCTGTCGGTTGGCGAGTCAGGGCTCTGGTCCATGTCTTCAGGTCCAACTGGAGTGACCCGGTTTGCCAATTCAAATATGGCTGGGTCAGAGAGTCCGAGAGCAGTAGCTTCGGTTAGGGAGCAGGGCAGGTCTATCCGGATTGCGGTATGGTCTCTTTTCATTTTTTCGACCGTACCGCTTCCTTGGATCTCTGCTGTCTGGATGACTAGTTTATCGGAGATGTAAAGAGTATACCATTCTCCTGAGTGTTCCCCAAGATGGTACTGGATTAGCTTTATATTTAAAGCTCTCTGCTTCAGGATCTCATCCTTTGTAAAGGCCTGATTGGGAAGATCAGGCATATCCTCTGCTGTAATCCATGAGAGACATGGAATTTCTTCTAGGATTTGTATGAGGACAAATATGTCGTTGGTTAAGACAATAGTCCTCATGGTACAAGGATATTCTCCCAATACTGTTTTCAAGATCCTCTGTGCTTCTGTAGGTAGAACTTGCATATCTTTTGGTGATATTAATTCTACATACTTGACAAGCCCTGTATTAAAAAGGGCAAGCTTCTCTGCATCCTTTCTTGTAGTATGGGCTTCTTTTAACAGCAAATTTGGGATGTAGTCACATTTTTCCTGGTAAAGGAGGAAAACACCATCCTTCTCTACTCCTTGCTTCAGCTGATTCATGGCTGATAATGCTCTGCTATGGTTGTCAACCATTTCATAGTTTACTGCATTTTTCCCAGTAGAGACTACTAGGTAAACTGAAAATCTGAGCCTCCTATATTTTAAGGCTTGGAGTTCGCATGTCATCTCTGAATAAGAGATAATGCCTGTGTTGTTAATCAATTCTTTAACATATAGATTAACTTGTTGTCTTTCCTGAGCAAGGAGGGTTCTTTGTTCCCTCATATGTCTGAGCGCTGCAATTATGGCTTGCTTTTCTTCGATCCTAAGACCATGGGAAAAGGAGCGCCATAGATTGTCTGCAATAAGGAGTTCACCTTTGGTAAACTCTCTTCTGAGCATGCCGATGGAAAATTGTTCATGATGATGAACATTCCTCAAGAAAGTTTTTCCAATAATATTTTTAGAGGAAAATTCTTCTTTTGAGTAGCTGGGCGGATATAGCATTTCATCTATATCATTTATTATTTTGGGAGTTTCCTTTCCTCTTTGGTTAGAGGAGGAAGAAGGGTTAGTTTTTCCCTTTACTGTCTCCCACTGTGCTTCATCCTCTACCTTAAGTAGTTTCTATGGATGTGTTGTGTCGCTTGGTTCAGCGTCACTTAGGCTAAGCTGTTCTAATTTCTGGTATTCCAAAAATTGTTGGTATTGTGCATATTCCTTTTCTGTCGTAAGACCAGGAATTCTTCCTCTGCCTCTTCCAGGCTGTCTTCCTCTTCCTTGAGCTAACATCTACAACATAAAGCATTGAGTTAGATCTGAATAGGGAATCTTTTGTGCAAACATAGTTTCTCTAGAAATTATATCAACAAGTTCATTGCTTTTTCCGGAAACATGTTTAATATCAAAATCGAATTCATTAAGAAAATGGTGCCAATTAATTAGCCTTTTAAGTGAGAATTTTTTTAGCTGTGCATTCCTAAAATATTGGACAAACTTAGAATCTGTCTCAACAAGGAATTTCTTAGGTCTGAGAAACAAGGCATATTTCTCTATGCCTAAGACTATTGTTAAGAGCTCTTTTTCATGAGCATGATCGTTACACTGGGCTGAATTGAAAGTTCCAGATTTGTAACAGCAAATCCTTCTTTTTCTTTCTTTGTCATCGGGTTTGATAGCCATGCAGACTACTCCCCATTGTGAGTCTGATGCATCTGTTTTTAGAACAAATGAATCTTCAATGCTGGGCAAGGCTAATGGTAGAATAGTTTTTATTATTTCCCTTAGCTCTTTGACAATCTCTGAGTCCCTTGGAGACCATGAGAAAGGATTAGTCTCTTCTGTCTTTTTGAGTTTTGTAGAGAGACTACTTCTATACTTGGCTAGGTCTTTGATAAAGTCACTATCACAATTTAATATCCCTAAATAGCTTTGGAGTTGTTTCCTGCTAGTTATGGGATCTGAGAATTCAAGGATTTTCTTTACAATGTGTTCTTGTAAAGCAACATTTCCTTGTTTGATATGTACTCCTAGAAAATCGATATCCCTTTTGCAGAGTTCATATTTGGTTTCTGAAATGACTATCCCGTGTTTGACAAATTCACTGAGGATAGCTTTCACGTGCTTATAATGTTCGTTCTCTATTCGAGAAGCGACTAATACATCATCGATGTATACCATGCAGTAGTCTAGATGATCTCTAAAGATATCATCCATTCTTCTTTGGAAAACTTGAGGGGCTATACTTAGGCCAAAGGGCATAACAAGCCATTCATATTTTCCTCTGGGCACATTGAATGCTATCCAAGGTATCGAGTCCTTGTGCATTCGGATTTGCCAGAATCCTGATTTACAATCAAATTTACTGAACCAGGTTCTTTTGTCTATAAGTTGGATAAGATTGGTCTTATCTGGAATCTTATAGGAGTCTGAGACGAGGTTGTTGTTCAAGGCTCTATAATCAATGACCATTCTAGCCTTTCCACGTTTTTGTTCTGCATGTTTGTAAACAAAGAATGCAGGACTTCCATGAGGGCTATTTGAGGGACGAATTAGCCTTTGCTCAAGTAGCTCTTTGATCTGGGTAGAGAACACATTGATATCTTGGGCAGAAGCAGGGAATACTTTGCCGTTCATAGTTCTCTCTGGGTCTTTTAGGTAAAATATGAACTCATACTTATCCTTTTCCCATCGTGCTATAGGGTCTTTTCCTAGCACCGAGTTAGTGACTTCCAGTAATGCCTTCACAACATTTTTCTTTGGTAACTCTCTAGGCTTGGTGGTTTTTAACAAGGTCTTTTAATGTTTCTTGTTAACATTGACCTCTACATAATGGTTTCCAATCCGGGCTAGATAAGTGTCCATATGTGCTCGGATATCCCCTAAACCCTAAACCCTAAACCCTAAACCCAAAACCCTAAACCCCGAACCCAAAACCCAAAACCCTAAACCCAAAACCCCAAACCCCGAACCCGAAACCCTAAACCTTAAAACCCTAAACCCCAAACCTAAACCCTAAACCCCTAAACCCTGAAACCTTAAACCCCTAAACCCTAAAACCTTAAACTCCTAAACCCTAAAACCCTAACCCCAAACCCTAAACCCTGAACCCTGAAATCTAAACCCCTGAACCCTGAAATCTAAACCCCTGAAACCTGAATCGTAAATCCTGAACCCCTAACCCCTGAACCCTAAAACCCTGAACCCTGAACCCTGAACCCTGAACCCTAAACCCTAAACCTGGAACCCTAAAACCCTAAAACCTAAACCCTAAACCCTAAGTCAACATGAGGCCTTTTAAAACTAAGGGACCCCGAAAACCGTAAAGACTATAGAGTTAAACGTGCTCGTGCGTTTGCAATGTGTGGAATACATGTGTTCGGCTAGTGACGTATAGCCTTCTCTCAGTGTCTGAAGGTTTCGACCCGCGGAACATAATTTAAGTTCTATTCCATAAACAGGCCCAGGTTCGCATCCAATACCCAATTTAGATTTCGGTTAATAAATGAGTCTGATTCCTGACTCGTACAAGTTTCAACCTGTGGACCCGAGACCCGACATACAAGTCTTTAGTGTTGGAGACTATTGCTCAAAATCATATTTGGTTGGTCATTTTTATGTTTAATTAATAATCTTGTAGGTCGTAGACATAATGCATTGGTATGGCAAAATGATATTCTTATTTTAACCAAAAAAATAAAAATAAAAAAATGTAAAAGAAGTATGAGTCGGTTTTGGAACCGAATCCCGGTTCTCTGGTCGAAAGTGGTTTCTAGATTGGATCCGAGCCCTTTAGTCGAAACTGAAACCGTAATTTAGAAATGGTTCCGGCTTTAAGAGCATGGTTTCGTCCCTTTCCATCCCTGGATCAAAGCTCAGACAATCACAACCTTTCATCTCAAGAGAAGATGCAAGAATAAAAAGGTCATGATTGGTTGACTCTTTCCTTTTCAGCAGGGGTTAAGGGTTAGAGGCTTTTTCACTAACTTTTTCAGAAGTTGCATGGAGAAATGGAAATGCCTAGCCGAGCATGTGATTCTTCTAGCCTGTGTACATGTAAGGCGGGGCCCATTAGGTGATCGGCTCATGATCATGCCACAAATACAATAAAATATCAGCCATCATGGAAGCACACGAAATGGGTGATGCCTCTAATATCTAATTTGTTAGTACATTTTGCTGTTTTACTGGCCAAAATAGACCTTTGATGCCCTTGAAAACCATCAAGGTGAACAAAAAGGTCCAAATACCTCCAGGAATGGATGATGGCCCACCTCTACCATCAATTACTATACAGAGTATATATCAGACGGATGGTTAAAAGAATATAAGTTAGCCAGTAATTGATCATTGGTTGAGATCACGGATTAATCAGCGCTGACCACGACCATCTAATCATTTCATGTGTGCCACAGCCACTTGACTGCGAGTAGTGAATGAATGTCCACAACGGACATAGTTTTTTGTTTGAGGCTGTGGACCATGGAGAGGTGGGTGGGAGGGGTGGGCGTGGGCATTCGCCAATGATGCCATCGGCTGGCTGTCACACAAACAAAAGTGCGTATAAAAGTGGGCGAGGCAAAGCAAAAAGAAGGAAAAGCCGCCAAAGATGCGTAGAGACGGTGGGAAGGAGGGAAAAAGGCGAAAAGGCCAAAAGTGTTCTACTTTCGAACCACGCAGTCACGGCACTTACATGACAGCGTTTAATCCCTCAATCCATCCTCCTCTCGCTGCAATCTAATCCAAGCCATGCCATGCGTTGCCCGAGAGAATCCCACGACACAATAGCCAACTATCACAATTCATTACGTACATTAAACTCTTCTGAATCAATCCCAAAAGTCCAAACGAAAAAGAATTTTTTTTCTTATTCAAAATATATATATATATATATATATATATATATATAAATTGCTCTCTCTCTATCATTTGTTTTCTCTTTCCTTTCTTCCCATGACTTCAATTCGCATTCTCAACCGTGAGTATTTTGTATGAAAACTTCTCTCTCCTTTTGTTTTCTCCCCCTGTTTCTCTGTCTGCGTATGGATTCATGAACTATCGTCTCTGGTTTCTTCACCTCTCTGAAAATCAATGAGAACCCATCTCCCTCTCGCCTCCTTCCTCACAACACATGTCTCTAAATTCAAAATCTTCCTCTCCACGGACTCCAACTTTCACCACCTTTGATACCAGAACATGATCATCTTTCCAATCCTCTCTGCTGCTGCTGCAGTGCAGTAGTCCATTTGGCGAATGCTTAGAATGGCGTCCTGCTTCCGGGCAGTGAGGCCTTGGAAGAAGAGTAGTAGGAACGATTCCCTTCCCCTGCCTTCTTCGTCGACAGCCCCTCCTGCTGCTGCTCCTCTTCCTCCCGAGACAGAGGATTTTGAAAGGATGAGATCGAATAGCATGGAGTCGTGGTCGATGTTACTGGAATCAGATAATTTAGATGATCCGGCAGGAATGGACGCGGCGGCAGAAGAATGGGCGGCGGATCTCTCGCAGCTGTTCATTGGGAACAAGTTCGCATCCGGAGCTCACAGCAGGATTTATCGAGGGATCTACAAGCAGAGGGCGGTGGCAGTGAAGGTGGTGAGGATCCATGATCGTGATGAGGAGACCCGGGCCCGCCTGGAGAAGCAGTTCTCATCTGAAGTCGCCCTGCTTTCGCGCCTTTATCACCCAAACATAGTGCAGGTTAGTGTTAAGTTTTCTAACAAAAAGAAAACGAGGACATGCCTTCTGTTTCTGTTGATGTTTTTCATGGCTGGATGAGGAACTGTCAATAATGTTTTATATTATAGCATCTGATGATTTGTCCTTTATTTTTTATTTATTTTTTGATAAAATGGTGTCTTTGGCTGTTTATGTGCTAATTGGATTGTTTGAATAGTCTCTCTCTCTTCTTTTTCACGTCTAATGTTTTGGATTTTAAAACCCAAAGTCTTAACTATGAGTGAAGAACTGGGTTCAAGCAATCGTGTCAAGAGTATGTTCAGTTAATGTCTTTTGGAGAAATCAACATGTATTTGTTTCTATGACCATTCACCTTCACGAAATGCTTTAATTTTGTTAATTGGAGTTGACAATCAATTTTTCCAATCGGTTTTTTTTTTTTTTTCTTCATCTTATGTTTTCATGTTTGGTTTACTGGTTTTTAATTTTTTATTGCCTTGTTCTTTCTGTTGTTGTTTAACCATTATCATTATCCTACCGCCACATTTACCAGAATGGCACATTTGTACCACATCCAGGCCACCAATGTGTTGATATCCTCTCCCAAAATTTGGCAGGTCCATTCATCTAGTGGGTAGCATGCACTAAATAGATGGGGGTTCGAAAAAATTATTCTACAGTCCAGATGAAATGTATGCACCTCTATCGATAAATTGGATTGTGTATTTTTGCCTGGGTCATCTACCTGGCGGTTCACATGTCACATGGATGGAATCATGGAAGTGGTTGACATGAGCCACATGGGAGTCCTGGACACATGCTGCAGTGTAGGATGCCCATGCCTGAAGGGCTGCAGGGAAACTAGCAGAACCCCTTCAACAATGCTTTCATCTTGTCAATTTCATCCTTATCATCAAAATCCATAAACAATAGTCTTATCTTGGGTTATGGTGGATCACTGAATTCCATTGAAAATGCTACATCCTCTACATTTCTTTGTTACAGTATTGTATGCTTTGTGGAGTTTATTCACCGTTCTTGAAGGTGAATTGTTTATTTATAGATGCTATAAAATGAATAACAATGCAAACAATCACTATTACTTGACGACTCCCAACTTTATTTTTCAAACTTCTGTTTCAATCTTGAGTTTAAAGTTTTTCCCTGCTCAGAGCTTTGACTACAATTATTCTCATTCTCATTCAATCCATGTTCTATTGTTTAATAAACGTTGTTAAAAAAAAAAAAATGGAATGGAAACACATGAAAATGTCTGAGGCTATGATACCAAGGTATGGATGTGCATACAGGCAAGGTACTGGGAGCTGGGATTTGACACTTGCATTTCTTGAAATCTAGGACACAGATACGACTATCCTATCTGATACCTTTATACCATAAGCACATTGGGGGTAGCTAAGAAAATATTCTCTCTTTATTTTTGGATACTGCTTAACAGCATCTTACAAGTGCCCATGCTGTATATGGTACCCATGCTATTGTGTATCATCCTATATGATAACTTTATACCATAAGAACATTGGGGTAGCTGAGAAAACATTGTCTCCCTTTATGGTAGGATACTGCCTAACAGCATGTTACAAGTATCCATGCTGAATGTGTCACCCATGCTATATGATATCCCCATGGCATATATAAGTACCTAAATATTTGTTGCTGAAGTCACTAAAGCTTTTTACCCGCCTAAAGTGTTGGTGCATCCGAAAAATCTTCTTGACTCTTCTTAGCGTGAAAGCTGAACTTGATTCCTTGATTAATAATGGGCCTCTATCACAGTTCATTGCAGCCTGCAAAAAGCCTCCCTTGTACTGTATTATTATGGAGTACATGTCTCAAGGTACTTTAAGGATGTATCTCCACAAGAAAGAACCTTATTCAATGTCAACTGAAACAATTTTGAGGCTAGCCCTTGACATTTCTCGAGGAATGCTGTATCTTCATTCGCAAGGAGTGATACACAGAGATCTCAAATCTCACAACTTGCTCCTGAATGATGAGATGCGGGTTAAGGTAGCGGATTTTGGCACCTCTTGTCTGGAGACTCAGTCTCGAGCATCCAAAGGCAATGCAGGAACGTATCGCTGGATGGCCCCAGAAATGATTAAGGAAAGACCTTACACTAGGAAAGTCGACGTGTACAGTTTTGGCATTGTGTTGTGGGAACTGACAACAGCTCTGGTACCATTTCAAGGAATGACTCCTGTGCAGGCTGCATTTGCCGTGTCGGAGAAGGTAATTGCTTTAATAATAATAAAAAGTCAATTTCTTGCTACAGTGTGGGCTGAGTGCTGCTATGAATTTGCAATTTTGAATATTAAATTTGGTTTTGATGTTCAATACATGATTAGCAGAGCATTACTATTGGTAGCTGGTTCTGTTTGGCGGTAGCTTGGCACCCTAGGAATAAGTAACATTGTTTGTAGCTATTGGGTATCACCGATGTTGCATATGAAGTTATGGACATTCTGTCATCTACATTTTTATACATTCATCGTGTTATGTTGGCATGCATCATGATTTTTATTTTTACACGAACTGTGATGAGGACTCCGCTTGTTTTCTTTCCTATTGACTATAATGTCTGTAACTCTGGTTAAGCCTAGGAAATTTCACCTCTACCTCGATGAGATAAAGGAATTGGCTTCTTCAATTGGGTAGTTTTTTCTCATGTTATTAGTTCAGCTAATGGTTTGGCAGGCGCCTCTAGCAAAACAGGGAGTCATTAGGTCTTCTATTTGGGAGGTTTTTCTCATGTAATCCTTTTTGGGGCATAGGTCTTTTCTACCCTTTCCCCTTGAGTGTAATTCTGGTTTATCAATAAAAATTTCTGTAACTCTTTCAAAAAAAAATCTGGATCTCTGATTATTCCAATAGCTTGCTGTCATAGTTGTTTTGGTTTCATTTGAATGTATTAGTTCGTTGCCCTTCTTCTTTTTTTTTTGTTTAAAGGGTGTCATATGTTCCATGATTTAGATATTGGTTTCTTGTGAAAGCAGTGTCATTATACCATATATACTTCAGGTGTGGAACTGAACAGTGCACTAACTCAGGCCTTACAATCATTCTAAATCTTGTATTAGAAAGAAAGAAGATTTTGTAAGTTCCATAACAAGTACTTCAGCATTTTAGGAGAGCAGTTTATATTAAAATGAAATAGTACTCTGTTTGAATGTAAAATGAATTTACTGTTTGAAGGTAGGAAAACAGTACTCTGTTGTTGTAGTTAGTAAATCAGAGATTCGCAGTTGATCAAGGCTAGTGTTTAACACTATGTCCTTAAGACAAAATTCGCCCCCGCAACGGTGCTAACGGGCTTCAATGACGTTTGTCTCCCAGGATACAATGATCGATCCACACAGTAGCAGCACTACAAATTGAGTGACAGGCGAACCAACAGTGCAGCAGACTCTCTCTAGACACAGATGATTACTCGAAAATGCAATGCAGCAGTAGTGATTGAATGATCCAAAAGTCATGGACAAGATGCATATTTATAGCCCACTTCATGTCTATTCATGGGGTTGCACCTCTTAGGCTAGGGACATACCCTTTCATATATGAAAGGGTACACACCTCTTAGGACTAGGGACACACCCTTTCATATATGAAAGGGCACACACTTCTTGGGATAGTGGACCGAGCCAAGCCCAACTCACGTGAAGCCCAAGCCCAAGCCCAAACCCGGTTTAGATCGAGGTGTTTAGAAGGCAATTTCTCATTCACTCCTAAATGGATTAGAGCAACTCAATACATGTCCATAATCTACTCATGGAGTAGATTACTTTCCCATGTATTCCCACACAAAAGGATAAATGGGTCACACTTAGTTTTTGGCTCAAAGTTGACAAAAAACTAGTGTAGCTCTTAGCCATTTTTCCAACAATCCCCCACATGAATGAAATTGACCAACAGCAATGAAATGATATGTAGACACACAGAGAGAGTACAATTGGAAATTTTCTGTATAGAGAGAGGTAGCTTATGGCCTTGAACCTTCCCTTGTGAAGTACTATCGGATTTACTAGTTGAACAGTGAACATGATGTCTTGAACTGTTCAGCCTTTTGCGTAAACCGAGACAATAGAGTTCACACAGAATTTTTCCGGACACAGTTGGTTCTCATGATTGTGTTCATTTCGGCCCTGAACAATGCCTGGTTTCATGAGTGCTTTAGAGAATTTAGCCTAATTATTCTCATAGAATCGGCCCAGTTCACACCCACATAGGTGATTCTTATTAAGAGTATCCTGCTATACCCCATTTGATTAATCAAGATATAAAAATCATTAAAAGCTTTGCTTACCCTAATTACCGCTGTAGGTATCACTATTAATATCATAGGAATGAGCAGGAGATTTTATCTCCATAGTGATTTCGTTAAGTCACACACAATTTGGTTGTCCCTTTGAACCCAGATCTTGGGATCTCCAGTCAACTAGGTTGGGTTGCCATTATGGTGACTTTTCATTCATAGGCTTTAAGCCCATTCCCCTCGATGAACGATTTACTTGCTCTCTCGCTAATCCTTTGGTTAAAGGATCTGCAATGTTATCTATGGACTTTATGTACTCAATTGTCATAATGTCATTAGAGAGCAGTTGTCTGATGGAATTATGCCTTCGACGAATATGTCGAGACTTACCGTTATACATTGTACTACGTGCCCTTCCAATTGCTGATTGACTATCGCAATGAATGCAGATAGGAGGCACAGGTTTTGACCACATTGGAATATCTTCGAGGAATTGACGAAGCCACTCAGCTTCTTCGCCAGCTTTATCCAATGCAATAAACTCAGATTCCATAGTGGATCTAGCAATGCATGTTTGTTTAGAAGATTTCCATGATACCGCTGCACCACCAAGTGTAAATAGATATCCACTTGTGGACTTTGAATCTTTAATATCTGATATCCAGTTGGCATCACAATAGCCCTCAAGTACAGCTGGATATTTAGAGTAATGTAAACCATAGTTTTGAGTGTATTTTAGATATCTTAAAACCCGAACTAAGGCCTTCCAGTGGTCTGATCCTGGGTTACTTGTGTATCTACTCAATTTACTAACAGCATATGCAATGTCAGGACGAGTGCAATTCATCACATACATTAGGCTGCCAATTATTTGTGCATATTCTCGTTGTGATATGCCTTTTCCATTATTCTTGGATAAATGAATACTAATATCTATAGGTGTCCTTGCTGGATTGCTATTATCTTGATTATATTTTTTTAGTATACTTTCAATATAGTGTGATTGAGATAATATCAATCCATCTGATGTTTTAGAGAACTTTATCCTGAGTATGACATCTGCAACACCTAAATCTTTCATGTCAAACTTATTGTTTAACATTCTCTTGGTAGATTTAATGATATCAGCATTACTACCCATAATGAGCAAATCATCAACATATAAACAGATAATGACACAACCATTGTTAGTGTTCTTGACATATACACATTTGTCACATTCATTAATCTTAAACCCATTTGACATCATCAAGTTGTCAAATTTCTCATGCCACTGCTTTGGTGCTTGTTTTAATCCATATAGAGATTTGACAAGCCGACAAACTTTCTTAGTTTGACCTGGAACATTAAACCCTTCTGGTTGTTCCATATATATCTCCTCGTCTAATTCACCATTGAGAAATGTTGTCTTTACATCCATTTGATGTATCTCGAGATTGTATATAGCAGCAATTGCTATTAACATTCGAATGGATGTTATTCTCGTCACTGGTGAATAAGTATCGAAATAGTCCAAGCCTTCTTTTTGTCTGTACCCTTTAACAACAAGCCTGGCCTTGTACTTATCGATTGAGCCATCTGCTTTCAGCTTTCTCTTGAATATCCATTTGCATCCTAGAGTTTTGCAACCTTGTGGGAGGTCTACAAGTTCCCATGTATGGTTTTGCAAAATGGATTCAATTTCACTGTTTATGGCCTCTTTCCAATATGGTGCCTCGGGACTGGACACTGCTTTTTTAAAGCTTTGAGGCGCATCTTCCAACAGAAATGTTAGAAAATCTAAACCAAACATTTTTTATATTCTAGCCCTCTTACTCCGTCTAGGTTCATCAATCTCTTGTTGGTTTTGATTACTGCTACTGGCAGTGTCATGAGTTCTTTTAGGAGAACTCGTTTCCTTCGATGGTTTGTAAGGAAATACATGTTCAAAGAACGATGCATTCCTTGACTCAATAATAGTGTTCGGATGCATATCGGGAACTTCAGAGTTGTGAATTAGAAACCGATACGCACTACTATTATGAGCATACCCAATGAATACACAGTCTACTGTTTTTGGTCCTATTTTCATCTTTTTAGGTGTAGGAACCGCCACTTTAGCCAAACACCCCCACACTTTCAAGTATTTGTAAGTAGGCATTCTGCCTTTCCACAATTCGTAGGGGGTTTTATTGGTTTTCTTTTGAGGTATTCGGTTGAGAATATAATTTGCAGAGAGGATAGCATCCCCCCACAAATTCTGAGGTAATCCAGAACTGATTAACATAGCATTCATCATTTCTTTTAAAGTTCTGTTTTTCCTTTCAGCAACACCATTTTGCTGAGGTGAATAAGGAGCAGTAGTTTGGTGTATAATGCCATGTTGTGAACAGAATTCACTAAAAGGCGATTCGTATTCACCACCTCTATCGCTTCTTATCACCTTAATTTTCTTATCAAGTTGATTCTCAACCTCATTCTTGTAATGTTTGAACATTTCCAAGGCCTCATCTTTACTTCTCAGTAAGTAAACATAACAGTATCTTGTGCAGTCATCAATGAATGTAAGAAAATATTTCTTACCACCTTTAGTTTGAACAAACTTCAGTTCACAAATATCAGAATGAATTAATTGAAGAGGTTCAGAAGTTCTTTCAATAGATTGAAAAGAAGTTCTAGTAAGTTTAGCTTCTACATATGTTTCACATTTGATAGTTGAATCAAAACTACATTTAGGCAAGCATTCCATGTTAACTAATCTACGTAATGCATCATAATTAACATGGCCTAATCTACCATGCCACACATTAGAAGACTCAAGCATATAAGCAGAAGAGATTTTCTTATTACGTACAATTGTCATTACATTCATTTTGAAGAGCCCATCGCTCATATACCCTTTTCCCACGTACATCCCAGATTTAGTGAGTACAAACCTATCCGACTCAAATACAAGTTTGAAACCCTTCTTACTCAGTAGTGAGCCTGATACCAGATTCTTACGAATATCAGGTACATGCAGCACATTGTTGAGGGTGAGTTCTTTTCCAGAAGTCATCTTCAATACCACCTGTCCTTGGCCTTCAACCTTAGAGGTGGCAGAGTTGCCCATTAAGAGCTGTTCTCCGGTTGATACTTGAAGTGGAGAACATCTCTTTAATAGAGCAAACATGTCGAGTGGCCCCTGTGTCCACCCACCATTCTCTGGTGTTGCCAACCAGATTGACTTCTGAGACCACAGCAGAAAGATTGATGTCTGAAACATCAGTGGAGAGAGTGTCCAATTCTGTCATGTTGGCCTGCGCAGGTTTCTTACTTGTATTGTCTTGGTCCTTGCGCTTACGACAGTCCTTAGCACGGTGGCCTAGTTTGTCGCACACATAGCATTTCCCTTTGAACCTCTTGTTGTCATTGGGACCTTGTTTTGGACCGTTGGGATTGTTCTTCCTCTTCTTGGGATTCTGCCCATGTTCTACCACATTTGCCTTCGCTTCAGTGAAGGTTTTTCCTGCTTTCTTTTCAGAAGCACGATTGTCTTCCTCTATCCTCAATCTTATTATCAGGTCTTCAAGTTTCATCTCCTTTCGTTTATGCTTGAGGTAGTTCTTAAAATCCTTCCAAAGTAGTGGCAATTTTTCAATGATTGCTGCCACTTGGAAAGACTCACTAAGAGACATTCCTTCTGGATGTATTTCATGGAGGATTACTTGAAGTTCCTGAACTTGATTGATAACCGCTTTGGAATCGTTCATCTTGTAGTCAAGAAATCTGCCAACAACGAATTTCTTCATTCCGGCATTTTCAGTCTTGTACTTTTTATCAAGTGAATTCCATAATTCCTTAGCAGTCTTCAATGAACAGTACACATTATATAATGTGTTGTCTAGTCCATTGAGAATGTAATTTCGACAGAGGAAGTCAGCATGCTTCCAGGCTTCTACAGCAGCAACAACTTGCTTGTCTGTTTCACCTTCTTTCAAAGCAGGAGCTTCTTCATGGAGGAACCTAGCCAAGTTCAGGGAGGTGAGATAGAACAACATCTTTTGTTGCCATCTCTTGAACTCAGTCCCATTGAATTTTTCAGGTTTCTCCCCATGGTTCACCATAACCGGGGTAGGGGTAGTGACTGGAGTATTCTTCTCAATACCCATGTCTGTTTTAACAAAACAGAAATCACTTAAAAGAATGAAACTCAGTTTTACACTACTAGTTTCAGAAAGAGAAGAAGAAGAAACCAGTAGAAAACTGACATAAACCGAAACCAGAAATACTGAAGTAAATAGAGAACATAATGTACTCAGAACTTTAAAAGAAAATTTTGTCTTAAGATTGTAAGTTCAATAACAAGTACTTCAGCATTTTAGGAGAGCAGTTTATATTAAAATGAAATAGTACTCTGTTTGAATGTAAAATGAACTTACTCTTTGAAGGTAGGAAAACAGTACTCTGTTGTTGTAGTTAGTAGATCAGAGATTCGCAGTTGATCAAGGCTAGTGTTTAACACTATGTCCTTAAGATAAAATTCGCCCCCGCAACGGTGCTAACGGGCTTCAATGGCGTTTGTCTCCCAGGATACAATGATCGATCCACACAGTAGCAGCACTACAAACTGAGTGACAGGCGAACCAACAGTGCAGCAGACTCTCTCTAGACACAGATGATGACTCGAAAATGCAATGCAGCAGTAGTGATTGAATGATCCAAAAGTCATGGACAAGATGCATATTTATAACCCACTTCATGTCTATTCATGGGGTTGCACCTCTTAGGCTAGGGACATACCCTTTCATATATGAAAGGGTAAATATATGAAAGGGCACACACCTCTTAGGACTAGGGACACACCCTTTCATATATGAAAGGGCACACACCTCTTGGGATAGTGGACCGAGCCAAGCCCAACTCACGTGAAGCCCAAGCCCAAGCCCAAGCCCGGTTTAGATCAAGGTGTTTAGAAGGCAATTTCTCATTCACTCCTAAATAGATTAGAGCAACTCAATACATGTCCATAATCTACTCATGGAGTAGATTACTTTCCCATGTATTACCACACAAAAGGATAAATGGGTCACACTTAGTTTTTGGCTCAAAGTTGACAAAAAACTAGTGTAGCTCTTAGCCATTTTTCCAACAGATCTTCTATGTCCCATCCATGACAATTGACCCATCAATCAGATATCTCATGTTGTCGGTAGGGTTTTCCTTCAAAATGCAAGTATTTTATTGTCCAAAGTTCACGTCTTGTAGGATAACCCAGATAATGGCAATTGTGATTGTGACGTTGATTATGGATCCCACAGAATACTGTTTTTGGGAAGGACAGGAATTTCTGGTTAAGCAATTCGAACAGAGTTTAATTCTATATTATGGACTAATAGAATCTGAGCATGTTATTCTGCTAAAGTTTAAGCCATGATCTGGTTCACATTCTTGGGTTGCACAATTTCCACGTGTTTCTAACACAGTATCAGTTATGCTTTGACTTGAACTGATATGCACAGATTTATGGTTTCATCCAAAGGTTGTTTCTTCTGGTATCATCTTTGCTTGTCAGGTATAATTTCTATTTATTTTGAAAGATTTCCACCTCCTTTGAATTTTTCAGTTGTGTTCATAGAATGTAAAATAGATGTTTGAAGAAGATTATTTTTCTTATTGGACAAGAACCAGAAGTACAGTCGGAAGGTGCTCACTGTAGCAACCACGAGGTTACAGGTTCGAGCTATCTTACAATTTTAAAAAGGAAGAGGGATACTTTTCTTATTGGTAAAATATTATTGGAACAGTAGCTGTGCTTATAGCAATGCTTTATGATCTTAAATATTTAATTATCACTTCTGAAAAATATGAGTTGAATGCTACTAGAAACAACAAATTCTGATCCCTCACACAACGCTATTAGATGACAGGGCTGACTTTAGTTATGTATTAAAGAGAAAAACAATGAAAAGAATCCTCAAGTGATATTCAAATACAAGCAGATGACAGAGGTAAGTCCATAAAATACCATCTGAGCAGTCGAAGCAGAAATAGATGAGGCTATCTGTCTTTGAACATTTACACGTCTCAAAGTTACTGAAGTATCTTACAATGTGCACGATGGTTCGTGAAAAGAGAATTAGCCTTAAGAAAAGAGAAGTTCAATCCATCCGGCCCTGACGCCTTTATCTCCCCCACATTCAAATAATGGTGGGGGGTTGGGTCGACGGATGAAGAGATTCAGGCTATAGCATCAAAGTTTAACTGCAAATCTAGTAAATTGCCTCTGCTATATATGGGTCTGCCTATTGGGGACAAAGTGAGATCTCAAGAGGTGAGGAATCCAGTGGTAGAAAATTTCAAGAGGAAATTGTCTATGTGGAAAAGAAATTATCTTTCCTTAGGACGAAGAATCGCCTTAATCAAAGCTTCACTTTCTAATTTGCTGGTCTATTATATGTCCTTGTTGTGTATGCCGGTGGCGGTCCAGGAGAAGTTGGACCCCTTAAGGAGGGATTTTCTATGGGGAGGGAGGAGTGACAAAAGGATGTTACATCTTATTAGGTGGGAGGAAGTGGTCAAGCCTAAGGTCACTGGGGGATTGGGGTTGTGCAACTTGGAATTTAAAATTTGGACTCTTTTGGCTAAGTGGTGGTGGAGATTTGGGGATGAGAGGAAGGCTTTATGGAGGAGAGTTATTAGGGCTAAATATGGAGAAGATATTTGGAGTTGGGAGCCCAATATAGTTCCTAGGCATCATTTGTCAGATCTGTGGGATAATATTTTGATGTTTGGAGATCCGTCTTTTGTGGGGGGAGAGTTATTTAGGTGGGGGGTTGGTTTCAAAGTGGGGGAGGGAAGTCATATTCATTTTTGGGTTGATCATTGGGTGGGGCTGGGTCCTTTGTCCTTGTCTTTTCCTAGATTGTTTAGATTGGTGGTCAACAAGTGGACCTTGGTCAAAGATTGTTATGGAGGCGAGGGGGGCTTTGGGTCTTGGGATGTATCCTTCAAGAAGGCCTTACGTTCATCTAAGGAATATAAGTTTGGGTCTTTAAAGAATCTTCTTTCTAACATTTTCTTTTGCAAAGATATTGGTGATTCTCGCATTTGGATGCCTTTCTCCTCTGGTGCCTTCACAAGGAATTAGAGGGCTCTCCAAGTATCAAAGATTCAGCTTCTTTGGCTTGGTTAGGCTTAGCTCCTCCGAAGGTGGAGGCTTTCATGTGGCTGGCTTTATCCGAAAAAGTATCTACGATAGACAACCTTAGTAGAAGAGGACTGACTACAGTGGCTACTTCAGACATATGTGTGTTGTTTGGGAAGGACAATGAGATGGTAGAACATTTATTTTTGGCATTGCGGGTTCTCTTATTCTTTGTGGTGTAGGTTTCTAGGGCAATGTGGTGTTCTTTGGAGCTTCCCAAGGTTGTTGGTTGGGTTAGTCGAAGCATTAAGGTTTTCTTCTGCTTTTTTGTAGTGGTTTGATTCTCTGGAGGCTTATTCCTTTTGCTATTTTGTGGTTCATGTGGAAAGAAATGAACAATAGAATTTTCAGAGGGTCTTTGTTACTCGTGGAAGATTTAGAGCAATTGGTGGTGGTTCAAATTGCAAAATGGGTTTCCTTCAAGAAGGAGTTTGACACTTCAAAAGTTTATGGTGTGTTGCATAACTGGGAGGCTTCCTTATAATGTGGGGTAAAGAAGGAGAAAAAGGTGGTGCATTGGGTTCCTCCCAATGTAGGGTTGTTGAAGTTTAATGTGGATGGGGCGGCTAAAGGAAAGCATGGGCCGGTGAGTATTGGTGGGGTGCTTCGTGATAGTAGAGGGCTTGTGTTGGTAATGTTTGTCAAGCATGTTGGGACTATGGAGTCTAATGAGGTGGAGGTATTGGTTATCCTAGAAGTTATTCGAATTTTTTCCTTTTCCTCATTTAATTCAAGGTTAGAGGAGGAAAGCGATTATCTCAATGCTATTTTGTGGGTGTCCTCTTCGGCTGTCATACCTTTGAGATTTCAATTTTACCTTAATGAGATAGAGCTTTAACGTCCTCAATTCAAGTAAAGTTTCAACATGTTGGGAGGTCGACAAATGGTTTTGCTGATTTGTTAGCTAAGCAAGGGGTGGATAGGTCTTTTAATTTGGTGGCTTTCACTGTGTGAAGTTTCTTTGTTTTTTTATTTTCCTTTTCGTGGTATAATTCTTTTATTCCATTGTGCTCTTTTTTGTTTGTTTGGTGGGCTTCTTGTATTTGGCTTTCTCTTTTAATATAATTTATCGTTACTGATTAAAAAAAAACAGTATAAAAAACACTTGCCTGAGAGTAGGAGTTGCTTGAAATTATTTGTTGTGATATGAACTTCATGACAAATGAAAATAATTGTAAAAGAATATGAAAGCGCAATAAAACTAAAATAGTTTAGAGTTTCTTTCATTGTCTTAATATATATTCATAAAATGTTATATAGTGTTCCCTCTATTGAAAACATGTAGTGCCCATCTGTTTGTATGGAATTGAATTCCTTGAAATTGATAGTAAAATTGGTTCCAATAAAAGAATATTAAAGAGATGATGGGTTTAAAAAGGAGATATAGATGGGACTCGACTTTCCTAGGATTTGATCTACTAGGGTGATGGCTGATGAGTATTCGCTTTTCGCCAAAAGGAAGATCATTTCATGGCCATTTGTGGATCTTCAGCTTTGTTTCTTCAATTTCGGCCACTTCAATAGCAATACATTCCTTAGATTTCCTAGGAATTTAATTCCATTCAAACAAATGATCCCTTACGTGTGGAGTGTTTCCTATTTTTTGCTTCGTCATTTTTTCCTATTTTGCCTTTTGTACTCTGGAAACTAAGATCTTGATGCAATGTGAAGTGGTACGAGATTAAAGGAAAATACTTTCATTCAAGTCATATTGGCTGATTGAGAGATAAGTTAGAGGGATCATCATAACTCACTTTATATGGGTAACACCAGTAGAGTGTCTGATTTTGGCAAACCCCACAAATTGAGATCTACGTATTTAAATATATAATACACACATGTTTATGTGCATATATGGCACACGGTCATGAGCCATGCTTCTACCGTTGGAAGTGGGTGAGCCTTCTAGACGGGATTTCAAAACATTGATCCACTTGACACAGGGATCTGACATCCAAAAGGCCATGGAACCAACCCCAAGATCTAAAACCATAATCTTAGTGTATATTAAGATGTCACGACCCGAGCCCGAATTACGATAACCCCGGGCCGTGAGCCCATACTTACTCCCGTGAACTCCGAATTAACCGAAGTAACATATGTGGATCCACCTCTTATTATCCTTGTAGCCCAATTAATCAATCAATCATCGATGTCATCAATTAATCACATCTACTTAACTTTAATCAGAATAGGTGCGCACTTACCAATGATAAATCTCATTAATCAGCACGAGGGGATATTTCTCTTATGATGTCAGATGTCATCTTAAGAATATATGTTCCCACGGTCCCACCACCTACCCAAGATACAGAGTTATTGACCTACAGTTGGCCTCACTCATTGGTAAGTTAAAGTAAATCATAGTAGACACTTGAGTCCATTACTTCCTTAGGAATGAGAGCCTATTTCTTGGAAATTATGAGAGCGTTCTTTAATTAAAGATAATTTTTTTCGTATAAGGTATTTCTCATGGTCCTTCAGCACATCCAATGCACCAGCACAACAATCCAGAGTCTTCCACTCTGATGGTTGAGACAAGCCGCACTATCACATAGTGATTGCAGTGTTACAATCTTTTCAGATGAGATGTCCAATCACATCACTGATTGTGAAACATTTAAGTATATGATTTGTGATCTATGTCTCCAGCATGTTAATCCCATCCACACACATGGATCACATCTAATATACTTAAGGGCTCTTGTTCATCTCATGAACAACCATGTCATTTTGTATCAATTATGTGCAACAATCAACATAATCACATTCATCTCATGAATAAAAAGCATGAAATTATATATCAATTAAGATAATGAATAGAATTATACACATCATCCATTGCATTGAGGACATACATTCTAAAATCTACAACGATGACTACCACATATATTTAATGCCTCAGTTTTGTAAAGACCTTCTTTTATTTGAATCGGTTGCAACATGGTACTCCCTAGTAGATCCAAATTTATACTATTTGAAATTGTGATAAAACCGAACAAAAGACATCCAGAAGTTGTGTAGGAACCTGGAGGTGCCTAACATTGGTAGTTCACTTTTTTTTTTTTTAGCTAGATGGGTAAGTGGCACTCACTTGTGATAACCTGCCCGGCCCGCCCAATGATCGATCCTAGTAGTACTAACTTGTGACAAACTGCCCGTTAGGGATCGATCTTTAGGTAGTTGTGTGAGATGAGAACCCCTTAAGAGTGAGGCTTCTCATCTTTCTGGGTAGTTCACCCATTTGAACATCATAGGTTTCCTATTAGGTCTACAAACCTAACTTCCATACTAGTGTTTGTGTGGAGGAGATTGTCCCAGTATTTTTGGCCAATCACTATTGGCAGGGAGGAATGCCATGGTTCTTTGGAGTGGGGAGTCCGGTGAATGTAACTTGGAATGTGTGTAGGAATTTGCACCCAACACCAATTGATGGTGTGGAGTTTGTATATAATCTCGTGTACCAACAGGGGCATAGCAATGTTTTCTTGTGTATATTACGCTGTTTCATTTGTAGTTCGCATTCATTTTAATTTATGATCTTAAAAAAAAAATTCATGTTGTTTGAATATTGTTCTCTTGCTCAGAATGCACGACCACCTTTGGCAGAAAACTGCTCACCCGTGCTTGCTAATCTTATAAAGCGTTGTTGGGACCAAAACCCTGCGAAGCGACCAGATTTCAGTTACATCGTGTCAGTTTTGGAGAAGTATGATCAGTGTCTGAGGGAAGGGAATCCTCACCTTCCACATGTAGGGCTATCAACCCGGGGTGTTCTTGACCACTTCATGAGCTGCATGCCCATGACTTCATCCATACCGGTGCATGCTTGATACATGTAGAATAGAAAGCAGGTAACATTTTGTTTCTTGTATAGCAGGAAGTTGGCAGGTCAGGCTTTCTAACTGTATATATTTTGACAGAAATTCCCATGTATAATCTAGTTGTATTCTGACAGTGTATTGTATTATTTAATAAATGATCTCTCTCTCTCTCTCTCTCTCTCTCTCTCGTTATTGCATGAAGTAGAAGGTTCTTCTCACGCTGAGAGCATGGGCTTTCATGAAAAAATTATGTAAATCTAGGGGGGTTTTCTCCTACGGGAGTCCCGGTGGTTGTCCTGTGCCATGGAAGGTGGTGATTGAATATCCCGTATCGCTCTTGTGCAAGACTTCTATAGGTGAAAATTTCTCTGTAAATCTGTAGGTTCTCATGCAAATTGAAGATCTATTCTGTTCGAATTCAGCAAGAAGTGCAGAATCAGATCTCCCATTGTTTACAAGCAGAGCCAATGATTTGGTAATCCAAACTGTTGATTTAGTGGGCTGTACTGCGAATAATGGGGTATAACCTGACCCATGGATTTAGACATCCTAGCCCTCAAATGCCCAGCCTAGGTGTTGATAACAAAACAAAATACAACCTCCTTCTGTGCATGTACCAGTCCAGTCTAGAAAGTGCACAGTTGACTAACCGAAAGGATCACACTACCTCATATAATTAGTATGCATCCAAGTGGATATCACAACTTAAAAGTTTTACCCCTCACACACATGAGAGGTGATTTTTCTGCCACCACATGAGACTCTCTGGTGGGCAGACCGAAGGATCAAATCACACTTGCAGCTTGCCCTAACATCTATGTTGCATGGATTCTTTCGAATGAGCAGCGTAAATAGGGTGGACACCACTGGGATATAACGCTATGTTGGATTCTTTATTACCAATTAAGAGATTATTTTGTAGCCGAAAAAAGATTATATTTTTTTTTATTGATGCCATTTTTTGCTTACTGTTCTTCTCATTTAAAAGTGCACATTTGATTCTGATTTTTTTCCGTTGGTTAGGGTTTCATTGCTTTAGAACTTTTTATTTATGTTTCTCTCTCTGTTACATTACTTAGATTTTGGATTTTGTGGTTCTTGTGTTCTTGTTTGATTGATTAATGTGTAAGATTTGTCGGTTAATGGTTTTATTATTGTTGTTGTTGCATCTTTTGGGATTCTTTGATTTTATCTATGTTATCTGCAGTTTTATATGAAATTTGATGTATGATTAGGATTTTTCTATGTTTGGTTGATGTAATACCTTCCCGTGAGAATTGATAAAACTGCAATTTCATAACCTAGTTATTTACATCTTTTTTTTTATTATTTCAATATGTGAGACTTGGATTGAAATCTTCTATTTTTATTTTATTCTTTTGGTGTTCTATGTTTTTTTTTTGAAAGGAAGAACTTTCACTTATGAAAATCACTTAATGGATGATATCTTAGTGCTTCACTAGCCGACCTCATGAAAGTGGTGTCTTGTTTTCAATTTACTAGGGTGTTCTCAAATGTGTTAAATGGTTTGAATTGTGGAGTTATGAAAGAGATGGAGGACATTAAAGAGCTTGAATGAAGTAATGAGAATAGAAGTGAAGAAGACATTTCGATTTTGGTTTTTGACCCAAGATCTTTTCACCCAATCTCCCTGATGGCCGTTGATCGTTGATCGACACTAAGATGTGCAACACTTAATCGCAAGATTACGATGTCGTCAAGTAGTAAAAGATTAAATAGTCCAGATTATCGATCACACGGACAAATGATGGAACAAGCAATGAATCCAATTAAAGCAGAATTAAACTAAGATATAGCTAATAGAGACAATTGAAGTAAACAATTAAAACTATTAAACTATGCAATATAAACAATCAAGTGATTAAGTTAGATTAACAAACTAGTGAGCTAATTAGTGTGCAAACTAAATGGAAATGATGTGAAAAAAAGAATTAAACCAAATGGAATGTAGAATAAAATTAAAACAACAATTAAATTACTCTAATTAACAATCTAAAATATGAAATTAACAAAATCTAAACTAATCTAACATATCTATTATACTAAGGGAATGTAGTATCCCTTGGTATACTGACACTTGTCCCCCTTCATATGAAGACACATGTCCTCCTTCATCAAGCCACATGTCCCTCCACTAACCTCCGTATAACTTCCTCAAGTAAATTTCCACTCTCCTTTCTCTCCACTATCATCTCTAAACAAACTGACACATAACTTCCTCAAAAAGAAACCAACTTCCCATAATTGCTCTCCTATCTCCTACTCAGGCCCTATTTAACCATCTGATTTAGTAAACAAGAGATGATCCGATACGTATCATTCCATTATAGTGAATCTTGAGAACCGCAATTTAAGGTGGAGCCTACTGAATGTTTTTTTCATGTTCATAACTGCATCCTTCATCTCAAGAATTTAAGTATCCATATCTATAGTATTGATAAGAAGGTATGACTTTTTCTATCGGGGGACCCATAAGTGGCCCACATAGTAGGGTTTTTTTTTTTTGTAAACTTGAATGAGGCCCATCTGTGATGAATCAAGACATTTATTTATTCGTACTCCTCCAAGTATTGACTCTCACCCATTGGACTAACCCATTGGATTTTAATTAAAAAAAATCACTTTCATTGATTCTTCTTTCCTTAATGAGTTAGGATGCACCACCTGATCCAAAGGATCTGAGGTAAACGACAAGTGGGCCCCTAAATTCAACTCTCAGAAAATGTTAGACCCCAAATCCAGTGGTGAGATCAATTTAGATGGGTGTCAAATTGGGTCTGGTCGCAACTCAAGAAGAGAGCAGTGAGTTGGGATGGGATTGGATGGGACCCCATAAGTGGCCCACGTAGTAGTTTTTTTTTTTTTTTTAACTTCAATGAGGCTCGTCTGTGAGGAATCAGAACCTTCATTTATTCCTTCTCCTCCAAGTATTGACTCTCGCCCATTGGACTAATCCATTGGATTTTAATTTAAAAAAAACCAAAGAAATCACTTTCATTGATTCTTCTTTCCTTAATGAGTCGCAAGATGCATTGCTTAACTTGATAAAGAAAAAGTACATTGAAGAAGCTCTAAGGATTCTCACTGAGGTATTTAATACTTTGCATATTTTTATGTTGAATTATATGTTAACATCAACAAAGACGAAAAAGTATTTTATTCTGCGGTTGCTTATTTGTCATTATGTTTATTTTACAAGTATTTTATAATATGTGCCAAGTTATTAACTTGCTTACTATGTTATTACTAATTTGATAGATTTGTTGTTGCTTGCATTTAAATTACAATTGATAATTTATTTTTTCAACTCTAACCTAGATAAGATGAGTACACCTCTCAAATAAGAAGAGGATTAATGGAAAATTGACTACCATTGATTCTATATGACTCATATAGACATGATTAATGGAAAATTGACTGCGAATGATTCTATGTGACTCTAATGCTCTAATCAAATAGATGTGATGAATCAGGACATTTATTTATTCGTACTCCTCCAAGTTTGACTCTCACCCATTAGACTAATCCATTGGATTTTAATTTTAAAAAAATCACTTTTAATGATTCTTCTTTCCTTAATGAGTTGTAGGATGCACCGCCTGATCCAAAGGATCTGAGGTAAATGACATGTGGGCCCCTAAATCCAACTCTCAGAAAATGTAAGACCCCAAATCCGGTGGTGAGATCAGTTTAGATGGGTGTCAAATTGGGTCTGGTCGCAACTCAAGAAGAGAGCAGTGAGTTGGGATGAGATGGATGGGACCCCATAAGTGGCCCACGTAGTAGTTTTTTTTTTTAACTTCAATGAGGCCCATCTGTGACGAATCAGAACCTTCATTTATTCCTTCTCCTCCAAGTATTGACTCTCGCCCATTGGACTCATCCATTGGATTTTAATTTTAAAAAAACCAAAGAAATCACTTTCATTGATTCTTTTTTCCTTAATGAGTCGCAGGATGCACCGCTTAACTTGATAAAGAAAAAGTATATTGAAGAAGCTCTAAGGATTCTCACTGAGGTATTTAATACTTTGCATGTTTTTATGTTGAATTATATGTTAACATCAACAAAGACGAAAAAGTATTTTATTCTGCGGTTGCTTATTTGTCGTTATGTTTATTTTACAAGTATTTTATAATATGTGCCAAGTTATTAACTTGCTTACTATGTTATTACTAATTTGATAGATTTGTTGTTGCTTGCATTTAAATTACAATTGATAATTTATTTTTTCAACTCTAACCTAGATAAGATGAGTACACCTCTCAAATAAGAAGAGGATTAATGGGAAATTGACTACCATTGATTCTATATGACTCATATAGACATGATTAATGGAAAATTGACTGCGAATGATTCTATGTGACTCTAATGCTCTAATCAAATAGATGTGATGAATCAGGACATTTATTTATTCGTACTCCTCCAAGTTTGACTCTCACCCATTAGACTAATCCATTGGATTTTAATTTTAAAAAAATCACTTTTAATGATTCTTCTTTCCTTAATGAGTTGTAGGATGCACCGCCTGATCCAAAGGATCTGAGGTAAATGACATGTGGGCCCCTAAATCCAACTCTCAGAAAATGTAAGACCCCAAATCCGGTGGTGAGATCAGTTTAGATGGGTGTCAAATTGGGTCTGGTCGCAACTCAAGAAGAGAGCAGTGAGTTGGGATGAGATGGATGGGACCCCATAAGTGGCCCACGTAGTAGTTTTTTTTTTTAACTTCAATGAGGCCCATCTGTGACGAATCAGAACCTTCATTTATTCCTTCTCCTCCAAGTATTGACTCTCGCCCATTGGACTCATCCATTGGATTTTAATTTTAAAAAAACCAAAGAAATCACTTTCATTGATTCTTTTTTCCTTAATGAGTCGCAGGATGCACCGCTTAACTTGATAAAGAAAAAGTATATTGAAGAAGCTCTAAGGATTCTCACTGAGGTATTTAATACTTTGCATGTTTTTATGTTGAATTATATGTTAACATCAACAAAGACGAAAAAGTATTTTATTCTGCGGTTGCTTATTTGTCGTTATGTTTATTTTACAAGTATTTTATAATGTGTGTCAAGTTATTAACTTGCTTACTATGTTATTACTAATTTGATAGATCTGTTGTTCCTTGCATTTAAATTACAATTGATAATTTATTTTTTCAACTCTAACCTAGATAAGATGAGTACACCTCTCAAATAAGATGAGGATTAATGGGAAATTGACTACCATTGATTCTATATCACTCATATAGACATGATTAATGGAAAATTGACTGTGAATGATTCTATGTGACTCTAATGCTCTAATCAGATAGATGTGATGAATCGGGACATTTATTTATTCGTACTCCTCCAAGTATTGACGCTCACCCATTGGACTAATCCATTGGATTTTAATTTTTTTTTAAATCACTTTCAATGATTCTTCTTTCCTTAATGAGTTGTAGGATGCACCGCCTGATCCAAAGGATCTGAGGTAAATGACATGTGGGCCCCTAAATCCAACTCTCAGAAAATGTAAGACCCCAAATCCGGTGGTGAGATCAGTTTAGATGGGTGTCAAATTGGGTCTGGTCGCAACTCAAGAAGAGAGCAGTGAGTTGGGATGAGATGGATGGGACCCCATAAGTGGCCCACGTAGTAGTTTTTTTTTTAACTTCAATAAGGCTCATCTGTGACGAATCAGAACCTTCATTTATTCCTTCTCCTCCAAGTATTGACTCTCGCCCATTGGACTAATCCATTGGATTTTAATTAAAAAAAAAACAAAGAAATCACTTTCATTGATTCTTCTTTCCTTAATGAGTCGCAGGATGCACCGCTTAACTTGATAAAGAAAAAGTATATCGAAGAAGCTCTAAGGATTCTCACTGAGGTATTTAATACTTTGTATGTTTTTATGTTGAATTATATGTTAACATCAACAAAGACGAAAAAGTATTTCATTCTACGGTTGCGTATTTGTCGTTATGTTTATTTTACAAGTATTTTATAATGTGTGCAAGTTATTAACTCTTTTTTTTAAGAGTATTTTTTTTTTTTGAAGAGTATTTTTTTTTTAGGAGTTTTTTTTTTTTTTTTTGCAAGGATGCACTAGCCAGATTCATCACTGCAACGGAAAGGAGAATGAGCGATCAAGACAAGTTGTTGAATCAAGTAGATCTGAATGTGAAGAGTCAAGCAGTGTCTATCAAAAACTTGGAGAATCAGATGGGCCAGTTAGCTCATGTCATAAACAACCGCCCACAAGGGGCGTTGCCTAGTGATACCGAAGTTCATCCAAAGAGCAACGGAAAGGAGCATTGCAAAGCCATAACTTTACGAAGTGGGAAAGAGCTGACCGTGGTTAATGAAGGAAGTGCAAATCAGAAACCCTTGGAAAGTAAAGATGCTGACAAAGAGAAGATCGAGGTGGAGGAAGTTGAAGTAGACAAGTCGAAAGTTGTGAGATCTTAGGCAAGGACTGATGGAGGCAAGCAAGGTACCATTGTGCCTCCAGTACCATTTGCGCAGAGACTCCAAAAATCGAAGCTAGACAAACAGTTCTCAAAGTTTCTTGAGGTGTTTAAGAAGCTCCATATTAACATACCATTTGCCGACGCTTTGGAGCAAATGTCGAGCTACGTCAAGTTTATGAAGGAGATCTTGTCTGAGAAAAGGAAGTTGGGGGATTTTGAGACAGTAACATTGACAGAAGAATGTAGTGTCATCTTGCAGAAAAAGCTACCACCAAAGTTGAAAGATCCTGGTAGCTTCACAATCCCGTGCACGATTGGAAATCAGTTCTTCGGAAAGGCACTTTGTGACTTGGGGGCTAGCATCAATCTGATGCCTCTATCAGTTTATAAGCAGTTGGGGTTAAAGGAGGCCAAACCCACTAATGTCACGTTGCAGCTTGCAGATAGATCATTAACATATCCGAGGGGCATTGTAGAAGACATTTTGGTAAAAGTTGACAAATTCATTTTTTCGGCCGATTTCATAGTACTGGATTTTGAAGAAGATAGAGAGATACCAATCATACTTGGACGTCCATTCTTAGCCACGGGGAGGACTTTGATAGATGTTCAAAGAGGTGAACTGACAATGAGGGTCCAAGATCAGGAAGTCACCTTTAGTGTTTTCAAAGCGTTGAAGTTTCCTAAGGAAGCTGAGGATTGCTTCCGGGTGGATCTAATCGGAGAGACAGTGGCTAACCTTTTCAATGGGAATTGTTTATCAGATCCCCTTAAAGCAGCTCTCGTCAGTTTAGGAGCTGTAGATTTTCCGGACCCTATGGAGTTTGTGAAGTTGTTGGATGCATCACCTGTATTTCAGAAGTTCAACAGGCAGTACGAGACATTCGACCAGACCGAAAGTGCTAACAGACGGACAAAGACTTCATTAGAGGAGCCACCAGCTTTAGAACTCAAACCCCTTCCTACCCATTTGAGATACGCCTACTTGGGAGATTCCAACACATTGTCAATCATCGTACCTGCTTCACTGGACAACTCCCAAGAAGACAAGCTGTTAAGGGTGTTCCGAGAATATAAAACGGCAATCGGATGGACCATTGCAGACATCAAGGGGATAAGCCCGTCCATCTGCATGCACAAGATCCTGCTAGAAGAGGGAGCTAAGCCGATCATTAAACCACAGCGGAGACTGAACCCGATTATGAAGGAGGTAGTGAAGAAGGAAATAATTAAGTGGTTGGACGCCAACATAATCTACCCAATTTCAAATAGTTCTTGGGTTAGTCTAATGCAGTGTGTGCCTAAGAAAGGAGGAATGATTGTGGTTGCAAATGAAAATAATGAGCTCATTCCGACAAGGACGGTAACCGGGTGGCGAGTGTGCTTGGATTACCGCAAGTTGAACAAGGCGACTCGCAAGGATCATTTCCCCTTGCCCTTCATCGACCAAATGTTGGATAGGTTGGCGGGTCATCAGTTTTACTATCTACTTGATGGGTACTCGGGCTATAATCAAATAGCAATAGCCCCGGAAGACCAAGAGAAGACCACATTCACATGCCCATACGGAACCTTTGCATTCTGCAGAATGTCCTTTGGTCTTTGTAATGCACCAGCTACGTTTCAGAGGTGCATGATGGCTATTTTTTCAGACATGGTTGAACAAAATTTGGAAGTGTTTGTGGATGATTTCTCCGTTTTCGGCGATAGTTTCGACCTATGTCTAGACAATCTAATTATGGTGTTGAAAAGGTGCGTGGAGACGAACTTGATACTTAATTGGGAGAAGTGCCATTTTATGGTGCAGGAAGGAATAATTTTGGGCCATAAGGTGTCATCAGCCGGTATCGAGGTGGACAGAGCAAAGATTGAAACAATTGAGAATTTACCTCCACCCACAACAGTGAAAGGGATACGGAGTTTTATTGGGCATGCGGGGTTTTACAGACGCTTTATCAAGGATTTCTCGAAGATTACTAAACCATTGTGTAACCTCCTTGAGAAAGACGCCCCGTTCAAGTTTGATCAGGCATGTCTAGAGGCCTTTGAACTATTGTAGAAGAAATTAATATTTGCTCCAGTAATAGTTGTTCTGGATTGGACTCTGCCATTTGAATTAATGTGTGACGCTAGCGATTTTGCGATTGGCGTAATACTTGGCCAACGTAAAGACAAAGTTTTTCATACCATCTATTATGCTAGCAAGACACTCTCGGATGCGCAGCTGAATTACACCACCACTGAAAAGGAATTATTGGCTGTGGTGTTCGCATTCGACAAGTTTAGAGCTTATTTGATTGGGACAAAGGTTATAGTCTTTAGTGATCACTCGGCAATCAAGTACCTCATTTCGAAAAAAGATGCTAAGCCACGATTGATCCGATAGGTACTTCTACTGCAAGAATTTGATCTTGAGATACGGGACAGATAGGGTACGGAAAATCAGGTAGCTGATCATCTCTCATGACTCGAAAACTCAGACAATAAAAAAGGAGATGGGTTGGTGATCAATGAGTCATTTCCGAACGAGCAACTGTTTCTAATCACTAAGGAAGCCCCATGGTACGCAGACTACGTCAACTTCATCATGAGCAATGTACTTCCTCCAGACTTGAGTTCCCAACAAAGGAAAAAGTTCATTCATGACGTAAAGCAATATCTTTAGGATGAACCATTTCTGTTTAAGAATTGTGCGGATCAGATATTGAGACGATGTGTTCCAAGGGAAGAGGTGGACAACATTTTGACGCACTGCCACTCATCGGCATATAGGGGACATTATGGTGGAGATAGAACAGCAGCGAAAGTGCTACAGTCAGGTTTCTATTGGCCGACATTATTCAAGGACGCTCATCTTTTCGCGTCCAGGTGCGATCGATGTCAAAGGGTCGGTAACATCTCAAAACGGCATGAGATTCCTCTGAATAGTATCTTAGAAGTTAAAGTCTTCGACGTCTGGGGCATTGATTTTATGGGCCCGTTCTCCTCATCTTTTAACAATCAGTACATTTTGGTGGCAGTAGACTATGTGTCAAAATGGGTTGAAGCAGTTGCACTGCCAACGAATGATGCTAAGGTGGTTTTGAACTTTCTGCGGCGAAATATATTCTCCCGGTTTGGTACTCCAAGAGCAATAATTAGCGACGAAGGAACACATTTCTGCAACAAATACTTTACAGCCCTTCTTGCTAAATACGGGGTCACACATAAGGTTGCCACGGCATATCATCCCCAGACTAGTGGCCAAGCCGAGGTGTCTAATCAAGAAGTGAAGCGAATACTGGAAAAGGTGGTTAATCCCTCTCGGAAAGATTGGGCGAGAAAGCTGAATGATGCTTTATGGGCATATCGGACGGCGTATAAAACTCCAATCGGGATGTCACCGTACAGAATGGTCTATGGTAAAGCATGCCATCTACCGGTGGAGTTAGAGCATAGTGCCTATTGGGCTGTTCACAAATTGAATTTTGATATGCAAGCATCAGGGGAAAAGAGACTGCTGCAATTAAACGAGATGGACGAATTCTGTCATCAAGCATACGAGAATGCCAAGCTCTATAAGGAAAAGGTGAAAAAATGGCATGATAAGCAGATTCTTGAACGGAAGTTCGAACCAAGTCAGGCAGTTTTGTTATTCAACTCCAGATTGAAACTCTTCCCACAGAACAGTTTCTGTGATGAAAACCAAAAGAGGTAGAAGGTGATGACGTGGGTGTTTGAGTGAATGGAAAGGATGGGTGGTGACGTGTGGGAGAAGGAGTGTTGTTTGACTTTTAACTTTGCCATTAGAATATAAAATAAAAATAAAAAAGAAGGAAGAATGGATGAGTTCTGTAGCCATTAGAATATAAAATAAAAAGAAGGAAGAATGGATGAGTCCTGTACATGTTGTTACAGGACATGCCTTTTGACTGTTAAGACTTTGTACATTAGTTATTGAATTTAAAAAGAGTACTATTAGTTTTAATGAATTCAAATTATACCCCTTAACTTATTTTATAAAGAATTAATTTGAGAGATATCTTAGGTGGGTCCTTGAGTTTTAAAATTATAGACCAAGATTATTTTTATTTACAAATTAATATTAAATGACATCTTAGATCCACCGGTCGAATATTGGTCTACTCTTATTTTGGCCAACCCATATGGTTTCCATTGAATATTACAAATTAATATTAAATGACACCTGAGAAATGGGCTAAATTCGGAAGGGGAGTGGGAACGGTGGTTCGGCTCGATTGACCATTAGGTGGATTTGACACCTGATGCACACTGAGCGCACGTGATAACTGTAATTGGGTCGGCAGAAACGAGTTGGAACTTGGGAGGGAGTCAGAGAAAGAGCATAGGGTTCTACTTCTACGGTTCTACCTCAACCCACGCTTCGCGTACCTCTACCATTTCTATATTTCTATTGTCTTTAGTTTTATTTTTTTGCTTTAAACGCACTCAACTACTCTCCCTCCCTACCTCCAGTCCCTTCCTCCCTCGTTGTCCCCTTTTGTTCACTCTGTCTGAAAAAAAAGGGGCAAAAACTTAAAACGCCCAATAACTCTGATCGATCTTCTGGTGCTGGCAGGCAATCGGTGAAAAGATGATGAGAGGAGATGTTATGGTCCTAATGGCTCTGGCCATATCGATGGTCCATGGATGGTGGGCATGGACATGTGCTGATGCACAAGTTCATCATGTGGTTGGGGGCGATCGCGGATGGGACCCTTCTTCCGACATCCGATTGTGGTCCGGTGGCAAGTCTTTCAGGGTCGGCGACCATATCTGTAAGAGTCTCTCTCCCTTTCTCTCTCGATTTCTCTAAGTATATAAGCGTGCCTAGATATATGTATATATTCCTCTGCAAAAAGCTCTAATATTGGGTGGTGTAAAAGTGTAAGCATATGCCCACTCCACGCGTGGCACATCGGAGCCATCCAAGACATTAGACATGGAAGTGGAACCCTAGTCCCAGTGTACTGACGGGAGGGTAGGGTAGGATCAGGTCAGGTCAGGGCGGCCGTTCATCGAATGGCCGGTAGATTGATCAATGATCGACGGTAGGAAAGAAAAGGAAAGGAAAAACAGACCACCACCGGGTGTTCAGGTGTACCGTCAATGTGAAGGTTGAAACACCACCACCAGTATGTTATACACGTGCGCCACATTGTCGCGTGTGGATGAAGCAGAACCCTATAGAAGAAAAAGAAAAAAAAACAAGATGCTGAAACTTGAGAACAAAAAAATAAATAAATAAAATTACACCAGTGACCGACCTTACTCTGATCATCCGGTAACGAGTAAGGGCTTGTTTGGCGTCTCTCATCCATATAAAATAGATCTCTGTTTCAAATGGCCCTATTTGATATAGATGGTGTAGAAATAATTTATTTGGTAATACAGAAAAAATGATTGAAATAGACATTTTTAAAACAATGGTTGAAAGTTTTTCATAAACATTTTAAAATTGATGAGGATTCAAGTTTTGAAATTTGACGTCATAGTTGTGTTTAGCATTAATGGTTTCGATCTTGCATTTGGGGGCCATGGTTTAAAAAAAAGGTATATATAAATGTCTGTCGTTTTTTGTAAATATCTCAAAATCTATGATGATTCAATGGCTAAACTTTGGACCCGTAGTCGTGAATGATCTTTTGAATATAACCAATGGTTTGGATCATGATTTATGGTGCCCGAATTTAAAAATAAAAAATAAAAAACCACATTGCTGTGTACAACTTCAAGAGTCAGTCAATAAGGCATGGGACATCCATGGTTAAAAATGTTTTTGTAAATATCTCAAGATTCACTTTGAATTAGAGGCTCACTTTTGGGCCCATAGCCGTTTTTGGCCCTCCAAAGAGAACCAACGGATCGGATCGTGATTATGGGGCCCACAATGTCCACAATATTAGATCGAATGGCTCACGGTTTTTTATTCAAATATGCTCATTTTGCTGGCTTCTTGAAATGGAGGCAAATCATCTAAACTCCATTTCAAATAAACTTTACACCAAGAGTTCTCAAACAGTCTTAAAATTGTTTGTGGCAATAATAAGAGACGCCAGATGCCACCTAACTGAAGAGTAAAGACCCTCTTTTTCCTGTGACCCAATTGGTAATTAGGTCTGGATTGGATGTGTGTCCCATCGATGATTGAGTATCGATTATATAAGAGTCCAAAACAAGGGGGAAAATGAGGAGAAAGTGATGAAATGACTAAATTGCCTTTTACTCTATTTGAATTTTTTTCAAAAGCAAGGGTAAAATAGTCTTTATCTCTATATCTTATAAATAAATAAAATTATACTTTTTCATTTTCCTTCCCCCTCAAATTTTTACTCCCCTTCCAAACGGAGCCTAAAACTCCACTTGGGAGTGAAACTTATAGCCTACCTATATTTTGAGCTCTTCCGATGTTATCAGTTTATAAGTGGGGGCCGCAATGATGTTTAATTTATTTTTATTGTTTTAAGATTCGCCCATAGGATTTCTCTTTCTAGGCCAGGGTTGAAGGATTTTTACTTTGGGCAGTTTGGATTTTACAATCATTGTCCCACCGATGGATTTATAATCATGGACTCATGGCCATAGGATTTCTCTAATTTCAGGCACTAGAGGATGCGGTTTCATCTAGCTAATCTACATGATAGGACCCATCAGCCCACGTGCAAAAATTCTGCAGACATCAACATAGGTTTTACTCTTCAGAAAAAAAAATTAACTCTTCAAAAAAAGAAAAAAAAGAACTCTGTAGACATCAACATCGGCTTTTTTTTTTTTTTTAATCTTTTCCTAAATCAACAACGTACATAGTGGAACTGTAGAAGAAGTACACACAAAAAAAAGAAAAAGTCTTGACACCCTGACTAGGGTGCTCCGACTCGGACCTGGGGTGTCTGGAGTCCGTTGGATCTCATGCTCCCAGTCGGGGTGTGTAGCACCCGTCACAAAAAAAAAAAAAGCTCAAACTAGAAACGTGAAATACCCGGGTCGAGGGCGGGAAGGTTTCCACACGAGTGATAGGGCTTTTGAGATCAGTCTAGTCTAGTAGGGCTTTAAGCTTAACCTATTCAAAGCTCAGGTTTTATGATGTTCAAGCAGTACCAAATTGTAGTTGTAATTGACAAGAAATAAAAATAGTATCAACTATCCTCAACTAACTTGACAAAATGACTCGACCCAACTTGGGGTGCATTTACCTTGGCCCAACTTAGACCCGACTCATTAAAACAGGGTTTGGACAGTCATCGGGCATACATTTAATTTTCGGGTCCGAATCTTGGTAATTTTTTCTCCCATGGGGGGCTATCAAAATGCTTTTTTTATTCATTCTTGTAGGCCTCTAATTTCCAATCAGAACCTTTCATCTTCTTTATATGGATGAAAATGACTAAGTTGTCAATTTTCTTGTCTTAAATCTTATATGGATTTTGAGAAAATTTTGAAAAACATTTTAAAAAATCTAAATACATCTAGTTCCATTGAACGGGACAATTTTCTCATGCGGACAGCGCATTATTGTAGTCATCATGTGGGACTTGGTGAAATTGAGGTGGTTCCTACCCTTGGCGACGGTTCGAATACTACATGCCTGATAATTCTTCCCATTGGATTTGCTGATTTACTCATTTGAAAAATGGTGATCTTGACGAATGTTGGAATGTGCTTTGTGTATCATTTGCATGTAGAAACTGATTTGCATGTGTCGTTTACATATGGAGCAGTTACATATGTAACATGCAAATGACCCCTAAGCGTTCCAAATGAGGCAACACCTTGTGTGGCCCACTTGTACATATGTCAATTTTGAGAAGATAGGGTGGTGGGAACTTTGGCTGTGGATTAGATTTTGAAGAGAGAGATCATGTCCATCTGTGTGGTGTATGTATTTTATATTTTTTTATATTGTATCAGTACATTATTGTCTGTCTTTCCCTTTGTTTCTTTTTCATGAGATCTGAATTGGACGTGGACTTGAACTAATTAAAACCTGATGGCGTGATTAGTTTTGAACATAGTTCGTAGAATTGAGAATCAATTTAGACACAAGAACCAATGCCTTTTTTTGCAACGGGGGGATATGGATGGCGGAAATACTGGACCATCTATGCTGTCCAATGGGATAAAAATAAGTAGCCGTGAGGCGTGTTTGGATGTACGGTAAGCTGAAATAAAGTGAGATGAAGCATAATTCAAAAAATAATAAAATATAAGGAAGTTATGATGGTCTCATTATTTTTTTATTTTTATTTTTTTTGCTTGATAAGAAATTTTTTTGACTTTTTTGCGTAGAAAGAATTTTCTTTTGTCGTTTAGTGGGAAAAGGAATTTACTTTTTGACAACTTTTTTAAATGCAAGAGAGAATTTTGAATTTATATACTTTTGATGTGACTCTTTTTTTTATCGTGGTCTCCCGAGAGACGGAATATACCATTCTCAATGAAAAGTAGGCTGGCCATAAATTCCAGCGAAAACGCCTCTGGTCTAGCCGCCCTATTGCCTGGAGCTTTCACCTGGCTGGGTTTTGAACCAGGCAGGCACTGATGTGCATGTTTTGTGACCGTGCTGTGGTAGGGTTCACGTATTCGGCTGCGCTCGAGAGTGTGGTAGAGCTGAGGAATAGAGAGGAGTTCGAGTCTTGCGCCCTTAACAACCCAATCCGAATGTACAAAGACGGCTTGGATAAGTTGAGCCTGGATGGCCAGGGTTCTCGCTACTTTGCAAGCGGCAGCCTCGACAGCTGCAAGAAGGGCCTTAAATTACACGTCCACGTGCTGCCTTCATCACCATCATCAGAAGATCCCACGGCCATCGTCATCGAAGCTGCTGCTGCAGGCCCCACGCCCTCCATCTCAGCTCCTCTCCCAGTCTCAGCAGCTCTACTGTGTGCTGTTGTCTTGGCTCTGCTCTGCTTCGTTACATTTTAAAATGCGAGACGCTCTTCATCACTTTAATTTTCTTCTTCTGTATTTTTTTTTTTTTAAGTATCTCGGGCTGTTGTGTGTGTGAGCTTCCAGTCCACCTCTAATAACACGTGAAACCTTTCTTCGTTGTATATTTTTCTTGTTTCAACTTTGTGGAGTATTTGTGGAGTATGGAATGAATGCCTTCACTATTTTGGTTAGGGGTGAGTGTCTGTCTAACGAATCGAAATTTCGAACCGAATCGAACCGAATTTTTTTATTTGGTTCGGTTATACGGTTAAATTTGTTAAGTTCGGTTAAGATTTACAGCAAATTTGGATAAAATAGTTCGGTTCGGTTTTGGATTTTTTTCACCAAATTAACTGAATTAACCGGATTTATTAATATACATATAAAAGTTTGTATTTTAAATATATAAACTCTTAAGGCTGATAAACTGTTGAATACTTGGCTTTAATATCTTTTTTATTTTGGATATTTAGAATTTGCTAGTTATCTATACTTTGAGGTTTTTTTATTATAGAAATGTTCTCAACAAATTTGGACCCTATAACAAAGTCCAACATATGGCCTTTCGACCGAATTGACCGAAATTTAACCTAAATATTTTCAGTTCGGTTGAATTCGGTTACAACTCATAATTTGGTCGGTTCGGTTAAGAATTTCTTTGACCGATATATTTCGGTTCGGTCAAAATTTCAACCAAACCGACCAAACCGACCGAATACTCACTCCAAATTTTGGTGTTGGCTTGATGGGTAGATGGGCCGGGTTGGATTTATCATAGGCATAGCCATAGGGATGCCTCACAAGGTGGATGGGTTCACTCAGGTATATATTAGCAGCAACACTCAAATGATTCTGAAACAAATCAGTGTCCCAGGTATATATTTGGCCCGTCTAAGCAGGATAGGGAGGGAACTATTCCACGTAGGCATAGCCATAGGGATGCCTCACAAGGTGGATGGGTTCACTCAGGTATATATTAGCAGCAACACTCAAATGATTCTGAAACTAATCAGTGTCCCAGGTATATATTTGGCCCGTCTAGGCAGGATAGGGAGGGAACTATTCCAATAGCAGGTCGAGCTCAGATTGCCTGGGCAGCTAATTCGTTTTGATAAAGAGATGTTGGCGCGAACCACAAGCCAGCTGCCAAGCCAAGGGTGAATGAATGGGCTTTGACATATTAGTTCTCCTTAATATGAGATGTTTCAATTTCATGACCAAACTTCAGGTAATGTCATCAGAGTCAAACAACCTTTTTTTTTTTTTACTTTTATGCTCCGGATATCATGGCTTTTATGTCGCATCTTAGAGAGATCTTTTTTTTCCAAATGATAAAACCTGAGAAATGGTGATCAAATTTGTATTTACTTTTCACAAAATGTCATATTTTGTATTTTATAAACAAATAAATTTATTCACCAGTTGCAAAAAAATATATGACACAGACTTGGGGTGCATTTACCTTGGCCCAACTTAGACCCGACTCATTAAAACAGGGTTTGGACAGTCATCGGGCATACATTTAATTTTCGGGTCCGAATCTTGGTAATTTTTTATCCCATGGGGGGCTATCAAAATGCTTTTTTTATTCATTCTTGTAGGCCTCTAATTTCCAATCAGAACCTTTCATCTTCTTTATATGGATGAAAATGGCTAAGCTGTCAATTTTCTTGTCTTAAATCTTATATGGATTTTGAGAAAATTTTGAAAAACATTTTAAAAAATCTAAATACATCTAGTTCCATTGAACGGGACAATTTTCTCATGTGTACAGCGCATTATTGTAGTCATCATGTGGGACTTGGTGAAATTGAGGTGGTTCCTACCCTTGGCGACGGTTCGAATACTACATGCCTGATAATTCTTCCCATTGGATTTGCTGATTTACTCATTTGAAAAATGGTGATCTTGACGAATGTTGGAATGTGCTTTGTGTATCATTTGCATGTAGAAACTGATTTGCATGTGTCGTTTACATATGGAGCAGTTACATATGTAACATGCAAATGACCCCTAAGCGTTCCAAATGAGGCAACACCTTGTGTGGCCCACTTGTACATATGTCAATTTTGAGAAGATAGGGTGGTGGGAACTTTGGCTGTGGATTAGATTTTGAAGAGAGAGATCATGTCCATCTGTGTGGTGTATGTATTTTTTTTTTATTTTTTTATATTGTATCAGTACATTATTGTCTGTCTTTCCCTTTGTTTCTTTTTCATGAGATCTGAATTGGACGTGGACTTGAACTAATTAAAACCTGATGGCGTGATTAGTTTTGAACATAGTTCGTAGAATTGAGAATCAATTTAGACACAAGAACCAATGCCTTTTTTTGCAACGGGGGGATATGGATGGCGGAAATACTGGCCCATCTATGCTGTCCAATGGGATAAAAAAAAAGTAGCCGTGAGGCATGTTTGGATGTACGGTAAGCTGAAATAAAGTGAGATGAAGTATAATTCAAAAAATAATAAAATATAAGGAAGTTATGATGGTCTCATTATTTTTTTATTTTTTTGCTTCATAAGAAATTTTTTTGACTTTTTTGCATAGAAAAAATTTTCTTTAGGATTTAAGGGCCCTTAGGAGTTTCTATACACTTAGTGCCCTAAAGCCGACTGGTTTGGGAGTCATTGGTCGAAAGTTCGATACATGGGTAACTTTGAAAAGTCTAATAAAGATAAACATTGCATAAGTCATGAAATGAAAAAAAAAAAAAAAAAAAAAAAAGGGAGAAAAAAATATATTTCTACAGCGAGATGGAGCGTAAAACGCACTCGTTGTACAAAAAGAGATAAAAAAGAAGGAATATGAAGAAGATGTGAAAAGTAAGTTATAGAGGTGCTTTGTAATTCTTATACCTATTTGATATCTCTCATTGAGTATTGTGATTCATGAGTTTGGCTGAGCTTTGATTAGGTTGATGCATTAAAAACACGTACACACACAAAAAGGGTTGAAGATGAAGTGAGATTGGTAATCTGTAAAGGGTTGAATGATGCATGAGTTTGAAATTTTATTTGGGTTATTGTTAAAGGATCCTTGAGGCCAAGTTATGATGATTATGCTGAATCGTGCTCGAGTTGTTAGGTTATTTTATGACTAGTTGCATTCTTTTTGTTTATTTCTTTTGTTTTGCTTGAGGACAAGCAATTACTCAAGTTTGGGGGTATTTGATGAGTGGGAATTATACTTACGAATCGGGCACTTTTAGACTTAGTATTTTGCTATCTTTAAGTAATGTTGGTGCATTTTATTTGTTTCTTTTTGTATTATTTTGTAGGACAATGCAAAGGAGGGGTAGATCTGGAATTTTCATGAAAGCAGTGGTATTTTGGTAAATAGATGCAAGTTGAGCACAGGGGCATCCAAACCCAGCGCTGGGGGCAAAATCCTTTTGGGCCAGTCTTGCTGTTGGGTCGAATTTGAGTGATTCCTAGTAGGGTTTGGATGCTAAGAAGCCTAACTTTGATGGGGAACTATAAATAGGAGACTTGGAGATTCAAGGAAGAGGACTTTTTTTCACGAGGATTGAGATCACAGTTTGAGACTTAGAGATTCAAGGGGCCTCTCAAGGAGAACAAGACAGAGGATTGGAGAGTGAAGAAATTTCAATAGAGTTCTTCTTTTCTTCTTCGTTTCTCAGTTTTGTAATCTAAGATGATGATTGGTTTGGGTTTTCTAGTTTTTGATTTTATTATGAACTAATTTCTATATTAAGGCTACAGTTGAACCTTTTGCATTCATGAATTAAAAATCTCTGTATTTTCAATTATTGAATCATATGGAGTTGTCTATCATGTTTGTGCATAAGTGTGATTGTGTGGCCAACAATTAGTTGGGATATCCTATATGGATTCGGAAGATGAAATCTAGGGTTAGATCTGGATGTGATAGCATGCATTCTTAGTTATTTTATGAATTGAATAACTAGGGTTGTGTATAGAATACGAATATATCTATATGTTGCATGTAACCTGTTTGAGAATTGGATCTTAATGAGTTTGTTCTTTTATTTTGCATAGGAATATAGCAAAGTAGTCAAAAACAAGCATCTTTATGTGATCATTGGAAAAAGATCCAATTAGTACTTGTGAATTCCTGTTAACAACTCCATTGGGTTCAATAATTGAAACTACAGAGAATAGGTGCATGTGATGTAATTGGGGATATAGTAGTCTTAATCTTTCCTCTATCTGGTATTCAGTCATTGTGTTAACTTTTAGTTTTAAATTTTAATTAAATTTTAATCATACTTTGCAATTGGGAGCGTTTAAATAAAATCAATCGGATAAAAAAAGGAAAAAGAGATTTAAAATTAGTAGTTGAAATTTATTAGATATAGATATATGTGGGTTTGACACTCTATATTTACTCTATATTACTTGTTATCGCGTATACTTGCGCGTAATTGTCAGTATTTGAAGCCGGACAACAAGTTTTTGATAGATCTATTGTTGCTTGCATTTAAATTACAATTGAAAATTTATTTTTTCAACTCTAACCTAGATAAGATGAGTACACCTCTCAAATAAGATGAGGATTAATGGGAAATTGACTACCAATGATTCTATATGACGCATATAGACATGATTAATGGAAAATTGACTGTGAATGATTCTATGTGACTCTAATGCTCTAATCAACTAGATTGTGATTTTGGGAAAGCTTGATGGAAAATACTACTTTTGTCTTATAAAAATAATGTATGAGTTTTTAGCCTTGGGAATTTGGTGTCGTGGAGTTTCATAATCAAACTATACCACTCCAAATCATATCAATACTTTGAATCTTGACATGAGTCTATCGTTATTTGGATACAGATCTTTAATGCTTTATGTGTTCTTTTGTTGGCCTAGGTTTGTGCTTGACATTTATATTATTAGATTAGTAATGGTTATTTATTTTGGGGGTTAATTGTTCTTGATGTTCGTTACCGAAATTTCTTAGAGTCATCGTTCTAGGGATTTTTTCTATCTTTAGGGGTTCTAGAAATTCGTGTTGTTTAGAACTTTATTTAAAGACATGGATTGAAATGTTATTTTGGTTGGTTCTTTCCATTTTTCATCAAATAAGTAGGTTGAAAGTGAACATATCTGCAAGAGTATATTAACATTTTCTATTATGTGATGAGTATTGTGTAGTTAAGAAAAAAAAAAGGGCCCCTCGACCAAGTGCCATGTCACTTGATGCCACACATACCATGCTAATGAATTAGTTTGATGACATTTTGTATTAATTATAATGAAAATTTTGAAACTTTCAATTGATGTTACAATTAAAAATTCACAACTTTATTTATATCTAAGATAAATTTAATTTGATGTAGAACCCCATTTTTTTTAAGAAACTATTTTTCAAACTAAAAAATGGCCCCATCAAGTGAAACATGATTCAAACTAACATGTGAAATCAGCTGAATGGATAGTAAGGGTGCCTCTCGGTTACTCCAAATCACAAACAACTTGAATACATGGCTGAATGGATGATTATCCTTCCACCATTTGTTCACGGAAAATCAGAAATCGGAGATCACACCCAGAAATATACATGCTTTAAATCATTATTACCACCAATCTCATCCTAATGTGGGGCAAAAGAAATATACATGCTTTAAATCATTATTATCACCAATCTCATCATTGTTACTTTGTCTCTTTTTCTTTTTCTTTTTCTTTTTCTTTTTTTACCATTCAAAAAAAAAGAAAAGAGAGAGACAGAGAAACAATACCCAACCAATTGAATTTGTTTTGTATATGTTCTTTTTTTAATAGTTATTAATCTGTGTATTTGGTGGTTCGTGGTCCGTGAATAGCACGGGATTTTGCTAGTTACCATACTAAACTAATGTATAAATGGTGATAAAAATGGAAGATTTAAGGTGAAGATGTGGTGTAAAATGTGGAAGATTTTAAAACAAGTGATGTGAAATGTAGATCTAACAATCTAGAAGTGAAAATAATAAATCAAATAAAAATTCAAATTAACAACAATCAAAATAAGAGATTAGGCAATCAAAAATCTACTAAGTTTGTAATTAATTCAATCAATGCATATTCTAATTCAACTCTCAAATAATCATCAAGGGTGGAAATAAAGCATCAATTGAGATTATCCAAGCATCAAGGGTAGAGATAAAGCATGAGAAATGAGTTAGATCCAAAATCTACTAATCAATCAAGGCACAATTGGTTGCAACTTAATATGCAATTGTTGGGGTTTGACATATTTCATACCCACCCTTAGAAAATGACTTCTTTTATTCTTAAATTATTCTCCTCTTATTTTGAAATTCTTAAACTTTTCCTTAGATCTCTTCACCAAGATTTCTTCATGGAACTTTATTGAAATCTCTTCTTGATGCCTTAGGACACTAACCGAAGGGTTAGGGTAGTCGCAAGGTCCACTTATACAAGAAAAATTATATAAAATGCGCTATAAAAAATTATCGAATTTATGCATGAAAATTTTTCCGCTTCTTATCTTCCTCGTCTGAACTCGTACGAGCCGATTTCGCTCAAAATTCCACGTCCAATGCAATGATGCAAAGAAACAACGTCAATTTATGAGTTAAAATAAAGTTATAAGCGATGGCAATCCGATAATCTGCTAATTTGATAGAAGAATAAAATCTATGTGTAAGGCAAATGATATACACATGATATGCTAATAAAACTTGAACTAATGAGGGGTAAAATATGCAATATTTAATACTCACCAGCCATGGCTGAAAACACTCCTTGAGAGTTTATTAAAGACATTTTTTATAGAGAGATAGAAAGAGTCTTGTGTCTGGGCTAACCACTGTTGTTTTTGGAGAAGTTGAAAACTATATATATATATATATATATATAGAAAGAGATGAAATGGGAATTGGTTGTCAGAGGTTGTTTTATAAAGAGAATAGATAATATAGAAAGAGATGGGTATTAGGGGATTGGAAAAAAGGAGAGAATAAAGTGATTTGTAGATTATTAAAATGTCATATTGTTTTCTTTATATGTGTCATGTGTGAGGTTTATGATTCTTTGATTTGGTGAGATTGGGTGAGTATTAATTTTGCCCCACCCAAATAAAAATCTTGGGTCCGCCACTACTGTCAAGTTTGTTGCAGAAGCTAAATGTAGAGATCAAATATGTAGTGTGCCTTATGGAAACAGGTTCTATTTTGTTGTAGACCTATTGCATGCCGCCCTAGATTGGAGAAGAAGAGAGGATTAGTTGCAAGAGGATAGGAATTCTTGTTTCGATCGAATCTGGGTGCTAGCAGTAACAGGAACAAAGGATCCGATATCATTTTGTAGAAGGCTCTACTACATCTCATTGTCACTAGAGAAGGGGACTTCCGCCGCCGTTGTCGTTCCATTGCCGGAGAAGAAGAAGACTCCTTCTCCCTCTTTTCTCTCTCCCTCTCCTTCCTTGTCTCTCTCTTGTTCCCTCTTCCTCCGACGGTGCGGCAGCACCGTCGGGGGGCGGTGGGGGCTGGTGATGGAGTGGGTGTAGAAAGAAGTTGGGAAGGTATAGATTTTATTTTAAGTAATTTAACACAAGGAGTATATTGGCCATAAAAAGTACAGTGCATGGAGAGCAAAAATAAGTGTGCATTAAGCTGCTCTTTTTTATTTTTTTTAGTTTTTAGGTAGTAGTGAAAACTGAAAAGGCTATTGTCCGCAAAGTACCTTGTTTCACAATATACTATCTATCCTACCTGTGCACCAACCATTCCGCACCTAGCGTTAAAATTTTGATTGCTCCAAAAGTTTATAGAAGCAGAATGGCAGTTGAGAGAGAGAACCACTGTCTCAGTGTGTGCACCTAATGTGTAGCCTACATGGGGCTCCTCCTGGGATCGGACCTACAGGGTTCAAAAGATCCCTCAGGCTTTTCATCTCTGCAAAATAATAATAATAATAATAATAATAATAATAAAATCTCCCATAACCTTAAATACTATCATATCCATTTGGAATCCACGAGTTCAACGGTATTAAGCCTATTTAGGTAGGTGTGCAGCAGTAGATCCACCGATCGAATTTATTCAAATGGGTGTAAACCTGAGAAATGGGCTAAATTCGGAAGGGGAGTGGGAATGGTGGTTCGGCTCGATTGACCATTAGGTGGATTTGACACCTGATGCACACTGAGCGCACGTGATAACTGTTATTGGGTCGGCAGAAACGAGTTGGGAGTACGGATGAAAGTGGGCCGGGCCGAGCCGGGCTTTGACAGGCCCTAGGCTCGGCCCTTATTAAGTTATGAGGCCCTAGGGCCGGCCCTTTGAGCCCGGCTAATGATATAACACTAGCTGAAAGAAAATATTTTTTGGAAAAAAAATTCTTGTAGGAATTCAAAGAAATCTACATATGCAAACCAGAACAAAAAATGGTTTTTTTTTTTTTTTTTTTTTTTTTTTTGATAACGTAGGGTTCCTAGCCCTTTGGGCCAGAATAATCCCTACGGGCCCAGGAGAGAAAGCCGGGTAAAATTCCCCTGTGGCCCTAGTGTGGTAGAGCAGTTTCGAACCCACAACCTCCGGGTGCAAACCGTAGTCCTAGGCCAACTGAGCTACCCCTTGGGGTTAGAACAAAAAATGGTCAAATGCATGTATTCATCCCATATTCCCATAATTTGGATTGCAGCAATAAAATTAACTAAAATAAGAAAGACTCCATAAAAGCAAAGGGAGCCCAGTTCCAACACTCCATAATAGTTCAATGTTAATGTAGATGAGCATTATCAAACTCTAATAATAATACAAATCAAATTAAACTCCAATAGCATCATAGAATAAAATAAAGTATTCGGCTAGCATCATAAAATAAAATCTCTAGCATCACCAGTATCACCTAAAACAACAACAATAGAGCATTGTTAATAAATTAATAATAACAACAAAGGAAAGGTTGTTCCAGAGTTACAAGACTTTAAAAAATGACTTCTAGACCATTAATATACATGCATCCTCAAGATTGTTTAGGGATTATTTATATTGGATTAAAATTAAGGTTTAAGGTTTAGTGCTTAGGTTTAGGATTTATGAATTATTTAGTGCTTAGGGTTTAGGGATTATTTATATTAGATTAAAACTAAGATTTAGGATTTATGGATTATTTAGTATCATAGATTCATATATGTATTATATGTTGTATAGTGTACACATACATATAATATATGGATTAATATATGTAAGCCCTATGACTTACTGTTTAGGTTTATGATTTATGGATTATTTAGTGTTTAGGGTTCAGAGATTATTTATATTGATTAAAACTAAGGTTTAGGATTTATGGATTATGTTATATCATATATGTATTATATATTGTATAGTGTACATATATATAATATATGTAAACCCTATGGCTTACGAGCCGGGCTTCATCAAGTCCGAGCTCGGCCCCTTTAAGCAAACGGGCCTCTTACTAGGCCCTAGTTCGGCTCTTTTGTCTTTTGAGCCGAGCTCGGGCCGAGCCTATGACGGGCCGTCCACGGGCGGCCCAGCCCACTTTCACCCCTAGTTGGGAGGGAGTAAGAGAAAGAGCATAGGGTTCTACTTCTACGGTTCTACCTCAACCCACGCTTCGCGTACCTCTACCATTTCTATATTTCTATTGTCTTTAGTTTTATTTTTTTGCTTTAAACGCACTCAACTACTCTCCCTCCCTACCTCCAGTCCCTTCCTCCCTCGTTGTCCCCTTTTGTTCACTCTGTCTGAAAACAAAGGGGCAAAAACTTAAAACGCCGAATAACTCTGATCGATCTTCTGGTGCTGGCAGGCAATCGGTGAAAAGATGATGAGAGGAGATGTTATGGTCCTAATGGCTCTGGCCATGTCGATGGTCCATGGATGGTGGGCATGGACATGTGCTGATGCACAAGTTCATCATGTGGTTGGGGGCGATCGCGGATGGGACCCTTCTTCCGACATCCGATTGTGGTCCGGTGGCAAGTCTTTCAGGGTCGGCGACCATATCTGTAAGAGTCTCTCTCCCTTTCTCTCTCGATTTCTCTAAGTATATAAGCGTGCTTAGATATATGTATATATTCCTCTGCAAAAAGCTCTAATATTGGGTGGTGTAAAAGTGTAAGCATATGCCCACTCCACGCGTGGCACATCGGAGCCATCCAAGACATTAGACATGGAAGTGGAACCCTAGTCCCAGTGTACTGACGGGAGGGTAGGGTAGGATCAGGTCAGGTCAGGGCGGCCGTTCATCGAATGGCCGGTAGATTGATCAATGATCGACGGTAGGAAAGAAAAGGAAAGGAAAAACAGACCACCACCGGGTGTTCAGGTGTACCGTCAATGTGAAGGTTGAAACACCACCACCAGTATGTTATACACGTGCGCCACATTGTCGCGTGTGGATGAAGCAGAACCCTATAGAAGAAAAAGAAAAAAAAACAAGATGCTGAAACTTGAGAACAAAAAAATAAATAAATAAAATTACACCAGTGACCGACCTGACTCTGATCATCCGGTAACGAGTAAGGGCTTGTTTGGCGTCTCTCATCCATATAAAACAGATCTCTGTTTCAAATGGCCCTATTTGATATAGATGGTGTAGAAATAATTTATTTGGTAATACAGAAAAAATGATTGAAATAGACATTTTTAAAACAATGGTTGAAAGTTTTTCATAAACATTTTAAAATTGATGAGGATTCAAGTTTTGAAATTTGACGTCATAGTTGTGTTTAGCATTAATGGTTTCGATCTTGCATTTGGGGGCCATGGTTTAAAAAAAAGGTATATATAAATGTCTGTCGTTTTTTGTAAATATCTCAAAATCTATGATGATTCAATGGCTAAACTTTGGACCCGTAGTCGTGAATGATCTTTTGAATATAACCAATGGTTTGGATCATGATTTATGGTGCCCGAATTTAAAAATAAAAAATAAAAAACCACATTGCTGTGTACAACTTCAAGAGTCAGTCAATAAGGCATGGGACATCCATGGTTAAAAATGTTTTTGTAAATATCTCAAGATTCACTTTGAATTAGAGGCTCACTTTTGGGCCCATAGCCGTTTTTGGCCCTCCAAAGAGAACCAACGGATCGAATCGTGATTATGGGGCCCACAATGTCCACAATATTAGATCGAATGGCTCACGGTTTTTTATTCAAATATGCTCTTTTTGCTGGCTTCTTGAAATGGAGGCAAATCATCTAAACTCCATTTCAAATAAACTTTACACCAAGAGTTATCAAACAGTCTAAAAACTGTTTGTGGCAATAATAAGAGACGCCAGACGCCACCTAACTGAAGAGTAAAGACCCTCTTTTTCCTGTGACCCAATTGGTAATTAGGTCTGGATTGGATGTGTGTCCCATCGATGATTGAGTATCGATTATATAAGAGTCCAATCGTGTCTGGACCGGACCCAATTCCTAAGTCAGTAATGAATTTAATTTAATACATATGTATGCATGTATGTTTTGTGTGAGTTATACTTGTTAAATTATATTAATAATACATTATAATTAATATTTTATTGATATAGATATATTATATATCATCAAGAGTCTTGGGTCTTGTGTTGATGGTTTGGGGCCCAAAAGATTCCATTGGAGGCGGCCGGCCTATGGTCCCAGCTGCTCTATTTCCCAATTCCCAAATGCCGTGAGAGCGGCCACTTGCCAGTGTCAGCAATTCTCATCTAGTGTTTTTAGGATTTGAGCCCAATTGCACCTCCTCTTTTTGTTTATGAGGGCTTCATTCCCACTAATGCGGGCCTTTTCTTGGACTCTCTCGGGTCCCGACCCCTGGTTTGGTTTAATAAATCAAAAAGTCTACTTGGACAAACTTTTTGGCCAGATTTTTGGCCAACCCATATGGTTTCCATTGAATATCACTATGATATTCAATGGAAACCATATGGGTTGGCCAAAATTCTGGCCAAAAAGTTTGTCCAAGTAGCATTACTCTTAATAAATATCATAAATCCCTTTTACATGTACGACTCTCACCCCGACCCTTAATTTAGAACACTAATATTAGGGCCCGGATCCGGACGAAAGGGTAATGGAAATTGGAAATGCCATGTGGATGTACATAGTGGGAGTTTATTCGGATATATGCCTCTGCCTGCCCGAGGGTCCAACTCCAACTCACAAGTCCGTCCAACCGCTCTTCGCAAGTCTCTGGAGTTTCTGGTCCATAATCTGGCCCTTACCAAAGCAATGAAGACACCGAGGAGTCCGGATTAGGCAAATTTAGGCCGGAGCTTTTAGAGAGTGCGGGACCTGAAATTTGCAGGCGTGACGATGCAATGCAATGTGTTAGGTACTTTGGTCATAGTTTAGGCTTCCCCATCGGTTATTTATTTCTATTGTTGTTTTATACGTGCTACTTCATATTCTTCAATATATGTTAGCAGCCCATGTATTTATTAGCCTTGTTTGGATGGCCCCTTCAAGGACGATCTCGGTGGCATCAATCAAAACGTTTGATGAAAATGAAAGGGTCAACGGCTACATTCAAAGGGATAGATAGGTCGATCATAGCTCCCACAGGCCCACCTCCCAGTGGTGTGCAATTGGTGCTGCTTTGGGAATATTGTTCTTTCGGCAATATTGGATCCTAGGCAGCTATTATGCCAAGTCTACTAATCCATAAAAAGCTGAATCACCTAGAAATAAATATTTTTGGGGGGTGTTTGGGAAGGGGGGAGGGAAAATGGGGGAGGGAAAATTAATGTTTTTCCCTAAAAAATTTCCCCCCGCAAAACAGGGGGGAAAATGAGGAGAAAGTGATGAAATGACTAAATTGCCCTTTTACTCTATTTGAATTTTTTTCAAAAACAAGAGTGAAATAGTCTTTATCTCTATACCTTACAAACAAATAAAATTATATTTTTTCACTTTCCTTCCACTATTTTTTTACTTCCCAAACAAGAGGAGGGAAAATTAATTTTCCCTCCCCTCCCTTTCATTTTCCTTCCCCCTCAAATTTTTCCTCCCCTCCCCTCCCCTCCCTTTCATTTTCCTTCCCCCTCAAATTTTTCCTCCCCTCCCCTCCCCTCCCCTCCCCTCCCTTCCCAATCGGAGCCTAAAACTCCACTTGGGAGTGAAACTTATAGCCTACCTGTATTTTGAGCTCTTCCGATGTTATCAGTTTATAAGTGGGGGCCGCAATGATGTTTAATTTATTTTTATTTTTTTAAGATTCGCCCATAGGATTTCTCTTTCTAGGCCAGGGTTGAAGGATTTTTACTTTGGGCAGTTTGGATTTTACAATCATTGTCCCACCGATGGATTTATAATCATGGACTCATGGCCATAGGATTTCTCTAATTTCAGGCACTAGAGGATGCGGTTCCATCTAGCTAATCTACATGATAGGACCCATCAGCCCACGTGCAACAATTCTGCAGACATCAACATAGGTTTTAATCTTCAGAAAAAAAAATTAACTCTTCAAGAAAAGAAAAAAAAGAACTCTGTAGACATCAACATGGCTTTTTTTTTTTTTTTTTTTTTAATCTTTTCCTAGATCAACAACGTACATAGTGGAACTGTAGAAGAAGTACACAAAAAAAAAAAAAAAAAAAAGTCTAGACACCCCGACTAGGGTGCCCCGACTCGGACCCTGGGGTGTCTGGAGTCCGTTGGATCCCAGGCTCCTAGTCGGGGTGTGTAGCACCCCTCACAAAAAAAAAAAAGCTAAAACTAGAAACGGGAAATACCCGGTGGAGGGCTGGAAGGTTTCCACACGAGTGATAGGGCTTTTGAGATCAGTCTAGTCTAGTAGTGCTTTAAGCTAAACCTATTCAAAGCTCAGGTTTTATGATGTTCAAGCAGTACCAAATTGTAGTTGTAATTGACAAGAAATAAAAATAGTATCAACTATCCTCAACTAACTTGACAAAATGACTCGACCCAACTTGGGGTGTATTTACCTTGGCCCAACTTAGACCCGACTCATTAAAACAGGGTTTGGACAGTCATCGGGCATACATTTAATTTTCGGGTCCGAATCTTGGTAATTTTTTCTCCCATGGGGGGCTATCAAAATGCTTTTTTTATTCATTCTTGTAGGCCTCTAATTTCCAATCAGAACCTTTCATCTTCTTTATATGGATGAAAATGACTAAGTTGTCAATTTTCTTGTCTTAAATCTTATATGGATTTTGAGAAAATTTTGAAAAACATTTTAAAAAATCTAAATACATCTAGTTCCATTGAACGGGACAATTTTCTCATGCGTACAGCGCATTATTGTAGTCATCATGTGGGACTTGGTGAAATTGAGGTGGTTCCTACCCTTGGCGACGGTTCGAATACTACATGCCTGATAATTCTTCCCATTGGATTTGCTGATTTACTCATTTGAAAAATGGTGATCTTGACGAATGTTGGAATGTGCTTTGTGTATCATTTGCATGTAGAAACTGATTTGCATGTGTCGTTTACATATGGAGCAGTTACATATGTAACATGCAAATGACCCCTAAGCGTTCCAAATGAGGCAACTCCTTGTGTGGCCCACTTGTACATATGTCAATTTTGAGAAGATAGGGTGGTGGGAACTTTGGCTGTGGATTAGATTTTGAAGAGAGAGATCATGTCCATCTGTGTGGTGTATGTATTTTTTTTTTTTTTATATTGTATCAGTACATTATTGTCTGTCTTTCCCTTTGTTTCTTTTTCATGAGATCTGAATTGGACGTGGACTTGAACTAATTAAAACCTGATGGCGTGATTAGTTTTGAACATAGTTAGTAGAATTGAGAATCAATTTAGACACAAGAACCAATGCCTTTTTTTGCAACGGGGGGATATGGATGGCGGAAATACTGGACCATCTATGCTGTCCAATGGGATAAAAATAAGTAGCCGTGAGGCGTGTTTGGATGTACGGTAAGCTTAAATAAAGTGAGATGAAGCATAATTCAAAAAATAATAAAATATAAGGAAGTTATGATGGTATCATTATTTTTTTTTTTTTATTTTTTTTGCTTGATAAGAAATTTTTTTGACTTTTTTGCGTAGAAAGAATTTTCTTTTGTCGTTTAGTGGGAAAAGGAATTTACTTTTTGACAACTTTTTTAAATGCAAGAGAGAATTTTGAATTTATATACTTTTGATGTGACTCTTTTTTTATCGTTGGTCTCCCGTGAGACGGAATATACCATTCTCAATGAAAAGTAGGCTGGCCATAAATTCCAGCGAAAACGCCTCTGGTCTAGCCGCCCTATTGCCTGGAGCTTTCACCTGGCTGGGTTTTGAACCAGGCAGGCACTGATGTGCATGTTTTGTGACCGTGCTGTGGTAGGGTTCACGTATTCGGCTGCGCTAGAGAGTGTGGTAGAGCTGAGGAATAGAGAGGAGTTCGAGTCTTGCGCCCTTAACAACCCAATCCGAATGTACAAAGACGGCTTGGATAAGTTGAGCCTGGATGGCCAGGGTTCTCGCTACTTTGCAAGCGGCAGCCTCGACAGCTGCAAGAAGGGCCTTAAATTACACGTCCACGTGCTGCCTTCATCACCATCATCAGAAGATCCCACGGCCATCGTCATCGAAGCTGCTGCTGCAGGCCCCACGCCCTCCATCTCAGCTCCTCTCCCAGTCTCAGCAGCTCTACTGTGTGCTGTTGTCTTGGCTCTGCTCTGCTTCGTTACATTTTAAAATGCGAGACGCTCTTCATCACTTTAATTTTCTTCTTCTGTATTTTTTTTTTTTTAAGTATCTCGGGCTGTTGTGTGTGTGAGCTTCCAGTCCACCTCTAATAACACGTGAAACCTTTCTTCGTTGTATATTTTTCTTGTTTCAACTTTGTGGAGTATTTGTGGAGTATGGAATGAATGCCTTCACTATTTTGGTTAGGGGTGAGTGTCTGTCTAACGAATCGAAATTTCGAACCGAATCGAACCGAATTTTTTTATTTGGTTCGGTTATACGGTTAAATTTGTTAGGTTCGGTTAAGATTTACAGCAAATTTGGATAAAATAGTTTGGTTCGGTTTTGTATTTTTTTCACCAAATTAACTGAATTAACCGGATTTATTAATACACATATAAAAGTTTGTATTTTAAATATATAAACTCTTAAGGCTGATAAACTGTTGAATACTTGGCTTTAATATCTTTTTTATTTTGGATATTTAGAATTTGCTAGTTATCTATACTTTGAGTTTTTTTATTATTGAAATGTTCCCAACAAATTTGGGCCCCATAACAAAGCCCAACATATGGCCTTTCGACCGAATTGACCGAAATTTAACCTAAATATTTTCGGTTCGGTTGAATTCGGTTACAACTCATAATTTGGTCGGTTCGGTTAAGAATTTCTTCGACCGAAATATTTCGGTTCGGTCAAAATTTCAACCAAACCGACCAAATACTCACTCCAAATTTTGGTGTTGGCTTGATGGGTAGATGGGCCGGGTTGGATTTATCATAGGGATGCCTCACAAGGTGGATGTGTTCACTCAGGTATATATTAGCAGCAACGCTCAAATGATTCTGAAACAAATCAGTGTCCCAAGTATATATTTGGCCCGTCTAAGCAGGATAGGGAGGGAACTATTCCACGTAGGCATAGCCATAGGGATGCCTCACAAGGTGGATGGGTTCACTCTGGTATATATTAGCAGCAACACTCAAATGATTCTGAAACTAATCAGTGTCCCAGGTATATATTAGGCCCGTCTAGGCAGGATAGGGAGGGAACTATTCCAATAGCAGGTCGAGCTCAGATTGCCTGGGCAGCTAATTCGTTTTGATAAAGAGATGTTGGCGCGAACCACAAGCCAGCTGCCAAGCCAAGGGTGAATGAATGGGCTTTGACATATTAGTTCTCCTTAATATGAGATGTTTCAATTTCATGACCAAACTTCAGGTAATGTCATCAGAGTCAAACAACCATTTTTTTTTTTTACTTTTATGCTCCGGATATCATGGCTTTTATGTAGCATCTTAGAGAGATCTTTTTTTTTCAAATGATAAAACCTGAGAAATGGTGATCAAATGTGTATTTACTTTTCACAAAATGTCAGATTTTGTATTTTATAAACAAATAAATTTATTCACCAGTTGCAAAAAAATAAATGACACAGAAATTGATAAATCCCATAATATATCATTGGAGATAGTGAAAAAAAAAAGTGTCGGCCCGATTCAAACGACTCTGGTGATATTATATAAATTTGAATCATGAAATTGAGAAAACAAAATCTGAGATGAATCAGTATGTCTAAACCCCATGAATCAATCAAGTATATGATATTCAAATGAGCAAAAGGGCTAGCTTATGATGGGCTCTTGTGGCGGGTGGGCTCTCAGACAAACCTTACATTAACTATATATGTTATTAATGATGAACACAAGTGAATTGTTGTGAGCATGGTTTAAAATCTCAGTCTCAGTAACGGTATCAGCCGGGCTGAAAATCAATATGATATCGGTATCGGTCGCGGATATCAATCCGTCGCGGTCGTCGTGGTGTGAATTTTTTTTTAATCCAAAAAAATCGCAAAAATACCAAAAAAATCCAGAATATTAGAAAATGCTGGAAAACTATATTTTTTTCCATTAGTAACAATAATAAATCAAAATCTTGGACACCTTAAGTTATGAGTTATGTCTGTGTCGCAGTTCGATGTCTTCTCGAGTATTTCATATAATGTAACCATTATTAATGCTCATGATCAATTTATTAGTGTAAAATATAAGAAAATAAAGATAACATATCAAGTACCATTTAATACTAACTCAATCATCAAAATAAGTTGTGAAATCCAAGACCATGAAGATAAAATATTAAAATCTGAAACATGATAGTGAGATAAATCAATCAAAAAACACTTGGACATCGAAAGGTTTATGGTTTACCTGAAATTATGGGAGACTAGAGAGATAGAGATTGATGAGCATGACAGCCTAATTCCAAATGGAGTGTCAGCCACGCTCGATATCATCATTTATTCGATATGGATTGTTAAATAATACATAATAGTTAAAATAAGGGAGTATGTTGATTTTCTTACCAAAATAAAATGATTTTTTTCAAGAAATAGTATTGGAAATATGCAAGAAAATGAGCTAAGGATGAGGGGTTGCTCTAAGGAGATGAGTGGAGAGGAAGAATGAGAAAAAATGAAAAATTTAGGGGTTTTTTTACTATTATTCCATCTTGGCCGATATTTTGACCGAGATGGACCGAGATGGGCCGATATATCAGCTGATATATTGATTAAACCGATATTTTCAAAATATCGGTTGACATGGACCAATATTTTGGCGATATTTTGGTCTGCGATACCAAGACCGATATATTACCAAAATATCGGACCGGTATCGACTGATATTTTATACCATGGTTGTGAGCACGGTTTTGAACTTTGAAGAGCGCAAAAGTTTGCCTGGCCCTGAAAACAGTCAAATCTATGCAGAAAGGGACGGTGCTTATGAATCACATGAGATTTATGAAATTCGTTGTGCTTAAAGGTTTTACGTACAGACTCCTTTTTTTTCGAAAAGAAAATGACAAAAATAAAATAAAATAAAATGATGCACTGGTTCTGACGATACATTGATACCTATGATCAATATGGGCATTCGTCCAGTGAAACCATGCATAGGACTAATCGGAAGGAAGCCTAAGTGTCGCATGCGAGCTTGAGAATTTTCAAATTTGAGCGATTTCAAGGTGTGACACGCGTGCTCCCATGAATTCACACCTGTTTCGGATGAAGTCCGAATCCATGAACGAGAAAATTTCACTTCACGCGTGTGAATATTACTCATTGACACCTATCAATGTACATTTAGTTGCGGAAGCCTGTACACCATCAATATCTGAAAGAAAAACATATGGAGAAGAAAAAAGAATTGCTTGATGACTTTCTCTCTTAATGTTAGAGAATCTTACATTGATCTGTATATAAAGATGAATGTTACAATGAATATTAACAGCTAATTAAATCCCAAAATTGTAGCTAACATTGCTTTACAATGACGATTGATTGTATATTGGCAACTAACAAATCCCAAAATTAAAGGTAATAAGAATAATATCTAGGGTACAAGCAAGGAAGGAAATCTCCAGATGATTTGATTTAGTCAAACTGGTGATTGCCAAACTGGTGATTGCTGTAATTGCCTCTAATACTCCCCCTCAAGGTGGAGCGTGTACATGAGTAACGCCCAGCTTGTTGATAAGACGATGAAATGGATCCTTGCCCAAAGGCTTAGTAAAAATATCAGCAATTTGTTTAGATGATCGAATGTAATGAGGAGAAATCAACTTGGATTGTATTTTTTCGCGGACGAAATGGCAATCAATCTCGATGTGTTTAGTGCGCTCATGAAATACCGGCTTCTCTGCAATGTGAATTGCCACTTGGTTATCACAATAGAGAGGGATGGGCAACGTGTGAGGGACACAAAGATCATTTAAAAGGTACTTTAGCCATTGAAGTTCAGATGTGAGTGACGCCATGGCACGATACTCTGCTTCAGCAGAGGAGCGAGAGACGGTAGTTTGCTTCTTTGTTTTCCATGAGATGGGATTCGAACCAAGTAAAACACAAAAACCAGTGGTAGAGCGACAAGTCATAGGGCAGCCTGCCCAATCGGAGTCACAAAAACTGCTCAAAGTGAGTGAAGTTGATGAAGAGAGCAATATTCCCTTTCCAGGTGTGCCTTTGAGATAACGAAGCACTCGTGTGGCTGCATCCATGTGAGTAGTGCGAGGATCCTGCATAAACTGGCTTAGAATCTGGACCGAATAGACAATATCAGGTCTAGTAACTGTGAGGTAGAGGAGATGTCCCACGAGTCGACGATAAGCAGAAGGATCTGATAAAGGTGCACCATCAGTAGAAGTCAAATGAAGGTGTTGTTCCATAGGAAAAGCAGAAGGCTTAGCACCAAGTAATCCTGCATCTTTAAGAATGTCCAACGTATATTTGTGTTGACATAAAAAGATGCCTTGCTGAGAGCGTGCAACCTCAATGCCAAGGAAATATTTTAGGTGCCCAAGATCTTTAATGAAGAAATTCCGTGCAAGAAAATGTTTTAGTTGCTGAATTGCATAGGGGTCATTTCCAGTAACAATGATGTCATCAACATACACCAAGACATAGTTGGAAGAGTGTCATGTGATCTTGGTAAACAAGGAGTAATATGCTCGTGACTGGGAGAATCCGACATTATGGAGAGTTTGGGAAAACTTTGCAAACCATTGGCGAGAAGCCTGTTTCAAACCATATAGGAATTTATGTAGTTTGCAAACTCGAGTCTCCCCCTGTCGAGAAAAACCAGGTGGAATTGTCATGTACACTTCTTCATCCAAATTGCCATGGAGAAAAGCGTTGTTGACATCAAGTTGATGAAGAGACCAACTCTTAACAGAAGCAACTGATAATAGTGTCCGTACAGTGATGAGCTTGGCGACAAGAGCAAAGGTATCATGGTAATCAAGCCCTTCAACCTGTGTGAAGCCTTTGGCAACTAAGCGAGCTTTGTATCGTTCAATTGTGCCATCAGATCGATACTTGATTTTATAAACCCACTTACACCCAATTGGTTTCTTGTTGGGTGGTAAAGGCATGAGGCTCCATGTGTGGTTGTTTTCAAGAGCAGCCATTTATGCAAACATAGCATCATGCCAGTGTGGTGTCTTAACCGCTTGAGAAAATGACTTTGGCTCTTCATTGGAGGATATGGCAGAAAGGAAGGCTCGATGGGCACTTGAAAAATTAGTATATGTAATATACTGATCAAGAGGGTAGAGGATACCAGCCTGGTTGGAAGCCATTGGAGTAGGTAGTGCAACATTAGTGACTGTTGAACAATGGTAATCTTGAAGATAGGATGGTTTACGTCGTTCTCGAGTGGAACGAGTGACATGTGGAGGAATGGTGATCTTAGGAATTTCTTCTGGAAGTGAAGGTGTTGGTGGATTTGTCTGAGCCTCAACAGGTCCATTTTGAACAAATTCTTGTTGATCAACAGGGGGCTCTGTTTGAACTTGAGGTAGTTCAATAGGAAGTGAAGATGGATTTTGTGTGGTGGGTGCAAATGGAGATGAGATGCAAAATCGTATCGTGGATGATCCTCAATAGGTAGTGGGATAACTGGTGAGGGTGTTGGACTTGAGACAACATCGTGGAAGGGAAAGATAGTTTCATGAAATACAACATCTCTAGACACATAAATGGTTTTGCTTTTGACATCATTATACGGTATCCTTTCTGGGCATAGGGATATCCAACGAATACTCCGGGTTTTGCACGTTGGTCAAACTTGTGTTTGATGTGTGCATTGTGGGCAAAGACTAGGCAACCAAATACACGAAGGGGGCTCATGAAACAATATCTCATGGGGCGATTTGTTTCCTAGTAAAGGTGTGGGGGTTTTGTTAATTAAATATGCAGCAGTGAGTATGCATTCTCCCCAAAAGGAGAGGGGTAGGTTTGCCTGAAATCTTAGCGCTCGGGCAACTTCTAGAATGTGCCAGTGTTTCCGTTCTACAACGCGATTTTGCTGAGGTGTTTACATGCAACTGCGTTGATGGATGATACCATTTTCAGAAAAGAAATCTTGCATTTCATTTGACAAGAATTCTATTCCATTGTCGGAACGAACCTGTTGAATCTCGAGAAAAAACAAGTCCCCATCACCAGAAAACATATTTTTAATCTGACAATGGAATTGGGTTTTCACCATGGCAAAAAAAGATTTTAAATAATACTTTGTGTCCGACTTAAAACGCATGAGATATACCCAAGTACATCTCGAGAAATCATCCACGATAGTAAGAAAGAAACGTGCACCACTCATAGATTGTTGAGAAAAACTTCCCAAAATGTCAACATGAATTAATTGGAATGGTTTTGTAGATGAAATGGAACTAGTAGGAAAACTCAACTTAGTTTGTTTTGCCTGTGGGCAAATATCACAAACATGTTTATTGGAACAAGAAATTGAGGGAACATTTTTAGCTAATTCAGACAATCGGTGATGAGAAGGGTGTCCAAGCCGCCAATGCCAAATGTCAATGGTGGGTGTGCCTATGATGAGATGTGTAGAAGGGATTTGAAGGTAGTAGAGGCCGCCATGTGCACTACCCAGTCCAATCGTCTTCTTCTCGGACAAGTCCTGAAACACACATCAATCATGAAAAAATGTCACTGAATATTGGTGGGATTTTGTGAGTTGATTGATAGATAATAGATTGAACCAAAAAGAGGGTATATGGAATACATGATCGATTTGAAAAGTTGGAGAAAATTTTATAGTTCCAATATGGGTGACTTGTGCATGGGAACCATCTGGTAACTGAACATGAGTGGAGCATGATGAATATGATGAGAAATATGATAAAGAAGAGCACATGTGATTGGAGGCTCCAGTGTCAATAATCCAAGCAGAGTCTAGTGCGGTGAGTGCTATAACTGCTAAGTTGGCTTGGCAATTGATGCTACCTGAAGAAAGCATAGCAAGGATTTTATTGTATTGCTCCTGAGTGATGGGTGGTGAAGATACTAGTGCCTGTTCATCAGATTGTTGAGGCCTTGAAGAAGATGAGCCTGAAAAATTCTGGTTCCTGGGGAGATTCCGCGACCGATCATTGGGAAAACCATGAAGCCTATAACATACATCTTTTGTGTGATTGTTATAACCACAATAGTCACAATGCAGATTTGGCCTTCCATTGTTGCGATTGTCCCTTCCTTTATTTCGTAGGCCATTATTCGATCGGTTGGATGAGTGAGAGGGGTGCCCATTATTGGTACTTGCATTTGCACGGTTTGGAGAAGGACTTTCAACATTGTTAGTGCTTGTATTTGCTGGATTGACTGAAAGCTCTGCAATTTCTGGTGCATTGACAGAAGGAGACAAAGAATGTATTTCTTGTTGTTTTTCCTCTTGACGAACTAGAGCATAGATTCTTGTAGCATTTGGAAATGGATCCATAAGTAAGATCTGGCTGCGGAGGGCTGAAAATCGATCATGGAGCCCTTGGAGAAATTCCATTGCACGATCCTGTTGCTGTTGAATTGCACTTGTCTTTCCATGTCCACAAGTACAGGGCTTCACCATTGTAAGTGAATTCAACTCATCCCATAATGCCTTCATCTTTGTAAAATAAGTTGAAATAGAGGTATCTTCTTGTTTCAAAGATGCAAGTGATTGTTTGAGTTGATAGATTTTTGGTACATTTGTTTGAGTGAAACGATCGCTTAGATCAAGCCAAATTATAACACCCCACCTTTTACGTATTCATGATATTGTCCGCTTTGGCCCACGGGCCTCACGGTTTTGCTTCTGATGGGCTGAGGCCCATCAAAAGGCCTCATGCAAGGTAAGGGTATAAGCTCTTACATATAACCTCATTCACTTTCCTCTCTATAGTCGATGTGGTACTCCGGGGCATCACATTCCACCCCCCTTAGGGCTGCACGTCCCTGTGCAGTAGCCTGCAAGCCCTCTTGGCCCGCCCACTTGCACCAGACTACGGCAGGGAACCCACACTCGAACTAGTTGAGAGTCGGCTCTGATACCATTTGTAACACCCCACCCTTCACGCATGCATGATATTGTCCGCTTTGGCCCACGGGCCTTACGGTTTTGCTTCTGATGGGCCTCAACCCATCAAAAGGCCTCATGCAAGGTAAGGGTGTAAGCTCTTCCATATAACCTCATTCACTTTCCTCTCTATAGTCGATGTGGGACTCCGGGGCGTCACACAAATCTCTCTCGCAGTCTCGGCATATAGAATGCTTGAACGAATCTCACCCTCTGTAGAGTCGAGAATCCATGAACTTACCAAATCGTTGCATCGCTGCCATTGTTGCAGCTCTTTGATGTCATTTGGTGGTTCGATAGTACCATCAACGAAGCCAAATTTATTCTTTGCGCGAAGCGCCATTGTCATGGCGAGAAGCCATGTGCTGAAGTTGTCTCCTGTGAGAAGTGGAGAGACGAGGACTGCGGTGGGATTATCAGAATGATGAACGAAGAAGGGATTGTTGTTCGATCCTTGGTCGTCGGTGCTGGGGCCTTTGTCATCTACCATTGTTTTGAGAGACGGATACTTTACCGCTCTGATACCATGAAAGAAAAGAATATGGAGAAGAAAAAAGAATTGTTTGATGACTTTCTCTCTTAATGTTAGAGAATCTTACATTGATCTGTATATAAAGATGATTGTTACAATGAATATTAAGAACTAATTAAATCCCAAAATTGTAGCTAACATTGCTATACAATGACTATTGACTGTATATTGGCAACTAACAAATCCCAAAATTAAAGGTAACAAGAATAATATCTAGGCTACAAGCAAGGAAGGAAATCTGCAGATGATTTGATTTGGTCAAACTGGTGATTGCTGTAATTGTCTCTAATAATCTCGAAGCCTGAACATTCCATTTAAGTTCCAATAATACACAATAAGAGATTTACCATTTGAAAAACTTAAGAACTCAAATCTCTTATATGAATAGTACAAAGGTACTTCAAGGATGATACTTACCAAACGCTTTCCTAATTAATTCATGTTTCTAAGACAATGCAAAACATAACTAATCATATGCATGACTATAAACTAAGTGGAAGACGCCATATCTAATCCCAAACTCAGTTAACTTTTGTGCGATCTCCGACAACCAAAGCTAGCTGAAATCATTAGTCGCCACGTACTCTAATCTTGGGGAACTATTAGTTATCCTCTTTGGTATCCTGGATTCCCGCGGGGGCAGTTCCTGCAACCGAATCTGCGACACCAAGGCACTGTGAATACAAAGATTCAGCTAAATATGAGCAATTACAAATTAATGCATGCTGTATCAAATTTGAATTATAGACAAGTGATTAAAAGAGATCAAATTACAGTAAGCTAGGCAATTTGTGCATTATGACTTAATCACACTTTTTTCGAATCATAAATAGAGAAACTTACTTTTCTAATTGGTTACTACCTTTGCTTATCCTCCCTAATTAGAACAGTCATGTTGGGATGTCACCAATAATTCAACCAAAGGTTCTCCTGGCTATCCGGTTCTAGAGTTTCGATGCCCCAAACTACATACTGTACAGCGGCATTCACACATACTAAATCAAGCTTTAACCCTATCGGGTCTCGTAACGTCGAAGCTAAGTAGAGTCGAACTATTCAAATCAATCGATGGAATTTGAGTAAGACTGTTTTATTTAAATCATTTCTAATCGAATCCATTAATTTTCATTCGATTTATTTCAAATCATTCTAATCGAATCAAATCAGATACATACTGATCAATCTGAAATATCACATCATTGTACGATAACATTTTGTAGGACAATTGCGACAACAATTGGAGAAATAATACGAACAATGCATATAAACAATTATTTGAACATTTGAGGGCGATAATAAAATCAATCTCACGATTAACAGAATCTAGGTGATTTACTAGCCAAACATAATCTAATTACACTTGAGCCTTTAATGGGCCAGGCCTGGGCTTGGGTTGTCCAATCCCGTCTCAAATATTAGACGGGCTTGCCGGGGGTCGTTGACCCTAGGGGTTCACAAAAAAAACCACTAAACCGATCCGAACCGGGCGGTTTGAATCAGTTTTATATTAGATCGGTTCGGTCACGGTTCGGATTCCCTTCAAACTGTTCGGTTCGGTTTGGAGGTGTGATTAAACCGCTCAAACTGAACCGAACTGAATCAATTATATAAATATATATATTTTTATAAAATATATAAAGGAATATGAGAAATTACTTGAAGAAGACTCGAACCCTCACTCCGTTACAAGAAGTCCAACGTCTCTCACCAATTGAATTGCCATTTTTTTGTAAAAAAAGAAAATTAAATAAAATAAAAACAAAAAAACCGTAATCGAACCAAACAGGTTCCTTTTGGTTCAGTTTGAGCACATGAGTGGTTCGGTTCGGCTTGAAAAAATAGAAAACCGATGAATTCGGTTTAGTTGATGGTTTTCCCTCTAAACCAATCCGAACCGCCCATGTGCAACCCTAGTTGACCTAAATACCTATGTCTCTCTCTCTATATATATATCTATCTATCTATCTATCTATCTATCTCTCTCTGTAGCGTGTTTCATCCAGCACCATCCATCATTCTAAGTTCCACTCGGGGCAAGCATTCCAAAAGTGTCTCAACCTCAGTAGTATGTTTCATCTAACACCTTCCATCATTCAAGGGTCCACTTAGGGAAAGCAGGCCAAATGCGGAGACTAAAAGCTCCATCATGGGTGTGAAGTTCATGCACTAGGAACCTTGTGGCGGTTTATGGACACCCCTTTTTTTTCTTGGTAAAAATAGAAACACCATTGGAGATGGCATAATTCATGGATTTTCGATTTGGAGGGACAAAAGAAGTGGTGAGAGAGAAGAGAGGTGATGGTTTTAGTAGGGAAAGAAGACTTGAAAATACAAAAACCTGTCATAAGAGCATTTTTTTTTCATATTTTATAATATTTTTACGGAGAGGCCTTGATTGAAAAAATTATTGAAAACTATTATACTCATTTGAACTATGAAAGTCTTCTTGTGCTTTTTCGAAATTAGGCATAAAATCCTATACTTTTTGGAAATTTTCGCATAAAAAAATAGGGGTTTTGACATATTGGTTCACCTCAAATTTTGTTTTCCCAATTTCATGACTCAAATTTATATAATGTCACCAAAGTCGTTTGACTCTGGTCAATACTATTTTTTTAACCTTTTTTCACCATATCCCATGATATCATGGGATTTATCAATTTTTGTATCATATATTTTTTGCAACTGGTGAACAAATTCATTTTTTATAAAATACAAAATCTGACATTTTGTGAATAGTAAATACACATTTGATCACCATTTTTTAGGTTTTATCATTTGGAAAAAAGTCTCTCTAAGATGCTATATAAAAGCCATGATATAATGGAATCCGGAGCAAAAATGTTCAAAAAAAAAAAGTTGATCAGAGTCAAACGGCATCTCTGGTGACATTACCAGAAGTTTGGTCATGAAATTGAAACATCTCAGATTAAGGGTGAGTAATATGTCAACCCCCCCAAAAAATATTAATGCAGGATCAGTATAGAAAACCAGCATATATAGGATTTCCATTGCTTGAAAATACCCTCAATGGCAAGTTTTCCGCTACTTGGAGCAGTGGGAAAACCCTGAATGGCAGGTTTTCCTCTATACCACCTTACCCATCTTTCTAACAGCATATAATAGCTTTATATTGGAACTCCGATACATTTCATAGGCTATCGCTCGAAAGAGGCAAAAAGAAATTATTTTCTTTCATTATTTATTATGTATAATATCTTTCTATACCACCAATGGCTCTAAACATTAAGCGGACCCACCTTTATCAGAGCTAAATCATGAAACAAAAGGAAATGTCAGTCCTATGCTGAGATATAAGATCCTTTCTAACTAAGATATTTAGCATGCACAACTCAATTATTATATATTATAGAGGTAGGATTCGATTTTGAAATCGGAGTCCAATTTCGAAATTGATTGCGATATTGGATTCCAATTGAGCGATTGATTGAGGAATTGGCTTCCAATTTTAAATTAATTTTAATTAATTTAAATTTAAATCAATTCTAACTAATCTAAAGAGTCCTATTTAGAAATAAGTTCCTACTAAAGAGTCCAATTTAGAGAGAAGTTTCTTTTGTGATTCTTTCTCTTTCAAAGTTCTCTAAAAAGATAATCACCCTTACTCTAATCAAGTCCAGCGTCCTAAACTCGGATAAAGGAAGGCTATCACCTTAACTCTCTCTTTCAAACGAGACTCATTTAGGACAGACAAATTACATATACCGGTGGGCCCACCCAATAATTCACAGAGCTACCGTATGTTCGACACGATATATAGTGCCCCTTTTTTTTACATCAATAGAGGAAATATCTTTGAATATAGATATTTATAGAAGAGAGTGACAAGTGTAGTTAGAACTCCTTAGCTTAGTAGAAAGGAGCCTAACCTTCTTGGAGTCTACCACTTCCTATTAAGGGCACACGTCAGAAGGAGATTCACTCATAGAATCTTTCTTATATCTTATCAGTTTTATTTTTCTTATATCTTTATAATTTAACTGGTTATAAATTCTCTTACCAAATTCTCATGGGCCTTATATATTTATTTATTTTGTTAAATAAAATAAATTTTTTATTTAAATTATGTATAATAAAGCATTGTAATGTACTTTTGGTGGTTTTTTCCATTATCCAACTTGGATTGTTAGACATTAGCTTCCTATCTTTATTTCTCATTTTTGTCAATTTACATTATTCTAATAGCTGATTTAATCTTCTCTTTATTTTGTTTTTAATTTCCATATTCTAGTTTCCCATTTACTCACTAGATATTCTATAGCTTTTACATTCTCTCGAAATATATTTATTTTTGAGTTTTTTTTTGCAATTTGAAAATTTTAACTAATTGTGTACACGAAAAAATCAAAATACGTGGAAATTATAAATTCAAAATCCATTTGCAAATTACCCAGGATATCACCCTACTCCAACCCTCCTCTGGAACCTCCTCTATCGCAACTCACTTGTTCTCATATTCCTTCCAACCAGATGTACTATAAAAAAGAGATGCAAAAGTACAGCCACAAAAAGGGTTATCTATTTTTGGTGGCTAGGTTCAGCTACTGCTCAAGAGTGATACATTCAAAATGAGTATGTGATACTAAGATGCCAACATCACTTAACGTGTGTGATCACAACCTATGAAAGATTGCTATGTCTATTTGGAAAACCAAATTGACACTGCTCCAAAAGATGCATCACAGTATTTGGCAAGACCCAACTAATTTCAAAAACTTGAAAAAAAAAATAATCCACACTTTTTTTAGCAAAGGCAATGTTTGTTTTTCCAAGAGGTAAAGTAAAATCTGTGGGAAAGTAACCTTACCCATTAGATTTTTACTTTACCCATATTTGGTTGGTCCTAACAAGTAAGAAAGTTCTTTACCAAAAAAAATACAAATAATATAAAAAAACAAGTGGGAAAGTGAAATCCCACCTGCCAAAACATTTTACTCGATAAAACACAAGTGGTTATTTTACCATTTGTTGACTTCTCATCTCACTTCAAATTGCTTTACCTCATGAAAACAAACAAATTTTTACTTTATTGGAAAGTTTCCTGCTGATTTGACATTTACTTTATATTAATTTTGAGTAAATTATTCAAACATGCCCACTCATCACTAGATCTAGTCGTGCCTAGGCCGGGCCGGCACAGTCCATGAAAATTATACCGCTCGTGCCCACTCCTTCGGGTGCCAGTTGACCAGCACGGCCCTGGTCATGCCGTGCTAGGCCGTGCCCCAATCGGGCTTGGGCAGCGCGCGGCCTACGGCTCCCCCTCCCCTTTTTTTTTATTTGTCTTGGATGGACACGAACTTGGATAGACTCTTGGACCAATTTCATTAAAATAAACAAAGAAGTAGAATAATACTAATGATGCTTTGAAAAAAAAACATCAAATAGATTATATTTTTTTGAAATTTAAGTTACAAATATTCAAAAAAATTACAAGTTTGAACTTGGATCAATATATAATGAAATTCAAACCTTATGATAAATGAAAAAAAATTACAACTTTAAAAACCTATTATATATTCTAAAAAATAAATTACAACTTTAAAAACCTATGATACATTATAAAAATTAAATTACAACTTTGAAAACTTATTATACATTCTTAAAAAAAAATAAATAAGAGAGGGTTTTCAAAAAATCAGACCGTTGGGCCTAGCGCGGGCCGGACTGCCAGTGAGCTTGGGGCGCTGGCCCAGTACGGCCCAGCGGGGGACTGCCGGCACTGTTTTTCCGTGTTGACAGTGCTGGGCTTGGGCCACCCGCCCAGATTTACACCCTGCCCCGCCTCACAGGCGGCCCCATTGACAACTCCTACCCTACTAGTAGAAGTCGAGATGATGAGTGGACGTGAAACTAAACCCCTCTCAAAACCCTTGTTTCTCCCTTCCCCTTCCTGCATCTCCCGTTTTTATTAGAAGAAAAGGAGCGAATACATTTACAAGGAAACGCTTCCCCAATCTCTATCTCTGTGCAGCACCTGCAGCGTCGGAAGTAAAACCCTAAAATGGATCTGAGCTTCAAGTTCGAGGCAGCCAGCTCGGACGAAGAGATGGAGATCAAGGAGGAAGAAGAAGAGGAAGAGGAAGAAGAAGTCGAAGATAAAAGGAAAGAAGAAGAGAAAGCTCAGTCTCCCTGGGACTTCGCCTCCTACTCCGAATCCGTCACAGAAGAACACGCGCGCAAGAGCACCACCTCTATCGATTTCAAGATCTCCAGAGCTCTTCAGGAAAACCCCATTCCATTGCCCCACGACCACGACCACGACCACGACGACACCATCATCCATGACGACGACGACGAAGGAGAAGGACAAGAAGAAGACAAGGGCAGTGCATCATCCTCTGACGACGACGACGACGGCGACGAGGAGGAGGAGCAAGATAAACGAGTAAGGATACAGGACGATGGCTTCTTCTTCTTCTTCTAGAAACAGCTTCTTCTCCTTCTCCTTCTTATCTTACTTGATTTGAGATTTAATTGAGATAGATGCCAACATGTCTATTTCCACAGGAAATCTACAACAACAAACCTCCATCACATGTTGCCGATGCCGATGCCGGAAATGGCAGAAGAGATGCCTTTTATTCCTCTTCTGAGGGGGCTTCCTTTTATGCAAATTCCTTCATGGACCTCAATCTCTCTCGTCCTCTGCTTAGATCTTGTGAATCCTTGGGATACCATAAGCCAACACCAATCCAGGTTTCACACTCAGCCCAATTTTATTTAAACTTCTAAGAATCTTCTGCACAAGACGGTGTTGTAATTATGCATCTTCCCTTGTTATTCCCACAGGCAGCATGCGTCCCCTTAGCTTTAACCGGACGTGATATCTGTGGCAGTGCCATTACTGGTTCTGGAAAGGTAAAATAAAAATGCTTGAACATTGCTTGTCTCGGTGGAAATGGTCATTGGAGGAGCTTATTACATTTTTAGTGATACTTTTTCATCATCGATATATAGACAGCTGCCTTCACCTTACCTGTGCTGGAGAGGTTATTGTTTCGGCCTAAGCGCGTGCTAGCAATCAGGGTGCTAGTTCTTACTCCGACAAGGGAGTTGGCTCATCAGTAAGTCGTTTCATTTTCTTCCCAATATAATTATGCCTAGTACATTGTCACCTCCTCTTTTTAGAGATACATTACATTGAGATGCATTACATTCTTTTATTACGTTCTATGCTTCTTCTTCTTTTTTTTTTTTTTTTATGGAATGGTGTTAACAATTCAATTATGAAAGGATTGTACCATTTACTTCTATTATTACTTATTAGAGGATCCGATGACAAATATTTATGCAGTCGAGCATGCTAAAAGTTCTGCAGTCTTATCATATACTCTATCAAGTAACAACTCACCATGTTACTATCTAACAAAACTAAACATGTATGTGGTACTGAACATTTTATTCTCCCTAGTTTGACCCTGTTTTGATCCCCATTGTTATAATTTTGGTTTCTAGTAAGAATTCATTCCTGGAGTTTAATTTGGTGGCATGTTTGGACAGTTCTATGATTGATTTATTACTACCTACGCTGTCTAAATATCTAACATATCAAGTAACAATTCTGAATCTAACTATCTAATCAAAATTAGTGCTTGTTGTACTTAACATTTTAATTAGTTTGGCAATGTTTTCACTACTCCCATCATTATATATATTTATATATATAACCAACGAGTGGTAGCTCAGTTGGCAAAGGACTCTGCACCTCAAGAAGTGGAGAGGTCTCTTGTTAGACACTTACTCCCTTGGCCACCTCCCATAGGTTTACCGGGTGCATGTGTATAGGAGGGTTTCCATGTGCCTCTAGGGATTAGTTCTTGGCTGTCCAAAATCGAGTGTCCCTTAGGATCAGGGCCAAAGGCTACTGGGCTGGGCTTGGGCGGGAGATACCATGGGTTATCAAATATATATATATATATATATAGAAATAATTTCTATTTGGAGTTCATTCCTGGAGTTAATTTGGTAGTATTGTATTATTCAAAAAAAAAAAAAAAAAAACTTGGTAGCATTGCAGTTGCAGTACAGCTGTATAGATATTTTATGCTTCTCTTTTCTCCTGAATGTCGATACCTCATGTTGGTGGGAGCTAAATGATGGGGAGTTGTTATCTTTTTTGGCAGGGTCCATAGCATGATTGAGAAACTAGCACAGTTTACGGATATCAGATGTTGCCTTGTGGTCGGTGGGCTTTCAATGAAGGTATTACTCTTTTGTCAGTGTACTATTTCCTTGAATTGGGTGGATGTTGGAACACACTCCGGTCTTGATGAGGAAAGCCTTGATTTGCAGTGTTTGTTCTTCAATCTTGGTCCTTACAAGTTTGGAACCATATGATCTGCATTTAAACATTCTTCTGTTTTTGTAGTTTATAGTGAAAACCTTCTTCATCTATTAGATTTGATCTGAATTGCAATATTTTCTTGGGTAGAACCTCCCGCTCCTCTGCCTAATTCTTGTATTCTCCTTTTCAAATTCTCTATAGTGTCTCTATTTACGTGGCTTGTTGGAGACGAAAGCCAAAAAGAAAATAGAGCATCTATTGGTCTTTATATGCAGAACTGAGTGCATTACATCATTTTTTTTTTTCTGAATGGAGAACACTTTACAATGCTATTATCACTTTCATTATAAATCTGTTAATATTTTATCAGCATTTGACTTGTTACAGTTCTGTGGCCACTGTTGCCTCATAACCTGTTTCCTGGGACTCTTTTACTTCGAAATTGCTGTATCTCTCATTCTTAATTCATTTGAACTTTATAATTTTACTTCCTATTAAATTACAAAGTTCTCATGTTTGGTTCAGATGCAAGAGGTAGCATTGAGATCCATGCCAGATATTGTTGTGGCCACGCCAGGGCGGATGATAGACCATTTACGTAATTCTCAGTCAGTGGGGTTGGAAGATCTTGCAGTTTTAATCCTTGATGAGGCAGATCGTCTTCTGGAACTTGGTTTTAGTGCTGAGATTGGTGAACTGGTATTTATAGTCACTTTGCTCATTTCTTCCCCATTTTCCATGTATTTCTGATATTTTTTTCCTGTCCGCACGCACTGGTAATTTTATCCCCTACGAAGAGGATTTGAACTCACATGCTCACACACGCACGCCCAAGTCCCTACTCCCTAACCAGCTGAGCTACAGGTGGGGGTATGCATGTTGGTACTTGTTTACTCTCGAGTCACGAGGAATTTCTCATGTTCGTGATATCGTAAAAAGATGAAGTATTCAGCTGTGAGTTCTTTTATTCTGAAAATTTTTGGGACAGTTGTTTGGAGTGTTGTACTGGTTATGTTGGTCTCTCATTCCTTTCTCTGCACACTCTTGCTGGTGGCTGTTACATGCTAAGAAGGGGGTGCAATGCTATCTATAAGTAAATGGTCTGGCAAACTTTTGGTTGGCCAACATGGCCCTTTACACACATCTTAATTAACTACCCGTCCACATAAATTTGATACTTGCGGAGATGTTTGATAATATCTTTTCTAGTATCCCTTCTTAATTTTGTGAACTCGTAGGAAGCTCTATTCATTTAACCAAGAGCCTTTATGGGATCTCAATCTTGGTATGGCTGCATATGCAATTATGTTATTTCCTTTAGAAATGTTTTCGGACCAATTTAAAGCCTCTTTAAGAAATTACCTGGCATTTTGTAAAAATAAGAGTTTCGAAGAGTTGTCTACGAGAGTATCCAAAAAAAGAGAGGTTCTCTCTGAGGCGTATCTGTGAGAAACTTAGAACATGTAATTGTGCTCTATACTTGTGGCAACAAGTAGAAATTTAAAGCCTCTTTAAGAAATCACCTGGCATTTTGTAAAAATAAGAGTTTCGAAGAGTTGTCTATGAGAGTATCCAGAAAAAGAGAGGTTCTCTCTGAGGTATATCTGTGAGAAACTTAGAACATGTAAGTGTGCTCTATACTTCTGGCAACAAGTAGAACTTGATTACCAAAACACAATGCAAATGTTGCTTAATGATTGGGCTCTGTTACACATTCTATCTATAAGTTTCGCATCTTCTATTGACCATTTGAAACGCCTTAGAGGGAAATTTTGTGAATTAAATTGGGTACTTGTTAATGCCATCATGCCACATCCATGTTCTAGTGTTGGGCTCAGACCAAAGGCACCTAGATGTGTGATCTTCATTTGCTTTCAGTTGTAATAAGGGAATAAAATGGTGTTTTTAACATTGACAACTGTCACCAAATGTTTAGTTCCTTCATTTTCATTTAAAAATTTTCAGGTCCGCCTTTGTCCGAAAAGGAGACAAACGATGTTATTTTCAGCGACAATGACTGAAGAAGTTGATGAACTCGTCAAACTGTCTTTAACCAGACCTGTGCGCCTTTCGGCGGATCCATCTACAAAACGACCAGCAGCATTGACTGAGGAGTAATGCTTGTTATTTATTTTATATGGTGTTTTACATATGATTAGCATTCATTGTCGATGATATATTTTTGCCTTTATGGTAAATGCATGCACACTTCTTAGGTATATTATTCTAAGATGTGTTTTTTTTTTTTAAACTCATTTCTTCATGAAAATTATAAACCAACTATTTATTTTTCAGAAACGATCACTGATTTGTTTATTAAAGATTGCAAAGATGCAAGGAGCCTACATGGGCAAAAAATAGAAACAATAATAAAAAAATCATCCTCAAAGATTAGTGATGCAGGACAAGGGTCGGAGGCACTTCGATCTTCAAGTTGTAGATCTCATGGAGTTGCACTGAAGGGTTAGTGGACTCACATCACATCAGGGAGAAACACATACGTAGTTACACAAAAATAATATGCGAATCTGTATTCCAATATGCTCAACTAATACAAAACAAGGACTTAGGTGTGCTACAACCTTAGGATTTGAAAATGCTAATTACAGTGAGTTTCCGTTATCCCTTTTACTTATCCAAAATAAAACAACACTTCGATTTATTGACAATACCGAACCAACTTCCAAAATCAGGCTTCATAGTAACAATTGGGACTCTTTGAGAAATGATGTGCCGATTCTTTGTTTTTGAAAATGATGACGATGTATTGAATTGCTCAAGAAACTATACAGTATAAGAGAAATATACTGACTCAAAAAAACCCCCACAACAAAGGGATGTGCCTATTCTTCCCCTTGTAAAATTGCTTCCAAGCTTACAGACTGCACCAATTAAGCCCATAACAATTCCATCTGACACCTCCACAAATCAGAAGCAGAAGCTCTGGTGGATTCTCTAATGGAAGCAGCTCATCAGATAAATGGAAGCGGCTCATCAGTTTACCTTTGCCTGTGCCTTCATTGCAATTTTTTTTTTCTTTTTTTGTTTTTTGACAACACAATTTGGCATATCATTTTTTCCTTGGTTAATGCTATTGTTCCTCTCTAATTTGTAAACTACTAAATCACCACCACAGAACAATCTGCAAAGTAGAACCTTGCTGAGTAAAGTATCCAAATATACAACTTTCTAGCAGCAACATCATCGTTTGTGGCAAAATCCATTGCACTCTGAAAAACTGCCGAACATAGTTACATTGCAAACTTGGTAGTGGTATAAATATGGGGAGTAAAGGATATGTACCACATTGTAAATGTGGTAATTGGGACATAAAACCATACTAGAGGGACTTTTGCTCCAGTAACAGTTACATGGATGTTCGCTATCCTAGAAGTTTCCTTTGTGTGCTTATGTACAAATATCAGACAGCCTTGCCTAGATATTTTTACACATCCACACTTTTCAAGAACAAGCAAACTCTGCTTGCATCATGTGAGAGAGAGAGAGAGAGAGAGAGAGAGAGAGAGAGAGAGAGAGAGAGAGAGAGAGAGAGAGCAACCTTTGCTCTTGGTTTTGTTACTTTTTGCCTAATATCCCTCGATGTATCAGAGTTGAGATTGATATAGTAAAAAATTTACCTTCTCCTGTTGTTTGCTTCTGCTTCTGGGAATAGCTTTTTCCCCCAACGGCCTGAACTAGTCTCTTATCACTTGTTGCCTGTCACAACTTGTGCAATAGACCAAGTGATGATGTCATAATGTCATATTGTAGTCGTTTTCTGTTGTTTCTGTGTTATCCAAGTTGAGTTTGGCTTTTATCCTCAAGATTTTTTTTTTTCTTGTGCGAATCTTGCAGAACATGATTTATATGCTGCGGACTTTTTCATGGTTATTCTTTAAAGTCTTCGTGCATTGTGCTTTTCACATTATTATTATTTATTTATAAGCTTAATCTTTGTCCTAGCTATTTAATGAAAACTGTTACTATATTGAAAAAAGAAAAGAAAAGAAAAACACATAAATAAAAAACTTCATCCTAACTATACTGTATGTTTTGCAGGGTAGTTAGAATACGACGCATGCGAGAAGTTAATCAGGAGGCAGTTCTTCTTGCCCTGTGCTCCAAGACTTTCACCAGCAAAGTGATCATTTTCAGGTTCCTGTGATACCTAATTTTTGCTTCATTAGTCATGTCTTCCTCATGTACCATTTTATTAGAATATACAAGGGCCACACCAATAAAAAAACTCAAAAAATGCATCAATGATCAGCATAAGGCCTGTTTGGCATCATTTTTGAAAAGTATTTTTGCATTTCTAAAGAATAAAACATGAAAGAATGCATTAGGTTAGTATGATTGGTTGTTTGTGAAAAAAAATATATATGGGAAATATTCCGCCTAAAGACAAGGGTTTAGGACCCAAGGTTCCTACGTCGATACCTGACTCTTGCTCTTGATGGAACTCATCTCCCTGTGAGAGATCTCTCCAACGTAATTCCATGGAACTCCACTCCTTGCATCAGCTCTGTCTATCTCCACTTCCTGTGGGATCTATATATGATCTTCTTTCTCTTCACAAGTTATTCTCGGATTAAAACATTCTCAATGCAACTCATTTTAAACATAGCATGATTTTCGACACAAAATGATGCCAGATGGGCCATTAGTTGATCCCCACTCCCCCCTCTTCTTCCTTTCTCTCCCCCTCCCCCTAAAGATTCGAATTTGATCAAGTACTTACAGGTCAAGCAAACTGACCTGTCTCCAGCTATCAGCTGAATTCTCAATCGATTAATGATTAATTTCAGAGCTTCTGCAGCTCTGCTTTGTATCATGTGTATTGCCTTTTCCAATGAAAGATAACTAGAATAATATTAGTAAAGTCTGAAGTAGAAGTGTACTAGCATCTACCGTAGATATCTTACAATCCATGGAGGCAACTGACTGAATTGTAGGCTATGAATAAAACAGTGATGCATGACAGACCCATGGTCCCCCGTGGGTCGACCCGCCAATGGGCCCAGCCCATCTATCTTGGCCAGTTCTTTGGGCCTAGCCCACCTATCTTAGTCTACTTAGAGTTTTATTTACTTATTTATGTTTTAAAATGTATTTAGGTGGATGTTTTAATCTTGGCCATCATTGCATTTGGAATGGATGGTTTAGATTAGTTTTAGGGTTAGTCTTTTCTCTATTTAAACATTGTAATGCCTCATTTGGCTTTAGACTGGATTAATAAAATAAAAAAAAATGTTGAGTGCACTTTGCTCTCTTCTCTCTTGCAATGAGAGATCTTCTTTTCGCCCGTGAAGGGGAGTTTGGTGCGAAGCCAATTTTCAGGCGAAAGCCTGACCAATCCCCCCCCCCCCCCCCATCTTCCATCTCCAGCCTCTCCATCTCTACCCGCCCCGCATCTGGTACCCGCTCCGCATCAATTGGTATCAGAGCCGAAGATCGATCACCCGGTTTTGATTATCTGCAATCCATCATCACCCGCCGGACATCACCATCATCATTCCGCAGTCTCACAACCCAGATCTGGCATAACCAGAACCACCCCCAACCCGTCCACCTGAAAATCCTTCCCTGCTGAGACCTAATTACCAGGAACCCCTAATCCCTGCACCACTCCATTGCACCCACCTAATCAAAACCCAACCAGTGAACCATCTCTGCCATAAACCTTAAAACTAGATTCTCCAAATCCCCTTTGACTGAAACCAAACCCAATGCCCAAACACCCTTTTGTCCACATTCCCAGTAACTGAACACCGGCAGAACCCTAAAATCTCAATCATCATCAAAGCCCCACCATCCACACAGAAAATCCCCAAATCTGAACCCATCCACTTTAGACCAAACCCAACATCCAAACCCAGCCCCAACCCCACACCCATCTTCTTCCCAATTTCAGAAAAAAAAAGAAAAAGAAGAAGAGCGGGATAGCAGAGACCAACAAAGAGAAAAATAGAAAAAAAAGGGTAGAAAGATGAAAAGAAAGAAAAGAGGATGGCAGTAAAAATAAAAGAAAAGGGTGCGTACCTGGCTCCTAACGTTGCTCCACTCCAGCAGCGTCACGATCACCGCAACACCGTCATCGTCATCTGCTAGCGGCATTGCACGGCGACCGCACCACAACAGACGTCATCCTTTCCATCCTTGTCGTCAACATCTTCCATTGTCATCATCACCTTCACCGTGGTCAGAATCCATTCCGAGCAGCCCACTGTTGGGTGAACTCCCTCTCCAGCACTGTCAACCATCAACATCGACGCCTCGTCTCTTTTGCGTGTCAATCCTCTTCCGTCTCTCCATTTTGACGAAGCACAGCAACAACAACAAAAGAAGACCAAAACCCTTTTAAGTTTCTTTTTGTGAAGCCGAGACAGAAAGAAGATGGAGCCCACACGTGCTAAGCCCACCTTCTGGGCCTTAGTTCGGGTTAGGCCAGAATCTGAGAATAACATTTAAAATAAAAAAAATTGAAGTCGAGCCTAGCAGCAGCTCCCTCTTCTTTCTTGGGCCACCTCAATTACAGGTCAAGCGAACCTGACCTGAGTCCACCACTGACCTCTTCAACACTTCACCTGATCACATTTTGTGGGCTTCAGCTTCAATTAGGCCCAAATCCAACTCAACAGTTAAAAAAAAGGGTGACTGCAAATATATTTTTTCAGCTAGTAAGTTCCCAAATTCAGCTGTCCATCTTCAAATAACAAGATCCTCTCCATCCGAACTCCGATCGCCAATCCGTCTTTCCTAGCAGACTCCGATCAGTAAGATCTACACATCTGGTCATTCTAAATTTATTTTTGAAGATCAGTAGATTTGACGTCTCTTGCATCACAGAAATATGGAATCAAAAGACAATCTGCTATTGAAAATCTACAATGAAATGCCAAGAATCATCTATGCATGTAAATATGGACAATGGTATTCTGACAATAAAGCCTACTTTGATCAATTTCTAAACTTGAGTCAAGGCAAGCTGACAGTTGATGAATATTCAGATGAGTTTTCAAGGCTACAAGTACGATGTGCATTAGATGCATGGATGAAAATAGCGGTAGCGGCGGGCGTAGCGGCCCGCCGCCAAACCGCTACGAAGCGGGCGATACGTAGCGTAGCGGCGTAGCGGTGCGATTTTAAAAAATCGCCAAAAAAATCTGAAAAAATTTCAGAAAATCCAGAAAATTGTAAAATGAAAGAAAATGTGGTTCTTTTGCAAAAGTAAGTAAGAAAAGGGGGCATAGCAGTGCCCTCAATATATGAGGTCATGTATCGCTGTATAAATAGAAAATAATAGTAATGATTAGTTTTTTCACATGTATTCATGTTTCTTAGTCATGTTAACTTAAAAAGTAATGGAAAGCTCATTAAAAAAAAATTAGAACATGAAATGAAGGCATAAGAATTAAGAAGACTTAAGAGTTAGGTCATTAGTGAACATTGAACAATCAAATATCAATACTTCAGCATTCAAGGTTCAAATTCAATCAAGTGAATGAACTATGAAGTGATCAACAATCAACATTCAACACCAATTTAGAAATGACAAAGAGAGTAGAGAGTTAGTGAAAGAAATAGGAAATTAGGAATACCTTGAATCCTTGATCACCACCAAAAAGGAATGTCTACCAAGATTCAAGGGGCTATGGTTATCCTCATCCACATCAGTGTTATCATTTCTATTGGCACCATATTGAATTTGATATTGATGAGTATTGGGATCCACAAATCCAAAGAAGCCAGCCGCACCCACATCATAGGAACTTGGAGGAGGTGGAGGTGGTCCAGGTGGATATCTACCATATTGCGTTTCACCATAGTCACCATATGAGTAGGACCCCGAAGTTGAAGACTGTTCTTCTCCTTGTTGTACTTGACCATATGGAAAAAAGTCAAAATACTGTGAGTGTGAGGGTCCTTGTCCACTGTAACCAGGGTTCCACGAATCAGTCCATGATGCCGCTTGTTGTCCTCCAAAATCTCCACCCATATTTCCTTGCCCAGTACTACCTCCAGCCCCAGGTGGTGAATCTCTTCGGCGCCGTTGATAACCACGGCTTGGATCAAATCTTCCAGATGGAGGTAACTCCTGTACTTCCTCTACAGGAATGACATCGTCTTCATCATGTTGATAGTATTCACTAGTACCACCTGTCCCACTGTCTCCTCCTCCATCTCCTCCAGGACCTCCACCATGGCTACTTGAAGAGACTGTGGTGGAACTAGCTTTCTCAGAAGCAGGTTCTTTCCCACTCCTCCTAGTCCTACTACTTGTACCTTCTCCCTGAGGTGGCTGACCTTCTGCAGGTGCCTCACCCATGTCCTCACCTATCACCTCTTGAACCGTTGCCTGAAACCCCAGATCTGAATCTAGCAGTGGATCCTCTATCTCGGCTAGCCATGGGAGTAAGGGATCGTCATCTCTAAATATGTGATCCAAATCAATGGGACAATAATCAGGACTATCTCTTACCCTTCTCTCTCTAATTCTGTTTCTCAACTTCAGATTGTAATGACAATATACAAGCTTGTTGAGTTTCTGCATGGTAAGCCGATTCCTGATCTTCGTGTGGATCAAAGAGAAAGTGCTCCAATTTCTTTCACAGTTGGAAGATGTTGTAGTTTGACTAAGGATGCGAACAGCCGCACTCCTTAGATGTGGAGCACTCTCTCCAAAATTCATCCACCAATCATCTGAAATGCAAAAAATAAATAAAGAAAATTAGATCGTATCAAAAGATATCTAGTTATCTACAATGTGGATATATCTTTTGTTCATAGTCATACCAAGTGGCATCCTTCCAATCGATCGTATCACAAGAGGGTCAGCAAAGGTTCCTCTCCTTTGTGTATATATAGATATCTACAATGTGAAAATTAGATATAAGTCAGTAAACCCCTACAACATAATTAAATTATCTTAAGTAACCCCCCACTCACCTCTTGTATGGCATCAATTTGATCATCTGGACCTAACAATTTCTTCAACACCTCCCGTAATCCTACCCGCAAGTCCGTATCTATTGTTTCGGTGTGTAGTTCGACATTGCGGTAATAGAATTCGGGATTCAAAAAATAACCTACATTATAAATATGTAGAATGTACTGTGAGCAAACAAGATAATAAATACATTAGTTAGGAAAACAAAACAGTTTCAAGGAACAAAGATATATATTAATTACCTGCAGCATGCAATGGATGGTGCAACTGATCGTTCCAACGGGCATCAATGATCTTTATATATTTCTCGTGATATCTAACATTTTCCATAATGTTTTGCTTTGCCCGATCCATTGCTTCATATATAAAGCCCATTGTCGGCTTGTCATCACCATCTACAAGCCGCAACACTTTAACTAAAGGCTCAAAAACCTTTAATATCTTCCTCACTTTCTTCCAAAATTTATTGTCCCTCATCAGGTTTGGGACTTCAAACTCCGGACCACTAGTTGCATTGCCCCATTTCGAACGAAGCCATTCTTCTGATGCAAACATCTGAATGAGCTCCGTTCTAAACTTTACAAGGCTTTCCATAGCCAGAAAATGGGTTGCGAACCTAGTTAATCCTGGACGCATCAAGGCATGGTTATTTGTATATCTTTTCATCAAGCTTAACACCCATGAATGATCATATATAAATCTTGTAATTCCTCTACATGCCTTGATCAATGAAGCCACTTTTGTCTTCCTTCCAATCTCTTCCAAGATGAGATCTATACAGTGTGCTGCACATGGGGTCCAGAATAAATGGGTCCTCTCCTCCATTAATTTCAAACCTGCTGCCTTGAAATTGGCACCATTATCTGTAACAATCTGTACAATATACTCCTCTCCCACACTCTCTACAACTTTATCCATAAGAGTATATATATATGTGGCTGTCCGTCTATGTTCAGATGCATCAATGGACTTCACAAAGACGGTCCTAGTGACTGAATACACCAAAAAATTTATTAATTGTGTTTGGGTGCCGCTGGTCCACCCGTCACACATGATGGTAACACCATTCTGTTGCCACATGGGCCTAAACTTTTCCACCCAAGCCTTTATTTCTTTATATTCTTCTTCAAGATATTTAGTGCCCACATCATATACGGAGGGCGCCTGTATACCCCGCCCAGCTTCTGCGGCAACATCAAGAATAGTCTGGAAATATGGGGAATCTACTGCTGTAGGTGGTATGTTCTTGTGAATTAGCCATTTTGCTGTAGCTTTGGCCAATCTATCTCTTGCAGTCTTCATTACCCCTTTCACAACACTAGATATTTTTGGTTGTTTAGCTCCCTCTTTTCTATGTGCTAGAGGATCAACAGGGGGAGGAACTGCTCTTCCCGTAGAGATCAACTCTACATCAACATCCCGTTCCCGGGTGCTAAATGCCCTACGCATGGACCCCACAATGCCCTTACCCCTGCTTGGCACAGAAGCAGATGAGCCCCCTGCATCATAATATCTGCTTCCAGCAAATGCACGACGTTCATGTTCTTCTTGTTGACTCATTAAAGACTCTCGGCGTGCAGCCTCCATCTGTCTATCTTCCTCCTCATCAAAGTATTCATCTCCGAATACATCATAGCAGGCAGCATCAACATCTTGCCGCTTCTTTTCTTTTATCTCTATTTTTCTAGATTTGTTTTGGCCAACCAAAGCTTTCATTTCTTCCCTGATTTCCCTTGGTACTTCGGTACAGCCAGCAACATTGCCAGAAATGTGGCCCAAATAGTGCTTGAATCTTGTAATGCCTCCATTGGTGACTTTCCCACAAAACTTGCATTTGATTTTCAACCTATTATTAGCAACTGCCTCACCAAAGCTCCATGCGGGATCAATATCACGAGGCATTTTAACTTATCAATTGACAAAGACAGATAGTCTGAACTCTGAATACCTGGTTGACTATAAATATGAACAACTGAACAAGTAGTATGTTAAAAATTAAAAAAAAACAAAGAAACATGTTAGAGGAAACATATATCACAAATCTAGGAACCATTTTCAAGACATTTGATTGGTATTCAAATATTAAAAATTATTTTTTTTTCAAAAAAAAAAAAAATCCGAAAAAAAAAATTAGAGAAAAATCAACAAACATTGAAAATGTGATGGATTGATCCATGGGAAACATATATCTATCATTTACAAGCAATTTCCAAGTGGTTTCATGGGTTGTCCATGAGTATTCAAATTTTTTTTTTCAAAAAAAAAAAAAATCCGAAAAAAAAAATTAGAGAAAAATCAACAAACATTGAAAATGTGATGGATTGATCCATGGGAAACATAGATCTATCATTTACAAGCAATTTCCAAGTGGTTTCATGGGTTGTCCATGAGTATTCAAATTTTTTTTCAAAAAAAAAAAATTAAATCCGAAAATAAAAATTAGAGAAAAATCAACAAACAATGAAAATGTGATGGATTGATCCATGGGAAACATAGATCTATCATTTACAAACAATTTCCAAGTGGTTTCATGGGTTGTCCATGAGTATTCAATTTTTTTTTTTCAAAAAAAAAATAAATCCGAAAATAAAAATTAGAGAAAAATCAACAAACAATGAAAATGTGATGGATTGATCCATGGGAAACATAGATCTATCATTTACAAGCAATTTCCAAGTGGTTTCATGGGTTGTCCATGAGTATTCAAATTTTTTTTCAAAAAAATAAATAAATCTGAAAATAAAAATTAGAGAAAAATCAACAAACAATGAAAATGTGATGGATTGATCCATGGGAAACATAGATCTATCATTTACAAACAATTTCCAAGTGGTTTCATGGGTTGTCTATGAGTATTCAATTTTTTTTTTTCAAAAAAAAAAATAAATCCTAAAATAAAAATTAGAGAAAAATCAACAAACATTGAAAATGTGATGGATTGATCCATGGGAAACATAGATCTATCATTTACAAGCAATTTCCAAGTGGTTTCATGGGTTGTCCATGAGTATTCAATTTTTTTTTTCAAAAAAAAAAAAAAATCCGAAAATAAAAAGTAGTGAAAAATCAACAAACAATGAAAATGTGATGGATTGATCCATGGGAAATATAGATCTATCATTTACAAGCAATTTCCAAGTGGTTTCATGGGTTGTCCATGAGTTTTCAATTTTTTTTTTCAAAATAAATAAATAAATCCGAAAATAAATAGTAGAGAAAAATAAAATAAAAATAAAAATATGTGTGCATGATGAAAGGGAAACATGGATCTCATCATATTACAAGACAATGAAGCTTTTTATAATACCTAGACTCTTAGAAAGAGATGAATAGATGATCTCAATTCTCAAAAGTCAAAAGACTAGAAAAAAATAAAAAGAAAAACATACCTTGTGGAAATGGAATGGAAGCTTGGGCCTTGGATCTTGTAGACTTATAGTTGTTAATCACTTGTTTGTGTTTGATTCCTTCAAATTTGGCTCTTGTGGTTGAAACTTGAAAATGAGATGGTTTGGAGGCACACACAGCATATGGAAATGGAATGAAACACTTGGAAATGAGCTAGGGCCGGCTGTCAAGTGGCTTTATAAAGTCACGGAAACGTAGCGGCCGCTACACAAAATTATCGGCCGCTACGGTGCGTTTTCCCGTAGCGGCCGCTAAATACAATGTGGCGTGGCGGTATCGCGTAGCGGCTGATATTTACATCCTTGATTAGATGAGGATGATGAACATGATGTCACTATCTTTACCAGAGGTTTGAGACCAAGTATATGGAATAATATGAAGAAGGAATCCAAAAATATGTATGAAGAATTTTGGGAAGCGATCCGTGTTGAGTGCTTGATAAAACGCTATCGCCTCCGAAAAGCTAAGATGCAAGAAGAAAAATCTTTGCAAACCACATAAGCTCATGTTGTGGTACTAAATGTGGAGAATGTTAAAACTGATATTGAGGTACGAGATCAAGAATACGTGGAAGTCATTGCAATTTCTAAAGAAAACATAGAAGTTGACATGGAAATACAAGAACCAGAAAATAGAGGAATTGTCAGCATTGATCAGCTAGTGCAGGTGGAACAAGAAGAGACAAATAGTGAAGAAATTAACAAGGAATTTGATCATCCGATGGATCTCATTGCAAGCCCAGCTCCAGAATATCTAATTAGGCGATCAGATGAAAGGCCCATTGATCAGGAGATTGCAAAAGAAGATCAAGTCATTGATATTCCTCACATTGATTTTATCTTCTGGAGTAGACAATTGATATTCGAAGATTGTGAGTAGCTGATGCATGTTCAAGATTTGAAGCATTCAGTGGACATCACACACATTCAAGATGAATTCCGATATCAAAAGATGCAATGCATGCAGTGGACATCACACACATTCAAGATGAATTCCGATATCAAAAGATGCAATGCCTCCAATCTACTACAAAGTGGAGGGAACGATCAAGGCAAGCCTCCAAGCCATTCAAAGAAAATGATGATCAACTAGCAAATCGGAAGTGCATACGGTTGACTTTCAATCCTGAAAGACTTCTACAAAACTCGTGGTCGAGTTCTCTCCAAGAAGGGGAGATTTGATGCAGGACAGACCCATGGTCCCCCATGGGTCTACCCACCACTGGGCCTTCATCCATCTCGGCTAGTTCTTTGGGCCTAGCCCACCTATCTTAGTCTACTTAGAGTTTTATTTACTTATTTATGTTTTAAAATATATTTAGGTGGATGTTTTAATCCTGGCCATCATTTCATTTGGATGGTCCAAATTAGTTTTAGGGTTAGTCTTTTCTCTATTTAAACATTGTAATGCCTCGCTTGGCTTTAGACTGGATTAATAAATAAAAAATGTTGAGTGCACTTTGCTCTCTACTTCTCTCCTGCAATGGGAGATCTTTTTCTCGCCCGTGAAGGGGAGTTTGTTACGAAGCCAATTTTCAGGCGAAAGCCTGACCTATCCCCTCCATCTTCCATCTCTATCCGCCCCGCATCAAACGGCCACTACTTCTGCAAGTAGATCAACCTCCTTATTCAATTCTTCTGGGTTGTGAGAGAAGGATATCTCCAATGAAGACTACGTACTATTCGTCTCAGGCTCTCAGCGACTATAAGAGCACGCTTGTGCAACAAGTTTTCTGTGAAAGCAGAATGTTCGTTACCTTGCCTAGCCATAAGTCGTTGTTCAATGTAGTGCAAACATCCATAGAAACATGAGTCCAACAACCCCCTTGGATTTCCGTTTCGGCAAAAGAGGAATGTGAGTTTCCTCTTCCTCAGCTTTACACGAACAAGCCCTTAATGTTACTCTCCAAGGTGCCTTCTCAACCCCCACCCCCCAAATGCATGTTGATTCTCATTCCACCTAGGATCCTATCACAACCCGAATTCCGGGGCCCTATCAGACTTTCGGGTTGCGATTCTTTGGCAACATTCACTAAGCATTAATCAAATAATTTCCTCAAGGAATTAGGCATTTAAAATAATCTAAAATTTCAATTAATTTATGAAAGTCAATAAAACATCAACCGTCTCTAAAGAATGCAACACATAGTATCAAACAAAATATACAAGGATAAGATAATATATAAAGTGTAACTCATGAACTACATCTTTACATTCTATCTTTGCATTACATCTTTGATTCCATGGTTCACTACAGTGTAGGGAGAGGGGACAATATCAAATTTTGGATGGATACCTAGGTGGGTGATTATCCCCTAGCATCTCAATTCCCTAATCTTTTTCGTTGTGCTCAAGATGTTTCGGCTTTGGTGAGAGACTACTGCTCGAAAATTGGTGATCAAGTAGTTTGGGCTCCTGTGCTTAGAAGAAACCTTGATGAAGGGGAGATCCAAGACTTTGCAGCTCTACTTGTTGTGTTGAGTAGTGTCTACATTGCGGATGGTAGAAAGGATAAGAGAGTCTGAATAGGTACAATTGATGGATCTTTCTCTGAAGCTTCATTTTTCTTGGCTTGAGAGGTGGTGCTGCTTCAGACTTATCAGAGTTTCCGTTCTAGGAGGTATGGAAATCTAAAACTCCTCCTAGGGTAGGGGCCTTCGCTTGGCTAGCCATTTTGAATGTTGTCCTCACTATGGACAATCTTCGCAAGCGCAACATTATTATTGTTAACTGCTGTCCTATGTGCTTGAGGGAAGCTAAATCAGTAGACCACCTGTTTTTGCATTGCGAGGTGGCTAGCTTTCTATGGAGCTTGGCCCTGTCATGGTTCGATTGTTGCTGGGTTCCGCAGGATTCTCTAAAGGCTTCCTTTTAGGCATGGTCTATGAGAGTTGGCTTTGCTAGAGGCAAGATAATGTGGAAAACATCTTTTTTGGCTGCCATTTGGACCCTTTGGAAAGAAAGAAACACAAGGTGTTTTAAAGGGGTTTCCTCCAAAGAAGCCATGGCTTTCAAGGTCAAATACCTCGTCGCTTCTTCGGTCTCTGTCCTTCCTAATTTTCGAGGATACTCTATAGATGATATCAGTAGGTGTTGGAAAGAGGTGGCGTTCACACATTCCATTCTTCCTCAGGTTTGCCATACCTGGAAGCCTCCCCCGCTGGGTACCTTAAAGCTTAATTTCAATGGGAGTGCTATTGGTAACCCAGGCCAATCAGGTATTGGGGGTATTTTCAGCAATAGTGCTGGTGTTAAGCTTATCTCTTTTGGGGTCCTTCAGGTTTCAAAACAGTAAAAGAGGTTGAGACGATTGCCCTTCGGACAGGTCTTTGAGAAGCTGACAAGATGGATTTTAGAAAATTCATTGTGGAAGGGAACTCTTTATGTGCCATAAGATGGGCCTTTAATTCTTCTAATCCTCCCCGACGCCTAGCGGATTTGTTTGACGAGGTGAGGGTATTGGTCTCCAAGCTTAAAGCTTCCTTTAATCACATTAAGCGGATTGCAAACGGGGCGGCTGACGCTTTAGCAAAATTGGGTGTCGGGAGCGAGAATCTTGTAATTGATAATTGTATTTCGCTTGCTGAGTAAGCAACAACTTTGGTGTTTGACTTTCTTTTCCTTTTGCTTCCCCTTTTTGCTTCTTAGTATATGTCTCCCATGCTGTTTTGCTTCTAATAAATTTTCATTACCATTAAAAAAAATAAATCTTTGCATTCTATCCACTTCACTATGCCTCTAAGGCTATATGCACATATTTGCGTGCCATTCTGGCATCACCTCATTATCCGTGTCCACCAAGGACATACCAACACAACAACATGGCCCAAATCCATAAACCATCTAGAACACCAAGTCCAACATCCCACATCTAGGATCCAGTGCACAATATTTCATTACCATGTTCACCTTTCTAAACATGTCATAAACATTGCAACGACCAGCAGTGTGGACCTAACCCCCTACACAATTTACTTGTCGCTGCCCCACTTCTAATCATGACTGGTAGTAATAGGTGTAGGGGTGGCCCACTCTTCATTATAAACAGAAAATTACGCAGTATCATTCCAATAGAACAATCCATAAAATTAATCATAATCTGGATAAAGCCTTAACTTATCTAAGTGGAAAGGTTATATTGTAGTTGCACCCAAAGTCCAGGGGCTGTCCCCAATTATAGACTCCTTCCAGGCCTCTACTACACACACGGCCTAAAGAAATAGCAAATCACGCCCGAAACATCTTGGCATAAGGAGCAGTGGGTCTCACTGACCTAAAGTATGATAAGGCCGGCTCTCTAGGGTTGCCCAGGCCCCATAAGAAGTCCCATGGTTATGATTCAACATCTGATATCCATGCTGGGCCCTGGAACCTTAACTGTTACCAAAAAATCCCTAGAATAGGCCTCACGCCTCCTAGATATGGAATTTCTGGATGATGGGGCAGGTGGGCCCCACTCCACATGGGACCACCACCAACCGGGTCGCCCCTGGGCACCTTTCAAGAGGGATACTGATCAAGGATCACGTGGGCCCAGTGGTCCCACAACTATTGTCGACCAAACACTGAGTTTCTTCTTCAAGCACGCCATTGAAATTTGAAGTGCATGGATGGTGGCCCAAACGGGGCCCAATCTATATGCATCCAGAACTATCATGGTTGCCCATGTGTCCACTTCAGGATCCGTGGACCAGATTTCTGATCAAGTGAGCCAAGTGGTCCCACAACTACAAACGATCCAAACTGGTCTTGTCTCTGCTGGAACTGGGAAACCCAGTTCTGACTGGTTTCCTCTCTTGCTGATTCCATTCTTTCCATCTTATAAACATGGGTTAAGGAGCATATTAATCATAGGAGTCATCTCATCATATTACGAAGACAGAACTTTGAGTTTTATTCCATCAAACACCTATTCCAGTGTTGACATGTATTAAAGCATCACTGAACATTTGATAGATTCAGATTTAGCAAGTCAAAAGGAAGATTCAATCACCTCCGGTAGACGATTGCTGCGTTTGCGATGTGAGGGCGCGAGTAGGACATCTGCTAATCAGGCCTCCGCTGGTTACCTCCTTCCTCATGATCTTTCCCTAAATTCCATCCACAAAGCTCTCTCTCTCAGATTTTCTATCAAGAAGAAGGAAAAGAAAATCGAATACCAAGAATAATGGTCGGTGGTCTAATATATACACACTACAGTTATAGTTCTTCTCAAACTATTCGTTGAGTCCCTCTCAAACTGGACATAAAGTCCTACCCACACAAGTCACGCAAGTCACACCCAATTTGAGTTGATATACAACTCCTTCCTCATCCCAATACCAACTCACGTGTGACCCTTCAATCCAATGATACATTAAATAAACAAACATCCAAGGGTCCCACCTGGGTCTTACTAATAATACCAATCCTAGGGTCCCTATAGGGCCCAGGATATTACAGATCCCACAAGTGCATTGTTGAAAAAGCCTTAAGCCTTCTCCTATAGCTACAACTCCTGCTTGGTTTGGGTGGTTTGGAAAGATCTCTATGAGACCTAGAGGTTTGCAAAATATCAACCCCATTAGATCATCTTAACCCCTTGATCTACGTCCCTCAAGTTTAATGGTTTTAAAAAGCATTATTTTTGGATTTCATTCCAATGATGAGTAGCGATTGGATGAGTGCAAATTTCATCTAGTGGGTTACAATTTTATTACAAGCAGCTTGGGAAAAAATGAACAGTGAATCTTATTAATAAAGTTTACTACATTGTTAACTCAAGCAAGGTTACTGCTTTCGTTTGCGGACCAAATGAACATTTGCTATTCTATTTTTTATTTTATATTTGATGTGTACGACCCTCCCACACATTACTGGATTACAATTGCTTTTGAATTTTTCAGTCGTCTTTCTATTTGATTAAGAACCCTACAAAGCATATCCATGTGTTTATTTTTTTCCCAGTGGAACAAAACAGGCTGCACATAGATTGAAGATTATATTTGGCCTGGCTGGGTTTAAATCTGCTGAACTTCATGGAAATCTTACGCAGGTTCAGCGTCTCGAAGTGAGTTACTTTTTCTTAGGTTTATCATTTGACTTGGTTTTGGTCACCAGATATCTTATAGCCTCTCATTTGTTATTTGTTAACATGTATGTGGACATTTAATTGCCAATTTTGTTTTCGATGCTGTTCTGATTTGACATCAAATTGAAATGTTTCGGCCGGTTTGGCAATTTTAGGATTCCATTCGGCGTCAAACTGTAAAAGCACATATCAATTTTGTAGCCAACACACACGCTTACCAGCTGTGCCCATATGTTCACACAATCTGTGAAGTTTATTTCTAAATTTGTTCTTTTGTTGTCCTCTGTAGGCATTGGAGCTTTTCCGGAAGCAACAAGTGGATTTCTTGATTGCAACTGATGTTGCTGCTCGTGTAAGTATGAATTATATTTTTGCATTTCAGCAAGCCTTTTGCGTTGCTTACAAAGCTTTGCTTGGATGCAGCTTTACTTGCAAGTGCTTGAATACTATCACCTGTGTTTGTGATGTTGTGGAAGTTGAAAACCACATAAATGGAATACTGTTCTTCTGGCTTTTCTACTCCAAATGTTAGTCTTCGCTAAATGCCAGTATTGATCTGGCTCTGAAAAGTCGTAGGGCAGTGGCCCGACTAATGTTGTTTATAACGTTCAAGTTGCCCCAATGCTTAATTGAAGGGATGGCCTCCACTCTGTCAAAATATTCAAACCAATTGCAATATGGAGTACATTTAAACAAAGAAGCATATGCACTCATCCAGTGATGCAAGTGGTTTTCTAATGGGCATCTTTGGGTTTTCTGTTTGTTCTACATCCTACAAAGATATGGACCATGGATAGCATCACCTAACCAGGTGCTTATTTTTTCATTGCATTTCTTTCTTTAGGGACTTGACATAATTGGTGTTCAGACGGTTATCAACTTTGCATGTCCTCGGGACATTACAAGGTAGATGTGAATTCACTATACTATTGGTTTATGACATCCAGTATGAGTAATTGGCATATTTCTTGGTACATGAGCTATGTCCTCTTTGGATCTTTTTGGGCATATTTAGTGTCATGGAAAAATAGCTGCTGACGCATCTGAGACTTGATTAGAGTTGCCCTTTTTTACTTAATAAAAATGACACCAGTAGAGAGCTCCCTCTGCTTTAACAGTGACATAAAATGGGATAGCTGCAAACTACTCTCCACAGCCAAATTAATGAATTTTCCTCTCAATCAGCTTTATGGGTTTTTCTGGCCACAGAAAGGAATTGTAATAACAGAAAATAATGTGCTTTCCTGGAATACAGATTCTAAGAGTTCTTCATCATTAATTGAATCACTGTTCATGACCTAGGATTTTACTTTTTTATTGATCCAATTACCTTTCATCTTGTCTTTTGGATGTTAACTTTGAAAGATAAGCACATTAAAAAATTCTTTAAAATCCATAATTTCTCTTTGTATTTGTGAACATTAGAGTTTCTTTTGACAAAAGCCCATAGCGCAATTAGTAGGTGCTTGTTGTCATAAACACAAGTTGCTAGTTTGCATTATTTTACCTTGATCAACAGCCCCAAGTGCAAGGCCTAGATGCAGTAGTAATCTCGGTGAGTCCGAGGTCAATCCATGGGGAGCGAAAGATAGGCAATCGACTTGCACCTATCCTAAGGAAAATCTAATCCTAGCCTAAAAGAATCTATACAAATCAATCACTACTAAACTGAAAAATTAATTAAATACGGCCCTTTACAATCAATAAAAATCACCTAATCTAAAAAAACCTAACTAGTAAGTTGCATCACCATAAAAGTAGTTAAAACAACCAATTTTAAATACAATCAGAAAAATAAGAAATTAAAAATAGAAATCAGATTATGGATATTTGTAATTCAAGCATCTGGATCCATTGATCTAAGTATTAAAAATACGTACAGTGTAGATTCAATCCCTCCCATAAAGATGAGCCAAGGTGCAGTTCTAAATTATTAATTTAATGAGAGATTTCACAAGACTCAAGGCTCCAATCGACGTATTTTCATTACTATAAGCCTTTAAGCATTCGCTATATTAGGAAAAAGTAACAAATCCCTGAAACATTAGATAAAAATAAAAAAAACAAAATTAACAATAAGAAAAACACACCATTTATTGAAGCCAACCGTCCATAGAATTAATCAAAGATACAACTTCTCCTTCTTGAATTACAAAGTGAATCTCACCCCTCCATCTTCATCTTCTTCACTTAAAAAGAATTTAATTTAAGCCCCGAAAGAAGAGAGGAGAGGGGGTGGAGAGAGAAAATATGGGAGAGGAGTGTTGTACGAGTGGAATTTTTGGGTGGATGTGTTGTGCGTGCAACACCTCTTGGGAGCATTATATATATACGTTTGTGGGGCCCACCCTTGGTCCATCCAAATGGACCACACACACACCCCACCCTGAAGTGCACATGTCCACCAACTTTCGGTCAGATTCGAATTTATTGGACCGTTGGGTCGAATGTGTACTGATCCGAATGGACTTTTGACCATTAAACTTTTGGAGCCGAGATGGAGACAATAGAAATTACGGTTGTGACTGATTTTTTGCAGTGAGGAGGGTCCCGGGGAGTCCTTGAAATCTCCCCATCCCCATCCCCATCCCCATGTGGGTCCCCAGGTGGGCCCCACCAAATACTTGAGCTTATCTTATCCTAAGCTCGAGCTTAGGAGAGCCTTGCCCATATACACACACATACATATATATATATATGTATATATATATAGGGAGATGATCCTGAGAGATGCTCATGTATGGGAGATGCTCCTATGAGAGATATCTCTCACCTTATATGAGGAGAGATAGGGGTGGGGCCCTCACATTTAAGTTGTTGGCATTGGATATGGATGTGAGGGCCCCCACCTTATCTCTCATAGTAAGGTGAGAGATGCGCTCATAGGAGCATCTCCCTATATATATATTTGAATTCCTTCTCTTGCAAGGATTTGAATTTGGGAATGTTCCTTTGTTGTCTTCCAAATTGTAGTGTGTTTAGGAAACTCGCCTTTAAGGATTTGAATTTGTTTCTATCCTTAATTCCTTGGCTAGCAAGCTCCTTCTATTTTTAGGACTCCTCTTTCCTTTCAAATCTCCATACTTGGGCTCCACTTGATTTTAAGAAAATCTTCCAAAGGAAACTGAATTTTTGAATTGTTGCAAGATGAGTGGACCCTCTTGGGCGTGCAACACTAGTGGACTCCACATGGAATTGGAAATTCTTGCAATTTATAGTGTTGTCCCACTTAAAATTGTAGCAACTTCCTGAGGTCATATCTCCCTCATTACAGCTCCGATCAATGCAATCTTGGGCTCTACGGATATCTACTCGAAAAGAGCTTTCCAACCGTGGGTAGATTTCTCCGATCCGGCACTCGGTTTGAAAATTATGATTGTTTAATGTTTGCTGCCTGTGAGAAAAAAACGGGAATAATTATGCAAGAAGTTTCCTCCCTCCTTCCTTCTTTGGAATTCTCTCTCCAATATTCTTTGACCTATTCATCTCAAAGTGGGCCCCAAATCTGAATCTTTCCTACACAAAACCCGAAGAATAATTTTTCATGCAAGAAAAGAATACTGCTATGCATGGGGGACCCAATTCACACCGTATGCATGAGTGTGAATATACCATGTTGAACGAAATTTCATGAACTACGCAGTGGAGCAAAGAAACCAAGCATGTTTACGTGTGGATTTTGGGGGAATCAATGTTGTAATAGGATAATTCAAAATGAATAATTTCAATAAAACATGTAATTATGATAAATTTGACTGATTTTGACTTGAATTCAACCTTAGATGCCCAAATTCATGATTTTATGAAATTCAATGTAAATTGATGAAATTATTCTGCATAAGTCCATAGAATTGGATGAAATAATACAAATGGATTGCAGTTTCATGGACTCATCATACCTTGAAAAAGAAAAGAAAGAAAGAGGAGGGGTGGAGTTTTTCTCTCTCAAAATGCCAAAGAAAGAAAAAGATGGTGTGTAGCGGGGACTGGGTTTTGCAGCTGGTCATATGGCCATTTACGCTAATTTGTTGAACTGATCTAGATCAGGCTTTAGGGCTTGGCCTAATTTAAATTGAGGTTTTCCCATGTCCTGGATTGGATATATTGGGGAGAGTGGGGTACTAATTCAGAACCATTTCTTAAGAGATACACAGATAGCAGATCTAAACAAGGAAATTCGAATGTAAGGAAGAAAACAATGTTTCTAACTAATTTTCCTGTTTCCCATTTCCACATTTTGATATTTGGGGATGAGGGTGTCTGCTCTTGGATTGTTTGATATTTGGGGATGAGGGTGTCTGCTCTTGGATTGGATATAGTGGGGAGAGTTGGCCTCTAATGCAGAACTGTTTCTGAGGGGATAAACAGACAGCAGATATAAACTACATACTTTAAATTTATGAAAGAAAACAATGCTTCTAACTAATTTTTCCTGTCACTCATTTCCACATTTTGATATTTGGGGATGAGGTATCTGCTCTTGGAGTCAATGCTGTTCTTTAGCAATAGCATGCATCTCTCTTTTGGCCATTTGTCAAAATTTGGAAGTTTACGGCGATTGACATCTTGAATGTGACATAACTTGTGATATGAGTTCATTCTTTCTCAAACTGATTACTGCTTCCATCCCATGCAACGAACATGGTTGGTTTTAGTTCAACAAAAGAAGGTAATTTGTTTTTCTTTCTCATCTCTTGATATCATTTTCAAGAATGGTCAGGTAAAAGCCATTAAAAAAAAAAAAAAAAAAGAATGGTCAGGTAAACAGGGGGTTTTAGGCTGTGCATGACTTCTAGATCAATGATATTGTTTATCACATGCAAACACTCTTCCTAATGAAAGCAAAAGGACTTCATTATAATTTCTTGATTTTAGTTACTCATGAATAACCATTTTGTGGGCCCCAGAGATGGGATAAAGCTACGATGATGGCGACTCTTTTCTTTTTTGAAATGATAATGAATCTCTTTTTAATCAGTAACAGTAAACTTTTATTGAAGGAAAAGTGAAAAAGAGTAAACGATTTTTACCAAATCCCTATAAAAGATGTGGTATAACATGTAAGAGACATACTGATGAAAACACGAAAGCACCCTTGCAAGAAACCAAAATTACATAAAAGAGACCAACAAATGGTTCTATCCCGTCAACCTCTTGCTTAGCCGGCGAGTCTAGTGAATGAGATGACACACAAGAGAGGGAGGGAGGGAGAGGATTCGATCTCATTCCAAGGTCCCTTGGTCAGGTTAATGACCCATATAGTAGGCATTTGATGAGACGCTTTGCACAATATGTCTTTCCACAATGGTTATGAAGCTTATTGATTAAGCATGGAAAACACAACAGCAGAACAGGAGAACCCCAATTAGAGAGGAGAATCTAGAAAACATCCATGTTCAGCATGTGGATCAGCCTTCAAATTACCTGACCAAGATATATAATGAAAATAAATCCACCGCGATTTGCCAGATGCCGGATTTTATCTAGCTAGTCGCCTGATTTTATCTAGCCAGTCTTCAAGCTGCATGGGTAAGTAGCAGTACTTCAAGCCCATTCAATGGCATGAAGAGAGTTTCCTTCCACCAACACAGTCTTCGTGCCATCTTAGCCTGCTCAATACATCCAATGAGTAAGGAGAAGTTTCTACTTCAATGGAATTCCTTCAAACAATGGTGTTGAATAATTCTTTATCACACAACCTGCCTAATCTCTAATAAGACCACCTATACTAGTTCTGCTAGATCCCATAACTACACTTCCATTGAATTTGACCTTTAATATGCCTCAGGGAGGAAGAGACTAGGTTAAAATGGTGCTACTTGAGAGAGAAACGACATAAAAAAATTCCACCTACAAATGTCATAAATCTGAAGCACGAACAGCCTTAAACTCTGCTGGGTTAGTGACCAGGTGATCACCATTCAATGCACCTTCATAACTAGAGTTCAACTGGATCAGCTTTATTCTTAAAAAGTAAGAATATTGCTCTCTCTGTGCCCAAAGAATAACAGCTAATCTATGTTTCAAAACTGAATGCATGAGGTGAGGCTTCTCAACTGCCGAAAAAGTAGGCTTCATGAACACATGAGAAAGTCCAGTTGGACTTACTCTGGGGACCGAACTGTGGCCCGGTCCCCATGAGAACCACAGGATCCCAGGCCACTAGCACCCCTCTGAACACATCTTCTTAACAAATAAATAATTACATGAGTTTGACTAGAATTGAATTACTGATAAAAAAAATTACAGCGGAAAAAAAACTAGAATTGAATTAAGTTAATTCTAGTTACATCGGTCTTAAATAATAAGAAAAAAAAGTTCTTGAACTTACAAACTGCCTCCTCCTCTTAAAAGTGACGTGTTAATGGGGGCATATCCCTTGAACACTTCATTTTGGGCATGCACCTCAAGTATTCCTCATACAGTGAGGCAAGCCATTCCTCAAATTTTATGTACTGGGTGTTTATTGGAAGCCCCACTCTGAGGTGAGCCTTGAGGTGCAAGTCCCATTGGCTTTTAGAAACACTGCCACTGATGTAAATGCCATCAGGTGATCCCCCTTTTAGTGTATATCTTATTTGCCAAAAGTATATCTTGTATGCCAAGAGTAAACCAAATGAATCAAGGAGCTAGGCATAACCTAAGAGATGAAAACGTTGCAAAGAGGACATCCGAACCCTGTATGCGAAGTTGCAATGGATGAAGAGGTGATTCACCCCTTCTGCACTCGATGACCTAAGAGACTTATTGTCAATATTCCAATGCACCCTCTAACATAAAGCAAAACCCTTAGTAGAAGCTCTTAGACTCCAAATACAAGTCGCATCATCCTTCTGGAAATTAGATGGCGACAATTCATTGAAGAAACTTATAATGGAAAATATTGCCCTTGATTCAGGTGTCCATGCATGATAATCACAAACCAAAGAAAAATCCTCTCCAATAAGATCAACGATTCAACGTATTAGTAGAACTGCATGCTTCATTATCACATAAACTTCAGTGAAACTGAGAAAACACTATTTTTTTTACCCATCTCATAATTATCACACACCAAAAAGGCCAGAACAGCTGCAAGATCAAATATAAGAGGAAATTGGACCTGCAGAATTGTATCCAGTAGAAAAATCATTATCAACATCCGCTCTTTTAGGATTCATTTTTCTCATTGGTAAATCAAACAAAGTGATGGATTTTTGAGGCACTCTGGATATAAGTTCATTGTTATTGGTTATCCATTATATTGGCAATACTAACAGAAAGAGGGGAAGGAATGAATCTGTGCTGTGGTTACTAGTTAGCGTTTGTTAAATTAATATGGATCTTGATGGTGCTGGACTGACAACAAATTCAAGTTCTGTTCATTAACTTGATGAAAAAGCGATTTAAGAAAGAATAAAAGCTCTTCATATTTTCCATTTAGATCATTTAAACAGCGGATATTACTGCTCCCTATGAATTTTCTTGTTTCTTCTTCTTTTTGTTTTGTTTTAGTATAATTCCATGTTCTATATCCTCATCCATTACAATTGTTATACAGTTACGTTCATCGAGTTGGTCGCACAGCACGAGCTGGTAGAGAAGGATATGCAGTTACTTTTGTCACTGATAATGATCGATCTCTCTTAAAGGCCATTGTGAGTAGTATAATATATTTTACCCTCCTTGGATATTTGAATTCTTCCTCTCTTTTTTTTTTCCATATATGCTGTCCTTTATTTAATAGATATAAGAATTATATTCCAACTAAAAAAGGAGTAAATTTCTTACTAGTACTGGAGAGGCAACATGATTATGTTAAACACAGACATTGTGAAACCATGGTTCAAAACTGCGGTCGCAGTAGACATTGTGTTATGTAGATTTGTCTTCTGCTTCCTATTAGCTTAAGCTTTTGGGATGTATTGACTAGTCGGACACTTAACATGGTATCGGAGCCAATGCTAGGTCGCGAGTTCAAACCTCAGGGAGGCATTATCCCCCAGGTCGCGTAAGCAAGCATGTATCTAGTGAGTGGGCACATGTGGATATTATTATTATTATTATTATTTACCTCGAAAAAATCCAGAAGAATATCTGAAAATAATCTAGAATATGGGATAATGCTAGAATCAATTTTTTTTCAATTAACGTTTATGATTGTTTAATCTTCAACTGTTAAAGTTGCTAGGTTTTATTTTCTAATCTATGATGCACGGATACTTCAAAATGGGCAACGTATCATATTGTTTCGTATCCGTTACTTCACTTTTTATGTGTAAAATCCGCGTCTCTGCCGTGTCTATGGCGTGTCCTTGCCGTATCTGTGCATCATAGTTTCTAATCTCTAGGCCCTTCTAATTAAAAAATTCATGAATGTGGTCGTTTCTATATTAAAACCACTTATGATAGCCATCATCCTTTAAATTAAGTCTGTGAAAATTTTCACTCCAATTGGAGTTGGACCTACTGTCAAATTTACCATTCCACGTGTTTAGAATTTTTAGCTTACCAAAGACAGGTTTTCAGGATCTAGCCATCTGGGAAAAGAAAAAGGTTCATTAGGTGTTGCTAGTTATTCATCAAAGAGATCATTGAATGGATAGTAAAAAAATGTAGGAACTTTTCTCACCGTCCATTTATTGACTTCACAGGTGGACAACTAACAAGATCTAATTGACACAATCTTTTGCAGATGCACAGACCCCAAGTTCTTGTATCTGGTGGGACCTATGAGTTACATAATCTGAGTTCGGATCCTCTTTAGCTTTAACTCATGGGAAGTTCATGAGGCTCTTTAGTGGGCCTACTTATGAAAATTTGTTATGCTAAGCCCTTTTCTATGGGCCTTCCACAAATTTCACTCCAATAGGACTTGATCACTATAAAACACCTGAAATTTTCTCAATATATTCACTTGTTTTTATAAGTGATTGATCTATCAATGGGCTCAACTCCTCTTGGAATGAAACATGTCTAGGGTTCATTTAATGGAAATGCATTTATTTTGAGTGGTTAGATTTTCTATAAGCGGGCCCCACTGAGAGGCCTCATAAATTTTATTTGGGTATGAGCTTTAACGGATCCAGACTCCTCAGGTCCAATAAAAAGAAGTCCAGATCGCTGAGGTTCATACTCATGGGAAGTTCAAGAGGCTCCACAGTGGGGCTCACCAATTAAAAATCAGACCTCTTAAAGTAGATGTCCCCTCTTTTATAGGCCTTGGCCAGCACTTTAATAGGACATGGTCCCACTGTTTGATTGGACATTTATAAATCACATGAGTTTTTGTAAGATTTTATTCACATGCTCTATACTTGATCATTATGACAGTGGGACCATCCCCTACTGGACTGAAGTTTGTAATAATTATGGCAGTGGGACCATCTCCTATTGGACTGAAGTTTGTAATAATTATGGCAGTGGGACCATCTCCTATTGGAGTGAACTTTGTCCGGGCCCATACAAGTGGGGAGCAGTTTAGAATTGTAATAGTTCGGTCCCATGATAGACGGTAGAGCGTACAAGAATCCCATTGAGTCCAAGCATCAGACAATCCAAACACAATATATATATATATATATATATATAAGGCATAGGGAATTCACCCCTTTATCTCTGGGAAGAGAGGATAGGAATGAAGAGGAAGGACATGAGGAAGGGGAGAGAAGAAGAGGACGAGGAGGAGAAGGAAAGCATCTACGAGAAGGAGTTGAAGAGGAAGAGCAAGAAGAATAAAATTTTAATAGTTGGGTCCCATGATGGACTGTCGAGCCTACAAGAATCCCATTGAGTGCAAGCATTAGAAGATCCAGGCACAAGATTAATCAAATTAAAAAGATGTAGGGAATTCACCCCCTTTATTTGTGAAAAGAGAGGATAGGAGAGAAGTAGGAGAGGAAGGAGATGAGAGGGAAGAAGAGGACAGGGAGAGAAGAAGAGAGAAGATGAATAAGAAGAGGTACAAACAACAACAAGAAGGAGAAGGAGAAGAGGAAGAAGCTGCAGTGAACACTGACACAGCTCGGATCTGCAATCAAGACAATAGATCAATATCCCAAAGGATTGATCGAATCCAAGATGGATTCCGGCCACTAGGGCACAAACAAAACTATGGAACAATCCATACAACTCACGAGCAACTCAGGAATCTATTATTGATTGAAAATTAAGCATGTCTACTACAATGAAAGGCTCCTCTATGTATAGTGTATTAGGAGTTCTAAATAAGAAAGCTACCAATTCTAATCAAATAACAAAACAAGAAATAATTCCCTAATTAGACTTAAATATAATTAGAATGCCACAGTAGCTTCTCAGCCAGTTGGGTCTATGGGCTGAACCCAACGGACTGGGTTGGATGGCTGGGTCCATCATCATCTGGGCCCAGGGCTCTTTTAACCTTCAATACTGCATCAATTCTCCCTCCCTTGAAAAAAACTCAACTCCGGCGAGTTGACAACTTGATAATACTGGAGAGAATCCGACCACAAGTTCTGAAAATGTTTGCCTGGGTCGAAGATCAATCGTACAAACTTTTGGTTTTTCCTGTGATTTGCAATCTCTTGACATGACTTGGAAGTTTGACACAATCTTTTCCTCCGTCTAAAAGTAGATCGGAAGTCGCCCTTCTTCTGATGTCTGCATTGAGCTCAGATGACCATTAGAAGCTTCACTTGTTTCCTTTGTACTAACAGATCATGAACATTGACTATCCATCGTTGATCACTGAAAATGAAGTCAATGTGAGGAATTTCAACTATTTGATCTTCATGTGAAACCACTGGGACAATTGATTTGATTTCTGATGATGAAAATTGGATTATCTGGCAGTGGCATTCAACCAAATCTACCGGATCAATCTTTTTGCTAAACTATTCAATGTTTGCTTCTCCTTATTCTTCTTTTAACTTTTGTGGCTCTTGATTAACACTATCTTGATCATCTTGTACATGCTCCAAATTTTCCATGAGATCAGCTTTGCCTTGACCTTTCTCATCTATTGCACCCTTGATGTCTGCTGGCATGGCTGGTATCTCTTGTGGTGCAATCATGGCTGCTATGTCAACTTTTTGCTCTTTCTTTGGTTCAGTGGAAGGAGATGATGTAGACAAAGATGGGGTTGTTGAATTCATTGGAATGCACATAATTCTTTTTCCCTTCCACAAAAGGGCACTTTTCGATCAAAAAGCCATGGATGTCCAAAAATAATATGAGAAATATTCATATGGATCACATCACACCAAATTTTGTCCTCATAATGGCCCATCTTGAATGATACCAAACATCAATGAGTCACAAGGATGACATGACCATTAGACCATGTGACATGGTAGGGCTTATGAAGCTTCTCAGTTGGCCAATGAAGTTTGTCAATGGCCTCTTGTGCGACAAAATTTATTGTGTTGCCATTGTCATTAATCAATTGGTGGACTTGTCTTCGACTCTTACCTGAGTGTGAAATTTCTTAGCTTGTCTCCATTCTTCTTCCTTCTCATTTGTATTAAGGAGTTGGCGAATGACCATAGTGGGATTATCTTCTCCTGCGAAAAGTCTCTCCACAATATGGGCTCTTGATCTTTGCTGAAATTTTTCTTCTTCAATATGGACTCTTGATCTTTGTTGAAAATCTTCTTCTTGAGAATGCCAAATCTCACTTTCAGCTCAGAATGCTTCCGCATATGCTTTTTGAATCGTCATGCAAAAATGCATGTTAGCTCATATTTCTGATCGCAAACCTCTCATATATTGCTTTTTATCATCTTTATCGATGCCTTTTAAATTGCAATCAAATTCCAGAATTTGATATTGGCACGTGTACTCATTGACTGTCAGATCACCTTGTTTCAAATGGAGGAACTGCTCAAAGTAGATTGTTTTCTTATAATATTGATCCCCATATCTCTTTTGATGAAGTTTTATTTGTTACTCAATTGGATCTTTAATGTTTCTCATATTGGATGTAAAATAGGAATAAGACTTTTTTTTATTTTTTTTGTTTCAAAGATGAACGAACCTAATGGGTTGATATGCTCTTCACGAGCGTATAGGTGAAATCGGATCTGAAATCTGACGGTGGATAACTTTGATATCGCGAAAAAAAGATTCAACCGTCGATCGGGTCAAATCTGTTGACCTTGCACTCCAATGGAAGGCTTCTGTTTGCTAATGGGTTGGATTTGAATTAGGCCCACCTGACTCGGAATGAAAAAATTCTGCACTTCTTTTTTTTTATGCTAATGGGCTAGATCCGAGTTCGGGCTCAGATAAGGCCCAAGCTGCCAAAAGGCTAGGCCCAAACTGGAAGGCCTGATTCAATTTTCTGTAAGTGGGCTGGATTCAGGTTGAAGCTCGGGTCAGACTTCAACTCAGGCCTTGTTCACTTGTACAATGGACACGGATGGACTGCTGTTTTGCTTTTGGCTCTGCCTTGGAGATCGTGCAGGAAGAAAATAAGAGGCTTTGGGCTTACCTGCTTGGCTTAGAACAAAAACGAAGAGCTTCTACAAAACGAAGAGGGAAGAAGCTTTGCGACTTTCATGATGAAGAGGAGGCTTCTGGTTGCGAGCGATAGCTGGTTAGAGAAGATGGAGTTTCGACAGGTGTTGGGTTCGTTGGTTTGATGGGTTCGGTAGAGAGGGTGAAAGGGATTGGGGTTATTGGCTTCGTCATTGGGTGGATAGGGTTGGGGTCCTCTAAGGTTTCAATGGGCTAGGAAGTAGGTTTCAATGGTTTCACGGAGTCAGGAATTCTGGAGTTTTGTGCGGGGCAGTTTGGATGACTGTTTTGCGGGTTTGAGTGTTCGGTGGTGACGATGGGGATGGGCTCAAAAAGGGGATGGGTTTGGGTTCGGCAATGAGGTTTTTGTTTCTTGGACAGTGGGTTCAGTTGTGTTCAGATTTGGATGACGGGTGTAGGGAGATTGATGTTGGAACGGATGAGAGGCAATTCTGGGAAGTATGACTGTCTCCCTAGCGATCAGAACTCGGCTCTTATACCAAATTGGCGTAGCCCGGATCCGCGATCGAGACGATAGATCAATCTCCCAAAGGATTGATCGAATCCAAGATGGATTCCGGCCACTAGGGCACAAACAAAACTATGGAACAATCCATACAACTCACGAGCAACTCAGGAATCTATTATTGATTGAAAATTAAGCATGTCTACTACAATGAAAGGCTCCTCTATGTATAGTGTATTAGGAGTTCTAAATAAAAAAGCTACCAATTCTAATCAAATAACAAAACAAGAAATAATTCCCTAATTAGACTTAAATATAATTAGAATGCCACAGTAGCTTCTCAGCCAGTTGGGTCTATGGGCTGAACCCAACGGACTGGGTTGGATGGTTGGGTCCATCATCTGGGCCCAGGGCTCTTTTAACCTTCCGTACTGCATCAAACCCTTAAGATATAATTAGAATGCCACATTAGCTTCTCAGCCAATTGGGCTTGTGGGCTGAACCCAATGGACTGGGTTGGATGGCTGGGTCCATCATCTGGGCTCAGGCTCTTTTAACCTTCCGTACTGCATCAAACACTTAAGATGTAATTAGAATGCCACAGTAGCTTCTCAGCCAATTGGGCCTGTGGGCTCAACCCAATGGACTGAGTTGGATGGCTGGGTCCATCATCTGGGCCCAGGCTCTTTTAACCTTCCGTACTCTCTCTCTCTCTCATTATTTTTTTTAAAAAGCCAGAACTATCCTCTCTATTTCTTGACTGATATTCATGTGGTACGGATTGCAACCAATATCCCAGCAAAACATTGTTGTGCTCCTGGCCGATTCCTGGCATCTCAACCAATACTTACAGTATTGACCAAAACTTTTATCTACGTGAAACACTCATATTGGCTATTGAACAAGCAATGTCATTTGCCTTCCTAAAAGATACGACCAAAAGAGAGAAAAATAGTTCATCTTTGAACAAAAGGAACCCACCTCCTATCGTTTTCACTAAGAAAGAGGCACTTAATGTCTGAATCTTATTTGATGAGTCTCGTTTGCTTTTAGAGAATCTTCCTTTAAGAGGAATTGGAGGAAGGTACAATCCTAAATTGGGGATTGTGCGTGATTCGGGTTTCTTTGCAAATGTTTTGTAGATAATTTTTTCTCTCTCTCTTGGAATTACACTTGTTTGATGGACAAAATTAGCATTATTCCTCAAAGTGTTAATATTGCTTCATTTGAGGCATGCCCACCAATGCTGAAAAAGCGACTCTTTGGGAATCACCCCTGTTTGATGGATGAAATTAGCATTGTTAAATCTTCTCTAAAAAACATAAATATTGCTTCATTTGAGTTGCACATGGGCACCAATGTTGAAAATCCATTCTAAAATATCACTTGTTGCTCAAACTTTGCCAATTTCAAATGGAACCAGGTTACCAAGCTACCATTAAAATTTAACTCCCACATTCATGATTCAAAAGTTGAGAGTTCTATTTTTGTTATTCTAGTTACATCTAAAACACTTAAAAAGCAATTAAAAAAAAAAAAGAGGATTCGCCAACACACTAATGTTTTTTTTCAGCTTTGGCCAAGAGTGAGGGAGTACAGATCTAAATCAGTTCTAATGGTGGTGATTTTAAAATTTTCATTGCAAAAAAATAAAAATAATAAACATCTGGTACAACAAAAAACATGAAAATATTGTTAGATGTTGACAGAACAATGTCCCTTTAAGCTGTTTTGAGAAACATTATTTAAATTGTATAATGTGTGATGATTATTTATCAGAACTGAACAATGGGACTATTTTGATTTCATCATGGTTTAAATGTTATCTAGGCAAAGAGAGCTGGTTCAACGCTGAAAAATCGAACAGTTGCAGAGCAGTCCATAGCCAAGTGGTGTCAAATAATTGAACAAATGGAAACCCAAGTTGCAGCCATTCTTCAAGAAGAAAGGTTTCTTGTTTGATCTTTGTATTTATTTTATTTATTTTTTTCCCACTGGTTCTCGCTCTGCAAGTATTTCTAAGAAACACCAACCTCTTTGCAGGGAAGAGAGAGCTTTAAGAAAAGCTGAAATGGAAGCAACAAAGGTTTTATTTTCACCGCATGATCCATGTGTTCTTATTTGTTCTTAGAGATTTTTATCTGCCACCTGTTTAAGACTTCTACATCTTGGTTTGATATCTTTTTTCTTTTCTTTTTTCTTTTTTCGAAACTTAATGATTTTACAGGCAGAAAATATGATTGAGCATAAAGATGATATATTTTCACGCCCTAAAAGAACTTGGTTCACAACAGAAAGGGAGAAGAGGCTTATAGCCATGGCTGCAAAGGTAAGCCATACTACCCAGTTGCTGTTTGTGTTGAAGTATACTTCGATGGAACTTTTGGTCAACAACAGATTTATGTTTGAGACATGAGAGTTAAATGAGCCAATTTTTTCAACAGTGTGATTAAGTCATTGTGTCTGATAATACTGCTTGGAGTTTTGCTTGCCCAAATTGTTTCATTTGAACTTTTACCATTCATGCCTTGGAAATATTTCAAACGTGTTCACCCAAAAAATTGGATCACTTGTGTGATATATGCTTTTGAATGTCTCCCTAATATGCTGGGAAATGTTGTGCATAGTACTAGGGCTGCCCAACCGGAATTCCGGTCCGGTTTTTGGACCGGAATCCGGTCCGACCGGATTTGCGGTCCGGCCTAAATGTGAGGACCGGACCGGTCTAAAACGGTCCGGTTTGAGTGGTCCAGACCGGTTTCTTTTCTTCTTTTTTTTTTTTTTTTTTCTGAGCTTTTTTTTTTTTTTTTTTTCATTTTCAACTCACATCTAAATTACACCTAAATATGTCTAGTTTTCTTCGTTAACATTACTTCTAATATGGTTATTGAATTGTAAAGTTAACGTAAAAATGGAGTGATTTTGACTTAAGCTAACAAATTAGTTACAAATGTCTCAACAAATTAAGCACTATAAGTCAAAATACAAATGTCTCAAACATGCACAAACAAATACATTAACAAACTAAAAAGCTTGCAAATGTCACAAATGAGTCTCCTCCTCAAGTCTTGCCGGTGGTTGATGACGATGTCCCAAGTTCGGTTGTTGCTGTGCTAATGCTATTGCTTGCCATTTCTGCAAGTTTAAATGTCAATAAATGTTAAAAACAAATAAATATAAGCAAAGCATAGAGAAAATAAAAGGAGAATTAAAATTACAAACACATTTTATTTACCAGAATCCATGTCATAACTCTCAATACAATCCAAAGTTTCTTTGATGTCAATTGGTTCCTTTTCATCCGCACGCCTCAACCAATCTTGGGTGCAAATGAGGGCCTCCACAGTCGCTGGGGCTAATGAACTCCGAAATGGATCAAGTACACGTCCCCCCGTACTAAAAGCGGACTCTGAAGACACAGTGGAGATAGGGATAGCCAATACATCCCGTGCAATCCTAGCAATGACGGGATATCGTAAATCATTATCCTTCCACCATTTCAATACGTCAAAATTCTTGTCTGGAGCAACAAGTGGATCAGCCAAATACCGATCAATTTCTAAGTTTGCAGTAGGACTTGATGAATATGTTCCAAACGACACAGCTATGCTCCAATAATCCTCAAATAAAGTTAGCTTGCTGCCAGAACCCGCAACCACTGGAGGAGGTCCAGGAGGAGGAGGCACACTAGTAGTACTAGATGAATGCACCTGAGCCTGTGGTAACCCCAACGCATATTCATCAAACAATGCACGAAACAAATCACTTATACTGGCCACCAACTTCTCTCCCTCTATTCCACCATACATCAACCTCACCATTTGTCCCATTACTTGTAACTTAGACCGTGGATCAATCACATTTGCAATAAATATCAACAAATTTAACCTGTCATTCCTCCCCCAATATTTTTGGTACTTAACCATCATAATATCAGCCATGTCTTTCAATCTTTTGTCCGTACTTTGTGAATAACGACACAAATGGGAATGCACCCCATAGAGTCCATGGAAGTAGGAATTCGAAGTAACATACAAAGAACCAGAAAATTGCACCGTAGCATCATAAAAGAGTTCAAGAAACTTGCAAAATACCCTTATTTTTGTCCAGTCCTCTTTTGTTGGAGGTCCCAAGTTCCTCTTCCCACACTCACCTTCAGTAAAATGCGGACGATAATCAACATCATCACTCTCCATTCTATCAAAAGCAAACTCATACTTCTCAGCAACATCCAACATCAAATAAGTAGAGTTCCAACGAGTTGAGACATCAAGGCACAAACTCTTGGAACATTCAATCCTCTCCTTCTCAACACATTGATTAAACTTGATAAGCCTTGCAGGAGAAGACCGCACATACCTAATTGCATTTCACAAAAAACAACTATAAGAAATAACGAATTTCTAATAAACGAATTATGCATAGTACTAAGAAATGAAAAAAAAAATACATACCTAATTGCATCACGAACCCTTGTAATTGCATCATCATTTATCTTCAACCCATCACCAACCACAAGATTCATAATATGCGCCGCACATCTCATGTGAATGTAAAGACCATTCAACACATTACTTCGTAGATGCCTCTTCAAGTAACCAATAGCTGTATCATTTGAAGACGCGTTATCAACTGTGATGGTCATAATCTTGTCAATTCCCCAATCATGTAAACACTCCTCCACTTGCGCCCCAATTGTGTCTCCTTTGTGATTATCAATCAAACGAAAGCTAATCACCCTTTTCTGCAATTTCCACTCCTTGTCAATCCAATGGGCAGTGACAACCATATAGCTCAAATTCTGAATCGAAGTCCAAGCATCAGTGGTGAGACAAACTCTACTATCACAAGCCCTCATCATACACTTCAACCATGCTTTTTTATCCTTAAAAATGTCCATACAAGTCCTAGCAATGGTCATGCGAGATGGGACTTGAAATCTAGGCTCTAGCATCTGTACAAATTTTCTAAATTTGGGAGACTCCACAATCCTGAAAGGGAGCTCATCAACAATAAGAAACTCTGCCAAAGCTTGACGAAGAGCTATTGCATGATTATGGTCAAATTTTTTTGCCAACACCAAATTACTAGGGTTCTCATCACCCTCAACTCCCTTCTCATATGCTAAAGTTTTTTGCCTCTTGTCTTGTTTTGGGGGTAGCTGATTGGGGTTTTTCTTACATTTAGTAAGATGGTCCAACAAATTTTTCGTCCCATTCTTATTTCCATCCGCAGCATAATCAGCATCACAATATTTGCAAAATGCCCTGGGGCGTGGTGGGTCACCAACATACTTCTTTATAAAGGAAGTCCAAACCATAGATTGATTCTTTCTTTTTGGTTTAGGTGGTTCACTACTTAGTGTGGGAATTTCTAAAACATCTTCCTCCTCAACCATCATATCCACATCCTCTAAACTCAATCCCCCAGCATCAACATGACTCATTTTAGAAATCCCCTGCTAGAAGTCTATGAACATAAATAGAGAAGGAAAGACCTTTGCCTGAAACAGAACAACATATTAGAGACATTAATAAAGGAGGCATGTTTTATTATACATTCTACAAAAAAAGAGATGGTAGACAGGGAATTAGGGCTTGTCTTCCTTTGGCATTCTTTCCTCAGTCAAAGTAATAGTACAAGATAGCATCAATGGATGTGGGCCATCAACTACTACATGAATCCAGACTGTGTAGCTTTGAGTGGCATGACTCATTAATGGGTGATCATAGTTTCTTTACACATGTGAGATATATGACCACTACACTAGTACATGTGCAAGTGGGACCCATGGTTGGATGAACCATATTCTGAACAATATGTTTCATGCCCATGAGCGCGCGCCCACACACAAACAAATGCAGACCAAAAAAACTCTCTCCTTTTACAAAGTCCAAGCATTGGGTTGATGCCCAAAAATAAACAAATACAAATGTTTTTAGTGTATGTTCCATCTATTGTTTTTAGTGTTAATGTCCATTGTAAGGTGTTAAAGAGTGAAAGGATGAATTTGCCACTTTAGCAGAATGAAGTGAATAAGACTAGGTTCACTGCTAATGGGTGAGTTGGTGTTTGATCCATTGATCCAGTAGACCTCGTTTGATTGAATTCAGAATTGGCTCATGTTCTAATATTGGTCAGATCAAAAGGTTTTAATGTAGGATTTAGTTAGTAGTTGCAAATCCTTTTGATCTAGATTAATCTGACATGCTATAGTTTAGCAAAGAACATTGATTAGTTAATGCTTGTTAATATATATGATTACTAACTCTATACAACTAGAAATATGTGAAGTGGTAAATGGGTTGGATTAGTCATGGGCTGATTAAACACTAAATTTAGTATGAGATTATAAATCTGATCCTATGATATTGTCCACAAAATTTAGTATTCTCACCGTCAATACCTCATCCCTCCATCTTCTGTAGGAAGTAAGAACTGACAATATACCTCAAGGATTGTTAAAGACCTACTGTTTAGAAGCAAATCCCTCAATGGGTAAAAGCCATTCCAACCTTCTCCCATAAAATCTCACTTAGCTCTCAAAAAGATGTATATGAAAATAGAACAAAGACTGCAACTTTTGAGCATAAAATAAAGATATATGCTAGCTACACTAGTCACAATTCATCGCATCAGCGATTTGTGATTGCAATCAACTTGCAATTTTAACAGTGTTCCTGACCAATTTTGCAACGTTCTGATATCACTGCAAATGTAAAACAAATCCTGAGAAGCCAAACCAGATTCATCCAACTATCCCTATCTTGACAAGAAAAAACAAAAACAAAAAACACAGAAATATTCCACTTTGGAGTTTCATGTGCAGAGATCTTTGAAGAAATGAAAAAAAAAAAATAGGGTTCCTCTGTCTCTCTGTGGAGAAGAGATGTTTGCAGGAAAGATAAATAGAGGGCATTTTGAAAAACCAAGGGAGAGAGAAGAATTAGGGTTTAAGAGAGAAGAAGAAGAAGAAGAAGAAATTAACCCTGATCTTTGCGAGAATGCCTTTCTTCTCGAGTGTGCGGGTAACGAGGGTTTTGAGGTCCATCATCTCCCTCGTGTACTCGTCCATCTCCTTGGCTCTCTGTTTATCTCGATCTCACTGCAAAATATGAGGCAAGGGAGAAAGAGAGAAGTCCTTACTCAGTTACTTGCCGATTTGCCGGATTTGGAATCGTAGATGGCAAGAGTCGAATCGATTCGGTCGGTCGGAGATGCCGAGATGGCGTTGGCCGTTGGCTCCACCGCTCCAAAATGACACGAAGGTTGGAGTCGTTGGGCTACAGAGCAGAGCTGCAGAAGATTGGGGATTTGATGAAAACAGACTACAGAGCATTTGAGAGCAGTAGTATTCACTGTGACATCACATGAGTCATGACTTAGAAATTTTATATTAAAAAAAATAAAAAAAAATAATCCGGTCCGGTCCGGTCCAGACCGGTTTTTAAAAGGCCTGGACCGGACTGGACCGGATATAACCGGTTTTTCAAATCCGGTCCGGACCGGACCGGATTTGTGTTGTAAAGACCACATTTCCGGTCCGGTCCGGTCCGGTTTTGTGGTCCGGTCCGGTCTGCGGTCCGGTTCTGTGCAGCCCTACATAGTACACTGAAACTTCACAGGCATTCTGTTATAGTTTGTTTTTTGGATTTCAAAAGTGTACATGTCTATACAATAACAAAAAAAAAAAAAGGGATTTAAATAATCTTTATTAAGAGATCAATTGGCTGAAGAGATGGGGTGTAATGGTTATAGCGCAATGATATATATATTTATTTTTTTATTTCTCCGGTTGTGATTCGTGTTATCAATGGGTCCACCTTATTTGACTAACAATGAACATTAAAAATAATAAGATGGGAGGGGAGGAAGAGAAAGGAAGAAAAAGACCAAGAATAAAGAGGGGCAACTTGCTTTATGACACATGCATGGCCCCCTTGCTTTTTTATTAAAACAGCTTGAGAGCATAAATTAATAATCCTATGAATAATATAGTTACAAGAAACACCCTTCACAATGTGTTACTACATTCCCCTCAAGTTGGAGAATATATATATATAGGGAGAGAGAGAGAGAGAGAGAGAGAGAGAGAGAGATTTTTTAGCCAATGAAAGTGTGACATATGTCAGTAATGATACACATCTTTTTCTTTCTCCTATACATTCTCCTACAAAGGTGGATCTCTTAGGTCCGTTTGGTAATTTTACCGTAAAATAAAGATAAAGTAAGGCATCAAATCAAGAGAGAATAAAATATAAGTGGGTTAGATGGTATTTTGTTTTTAGTTGTTTGGTATGGAATCTTTTTTGACTTTTTGTATAGAAAAGTGGAGTTTTTTTATCTTTTAGTGGAGAAAGGAGGTTGCTTTTTTTCCCTTTTTTTTAAAGGAGGGAATTTTGAAAAAGTATACTTTTGATGTGACCCCTTGTTTGAAAATTGGAGGCTTTACTTGACTTTTACTAAACTAGTAAAGTACCAAAAGGTTATAGATCCTCTTAAAATACCAACAAATCATAGGTTATTAGATTGGGGTAGAAGCTCCTCTTTTGAGATGGGGGAGTTTTTTAGAGTTTCTCATATATATATATATGTATATATTTTGTGTGAGAAATTATGTGCCTTTGTCCAATTAAGGTGAAGGCTTTCGTGCCTTGGTCTCCCCCTCTAGTTGGAATATTGAAGTTTAATGTGGATGGTGCTTCAAGGGGTAAACCAGGTCCAGCAGGGGTAGGGGGAGTGTTACATAATAGTAATGGTGAGGTTCTTCTTATGTTCTCAAAGAATGTGGGAGTTTGTGGTTCTAATGAAGTGAAGGTACTAGTCATCTTGGAAGCTCTTAGGTTGTTCTCCAGAAGTTTTGGTGGTAGGCTTCTTGTGGAAAGTGATTCTTCTAATGTTGTAGTTTGGGTGTCTAATCAGAAGTTACGTCCTTGGAAATTTCAGTTTCTTTTTAATGAAATTAGGGAGTTATGTTCTATGAATCCTGTCGAGTTTTGTCATGTGAGTAGATCAGCTAACTCCTTGGCAAATGCTCTAGCGAAGCAAGGGGTTGAGAGGTCCACTCCTTCGGTGGGAGTGGTTATGTTTCTTCTTCCTTTGTTTTGCTCTTTGTATGTTGCTTTGTCTTCTTTAATGACATGTTCCTTTGCTTTGTATATATATGGGAAATTCTCAAAAACGTCCCACCCCTACATTAAGTCAATTTGGTCTTTTCATAGACCCTATGAGATAAGGTGGGGCCCTCACATCCATATCTAATGCCAACAACTTAAATGCGAGGGCCCCCACCCCTATCTCTCATAGTAAGTTGAGAGATGCTCTCGAAGGAGCACCTCCCAGTCTCTCAAAGGAGCACCTCCCTATCTCTCATAGGAGCATCTTCATATATATATATATATAAAATATATATGGGAAATATTCAAGTGAGAACTGGTTCTCACCTATTATATGAGAACTTTTTTGCTGGGCCCAACCAAGGATGAAAATAGCGGTAGCAGCGGGCCAAACCGCTACGAAGCGGGCGATATGTAGCGTAGCGGTGCGATATGAAAAAATCGCCAAAAAAATCTGAAAAAATTTTAACTTCCAGAAAATTGTAAAATGAAAGAAAATGTAGTTCTTTTGCAAAAGTAAGTAAGAAAAGGGGGCGTAGCAGTGCCCTCAATACATGAGGTCCTGTATCGCTGTATAAATAGAAAATAATAGTAATGATTAGTTTTTTCACATGTATTCATGTTTCTTAGTCATGCTTAAAAAGTAATGGAAAGCTTATAAAAAAAAAAAAACTAGAACATGAAATAAAGGCATAAGAATTAAGAAGATTTAAGAGTTAGGTCATTAGTCATTACTCAATACTCATTAGTAAACATTGAACAATCAAATATCAATACCTCAACATTCAAGGTTCAAATTCAAAGTGAATGAACTATGAAGTGATCAACAATCAACATTTAACACCAATTTAGAAGTGACAAAGAATAGAGAGTTAGTGAAGGAAAGAGGAATACCTTAATCACCACCAAAAGGAATGTCTATCAAGATTCAAGGGGCTATGGTTATCCTCATCCCCATCAGTGTTATCATTTCTAGTGGCGCCATATGGAATTTGATATTGATGACCATTGCGATCCACAAATCCAAAGAAGGTAGCCGCACCCACATCAAAAGAACTTGGAGGAGGTGGAAGTGGATATCTACCATATTGCGTTTCACCATAGTCACCATATGAGTAGGACCCTGAAGTTGAAGACTATTCTTCTCCTTCTTGTTGTTGTACTTGACCATTTGGAAAATAGTCAAAATATTGTCAGGGTCCTTGTCCATTGTAACTAGGGTTCCACGATTTAGCCCATGATGCTGCTTCTTGTCCTCCAACACCTCCACCCATATATCCTTGTTCATTACTACCTCCAGGAGCAGGTGGTGAGACTATCCGACGCCGTTGATAACCACGGTTTCCTTCCATTTTTTTCGGAAAGTCCTGTACCTCCTCTACAAGAATGACATCTTCCTGATCATGTTGGTAGTATTCACTAGTAGCACCTGTCCCACTAGTGTCTCCTGCTCCATCTCCCCCATCTCCTCCACCATGGCTACTCGAAGAGACGGTGATACTCGTCCTCTCAGAAGATGACACAACATGAGTAGGTTCTTTCCCTTTAGGTTGTGGTTGCGGGCCTTGTGGCTGTGCACTTGAGCCTTCTCCTCCAAGTGGGGTACCCTCTGCCTTGCCCATATCTTCATCAAGCAAATCTCTAACCTCCTCCTGAAAGCCCGGATCTGAATCTAGCAATGGATCCTCCATCTCTGCTATCCATGGGAGCAAGGGATCGTCCTCTCTAAATATGTGATCCAAACTAATAGGACAATAGCTCGGATTATCCCTTGCCCTCCTTTCTCTTGTTCTGTTTCTCAACTTCAAATTGTAATGGCAATATACAAGCTTGTTGAGTTTTTGCATGGTAAACCAATTCCTGGACTTTGTGTGAATCAAAGAGAAAGTACTCCAATTCCTTTCACAGTTTGATGAAGTTGTAACTTGACTAAAGATGCGAACAACCGCTTTCCTTAGAATTGGAGTATCCTCTCCAAAATTCATCCACCAATCAGTTGAAATTCAATGTAAACAAATAAAATTAGATATTCCTTAAGTCCTTCCAAGTTCCAATCAATTGAGAGATAAATAACAAAAGCCTAATAGGTTGGGTGATTGGGTCTTTTGTTCATACCAGGTGGCATCTTTCCAATCGCCCTTATTGCAAGAGGGTCAGCGAAGCCTCCTCTCCTTTGTGTGTATGTAGATCTCTACAGTGTGAAAATTAGGAATAAATCAATAAACCATACATGTTTAAGACCTATCTCAAGCATATACATTTGTCATCTCAAATCTCAATCACTAACTCACCTCTTGGATGGCTTCAATTGAATCATCGACTCCCAACAATTTTTTCAACACTTCCCTTAATCCTACCCTCAACTCTGTATCTATTGCATCACTGTGCTGTTGGACATTGGGGTAGTAGAATTCGGGATTAAGGAAATAACCTACATTGAAAACAAGTTGAAATGCAAAATGATTAATTGATTAAACATCAATCAAAGAGAGCTATATTGCTTTAAAAGCATCAAATAGTGATATTGTTATTGAGTACCTGCAGCATGCAATTGATGGTGCAGCTGGTCGTTCCACCGGGCATCAATAATCTTTATATATTCATCATGATATCTAACATTTTCCATGATAGCTTGCTTAGCCCGATCCATTGCTTCATATATATATCCCATTGTTGGCTTGTCACCATCTACAAGTCGCAACACTCTAACTAAAGGCTCATAAACCTTTAATAAATTAGACATTCTCTTTCAAAATTTATTGTCCCTCATCAAGTTAGGACTCTCAAATTCCGGACCACTTGTTGCATTGCCCCATTTCGAACGAAGTCATTCCTCTGATGCAAACATCTGAATCAGCTTTGTTTTAAACCTTACAAGGCTCTCCATCGCAATGAAATGGGTAGCAAACCTCGTTGATCCCGGACATACCAAGGCATGGTTATTTGTGAATCTTTTCATCAAGCTCAGAAGCCATAAATGATCATAAATAAATCTGGTAATGCCTCTACATGCCTTGATAACTTCATCAATTTTCTTCTTTTTTCCAATATCTTCCATAATGAGATCTATACAGTGTGCGGCACATGGAGTCCAAAACAGATGAGGTCTTTTCTTCTCCAACATCTTACCGGCTGCCTTAAAATTGGTGCCATTATCTGTAACAATCTGTACAATATTCTCCTCTCCCACACTATCTACAACCTTATCCATAAGAGTGTATATATATTTAGCTGTCCGTCTATGTTCAGATGCATCCACGGACTTTACAAAGACACACCCAGCAACTGATTGTACCAAAAAGTTTATTAATTGTGTTTGTGTGCCGCTGGTCCACCCATCACACATAATGGTGACCCCATTCTGTTGCCACATGGGCCTAAAGTTCTCCGCCCATGCCTTTATTTCTTTATATTATTCTTCGAGATATTTAGTGCTCACTAAATAAACAGAGGGCGACTGTATTCCTCGGCCAGCTTCGGCGGCAGCATCAAGAATTATTTGGAAATAGGGGGAATCTATTGCTGTATGTGGTATGTTCTTGTGAATTAGCCATTTTGCTGTAGCTTTGGCTAACCTATCTCTTGCACTCTTCATCACCACTTTCATAACACGATATATTTGGTTGTTTAGCCCCCTCTTTTCTATGTGCTAGAGGGTCAACAGGGGGAGGAACTGCTATTCTAGTAGAAATAACTTCTACATCAACATCGTGATATGTGACACTTTGAATGCATGCCATACACGTGGAGCAAGAGGTGGAAGTGGCAACGTGGAGCAAGAAGTGGAAGTGGCAACGTGGGACTTGGTCTTGATCAAGTTTGTTTTGTTTGTTTTAGTCTATTAGTGAATAAGCTCGAGTGGTATGAGTGGTTGCTATTCTTTTTCCCATTCTTCAGCATTTCCTATTCTTTAGTATTATTGTTATATTTTCCTACCAGTTGTAAGGCTATATATAGTCTGAACGAGTTCAATAAAGATTATCAGTTATTTGCCCAATAATTCCTCCTTTCTCCTTCCTCCAATTCACTTCTTCTCTTTTACTCAAACTCACTCTTATCAGTGGTATCAAAGCTCGGTAGTCCACACAAAATCGCCAAGCTCCCTCCGCTTTCTTCACCAATAGAACCGGCGATGAGAACGGGCTGTTACTGGGCCTTATCAACCCCGATTGCAAAAGCTCTTTCACCATCTTCTCTATCTCGGTTTTCTGGTAATAAGGGTATCGATACGGCCTCACACTGACTGGCCCCGTGTTTGGCTGCAATGGAATTTGATGGTCATGTGACCGCCTTGGAGGCAAGCTGGTGGATGGTTCAAAGACATGAGAGAATGCAGCTAGGAGGCGGCCCAGCTCAGGTGGGTAGGAAGTCGGTTGGCCTCTGCTGTGGGAAGGAATTATTTGAAAAAAAAAAAACCCAGTGCCTTGTAATCCATTGAATTCCTTGTCGGTTAAGGCTTTGATGCCGGCTCGTTCCAATCCTTGGAAGGTGTGGGGAATCCCTTCAACTTTGAAGGTCATGGTTAGCTGCTTGCAATCTGTCTCGATTGGTCCGAGAGTTTCAAGCCATTGCACTCCCAATACCAACTGGCATGCCGCGACGGGAAGAATGTAGAAGTCGGCGGAGACGGAATGCCCTTGAATGTTGAGGGTGAGTGCCCGACATTGTCCAGCACATTCTATCTTTTCTCGGTTAGCGACCATGACTTGAAATTTCTTGTCCCAGATTACTGGTAACCCGAACTTAGAGATTATGGTCTGATCGATGAAGTTGTGAGTGCTGCCGCCGTCGGTTAGCATCGTAACATTCTTGTTTTTCAACTTGCCCAAGACGCGTATTGTTTGTGGATGCTCAGTACCTGCAATTGCGTGAAAAGAAATCTCGGGTAGAGCTTCATGATGTTCTGTTTCCGATGGAGCACCCTCGACATCCTCGATGCTCGCATGGGGTGAATCCTTGATCATAAATAATTGCGGTCGCTCGCAACGATGGCCTGGAGTGAACTTCTCGTTAATAACATAACCCCTTCTCTCGACGTTCTTGCGCCTCTTGATTGGTGAGTCGGTGGAATGTTGCTGGTGGAGTATTGGAACCTTGGTTCATGCGCTGGGTTGGTGGAGGCCCTAGCACACCAGCTGTTGGGTTGGATGACGCCCTCTGTGTTACTAAGGCTGGTTGGGAACGGAATTGCTGGTTTGGTTTCCTCTGCAGCTGGTTTCGTTGCTCGATTAGCCGAGCCACTCCTATTGTGTCCGCCAAGGTGCGGGGTTGTTTAATTTTGACATCTATGCGAATGTCATCTCGAAGTCCTGCAATAAAACAACCAATTAGAAAATTTTCAGGCGGGCCGTCAACCCGGTGGGAGAGCCTTTCGAAAGCTTCTTGATAAGCTGCTACAGTTGTGGTTTGCTTAAGGCGAGTCAGAGCTTCTGACGGGTCCTCGTAGTCGGTTGGACCAAATCGGAGTAGTACAACTTTGGTGAATTCAACCCATGTGAGTGGTCCGCGAAATTTCGCCAACCACCTCTGATACCACTGATAAGAATGAGTTTGAGTAAAAGAGAAGAAGTGAATTGGAGGAAGGAGAAAGGAGGAATTATTGGGCAAATAACTGATAATCTTTATTGAACTCGTTCAAACTATATATAGCCTTACAACTGGTAGGAAAATATAACAATAATACTAAAGAATAGGAAATGCTGAAGAATAGGAAAAAGAATAGCAACCACTCATACCACTCGAGCTTATTCACTAACAGACTAAAACAAACAAAACAAACTTGACCAAGACCAAGTCCCACGTTGCCACTTCCACTTCTTGCTCCACGTTGCCACTTCCACCTCTTGCTCCACGTGCATGGCATGCATTCAAAGTGGCACATATCACATCGCGTTCCCCTCGGGTGCTAAATGCCCTACACATGGCCCCCGCAATGCCCTTGCCCCTACTTGGCACAGCAGATGAGCCCCCTGCATCATAATATTTGCTGCTTCCAGCAAATGCACGACGTTCATATTCTTCTTGGTGACTCATGATGGACTCTTGGCGTGCAGCCTCCATCTGTGCATCTTCATCATCATAACCTTCATCCCCAAATACATCACAACGGGCAGCATCAACATCTTGCTGCCTCTTTTCTTTTATCTCTATTTTTCTAGCTTTGTTTTGGCCAACCAAAGCTTTCAATTGTTCCCTAACTTCCCTTGGTACTTCGGTACAACGAGCAACATTGTCAGAAATGTGACCCAAGTGGTGCTTGAATCTTGTAATGCCCTCATTGGTCACTTTCCCACAAAACTTGCATTTAATTTTCTAACCTGTTGTTCTCAACTGCCTCACCAAAGCTCCATGCGGGATCAATATCACGAAGCATTTTCACAAATCAATTCGCAAACACAAATGCACAATAGAAAACTGAATACCTATAAATATGAACAAGTAGTATGTTAAAAATTAAAAAAAAAAAAAAACATGTTAGATGAAACATATATCCAACACTTAAAGAATCATTCTTGACATTTAATTGACATTCCATTACTAAATTTATTTATTTTTACAAAAATTAAAAAATCTGAAAATAAAAAAAAGGAAAAAATTGAAAAACAAGCGATATATGTTGGAATGATCTATTGGAAACATATATCTATAATCTAGGAGCCCTTTTCAAGACATTTGATTGGCATTCAATTACTAAAAATATTTTTTTTTTACAAAAATAAAAAAACCCGAAAATAAAAAAAGGAAAAAAATTGAAAAACAAGCAATATATGTTGGAATGATCTATGGGAAACATAGATCTATAATCTAGGAGCTCTTTTCAAGACATTTGATTGGCTTTCAATTACTAAAAATAATTTTTTTTTACAAAAATAAAAAAATTTGAAAATAAAAAAAAGGAAAAAAATTGAAAAACAAGCGATATATGTATGAATGATCTATGGGAAACATAGATCTATAATCTAGGACCCCTTTTCAAGACATTTGATTGGCATTCAATTACTAAAAATAAAATTTTTTTTACAAAAATAAAAAAATCAGAACATAAAAAAAAAAAAATTTAAAAACAAGCAATATATGTTGGAATGATCTATGGGAAACATAGATCTAACAATATGAAGCTATTTTCAAGTTGTTTCATGACTTTTCCATAAGTGATAATGTTTTTTTTTTAAATAACATAAATCTGAAAATAAAAATAACAATATTTAAAAAAAAAGAAAAAGATATGCATGTAAGATCAAAAGGAAGCATGGATCTACAATAAAAGAAGACAATGATGCCATTATGTTGTGATTCATAGTAGCCAAGGATGTTAATATCGGCCGATACGAAGTGTATCGGCCGATATATCGGGCGTATCGGCCGAGACCGATACGCCACAAAGGATTTATCGGCCGCCACGGGTTATCGCACCCGTGGCGGCCCGTATCGGCCGATACTCAAGAGTATCGGTCGATACATGTGTGGCGGCCGATACGACGTGGGGGGGTTATAAAACCCCCCCGGTTGGACTTTTTAGGGTTTTTTGCCCTTCTCTTTCATCTCTTCCCCTCTATGGTTGCTGTTTTCACCTCTTTGTGGTCCATCCTGCGTAAGTTCAAAGAAAAAAAAAAGTCCCGGGGCTCGGCCTCTTTATCAGTACTTTTCATATATTGAATGATCTATCATGAATGCATGCAACATATAATGTATATGTTCATATTAAGCTAATTTTGATCACCAAAGTTTTATGCTTAGGGTTAGGTCTCACCACAGTGACCCTAACAATTAAACACTGATATTTGGCTCTAATAGTACCATCATGATGTTTACATTACATATTGTTCAAATGTATGAATATAAGTGTCTCCCAAATCCCTCTCTTCAAGATATCTTGCCACCAAATCACCAACAATCCATTATTGAAAGAAATCTAAAGATTCAAAAGTCAAAAGAAGATTCTTCATTAAGGTATATGTGATTTTTTTTTTCAACTTTTGAGATTATCATTTATCACTCTCTAACTACTATGAATCACAACATAATGGCATCATTGTGTTGTTTTATTGTAGATCCATGCTTCCTTTTGATCTTGCATGCATATCTTTTGTTTTTTTTTTATATATTGTTATTTTTATTTTCAGATTTATGTTATTTAAAAAAAAAAACATTATCACTTATGGAAAACTCATGAAACAACTTGAAAATAGCTTCATATTGTTAGATCTATGTTTCCCATAGATCAAATCAACACATTTTGAATGTTTATTGATTTTTCTCTATTTTTTATTTTCGGATTTATTTATTTTTTGAAAAAAAAAATGTGAATACTCATGGACAACCCATGAAACCACTTGGAAATTGTTTGTAAATGATAGATCTATGTTTCCTATAGATCAATCCATCACATTTTGAATGTTTATTGATTTTTATCTATTTTTTATTTTCGGATTTATTTATTTTTTGAAAAAAAACTGTGAATACTCATGGACAACCCATGAAACCACTTGGAAATTGCTTGTAAATGATAGATCTATGGTAGATATCCACCTGAACCACCTCCACCTCCAAGTTCCTATGATGTGGGTGCGGCTGGCTTCTTTGGATTTGTGGATCCCAATACTCATCAATATCAAATTCAATATGGTGTCAATACCAATAGAAATGATAACACTGATGCGGATGAGGATAACCATAGCCCCTTGAATCTTGGTAGGCATTCCTTTTGGTGGTGATCAAGGTATTCCTAATTTCCTATTTCTTTCACTAACTCTCTACTCTCTTTGTCATTTCTAAATTGGTGTTGAATGTTGATTGTTGATCACTTCATAGTTCATTCACTTGATTGAATTTGAACCTTTAATGCTGAAGTATTGATATTTGATTGTTCAATGTTCACTAATGACCTAACTCTTAAGTCTTCTTAATTCTTATGCCTTTATTTCATGTTCTAATTTTTTTCTATTTAGCTTTACATTACTTTTTAAGTTAACATGACTAAGAAACATGAATACATGTGAAAAAACTAATCATTACTATTATTTTCTATTTATACAGCGATACAAGACCTCATATATTGAGGGCACCGCTACGCCCCCTTTTCTTACTTACTTTTGCAAAAGAACCACATTTTCTTTCATTTTACAATTTTCTGGATTTTCTGGAATTTTTTCAGATTTTTTTGGCAATTTTTTAAAATCGCACCGCTACACCGCTACGTATCCCCGATACGCTACGTATCGCCCGCTTCGTATCGGTTTGGCGGCGGGCCGCTACGCCCGCCGCTACCGCTATTTTCATCCATGATAGTAGCTAGAGGATAATCTCAAAAGTTGAAAAAAAGTCACATACCTAGATGAAGATTCTTGTTTAGAATCTTTAAAATGCTTTGAATAGTTGAATGTTGGTGATTTGGTGGCTAGAAATCTTGAAAAAATCCACTTAGGAAACACTTGGGACCACATAAGAGTAAGAAAATGGGAAGAACAGCAGTAAGAGAGGAAGGAAGAGGACGAAAAGAGGGTTTTTTAACCCTATCTCTTCAAACCCCCCCGCCACGGTATCGGCCGTAGCGGGCGGTAACGCCCGCTACGGCCGATATATCGCATGGCGGCCGCTTTTTTTATCCATGGGCCCAACTAGCAACCCATCCAAACCTAGCAACCAATAGGGAACCCCCTGATAGTCACTAATCCCAAGGATTGACATACATCCGAATGGACTGAACCGTTGGATCGAGAGTTGAATATGAAGCCATTAAACTTGTGGGCCACGGATGAAGGGGTTAGGGGTATGGGTTTGGGGTCAAACTTGATACTTGGGGTGGTCTTACATAGATCTTTCCACCCCCCTGTCCCATCCCCAAATAGGAACCACAATTGGGCCCTACAAAAAAGTTCTCACATAATATGTGAGAACAGTTCCCACTTGAATATTACCCTATATATAGGGAAATATTTATGCGCATCCATCCCTATATATAAGGCTCTCCTAAGCTCAGGCTTAGGATGATATTACCCAATCCCTATCTCTCATATAAGGTGAGAGATATCTCTCATAGGAGCATCTCCTTGTATATATATATATATATATATATATTCATGTGCATCCATCCCTCACCATATTATGGTGAGGGACAACATAGTGGGACCGACTTTATGATACATCCAAACCTTCTACGTAATGGGACCTCCTTTTAATCACACTAGATCCATCAAGTTTTCACCTATCCAAATGGATGAGACTGTTGGATAGGGAGGGAGATGGTAGAAAACTCCGCAGGCATTTTGATGAAGAAAACGCCCCTTCCCAACAGCCAATGAGAATTAAGAGTTGGGATGGTGATATGCTGACATTAGCAATGAGCTTAAGAATCTTAAATGCCCGTTACCAACTTCCATTCTCTCCTTGAAACTAGCTAAATCTACTACCTTTTTTTTTTTTTTGTAGTCATCTCATCTCATTAAAACTAAGCTAATTCAACCAACTTTATTAATTTTTCCTTGCTGCATTCATACGATATGCATGAAGCCCAACGTTTTCCTTTGATAGAAATCTTTTAATAAATCCCTAGGCCCCACATGGTACATTGTTATTGTACAAAGGCTTGAAGTCTACTTGACGTGGCCCACCACATGCCATTAATCCATAACAATTCTTATCCCAACGATATGGATGAAGCCGTTAGATTTTCTTTGGTGGATATGTTATAATAAGTCCCTCGGCCCCGCATGGGAGATTGCTACTAAACAAAAGGCTTGAAATCTAATTGAATTGGCCCACCATATATTAATCCTTAAAAATTTCATAACCCAACGTTATGCATGAAGCCCTTAGATTTTCTTTGATGGCATTCCTATAATAAATTTATAGGTCCCACACGGGAGATAATTACTTCACAAATGGTTGAAGTCTAATTGAAGCGACCCACCACATGTCATTAATCCATAATGATTAATGTTGATTCACAGAGATATGCATGAAGCCCTTATATCTTCTTTGATGACATTCCTATAAGAAATCTCTAGGGGGGGCCCACATGGGAGATTGTTTCTTGCAAGTTTCCAAACAAATAATTATTTGTTTCTCGATTTTGAGGGAAGGAGAGACATTTTGTCATTAACTCATACAATGGTTAACATGTTTCTTCCATATTTTTAGCAGATTTGAAGGCATCAATATCTATCCAATCATATAACTTGTGAGGTGGCATCATTTAAATGGACAACTAAAAAGGGGCCTTTATGCAATCATATCTATCCAATCATATATCATGCCCGGCTGTTCACATGTGTTGAAGAAAACCTTTCTTATCCCCTTCTTTTTGCTTGAGAGAGGACTCAAAGTAATGCACCCACGCACACTACAGTACTACACCATGTCCCTTATCAGCTGAGCAATAGTTGGGGACAACCTTTACTTATCCCTTTGGTTAAGAAGTTCGCAAGCTGATCTTCATGCTTCTACTAGAATATCGTAACTTCATTTGATGCTCTTCATGCTTCTACTAGCATATCGTAACTTCATATGATGCAACCCCATGAGCCATTGCCCTCCTCCTCACTTCATATGATGCAACCCCATGAGCCATTGCCCTCCTCCTCACTTCATATGATGCAATCCCATGAGCCATTGCCCCCCCCCCCCCCCCTTCTGCCCCCCCTCTCATGGGACCTTGCCCAATCAGCATTTGTATAGAATTGATCATCTAGATGATCATGTCTTGCATACGAGATAACATGTTTTTGAGATGTCTTCAGGTATCTAAGCATTCTATGAACAACACTTAAATGTTCAGTTTGTGGCACATGCATGAATTGTTGACCATATTCACCATACCGACTGCGTAGAAAATGTTAGGCCTAGTGAATAGTGATCAGCAGATATAACAGCTTACTAACCAAGCAAAGACCTAGATCAAGTTATGGATCACCTGTCTAATTGAAGGGCACGATTATGCTTGATCAGATTATCTATTGGAACAGCCCAGTATCATGGAGTAAATCTAAGACATACTTTAGCTGCTATATAACATTATCTATAATCAAGCCACTTCAACACCAAGGTGATACCTCCTCAAATATGATTCCAATGGTTTCACTTCATTGTCATTACCAGTAACCTTTATTTCATCTACGCATACTATTAACTATGGTGATGCCCACACTCCTTTTGAAGAATAATATATGGTCTCTGTCTCCAAAGTTAAACATCGCTTAGATAAACCTGTTAAACCATGCAAGTGACGATTGCTTTCAACCATATATTCCCGCCTTTAGTTTGCAGACTGCACCTGGGTCAGCTGAAGGGGTGAAAGTGAAACCCATTGGGAGAGTACCTAGTTTGCAGACTGCACCTAGTTTCTCTTCCATCTTTTATTGGCTTTTCTAATGGCACCTTTTGGTCTGTTCTCTCTTTTAACAGGCATCGAAGGAGAAAGATCAAAGCGGTGCAAATGAGGTTATCAGTGCCCAAAAGGCAGAGGAACTGAAAATGAAAAAAAAGAGGCAGAGAGAGCGTGAGGTTCTCTTTTCGAACTATTTTAACAAAATTTATATAATTCTTTTCAGGATCTTCTTGTTCAACCATCTGACATAGTTTATACCTCATTCTGCTTTCTCCCAAAAAGAAAAACATGCCCAGGAAGAAACGCCGAAGATTAGAAGCAGCGCGAGAAATGCTGGAGGATGAAAGTCAAACTGCTGATATAGAACAGGTATGTATGTGTCTTCTCACGTGCATGTGAGCACCCACGGACATGCAAATCTGTTGCAATAATTTCCGGCAAAGGGCATACATGTAAAAAAATAAATAAATACTAGTCATGCTGTTTCATATTTATTGCCCATGCCGTATAATTTTCTGAAAATCAGTTACAACTTGCAAAATGAGCTGCTTAGTGCTCTGCTGAGTCCCATTGATGCATAGTTGGGCACTCTACATTCATGGAAGGTACCATCACTTTTCACCAATGGGGGTCCTAGGACCATAATTTGACTGATGAGTATTGACATTTTCCCATTTCCTTTCATAATCACCACCACCACCATCAGCTTAGCCTCATCCAGTAATCTGTGTCTCTACTTTTTCCCATTTTCACAATGACCTCTGTATGATCTGTCGTGGCCCGTGGGTCATCATTCGGAGTTCAAAATTATACTGGCATCTGTTTCCACTGTAGGGAGCTGGAAAAGGCAGGAAAGAGAAAGCAGGGAAATCACTTGTTGACTTGGCTTATCAACGGGCCAAATCTCTGAAGGCAATGAACAAGTCACATGAAGCTGGAAAGATCATGAGAAAGAAAGTTCAGATGCTGAAACATCCTCATAGAAGTCAAAGCAGAACAGGGGAGATGCAGGAACTATTCCAGGGTGATATGAGTGAAAGAAAACAGATGCATAGCTCGAAAAGAAGCACCCTTGGGGCCGCACGGAAAAAGTCCAAGCATTCATTCAAGAGCAAATCACGGTAAGGATTGAAATGCAGACAATTGCATGAAAATAAGGAAATTTTCATGTTTTAATTATCGTGCATCCATGAGGCATTGTCATGTGTTTTCAGTTGGTGGAACTGCTGATTTATCATTTTAATTTTTCCAATTTATTATGTACTTCACATTAGTTTTTTCACTAAAAATTGTCTCATTTGTTTCTAAATACGTTTTGTAGGTATAAGCGCAAAAAATAGGATAAATTCAGCTGTTGGAATCTAATCTCACAATTACAAGGAGTCGCCAACTTGTCATCGATGTAAGTCTGTCTTGTATTTATGGATACAAGCTCCTCATACTGACTCCCATTCTTAGCAAATTTCTTTTTTTTTTTTTCATATAGAATTTATGGTTTATTTATATAATCGGTAAAGGCTTTGTTGCCATTTCTCTCCGCTGCAAGCAGGAGGAATTTTATGGAAATTAGAATGAGTCAGCTGGGGTGGGATAGCTTGGTCCAGTCTGAACTTTCTTCTGCCCATACCGCAGTTGGCCCAAATGTCCTCAGTACCTCGGCTTGTACAAGTGGGACTGATGCCCATGTACCAATCCATGCAGTTGAGGTTATGCATCGAATAGGCTTTAGCCTTGGCCTCTTATGATATTTATATTTATCAAGGACTCAGTTTCTGCATGTGGGGGGTCCTAAGTGCATATTGAAGTTTACTTATTGCCAAGGTCGTTCTGTTCGCTTGCATTGTAATGCTAAGTGCCTCCACCCTGTTTCAATGGTGTTACATAATCTCGGTGGCTCATTAAGTACACAAGGTACGCAATGAAAACTTGTTTGACTAGTTTTGACTCTGTTTACTGGAGCCACTGTAATGAACCATAATCAATCACAAAAGGTTTTCAGTTTTAAGTTAAGACTCAAATTGAGGTTTATGTCGGCCTGTTTAAGTGATCCAGCTCATTTAATGAGTCTCATCCGGGTGAGGCAATGCCCCCACGAGGCTAGTGTGCCTTTATCTAGAAAATTGCCAGTTTCATTGGAGCCCACTTGGATGCATGATAGCCAAGAGAGACAGCATTGGAAGGGCTTTCCTTTGGATCATTGAAAAATAATATCAAATGATCCTAGTCCCTAACTTTGGTCATGAAGTTTAATGGCTATATACATTGTGCAAATTTTTTGTGATAAAACTAGGTTCAGTTACTAATGTCTGAAACAGTGTAAATTGGGTTGTGAGGGCCAATTCAAGGAAGATTTCTGCGAACTAGATTGGTGAACATAAAATTCAGATGCGTCGAATGTACCGGGAGAGAATATTTTTGCCTTGGACTGAAACCTTGAGGTCAGTTAAGACGAAAAGCTAATTAGGGGAGAGTGGATAACAATCAGTCTCAGCATAGTTTCACTGATTTCTTATTGGTTTTTTTTTAATTTATTTTTATCTGATGATGATTTGGTATGATCTGATTTGAATCCTACAAGGTGACGTGTGCCTGTTCGACTCAACTTTGTCCGGTTCTTGCTCTGGATTAAGGTAGATTAGGGAGAGATGCCATCCTTGCTTTGCAAGACTGTTTTAACAACTATCCGTAGCCATATTGTGCCATTCAAGGTGATGAAGTGGATGATGGTCAACAGCTCATAATCACCATCTTTGATCGGATTGCCAGCACTATTAATAGTGGATGGTGCTGTCTGTTGATCCACAAAAATTCTCAGCTTTATATTTGAGAGAATTTAGAGTTCAACATCCATGTGTTGTGTGACTATTTGACGTATCGTACAAACTGAAGAGAGGTAGGCCTGTGAGCGCGTGTGGACGGATTAAAAATTTGGATTGATTGTTGCCCTCAACATAAAATAAAATAAAATAAAATAAAAAGAACTGAGAGAGAGTGGAACAAAGTGAGAAGGCGTTCTGGAGAGGTTGCCAACAGTTATATTGTTATTACTTTTTATACTATATTTTTCAGTTTGGGTTGAGTTGTGTGTGTGTCTAGCCTACGCCCATCTATAATCCTTTTGTTCAATTGGCTGTACCAAGCAATGTCTTAGTGGGTCCACTCCACCCCCTTCAAATAGAATATATTATAATCATCCTCAACACAGAGCAGGAATAACAGCTGCTTTTTTTTTTGGTACCCCAGCCAAGGTGTCTGGACTGGATTGAGCCTACACATGTGGAAAGAGTGACCACACGTGTTGGGAAAGATGAAAATTTAAACTTCTTGGTGCCCGGGTGTTAATTCTTTTTGAGTTTTGAGACATGAATGCCCACTTTGAAGTGGTGCCCAACTTAGATGCTTGACGATAATAAGGGTACACGACAAAGGAATGCTAGATACCGGCTCGTTCAAATGATTTTGGCTCGTAGTTTTAGATTCTCAAAACCAGTAGTGATAAAAACAAGGACAGACAGCTTGAAATTAGGATCAGCGCCAAATAAGTGGGTAAGTGCGTATGATCAAAGGTGGAATCACTATTGATACATAAATAAATAATAATAATAATAATAGTAGTAGGAGGAGGAGGAGCTTGAAAAGTGGGTCTATTTGGAGAATTTGTCATACATTCACGATTTTAAGGCCCATGAACTTGTCAAGAGGCTCACCTCACTTGGCGTTGTCTGCTTTCCTGCAAATAGGCATGTCAATGGAATAGGCCAGGCCTGGACTTGGGTTGTCTAATCCCGTTCCGAAAATAGGACTAGCCTGCTGGGTGTTGTCCAATTCTGGCCCTAAATTGAATGGGCCTACATCAAATTCCGTCCCTTACGGGCCAAGGCTGGGACAGGGCCATGTCTGGGCTTAGCTCGATCCTAGACAAAAGCAAAACATTCTCTAATTATTCCTATCGTCACCAAACACCCGGTGTGAACCAGACTTCAAACTCTCATTTTTTCCGAGCTTGGGACCAGCAGTACAATGCAACAAGCAACATTGCGGTTATTATTATTATTATTATTATTTTTTGCCGGTGACAGTAGAAAATCATAAAAACAATAGAAATGAATAAGAATGAGTATCCTATGAGTCAAGTTAAAGTAATGTAGGATCGGTTAAAACCTAATTAGCCATTCTTTTGCTGTTAGTGAGGGGCAGTTTCAGTAATATATAAATAATTATTATTAAATAACTTTGTAGCGGGTCGGGCCGGGCCTGAATGGGTTGGGTTGTTTTTGCCCAGTTCCACTCCCATTTTGGATGGGCTTTAAAATGTATTGTCCAAGACCAGTCCACTGGGCTCAATTTTTTTTTAAAAACCCTGTATTTTCGGGCTTGGGACAGGACGGGCCGGGCCGGGCCTTTTACCATTTTCAACGCGTCCCATTGACAGGCCTACCATCAAATAATTTCTCCTCCTCGTCGTTGTTGTATTCATCTCGGAGTCGGACTTCCCAACCAACCACATAACACCGACATGGTGGACTGGAGAGTAGATTCATCATTCATCTCTACGTGCCAGTTTCTACGGTTTACCCCCAGTGTCCTTTTCCTTTTCCTTTTCTATTTCCATTTCCTTCTTCTTCTTCCTCCCTCTATCTATTATTGTCATGTTCCTGTCGAGGAGAGTCTGTCAAATTCGAATCCAAACCGGCGCATTTGTGGGGCCCATTGAGGATGGGTGGAATGTAGACCAAATATGGGAGCCTTTAGAACCTTTGATGCCCAACTAAGGTATGGATACAACAGAGACATGCCATAGATACAATAGGAATACGAACTTTATAAGTATAAAGTGAAGTACTAGATATGATATGACAGATACGATACAACATTACACGATATGCTATTCATTTTGAAGTATCCATGCATCATAGTTTAGAGCAGTCATAAGCATTTATTTCATGCGTGTTAACTTTTATTGAAAAGTATTTATGCCTCAAGGTTTTGGTAGGAATTGTTAGTTGAATAAATTTAATTTGGTATCAGAACCAATCGGTCGTGAGAAATTGAGATCGTTAGTTGTTTGTTAGAGAATTTATTCATTGTATAAATTGAGAGGGTTTCTTCTCAGGATAATAAACTTTGAAATTACGGTAATATATTGATTTCTAAAATTTTATATGGTATCAGAGCTGACACCCAACAATAATCTTGAAATCAAGGCAGGTATAATCTGTTTGAGCATTATCACCATCATTTTTTTTTTTTCAATAAAAAAGAAAATCAGCATCCTCTCTTATCCATCCATCAACCCATTTTATTGTGTTTTTATTATTAGTTGTATTGTTTATGACCAAGAGAATACACATATTGGTCATTGTAAGTGCCTAAAAATTACAGACTTGGTTAGGAGGGGATTAGGTTCTCAATTAGATTATTTGGGAAAAGATTAACCAGCTGAAACCTGAAAGGGAAAGTAGAGAAAACGGTCAGAGCCTCTGGCTGTATGCAGCCGAAGGCATTCCGATGCCTGAGTTAGTTTGGTGACTGAACTAAAGAGGAGTGAATGGAGAAGAAGAAAGAGTATATGGATATCTCTGCTTGCATACCTTTTGGTGGTTTTACCTCATGCATATATATAGGCATGAGAGTTGACTCTTGGGGCAGGGGTCCCATCAGACCTTTTCCTGAGTGGAGGTAGGTGAAAAGGGAAAGTCTCATCAACTTGTATTTCGCCTCAATAGCTACGGATGGGACCGTGAGATAAAGCTGGCTACTACATGTCCACGACTTTTAAAATATTCGGAAATTTTAGGAATCAACTCTGTGATTAGATAACCATTTTTTTTATTTTTTTTTCAAGTCAACTTCGTAAGGGTTCTGGATGGAAGAAAAGGTAATGATCATTAGTAACATAACACCTGAGCATTTCTGGATAGGGATTAGGGATGGAGCAAATAGGGACGAGGCATGGCAATTGGGCTGCCTCACTTTTTTTGTTTCCTTGTAAGAGAAGGAAATATGAAGTTTTTCATGGACATTTTGGTCTCATGTTCTTTGCCCCTCTTCAGCTTTTTCTCTCTCTTGTTTGCCCGCCCCTTATCAACCTGCGTTTTTTTGTTTTAGAGAGCTGCTAATACCACAGCCAAAGCTTCGCCTTTCACATCCCTTTTCTTTCCAAAATTTTCTCTGTACATACCTCTTTGTTCCCAAAATACCCTACTCTCCTTTCTCAGCCCACTCCCCTCTTCCCCTCTCCCTCTCTCCCTATGTGATGGATTATTGATGCCCCCAAAAATATAAAATTTAACATAATTAGATCATTAAGTAAATAATTTTCTTTAGGCTGAAGATCACTTGGTGAAAACATATGGAGAAAATGAGCATTTCAATCTCGGCGATTGGCAATTCATGTTGGGGTTAATTAGTGAGCAGCCCAAATTTTTATGGGAAAATGGTTTTGCACCACATAGGAGGAGTTGGTATCAAAGAGTGCCAATAAAGATATTCTTTTAATGGACATAACATCCTTGAGCACTAATCAGTGGAATGGAATGACAATAAGACGACCCCCCAAAGTCGGTTTTTCCCTCCATAAAATTCAAGTAGGCCCCATTTTTTCGTGTAAATGGTGTTGTACCACAATTTCAGATTGATGAGGAACTCAGCAGCAGTTTGGTATTAAGGAGTGCCAATAAGGATATTCATTTATGGACATAACATCTTTTTAACACTAGTCAGAGGAATGGATTGACAATAATAAGACATAAAAGAGTAGTTCTCCAGTCCCCATCAAATTCAAGTTGGCCCCATTTTCAATTTGTAAATGGTTCTGCACCACAGTTTCACATTGGGCGATTCCTCCATTTCTTAGAACTAGAACTAGCAGCAGTTGGTATTGAGTGCCACTAAAGAAATTCATTAATGGACATGACAATACAACCCATCTTTTAACACTAATCAGAACGGATTGGAAATAATAAGACCCAAAAAACAGAAAACTAGAGTACCAGTCCTTTTTTCTCAGAACGGGTGGTCTATATTTCATACTAAAAGAGCTTAATACAAGCAGCTGGATGATGTCACTTTCTCTCAGGCTTTCTTCTGCTTCACTAGAGGAAAGACCAAACGAAAAGTCCAAGCAGCAAGAATTGCTCCAATGAAGGGGCAAATCCAGTAAACATACAGCTGCTCCCATGTATTGTGGCGGTTATTGACATATGCCCAACCAAACGCCTGCACAATCCAACAACACCTTCTAGGCTCAAAGTCTACGGTAAATGAATCAGAAGCATCATCAACAGTCCTCAAAAGTGAGGCAACATAACTGAAAATATATCAAGTAAAACAACTTGTAAAAGAACTTGGAGCGGTATATACTACATTGATAGCAATGGAAAAATCAATGCCACAGTTTGACTGAATTTGTGCTTAGCGTAGCTATTATGGGTTCTCGGATGGGAATTAGGGGGTAAACAGGGGCTCGATTTGAGGGCCTTGAAAAGGGAACTCAGAGGGAAGTTTGGATCGAGTTCAAATTACAAAATAATTGAAAGATTCTTGGAGGTTTGGTGTTGGGGCAAATGTAAGTTTACAGATTGGGAAATTTATAAACACGGATCAGGTAATCACAGGATGATTTAGGGCTAAATTGGAGGGTGAATCAGGAAAACACTAATTTAGGGCTAAATTGGAGGCTGAATCCTGAATCAAAATAAAGGAATATCAAAGTTTAGGGTTTTCACTTCTGTAAGAGCTAGAGATGAACTATGATAGAAATTTAAGCTGGGGATAACTTTTTAGATGAAATTAGAGTTGCGAAAATTGTGGACGAATTAGGGGAAAAGGTCAAAACAAATTGAAGGCTTGGTATTTTTGTGTGTGTGGTTAGGTGGGTGGGCAGTGTTTACAAGTATGCATAAAGTCTTCAATATATCTGTGTGTTAAGGGGAACTTTTCTATAAATTTAAGAGAAAAAGGAAGAGAAAAGCAAGAATAACTAAGATATAAAAACCCTAAGAATCCATGTCTTCCACTCAATTATTTAAAAAGTAAAGCAAGAGACTAAAAGTTCTAATATATATATATATAGAATAGTAGTAAACTTTCTTACTAATACAACAAATAAGCAGTAAGAAGATAAAAATAGAAAGGTATCTAATTTAGGAATAAAAATTAAAAAGGAGTTATGGTTTCGGTTTTTTGTCCCCTTCAATATCTATTCCTCTTCGAATTTTTTATAAGTTTTTTTATAGGTGAAGTTACGCAAGCCCACAGATTGTGGTTGTGACAGGGAACAATTTCCTTTTCTTTTCTTGTCATGTTTGATTTGTTTTTTTTTTTTTTTTTTTTTTGAATAGTTACTTCTATTAATAAAAGCAGGCAGTACAAGAGATGTATACTGACAAGCTCAAACAGGAAAAGAGGAAAGAAAAGGGAAAGAGCCCCTATAATGAAACTACTTGGGCCCTGCAAAAGAAAAGGTCAGCTCCTTCCAATGCAGCATTATCTCTTCCGTGGAGTTGTCATGTTTGATTTTGACAAATGATTAGAGAGCATAAACATAAGCCTCACTTAACTTACTGATGCAGCCCCATGTGGGTGGATTAGATAACATGAGTGGGCCCATGACACACATTGACCAATGTTGGCCCACTACCACAAGGATCTATTAATCATTACAACTATGGTCAGAAAATCTAATTAATTTAATAACATAATCAGAATACAAAAATGTACTTTTTAGACAAGTCACAAGTGCTTGAAGTAGAAATCAATTAGAAGTCTATTCTCTGTTAAGACAGCTTAAGGTTTGGTTTTATGGCACGTCAGATTATGACTCTGTAGTGGAACGTTGTGTTCTAAGGTTTTCTTGGACGCTATAAACAGGGTGTAAAGAAAATGACGAATTTAGAAGGACTTGTGTTATTTTAATGTTATTCTACAAGCTCTCTCGGGTGGACTCTCACCAAAACAGTCTATTCTTCTGTTTCCCTTGCTATAACTGTGTTCCTCTACAATCTCTTCATTAATATATGTAACTAAATTTATCATATGCTGTTTGTGTACCAAGTTCATCTATCAAGCGGGATCAGGCTAACCAATGAAAGACCTAGTATCTTGTGAACTACATTGGTAATAATCAGCGAAATTGCTATCTATCGGCAGATTTGAGATTAGGGAATTAAAAAAAAAAGTCTCATCCATATATAATTCAAGAATCGATGTTTAAGTGAACCAATATATACAGCTTTGAGTGAGCTGATGCAATGGGAGACTGAAAAACGACATTGGCAATTGATGGGTTTAAGAGAAGAAAATGAACAAGAAACTGTTGAGGATGGCATTTCTCTGGATGGAGAGAACTAAGGGTCTTTGTTTTTTCTCTTTTGAAAAAGAGAGAACTAAGCTGGGGAAGATTCATCAATACATGACCTACTATCACAAGGCCACCATCATCATCTCAACCTTTATCCCATCGTCAGAAGGCCTGATTGATGAAAACGATGATGATACATCAGAGGAAAGATATAGCAGAGGAAAATCCAAGATACATTTGTTGTCAGAAGTCTCATGGTGGAAGATCGCATTTAGAGTTTGGTGAAGAACCGACCCTACAACCATTGTTGTCAAAATCATACAATTCGTATCCCGAATCCTATGATTTGTATTGAGTGAGTCCTATAGAAAAATATTCTTATCCATGCAACAAATCTAATTTATGAATGAATCTTAGGATTCAATTGTGAATCTTACGATTCAATACTTGTTTCATTGAATCTTACAATTCAAGCGATTTGGCTAAGCAAAAATAGTCATCGCCAAGAGGTTAATCTTTAACCTTTTTTCTTTGTTGGGATTTCTAATTTTAAAAGGTTAGCAAAATCTCTTAAGAATTTTTGCGATTTGTGTGGAGGCCTAGAGATAAATAAGAAACAAGCATGTGACTAAAGCAGTTGATTCTACGTATGGGGTTTTGTCTTGTATCATTTTATTCTATTTTCATATTTCTCCATGAAAACCTTTTTAACTTCAAGAATCATCCTAACCTTAACTCCAAAAACTTAGGGCCCTATTATATATATATATATATATTACTGATCTTGTGCGAGACTCATGCACTAGATCAGTGTGCAACCCTTAACATGGGGCCCCACCTAGGATTGGGACCCGAGGGGATCGAAAGATCTCCATGGGCACTTCATCTCTGCAAAAAATAGCCCCATCCCTAAACCCCATCATCTCCATCCGGGACCCATAGTCTTAACGGTGTACGGTCCATTCAAATGGGTGTGCAGTCGATCTATCAATCCAGTCCATTCCGATGGGTGCAAAACCCAAGGTCCATGTAAAATTCAGTGGGGTGTGTGTGGCCCATTCAGATGGACCATCAGTTGGGTCCCACCCCCAGCACACCAGGCGCACCTGATAACTAGCCTATATATACATGTGAGTGCAACTCACAAGAGAGTAGGAAAACCGTTAAGAAATATACTCACTTTAAGAATGTAATTAGAATAGAAAAGTGCATTTTTAAACAAATTCTTCTGTTAGGATTACAATTAAATTCAAAAACTATATTTGGTTAAGATTTCACTAGGAAGTTATACGATAAGTTGGGTTTTGAGTCTTTTTTTAGAAATATAAAGTTGCCATCGGAAGTTACCTTGCTAACATTTAAAAAGAGTGCAAGGAAAGTCATGGGTAAAGTAAATTGTGTTGTTTCATTGAGATGTTCTCCGGTCATCTCACTTCCCCTTCTCTTTCCAGTGGGTGGACTCATCAAAACTATATTGTTCTTTTCCTCTCATTCTAAGAGGTACTCCACTCCTCTACTATCTCTTCCCCGTTCATATCTACAACGAATGTCTTTTCTTCATCATATTCTACTTGCACCAGGGTTGTTTATTAAACTGAACAATGACAATCATCCAACAGATCTAAATATCGTAAACTGCATCACTTGCATCAAAATGCTAAATCATGAGGATTGTCCAAGTGGCTTTATCCACACCTAGGTGAAGCTACGCCAAGCGAGGTAAGATAGTGTCACTCAGATCATTCCCCATACTCTACCCGTGATTTGAATCAGTCAAAGAGTTCAGTTGACACAGTTCGGTTGGCCAATTTACCAACTATAAATCATGCACATGGTGCTAACACATGAGGTTTATATCTCAGTTCCTAAATATCCCTACTTATCTAAAATAAGCCGACAAACCAAAAAAGGGCCAAGAAGAATCAAATCTTGGGTCATCATCATCCCATCCATTTAAAGCCAGCTTCCCGGGTTATACTTTTGGACTCAACCCTATTTAAAGTGAAGTTCACATAACTCCACCATCCATTGTGTCTTTCTCACCACTTCATTCAAGTTATATTCATTTGTCTCCTTCTTCTAATTCCTCAAACTCGTAACCCTTGATACATCTTGTAGGCATATGCCTAAACCATATGAAACGACAATCAAAATCTTAAGTATACTTGTAGATTTGGAAAACATGTACAATAAGATTCTCAAGTGGCAAAATTAAAGATAACTACGTCTCCATCTGGGTAAGTTTACTAATGGAAGAGTGTATCCCAAGGACAAGACTGAAACATTATGGAACTAGATAACCATGAGCACTTGTGGTTGATCATCAGAAACCACACTTGGAAGAATATTCAGGCATTTTAATCTCATGAAGATAGAGGAGGGATAATCATGTATGTTCCACAGCATGCATGCTCGAAAATCAACAAATAGAACCATATATGTAATATGAAGCTATTTGACAAAATTCTGCTTTGAGAAAATGTTGTCCAACTTGGGAAATTTGACTGCTGCACATTAAAAGGTCTCAGAGACTATGAACAGAAAATACATGCACGATCCTCAGGAAATTTGCGAAAAAAACAATACAAGTTGGTTATATAAAACCCATATAAAGGATTCCCATGACTCCTACTCAGCTGGTACAGAATTGAAGTACCCAAGAAAAAAAAAACTCAGAAAAGAGAGATGAATTATCAATAATAATAATAATAATAATATGAAGAAGACAATATCTGGAAAAAGAAGAAAAAAACACTCACATTGGCAGGATTCATTGCTGGTCCAGTATAAGCAGATCCTGCAACAACCAAAGACACAGTGCACATGGCAATCAACCAATTCTTCAACAGTAGGCTATTTGGCCCCCTGAGGATTATGAAGAGAATAGCAAAGCTGATTATAAAGGTCAAGACACCTTCTGCAATGGCCCCAGTGTGCAAATCGACCTTCAAAGAAGGCCCCCCAAGCACATGTTTGTACTGCAGAGGCATAAATTCCATGATTGCCAATGCACCAGCTGCAGCCCCAGCCGCCTGTAAAAGTTAAAAATTCAAAAATTAAAAAAAAAAAAAAGAAATCCCGTGATACAATAGAAGCCCCAGCTGGTCGTCCGTCCAGACGATCCAGATGATGCTAAAGATAATAATAGGTGTACTAGAGTAACAACAAGGAGAGGATGATGGTAGATTTATTTTTTAAAGATGGGATGGTTTGACCTTATTAGAAAATAGGAAACAACAGCCCATGTACATAATAAGCGTTCCAACTTCCAAGTGAGTAACAAAGTCGGCCGTCGTCCCAAGGAAGTAGCTACACTCTGATACTAGTAGTAGCAGAGGAGAGTCCGTCCGTGTGTTTGGATTCCATTTTACAACTCTCACTCTCACTCTCACTCTCCTTTTTTTTTTTTTTTTCTTTTTCAAAAGCAGGAAAAAATGGGATCCTTTCTTCTATTATGAATAGTGAAAGCAGTGGCGGACCTAGGATTTTCATTCAAGTGGTGCGGACAATGGTCGCTAGAAAAAGTCAATTGTTGTTGTTTTTGTAGTAGGGGGTTAGTATAAACTCACTATACAGTACTCATACCTTGGCTTATTTTTGTAGAGGAATTCTACTCCCAACAAGGGATTAGAATATTGTCCCCAAAATGCAAAGGATATCACATAGTGCAATGTGTGCATTATTACACGGCCCGAGTATATCACACCAACAACTTTATTGGAATTTATTAAACTTCAACAGTTGACCGGCAAATGTATGGTCTTAAGACAAATGTACTGAAAAATTCTAAAAAAAATAAATGAACTCTTTCTTTAACTGGTAATGACAACAAGTATAATTGTTTATACTCTAAATATTGCTACCAACTTGGAAATCATATTTAATTTTAGAAGCTGAATATTAATCAAACCATCAATAATCAAAAGTATACGTATAATTACTCGGAAATTTGCATCTCAGAATTAGAAAAGAAGAAACTATACAACTTTTCCATATATAACTCTAAAATACAACTTTTATAATTCAATGCATTGTGGAAAGAAGAAAACCAATGTTGTGAGTAACAGTCTACAAAGATTAATTGTTATATCATGGTGAAGATTAAGCATTATAATCAATGCCCAAGGAGAGGGATAAAAAAGTGACCTGGCCGATAAGCACATTATTGTTTTTCTTATGACCTCAAATGCAGTTGTATAAGATGGACAACATTTTGTTGTATAGTGAATTGTGGAACAACTTGTCACGGTACTTCAAACGTTTTAGGAAGTAAAGAAAATGATAACAATGTGCATTTTTTTCACTTTCGTCTTTGAAATAATATGGATTTATTATAGGCACAGTGTCTCTTCCGAAGTTACTACACTTAACACACGACGGTTCCAACCTTCATTTGGACACATTTTCCTACAAGTTGATGGTGAATGCAAATACCGCTTACATCCTAGAAGCCTTTCTGTTGCTTCTACCAACTGTGTTTCCAATGGGGCCAATTTCAAAATACCAATAGGAATGTAGTTGCTAAACTTGTTGGAGATGTTTCGGTATTAAGATTTAAGGATAGTGGATTATAGTTGGAGTTCAGAGATTTAGGGATTTAAGGTTTTTTAGATTTAGAGGCAGAGGGGGGAGAGAGAGATTGATAGAGAGAAAGAGACAATGTGAGAGGGGAAAATACCTGCTTGGCCTGCTTAGGATCTATCAAAATCAGAGGAGAAAAAATAGATCCATGGGGAAGGGCTACATGAATTTTACAAGTGGGGCGGTGATCGGCTTGCATGGGAGCCGATGGCATCTAGGCCATAGCTCTCAAGGGATTTTCCCAAATCCACCTGGGGCGGACGCCCCATGTGCCAAACATGTGGGTCCGTCCCTGAGTGAAAGGGAATTGAAATGGGATTCAATTGATTATCATCCTCCAAAGATTTAAAAACTTCTCGAGTTTCAACTGAAATCGAGGGGAACGACCGACGGATGACTACAGAAGATCCAGAGAGAGAGACAAGAGAAAGGCGATGAACTGAAATCTCTCTCTCGAAAAAAAAGAAAGAAAGTAAAGTGGGAAAAGGAAAGGGCCATAGTGGGAAAGGGGATTCTTTCTTTCTCCTCTCATAAATCATCATCATCGTCTTCGTATTTTTCATTTTAGGGGCAGAGATCTATATATAAATAGAGAGAGAGAGAGAGATATATATATATATATATATATATAGAGAGAGAGAGAGAGAAGCCATGTTAAGTAGAGACCTGTGCGGGGAGGCGGAGGGCAATTGAGTAGAGAGAGTCACCACCAAGACCGACGGCATAAAAGGAGGCGGTCCCTGTGGGATTGAAGCTCGCTCCGCCCATGGCACGGCTGATGAAGCCGAAGACGAATACGAGGAGGAAGACGAGAAAGGTGGTGACGAGGAGGGTGGGGATGAGAAGGCCCTGGATCTGGAGGGCAGAGGAGATGAGGGAAGTCAGGACGCCCAGAGTTGAGACGCAGAAGACCCACATGCATGTGATCACTGCATCGGCCACGGCAACCTTCACAGGACCACCCATCGCTCTCTCTCTCTTCTCCTTTTTAGTAGCCTTCTTCTCCCCTCTCTCTCTCTCTATTATTCACTGCTGTGCTGATGGAGAAGAAAGAAGAAAGAAGAAAGAAATGCCGGTCAGAGACAGCGCAGTGGTAGGTTCAAGGTTGTTCTCCACTTTCTCTCTCGGCCACTTTTTTTTTTTTTTGGTCCTGTTTCAGTGTTTCTAAACCTCCCTCTCCCACGCACCTCACCTACCCAATCCTTATTATATTTTTTTCTATGGCCCTACGCTCTAAATTAATTACATCTAATAACGCCTCTGTCTCTGTGTTTTGACCTTGACCACGCACGCACGCCAGCCAACTATCACTCCACAGCCTGTCCACCATTATGAATATTCTAAAACCAATAGGTCCTAAAACTAATTTTGTTAAATGCAAGCTGAGTGGGTTCCTGCTATTTTTATGTCAGCCGTACATATTGTGGAGGGTGGGAGGCTATGCTCTGCTCTGACCATCGTCCGTCCGCCAAAAATGAATGTGCGGAGAAGCAAGCATCTTCTGTTCAATTTTTTTTTTTTTTTTTTTCATAACATAATAATAATTGGCGAGGGATGTTGAGCTGGCAATGGCAGCTATCAAATTCCCATTCCTCATTCCTCATTCCTCAGAGGAGATTTATGACTTATGAGGGATTAATATTTGCACGAAGATTTTGTCATCTTTTGCATAATCCCCGAATTATTTAATTAATTGCTCCTTCCTCCTGAATGGTCAAAATCCACGTACTATCTGATGATCACCGGAGCATGGATCTATTGGGCTGCTTGTTGGACTGGAAGGCCCAGCTCAAATATCTCGTGAACCCTTCCGTGGATCCGGAACTACCTTCATGCAGGGTTTGGACTGAAAGATTATAAAACAATTGTCCTTTGGACAGGTGTTACACCCCAATTCAGATTAATCTTAATGAGTGCTAATTAATTGTGGTTTAGCTAAATTAATTATACTTAGTTGCTAATTATGATAATTAGTGTTAATTAGCCTCTATAGATTGAGTTGGTCAGGCCTTGAGCCTTGGTTAGGTGAGTTGAAACTGATTTGACTTGGTTGAGTAGAGTCAAGGATTTTTTCGTAATTATAGACTTTCACATTTTGCATCATTTGCACATCATTTTAGCGTCATCGCGTGTATCTCGTTGAGCACGTCGATTTTCGTATTCAGCTTTACTTCATTTGATCACTCGTTGAAGAAGTAGGTCATCGTTTGACTTAAAATAAAAATACACAAACATAGTGGACTTTTGTGCAAAATTCACATCCTTATCACTTTAAAACAACTCAACCTCATTTCACTCCATTCGGTTAGTGTATGTTGACTGTGGAGAGAGTGAGAGAACCTCCTTCCTTCCTTTTTCCTTTCAATTTATCTTCCTTCCTCCAAGCACTTTAGTATTTGTACAAGTGAAGGCAAGTGTGGAGGTCTTCTTCTTCATCTTCATCTTCTCCATCTTATTCATCATCTTCATCTCTTGTTTCCAAGAACCCATTTCTTCTCCAACTCCAAATTTCAGATTCCTTGTCAAGGTAAGAATCAAACCCATTCTTGGTGGTATTTTTTAGTTGAAATGGAGTCAAGAGACTCTTGAGTAGTCTTTCATAGCATTCATTGCATTTTTCATTTGGATTTGTGGTTAGGGTTTGTTATTTGGGGTTTTTGGATCTTTTGAGCAAAGGTTAGAGATAAAGCTTGAAAATCCTAATTTGAGGCAAGTATAATCTTTAATTAAGAACACATGTTGTTTACTTCTTTGATTGTATATTAAATCCTATTTTCTTTCTCTTTTATTGTGATTAGCCTCTTGGTTTGGATTTTTGTGGGTTTGCTTGGAAATGGTGAAAGTAGATTGGTTGGAATGGGTGGTGTAGTAGTATATAAAAAATAAAACAACACTAAACACAAATTGCATGTATGCAGGTAGAATTGGAATTGTACATGTGTAAATGTAGACATTGCATGTGAAATGAGTAATGGTTGGATGGAAAACAAATGGAGTAATGATTGGGTGGAATAGTGCATGAAAGGTGGAATGTGAAAAGTGAGTGCAGGTGGAATGGTATCTTGGAACGGTGCAGGTGATAGATGTGTGTGGTGGATTTTATATAGATGTATGTACATGTGGTGGATTAATTAATGCATGTGCAAAAGAGAAATGCATGAAGTGCATGTGTATGCAGGTGGTGGATTAATGCATGTGCAAAAGAAATGCATGAAAGTATATGTGCAGGTGGGAAGGATGAATGGAGTGGACACAGAACGTACTCCTCGCTATAGCGAGGTGGAGTTCTGTATTGGGCCGGATTTTTTTTTATGGAAAAAATGTCTCTTCTTGCACACTGAAGTTGACAAATACCTTATATTGTGTAATTACGAAACCAATTAGGATGTTGGACTCCGAAGGATTGTAGGCCCCTAGAAAATGGCACCTTTGACGAGATCAACCGACCAATGGTAATTAACCACATGAGAAATCATTGAGGCTAAGATCATCTCATGTGAAATTATCTTTCGTCTAACACCTTATCATGGATGAAGCCCGGAGAACCCAGTACACTACACTTATACAAAGTGGCACCAAATTAAAGATAGTCATACACCAGATCTCCAAACTTCATCGTGTGAGAATGTGAAGGACGAGAGCCTAGTAAATGACCATTAATTATTCTTAATCAATGCATGTGCATATTGAGATTTATTTTCCATTCACCTTCCAAATTCTAAATAATGATTTATATGCATAAATTGTTTCGTTCTATTCATTATATTTGTACGGTTATACGATATTCAATTGAAATTCTAGATGAGTAAATTATGTGTGAAATATTCTGGATATTAATGATTCAATTCGATTCAAGTAAAACCAAATTTACTCATGTGTGTATTTATTCGATTCGATTGGTCTGACACTACTGAGCTTCGACCTCGTGATACCCGACGGAGTTAAACTTGGTTTAGTCATTCGAGATCACTACAGTAGATCATCTGAAGCGCCGGAACTCCAGAACTGGGTAGCCAGCTAGCCTTTGGCCGGGCCGCTGGTGACATCCCAACTAGATTTACTCTCTTTGAGAGGATGAGCTTAATGTGGTAGCCAACTAGTATGTTTTATTTCCCCATTGATTCGTAAGGCATGAATTATTCAATTTTGGCACAATTGTTTAGTTATTACTTTATATTGACATCTTTTAATCAATTGTCTATAAATTCGATTTGATACATCATGCAATTTATTATTAATGCTTATACTTGCCGAATCGTCGTATTCATGATGCTATTTTTGGTGTTACAGTCACAGGTATAACTCCCGGTCCTGAAGAGATCCCGGAGAGAGAGGAGGCTACCCAGGAGGTACCTCTAGGATTAGAGGAATGGCTAGAACAAAGGCCAGTTTAGATTATCTTCCCTCAGAGCGCGTGATCTAATTTTAAGGATTCCAATTAGTGTGACTAGCCCCTTTTTGCGTGGGTTACACTTAGTTTTAACTGTTGTTTTTATATACTTTTGATACAGTTTGTATAGGGTTCTTTTATACTCCCCTTTTTGTAAAGTAATGTTTATATTCCTGTATAACTTTTTGTATTAAACATGAACAGTTATTCGGACTGAATGGACAATGATACTCTCTTATATAGCTTCCACAATTATTAATTGTTATTGATATGTGTTTAGTGAGCATAGACTCACGTGTGGATTAGTTATTTTTCTCTCCTTCGTGTGTTGTATTTGGCTCGAGACAGGTACAGCGTCACGGGAGTACGTGTGTCACACCTTGAGGATTACCCTAGGCTAGGGTGATTCAGGACCGAGATGTGACAACAGGAGTAGCTACAGGGCCGGATATCATGATCATCACACACACACTACTTCAAGGCTAGACCTCCTTAATTAATTTACCCATGTACGCTTGTTGTAACCTCTTTGAATACGAGGGGCTCGCTGCATTTGATGGTGTCTCTCTTCTTCCCTTCCTTTGATTGTGTTCTCCCTCGTCCATGTACATACATATACCACTCCGTTTATTGTTTAAAGGGGTTTTTAAACAATGTGCTTTCTCTTCTTAGCCAACATGTTTGTGGAATAAAATACAAGACTGTTGGTTTTTTATTTATTTTTCTTTTTTTCCAGCTTTCACCGGCCACAGAAGCAGGTTTTCATTATAAGATGGCTGCTGGAATATTTGATCCTCCGGACTTTGCATGCAGACACCCTCAATCACCAATGTGATGATAATTAAAGGCTAATTCACTCGTTCCCTACTCCTCTTGCTCAAGGTTATAGACTAGTCCTCTTCTTAGAACTCAACTGAAGTAACAACTTTTTCTCCAGAACAGCGCATGAGGGAGTGGGATATAATTGCTAGCAATTGTCTGTCCAGTCAAACATAGGAATCGAATCTTCCAAACATCGTTATCATATGTATATATATGGGAAATATTCAAGTGGGGGATATATATATATATATGAGGGAGGCTCTCCTCAACTGCAGTTGAGGAGGGCCTCAGTGCAAGCGTGCGTTTGAAACGTGTGGGTTTAAAACAGAGATGGGTCAAACTACAGTGCATCGTCTGGATATATATGGAATGAGTCAAATATCGCCCCGCCCGCCCAAAATCGATCGTTTCCCACCTTCCTATCCAGCCCTAATCGATCGCTGCGACCAGACCCATCTCTTCCCTGCGATCTCTCTCTTTCTCTCCCTCCCATCGCTTCTCTGCGCTGCGAAGACTGCGACCAGACTCATCTCTTCCCTGCGATCTCTCTCTCTCCCTCCCATTGCTTCTCTGCGCTGCGAAGAGTCCACCTTCCTCTCCAGCCCTAATCGCTCGCTGCGACCAATGGTGTCTCTTCCCTGCGATGTCTCTCTATCTCCCTCCACTCGCTTCTCTTCCCTGCGCAGAATCCAGCTCTGCGTCTCTGCTTCTCTCCCTCTCGATCTCTCCTGCTTCATTTCCTCTTGCGTCGTCTCTCTCATTGGACCTCTGCAGAGGGTTTCGAGGTGCTCCCATCTCTCCTGATCTCGTCGAGCTCTTCCGCCCTTGCTGCTGCTCCTCTCTCGTCGATATCTCTCGCGCTACTGCTCTCCATCTCGCATCGTCTGCTGCAGCTGTGTCTACCTGGCATCGTCTCCCTCACTACAGTCTCCCTGAAGTCATCTCTCTGTTTCGATTTCTCTACAACGGACCAAGCCCCTCCCTCAGCAACTCTTCTACACAAAAAAGAGTAAGAAAACACTTCTGGCTTAAGACTGTTTCTTTAATTTGTTTTGGATCCGGGAATGTGAGATGGAAATTGTGTTTTTTTTTTCAACTTTGCATTTGTTTCAAATCTGCTCCTTTTCTTTAACTATTGCTTAGGACTTTGCATTTGTTTCAAATCTGCTCCTCTTTTTTTCCAACTTTGCATTTGTTTCAGATCTGTTTTAATAATTAAAACAGAGACCATTGGCATGATTGTAAACCGTAAAAACAAAGATCATTGACATGATTGTAAACCGTAGCCCACCAACTAAAGGAGAGGAGCATCCTTGTGGAATTTCTCAAATGGAAATACTATAAGTAGGCCATCTGTATTAAATTTTCATCCATGTTTTTGCATAAGAGAATTTATACTTCAAGATAAAGGTGCTCCAAATGCCATCCGTTGATCCTGTATTATAGCAGCCACTCTTTACTTTTTTATGAGGCTTTTTAATGATAGTGATATCTCTAGGTATTAATGGAAGTATATGGCTGTGGCTGTGGATGAACAATGTTTTACATGGATGGATTTAGTATACTTAGACATGTTGTTGTGGAGAAGCATGGATAGATGATGAATAAACTATACGAATGGATAAATTTCTTCTTGTATATACATGTGGTTGTGGATGTCATTGTATGTTGTTTACTGTTATTAAACCTTTCATGTACTTAATTTGGTGAATGAAACAACTTTATGCCATTGTATGTTGATTCGATCTTGAGACGGGGTTTTAACGTTGCAGTTCTAAATCGATTAGTGCAAGACCACAAAACCACAGTAAAATGTTGTCGGCATCGTCTTCAATACAAAATTTAGAATGGGCTCCAAAGTGCCCATGTGGATATGGGTATATGATCTTAAAGACATCTCGTACAACCCAAAATCCGGGACGAAGATTTTGGAAATGTCTAGATTTACAAGTAAGTGTCTATTGATTCCAGCTCCTTAAATTAATATTTATTTTCACGCAAATATTAATTTTGCATTTGCTATGAATCTGTGTGTAGGGAGAAAGAGGTTGCGGGTTGCTTATTTGGATGGATGAGCTCGCAACTGAATCTACACATGGACGAAGTTTCGAACGTGTGCAAAACGAAAGTAGAGAAGATGAAATGAGAAAGTCAATTCAAGAGATGAAGGAGGAGATTAAGAATGAAATCAAACTTTTGAGAGAAAGGGTAGAAGCTCATAAACAACACTCAGATTTTAGCAGGATTATATTGATGATGTTTCTAGTATTTGTTGCATGTATATGGAGATCAAACGTTGCAACATGAGGATAGCTATCCCTATTAGTTGTTGTTTTTTTTGTTTTGTTTTTTTGTTTATTTTAATAGAGATGTCCAGACGCACATGTATTATCTCTAATATAACCATTTTCAAGTGCATTCACGGATCATGACTATTTTTGTCATCTTTTTAAGATAAAATGTGGAAATGAGTAGTAGTAGTTAATGGAGTTAGCTACTTGACTGTGTTTGCAACTCTAGATCTTGTTTTAGAGATTCTCTGCACAAAATAAAATTTAAAAAAAAAAAAAAGAAAGACTAAAACAATGGAAAATGACAAAAGAAGTGAATACTTGAGAAAACATTTTGTAAGAATGACTTCATTTTGTATAGAGAGATTAAGAGACAGCCAAATCATTTTGTAAGACCTCGGTTGTAGTAGAGGGCTTCCAATGTCTTTCACATTGGAGAACTCATGTTGCTAGTTTCAGCAGTTTTTTGTGACTAAGTTGAAAAAGTACGCGAGTTGAAAATGGATCAAACGCGATCGTTCCTTGCCAAAATATAGAAGATTTTAAGTCCGGAATATGGTCTTTGCAAAACCCAAATTTCATTCGAAAATTCCATCCAGAAGTGGGTCAACCAGTGCCCCGAACAGGGGTACTCAGCAAGGTTTCAGCAGTTTTCTACGACTAAGTTGAAAAAGTGCGAGAGTTGAAAACGAATCAAACGCGATCATTCCTTGCCCAAATATAGCATATTTTAATTCCGGAATATGGTCTTCGCAAACCCCAAATTTCATCCAAAAATTCCATCCGGAAGTGGGTCAACCAGTGCCCCGAACAGGGGTACTCATCAAGGTTTCAGCAGTTTTCTGCAACTGAGTTGAAAAAATGCGCGACTTGAAAATGGATCAAACGCGATCGTTCCTTGCCCAAACATAGCAGATTTTAAGCCCACAATATGGTCTTCGTAAATCCCAAATTTCATCCAAAAATTCCATCTGGAAGTGGGTCAACCAGTGCCCCGAACAGGGGTACTCAGCAAGGTTTCAGCAATTTTCTGCGACTAAGTTGAAAAAGTGAGCGAGTTGAAAACGGATCAAACGTGATCGTTCCTTGCCCAAATGTAGCAGATTTTAAGTCCGGAATATGGTCTTCGCAAACCCCAAATTTCATCCGAAAATTCCATCCGGACGTGGGTAAACCACTGCCCCGAACAGGGGTACTCAGCAACGTTTCAGCATTTTTGTGCAAATCCCAGCCACCCATTCCTGAATTACACGAGGATCATGAGTAAATGCCATGCCCATAAAATCTCCATATTCTATACTACAGCCTTCAGGACCTCAATATCGACTGTCCAATGTAAAATTTGATAGTGAGTAATTAGGACTAAGGACCTGTTTACAACTATTCAAAGTATACAAATAGTATATAGCATCTCTGCACAATATTACACTGCACACACATAAACCCATCACTCTGCACAATATTACACAGCACACACATAAACCCATCACTCTGCACAATATTACACAGCACACACCTAAACCCATCACTCTGCACAATATTACACTGCACACACCTAAACCCATCACTTTGCACTATATTGCCAACATTCTACACACATTTCCAAAATCTGCATGGAGGCTATGGAATATGAAAGAAATAAATCCATTCATTCATTAAACGGTACTGTTCATCAACCTATTGATGTTTATCAACCTGTCAATCTCAGACATATAAAACTACATAAACAAAATTCTTGCTTCAAATGTTTTTCTTCATCAAAAGTACAGGAACAAAAGGTGGGCATAACAAAGAAGATGATTGGAGTCTTCATGTCTCATTCTCTGCATAAAGTCTTCATGTCTCATATCTGCATTATAGTAATTGAGCTGCAATAGACATGCAACTTGTGATAAGTTATGGAGGGAAATAAAAACATCAACATTAGTCATCATAAAATTCTTAAAAATAAGAAATAAATTATTTACCTGTATCATCATCGGAGCTTTCTCTACTTCCAAAGTTAGAGTCTAGTGACTTCCCTAGATCATCCTCAACTAACCTGAAATATTTTTTTTTTATAAGTAATAGTATATATGAAACATGGGAGATAATAAGAAAACTAACATTAAATCGTTTACCTGTTCAACAACACCGGACAATTTCGCTTGTCATGTGATACACCGCGCTTGTTGCAACCCTTACAAATACGCCCTTTTGTTGCATTTTCCTTCAATGATTTAAATCTCTTCGCGCGTCCTTTCGTTACAACATGCGCCGGCTCATGGTATTCAACCACATTACTATCGACAAGTCCATTCCCTTTATCAATGCTTGTATTTGATGGATTGTTTAATGTCAACTGACTTAATTTCATTTCTAATTCCTTATGACCACTGACTAAAAAATAAAAACCTTCTCTAGATTGACTAGCTATGTCAATAAGCCCTGCAAATATACATGACAAGTGACTATGTCGAACCAAGCATTGGTTAACACCGACAGATCCACCTAAATCAACGTCTACAAATGCATCTTTTGTAACACCCTTCGTCCATCGCTTCAAAATGTAACGTTCGGGTAAAAATAGTGTAGAACATCTCTTTAAGACACACAAAATGTGGCAACAAGGGATGCCTTCAAATTCAAACTTCTTGCAAGAACAATATGCATGTTTCTCATCTTTTTTCCATAAAACCTCTCGATCAATTTGCTTCTCATCGGAATAATTTTTCACGACGAACTTACAGGTGACATCATCCTTGTATACAATAACTTCTGCAACTAACATGGTGTTGAATAACTCATCTTGAAACTTATAAAATAAGTTTCTTGTATATAATTCGGCCATTTGCTTTTCCATTGGTGAACATGACTTCATTTTAGGCCTCTCATTGCTATTCTCAAAATCCTCTTTATTTTCAAGATACTTTAGACGTTCAACCCCGGCGTCAAAACGCAATATGAAATCAAGAAGGGAATTCTTGTACTCTACATATTGTTTCACAAATGCATTCATGCTTTCACTTCTTTGAGTGGTCGACATGCCACCAAAATTTTTTTCCTTTAAATATGCCGGAACCCACATATGACGAATATTAAAAATATCCGCCAACCAATTATTCTCCATAAGCTTATTGTTTGTTATGATCTTATGCCAAAAACTCACGAATTGATCAGTAGTATCAGAGTTATGAACAAATTTTTTTATCTGCACTATTAAACCCTCATTGTGAATATGAACCCCTCCTAAATTCGTAGGCAACTTATCCAAAATGTGCCATAAGCAATACCAATGAACGGTATTTGGCATGACATTCTTTATAGCTTTTGTTATTGCCAGATCTTGATCTGTTATAATACCCTTTGGTGGACCAAAGGACATGGCTTCAAGCCAGGTGTTAAACAACCACTCAAAAGACTCCGTTCTTTCATTTGGTAGAAACCCACATCCGAATAAAGTAGTTTGCCCATGGTGATTGCAACCTACAAAAGCGACAAAAATAAATTCGTAACAGTTTGTCTTGTAGGTTGTATCAAATGTCACCACATCACCAAATGCTTTGTAAGCCGTACGAAATGCTCCATTTGCCCAAAACACATGTGTTATCTTCTTTTCTGCATCTCGCTCAATGGTATATGTGAAACCATTTCCCATTTCTTTGCGGTTTTCAAAAAGTTGAAATAACAACTGTCCATCTAGCCCCCTTCTCTTTTCCTTTTCATCCCTACGGTGATTCTTGGCATCCTTATCTGTAAATCCAATTTTGTTTAGTCCCCCAGATTGAGATGCAAACACTTGCATTTGTTGTTTGTTTCGCACGTTTGCTGAATCATATGTGTTTATAAGTTGCCGTTTTGATTCTGGCACTTCACGATGCGACCTCAGCATAATTCTCTTACTAGGAGTAGCGGGGGCATGAGAGTGTTGTGGTACAAACTTGGATACTATATAACCACCTGACTTATCTATTTTCACTTGCATCTTAGCCTTACAATCGAATCTTGTTTCCATTCGACGTCTTTGAACAAGTTCCTTATCAATCCAGTGTTTCTCATCTGTTTTACCCTCCTTTGAACAGACAAATCGCTTCCATACAACTTCCCCATCTTTGCCTCTATTACTAGATTCTTTTCTTATACTAAATCGAGCGAGTTTTCCATATGCATTGTAAAAGTTATATGCCCCATCTAAATCATCAAAATGCATGCCCAATCTTGGTGTCATGGCTTCATCCACAACCGGGTAATGGACAGCTGGAGATGAGGAGGAGGTCATATCTATATGCAATCTGGATCACAAATAATTAAAACATATTCATGAATAACAAACCCAAATTCATAAGTTATAAAACCATGACTAAATAAAAGACAAAAAACCCAAATAAATTACCCTGTTTTCTGTGGGAATTATAGTGCAATAGGCATGAGTTATCTCTGTTTTAATTATTAGTGCAATGGGGCAATCTGGCTTTCAGCTCTCAATCCAGACCATTAGCTCAAAACATATGCATTAAAGTGGCAACCATGGAGAAGGCCGAACTCAATTGGGGTTATATGAAAACGGATCTGGAAGGGGCTTGTTGAATATTTTCATGAGATTTGAAAATGGTTCCATGATTTTGAAAATAATTTGAGCCTTTTGAACTTGGAATTTTTAGTGCAATGGGCAGGATCATGAAATAATTAAAATCAGTCCATTATGGGGTACCAAATCAATGGCCAGGATCACAAAATAATTAAAAATGCATGAGGGAGATGACAGAGAGATGTCTTACATCAGAAAGGGAGTGGCTCATCCAAGGTTGGAAATGCAATAGTAAAAGCAAAGGAGCAGATCTGAAACAAATGCAAACTTAGAAAAAAAGAAAAAAATTTGCGCAGGCCAGAAGTGTTTTCTTACTCTGTTTTGTGTTGAAGAGTTGCTGAGGGAGGGGCTTGGTCCGTTGTAGAGAAATCGAAACAGAGAGATGACTTCAAGGAGACTGCAGTGGGGGAGACGATGCCAGGCAGACACAGCTGCAGCAGACGATGCGAGATGGAGAGCAGTAGCGTGAGAGATATCGACGAGAGAGGGAGAGCAGCAGCAAGGGCGGAAGAGCTCGACGAGATCAGGAGAGATGAGAGCACCTCGAAACCCTCTACAGAGGTCTAGCGAGAGAGACGACGTAAGAGGAAATGCAGCAAAAGAGATCGGGAGGGAGAGAAGCAGAGATGCAGAGCTGGATTCTGCGCAGGGAAGAGAAGCGATTGGAGGGAGATAGAGAGAGATCGCAGGGAAGAGACACCACTGGTCGCAGCGAGCGATTAGGGCTGGAGAGGAAGGTGGACTCTTCGCAGCGCAGAGAAGCGATGGGAGGGAGAGAGAGATCGTAGGGAAGAGATGGGTCTGGTCGCAGTCTTCGCAGCGTAGAGAAGCAATAGGAGGGAGAGAGAGAGAGAGATCGCAAGCAAGAGATGGGTCTGATCGCAGCGATTGATTAGGGCCGGAGAGGAAGGTGGGAAACGATCGATTTTGGGCGGGCGGGGCGATATTTGACTCATTCCATATATATCCAGACGATGCACTGCAGTTTGACCCATCTCTGTTTTAAACCCACACGTTTCAAACGCACGCTTGCAGCTGACAACAACTTGAAGTGGACCATGTGCAACCAAGTCTGTTTTAGGTGGATAATTGGGCAATATCCCCTTCTTCTTCATTTTAATTTCATTTTTAACCTTAGCCATTGTTACATTCCAAACCGAGTTAATCAAAATTAACTCTAATTAATCAAGATTAACATGGTTTAACCGTGATTAATCAACTTAATCATGATTAATGACTAAAATGGATCGAAGTACTCTTGAATAGGTGCATTAAGCATAATGGACAAGTTTGGAAGAGAGTGATTTAATTGAGCTAGGTTTAGACTCAAGTTAGGGAGCTTTAGGACTTTTCCGTAAATACGGATTTGTGCGTATTTCATCGAATGAGGTGAAATTCGATACCATCGTGTGTATCTTGATGTGTACACTAACTTTCATAATATACACACTTTCATTTGGGGCTTAACATGAATCACATGGGTCTTGAAATGACTTAAATTAGAATTAAACTTATGTAAGGGATTCATATGCAAAATACATGGGATATGTGTCAAGAACCCAAGTTGCATGTTATTAGGTGATTCATCTCAACGGTGATGCATTCCAACATTTACAGCAAGAGAGAAAGAGAGAGGTTGAGAGCTGCTCTTCTTCATTCTTCTTTAAGGTTGTCAAGTGGTTTCAAGAAAAGTGAATCATCTTCTTCATCATTTATCAAGTGGGTTGGTTTTGTTTTGGTGATTGGACTCAAATAGAGCTTGGAAAACAAAGGGGTTTTGTGTTCAAGGCAAGTATGAGCACTTATGATTATATATATGTATTGTGTGACAGTTCATGCTATTTGTCGGATTGAATGAGTAGTTATAAAGATAAATTCACATATTCTTATATAGACTTGGAAGGAGTTGATTTGAGTATGAATTGATTAGAAGGACTTATATGATGGAATAGAAGTGTTTTCTTGATGACTGAATGAGATTGAGTAAGGAACAGGAGGTTCCAAGTTTTGTTGCAAGTGATGGATTGAAAGAAACAGAATTCTGACATGAATTCTGCATCAGATTTGAGTGTAGCTCGGTCGACCGGCCAAACGTGGTTCTGCTCTCTGGAAACTTAAGCAAACATTGTTCATGATTTTTCACTTACAACTGTCGGTCAACCGACTAATGCCTCGGTCGACCGGGGATACAAAGGAAGGTCAACCTAGCCTTCGCAGGTCGACCGAGCCCCTAGTTCACGGGGTCGACCGGGTCCTCTGAGAAAATATTGCTTTTGTTAAGATTTGAAAAAAGTTTTCAATTGTCGTTTCGCGAATAATTAGACTGCGATCAATGGATAATGAGTTTAGTCTAATTTCCATAAAATGATGTCTTTGGATTGTTATCCAAAGTAAATTATATGTGAACCAAAAGGGAACTAAAGTTAATCGTCATTCAATGATAACGTCCAAAGCTAATTCGTAATGCATTGATAAATTGGACGAAATTAGCAGGATTTCAGAATTTAATTCTGAGGTTTACAGGATAAAGCCTATTGAATGTTTCAAGGATGTTTATGTTCTTTATACCTCCATGGGTGTTGATTCTGGAGACTTCCATGTACAACATCCACATATATTGTAATGGTCATCGAGCATAACATGTACATTGAACAACTGGGAGTACATTCGAATGGATGGTATTAGTTACTTAATTACTTGATTGAATTGTATCAATTACATGAAATGAAATGAATCCTTCTTGAGGCTTGGGTCATGAATGGTGCGCCCTTCCGCCCTATGCCAAAGAGGACAATGATACTGAATAATTCCTTCGTCTTTAAGACAATGTGAAATGAATTGCTAATTAATGTGATTAGTAAATCTGGCACTACATGGTGATTTCCATAAGCTCTTCGAGCTGATTCTGTTGCAGCAGATTATTTGGGGGCGTTCCGGAGCTCCATGGTGATATCAGTAGTCCCTAGCCCGGGCTCTGATAAGTCCCACAATAAATGAATCCTTCCGTATGAAAGAGAGAATCCTCTCCTTTGAGCGAGATGGAAATGGAATTGAATTGAAATGGAAATGATATGGTAGTTGCCAGGTATAAAGATTTTTTTTTATTGATTGATTATGAGTTGACATTGGAAATAACCAATTTAACAATACACGAAATGAATTAAATGGGTCATTAGCATGTTTAATCATGTAATTGTTTATACATTCACTGCTATGTTACAAGTGCAAGCTCAGATGCAAACCTAGATTCAGACTCCACAAACACCACCAGTTCAGCCACTACCTAATGTGGGTACTCAGGTGGTAGTTCAATCTAAAGATAAAGATCCTAATGTTCTTTATGAACAGTTTAGGAAAAGATGAGCCACTGAATTTCAGGGTAAAGAAGATGCCTTAGTAGCTGATGAATGGATACAACACATTGAAGATGTGTTTGATACTATTGTGTGTACTCCAAAGCAGCGGGTTTTACTTGCTTCTCCTATGCTACGTGATGTAGCTGACTGGTGGAAAGGGATGAAAGATACATTACTTGAAATATCTGCAGCTACTATTTGGGAGATATTTAGAAAACAGTTTGAGAGGAATTTTGTGCCAGAGCATGTTAGACAAAAGAGAGAGTCAGAATTTCTGAATTTGAAATAGGGACACATGACAGTGATAGTCTATGTGCATACATTTATAAAATTGTCTAAGTATGCCATTGAATTGATAGATACTGAAGAAAAGAGATTCAAGAGGTTCATCAATGGTTTGAACCCAGCTTATAAGAAAATGGTCATGGCTAGACAGCAGCCTACACGATTTGATGATGCAGTTGATAAAGCTTATACTGCTGAAGAAGTTCATAGAGAAGAACAAGAACAAGACTCCAATACTAGTTCTTCTAAAAGGAGTAGTACTCCTTGGATGAGAAAAAGAGGCAAATTCAAGAACAAGAAGCAGAAATTAGTTGCTAAAGCTGAAGTTAGACCAGTTTGTGAGACATGTGGAAAAGCTCACAAAACTGAAGCTTGTTGGAGAAACATTGGGGCATGTTTAGCTTGTGGTTCCATGGAACACATAATGGCTCAATGTCCCAGAATGAGAAGAGAGAATCTAGCTCCACAGCAATAGCCTCCTCAAAGACAGGCAGCATTTCCTACTCCTCCACAGCAGCAACGTCAATGGCAACAACGTCAGAGACAACAGCAACCTCGGCAACATCAACAACAAAATAAGCCTGAAGTTGTAGGACAAGTTTATGTTGCGAATAGAGAACAAGCTGAAGCTGCAGCTAATGTGGTAGAAGGTATGATTTATGTTGATCATAGACCTGCGGTTGCATTATTTGACCCTGGGTCTACTCATTCATTTATTGCACCTCTATTTGTTCGTGATATGCAATAACAGATTGAACAATTACCATATGATTTTACTGTTATAACACCATTGGGAAGAAAAGTAGTGTGTGAACTTTATATACCCCAATGTAGTGTTAAAATCGGTGAGGTGTCCATGCCAGCAGATTTAGTAGTGTTGGCTATGAATGATTTTGATGTGATTTTTGGTATGGATTGGCTTGCAAAGTATAGAGCTTGTCATGATTGTTTCCGCAAGACTATTACTTTTAAAGTAAATGAAAACGATGTCAGTGTGTTATTTATGGGAACACAGAAGGAATTTCATACAAGGCTTGTTTCAGCAATAAAGGCTGAAAAACTGATGCAAAGTGGGTGTGAAGGCTACATTGCATTCATCACTGAACATAAGCCAAGGAAGGAATTAGGAGACATCCCTGTAGTCTGTGAATTTCCAGACGTGTTTCCTAAAGAAGTGTTAGGTCTACTTCCAGCAAGGGAAGTGGACTTTACTATAGAGCTTGTGCCGGGTACTGCACATATATCGCAGGCACCATATCAAATGACACCATCTGAATTACCTGAATTGAAGAAACAAATACATGATTTGCTTGATAAAGGTTTTATTAAACCTAGTGTGTCACCATGGGGAGCACCTGTATTGTTTGTGAAGAAGAAAGATGGCACCCTACGTGTGTATCGATTATAGGCAACTGAATCATATCACAATTAAGAACAAATATCCGTTGCCTAGAATTGATGAGTTGTTTGATCAACTCCAGGGTGCAACATATTTTTCTAAGATTAATCTCCGATCTGGATACCATCAGATTCGTGTCAAAGATCAAGATGTGTAGAAAACAACGTTCAGGACCCGATATGGGCATTATGAATTTCTAGTTATGCCTTTTGGATTAACGAATGCACCTACAGTGTTTATGGCTTTGATTAATAGAATTTTTGCTACATATTTAGACCAGTTTGTTGTGATATTCATTGATGACATCCTGATATATTCAAAGTCAGAGTAAGAACATTCACATCATCTGCAAACGGCATTGCAATTGTTGAGAGACAATCAATTGTTTGCAAAGCTAGAGAAATGTAATTTCTTGTTACAGCAGGTGGCATTTTTGGGTCATATCATTACTAGAGAAGGATTAGTAGTGGATCCAGCTAAGATTGAAGCCATTACTCATTGGCAAAGTTCGAAGAATGTTCCAGAAGTAAGGAGTTTCTTGGAATTCGCTGGATATTATAGACGGTTTGTGAAAGACTTCTCTAAAATTTCAGCACTATTGACAAAACTGACTCGAAAAAATATTCCATTTGCATGGGATGATGAATGTGAGTCTAGTTTTCAGACATTGAAACAGAGATTGGTTTCAACCCCAATCTTGTCATTACCTGATGGCAGAGATGGATTTTTCATCTATTCTGATGCTTCCGGTATAGGATTGGGTTGTGTGCTGATGCAAAATGGCAAGGTGATAGCTTATAGTTCACGTCAATTGAAGGAACATGAGAAGAACTATGCTACTCATGATTTGGAACTTGCGGCTGTTGTATTTGCTTTGAAGCAATGGAGGCACTATCTGTATGGTGAGACATTTGAAGTCCATTGTGATCACAGGAGCCTTCAGTATTTGTTTACTCAGAATGATATTAATCTAAAGCAACGCTGTTGGTTAGAGTTGATTAAAGACTATGACTTTCCTTTCACCTATGTCCTTGGGAAAGGTAACGTTGTAGCTAATGCCTTGAGTCGAAAATCTGCTCACTTGGCAACAATGGAGAATGGACGGAATCTGATTCATGCATTCAAAGATCTTGATGTGTCTGTTGAAATTTTAAACGATCGAAAATTGATTGCAGCAATGTCTGTCTTTGAACTGCTCCTTATCAAAGATATCAAAACGAGACAATTTGAAAATCCTGAATTAGTGAAAATCAAGGATAATTTGGCAGCTAGACCAGATTTTGTGTTGGTTGAAGGAGTTTTCTATTTTGGAGACAGATTATGTGTACCAGCACAAGAAGATTTGAAGCAGGCAGTGATGTTTAAAGTTCATCACACTAGATATTCTATACATCCAGGAAGTACAAAAATGTCTAGAAATCTCAAGGACAGGTTTTGGTAGAATAACATGAAGCGGGAGATAGCAGGTTATGTATATTCGTGCTTGACCTGTCAGTGTGTGAAATTTGAGCATAGAAAACCACCTGGATTACTTCATCCTTTACATATTCCTAGATGGAAGTGAGAACACTTAACTATGGACTTTGTATTTGGTTTACCAATGACCAGAAGACATCATGATACCGTCTGGATGATTGTAGACCGTCTTACGAAATTTGCACATTTTCTTCCATTCAGAAAGGATATGGGATTCAGTGAAATGTCCAAATTGTTTGTGAGGGAAGTGACTAGATTGCATGGAACACCAGTTTCGATTGTATCAGATCGAGACAGTCAGTTTGTTCCTACATTTTGGCAATCATTTCAGAATTCAATGGGTACTAGACTTCGATTTAGTACTGCATATCATCCACAGACAGATGGGCAGTCTAAAAGAACAATTCAGACAATGGAAAATTTGCTTCGTGCCAGTGTTATGGACTTTAGTAGGGATTGGGATGAACATCTTGTGTTGTGTGAATTTGCATACAACAACAATTATCACTCCAGCAATGATATGACATCATTTGAAGCATTGTATGGTCGAAGATGTAGAACTCCAGTTAGCTGGGAAGAAGTTGGAACTAGAAGTTTCCATGGTCCTACGATTATTGCAGAAACAGCTGAAAGAGTCCAGAAGGTACAGGATAGATTGAAAGTAGCCCGCTCAAGGCAAAAGAGTTATGCTGACAATCGTCGACGTGATTTAGAGTTTGCAGTTGTTGATTGAGTCTTTTTGAAGACTTCTCCAATGAAAGGTACCATTAGATTTGGATAGAAAGGAAAGCTTTCAACGAGATATATTGGACCTTTCACAATCAAAAGCAAAATTGAAAATGTGGCTTATCGTCTAGATTTTCCGATGCAACTTTCCGGTATCCATAATGTATTTCATGTGTCTATGCTTTGCAAATATGTGGCAGATCCGACACACATCATTAACTATGATGAGATTCAAGTTCAACCGAACACCATATATGTTGAGAAGCCAGTTCAAATTATTGATACCAAGGAGCAAGTACTACGTACCAGGACTATCAAATGGGTTAAAGTTCTTTTGGCACATCATGAACCCACTGAAGTCACATGCGAATTAGAAGAACAAATGGCTCAAAAGTATCCAGAGCTATTCGTTCAGGTCAGTGAGTTATTCTATGTGTGATTACTATGTTTTGTTTGTTTATGTTTCATTCGGAGGACCAAATGATTCTAAAAGTTTAGGAGAATGTTACATTCCAAACTGAGTTAATCAAAATTAACTCTAATTAATCGAGATTAACATGGTTTAACCGTGATTAATCAACTTAATCGTGATTAATGACTAAAATGGATCGAAGTACTCTTGAATAGGTGCATTAAGCATAATGGACGAGTTTGGAAGAGAGTGATTTAATTGAGCTAGGTTTAGACTCAAGTTAGGGAGCTTAAGGACTTTTCCGTAAATACGGATTTATGCGTATTTCGTCGAATGAGGTGAAATTCGATACCATCGTGTGTATCTTGATGAGTACACTAACTTTCATAATATACACACTTTCATTTGGGGCTTAACATGAATCACATGGGTCTTGAATTTACTTAAATTAGAATTAAACTTATGTAAGGGATTCATATGCAAAATACATGGGATATGTGTCAAGAACCCAAGTTGCATGTTATTAGGTGATGCATTCCAACAATTACAGCAAGAGAGAGAGAGAGAGGTTGAGAGCTGCTCTTCTTCATTCTTCTTTGAGGTTGTCAAGTGGTTTCAAGAAAAGTGAATTCATCTTCTTCATCATTTATCAAGTGGGTTGGTTTTGTTTTGGTGATTGGACTCAAATAGAGCTTGGAAAACAAAGGGGTTTTGTGTTCAAGGCAAGTATAAGCACTTATGATTATATGTATTGTGTGACAGTTCATGTTATTTGTGGGATTGAATGAGTAGTTATAAAGATGAATTCACATATTCTTGTATAGACTTGGAAGGAGCTGATTTGAGTATGAATTAATTAGAAGGACTTATATGATGGAATAGAAGTGTTTTCTTGATGACTGAATGAGATTGAGTAAGGAACAGGAGGTTCCAAGTTTTGTTGTAAGTGATGGATTGAAAGAAACAGAATTCTTACATGAATTCTGCATCAGATTTGAGTGCAGCTCGGTCGACCTGCCAAACGTGGTTCTGCTCTCTGGAAACTTGAGCAAAACACTGTTCATGATTTTTCACTTACAACTGTCGGTCGACCGGCTAATGCCTCCGTCGACCGGGTATACAGAAGAAGGTCGACCTGGCCTTCGCAAGTCGACCAAGCCCCTAGTTCACGGGGTCAACCGGCCAAGGCTTCGGTCGACCAGGTCCTCTGAGAAAATATTGCTTTTGTTAAGATTTGAAATAAGTTTTCAATTGTCGTTTCGCGTATAATTAGACTACGATAAATGGATAATGAGTTTAGTCTAATTTCCATAAAATGATGTCTTTGGATTGTTATCCAAAGTAAATTATATGTGAACCAAAAGCGAACTAAAGTTAATCGTCATTCAATGATAACGTCCAAAGCTAATTCGTAATGCATTGATAAATTGGACGAAATTAGCAGGATTTCAGAATTTAATTCTGAGGTTTACAGGATAAAGTCTATTGAATGTTTCAAGGCTGTTTATGTTTTTTATACCTCCATGGGTGTTGATTCCGGAGACTTCCATGTACAACATCCACATATATTGTAATGGTCATCGAGCATAACACGTACATTGAACAACTGGGAGTACATTCGAATGGATGGTATTAGTTACTTAATTACTTGATTGAATTGTATCCATTATATGAAATGAAATGAATCCTTCTTGAGGCTTGGGTCATGAATGGTGCGCCCTTCTGCCCTATGCCAAAGAGGACAATGATACTGAATAATTCCTTCGTCTTTAAGACAATGTGAAATGAATTGTTAATTAATGTGATTAGTAAATCTGGCACTACATGGTGATTTCCATAAGCTCTTCGAGCTGATTCTGCTGCAGCAGATTATTTGGGGGCGTTCCGGAACTCCGTGGTGATATCAGTAGTCCCTGGCCCGGGCTCTGATAAGTCCCACAGTAAATGAATCCTTCGGTATGGAAGAGAGAATCCTCTTCTTTGAGGGAGATAGAAATAGAATTGAATTGAAATGGAAATGATATGGTAGTTGCCAGGTATAAAGATTTTTTTTTTATTGATTGATTATGAGTATTGATTGATTATGAGTTGACATTGGAAATAACCAATTTAACGATACACGAAATGAATTAAATGGGTCATTAGCATGTTTAATCATGTAATTGTTTATACATTCACTGCTATGTTACAAGTGCAAGCTCAAATGCAAACCCAGATTCAGACTCCACAAACACCACCAGTTCAGCCACTACTTAATGTGGGTACTCAGGTGGCAGTTCAATCTAAAGAGAAAGATCATAATGTTCTTTATGAACAGTTTAGGAAACGAGGAGCCACTAAATTTCAGGGTAAAGAATGGATACAACACATTGAAGATGTGTTTGATACTATTGTGCGTACTCCAAAGCAGACGATGCACTACAGTTTGACCCATCTCTGTTTTAAACCCACACGTTTCAAACGCACGCTTGCAACTGACGACAACTTGAAGTGGACCATGTGCAACCAAGACGACAACTTGAAGTGGACCATGTGCAACCAAGTCTGTTTTAGGTGGATAATTAGGCAATACCCCCTTCTTCTTCATTCTATTTTCATTTTTAACCTTAGCCATCATCTCCGTATGTACATTAACATAAAACAAGAACAATAGAGTGTGACGAGAAAATATGATACTTCATTCTATAACTTAAAGCTGAAATCACTCATTTCCCCAAAATCCTCAAATTCAGATTTAAAATACTACAAAAATTGAAAGAAAGAGAGGAGTTGGAGAACACCATTGAAAAATCCCCTAAGGGCTACTAGAATGGATTACTAGTTCTAATTAACCAATCAATGCAGCGGAAATAAACTAATCAGACAATATAGAACTAGCTATCTACCAATCACACACCACAAGAAGGCAGACACAATTTTTAACGTGGAAACCCTATCCAGGGAGAAAAACCACGAACCAGAAATCAAGAGTTCACGAACAGTTACAAGATATACTCACTAGCTCCTTTACCTCAGTCTGTACCTCGACCTAAGGACTGTAGTTATTCTTACAAAGAATCCACTGACACGACATCCACCGCGCCCCGTTCTCCTTACTTGATCTCCTCGCACCTTGTCAACCAAGATGATCAATCTTCTACAAGAAAAGTAGAAGCAGCAACAACCTTCTAGAGCAGCCCTTCAGAATAGTCTCTCAATGGCTCTAGAGAATAACTCTCTCTAAAATATCTCTGACTCAGATCAATGAGAGTTGTGATGGTGGTCTAGGGTTGAGAGAAACACCCTATAAATAGCCCCAAATTCGTGCCTTAGACTTAGTGCACAAGTAGGACTTAAACTGGGAAAGATAGTCTCAAAAGAAAACAATTTCGTATCAAAATAGGAGACTTTCCCGAATCTGCGCACCCTGTCCGATCGATCAGACTGTGCATCCGATCAATCGGACTGACAAAATAACTGGATGCCTTTTCTGACCGATCGATCGGTCTGAGGCTCCGATCGATCGAGCCTGAGGGATTTTGCCCGGTCTTCTCTTTTCTTCTATTCTTCACTTCAGCTCTTTCGGCGACACAACCACAGTCCATTCTAAAATAAATTAGAAAATACAACTCAATGGACCCAGAGTTTTGTCCAACCAATGAATTAGCCAATAAAAATACTAACAATCTCCCCCTTTGGCAATTCATGGACAAAACTCCCTAGAACAATACAAATGATCTACCCAAGAGAAAAACCCAAAATACATTGAATTTAAAAAAAATCAGCATTTGTAGATCTTTGCTTGTTTCTCCCCCTGGCTTCAGTATTCTCCCCCTTTTTTTCCACAATTGACAAACAATTTTTTTTCAAGCAGCTTCTATCAATGTAGATTCTGCAGCTCCCCCTAAATAGACTCCCCCTCAAGATAAGCTTCATATCAGCACTGGGGTGGGGGCTTGATCTTGTAGATCAGGGGTGATGAAGCTTTGGCACACACACTTGCATTTTCAGATAATTCAGCATAGTGTGTACCAATACAGATGGAATGTCTTCTTTCTTGACCCATACAGCTTTGGTTTTCATATGTGACACTTCCTTCTGCTTTTTCCATTGCTTTTGGTTTGGAGACTTTCGCAGCTTATTGCAATGGGGTCGAATTTGTCCTTTAATTCCACAGTGATGACAAGTGGGTATACGTTCAGGACGTGGCACATTCTTCTTCTTGGCATCTGTATTTGTAACATAACCAATAGAATTAGTAACAACTGAATTTTGAACAAAACAATTATTACCTTTGGCTTTTGATGTAGATGCTCCGTCAGCGTAGCCAATGCCATGCATGTTATTCTTTGCCTTTTAACTGCACAGGATGTCATCAAGTTTAGTGAAGCCTTGTTTGTCTCCAACTCAGAAAGAACTATCTTGAGTCTTCCTTGCAAGTCGGTATTTTTAGCTTTCAAGGTCTTCATATCATGATTAATCAAGTCACACTTCTGTGCTTCACCAGTCAACATATCTGCCAATTTGTTATTTTCAGCCTCTAAGTGACTCACTTTTGTAAGAGCTTCAGACAATTCAGCTTTTAAAGAAGTATTATGCTCTTCAGATTCTTTCTAGCTTGTAGCCACTTTTTCATTAATCTTGAGCATCTTCATGGTCTTTGCAAACAATATATGATATTCAGCTTGCCAATCATGTTCTGTCTCTGACTCACTAACATCTTGATCAGTCCCTTCATCAGAAACTAATGGAGTAGCAGAAACAGAAGTTGCCATGAATGCCATGAATTTTTCTTTGCTGGCATCAGGCTTCTCAGATTCATATTTTTTATCAACTTCCTCAGAAGTATCATCATCCCAAGTCAGATTGAAAGCCTTCTTCTTTGGTTTCTTGTTAGCACAGTCACTAGCAATGTGTCAATAACCATGACACTCAAAACATTTAATCCCTTTAGAAGTTTTCTGCTTTACAAAATTTTTAGGGATCTTCAAATTACTTTTCTTCCCCTTCATGAAAGCTTGAAATTGCTTCATAAACTCAACAGCAACTTATAGATCAATCTCCTCGAATCAGACTCAGAATCACTAGCAATTTTCTTGTATGATTCTTTGGAGGCTCTCAAAGCAACACCTTTGGATTTTGATTTTCCATTGGTTCTTAGGTTTGCTTCAAAAGTCTGAAGGTTGCCAACTAATTCCTCAAGTTTGAGAATATTCAGATTTTTATTCTCTTCTATGACCACAACCTTTGCATCAAACCTTTCTGGAAGAGACCGCAGAATCTTTTTCACAATTCTATTTTCAGGAATTGGCTCTCCCAAAGTAAAGGTATCATTCACAATTGTATTCAGCTTTGAATTAAACTCATCAAAAGTTTCATCATCCTCCATCTTTATGGTTTCAAAGGCTGTATACAATTTTTGAAGTTTCAACTGTTTGACAGTGTCAATCCCTTCATGCACAGTCTGCAGAATATCCCAAGCTAATTTTGCAGTAGTACATGTAGAAATTCTACGAAACTCAGATAGCTAACTCCATTATAAATAGCATTCAAAGCCCTTGAGTTGCAAGTGGCTGCCAATTCTTCATCCTTTGTCCACTGTTCTTCAGATTTAAAACTGGTTATCCCATCAATAGTGACAGTGGGCAAGGAATAACCTTTCTCAATAGATTTCCATACTTTCAGATCTACGGCTTTTACAAAGGCAATCATTCTGGCTTTCCAATAAGCATAATTAGAACCATCCAGCAGAGGAGGCTTATTGGTTGAAGTGCCTTCTTGGTACGCATCCATTCTATCAATATTTGGATCAACACAATAAAATAGTGCAACCCGCTCTGATACCAATTGAAAAATCCCCTTGGGGCTACTAGAATGGATTACTAGTTCTAATTAACCAATCAATGCAGTGGAAATAAACTAATCAGACAATATAGAACTAGCTATCTACCAATCACACACCACAAGAAGGCAGACACAATTTTTAACGTGGAAACCCTATCCAGAGAGAAAAACCATGAACCAGAAATCAAGAGTTTACGAACAGTTACAAGATATACTCACTAGCTCCTTTACCGCAGTATGTACCTCGACCTAAGGACTGTAGTTATTCTTGTAAAGAATCCACTGACACGACATCCACCGCGCTCCGTTCTCCTTACTTGATCTCCTCGCACCTTGTCAACCAAGATGATCAATCTTCTACAAGAAAAGTAGAAGCAGCAACAACCTTCTAGAGCAGCCCTTCAGAATAGTCTCTCAATGGCTCTAGAGAATAACTCTCTCTAAAATATCTCTGATTCAGATCAATGAGAGTTGTGATGGTGGTCTAGGGTTGAGAGAAACACCCTATAAATAGCCCCAAATTTGTGCCTTAGACTTAGTGCACAAGTAGGACTCAAACTGGGAAAGATAGTCTCAAAAGGAAACAATTTCGTATCAAAATAGGAGACTTTCCCGAATTTGCGCACCCTGTCCGATCGATCGGACTGTGCATCCGATCGATCGGACTGACAAAATAACTGGATGCCTTTTCTGACCGATTGATCTGTCTGAGGCTCCGATCGATCGGGCCTGAGGGATTTCACCACGGTCTTCTTTTTTCTTCTATTCTTTACTTCAGCTCTTCCGGCGACACAACCACAGTCCATTCTAAAATAAATTAGAAAATACAACTCAATGGACCCAGAGTTTTGTCTAACCCATGAATTAGCCAATAAAAATACTAACAATGAACGTCGAGATTTAAGGTGGAAATGGATCGTCTAACGCACAAATCTAAGAGATTAAAATGAAAGCTTCCTACTGGTGTGTTACCAAAAAAAAATTTGGTAGCCAATGGATGTCACCAGGCTCGAAATGGGAAGAAAAGGATATTGTTGCGGTCGCGCGTGGAGGTGTGGGGAAGAATTGTCGTGGATTGGGACATGGATTTGGGAGCAATGGCTGAACGGTTGTTGTCTCATTGGCTTGGAGCTGGAACGGGAAGAGAAGAAAAACAAAAAAAATTGATGGGCGATCTCTTTTATAAAATCAAGAAATTCAAAAATGACGCTTACATCCCTCCCACTCAGTGGACAGTATGTTGAAAACAAATGGGTTTAGGGCGTCTGAGTGGATCCAGACCAAGAACAAAAGTTTCTTGGGACAACCCTTTAAAGTTTAAACTATCCAACAAGCCATAATTTGACTATTTCTTTTAAATACCATCACAAGGGCCAAATGACAAATCTACCACTTCAAATCCGGAACTCAATCTAATTGCAACCAAACCAACTCAATCGCTACTCTTTAACACTAAAGCCAGCCTATATGTAGTTCGAAGATTCTCCAAAAGCATTGTAGTATCTTGATTAGCAACCTGCCAAGGTGTTCAGAGTTCTCTTTCAACTTTGAATGAGAATCTTGTAAACTGCGGCGTTATTCTTCAATCTCTGGACTCCACAAGTATTGTCTGCCGTCTCAGAATTGTCACAACCCGAGCCCGAATTACGGTAACCCCGAGCCGTGAGCCCATACTTACTCCCGTAAACCCCGAATTAACCGAAGTTAAAATGGAATCCACAAGGGATATCAATCTCAACAAACCTGATAAATACACAATTTTACGGAATTATATAAACATTCGACAAAAATCAATTTACGATTTACATGTATACAAAATAAAGTCTTTATACATATTTCACTTCCATCATTGTTTATCCAACGGTGCCCATCCAACACACCATACTATAACAATTAATTACATTCCATAATTGAATGTACAAAATAATGTTTCCAACATTTCTCAAAATAGATGGACTTTCTCGCACTCTTATGCCCATATCAAATGGCATTCCGTCCATTCCATTCGATTAATCCTCCTGGAGGAACCGGAGCGGTCTCCTCCGCTGGCGCTGGGGGTGCAGCTGTACCGGTAGGGGCAATCGGGCCTGTAATGTCATCAATAACACTAATGAACACGACGGTTCAACAATGTATAAACAGATCTAGCAAAAGCATATGATAATACATATTCTGAGTACATTAAATTCCATCTGTAACAATTACCATTCTAGACAAAGCTAGATAGATCCTACAATGACAATAGGTAAACATCCATTCTAGACAAAGCTAGATAGATCCTACAATGACAATAGGTAAACATAAGAGTTGATCATTAAACAATTACAAAATCGTCACTATCGTAGTTTTCGTTCATTCATTTCATTTCATTTACCTTCTTCCCTCAAAGGAAGGATTCATTCAATTTACCATCTTCCCTCAAAGGAATGATTCATCTTCCAAACGGAAGGCATCAATCAATACCTATAGATATGATCGAAATATGTGGGACTTACTAGTGTCCTGGCTAGGGACAACTAGCATCACCACGGAGCTCCGGAACGCCCCCAAATCCATCTGCTGCAGCAGGATTATTCATTCATTCATTTATCAATTCATTGAACTCATTTAGAGTTCTAGTACAGTAGTTATGTAGTGTCATCTTAAGGGTTAATGTCTTTTTAATAACCAGCTCAATTCATTTCAACAATTCTCTTCATAACAAGAGAAGGGGATAACGGTGGTGCCAATCTCACTAGATCGGAACCCAACAATGTGAAATACTATATAATGAGAGATCTTACTACTCATTTATAATTCTACTCAATTTTGTCTCAATCTAAACCAACCATTTGGATGTAACCATTGGTTTCCAATGCACGTGTTATTCTTGATGGACATCACATTTATATTTAATATGTGCATTGAATAGACCCCATAATTAACACCCATGGGGGTTTAGACTCAAAATTAATTGGGAGAGTACTCATACTTGCGGAAAGTACTCCACGGTCCGTTCGATTGGCCAAATTTTCACTTACAGACAACGTATGTTTCTGTATTAGGTTCGCTCGAGCGAGTAAAGTTCGCTCGAGCGGACACCTCACAGAACGTTGGTCGCTCGACCACACCTTAAGTTCGCTCGAGCGAACTGTCCAGAACAATTTCGCTCTGAAACAAAACCTTGGTCGCTCGAGCGCATTCTATATTCGCTCGAGCGAACTGTCCAGAGTTTCAACTCCAAAAGTCTGATTCCTTCTCTCTTCTTTTACACTCACTTCTCCACTATTCATCCACAACCTATAATAGCAATGGATCCTCCTGTCCCCTCCTCACACATCATCCATTCACAACCACACTTCTAATCATTCAATAACAATCTTACCCAAACCATAAACAACTCTAAAATCAATGGAAAATGCACAAATCCAAGAAGACTCTACGCATTACTACAATAATTACTACTAATCACAAGAAATGCTTATACTTGCCTCTCTTGAAGTCAATGAACTCTAAGCCCTCTTTTTCTTAGCTTGGCTTGAGATTACAATCCCCAAATCAAACTCTAATCCCATAAAAATGGAAATATACAAATCATGAGCCATTTGAGCTAGAAATCTCTACAAAACAACCAATGGAACTTAGAAATCCTAAGAGATGATCAACTACTTACTTGTAGCTCCAAGTAAAGGGATTTCAAGCTATCTTTCTAGCTCCAACTCTTCAAAAATGGGGAAAGAGACTTGAGGAAGAGGAAGAAGATAAAGATGGAGTCTTCACACTCAAAGCTACTCTAACCACTCCTAAGCTCACCTTGATGAAGTGGAATGGATGAGAAAGGGAGAAAGGAATGGTGCCTAGGGTTGTTGAGGTGAAATGAATGAAGGGTTCTCTTCATTCTAATATAAGGACACTTCACACTAAAGCCCCCTCTCAATAAGCTTTATTTCATTTTGAGTCAAATGAAGTCTCACTTGGTCCATTTGAGGTCAAATGGAATCGCGTCTATTATGAAAGTCAACGTACTACTCGAGATACACGCGTTGGTATCAAGGATTTCCGTATTCGACGAAATACACGAAAACTCGTATTTACGAAAAGGTCCTTAGTCTACCTTGTTTGAGTCTAAACTCATTTTAACCAACTCAATTTCATTTCCTTATGCTTAATGCATCATTTGAGACTAATTGTCTCTCCTTGGTCATTAATCTTCATTAACTCATTTATCCATGCTTAATTAGCATTAATCTCAATTAATTAGCCTTAATCATGATTAGTTTGGGTCGGGGTGTAACAAGAATCAAATCTGACTCTGATACCAGGTGATATGTGGTTTTCTTTGTCCCTGGGCTACAGTGAAAATTGGACTCACTACTTAAAGAGGAAGCTAATGTGATAAAATTTTAGATGGGAGATTACTCCAATGTATTGTTTTTTGTATAAAGATGTTCATCCTCTATTACATTCAGAACGTTCAATAAATACAACTCAAGATCACATGATCTCAGGAAGTTTCAACAAACTGCCTGCATCAACAAAATACCCAGTCAAATAGACTCCTATTATTTTGAAACAGAAAAAGTCCAGGACGCTTGACCACAAACTATATGGCCAACATTAAGATGATGTAAGGAATGCATCGAATGTAAATAGGTGCACTAGAAATTGACATATATCAATCTTTCTCCATCTCTCTGTCTCTCTCGCACACGAATTTCTATACCTTCTTCAAAAACTTCCACCTAATCACAATAGTTAAGAAGGAATGTGAAGGTGAAATTGTTGGGAGAGATTGTGAATTGCTTCATTCGATTAAAAGCGAGATGCATATTTGAAACAGTTGCTTTTGCTGTAGATGAAAACAATGTGTGGTGTATAAAAATATATATTTGGAAACCGAGCGCATTTTGGAAGATGCGAAGTGCATGATTGAGAGAATTCCTGGTGGATTTTTCCTCTGTTATGTTAATTGGGGTCCTAGGGTTGTAATTGGGCTGCAAGGTTTGTTACTTGTTTGATTCTTATCCATATGTATAGTGGCGGGAAATTGTATGAAATTCTTGGCTTTTAATACATCCATTCCTTCTCATTTGGTCTTTTATTTGTTTGATGGGCTTATGTTGTGTGGGCATTTGTATAAGTTTTGTAATTCTTTATAATTAACTTCATGTTCGTGAATTGCGAAAGTGTTATTTGTTTGTGGATTATAGATGTTTTGTAAGTGTATGTCTTTTTCTTTGTCAGTTTGGGCATTTGTAAATCGTGGACCTGGATAAGCACTCCATTGAGCAGTCTGAGCATATTGAATTTTTCTCTTGCTTGAACATTCATAGATTCATCAGCTCTCCAATCTAGTTATTTCAGGCGAAGGATCGATGTTGTATATACTCTGATTTATTGATGTGATTATCTTTCCACCAATGTAGCTGGACATGCTCTTATGCATGAATGCTACTATAAACTGACTGATCTTGATCCTTTTGTAGAAATCAACGACGAATGAAGGCTACTCTACAAGTCTGAGACTAGCATGCCTGGGTGTGTTTAAGGCCGAATTATAGGTTCATGCACCAAAATTTCAAAGTCTCGTGTGAGATCTCGCCCTTTACTTGCCTTAGTTATGTTTAATTATATATTATTATATTATGTAGTAGGGTTTAGTAAGGGTGGAAGGGTTTTTTTTTTTTTAGGAATTAGGCCTAGTTGTGTGAGTTAGGGGTCCATTTGCAATTTATAGAATTGTTAGGGGGCTAGTGGTACCTCCGTGGGCCCTGCACACTTGCACCAGCACAAACAGCAAATCCGAGACGTGTTGGCTCTGATACCATGATAGAGTTGCTAGCCAATAATCTCAAAACCAATTGGTAACATAAAACTATACAAACAACTATTTAACAAGTTAGTTAGAGGCCCTTTGGTGTAATTCCTAGTTAGAATAGGGGTTCTCTTGGAGAATTTTGCAATTAAACATAAAATTTCCTTAAAACACCCCCAAATGACTAAGTTTTTTCATAAACCAAGCAACCAAGGGAGAGCTTTTTAGTCATTTCACCCATTACTAAAGTCTCTTTTTTTTTCATTTTTAATACCTTTCATGTCCCAAAATCAATAAATTTTCAACCACCATAAGTTTTTAGAGAGAAATGACATTTTGCCCACTTATTTATCTCTGCATGCATAATTTCAAAGGCTTGAAATTATTTTTCTCTAAAGCTTGTAACATTAACAGTTGCATTTAGTGGGAGAGTATAGCTCTCCATAAATCCATTTTTATAATTATAGGGTCAATTTTATTAAATCCAAATCAATCATAATGACATCAACACATGTACTTATGATTGGTTATATTTAATCCAATCCATGCACAACCCATGAAAGTTTCAAAATGCATGATTGTGCTTCACGTGCATGAGAGTTGAGAGAGACAGTCGGGACTAAAAGTGATATTTGTTGTAAATAATAACAACTCATTTTTATTTAATTGATGTAAGGGCAAAGTTGTTGTTTTTATAAAAATTAAACACAAATCTTATGGTGAGTGCCCATTCTCATTAGGGATACCGATTTTGGAGACATTGAAGTTATCAAAATGAAAAAACATGAGCTTATTTACAAATACTACAACCACAAACAAATCTTAGAAACCTTGGACGGGTATATACAAAAATCTCAATATTTTATTATTGACTTTTAGGTTTTCAAGACATTGAGTTCTTGGTGATGCCCGGCTCAACTTATGATCGGGTCCAAACAATCACATATGAAATGTGTTGGAACTAGACGGAAGCAGGTTTCAAAAATGACAATAAAAATAAAATCTTAAAATAGGAAATATAAGATGAGTTTTAGAATGTCTAAAATAAGATTTCGGTTACGCTATTGAAATGTTGTCTTGAATATAGATATGCTTTTACATGAATGCCATTTCCCACTTAATAATAAATAAATTGCTTTATTGGCTTCCAACAAATTGAAAAGGACAAAGAAGAATACAATACTAGAATCTCTGGACTTTTACGAAAAAAATTAAACTTAACTTTGATTAAATGGATTTATAAAAAAAAAGAATAAAATTGGGTATCAGAGGGGATCGGTGTGGATAGCACAGCTAGCTTACTTTAGCTCTAAATTATTTCATTTCAAATATATATAAGGGCCCGTTTGGATGTTTACAAAGTATAATACTTACATATTTAAATATTACAAGAATAAAATAGTATAGAATAGAATAGTGTAATATAAAAATATTATAATATTTTTATTGTTTAGCAATTTTTGAAGAATATTGCAGATTTTAAATTGAGTTGTTTGGAAGGTACTATGATTTTAATATATATTAAAAGATCCAAAATAACAACAACTTAATGTTATTGATTATAGTAAAGTTTATTATTATAATATTTTTTCTTAAATACTTAATTTATATATAATTTACCATGTCTAGATGAGCGTGATAAAGTAAAGTTCAGCTGTCAGTTTTTTCTACCATAAGCCATTTTTCTTTATCACATAAAACTATGTAAAGTGTAGTAAAGTCAAGTCAAGACAAAGGGCAGCTACTTTACAACACTCTCTCTCCTACTTTACTTCACAACATACTTCATCTTACCTTACTTTACCTCTTTTACCATGACTTGACATCAATATTTATCTTATTTTACCACACATATGGACAAACATAACTTGATGGAAATGTGACATATATTATCCCTTCATCATGTTTATATGAAAAAATAGTGTGGTAAAGTAAGTCTAGCCGCCGCCTTTTTACCATAAATATTATCACAAGTTACTTTTTCTTTACCATATAAACTACGGTAAAGTATAATAAAGTAAAGTCAAACAAAAAGAAATTATTTTACCACTCTTACCCATTTTACTTCACCATATACTTTATCTCACATTTACCGTGATGTGACATTTACATTTGCTTTACTTTACCATATTTCTAAACAAGTACATCATGATAGATTTGGTAAAGTTCTTTACTTTACTCTAATACATTGTAAATCTCATTTTGAAAAATTTTTATATTGTATAAAGTTTTTTACATGGGAGAGTTGTATGAAATTCTTTTGAGCTTTTTGAAAGAAAATGATATTTTTTTTATATTTTTTTTGGATTACCAAACACACTAAATTTTTTTCTTTAAAAAATAAAATATTATATTCTATAAAATATTAATTTCTTGTATCTTCTTGTGCATTCAAACAGGCTCTAAGTGTCTTATTTGAAAGATAGATTAGGGTCAAGCCCAAGCTTAAAGCTTGAGTTCTGAGTCAACTCATTATAGCTTAACATCCCTTGAATGTGCAGCGATAGTAATTGTTTATATGCATGAACAATAAGATTCTCGAATTCTTATATTCATACAAGTTAACATCAAGCTTTGACAATTTGCATTGCATATTGCATATTTAAATCTGTCAACCCACAAATATATAAATTAACATAAAAACTAATCTCTAATGTAAAAATCCAAAGCAAGTTTAGTACTCTAATGTAAAAATCCAAAGCAAGTTTAGTACTTGAAAACAGGGAAGTTTCAAGCGCATCCATCACTCACCATAGGATGAGGGACACTTCCATAATTGGAAATTTTCAAGTACAAAAGTTACTTTTCAAGTACATAGGGTGAGGTACATTTCCTTGTCTTCATGTGCAAAAAGGAAAAGTGCCCTCACCCTATGGTGAAGGATAGATGCACTTGAAACTTCCCCCTTGAAAACAACAGAAAGAGACAGGCCCCTGTGATCATGTGGGAGGAATATATGACACAAGATTAAGAAATGTCTCATCACATAAGGAAAGAGAAAGAGTCTGGCTCCTTCAACTGCAGAATTTAGATAATTAGCTATGGAAAAAGGATCCTCAGTCTGGACCACTCAGGGGTGCCGTACTGCCATATTATTTGACATCTCAACTCCTCCACACAAGAAAAAAAAAATTTTAATTCTCATGTTTCACCTCCTGGTTGATCCAAACAATGTTTACCTGTTTGTTTGGACCAAACAGGGAACCTTTTCCCATAGCTAATTATCTGAATTCTGCACTTGTAAGCATAGTCCATCTATGGGGCGTATTGACAAACTAATCTAATTAACAAAAACTAATTAGACTAAGGTGAAAAAAAACCTCTAATTTTTAAGTTTTACTTTATTTGATGAAGTAATTGGTCCCATCCACTCATGGACGGAGCGGGGAGAGGTTTTCTTTTTCTCCGTGTAAATCACATTCACGGGGAGTTGCTGATGCAGTGCCACCGCACCCCCAGCCAACACGGGAAAGGGATTCGCGAAAGGGACGGCGTGGAAATTGGAATCGATTTGACATGAATGAATATGATGTTGCTGTTGTGTCGTGCCCCTCTCTCTCTCTCTCTACTCGCGTGCGTGTATACTTCATCTTCCCAACTCCTTCGACTCATTGAGCTTATACGTGACGTATGATATTATTATATTCCTCTTTATTAGTGATCCTTATCTTCTTCTTTTCCATCGGAATATTTTATTTTATAAATAAATAGAGGCCCTCATCGGGTGAGGGCAGGCGCACTGAGCGTCTGTGTGCCCCAAGCTGTGCCGGGCAGCCGTGGCCCGAGCCTTTTTCACCTGTAATAAGGGGGTTTTGATGATCTCGGTGAGGCCTTTCTTTTATATATATATATATATATATATATATATATATATATATATATGAGAGGGGATCACACAGTCACGCGGTTTTTTTTTAACAAAAAAATTCAGATTTTAAGTTCAGTATATGGACTTCGAGTTCTCCAATTTTCATGAAAAAATACCCTCCGGAAGTGGGTCAAACGGTGGCCTAAACAGGGCTACTCAGATTGGTTTTCGGCAGAATTCACTGACTGAGTTCCAAATGTGTGTGACTGGAACGCTAGGCAAACGCGGTTTTTTTTTAACGAAAAAATTCAGATTTTAAGTTCAGTATATGGACTTCGAGTTCTCCAATTTTCATGAAAAAATACCCTCCGGAAGTGGGTCAAACTGTGGCCTAAACAGGGCTACTCAGATTGGTTTTCGGCAGAATTCACTGACTGAGTTCCAAATGTGCGTGACTGGAACGCTAGGCAAACGCGGTTTTTTTTTAACGAAAAAATTCAGATTTTAAGTTCAGTATATGGACTTCGAGTTCTCCAATTTTCATGAAAAAATACCCTCCGGAAGTGGGTCAAACTGTGGCCTAAACAGGACTACTCAGATTGGTTTTCGGCAGAATTCACTGACTGAGTTCCAAATGTGCGTGACTGGAACGCTAGGCAAACGCGGTTTTTTTTTAATGAAAAAATTCAGATTTTAAGTTCAGTATATGGACTTCGAGTTCTCCAATTTTCATGAAAAAATACCCTACGGAAGTGGGCCAAACGGTGGCCTAAACAGGGCTACTCAGATTGGTTTTCGGCAGAATTCACTGACTGAGTTCCAAATGTGCGTGACTGGAACGCTAGGCAAACGCGGTTTTTTTTTAACGAAAAAATTCAGATTTTAAGTTCATTATATGGACTTCGAGTTCTCCAATTTTCATGAAAAAATACCCTACGGAAGTGGGCCAAACGGTGGCCTAAACAGGGCTACTCAGATTGGTTTTCGGCAGAATTCACTTACTGAGTTCCAAATGTGCGTGACTGGAACGCTAGGCAAACGCGGTTTTTTTTTAACGAAAAAATTCAGATTTTAAGTTCAGTATATGGACTTCGACTTCTCCAATTTTCCTGAAAAAATACCCTCCGGAAGTGGGCCAAACGGTGGCCTAAACAGGGCTACTCAGATTGGTTTTCGGCAGAATTCACTTACTGAGTTCCAAATGTGCGTGACTGGAACGCTAGCCAAACGCGGTTTTTTTTTAACGAAAAAATTCAGATTTTAAGTTCAGTATATGGACTTCGAGTTCTCCAATTTTCATGAAAAAATACCCTACGAAAGTGGGTCAAACTGTGGCCTAAACAGGGCTACTCATATTGGTTTTCGGCAGAATTCACTGACTGAGTTCCAAATGTGCGTGACTGGAACGCTAGGCAAACGCGGTTTTTTTTTAACGAAAAAATTCAGATTTTAAGTTCAGTATATGGACTTCGAGTTCTCCAATTTTCATGAAAAAATACCCTCCGGAAGTGGGCCAAACGGTGGCCTAAACAGGGCTACTCAGATTGGTTTTCGGCAGAATTCACTTACTGAGTTCCAAATGTGCGTGATTGGAACGCTAGGCAAACGCGGTTTTTTTTTAACGAAAAAATTCAGATTTTAAGTTCAGTATATTGACTTCCAGTTCCCAAATTTTCATGAAAAAATACCCTCCGGATAATGGCCTACAACATGGTTAAACAAGGTGCTGGGCATCTAAAGATTCAGTCTACTTGACAAACAGATACATTAACCTTGACAAACAGATACATTACAGATTCAGTCTAGTTGACAAACAGATACATTAAAGATTGAGTCTACTTGACAAACAAATACATTAAAGATTCAGTCTACTTGACAAACAGACTTGACATTAAGCTTTTTTATGTCTGTGTAAGACTGTCTGCGGCCAACGAACATCACAGGGGCTCTAGAAATATAAACCATGGTCCAAGCAGCTCCAACCTGCATGAGAGTTCATGTTATGTTAGATGGTGCCCAAAATTCTCACATCCATCATGATTTGCTTGCACCTCTACCCAAAAGTCAGCATACCTTGTCATCAGTGGTATCAAAGTTTATTGGCAAGATGCCGTCAATCAATCTCGCATTAGGTGCAGTTGAGAGATCCACTAATTTCTGCACAGCATAAGAGAAGTCATGGTTATTTATCTCCCAGAATCTATAGCACATGGTTATTTATGTAGACTATCTTGGTTGGTTGTGAAATGCATTGGAAAATCACATGTCCACTTCAAAATCACATCAGCAACAGTAGAAAGTTCATACTAAGTGAAAAGCTTATTCACAATCAGATGAATTACAGATGGTTACATGGGCTATACACAATCATATTTGCCCAAGTCAAGCAAAATGAGATTGTCAAATGAAAAAAAATAAGAAGTACATGACACCATATTTATGCCTAGAGAAAGTTCGATAAATTTGAATGAAACAACATGGTCAGAGAGCAAGAAGCCAGACTTAGATGGGTATCAATGACGGAAATCCATGTCAGAAAGATTCTTGGTACTTGATCTATCATCTATCTATGTGGTGGGTCCATCCAATCAGCAATCTTGATCAATGAAGGCTGAAAAGACCAACCTTTCACCACTTTGAACATAGAAACAGCCTTTTATGTAAGTGAAACAGAAAACATGGACACAATTGTTTACCTCATATCAATCATAGGGACAATCATATATAAATACAATACTCAACATCAGAAAATTGAACTACAGCAACAAACAGATGCACATGGTGAAGCTTAATTTGCAGTATTTAAATGATAATTTTATCTTACTGTGCTTCCATAAGAAGTAACAAACTTAGCATCCATAAGAAGTAAGATTAGTGAGGATACCAGGATACCAGGAAAAATCACAGTGTAAGAACAAGTGATGGATCAACTCCCTCTCCCTCTTGCATAAAGAACATATATCAGAAAGGTTCTCCAAAATAACACCATTCCTTCTAAAGCTTATCCACAGCAGACACTTTGCAAGTTTTCACCAATCAACAGAAAGCCTCCACTCTAGGAAGGGCTAAACCAAGCTAAATAGACGCACAAGCTAAAACATCAAAGTAACTCAAATTTTTAATGATAAAAATATAGAAGAAAAAGCATCTCCAACCAAAATTGGAATTCAAAAAAACTAATCCACTATATCAACGTGGATCATGAACCTGCAGCAAAACAATGACCACATGGTGCACAACCAAGCAAAGATAAGCATCACAAATGTGAAGCAAAGCCTTAAAAAAAACACATATATCAAGAAAAATAGCACATAAAAATTTCATAACTAAATTTCATCCTATAGCATCGAAGCAAAACACAGTAGCTCAAAGAAGAGGCATTTTTGTCTAAAGCTTAGCATTCACTAAAAGATAACTCATTAGGCATTTATGGCTCCAGTGATCAAATATAACCAGTAACATAAATTCTAATATTTTATAATGCAGAAAGGATCCATGCTAACCGTTTGATCATATCTCTCAATTTATTGAGTGCATTTCATGTCTCTTCATCTGTTGTCTCTGCTAGTATTTGTTTGTGCAAATATTAAATTGATCTTTTAAGTGTAGCGCTAAAAAGGATAGCCTTGAATTGGATATGTTTGCTCAAATCTGTAACTATCTTCAATAGTCATCTTGTTTCAGTTGATGTTTTATTACATTAGGCATATTTGAACTTGATGGGAGTTTTTTTCTTTCTTGTTGAAACTTAAGATTCAATTGAGATCAGTCCTTTGCTCTTCCTTCTTCCCCTATTATCACCATCTTCCTTATATTTCAGCTTGATTTAATGGAAAAATGGGTGATCTCTCTTCATTTTATTAGTTTTCTTGATCTGGGTGTTGTGTCATTGCATCAGATCATTATTACCCATCTGGGTCTTTTTGTTTTAGTAGATGAAAGTCACTCAACTGACCCAAAGCTCTATTCCATCCTATATTGTACTCAGATTTGGCCTTTATGCATGACTAAATTTGAAGACAGTGAAATTTAAAGACTTAAGAAGCTTATTACAACGAACTGAAACAATTTAATGAGGTGAGTTATGCATGGAAAAGGCTTATGAAAGGATTTTTTTTATCATAAACAATCTTAAAGCAAAAAATAAATTACCATGATTAGTGGCTTGGATATCTTCATCAGAGCTTTCTCTACTTTCATCGATAGAGGCCAATGACTGGCTTGGATTAGCATCAACTAACCTGAAATAAATTTTTATAAATATTAGACTTATATGAAATTGTGTATAAATATTAGACTTATATGGGGGATAACAACATAAATCAAATTAAATTGTGTACCTGTTCAACAACACTGGACAATTACGTTTGTCATGTGATACACCGCGCTTGTTGTAGCCCTTACATAGACGGCCTTTTGTTGCCTTTTCCTTGGACGACTTGAGTCTCTTCGCGCATCCTTTCGTCACAACATGACCTGGCTCATTATACTCAACCACATTGCTATCCACAACTGCCTTCCCATTATCAATGGTTGAATTGGATGGATTGTTTAACATCAACTGCTTTAATTTCATTTCCAATTCATTATGACCACTGATTAAACATTCAAAACCTTCTTTAGATTGACTAGCTGTGTCAATAAGCCCTGCAAACATACAAGACAAGTGACTATGTCTAGCCAAGCATAGGTCAACACCTTCTGATCCACCCGACCCCACCATGTCTACAAATGAATCTCTTCTAACACCCTTCGTCCATCTTCTCAATATGTAACGCTCAGGTAAAAAGAATATAGCATATCTCTTCAAGACACACAAAACATGACAACAAGGGATGCCTTCAAATTCAAAATTGTAGCAAGAACAATATGCATGCTTCTCGTCTTTTTTCCATAAAACCTCTCTTTCAAATTCCCTTTCGTCGGAATAATTTGTCACAACGAACTTACAACTGACATCATCCTCGTAAACAATATTTTCTGCAACTAACATGGTGGTTAATAACTCATCTTGAAACTTATAAAATATGTTCCTTGTGTATACTTCGGCCATTTGCTTTTCCATTGGTGAAAATGTCTTCATTTTAGGCCTCCCATTACTATTTTCGAAATCCTCTTTCTTTTCAAGATACCTTAAACGTTCCACCTCGGCATCAAAACGCAATATGAAATCAAGTAGGGAATTCTTGTACTCAACGTATTGCTTCACAAATGCATTCATGCTTTCACTTCGTTGAGTTGTCGACATGCCACCAAAGAAATTTTTCTTTAAATATGTCGGAACCCACATATGACGAATTCTAAAAATATCCGCCAACCAATCATTCTCCATAAGCTCATTGTCTGTTATGATCTGATTCCAAAAACTGTCAAATTGATCAGTAGATGCTGAGTTGTGAACACACTTTTTTATCTTTTCTATTAAACCCTCATTGTGAATATGAAGCCCTCCCAAATTCGTCGGCAACTTATCCAAAATGTGCCATAGACAATACCGATGAACAGTAGTTGGCATGACATTTTTAATGGCTTTTGTCATAGCCAAGTCTTGATCTGTTATAATACCCTTTGGTGGACTATATGACATGGCCTTAAGCCATGTGTTAAACAACCACTCAAATGACTCGGTTTTTTCATTTGGTAGAAAGCCACATCCAAATAAAGTAGTTTGCCCATGATGATTGCAACCTACAAATGCGGCAAAAATAAGTTCATAACAGTTGGTCTTGTAGGTTGTATCAAATGTAACAACATCACCAAAGATTTTGTAAGCGGAACGAAATGATCCGTTTGCCCAAAACACATGCGTTATCTTTTTATCTGCATCTCGCTCAATGGTATATGTGAAACCATTTCCCATTTCTTTCCGGTTTTCAAAAAGTTGAAATAGCAACTGTCCATCTAGCCCCCTTTTCTTTTCCTTTTCATCCCTACGGTGATTCCTGGCATCCGTATCTGTAAATCCAATTTTGTCCAATCCCCCAGACTGCGATGCAAACACTTGCATTTGTTGTTTGCTTCGCACATTTGCAGCATCATATGCATTTATAAGTCTTCTCTTTGATTCTGGCACTTCACGATGCGACCTCAACATAAATCTCTTACTTGGAGTAGCGGGGGCATGAGAGTGTTGAGGAACAAACTGGGACACCACATAACCACCTGATTTATCTAATTTCACTTGCAACTTAGCCATACAATCGAATCTTGTTCCCATTCGACGTCTTTGAACCACTTCCTTACCAATCCAATGTCTCTCATCTGTTTTACCCTGCTTTGAACATACAAATCTTTTCCATACAACCTCCTCATCTTTACCTCTATTACTAGATTCTTTTCTCACACTAAATCCAGCAAGTTTACCATAAGCATTGTAAAAGTTATATGCCTCCTCTAAATCATCAAAATGCATGCCCAATCTTGGTGTCATGTTTTCATCTACAACCGGACAGTGGCAAATTGGTGATGAGGAGCATGAGGTCATATCCATTTGCAATCTGGATGACAAATAATTAAAATTGGACATGAATAACGGACCCAAATAAAGAAATGGGCATGTTGTTTTTTTTTGAACAATTTTGCTACCTCTTACAATTATCGTGTCTCTAAAATGACAATAGTATCAAATATTTAAGAAAACCTATCAATCAACCATATGAAATGCAATGGGAAAGAAAAGATTAAAAAGCATTTGCCTATTAATTCAACAAGGAATTTTGGATATATTAGTTCTAACTCAAAATCTACCACCCAACACTAGTTTATGCAAAAAAACAAGGTTCATTCATTAGGATGACCCGAGTCACCTATAAAACTGCCATTATTACACACAGAGAGAAACTTGTGGTTATTTAGTGAATAGCATCAACCCAACTGACCAACTCCTCACAATGAACACATCCCAATTTGACACTGCTATGACTGTAATGCACCATACATTCTTTGATGGCTGGCAGGATAAATTTATTAAAACATAAGGCATTACAGAAAAGGACTAGAGATTGTAGGGTCTTCTGAAACTACTTGGCATGCCCATTTTCCCACCTTTCTACCATTAAATGGTAACTTCGACCCTTTGTCATGTTGCTTCTGCCATGGGATTTTCCCACTGGAGATTAGAGCAATTTTAGTTCAACTGAAGTGCAAACACATCAATGAAATCCCTCACTTGTCTAGTATATGACATGTCTATATGCTATACAAAATGATGATTAACCAAAGTTACCACTCCATAATCAACCAAAATCCTACACTAATGAGATCTACGATGAAAGACAGGGAAATTTAAAGACTGCCATTCCATTCCAATCATTTTCACAAATTCCATCCATTCCATACAACGAACTAAAAAAAACAAAAAAAAACATCAGCATTCTCATATTTCAACTCAAGAAGGAACTATTCTTACCTGCAGCAAGAGAGAGGGGGCTGAGAGGGATCAAGCGAGGGAGCAGCAACTCAGCTGCAGGTGTGTCAATCGGGCGAGAGAGAGGTAGATGTCCGCAGCAGCAGCAGGGCTTCGCCGCAGAGAGGGAGAGAGAGATGAGCAGCAGCGGGGGAGAGACAGTAGCGAGGGAGATAGCTGAGCTGAGAGAGAGAGATCAGGCGAGGGAGACACAGCAGCGAACGAGAGAGCTTCGCAGAGAGAGAGATCAGGCGAGAGACAGAGAGCGAGAGAGATCGTTGTCGTGAGGGAGAGAGATCTCAGGGGAGTCGCCGTCCGATCTAAGTCGTCCGAGAGAGAGAGATGCGAAAGAGAGTCGAGAGGCAGAGAGAAACGACAGACAGAGGCAGAGCAGTTTCAGAGAGGCAGCGATCGTCGACTGGCCGTCGTCGAGAGACAGAGAGACAGAGTCGAGAGACAGAGACGAGAGAAGAGAGTCGACTGGCCGCCGTCGTCCGAGAGGCAGCGATCGTCGTCCGAGAGGGAGAGGAGTTTCAGAGGAGAGACGAGAGACGGAGACGAGAGACGGAGGAGAGGAGTTTTGCAAAACAGAGGATAGGTGATTTTGAAATGAGTTGGGGGAATACTGTTTCGTGAGAGCGGGAAACGAAAATTTTATTCAGCGTTGTTGGGCCAGTGCGTTGGGCCGTCGCACGCGTGCAGCTTGGGATAACACAGGCTGCAGCCTGTGTGATCCCCTCTATATATATATATATATATATATATATATAAAAGGGTTGTTTCCTTGAGCAATAGCCCTTCTTAATATCAGCTGCAGCCTTCGACACATGCCTGCAGCTGATATTAGAGGGAGATTGCAGCTAAGGAGAGCAGGAGCCTATATATATATATATATATTTAAAAAAAAACAATACTCCCATCTAATCATTCTAAGCATATCGTACTGGCGAACAATTTATATCTATTTATAATCGATCCAACCATTGAGACCACTTGGATGAGTCCGAATCTACAGGGGATGTGTAAATTTTAGGGAGTATGTGTGGTCCAGTACAGTCGGATGGACCATCACATAGGCTCCACTGTGGGTGCACGTATTGACAGTGTGCATGCAGTGTGCATTGGATAATTCATGTAATTACATAAATAAACGTAAGGAAGCTTTATTAGGTGCGCCCCTCCCGGTTGCTGTTGTCAAAGTGTGTCAACAGCGCTCCCTCAAGTCTCTCTCCCTCTCTCTTTCTGTGAGTGCAGAGTGCTTCCGTTCTAAGGTCCGAGTGTTTCCCACCTCTATTTTCCTTCTTTCTTCTTCTTCTATTATTGTATTTTTTTGTTGTTGTTGTTGTTATATATTTTTCATATGTATGAAGTAATTGTTTGATTTAGATCTGTGGTGTGGTGGGGATGATGGGATCGATATCCTGCAGAAAATGGATGATCGTGCTCTCCTTAATGATAAATGCTCCATATTTCTAAACTATATGGGTTCTCGCAGCAGCACAAAAGAAAGAAAGAAAGAAAAGTCCTCCAACACAGCACAAGCACAATGGTCTTTTTGACTTTTTCTTTTTGTTATCTGGATTTTGCGTCGAAATCTATGATTAGAGAGAGAGGGAAACAGTGGCGATCGTCGTCTTGCATGTCTTGCCCACGGAAGGGGTTTAGAATTTAGATGATTTTGTCCTGGTTAATCTCGATCTCGCCTTCCGTTTGGTTAAATTGGTGGCCAAGAAGAACATTCATTTTCGGGGTTTTTTTTTTTTTTTTTTACCTCAAAATCATCATCATCATCCTTAGATCAGCAACTTCAAAATTTTGGGAGTCAAAATGTGGCTATATTTCGCGTTTGATGTAGAAAGTCCGGATAGCTAATGTCATCGGACCTAGTTCATGTTTCTAGACTCGGACTCGGCTGAGTCCCATGCGACTCTGCCGTGATGACTTGGCCGAGCCGGCCGGGTCCCGAGTCCCATTTTTTATACCTCGGCTGGCTTACACCAAAAGCATTATGCAAATGAGGTATATATTAAAAGGGGAAATCTTCTCCTAGGAGCGAACCCCCACCCATGTACGATTTGATGTGAGCAGAGCGGAATAGAAGATGGAACCGTCCAAAGTTGAGGATGGACTAAGCCGCCTCAAGGTAAAATTATCCAAATTCGAGTATGGACCAGACCTCCTTGTGTAAGCACAGATTTTAGGGATAATTTCTGATATCCTCATCTCATTTGTTCTCATTTGTTCTTCTCTACTAAATAGCTAATGCTGAATATATATATATATATATATATATAGAAATAACTTTAAATTTACACCTATAATCAAGGATAATTGTCGCTAACTCGGAGAAAAAATATGGGATATTTATCACTAAGTAGGAAAGGAAATATGCTGACAACTCTTACTTGATCTTACAACCTGATAGATAAGATTGAGACTACTTTTGCTAATTCTTGCAAAGCATCCTACTCTGGATCTACCCACCATAATAGCAGGCTCGTTAGCTTGTCCAACAACTCAGTCCATATCGCTCTGGGTTCTTATCACAGTCCAGCTCTATAGTCCTGCCTTAATGAGTGCAACCCCTTTCACTCTCGTCATCTAACAATCTGGCATGAGGCTCAATTTTACACTCATCAAACAAAAGTCTATCGTCAAAATGCCCTTAGACTTTAAGGTGGTTAAATAAAGGGCTAAGATTATGTGACATGGCGAGCTGCACCACATCTGAACACCATATGGTTTGCTCATTGGAGAGGAATTCCCATATTAAACACTGGGTCTAGTAACACAATTAAGTTTTGATCAACATCAAGCGTCACTAATTCCGGAGCGATACGACAGTCATTCTCATGGTCTAATAGTCCCAATTTTAAATTCAGGTTTGCGATGGCATGTTCAATGTAATTTCGGTGCTTCATTTATTTATTTATTTATTTGAAATGTACACTTGCTTGAACCTGCAACCTTGTCATTGTCACAACGATGGCCTTTCAGTTGTAGATCTAATAGGCACTATTACACTTGTCTCCATGTCCTTGTCGTATCAACTGGCTAATTTCTTCACCAAGGCACTTCCGAGTTCTGATGGCTAGATTCTTTCATCTACTTAATAATCGTTTGATGCATTAACTATTGCACTGTGACCTTGATGGGGTGTTAAAGGAGTAGATGGGCCATGTAGATTATGTAGTCTGTGATGTACCATTATCTTAGGAGATTAGTTTATTTTTTGGTTAGCTAGACTTTACTAAAATTATGAAAATCATATCTTTGTAACATAGTATCTTTACAATTTCTGCATTTGTATGATCCATTCCTTTCTCAGCTAACAAAATAAAGAACCAAACTTCAAATATAGCATTGGCTCACTGGCCCCAAGGGCTTAGCTGTCCAAATATGTGGTTAACAATGCCACAAGGCGTAGGCCATAACCCCCTTGGACTGATGTCATGTAAGGGTTGTTTTCATTTCTTTTGCACACTCAGACTTGCTGATGTAGTCTTTGGCCATAGCTGTACACGTGCTCCAAGCCACTACACAAGTATGCGAAATATATACATTCAAGCATTTATATGCCTATCCTTCTAATTTATTTATTTTTGTTCTGTTCACTTGTGTGTATAAAAGGCATTCAATATCTTTTTCATAGAATTTTCTACAAGTCTCTGTAAATTTTCACAGTGAAATTAGATATGGTCAAGTAATATCTAAGATAAATGGTACTGCATGAATCATTTTCATTTTAGAAAATTGGTTTGTCTGGTTTATAAGGAGATCTTTGTATTAAATTTACTGTGTTACTTCTCAGTGATATGGTTAAGGTTCATCTTCTGCTATATCTTTTCCAGTATCAAAGTTCCAAAATTGGATGCATACTTCCCTCAGTTTGCAACTTTTCATGAGACATTGAATTCGTAGACACATATAGTTTGCATGATTCCTTAAAACATGTGATTTTCTAGGCAAAATGCAAGGTGCAATTCAAGCAATCAGATACCATGGAAACATTCTTAAACAAGCTGTTGTACAACATGTGCGCATTGTGGATCCAATCATGCGGTCTGCTATATTTTCACATTTCAAATCAGCTTCCTCCGCTCGCTTGGAAGAGCATGGGTTTGAAAGTACCACAATTTCAGACGTCCTAAATTCCAAAGGTAAAGGTGCCGATGGATCTTGGCTTTGGTGCACAACAGATGATACCGTTTATGATGCTGTGAAGTCGGTATGTTCGTGCTTTTAGAGTTTGGAGCAGTTTTCTTTATTCGATCAATTCTTTGTCAATTCAAGTTGAACTTTGAATTTCCATTCAGGTGCCACTTGTCATTAATCGGTGGTTGACGTCCATTTTTTGCACACACTACATTGTGTGGAAACAGAACATACATGACTAGTGCATATTTGTACTTTTGTGTCTCTTTCCAAATGTCATGAAATCATTTAATACTAAATTCATTGTAGATGACACAACATAATGTTGGAGCTTTAGTGGTGGTTAAGCCTGGAGAGCAGAAGTCAATTGCCGGAATAATCACTGAGAGAGGTAATGAAGAAATTTTTATCAATTATGTATCAAGTCACATAAACTAATTTGCTTGTTTTCTATTGACTTATGTTATTGTTGATAATGTTGAATTTTTCTGTCTGGATGCAGATTTGAGATGTAAAATTGCAGCTTAGTTATGTTTTATAGTAGTCTGACCATGCTAATGCTTCTTAAACTAGGGATTTATATCATGAAAATCTAAGTCAGGTTTTTTATTGCAATAGAGGTCAAATTCTAAATTGTGTAGATCTTTTCCCTCAAATTGTTTCACACTTTCCCTCAAATTGTTTTACACACTTAAAAAATACTGTAATTTGTTGCAAGGAAACATACAATTTTTTCCTCTTTGAGATGGTAATGGGTTGATTCTTAAGCTAACGAGTTATAAAGGTAAGCTTTCCAAAGGGAAACCCAAAGCATAACAATGTAATGGTGTATCTGTACCAGTATGGTTACAATGCCAAAGATCAGAAACAAAATTTGATCAAACTGATTAGAAGGGATGGCCCATATGATGGTGAGAGAACGACCAGATGAGCAACTTCATAAGTAATATAGGAGATATTTTGAAAAGTTCTCCTATTTCTCTCAGGCCAAATCATCGAGAAGACAACAACAAAACCGTACTCTGCAATATTGATCTTCTGGAGAGTACGCATAACTCCAACCAAATCTGCAACATTCGTTTTATTTAATGAGGCGTCACCTTGGGTTCCAATAACCTAAAAAATAACTCCACGCCAAGGTTTTAAAACTTGGATGACTCAGAGGTGACCAGCCCAATTGGACCGAGTCATGCGCCGTAAAGCCTCAAAAACTTAACATTAAAAAATAATTATTCTTATTTACACCTTCATTATTCAGTTCATGAAGGGGATCCCATATCAAATTTTTGTAAGGCGTGCAGTCTAGTGAAAGTCTTTGGCTGAGGGTTTTATCCCTTCTCTTTATGCAATTGCAACCATCCCTACAGTGTATTTTGCAGACAATATGGATGTATGAGAGGTGAGATTAATTGGACTTTGATCTTTTAACAAAGCTTATTAATGTTGAGATGAATTCTTTGATTGATCTTCTAAACTTTATTCATGGGCTATTTATAAGCTCCTTCCGAGGTCTTATTTTTCTGTTGGACTTATATCCTAGAAAATATGTTAATGGTTGATCAAATTATTAAGCACGAGACCAAGATACTCCCAGAATGATAAGAACTCTAGTATTTGTTAAAATTAAAAAACTTAGGTCTGATTCTGGGGGTAAATATATCAAATTATTAAGCATGAGAACAAGATGCTCCTGGAATGATGAAAAATCAATTATTTGTTAAAATTAAGACATTTAGGTCTGATTCTGGGGGTAAATATCTTTCTTTTCAAATTTCAGAAATTTCTATCACAACATAGCACAGGTTGCCTGGTCATTGTATGCTGGAACAGAATAGAGCGGCTAGCATATACACATTCTACATATTGCCAGTTCCCTTTTTCATGCATCCCATATTCCCATTCCCATGTTCCACATGGCTTTTGAGCAGAAGCCATTCTTACCTTGGTCTATCTCATCAACTAAGGACTACCCTCTGTTCTTTAAGGATTAACTACTTTTTATCTGGTAAATACTCTTTAACTCACCCACCCATGCTACATAGGTCCCGCACCAACAAGACAACGACCTGGATTGAACCATTGTTGTCCCTGTGGAAGGAAATGCCTTACCACTGTTCTGTCCGTGGATTGGAAGGGTTAACGCCTTTTGAATCATTTTTTCTCATTGACACCTTCCAGTCAGGATCTTCCCCTTTTTGTGTGCACTTGCTTTATTCTACTTCCAAAATGTGAATGGTTGAAACTTTCTCCTGGAGCTGCTATCTGTGTGCATCTTATTAAGTCATGGAATCGAACAGAAAGGATATGGTTATAAGATCCACATACAAACTTTATTCAAATTTCTTTGGCCTGCCAACTTTCTGAACAGACGCCCTTCTAGTCTTTACTAGCTACGCCTTTGTGTCCTAAAGAACCATCATGTTACACTCTTGGGGCACATTTGTGTAGCGTCCATGGAAAATCGGTTTTGCGGACTTCTATTTTTCCACTAGAGAAAATTTCCTAGGACCCAAATTGGAAATGCTTTTCTGTTGAATCACGGAAAATCAATCTCATTTTTGCACTTTTCCTTGTAGAAAAATGTAGAAGATCATTTCTCTCTATTGTTTCTTTTCCTGGCTTTTGGTGCAACCTGGGCCTGTTTGGTGACTTCACTTTACTAGTGAAATTTGGTGAAGGGTCATTTCGAGAGATAATAAAAGAGGAGGGATAAAATCCAAAAGTACCAAATTAAAAAAAAAAAAAAAAAAAAAAAAAACCTCTACCTTTTACCCAAAAAAAAATCAAAAAGTTACTTTCTAATGTCGCTAAATGTATCACCCTTCAATTCTTCTTATATATGCTATTTCTAGCCTTTTATGAATGTCAGAATGTGCCAAACATCCTAAGTGACTTCTTTTTTCTTGAAAGAAATGTTTTTTTTTCCTTCTATAGCAGCTGCGTAAGTTGCACCTCATATCGTCATTCTTAATTCCATCATTTCTTGCTAGTAGTCTGGCGCGGCCTCTCCATCTCAGTGGCATTTGCTTTTGACTTTTGTATTTATTCATTCGCCAACATTCTACTACATACACCATAGTAGGTCTAACTGCAACTCGAACTGAATCCCATACAATACATATGTCCTCATCCTTAATCTCTGTATCCATTAAACCTAATTCTGGATAAATAAGCTAATTCTTATTGCAATATTTCATGGTTGATTATGCAATGGCAACAAGTATGCTAGCACCAAGTGAATGGCCAGAACAATGGTGTCACCAAGTATTTTGAGTAACTGACCAGAATTTGATCCTCGTTATATAAGAGAAATATTATCGTTCAGCTGATTATACTGGATGCAGTTTTTTCCCACTGTCCTTCATGAAATGTATCAGCAACTATTGGTTGATCATTACCTAAAGAATAAGATACCCTACTTGTACACTGCCAGCAATTATTTGGTGTATCTCAAGCACTTTGACAAAGTGTGGATATATTCATCCATTAATGCATTGGACTTTTACATGGTTTCAGACTATCTCAGGAAGATCATTGTGCAGGGAAGATCATCGAAGTCAACAAAAGTTGGCGACATTATGACTGAAGAGGTATCATCACTACTACCATTGTGGCTCCTGATTACAGTGCAGTTGCAAGTTTCTGACCTTCTTGTGACTTGTGTTGTATATTCCTTTTTCATTATTTGCTTTGCCGACAGAACAAGCTCATCACAGTGACTCCCAATACGAAAGTTCTTCGGGCAATGCAACTGATGACTGGTATATGACATGCCATGGAGTTATACAGAAACTGAGTGTTATCAATGAATTGATGATGATATTGTTCATTTTGGCAGAAAACCGTATCAGGCACATTCCTGTGATCAATGACAAGGATATGATCGGAATGGTCTCCATTGGAGACGTTGTTCGAGCGGTGGTAAGTGAGCACCGGGAGGAGCTGGACCGCCTGAACGCATATATCCAGGGCGGTTACTAAGAGTTTGTTCCACCACAATGTTGACGACGACGACGACGACGACGAAGGCAAGCTGATGCATTTGAAGTGGGTACCGACTATCAAATGCAATGTGTGTTATACCTTGTTGCATGCTTCTTTCTCATGGTAATGTCAGTAAGTTGAGGTTAGTCTTGTCTTACCTACCAACTGAACTGGTTCTGATCAGCTGTGGTGATGTATTCAGAATAATACAGCAACTTACCGAACTAGGGTTTTGTCATAAGATGAAGCATTGTCTTTGGTTGGTCCTAGATCAAGTTTTTTGGCTTTTGCATGGATTTAATTTTAGCTACTTTGATAAAATTTTCTTTCATCCATGCTTTTTTCTAAAACTGCACAGAAGTCCCTTGTGAATTTCCTTGATGGATTGTTAAGTAGGATTTCTTAATCCTTCTGAAGAGGCTCGACTCATGTAAGGGTCACTTGCCCTGCTGAGTGGGGAACAGGACTGATAGGGGGCTCTTGACTGGAAAAAATGAGAGAACATGCGGGCAGAGAACGGGTAAAGTGGGAGATCAAGCCGCACTTGTATCTTTTGCATGGGGGAGTGGCATGTGGAGAGGCTTAGAACCATGCAGCACCTGGGCTCAAGGAGGGGAGAGATTTCAAGACTCGAACGGAAGTTTTATCATAAGCAAAGAAGGATAAATGGGATACGCAAAGCAACTGAGGAATTATGTCACCAGTGATCAAGCGTGTCCCATCATTGGATTGAGCACAAGCGAAAATGTGATTTATTCCATTGGAGTCAACTCACTAGTTCCAGATACATGTGGTCAATCAGACTTTGGTTGGCACGTCAATTGAAGTGGAGTATTTGTATTGTGCTGTATAATAATCACAGTTACAGTTGTGTGGTGTGAGCGGCGGCTTAAGGCCTGTTTGGCAACGTGCTGTTCGGAATTCAGATGTTCGGAAGTCCCTTAGAGAAGAGAAGGAGAAAATTCAACTTATTTTTTAGGAACTCTGAAGACTTACCAAATAAGTTATTTGGTAACGTTACTATTTAGGAACTTACTTGGTAACAGCATATAGTCTCAGCAGAATAATTTCAATGCACAGCAGCAGTCTCAGTTGAATTATTCATCCCCATCTTTTTGAGAAGAGGAGGAGACTATCTCAGGAACTCTTTTTTTTTTTTTTTTTATAATGTTATCAAATAAGTTCTGCACAGTATAATCTTAGCAGAATAAATCAACTTAATGCCGAACGCGGGCCATAGTTTCATGAATTGTTGATTGAATATGGTGTGCAGAAGTAGAGCACATTTCATGTTTGACAAGTGGTCTCATTTATTTGTTGTAATAAATCTTAGGAAATTCTTTCTCATTTTACTGGGGCCCGGCAGATAATTAAGCTGTCAAAATTGAACTTCTTTTCTTATCAACCAAACGTGCCAAAAGATGATGATGGTGGTGACGACGACGATGAAAGAAAGAGGGGGATGATATACAAGAGCATTCAAGACCGAGTGATATACTATCGATTAAATGACTCATGGCACAGAAGAAAGATGGAAGTCGAGTTATCTAAAGAGAGGAATTGACACATTTTCAATCGGTAATTGCCATTGGATTGAATCTAAAATTAAAATCTATCAAATCAAAAGTCAGAAGGGTTGGGATATCTGATGTGGCTGGTTTTATGTATTAGCCTAAAATAGACTTCCCTATTTTCCGTTCACTACTATTAGGCATGGATCCAAGTTGGTCTCACAAGTTGGACTGTACCACACATGAACAGTATACTTTTTCTGTTGCAGGGAAAGTGGAAACAAACAGGATTGGCGTACGTACCCCCATACCACACTCGTCCACCTTTTAAACTCGACCCACCCACCATTGATGGCGTTCATAGGATGGGAAGTAGCATACCAAGTCTGGGCCCCACCCCTGCGATGGTTTCATAGGTCTGATTTAGATTTAGTGCTGTTCATTCAATAATAAGTATGCATGTGTATATATTTTTGGGTAAGCTCAAAATTTAGAGAAAAAAAAATATAAATAAAGCAGGCAGGCAGAGAAGATAAGGGAGGAGAAAATTCAAAGGTGTGCCTGGAGTGGACTGACGACCCCTCCTGATTCCTGTCCTCGGTTGCAATTATTAAACCAGGAGTGGAAACCCTACGTACTCCAAGCAACCAACCAACCAAACCCATTGGAATCGCCAAGTCTATATAAGTCAAGTGGGAATTTCAGTGCACCCACAGACCACAGTGATATAAAAATAAATATAACAATAAAAATAACACATCAACATCAACATCATGGATGCTGCTCCTGCTGACGGAAAAAAATATTCCTAGGACTGCAATGCAGGGAATCCTTATCTTCTTCTCTCTCTATCCATTATCCAATTATGGTACATATACATATAGAAAAAGAAGAAAATGATAAATAGAGTATATACATTGAACTTTACATGCTAATGCTAATGCTGATGCTGATGCTGCATTCATTCATTCATTCACAGTGAATGCATAGACATTGATAGATGCAATCATTTCATCTCGCTGTGGCTGTGGCAACAAATAGCTAACACACAGCACAGGGCATCTTCCTCTTCCTCTTCCGGGATCCCAAACTCTCTCTCTCTCTCTCTTTCTCTCTCGTGTCTGTTTCTCCGTTTTAAGGTCCGATCATTTTCTTCCCATCTCCGTTCTCTTTCTTTCTCATATCGTTATTAGTATTAGTATTAGTATTAGTATTATTACTACTAGTACTAAGTACATTAGAAGAATGAATGAAATTATTGTATATGGATGGATGGAATCGATCCATCTCCAGAAATGATGGATTGATTGCCCTCCCTCCTCGATCAACTTAAAGTGCAGGGAAGTGAAGTTTGTACATGGTCAATGGATGGATGGTTTCTATTTTTTTTAAAAAAATTTCGAGTCTTTAGCTCTCACTCAGCATAAAAGCCCCCACTTTTCATTTAGATTGCGTTTCTGTCCAAATCTATAAATCTATTTGTTAGTTGAGGAGGGAAGCCTTCTTCTTCTTCTCCTTCAACTTCGTCTTTCATGCAATTAGGTCGATAGTGGTGACTAGTCACTAGTCATTCGTTCGTGTTTATCTTTTCATCAACCGCCGCCGAAGGTACTTCATTTATTATGTGTTGTTTATTGATCATTATGCAAGTCACTACTCTATAGATATATATAATGTTTAGGGTTAATATGAGAAACAGATATCAAATATACATGCTATGCATGACCATGTTACTTGTACTGCCCAAATTAAACAAATTTTGGTCTTTTTTTTTTGGTCTTTCCCATCCAAATTTTGGCATTTTCTATCACAATAACACACACTTGATCAAAAATGGACTGTCCGGGTGCAAACACAAAGGCATATTAGATATTGCAGATCTCTGCTCCATGCAATCCCACTCCCATGCTTCACATGGTTTCAAGTCTTTAGGAAGATACCCTTTTACCTTTCATTCAAAACCATCCTATTATAAAGATTTCAAGTTTTTTGGTTGCGTATGTATATTTAATTTGTTCAGCTTCCTAAACATGAAAGTACTAAGCGCTCACCTCGTGCTGCTATTTGCATCTTCCTTAGCCATGGTATTGGGTATAAATGTTACCAACAATGTAATGGCATGGCTTGTTGCCAACCGCCTCTGTATTTTCAGACATATGACATTCTTTTGGAACTAGTGACATTCTAGTCCTTGCTCACCTGTTGCCTCTGCCCCTGATCATTTTGTTCTTCCAACACAAAGTTACCCCCTCTTTGCACTTGCACTCCCATTTCTCGCCTTGGTTTTATGGATTTGAATTGATACACTTTGTTCTAGATGCCAGTCAGTCGTTACATGTAGCTAGCTATTTATGGCCATAATGAACCCCACATCATCCTCTTTGGCAGACAACAACGGCAAAAGAACTAGTTGCTTTGAAAAAGACTCACACTGGTGATTTAATTCAGTTACTACAGAGTTAATAAGCAAGTGGGTTCCAATAGGTTTACAAATTAAAGCCAAAACCGACATGTCCATCAATCAATGGGAAGCTCGTCTCATCTCCAAAGGGTACAAACAAAAATACCTCATTGATTACGACGAAACCTTTGCACTAGCTACCGAGATGACTTCTGCTCGGGAAGTCATTATGTGTATGTCTATGGCCTTTGTAATGCATTTCTTTCTAAGAGAGTTTACATCCATCCTTCTTCAGGATTTCCTCATAAGCTGCATCATATTTGTCATCTGAAACACACACTCTATGGCTTGAACCAAGCTCTGCGTATCTAGCTTGATTAGTTTTGCACTGTGATTGATATGATTGTTACAGGTGATGATTTTGAGGATATTCCTGGTCTTAAATCATATCTTCATCAACAATTTGAGTTGCAGGACCTGGGTTATCTTCAATATTATCGTGGCATTGAAATAGCCTACTCATTGGATGGATATATATATATATATTTTCACAAATGAAGCTTATCAATGATGTTTTCGAGCGAGCCAATCTAACAGAGGACAAGATCATCATTTGTATTGAATGATTGGGAACTGCTGCCTGATCTAACTCGTTATGAGTAAATCGGAGGCAGTATTATTTACCTTACTGTGACTTGGACAAACATTCGTCTGTGGTAAATCTGTGTTAATAAGTTTGTAGCCTTTCCAACTTTTCTTCATTGGTCTGTTGTTATACGCATTATTGGTATGTTTGTAGTACATTCTCTAAAAGACTCTTGCTTTCTTCTCACAATCCACTTACTCTTCGAACATATTCCAATCCTAACTGGTCTGGAGATATAACTGATCACAAATGTACCATAGGTTACTGTTGCTTTTATAGTACTTCTTCTATTTCTTGGGAAAGCAAAAATCAGTTTACCGATTTGCATACCTCGGCTAAAGCAGACTACCGTGATCTTGCCCATACCACCTTTGAGTTGGTTTGGCATCAATGGTTCCTACAAGCATGGGTCTTTTTGTTGATCATCCAACTCCTCTGTATTATGGTAGCAAAAATGCTGCTTAAATTGCAGATAATGAAATCTTTCTTGAACACATCAAGCATATTGAGATTGATTGTCATTTTGTGTGACGACATCTTTTGCAAAGCACTCCTTGTCAGAATGACCGGCAGATTTCTTCATCAAGTCACTTCTAATGCCAGATTCCGTCATCTACCCTATATTCTCTTGATGCATCAACTCTTGTATCGTGAGCTTCAGAGTGGTGTCAAAAGAGTTAATGGACTGCGTATATTATGTAGTTTGTGATGTACCATATAGATTGTATGGACCTGTGATGCATTTGACTTTTTGATTGGATAGACTTTCCTCAAATTATGTAAGTCAATCTTTCCATGAGGGTAGTTTTTATATGAAGGCAAATGGATTTATCATATTGATCATCCATCCGCTTTTCTCCAAAAAAAAAAAGTTTCAATACCTTCCGAAACATACCCTTGTGTAATTCCTTACTAACAAAAAAGTACCAAACCTCAAATATAACCAGCCTTGGTTAACTGGCCCTCGGGGCTTCCCTGTCCCATATATATGTGGATAGTGGTGGTGCCACGAGATCTGGACCATAAACCCCATGGACTGATGCCATTTAAAGGTTCTTTTGCAAGGTCACACTTGTATAGTCTTTGGTCATAGCTATCACATGGTCCTTGTATCCGTGGTCGCGTCACGCAAGTATGCGAAATATATACATCATGGCATTTATATGTCTATCCTCCTAAAAAAACGTAACTGTACCTCATGTAAGTCGTTACTTGTGTGTATAGAAGATATGAGGTTGATCAATATCTTATTCTATTCATAGTATTTCTAAAAGTCTGTAAACTTTTGTAGTGGAACTATAGATAAGATATAATTTTATATAAATTTAAATGGCACTGAATGAATCAATTTTGATTTTAGAGATTTACTTTCACTGGTTTATAAGGAGATCTTTTTCTTAAATTTGCTTTTTGTAACTTGTTAGTGATTCAAGGTAAGGTTCATCTTTTACTATTTCTTTTGCAGTATCAAAATTTTAGAATTGTATGTGTGCTTTCCTCAATTTGCATACAACATCAAGTCATAGTCATATATAATTTGCATGATTCGCATTAAACATGTGCTTTTCTAGGAAATATGCAAGGTGCAATTCAAGCAATCAGATACCATGGAAACATTCTCAAACGAGTTGTTGTACAACATGTGCGTGTTGTGGATCCAATTACGCGGTCTGCTATATTTTCACGCTTCAAATCAGTTTCACCTGCTCTCTTGGAAGAGCATGGGTTTGAAAGTACCACAATTTTGGACATTCTAAAAGCTAAAGGTAAAGGGGACGATGGGTCTTGGCTTTGGTGCACAATGGATGATACTGTTTATGATGCGGTGAAGTCGGTATGTTTGTGCTTTTGGAGTTTGGAGCTGTTTTTTTTTTTTTCATGTGAATATCTTGTTGATTGGAATTCTGTCGATTCAACTTCAACTTCACATTCAGGTTGCCATTTGTCATTTGTTGGTGGTTGAGATCCCTGTGTTACACAACATTGTGGGGGAACAGAACGTACATGACTAGTGCATATTGAAAATATGGATTTCTTTTGTACTTTTGTAGGTTTTTTTTTTTTTTTTTTTGTCAATTTTCATGTAACCGATTACTAGTAAATTCATTGTAGATGACACAACATAATGTTGGAGCTTTAGTGGTGGTGAAGCCTGGAGAGCAGAAATCAATTGCTGGAATAATCACTGAGAGAGGTGAGGAAAAAGTTTTTATCAATTAACTATTGACTCTTATAAAGTAATTTGCTTATTGGCTATTTTCTTATGCTATTGTTAATATTGATGAGTTTTTCTGAGGCTAGACTCTAGATAAAGCTGCTTCAAACCTCGAAGACCGTATTTGATATTAATGATTCATAAACAAGTAGTTTGGTATTAAGATAGAACTTGGAGGCTATTTAAAATATTGCCTAAGAAATTCGGGGTGCTGATATAAATGTGACGGTTGTCAATTGCTCATCATCTAGCACTTCCAACACTTTGAAAGGCTCATGTACTGATTGTGCAGGTAGCCATAATTTATATATATATATATATATCAACAAGAAGGTAGCCATAATTGCACACGAAACTTAGTGGTTTGGACCATTTTAGTTGACATGCCACACTACTCATCTTTCTATAACTCACTCTGTGGTGGCTCACCTATTGAAAATTTGAATAGCTAAGGATGGATGCCCTTCCTTACATGAAATGCCACCAAATTTTACTCTAATAGAAGCTAGTCCCATCATAAGATTGAGAATATAATTAGTAATATGCTTGATCTTTGGTGGGACCAACTTCTCAAAACTATCATCTCTGCTACACTCATGTTTTGCATTTGTTGTTTCCTAAGTAGCTAGCATTATACTGTATAGGTCCTAGTTGGTTTAATCATTGTCCTCTAAAAATATTTCCTCTAATCAAGTCTATGCTCTCGACTTCGGCCATTCAACTCTTTTCTTACATTGAACATCCTCCTAGTCACTCCATCATTGCTAATTATAGAGCCAAGTTATAAGAATGAATCTCTTTGCGATATCTCTTGAGTTTCAGTTCTGGCAGTAGCTACGTTTATTTGCACATCCCCACTAAAGTTCCCAATCATATATTCCATCTCTGTACAACTTAATTTAAATCCCTTGGATTCTAAAGCTTCTGCATCATCTCTCAAATTTGACATTCACACTATCTCTTGATTCATCCGCAAACACTGTCATCTGTAAACAACATACACCAAGGTTTCCCTTGAATATGAGCATTAATCTCATTCATAATTAATAGAAAAGGATAAGAGCTTAATGTTAACCCTGATGCAAACATATGATCATTGAAAACTCACATGTCTTTGAGTAGCTAGCTCTCACACTAGTTACTCAAAGACACATGTTTTTAATGATGGCACTATAATATCTTAGGACACTCGTTTACTCTAAAATACACTCAATCAAATCTCTGGGTACCCTATAGTAGGCTTTCTTTAAATTGATAAAGATCATATGAAGTTTTTTCCTCTCCTCTTGGTACTTTTTTTTCATTACTCATCCAAGTGGAAAAATAGCTTCCATAGTTGATCTCGCTAGTGTTGGATGAGGATTTGGATTCCATTAATGTATTAGCTAATTCTCGTCATAATACTTTGTGGTTGATTATGCAGTGGCAACAAGTCCACGAGCACCAAGTGAATGGTCAGAACAATGGTGTTGAAAGTACTTTGTGTAAATGCAGTTCTTTTTTCCCCTTTCCTTCCCTAAATTCATATCTGCAACTATTGGCTGATCATTTCCAAAAGAATAAGATACTCAACTTGTATACCACTAGCAACCATCTGAACTTCTCAAACACTTTGAGAAAGTGTGGCTATACTCGTCCAGTGATGTATTGGATTTTTACATGGTTTCAGACTATCTCAGGAAGATCATTGTGCAGGGAAGATCATCCAAGTCAACAAAAGTTGGGGACATTATGACTGAAGAGGTATCATCACCACTTCCTTGTGGCTCCTGATTACAGTGCAGTTGCAAGCTTCTGACCTTGTTTTGACTTGTGTTGCGTTTTCTTTTTTCATTATTTGCTTTGCCTACAGAACAAGCTCATCACAGTGACTCCCGACACTAAAGCTCTTCAGGCAATGCAACTGATGACTGGTATATGACATGCCATGGCATTATCCAGAAATTGTGCATTATCAATGAATTGATGATGACCTTGTTCATTTTGGCAGATAACCGTATCAGGCACATTCCTGTGATCAATGATAAGGATATGATCGGAATGGTCTCCATTGGAGACGTTGTTCGAGCGGTGGTAAGTGAGCACCGGGAGGAGCTGGACCGCCTGAACGCATATATCCAGGGCGGTTACTAAGAGTTTGTACTGCCACAATGTTGATGATGACGACGACGAAGGCAAGCTGATGCATTTGAAGTGGGTACCGACTATCAAATGCAATGTATGTATATACTTTGTTGCATGCTTCTTTCTCATGGTAATGTCAGTAAGTTGAGGTTAGTCTTGTCTTATCTACCAACTGAACAGGCTCTTATCAGCAATGGTGATGTAATCAGAATAATACAGCAACTTACCCAACTAGGGTTTTGCCATAAGATGGCTTTAGTTGGTCTAGTTTTGGTTTTGCATGGATTTAATTGAACCACTTTGATAAAATTGTCTTTGCCCATGCGTTTTTCTTAACTACGCAGAAGTCCCTTGTGATTCAACTTGATAGATGGTCTATTAGGATATATGAATTTGTTGCTTTTGGAGAGGCTTGACTCATCTAGTTATGCAATGCAGTCAAGAATTTTTTCGAAAGGGTTAAGATTTCTAGCCTGTTGGGTGCGGGATTGATAGGGCTCTTGACTGGAAAAAAGATTGCACATTGGCGGAGAATGGGCATGAAGGGGAGATCAAAATCACACGTGGAGCTTCTACGAAGGGGTCATGCAGTCACAAAACTCAAGAAGAGGGGAGAGACTTAAAAGACTGAACAAAGGTCTATCAGAAGCAGAGCAGAATAAGAAAAAGGCAGCATTATGGGTGAAGTTTATTTCTTAGGACTAGGATAGGGAAGCAACCTGAGGAATAATGTCACCAGTCATCAATCAATATCATTAGCTGGAACTGTGGAACATTAAGTGTTGGATTGATCTAACATGCTCATCTGTTAAGCATCCATCCATTCGATAGTTCATCATGACAATGCAAAAAATAAAAAATTTGATGCACGAGTTGAAATGATTTGAGGACTGACACCACAATAATTTATCATATAATATAAATATTGTTAGAAAAATTGTACAGCAGTTCTGATTAGTATTGGAAATAATTGTTTTCTGCAAAATATTGCTATGAGAAAATGCTGGGATATTTTCAAGTTTTGGGGTTTCCTTGAGATCTTAATTCAGAAAATGCCAGAAACAATAAATTAGTTTTTAAATTATCTTAAGGAAAGATTTTCACAAACAATAAACTAAACTATGAGTAATAAAAATATAAAAATAACAGAGAAAGGATATATATTACTGTTAAGAGTGCTTTTATGAATTTTCCGCAATCTTACCATTTTATTTTTACCTAATCAGATCACAATTTTATTTTATTTTTGGTGACATTGTCATGTTAATGATATTTTTACTACATCTTAATTCTATTAGGAGATTAAGGTTTCCCAATATTTCAAACATTAAGATAATGTTTCTAAAATGTTTAAGATATGCGTGACACTAGTTCTATTTTCTTTAATGATTAGAGTCTGCGAAAAGGAGTGCATGGATTTAGAACTAGGAAGATAAGAAATGATTCAGAAACATTTTTTTTTTTTTCTTGTTCTTTTTTTGCCATGACTGGTGCCAGTTTCGGCTTTGTAAGAGTTCACAATGATACAATTCTTTTCTTTTCTTTTTCTTTCCCATCTTGCTTGTGTCCAAGGTTTTCATGTTGAATACAATTAAACACACAGCAGTGTTTGATGTCATATGCGGCTTTTGTGACATTACACATTACACTGACAGCATAAGAAGCTACAACAGCACTAATCAAATTTACAATATAATGAGATGCTGCTCCATACAAGCATGAGCTGGAGAATGGTTATTGATTAGAGGTGACAATGGGTCAGGTCACACCTTAGGGGCAGGTTTGGTAGTGGATTTGTTGAGTCTGGGCCCGGTTTGAGTTCAAAGATTTAGATCTTTGTCGTGCTCAAAGGAAGTTTGGTTTTTGGGTGCATTGACCTACCTTACCTTGCTACATTTATGGCCATTGAGATAATTGTTAATATTAATAAAACAGCATCTCTAAACTAACCCACACCTCCTCCACTTAAAACTTTGGTAGTTTGGTTATTGTTTCGGAAGTAGGCCTTTCTTGGGTTGAGACTCATCATTCCTCTGTGCTTCTTGTCCGTCATAAGTTCTACTTATGCACTCAATCTTACTTAAAGTGTTGCTTTTTGTTAATTTCATTTCTACTTATCCATTCAACCTCCATTTATGACCTTTTTTCCTCGGTGAGCAGAGACTGTTCCAATTAGAGGAATCAAATAGCAGATTTATACTACTACTACAGCTCAAATTGTAACTAGCTTCGAAAAGGTTAAACATCTTTAGTCACCCACATCAAAACTCTGCAAGACGAGCAACATACATAATCATTCTAAACGGCTTCAATATGGTATACTAACACATGTACTCATAATCCTCAAACCTTGTGAATAGATAGAACGATGGATATATATGACAGAACCAAAGCCCACACTGCCTCTGAGGTCAAAATTTGAGAGCTAGACACTGGACTCTCACTCCACTTCTAATACTCTTAAACAACTCCAACTTCACCATGACTAGCAATCTTTTGATCGGTATATTCGATCCTGGCAACAAGGTGGGCCAGTTGACCCTTCACACTGAGATCAATGACATGTGATGACCCTTCTTTCTCATACTTAACAACAAATCCTGCTATCAGCGAAGGATCAACAGTCTCTTCAAGCCTCAAGTTGCTGGACCCGGTAACTCTTCGCATCTTTCTAGCAATCTGGTCAATCTGGTTGCTTTCCAGCTTCACAGCAGAGGAAACAGCAACGACAAGAACATTGTTTGGGGTGTGAGAGAAGATGTCAATTTCCCCCATGGCATCTTTTATCAGATTCAATTTCTCATTTTCCATGAGTGAATGCAAGAAGCTTAGAGTGAAGGGTGTGAATTCTGTTTCTGGGCCACCAGACACAGTACTACCTGAACCTCCCTGTTTGCTCTGGCTAATTGGCTGAGTCAAGAGATGATTTAAGTCGTCTTCGTCCTTAAATAAGCGAGGGAGCTTGCAAACACTGTAATCAACAGGCCCGACTAAGCCACTTTCTTTATGAGTTTTACCCTCAAGCTCCAATTTTTTGGAGGATGATTCTCCCTGGTTGGGATATCCACTTGCTGTGAACAATGCATTCTTCTTCAGGGACTTCTTCAGGAACTGGTTCCTTTGACGCAAGTAAGCCACTGGGAGATGCTGGGAGTTATCTTGATGGTTGGCTCCCTTTGAAGGAAATGCAGGCTGCCCATGTGAAGGGATGGATTGATTTAAGATGCTCATCTGTTCCAACATCCATTTGTCAGTTCATCATAACATTGCAAAAACAAAAAAATTTCTGATGCACGACTTAAATGAATTGAGGACAATATCAAGACTACCATGTTTCAGTGTGTGTATCTGTTGTGTGTGTGTGTGTGTGTGTGTGTGTTTTGAATGGCTCCACAATAATTGAACTTGAATTTGCATAATGAACAGTCTGGGATAAATTGTGACAAAAGCCTGCAGTACGGTTGGATGGTGCTCATTGTGGCAACTACAAGGTTGTGGCTTTTAGTCATGTAACCTGATAAAAAGGATAAGGTCCTAAGGAATTCTGTAGGCTTGAAGTTGAATTTCAAATCCGCTAGGTCCTTAAAACTTAACCTACTTGTTTTTAATGAACCTGGCAATTAGGTCATTGGAGCAACTATTGACATGTATAGAGAATTATCTTTTAACTTGTTGATAGAGCTATGACTGGTAATTGCCACACAGATGCCGACAAATTATAGAAATAGAAGGATCTAGTACAATTGATACTTCTTCAGAAGCTGGTGTTAAATATAGTATTAGATTGCATTTGACACCCACCAACCTCAAAAGTTCTTGTGGCCACAAAACTCATCTTAATAATGAGAGTGCAGTCAGGCTAGCACACCTCGTTTGATACCTTGCTTGATGCCTAAAAGTGGGTGGCTGTCTTATAAATAAAAATAAATCCTTGTCGGATGCTTATTTCAACTACCCTTCACAGCATAAATTCCCTGTTTTATAAATTCTCCCAAATAGACAAGAACCCTTTTCTTATTCTTCTTTTTCCCCCAAGAGAGAAAAGGAACAAAAAAAAAAAACAACTACATACATGTGCATCACTAAAATAGTATTTATGTGATCTCATGTGTAGCTTCCACTTGAAAAGTGGAGAGTATGCTGTGATAAATCTAACATTTACACCCAATGAATGAGCAGGTTGGATTGACCAAATAGTGTCCTCTCTAATGTAAATTGAATAAGGGGAAGATTAAAAATAAATACCAAGACATCACCCTAGCAAATCATAGCAAATCAAATCCTAGAAAAGTCTGAGGTCCCTGCTACATCTCCACCTTATATCATTTTTCCCTTACCTCCTTAACCATCCTTTGTTAGAACCCATTTGACCATGAATTCCAAGGATTTCAATTTCATGCACACTAACCGGGTTCTAAATGAAGAAAGATGACAATCATGAACATGTTGATTTTCTTAAAGGAAGAAAAAGAATAGGAAAAGAAAACACATCTTCCTTCTCAAGGGAGTACTCAAAGAAAGAGGATTTGATATAGGAAATAAGTCCAACCTCTAGAGAAAAAAGACGAATTCCACCTTCTCTTCCACAGCACCTCACTCACTTTCGTCTACCTTGGGGAAAGAAGAACAAGCAGAGAGAGAGAGAGAGATGGCCTCAATGGATGGTGGATGGGTTATGCATGGAGATTTCATTAGAATAGTGGTTGTATTAGTAGCAGAGTAGTCCAAGACAAAGCTCCCTCTGCCTCAAATCTCTTGTTATCATTATCTTTAAATCAACCCAATCCTTCCTTTCTCCACCTTATCCACTCACTCATCCATCCAGCCATTTGATTTGGATTCTCCCTCTCTTCTGTGGGTGGTCCAAAACCCAAGTACGTTCCTACTCCCACCAACCACCACTAGACACGTGTCCATGTCACCACCACCCTCCTTGGGACAACTGACCATATCAAATTGGGAATTCCACAAAAAGGACCATTACTTTCTAACAATTACAGAGCACATCTGACTGGACTGACCCAACTCCTATTCCTGACTTTTGACAAATCTCTCTCAGAAACATCCACTGAAATCACACGCCTCTGCGTTGTTACAGGCTTCTTTTACTACGCCTTTGAGGTGCATTTATTTATTTATTCATTCATCTTTTCAATCTAACCGCTTCTTATCCCCTATCTCACCCCAAACCATGGTTATGACTCATGAATACATGAGATGCAGACTTAACAGAACATCCATCATTTATCTTAACAGAACGTCTTCCATAAATTCATCATTGTTCTTCATCAACAATCCAAAAAAAATGGAATGGTATCAACGATTCAAATTTTGCAAACTTAGCTGTTTCTAAATCCCCCATTTTCCGGACCCGCAATGTCCCATGACATCTTCTTGTCAAACTTATGACAATCACTGTTAAGTTATGTTGGCACCTTATTAGTTATTGATCACTAAGTCAGATGGCCAATTTGGCAACTCCACTAATATAGTCAAGTGAAGTAAAATTGATTTTGAAAAAAGAATAAAATATAAATGAGTTGTGATGGTATTTTGTTTTTATTTGTTTGTTATAGAATCTTTTTGCCTTTGTGTATGGTAAAGTGGAGTTTTTTTACATTTTAGTTGATAAAGGTGATTGCTTTTTGACTTATTTTGAAAATGGAGTGTAACACCTTCTTTAAAAATTAAAAGCTTTACTTGACTTTTACTGTGCTAGTAAATTGCCCGTAGCTATAGTCCATGTGAAATTGTAGGCCTAACATAGTAGGATATCCGAAATTTATAACACAGATTAAATTCCAGAATGAGTGCCATATCCGTGATCCGACACAAACATGCAGGGCATGTACCAGGTATCAGTGTCCAATTGCAACGCACTGTTGAGGAATGATTCACATCTTTATGCACCCATCTGACTGAATTAGAAGAATTGAAATGCCTCACATGAAGTCGGGGTGGGCACCACATATGAGATGAGACGAGTCAATTGCAGCCAACCTATTTAAAGTGAACAAAATTTTAGCTTCTTAATCAGCCAGCTTGCAGGCTTATCCGCAGCTGAACAGTCCTCATTGCATGTGAAGTTGGGTGATGATTATTGATTGATACGTGTGCAGAGAGAGCCGCATGATTCTCAGGCCAGGTTTTCTACATGGAGGTGAGTAGTTCCTCCTTCCTCCTGCTGAAAACAGATTGGATCCACCAGCTCTTCCATTCTTCTACCAAATGTGGCTGCCATTTGGATGGATGGCTTCGGCTTCTGCTTCCATCAACAGATCTGACAGAGCCAAAAGGATCCATCGTATAAATAAAAGCTAGTCCGTCCCAAAGGAACAGCCACTGCACAACTAAAAGCAGAGTGGGTGAAAGCAATACAACAGAGTCACCGGGAGAAATGAAAATTTGTATTTTATCAAATTCAATCAATCATGTGCATATAATGCAGCGACAAGTATGCGTCAAACCTCAATCTAGAGCTGTCTCAACTCTCAAGACTAACTTGTTATAACACCACAACATGTACAAACCCGAGAGACAGTTTAAGAAAAGCCAATGTAATGAATATGTAAAGTCCATCCAGGCAGGCATTAAGGGGGCTTCAGCATTTGACAAAAAAAGTACAAAGAGGTAGTTTCTCAAACTGCCACCCTATCACCGTGTATCAGGGTTGCTATCGACTGCGGGAACCTTAGCTGGGTAACTGGACAAGTCCATGTCAATAAGTGAAAGATCGTAAGGCTTGGACGGAGAACTTGAAGTGTCCATCAGCAGTGATGATTTCATCGCTTCAGGGTCAGTCGAGTCTTGTACTGGGGTAGTGGATGTTTTGGGACTGCTGTTTCCTGAGGAGGAAACACTTGAGAGCTGAATGTCATCAATCTTGTTCCCAAACATATGCCTGTTCCTTCTCACAGCATCCATTTCATGGCCAGTCGGGACAAATGTGCGTGATCGGTATTTTGTTGTTCCATCATCACCTTCCTGACTACTGTAAAGGACATAATCATGATATGTAGGAGCAAACTGCAGGGTCGAAACAACTAGCATCAGCCCAAGCGATACAGGAGCATGAAAAAAAAAAAAAAAAAAAAGCTCATATGCATGACTTGGCAAGTTAAAGCATTAAGTGTAACATCCCCTTGTAAACACATGACATGTTGGCAAGGCCCATCGACCCCACAAGATACAATGTCACAACAAAAATAATTGCCTCTGACATTTTGCTCGTCCAATTTAAGGCAATCATTCTTATAGCTGCAAACTATTTTTTTTTTTATTCTCCAGTTCAAAGTCTTAGATCTGATGATAACTATTTTTGTCTTCTCATATTTTGCAAATCCAGTGTGCCCCAAAGACTGCCACATATTTCCCGACATCGAGACCTAGCTTGACTCATAAAGAACAAGCAGAGTGATATAAGAAACGTGGTCACATCACCTGGTGAACTGTGTCATGGTAGAAGTCATTGAACTTAACAGCATGAACGAGGCTTCCTGTAAAACCACGAGAGGCACCAATATTTGCACCAGCATATTCTTTGTACGGAAATGCATAAAGATGCCCAACAGCTGCCAGAAGCATCTCAACACAAATGATAAAATTTTGGAATTCAGCAGCTTGTTCGGCATTACTCAAAAACCGAGACTTGGCTGCAAGAAATACCAGAACACCCTACAATACAAGAGATAGCATTAAATCTTCTTAAAGAAGTAACTAAAAACTCAAAGATGGATTGTACCAAAACTTCAATGAATAAATTAATCACACAAAGTCTGATGCTCTACAATGCAGCCATTGGTTTGGCTACTAACCCCTTTTGCCTACTTGTATTTATTCCATTGTCCTCCATGCGTATGAGACTAAGTATGGTGAAGATACAAATGGTACAGTAAACACAAAAGATGCTGTTAACCAAGTAAATATTGGAAAAACAAATATTTTACAACTAGCAGTACCTGCCAATAAGTGAGGAAAACAACAGATTTAATCATTATAAACTTTGGGACAGGATTGAATGGCCGAAGTAGATCTCTGCATGCCACATAGAACAAGGCCAATGCATATAGTGCCATAGAGTATGAAACTGTATAGATAATTGTAACATAGAGATATGCTTGTTTTGGATTGAAATTTCCATCTTCATATTTCCCCTTGGCATAGAATACAAATGTAACTGCGACTAAGATGGGCTTCAGAATGACAAATTGCAGACAACCTTGCTTGCACCTCCGTATAAAACGTCTGCACAAAATATTCAGCAATAATATTTAGATAGCAAAATATCGTGAATACATAAATTAAAGGGCTCTGGTAAAAGTAGATATTCATGGATATTGTACGCACCCATCCAAATGTATAGCAGGGCAACAACAAGTCATTAGCCACAATGATGGCTTTAGAACCCGGCCAGTTAAACTCAGGACAACAGCACCTGGACCTCCAACCCATGCTAGGCACAGCGAAAGGAAATTATATATAACCCAAGCTTCATACCTGAAACATGCACAAACATCCAGGTCAAATGCTGCAGGAAGATCGACAGGGAAAATTAGAAGCACAATTTTCAGAAAAAAAAAAAAAAAAGAAAAGAGAAAGAACTGCAAGATGAATTTCCGTTAATATGGTGTCTGGACAAAACTGTCCAGCAAATTGCAAAGACCTAGAGAAAGTTATTAATCAACTTTGAGTGAACATAGAGTGCTTTTCTTAGAAGGTGAAAAAAATGTAGAATGCTTTAGATACTGAGCGAAAAATCATTGGATTTCGCCTTTCTTCCCAAGAAGTGCTTTGGTGGAAGGGAGAAAAGGCCAATACTGCAGCAGGAGATGCACCTTTCATGTTTTCCTTCTTGCAGAATTCAGAAGAAAAGTTGCATTTGAATAAAAAGAAAGTAAACAAAACAAATTAATGTTATAATATTAGCAGAAGCTTCCCTCTTTTAAAGATAACTGTGAAAAGGTTTCATTAATATGGAGAAGAAAAAAAAGGTAGAAGAAGCCCGAAGATGGTATCATATGTTTGTGTAGGGCAATAAAACAGGTCAAATCCTGGTTATATCCGATTAGAGTGTAAATCTCAATTTATATGGATTAGGATCCAAATCTTAATCTCGCTGCATCCAAAGTTTGACATTCATTGGAATTTTGTAGGTCCTCCTTTGACCATACAAAATTGGATAATCATTTGGCTTTATATAAACTCATGATTTTGAAGCTCAGCCAAGTCCAAACCACCTCAACTGAGTCCGAGTCCAAAATCCCCCTTTACAAAAGCAAATAAGCTGACTCCCATTGTGACATGGTCAATTCCGAGTCCGAGTCAAGCAAGTTGCCTGGCAATTTGACTTTGTTGACTATACAAAGGGCCTCTTTGCAAGGTTTATCGGGCCTGGAAGGCGATTCAGTCGACTCAACTCAACATAAGGGGGACTGTGTTGCCCCGAGTCCAAGTTTTAAACCTTGCTTAAAACAGTACCTCCCTTTATGAGATGGTTCCCAGTTTCTGTGCACAAGTAGCTTAAAGGAAGAGCTTTTAAGCCCATACTCATGCTTTCAGTCAGGTGGGCTCCACAGGCTAGATCGTTCCTAAGCTAGTAACAATCTGACCATGCTGGAAGATGACTGTGTATTTACCACCATTACAAACAGTATTGATCCTTACTGTCATGTAGTAAGGTGCCTTCTAGAGAGAGGCTTGTAGATTTGCCCATGGTAGGAAAAATATTTACTTGGTCAAATAGTCAGGAGTTGCCTGGAATGTGTAGGCTAGATAGATTTTTCTCATCTCAAAAAATTGAGAAGCTCATTTTAAAATAAAATAAAATAAAAAAAATGAGAAGCTCGATATCAGGAATTGTCAAATCAAATTGAACAAAAACATTCTCGAATCATGTGCCAATATTGCTTGACAAGATGAATTGGATTGGGGTCTCAGACCATTTAGATTCATCAATGCTTGGATAAGGCATCTGGAGAAACAGTTTACAGAACTGCTGTTAAACTAAGTCTTTTCAAAGCTGATAAGGTCCAGTGGTTGAGGTTTCAAATTTACTTTCATCAATACAGGATGGATTTTATTTTTTATTTTTTGGATTTCATGGACACGAAAGAGGTTAACTAAATGTGGAACTTAATGCCATCTATTTTGTCCCCCAAAAAAAAATTCCCCAAGGATTTCAACCAGAGTAGTCTTGTTGGATGTTTCATAAGGTTTTATCCAAATTATTGGCCGGTGGAATGAGAGAAGTTATGCCAATTTTTGTCAGGCTGACACGAGGACCATTTGTCAAGAGTAAACAGATTTTGAACCAGTTGCTTAATGCAAATGGGCTCATGGCAAAAAGATTTTTAAGCATGAGGGAGTTTTATTATAAAAAAATGATAAGGAAAAGGCATACGACCATGATGACTGGGATCTTTTATGTGCGTGTTACACAGGATGGGTTTTGGGCCAAGTGGCGGAGATAAATGAAGAAATGCATTTCAACAGCCTCCTTTCAGTGTTGATAAATGGCACACCAACAAGTTCATTTAGAAGCTCCTGAGGATTCAACTCATTTATAGTTTGCACATGAAACTTCACATTTTGCAAGGCATCAAGATGGGTGGTAGAAAAAACATCAAAGTTGTTTTCAGATGTTTCGAATGTCTTGAGATTGCAGATCAGTAAAAGTACTATTGTGGGAATTGATATGTCCAAGGAAAAAATCAAAGAGTTTGCACAAATTTTTAATAGAAAAGGAGAAGTTACCAATTAAATCTAGGCCAGCCTTTGGGAGCGAACCTAAGGCAAAATCTGTGGGAATCTGTAGTTCAAATGATGGAACAAAAAATCTGATTGATAGCAAGTGACGCACTAAAACTTTAAAGAAATGTGTTGCAGTCAAATAAAATTAAAACTAGCATACCAAATAAATGATATGCAGAGTGCAAGTCTAGTGCATCTAATAATAGAGAAGATGAGATGGTAAAAATTAAGAGTTACCACAGCAATAGATTTAGAAGTATTTATGGAAGAAAATGAAAGATTCAAGGTGGATATAACAAGAGTATATAGCAAGGTGCTTTACTTCATTCCGGAAGCTTCCTCTATGATTATTTATTTATTTATTTGAGTGTGTCTTCCATGCCTCTTTCCTCTCATAATCACTATGATCAAGCACTTTATCTAGAATTTTGCATCCCGCCCTTAATGAATGTATGCCACATCACACTCTCTCCACAAAGGATCAATGCACTAGTAGGGTGCTTACATTAAAGGACCATTTTTATAAGTAGTTCAACTTCAGCCCACCTTGTTGTAGAAGCTACATGTCGGGCAATGAAGGAAAAAGAAGTACATGTGGTTAAAATTGTGCATGCTAAGATGGACGTGGCGACTTCAAAGATGGGTAAAATCAGGAATGAATACACAAGAAGATAGCTTCAATTGAAGAAAAATCAAGTAGATATTTGATATGGTTTAAATACATACATGCCAGAAACATGCACCAGCATGACTTATCAAAGAGATGTGTGCAAGGCACAAGAGAAAAGGGGAAGACAAAGAAGGAACTAGAATAAGATAGTGAGGAAAGACATGCCAGAAAATGTAGTAACTAACAGCATAAAGTCAAATAGGGTCAAGTTGAAAACAAAAATCGCAAAGGCGCATTAATATATACAATCCAAAAACTAAGGCAACTTAATATACATAGGATAAGTCAACAATCAAAATGATGTCAACGACCCCTCAATGAATTGACTAGTCCGGGGTTAACATAACCGCACACAATAAATATAAGTTGAGAGAGGACACCCCAAATCATAATGAAAAGTTTAGAATTCTGTAATGCTACCGTTGTGTTTCCATTGCACTTCTTTCCTCATTGTCTCCAAGAACTTACATGTGCAAACATGAGAGAGAGAGAGAGAGACCCCATTCGCATGCACAAAAGCTAGAAGAAATGGAATTATAAACACACTTTATTTTAGAACTATAAAGTAATACTCATTGAGATTTGAGACAACATTAGGAGAGTGCGCTAAGGTTAAAATGATGATACTGATGATGATAGAATTCCAAATGATTTAGATAATTCACCCTTCCAACCTAGCCACTAATGCACAATCAGCCAAATATAACAATGTTTTGTTTATTAAATGTCAGCATGATTTTGCATATCTTTTACATGCATTGTATGAGTAATAACCACAAATAATGTCAATAAGGTAAATATACTTTGAACAGATAAAATTGTCGACAACAAACTACAAGTTCCTTGTGAAATTATGTCACAAGGATGACAAAAATACGAGTATGTTTCCACTATGGAACCAATTAAGCAACACACTTACACTTCTCGAATTGAGTTGAAATAGATTGAACTTTCATTCAAGACAAGGGAGAGGAATGACATCAATGCATAAACCTGCCAATGAAATAAGGTGACAATGATCAAGCAAAGTTCTACAAATGTAAGACCAAAATGATTTATTTATTTCAATATAGAGATCCTTCATAGCTGAGATCTGTGATAATCTTTGTGGGGGCTTCAAACCCGCACACACATGCCTATGTCCACATATGATCGTGACTGGTGATATTCACCTACAGATTGTATTGCCAAAATCATACACCATAAGAACTGTTACACTCAAAGACCCTCAAACCAATGGGATCATCATCCGATAGGGCCAACCTTTTTGCCCACTACTAATCCATGGATGCAAGTGTGCGTGAAGAGCTTGGATAAAACATACGCAAGCCCCAAAACTGATCCCAAAGAATCTCTACCAAGAAATATATCTCTAGAAATTATATTTATACATGTGAGAAGTTGCAAGCGTGCGTGTGTGTTTTGGTCGTTATTTGGGGTTTGGGTTTGAGGGGGGGGGGGGGGGGGGGAGAGGGGATAGTATGAGTTGCACACCCTGCATTCCTCATCACACATCAAAGTAGGGACCATGTGGATGAATGTCATGAATAGGGAAGGGTATAGACAAGGTCATAAGGTGGATTAGGAGTGGTCTAATTTTGGCCTCCCATCCGTCAACTTACAGACCTCTAAGTTAAATGGTTTGGTTTTTGTTCCTTCAATAAATTATCGTGGACATTGGTTGAACGAATGAGAGCACGGTAAAAGGTGCCCAACTGTTGCTTCAAAGTTGGAGACCCACTGATGTATGATACTAAGGTGCCAACACCACTCACCCAAGAGTGTGCTTGCCCCAACTGATCATTAGTATATGTATATATTAAACTAAAATAAAAAAGGAAACTAATAAGCATATGTATTCATAGGAAACAAAGAACCATCATCACTGCAAGATCATGCAAAGTTTCAACTACACAAGTAAATTTGATTATTCCAAAAAATATATAATGAAATAATAAAATCATATCTGCAAGTGCATAGACCAATCTAAATAAGCTCATGTATAAACCATGTAATGATGTAAACCAAATGATGTGTCTGGCTTCAAATTAGCATAATTCAGGGGTGCATCTCAATTCCATGACATCCACATGAACACATGTCACATGAACATAAGTATTCAAGCAGATGGACATAAATGCATCATCCATTCATGGTTGCCCAAGTGTTCTTGCATGAAAGGTGGGCATCAAGAGAAAGAACATAACCTAATTCCACTTCGATCTCTACACAGGCAGTATCTTGAGAAAATAAACAGATGATAACTGAGTCAGTAGCAATCTAAAACAATTGTGGGGAGTGGGGACATCATAGAATACACATACCTACAGACAACTTAAACCAGCTCCCTACCTATAAACAATATTATCTCTATTGTTGATTGCAAAATACAATAGCTCAAAATACTCACCAGTCACCAAAATGATGACCAATCCTTGGTTTAATTGCACCAAGTAAGAACTGGAGAGAAAGTGAACCTAGTACCTACATATAATCTAAGAGCTTATCATAGCACCATTCCAGCATCAATAGCAAATTCTAGCCAAAAAAATAAAGTTTCACTCCACACTCTGAACAACTTCCTGTAGGATACACGATACATAACATTCGGGATCATCCACCCATTAATCATATTTCCGCGTTAACACTCACAGCCACAACCTAAAAATCAGATACATCACATAAACATACTCATTGTACAAGCATAGTTGTTTTCCTCTTTAGTTGGAAAGATCACCCACCTTTCCTTCATAGATTCGCACGCTTGTTCCCACACAACTAAATGGTAATGCTGCTTCACTTCCTTTCATTTCAAATGATGTTTCCTTGGATTCTTTGCATTCCATCCCCCATGGGGAAACCGGTAACAAGATATTAATGATGAGAATTTTAGCCAAATGCTCGAGCCATTAGGGGGAAAAACGGCCTGTAACCATGCAAACAGATTTTAACTAAGCTTCATTTGAAAAGGCTTATCGTATGGTCGGTTGGGTATTGCTTTATTTTCTCGATCATTGCCTGCAGTAGGTAGGTTTGATGATAAGTAATGTTCATGGAGGAAGTAAATATCTTCTGCCCATTTCTCCATCATGGTGAATGGCCCTGCAAAGAATTGTTCAAGAGTAGCTGAAGATTGCAACAAGGTCATCCCCTATCTCCTCCATTATTTGTGACAGTGGTGGAAGCCTTGAGTAGCATGGTAGCAAGAGCTGGAGCCACACCCATAACTTCGGGGTTTCACATTGATATGTCAAAAATTGAGGTAACTCATCTCTAGGTTGCAGGAAGCACTATTATATTTTATCATGCTAACCATAAGCAGGTGAAAACTTAAAAGATAGTTTTCAATGGTTTATATTGGATATAAGGCTTGAAGGTTATTTATTCAAAATGTGAAACTTTGACACTGGGTGGCTCAGACTTTGAGTGAGGACTCAGCAAATATTAGGCAGGGAGCCACCTTCTTATTTGGGTCATCCCTAACGCAATTGGGAATCATCTAAAGCTTTAAGGATCCACTGATAGAGGGATTTGAAAAGTTATCAGCTTGGAAGAGTCACTACCTATCATTTAGTGGGACGATTACTTCAATCAAGACAGCTTTGCATCTGTCAATTTATTTTGTTATGTTCAAGTGCCCAATCATTGTTATTAAAATGCAATTACAACTTACAAGAAGTTGGTAGGCAGAGGGGTAAATGTGATGGGCGATTTTCTCCTGCACAGTGCACATCGGTGCTGTTCGGCACAACCTTTCTGTTAACCAGCGACGCTCAAAGGTTTTTTGCAATGCAGGAGGTATCATATTACTACTCAATTTTTCTTACATATCTATTTTCAAGATTAGCGGTCACTTGATTCATCTTTTTTAGGGTTCATTGGGTAATGCATCGTACAATTAAAGCTCTGTTTGAAAGTTGGCGGTTTGGATATCCTTCTTCAAGAGTTTCCATATCATGAAGCCATAATGCCTTTGTCATTTAGTGGACTATATGGCTCAAACATAATAGGACATCAAAATATTTGGGAAACCATGTCTAAGGTTTTAATTAAGACGCAATCTTTAATAGGCTCTCGGCCATCTCATTTAAGGAGTTTGTAAATTTCTCCAAATATGATCTAAGGAAAAGAAGCTAGGAAAATAATGCCCTCCCTCCCACAGTTAGGACAATAATGCCCTCCCTCCCTCGAATGGTAATGTACAAGGCCAAAGCCAAAAATACTTAAGAAAATATTTTGGACGACAAAATTAGATCGCCCAACATCCCCTTTAGCAAGACCATCCGCACCTCATTACCAGAGCACTTAACATGGGAAAAGGAAAATACTAAGCTTCGAGGCCAACTCTTCAAAAATAATCATCGGGCGCCACTGCCACGGAGGCTTAAAAGAGCCAGGACTGGAACCCAAGTGATGGACAAAAAAAGTTGCCTTCTGCAATAATGTTGTGAAAACCCATCCTTGTCTCTATAGTATTTGATTTATTTTGACCCTCTTTATGGCCTTATCATGATTTGTATCCATTGATCATTTGATGAAGCAATCAATTAACATTTTCTTAGAAAAAGAGGAAGAAAGAAACGGATACTCATTTTTGATACATGTTCTAGACCAAGATCAAACACTACCCAAGTAGTCAATTTTGTTCCGGGGCCAATTTCAATGGACTCCAAACTAAAATGTGTTCACCAATTCATTGTTTCATCTCAAAGTTCCATTTCAGAAAATATTAAAAGATTAAAAATATAAGTATAAATTTAGAAAAAAATGAAAATGTTAAAAAGTGAAAATAATATATAATCAATATATTTAATTCATCCTGCAACTTACCTGAGGATTTGGCTCGGAATAGATCAAAATGGAGAAACAAAATTCATGTAGCCGACCTCAACATAATTTGGACAAGGCTTTGGTGATGATGATGATATTTAATGCACTCTACTAATAATCAATGCAATATGTTATTTCTACATGCCGAATTAGAAAAATAAGGGTGATTGTGGGCATGGTTCAAAATAGTGGCTGCTACGCCTACGCATTATCGAATGTAGAGGTTGAAGCCACTACACTATTTTGAAAATAGTGATGCTACAGGCTAAAACTTAATAGAACCGAGCAATTTTAATTTTAAAAACCGTTTTTTCTATTTCTTCTCCTCAATAGCATTTCCTAAAGTTTTCTCTACCCTTATATGGTTCCAATCACTATAAAAAAAATTAAATAAAAAAAAAACAAAAACAAAAACAAACACACACACACACAACATTGGCTGCTTCACAAGATTCAAAAAAAAAAAAAAGAGGTTACCACTTGAAAAATTCACACCGCTATGCCGCTACTTTATCACCGCAACCACTACATATTGCCCGCTATGTAGTGTTTTGGCCACTCGCCGCAACCGCTATTTTGATTCTTGATTATGGGATGGTGATTTTGGACGAGGAGGTTAGGGTTGGGCTTGGAATTGAGTTTAACCTCAAGAACAAGTGCGGGGATTTAAGAAGAATTAAGCTTGAGCTTGAGATCAAATGTAGGAATTTTAAAAGAAAAGGCTTTTCTTCTTTGTTCGGGTTAGGGGTACCAATGGGCAAGGCCCAACCCGCTTTGGTAAGGCTTAAATATATAATTTGGGCCCTTCTAATAACTGGGCTGGGCTTGGAATATGTGATAGAAAGCCCAAACCCCAGGCCGAATACGGAATGCTTATAACTAGTAATAATTTAGCCAAAAATTGCTAGAGAACCCATACAACTCCACATTTTCTTCCCCCCCAAAATCCCTATATTCTTCCCCATTCAGCCCATTAATCCTAATTTTCATTAAAATTATAAATCTGAATTTTATTTGAGCCTAAACAAGTTGTGGGATTACTTTATTTTCAATATGAATTTCTCTATTTCCAATTGTCAATTTATGGCCATTTGAGCCAGGACTTTGTCAAATCCTTGAGGGGCACAACGAATCTGCTTGTTAATGGTGAATCCCTAGGCAAGTGGAAGTCCTAACTTTTCATTTGGTCCATCTCTCAATTCTTTAAGGGATGCGAACTTTCTACAACCACGAGCTTTGGTGCTCAAAAGATTAAGCACTGCTCAAAAGGAAGAAGAAGAACGCGAGATGGATGATCTCAAAAGGGAGATCGCACCTGAGAAACCAAGAGGTTTTTGTGTTAATAATTCAAGATGATTATTTTATTCAATGGCTGTCTCATAAATACAGGACTGGAATGTACTCATTGCATTAGATACATGCTCCTAAGAATTAGCTCCACTTTGAAGTAGTTCCAACAACTACCCAATGTGAGAAAACAGACTCTCTAACAAATGAAAACACTTTCTTGAGGACTCTTGACTAATTCAAACTAACGAAAGAAATGAAAACTGAAAAAGTAATTAAAGAAATAACATCCTTGTAGGGACCCCTGGGCCCTTGATCAAGCAGAAGTGGGCACTTGATGAATTCAACCCTAAACATAATCCAGTAGTTAAGTGTGATCATATTCATATTCATATAAGATGGCCAGACAAACATGTTGATGACAGAAAATAATACTTGAAGAAAATGAAGTGGCATTATAGACCTAATCGATGAATTTGGCAGGATAATGGCAGGTAACAAACAGATGAACCAGTGTGCAAATCACATTCAAAAAAAAAAAAAAATTGTATATTCATTTAATCACATTGAAGATGGAACGTGGACAGAGAGGAATTCATTCCTCAGTAACATTGCAGGCATCTCATTTTAATAGCAAAAAAGAGGAAGACTGAAGAGATAAAAGTGGGGGAAATTGCATACCGGAACCATGAAGATGATCCGAACAATGTAACGCTGATAAGTAGGTTCTGTGTAGTTCAAAAGGTGCCTGTAAATGTGAAAGATGGCAAGAGCAATCGCCCCAACTGTACAAGGGAATGCTACGATGATGTAGTAAATTGGAGCCATCCTCTCGTCTCTCGGGGCGAAAGAGAAAGAGAAACTCCCCAAGCACAAACGAACGCGAAATGAATTGCTGAAATGAGAAGATAATTCAGCAGCAGAAGCAGTGTGAAGTATGCAAGTAGTAGAGATTCACTCAAATGATCATTAACCACCGACACCGACAGAAGAAGGAGGAGAAATGATTGAATCAGATTCTACTAATACAACAAATCATCGTCTCTGTTACGATTTGACCACGACCACCACATGCGGCGGCAACTATGTAAAGGCATCCATCGCCGCCGCCGCCAATGTGGAAAAGGGATCTAGGGCAGAAAAGGCAAGAGAGAAGGAAGGGGAGGGTGGGTGGGTGGTTTATTTCAGAAGAAGAAGGATGAGGAGGAGAATTAAAGCCCTAGGACCAATGGCTGTCTTTGTGGGGAGCCTTGGATACAGAAGAAGAGCAGATCGACTTTTCCTCTCTCTCTCTCTCTCTTTCTTTCCTGCAACCACCAAGTGAGTAGTGAAATCAACAAATTACAGTGCTTTCTTAGAGAGAAAGAGCGAGACACGATGCTATGCTTGGTGTTGATTGTTTGAAAATTGAAGGAGATGAGAGTAAAAAAAAAAAATTGAAAGCAGTGTAAACGGTAGAAGAAGAAGGGATTAGGGTTTTGAGAGGAAGAGTGTTTGTAACGGATTGACTTGGAAGGAGAAGGATTAGGATTAAGTGTTCGTTACGGACTAGAAGAAGCAATAATATAGTAGAACTAGAAGAAGGAGGGAAGAAGGAAGAGAGAAAGAAGAAGGGAGGGGATTTTGGAGGCTCCAGATCTGCTGCTGCGATGAGAGAGAAAGAAAAGGAGGGAGGTGGGCTGGAAATATATATTGTCTTTTTTTGCGGCTGCTGTTTTTTTTTTTTTTTTTCTTTTCTTTTTACGGAGGAAAAACTTAAGAAAAAGAGCAGTATAATACTTTACTTTACTTTACTTTACTAATAGAATGATATATAATATAATAAACACAACAGTGAGCCCGAGCAAGGTGAAAAATGTGGAGGCAGGGAGGGCTGATATCAGAGGGAAGAGATAGAGAGAGAGAAGACGTCACCACCCAACACGCAATGCAAATGCAATCCAGGTGAGTCCGTTGATAAGAGCCTTCGTTTTTATTTTATTTTATTTTTTAATTCCTTTCGTACGTCAAATATTTGTATTTCTGTGCTTTTTGTTCCTGTCTTCTAAGACACAGCTCTCCCTCTCTATATTTAAAAAAAAATGCAAATGAAAAATAAGATTGAAGGTGTTTTTTTTTCCTTTATTTGAAACCCAACTAATGAATCATGGTAAGTAGTATTGCAAATAGAATGATTTTGGATCAAAACCATATTGTACTTGGACTCATTCTTAAATAACGGTTCTGGTCCGAGTTTAGGTTTGATTTTGACTCGAAGCTTGTTGTATTGATTTCGGAACCAGGCCTACCTACAGGACTTAAATATAGTTTCAAAACTGGTTCTGATTTCTCTTCTTTTTTTATTAAATAAGTTTATCATTTAACTTATAATGGTACGTCAACTCTACTATCTCAAGTATTATACATAAAAATGTCTCAAAAAAGTTAATTTTGAAATATAGTTTACAATATCAAAGACATATATGCCGAGTCCACGGGTTAGAACTTGTATGAACCAAGAACCGGACACGTTTATCAATCGGAACCTAAATTGGGCTCCGAACTTAGACCTGAACTCATTAATGAAATATAATCTCAAATAGGTTCCAAGCCCGATTTTTTCCGGTCGAAACTTTTAAGTAATCGGAGAATCAGATACCCTTTTGCAGCCTTAGTGGTAAGGCGAAGCTCCCCTTTTTTCACATTTGTTATCATCAATCAATCGATCAACCAATCTTCCATCTCAATAACTTCTTATCACTTTATTCATCCATCACTATGCCCGCCACTACCAATAGAAATGATTCTCTCTACTCCCACAGGTGCGAATGATAAACTATCAAACAAAAAGCATTTTAATTACTTTAGTGCCTAAATCCCCATTTTAATATGATGGTGATTATATATACATATATGCATGACTAAAATCATATCAACCAAAATAAAAATACCATAAGAAAAAACAAAAAGAAAAGAATCAGAACAAAAATGGTTGAAATCAAGAAATTGTATATAAAAAAAAAATTAATCAGTGCTTTAGATATATTTCTCTTTTTTCAATATAAACAAAGTTTCAAACAATATTGATGCAGCAGCACTATCTGTCCATTGGGGCAATACTCATGGTCCAATTATGGGACCCAAGCAAGATTATAAATTCTTTATTAATTGTTATTAGTTTCTAATTTTTATTTAAGTAGCTGCATTTACGAATAGTTTCTAATTTGGATGGGATTATTAGTTATTTCCTAGTTTGATTATGAATGCTTTCTTATGGCTTAAGTTTCTTTAATTATATATATGACATTATAGAGATTAATAATCTCAAGGATTAGAATTGAGTTAATAAAATTCTTTATGTGGATTTTTCATTGGAGACCGTTTCTTCTTCCAGTGATTGTTCTTCGGAACTGTAATTGTGTCCTGGCACTTGCATCCTAACCCTAGGTTGCATCAATTGGTATCAGAGCCGAACGATCTATCGATCGTCAGCATGTTACCCCTATCTCATCCGTACCTTCATCCATCAACTTCAACCCATACTCCAATCGCATCCAAATAGACCCCACCTTCATCAATTCCAGCCCCGAACCACATCATCACCCATCCCACCTTTCTGTCCAAAAAAAAAAACCTATGCACAGATAAAACCCCTTCGAACCATCAGCCCACTCCCCATCTTCATACCCATTCCTAGACCCAGTGATCCACCTTCGTCTGCCACACTCAGCCAAAATCCACTCTGCTGAAACCAACTTCATCCGCCACAACCCAGCCTAGACCACACCCCCACAACCATTCGCCTTCATTCCACAGAAAACCCCTCCCAGGCAACAAAAGAAAGAGAGAGAGAGAGAGAGAAAGCAGCAGCCAGAAAGAAGAAGAGGAATCAAATGCAGCAGAGAGAAAAGGCTAGAGAAATACCTTTCACAGGAGACGACGCCATCGCCCATCTCTCGCCATCACAGTGGTCACTTTGCAAAGCTGCCTTCATCGCCGTGGTCGTTGAGACACCTCCCTCATCGCGGAAGCACCACCTCCAGCGCCATCGCCAAAGCCAATGCCTACTCTATTTTCTCCATCACCCTACCACACCAGCAGCGCTTTCACCAGCTTCTCCATCGTTGGCGGCTGCCAACTCCATCATCTTCTCTTCATCTTCATCTTCGTAAAGAGTACACAGCTAAAGGAGAAGAAAGGGTTCCGAAACCTTTTTTTCTCTTTCTCGTCGGGCAGAAAGACTCACGTGCGCCTGACTTACGGTGTGATTTGGCCCCGTTTCTAGTTGAACGCACCGGTGGATCCGACCCGTTAAAGAAGCCTAGAATTTCCTTTCACGATTGTGGGACCATCTAGAGTCAGATTTTCGATCCATTTTCACCAACATGCTCGTGGAAGTCAGATCTACACAACTGGTCAGTCACAAATTTAAATTAAAAAAATGTCTCCCAAGAAGCTGGTTGACGCAGAGTCTTCCTCCCATAATAATGATGATTTAAGGAGAACCGTTGAACAATTATCGGTTATGATGGTTCAAATGCAAAAGACTCTTGCAAGGATTGAGACCTAATTAACCAATTTGGAAACTAATTGGCATGAGGATAATCATCGAGATGAGAGAGGACACAATTGGAATTAACGAGATACACATGCCGTCAATGTTGATCGAAATTTGAGTATTAAACTTGTGATTCAAGAATATGATGGGAAATTGAAGTCAGATGAATTCTTGGATTGGTTACTGTGTGTTGAAAATATTTTTGCACACAAACCAATGACGGATGGTCATTGTAACGCCTCACCCTTCACGCATGCATGATATTGTCCGCTTTGGCCCACGAGCCTCACGGTTTTGCTTCTGATGGGCATCAACCCATCAAAATGCCTCATACAAGGTAAGGGTGTAGGCTCTACATATAACCCCATTCACTTTCCTCTCTATAGTCGATGTGGGACTCCGGGGCGTCACAATCCACCCCCCTTAAGGCTGCACGTCCCTGTGCAGTAGCTTGCCAGCCCTCTTGGCCCGCCCACATGGAGACCCGCCCACTTGCACCACGGCAGGGGACCCACACTCGAATTAGTCGAGAACCTGGCTCTGATACCATTTGTAACGCCCCACTCTTCACGCATGCATGATATTGTCCGCTTTGGCCCACGAGCCTCACGGTTTTGCTTCTGATGGGCCTCAACCCATCAAAATGCCTCATGCAAGGTAAGGGTATAGGCTCTACATATAACCCCATTCACTTTCCTCTCTATAGTTGATGTGGGACTCCGGGGCATCACAGTCATAAGATTACACTGGTAGCAACTCGATTTCGCAATTATGTTGCGATATGGTGGACAGAGTTGCAAAAAAAAAGGAGATACCAACAAATTGACCATGTGGACGCGTGGGCCGAGATGAAAAATCTGTTGAAACAGAAATTCTTATCTGTCAATTACTCCAGAGATCTGCGTTCACGTTTTCAATACTTGAAACAAGGATCTAAGACAATTGTTGAGTATTCTGAGGAGTTTATGACCATGCAAGCCCACTGTGGTTTGAATGAAGATGGTGAGGTATTAGTTAACAGATACTTTAATGGGTTTATACTTGACATTCAAGATATTATCGCATTCAAACATTTTGATAATGTTGATGAGATTATCCAGCATGCTATCAAACTTGAGGGAATTGCAAATCATCAAGCCCAGAAACCTAACGCAGCTAAAAGGGTTATGCAAAAGAATTCATCAATTGCAGGTTTTAAACCAAGTGCATTATCGAAGAAAGTTTTCACCAAGCCCAAAGGTCAAAATAGGCTCACCTGCTTTAATTGTAAACAACAAGGGCATCGTGCAGCAGAATGTCCCAAACATATCCACCTCATTGAGAATGAAAGTGATGTGCAAGATACTTCAGAAGATCCTAAAGAGAATGACTAGAGGAGGTGGAGGATATTATGCCCGAATAACGTCTTGAGTCTCTCATGGTCATCCAAGAAACTACATCGACTACTATGAAGAAATGGCTGCGAAAAAATATTTTCCGCTCAAAAGGAAGAGTTAATGGTCAGGAATGCATGATAGTTATTGATGGAGACAGTTATCAGAATATTATATCCCAAGTTTTTGTGGATCGATTACAACTGAAAGTTCGGAAGCATCATCGTCCTTATTTTGTTAGATGGTTAATGACAAGTGATGAAGTGCAAGTCCGATATGCATGTCTAGTTACATTTTCCATTGGTGCGGATTATACAGATACAGTTTGGTATAATGTGATACCCATGGATAGTTGTGATATCTTGTTAGGCCATCCATGGATGCACGACAAGAATGACACTAATGGCATGCGTGACAACACATACACATTTATACATAATGCAAAGTAAGTCACACTCTTTCCTCGGAAACCGACACCACCAAAGCAAGGGCTAAGTTATTGTCTCACCAAGGATGTGTTTTACGTGCACACTATCTACAGAAGTAACATCAAGAAGAAGAGCCGAGTTCGAGGTCAAACTCTTTTCTAACCGGGGGAGAATGATGCAGCAACACTATCTATCCGTTGGGACAAGATTCATGGTCCAATTGTGGGACCCAAGCAAGATTAGGAATTCTTTATTAATTGTTATTAGTTTCTAATTTTTATTTAAGAAGTTGCATTTATGAATAGTTTCTAATTTGGATAGGATTATTAGTTGTTTCCTAGTTTGATTAGGAATGCTTTCTTAGGGCTTAAGTTTCTTTTATTATATATATGACATTGTAGAGAATAATAATCTCAAAGATTAGAATTGAGTTAATAAAATTTCCCATGTGGATTTTTCATTGTAGACTATTTTTTCTTCGAGTGATTGTTCTTTGGAACCCTAATTGTGCCCCGGCACTTGCATCCCCTAGGTTGCATCAAATATCCCAATAGAATTTTGAAAATATCTCAACACTTTTCGAAGCAAATAATTTCCAAAGGAACTCTTGTCTATTTTTTATTTTTTTTACAATGGGAAAGGACCCAATTAAAGTTGTAGTCTTCAAGTGGCAATGAGAACACTTTTCCAATGTGTAAGGAAAATAATAATCCACATATTGATTCAGGATGCCAATGAAGTTTCACATAACATAGCAAGTTAAATTTATCATTGAAAAGATAACAACTAAAATGGTCAACTCCATCAGCAATCACATCGGAAAAACAAAGCATCTTACATCATATGGACTCTTCCCGCCACCAAAATACAAGGAAATAATCCGATTTTTTCAAATTTTATTTATAGAGAGGAGAGTAAAAGCAAAATAAAAAGTCATATAAAAAAATGAAATAAAAAAGAAGGGGTAGAGAGTAAAAAATCACAACAAAACAAAGTTTTCCTCTGCACCATTTTATTATGGTTAGGCTATGGAAAAAAGGGTAGAGTATTTACATTACGTCATACCGAAACATTACTTTATCCTCTCCTTTATAGGCTAAGCCACTGTTTGGCATTACTACTTTTGTCTCTATTTTTCTAAATCTCTAAACGGGTAGAGATTTTGAAAATAGAGGCGTTTGACAACATATTTCACCCTCTAACTAGTATAGATAAGTAGAGGCAATACCTCATATGTGCAAAAAACGTGTGCCTTTGGATGCAATTTTCTAAAATCTATGGACCTCAAACACAAGATCCAAACCGTTATATCTCTTTGAAAAGCTGAAAATGTACGTATATTCAATTTTAGGCTCTATCCCTTAGGGCACTTTTGGCAACCAAATCTTTAGGGAAAAGATTTTTTTATTTCTCTAAAGTTGTGGTAAATCCATGTTTGGTAATTGTAAATTCCTAAGGATTTGGACGAATATAAATCATCATTTGTTAGGATTTTCAGATCCGACCACCCCCCATAAGACTTGAAAATCCTTACTTAAGTGAACACCCCCCATAGGGTTACCTACGAAGTTCTGGGCGAGAGCTGTTAACACAGCTTGTTATCTGATTAACCGATCTCCATCAACAACTATAGAATATAAAACTCTTATAGAGGTATGGTCTAGATTTCCTGCTGATTACACAAACTTGCGAATATTTGGTTGTCCTACCTATGCTCATGTGAATGATGGAAAGCTTGAACCAATGGCAAGAAAGTTCATATTTCTAGGATATGCAGACGGTGTGAAAGGATATAGGTTGTGGTGCCTATATGAGAAATCTCCCAAATGCATTATAAGCAGAGATGTGACCTTTGATGAGTCTGCTATGTTCAAACCAAATGAGTGTCATGATGCTGGTAACAAAAATGATGTCAGTAAAAAGGTGGACGATAAAAACGGTGGTGTCGATAAAAAGATGGAGCTTGAGAAGGAAGCTTTGGAAAACTTGCTGGATAAGGTGCAAGCATATGTCCCAGTTCGACAGGATGTAGAGGAGATGCAAAGCTCAAACGAGAAAACTACAGTTCCAAATGATTACATGCTTACCAGGGACAGAAAGAGGAGGCAGATTAAGCAACCTCAGAGATACGAGTATGAATATGTTGTTGCCTACGCTCTTAATATAGCTGAGAGTATTAAGTCAGAATCGGTTACATATCGGGATGCCATCACTAGCAAAGAATCAGCAATATGGGCTATAGTCATGGGTGAGGAGATTGAATCTCTTCACAAAAATCAAACTTGGGAGCTGGTGAAACGTCCAAAAGGCTAGAAGATTGTTGGTTGCAAATGGGCCTTCAAGAAAAATGAAGGAACTCCAGGGGTGGAAGATGCTAGTTTCAAAGCACGACTGGTTATAAAAGGCTATACTCAGAGGGAGGGTGTTGACTTAAATGAAGTGTTCTCTCATGTGGTGAAGCATAGTTTTATTCCGGTGTTACTTGTCATGGTTGCTAAATTGAATTTAGAACTGGAGCAGCTTGATGTCAAGACTGCGTTTTTACATGGCGAGCTAGATGAACAGATTTATATGCATCAACTAGAGAGGTTTGAAATTCATGGAAAGGAAGACCACGTATGTTTACTGAAGAAATTGTTGTATAGCCTGAAGCAGTCTCCTAGGCAGTGGTACAAATATTTCGATACCTTTATGGTTGAAAACGGTTATTGCAGGAGTGCATATGACAATTGTGTCTATCACAAGAAGCACTTAAATGGCTCGTATGTCTATTTGGTGTTATATGTTGATGGCATGTTGATTGTTGCAAAGGACATGTATGAGATCAACAGGTTAAAGGCTCAGTTAAATGATGAATTTGAGATGAAATACTTAGGTGCTGCAAAGAAAATTCTTGGAATGGAGATTCGAAGGGACCGGAAAGCGGGCAAATTGTCTTTGTCACAAAAGGGGTACCTTGAGAAGATTCTGGAGCGCTTTGGTATGTATAGTTCAAAAACCTGTGAACACTCCATTGGCATCCCATTTTAAACTTTCCGTTGCTTCGTCACCACAAACTGAGGAAGATGTGGAGCACGTGTCTCGTGTTCCTTATGCTAGTGCAGTAGGGAGTATCATATATGCCATGGTTTGCACGAGGCTAGGTATTTCTCATGCAGTTAGTGTAGTTAGCGGATACATGGATAACCCCGAGAATGCCCATTGGCAGGCAATGAAATGGATACTTCGTTACTTGAAAGGTACTGTTGATGTTAGGATAGCATATGATAGAAGCAACAACACTTCTGAAAGTGTTATTGGATATGTTGATTCAGATTTTGTTGGAGATTTAGACAGAAGAAGGTCCTTGATAGGTTATGCCTTCACTTTTGCTAGCGGTGCCATTAGTTGGAAGGCATCATTGCAATCCAAAGTTGTCTTGTCTACCACTGAAGTAGAATATATGGCAGCTACAAAGGCAGTGAATGAAGCTATTTGGCTGACAGGCTTGGTTGGAGATTCGTGATTGGAACAGAAGCTGACAACTGTTTTTTGTGACAGTCAGAGTGCGATCGATCTGACACACAATTCTAAGTATCATGAAAGGACCGAACACATTGATGTTATAACACACTTTATTCGAGATGGCATCGCCGAGGGTGCTGTTGCAATGATTAAGATTGTTATGGCGGAGAAACAAGCAGACATGATGACCAAGACTATTCCAGCAGACAAGTTCAAGCATTGCTTGGACTTGATCAATGTAGTCAGTACCTAAGTGCCCTTAAGGGCAGGTGGAGACGGTGAGACGTGTTTTATGCATGAGGATCAGCTTCAACGTTTGCCAAGGTGGAGATTTGTTAATTAGTATGGTTCACTAGTAATTAGTAAGTCTTGGTTAACCGGGCCCCTGGATTGCCTAAGTTGTACTGTGATTAGAAGTAGGCCTATTATAGTAAGTCTACTGTGATTAGAAGTAGAGTTTGGGTGTAACAGAGTTTGGGGCTGATATTATAAATGGAGACCTAGAGTCTCTAGGATGTACACAACCTCTAATTGCATAGTGATTCTCTTGTCTCCCCCGTGGACATAGGCCAAAAGCCGAACCACGTAAATCTCTGTGTTCTTTATGTGTTTGATTGATCTCTTCTGTTATGCCCTAGATCACAACATAAACAATGGTTGAAAGTTTTTCATAAATATCTCAAAATTTACAAAGAGAATTACTGGTTTGGATCTTGCATTTAGGGGGCATGGATTTAAAAAAAAAAGTATATATAAATGCATGTCGTTGTTTTGTAAATATCTCAAAATCTATAATGATCCAATAGCCAAAATTTAGACCCTTGGTCAAGCATAATCTTCTAAATACATCCAGTGGTTTGGATAATGATTTATGGTGCCCAAATTTACAAAAAAATAGAAAAAACTAGACTGCATGTGTACAATTTCAAAACCTAGTCAATAATGCATGGTACATCAACGGTCAAAAGTGTTTTTGTAAATATCTCAAGATCCACTTGGAATTAGATGCTCCTTTTTGGACCTGTAGCCATTTTTGGCCCTCCAAAGAGAACCAACGGATCAGATAGTGATTATGGAGCCCACAATGTCTACAATATTAAATCGAATGGCTCATGGGTTTTTGTAAATATCTCGAGATCCGAGGTAGATCAACGCCTGAAATTTTGACACATGACCGTATTTGACTCTCTGCTTATTTCTAACGGTCCGGATCATGATCTAGGGGTCCAAATTTTTTTTTTTTTTATAAAAAACGAATTGCCTTATGAGGACGTCCAAAATACTATAGCACTAATGGTCTACCCGCTTCAGACATCTGTGTTCGACTAAAACTTGCCTATTTTGCTGACTGCTTCAAAAGGACATATATTGTCTTAAGCCTATTTGAAATTGACAAGTAATGGTAACATCCAAACACTCTAAAACCGAATTGAATAAGTTTTTAGACAATAAGTGGGGAAAAGTAGAGATGCAAAACCGAACCCAAGTCTTTTCTAACGTTGAGGATCTTTATGGTCACTCATTGGGCCAAATGGCCCACATGCCAGCATCCCCTGCTTGGCCCAAAATGCCGAATCTTATCATGAGTTTTTTTTTTTTGAAAGATTAGTAAGTCTTTCATTTTCCAAAAAGATAACAATACGAAAGAAAATTCAATACTCAATTAAGAAACAAATCTCAAAGGGGCATACCCCTAACAAAAGGCATTATGCACAAATAGATCAACACGAACGACACATCCGCAGTGGCAGACCCACAATTTTCACTTGGGTGGGGCTAAACTTTTATGATTTTTTTTTTTAAATTAACAGTAAAATCTTGCCAGCCACTAATAATCACCAATATAGCATATGTTAAAGACATGATTTTCAACAATATTTTGCTTTTGTAAAGAATCCTAAAATAATAATACACATTATCATGTACAAATTAGTACCTCTTTACCCTTTCCTTAAACTCCTAATGGTTTCTTTATCATACGAATCCAAATGAGAGCAACTGTATTTATAAATGAACATTGCCAGCATAATTATAAACATTGTATTATAGACCAAGAGTAAAATTTCCAAAAGGAAAATGGAGAAGAAAAAATAAACAGTTAAAACTTAATTTCTATAATCTTGTTGTTACCTACTTTCCTCTACAAGAAAAAAAAAGATGTAAACTCCTATGTAAAAGAGAATTTAAGGGATTTGGAATAACAATAATGTGACACAACCATGGATTATGGAATTGGAGGAAACTCTAATTCATTCAAAATGCTCACCCGATCTTACCAAATCAAGGAACCCTATATCTAACACATAAATCATAATACATACAAAGCAAATGAGAATTCCATATTTTTAGGAGTTAGGACATTTTAATGGTCTACAAAGACACCAACCACTTTCATGAGGTTAGGATATCATCGTTCGAGTGATTCTCACAATCGACCATGCTCTATTAAAATGAAATCCTCCCCTTCTTGACATGTGCAATCATGTCACGTGGACCAACAACACATCAATAGATACTTGCTCATAAGTCACAACAGTCTAAAAATAAATAATAAAATGATAAAAGCATTGGCAACACCTTTTTACAATTTACAGCCCCCAAGTCCTCATGGTTCAAAATCCAACATCGGAAATGCCTTATCTTACAATCTTTGCTCTTCCATCTCTTCTCATAAGTGCACATTTTAGGAAAAATTCCACATACAAAACATAGCTTAGAAATATCCAAATCATGCCTCAACTTCTACATGATACCCTAGTCATAAATGCAAACACGATTCTTCCTTTCAAATTCTTCCTTTCAAAACATAAAACGCCAAAAGAACAAAATAACGATTAAATATTTCGTACTCACATGATTTTTCAAGTCTCTCAAACTGAAACAATAAAAAGAAGAATGGCCATGTTACAAAATTGCAATTTTACTATTGCTTACAAGTTACTGGAAGGTAGTCCATCACCAAACAAACATAAAAAAATCCTAGCCATGCCTTAAATTTTCACATAAAACAACAAATAACACAAAGAAAATCAAATAATCCCATAAGATTCAACAACAATAATAGTAAAAGCATTAGTTGAGAAATCTCACCCATTCAGAGTCCAAACAACAACACAAGACCTACAAAATCCAAAATCAAGTAATGTAACAAAGAGAACCTTAAATAAAAAGCCCTAAATCAATTATAATCCTAACCACCAAACAGAGATTAAACAACAGATCCCTATCTCTTTTGCATGGAGCCTAAAATAATGAATAAAATCATATAAGTTAAGAGGGAGAGGGAGAGAGAGGCGATAGAGAAGTACCATTTAAAAAACAAAGAGAGTCAATAGATTGAGAAGTAAGAGAGGGAGAGTGAGGGAGAGAGAAGCGACAGAGAGAGGGAGAGAGATTTACCTGAAGCCAAGAGATCATTCATGCGCTCGAAGGAAGAAGGGGCCGACTAAGGGTTTTTTTCGCTTTAAATGAGGAAAAACGAAAGAAGAAGGGGTGTGTAGTGGAAGGCTTTTCTCAAACAGAAGAAGGGGTGACGACAATTTTGATATATGTGGGGCACAGGCTAGGGGCCCATTACAATTTTAAGGGTTTTTCTACCCTTCATATTTTATATATATTTTATTTTAAAGACACAAACAATGCTTTAATTTGGTGGAATTGCAAAATTTCGTCTAAAATCATGCATTCGGGTATGAGTTTTTGAAATTTGTGTAAATAATTTTGTAATGAAATTTGACAAGAGTACTATTTGTTTGGTAGAAAGATCAAACTGAAGTTATTAAAGATTTTTTTCTCAAAACAAACTAAATTTTGTAATGTTGATCTTATCTTACTTTTAGAAATACTAGGCTAGTAAGATTACAAAATATTAAAAAGTTGTCATATTTTTTTTTTGTGAAAGATAATTTATTTACACTTATCTCATTTTGAGATCCTTATTTTATTTCCTCATCATTTATTTAATCAAAATTAAAATTAAAAATAAAAACAATAAAAAATTGAATGATATTATTCTCCGAGGGTGTATAAATGTAAGAGCTGCAGGCCGAGGTGGAGGTTCGTAAGGCCATCCGTTGATACCTGGCCTTATCACTCTCTCGCTCTTTCACTTGTCTTCCTGCTTGCTCTCTGCCGCAGCTGCCGCTGCCTCCTACTACTCTACAGCTACTTCGTTTCCTCTCTTTCCTTTCTATTACTACTCTTTCCAACCCTCTCTGCTCGCTCCACGCAAGAAGAAGAAGAAGAAGGTAAAGTAGGTTTTGTTCATCTTCATCTGCTCGACCATGTCTTCCATTATCGCAGGCATCTCGTCTTTCCACCACCAGTCCCCTTCACCTACCCCATGTCTCGAACTCTCTAAAAGGACTTCCTCTTCGTCTTCGCCTTCGCCTTTACAGAAGTTCCCATTGGGAGAAGGAGGAGGGGGTTTATTAAAGCCCTGTAAGTTCCGGGGCTTCGGCCACCCCTTCCCCGTCTCCACTTCACTGAGAATCTCATTCTCCCGACACTGCCCTTGTGCAATCGCCACTCCCAACTCGGTCTTGAGCGAGGAGGCATTCAAAGGCCTTGGTCTCTCCAAGGATGATGCAGACGACGACTACGCCTCCGAGACCAGCCGCGAGGCAGCCTCCAGCGAGGATAACCTAGCCGTTTCCGACTTGGGGCTGCCGCAGCAGCTCGTAGACACCCTCCAGAAGCGAGGGATTAATAATCTCTTCCCAATCCAGGTGAGAAACCCACACCCCAGAAAACAAACCTTCTTATTTATTTTCTAAAAATGATTTCTTTGCAATAAAGCTGCCTCGTTGAATCCAAGTATTGATTAAAGCCAATAGATTGATTCATTTTCATGGTTGATAGGTCATGGATGACTCAGTTGAATCACGTGTTTTTTTTTTTTTTTACTTTTCCTTTACTGCAATGGTAATATAGTTTGTGGGTCTTGTGTGAAAGAAATGCTTGGTTGTTTTACCTATTTTCTTGCCAAAGAGAAATTGGCATACTGTCTTTTTTCCTGGACAAATATTGTGTTAGTCTGCACCATGATGCTTCTTTTTTTTTTTTTCCTTAACGTGCTGTAATTGTCAACAACACAGAGAGCTGTACTTATCCCTGCCTTAGAAGGTCGAGACATCATTGCCCGCGCAAAGACAGGAACAGGAAAGACATTGGCCTTTGGAATTCCAATCATTAAACGTCTCACCGTAGACGATGAAGGGAGAGCTCTTTCAAGGTTTCCCCCCCTCCCTCTCCTTGTTTTGCATATATATTACCTAGTGCCTGCAGCTTTTGCATTGTTGCATTATTCTCACCTCTTTGATGGCTTGTAGGCGGGCGGGTCGGCTTCCCCGACTCTTGGTTTTAGCTCCAACTAGGGAGTTGGCAAAGCAGGTGGAGAAGGAAATCAAAGAGTCTGCACCTTATCTCAGCACCGTCTGCGTTTATGGAGGAGTTTCATACAATGTCCAGCAAAATGCTCTTTCTCGGGGTGTTGATGTGGTTGTGGGAACTCCAGGCCGTATCATCGACCTGATAAATAGTAAGAGCCTCCAGCTGGGTGAAGTTCAGTATCTGGTCCTTGATGAAGCTGATCAAATGCTTGCTGTTGGGTTTGAAGAAGATGTGGAAGTCATATTAGAAAAGCTCCCATCTGAGAGACAGAGCATGCTTTTCTCTGCAACAATGCCTGGCTGGGTAAAGAAGTTGTCAAGGAAATACCTGGACAATCCTTTGACAATTGACCTGGTAATGTTCCAATTCCACACCTTGCTTCTACTACTTGTGTAAATTCAGCATGTATATATAGATTTGCTTTTGTGTGTCATAACATATCAAGATAATCTGTCGATTCATTATGGCAATGTGAGTTGCTAACACCATTATGGTATCATGCCTCAGGGCCCCCTCACATCCTACTTAAATGATTGCTTCTAGAATCCCATCTATTGAATTTTGATAAATCTCCTTCTATAGAAATAGCAGCTTAAGAGAAGAAATTTTATGTGCTCCCTTCCTTTTGGAGGAATTCTATGGAGAATCTATCTTCTTCTTCTTATTTTTTACTGTTTGTTTGAATGATGAATGCATGTGTATTATATATATATATATATATATATATATATATATATGAGAGATGCTCCTGTGAGAGATATCACTCACCTTACATGAGATATAGGAATGGGGGCCCTCACATTTAAGTTGTTGGTATTGGATATGGATGTGATGGCCCCCACCCAATCTTTCATATAAGGTGAGAGATCTCTCATAGGAGCATCTCCATATATATATATATTGCTAGGTTGGCCTACTGGCCAGGAGTGATCATGTATGTATTATTTTTTTATTTTTTATTTTGATAACATGTTCATGTATGTATTATACTAAAGCTAAGTCATAAAAATGGGTATACGGTCTCAATACTCCTGCTTTTGATACATAGAAGCCTCCCCATTCTCACTTATTAAGTTAGGACTTAGGAGAGAAAAAAATGATTGCTTCGTTCCTTGACAAATTGAGAATATTAATGTCACATCTGCTAGACACCATGAAGCTACAACTACACCTTGAGCTCACTAGATGGCACATACTTCAATGATTAGTTGATTAATGTCTTTTTTAAAAGCTGCCTGCAACTCTACTAGAATAACCATACTCCATTGCCTCATTTATTGAAGTGAGAGCCACTGGGCTCAAGATGGGTGGCTTGGTGAGAGGTAGGGATGTAAATGGGTCCCCGATTCTACGATTACTCGGAGGTTCTGACCCGTTGAAAACCGGTTTTGGGTCCTTATTTTGGCCCCGATAAGTAAGCGGGTTTGGGTCCGATTCCACATTGGTTCCGACCTATGGACACGAGACAATCTCTAAAAAAAAGTAGGTTTTTTCCCCATAGCATTTTCTATCTAGACCCAGACCCGGACCCGGACCCGGACCCAGACCCATCCCATATACGGTTCCGGGTCCAGCCCATATTCTCATTAACGGTTCCGGGTCCAGATCCACCATGGACCAGGACCGGAACCGACCTGTTTACATCCCTAGTGAGAGGGGGCCTCTTTTTGACAATCCTTTAAGAGTGCATGAAAGTTTATAAATGGTAGCTCCCTAAGTAGCATCATGGAGTGAATTTCACTTCTACAAGAGAATAAACCAGAGAAGTGCTACTAAAAAAGAAAAAGAAAAAGCATGGCAGAGGCAGAACCTACAATGAAAGTAATGTCCTTGGCAGGTACTTCCAGAGTTAAACACAAATTGCAAAAGTTTCTCTCTCTACAGTTTATTGCGTCCTTTTATTTAACAGTTTTTATAGTCTCGTTCTTTTTTGCTTTGTTCTGTTATTTTCCAGAAAACATTTCTGCTTCAAGATTTTCTTAGTTTTCTTCTCGTTTCTTTTTCTTTTTTTGTGTAGGTTGGTGATCAAGAGGAAAAGCTGGCTGAAGGGATCAAGCTTTATGCAATACCAACAACTGCAACTTCAAAGCGTACCATCCTAAGTGATCTAATCACAGTATGTCTGACAAGCATTTCAAACTAAATTAACTCATGTTGAGAATGTGATCATGCATTGTCACCTGTATGCCCCACTGTTTCTCACTTTCTTTCTCTATACTATTGACTTCCTTAGTGTGAAATTTGGATCTAGTTTGAATATCTGATATGGGTAGAAATTTGAGTGTCCCGAGATAAGTGTGGCAAATCTAAAGATTACCAGTCAGGGCATGCTTGCAAAATCATCTTGAAACTATTTTTTTTTTTACTGGGAAGTGGCTGGTCCTTGATAACGGATCTATCATTTCCCTTTTAGGTTTAGGGCCCTGTTGTCCCAATTTATTCTGTTTAGCCTTTTGTGGCTTCTCTTGGGTGGTGGCTGTCTTTTTGTGGGGTTTTCCCTCAGCCGCTTCTCAGTAGTATAAATCTTTTATACTAGGAAGTATGAAGCCTCTTCTTTTTAATTCAAGTTATAATCCCCCCCCCCCCCCCCCCCAAAAAAAAAGAACAGAAAAAATCAGCTGTCTTTCAAGGTGATGAGTGAGCAAAAGATGAAAAATGAATACCTATCCAAAAGTTACTGTCTAAGCATATTCTAAGCAATTTCCTGACCATTTTAAGTGCTCTAGTTCTTCTTTTTTCCCCTATAGGTTCCTCTTCCTTTTCTTTTATGGGGTTCTTGATTCTTAGGTAGATGCCACTATCTAATATAACTAGTTATGCTAATTTTTTTTTTCTGTACCTCTTTTTTGCCTCTTTAGGGTAGTAAACTAGGCTTTATCTGTTAGATAAGTATAATATATACAGGCCCATATTTAACTGTTCATTCTTCCTCTGCCAGAGGGTATCTAGCTTGGATATAGCATGGGAAATATACAAATACTCAAGAGTAAGAAAGGTGAACATGAAGTAAGAGGCTTCTTGCAAAATATCCCGAAAGTGAAAGCTGTCTGTCCATTAACTGCCTAAAGGTTTGCATAGAAGCTACCTGTCTATCCAAAAAGAAAAGGGAGGCCCAGGATGTAGCAGTCTTTGACATTTTGTTTATTATTACTTGTATCAGTCGTGGTTCAGAAGACAGTATTGTGACAGCCAATCTCTTTGGGGTGGACCCTATTTGTCAAGATGGCTTGTGCTGACCTCTTCAAAGACCCTTGTAACTATGATCTGGTACTCCTATCCATGTAGGCAACTTGTACATGGTAGCTTAAGAAGCCGGATCACCAGCGTGTCCAGGCCGCCATATTTGAAGTGTGTATATTTGTTTATATAAGTTTTATTTTTATAGTATATGTAAGAAAAAAGAATATCAAAATAAACAAAAATATTCTTTTTGATGGTCCCTTTTTGATGGATGGGAGAGCGGGGTTTAGCAGGCTAAAAGAAGGGGAGTGGGATTTTGTTTAGATGTTGGGGTTTATCATTTAGTTTAGCAGCAGAAATACCCTTCATAAGAAATGCCACAAATTTTTTTACTTGATTCAAGTCAGTGTTTGGTTAAGATTTTAGAGGCTGGTGGATTGTGGAATCAAACATGTTTTCTAGCAGCTCTATTCATATTGGAAGTTTCAGAGACCAAGTTTGTTCTTTGCCTGATACCATGTGTCAACCCAATTTTTGAAGAACCTAACCAAGTGGATGAGTTAAAAAACATAATGCTGAGTCAGACATCTACCAACTGGTCTCCAAGTCAAGTTCTTTTAAGTTCAAATTGTGAATGTGTTTTTTTTTTTTTTTTTGGGATTTGCGTCTTTGATTTCCACCTTAAGCATTCACTGATGTTACATGACATGCTTTTCTGTACAAGTAATTTTAACTTAAGGTGCAAAACAGACATTACATAAATTTGATAATGTATAGTATAACATAAATGAATTAATTGTTACAATTTCAAATGAAAAAAATGTATAACATAAATTGTTTGAGGTCACAGTCACATGTTGCATTTCGGACATTAATACCTAACTGTTTTAAGTGTTGTGTTTCCACTCAGTGGAAACCCCTTTTAGATTTGCAGCATCTCTTCAGGATCCAAATGTTTTCTGATTGTGTCTGGCAATATTATTTCTCTAATAGACAGTCAAATCGGCATCTGCTTCTCATCATCAACTTCATGCTTGTGTTTTTGTCCCTATTAATAACGTGTTGTTTGCAATTGATAGGAAAGGTTAATATTGATTTTGACATGAGTTTCAGGTCTATGCTAAGGGTGAGAAGACCATAGTTTTCACACAGACAAAACGAGATGCTGATGAGGTATCGATGGCCTTATCTAATAGTATTGCTTCAGAGGCTTTGCATGGTGATATATCTCAACATCAGCGAGAGAGAACATTGAATGGTTTCCGTCAAGGAAAATTCACAGTGCTTGTTGCAACTGACGTTGCAGCTCGTGGTCTTGATATCCCTAATGTTGATCTGGTGAGTTGATAATGATTGCCTTGGTGCTTCGCCTTGCAATTATTTTTCATGCTCTGCAATTGAAACTAGCTTTATATGAACTTCTTTGGAGTTTGGTCCTCTTTTATATGCACATTAAACTAAATGAAATTATTGGTACTTAAGTATAAAATTTGTGTAGTACAGCCGTAGTTCTTGTCTAGTTTTCAGATGCTGCTATTTTCTGATGAATTCTTGACACACTGCATTTCTTATAGATTATCCACTATGAGATGCCGAATGATCCTGAAACCTTTGTCCATCGCTCTGGTCGCACGGGGCGTGCTGGAAAAGAAGGAGTTGCCATACTAATGTTCACTAGTAGCCAAAGGAGGACAGTCAAATCTCTTGAGCGCGATGTTGGGTGTAGGTTTGAGTTTATCAGTCCACCACAAATAGAAGAGGTGTTGGAATCATCTGCAGAGCAAGTTGTTGCTACTCTCAAGGGGGTTCATCCAGAATCAATAGAGTATTTTGTACCAACTGCACAAAGGCTGATTGAAGAACAAGGAACTGATGCTCTTGCTGCTGCTTTGGCACACTTAAGTGGTTTTTCTCAACCACCTTCATCTCGTTCTCTTATTAACCATGAGCAGGTATGCAAAGGACCATCAATATCCATTCTTATTTTAAAATCATTGAAAATTCTCTGGTATAGGTTTATTCGGGTGATCTAATAATTTCCATATAAATTCAATCCACAAAAACGCCTTTCTACTTTTTATAGATCCAATTTAATGCTTAATTGTATTCTTGTATTCAATTGGATAATGAAATAAATAACTAATGTTTTTATAGTGGACATGATGTTATATATTGAGGAAAATGCTTCCAACTTTAATGTTAGAATTTACAATTGATCTCATCTATATCATAATCCAGAAATATGGTTACAAAGTCTGATCCAGGATCATGTTCTCTTTTTTTGTTGATCTTTTTTAATACCCAAAACCTTTTTGCTCAATATTTTAATGGTTATAAAGGTAAAAGCACTCTAGTTTGCTGTAATGTTTCTCACCTTCACTATTAAAAAAAAAAAGGATCTAAGTCGGCATAATATTTGCTTCTTTTATTTGAAGCTTGCATAAAAACCCTGGGTTTATGCCTTTGTCTTGCATATATACAAATATAGAATTATGAGCTATAAGCGTACCATTCAACTAAGTCACTCCTCTATGAAGGTCCCTTGGGTTTTACGGATGCCCGAAGGCAGCACATTCTTGAACACCTTTACTAAACTTTTGTGCAGACTTTCCACCAAATCTTTTGAGTGATATCCACAGAGATTCAATTATCTGATTGGAGTCATGAAAAAAGAACCGATGTGATTGAATCTGAATTCTCATTTTACTTCATCTTTTCAGATTGGTGATTCCTAAGAATTGGCAGTCTTTGATACGCTATCAGTGTGTGCTTTTACACTTTCTGTTTCTGACTGTAATAAAGAGTTTGATCATTCAGTTGAATTGTCCTTTGCTGATACAGGGATGGGTGACATTACAATTGACTCGCGAACCAGGGTATTCTAGAGGCTTCTTCTCTGCTAGATCCGTTATGGGTTTTCTCTCTGATGTTTATCCTCGAGCTGCTGATGAAATTGGAAAAATTCATTTGATTGCAGATGAAGCGGTGTGTAGATGGACATTTTGTGTTTAAATCAGTTTTTTTTTTCCTTTTTCTTTTGCTCATACTTAACTTCTATCACATAAAAATCAGGGACGTTTTGCATTTTCTCTGTGATGTTTTCTCTCTGATGTTTATCCTGTTTCTTAAGTTAACCCCCCTCACACACAGCTACTTCCCCATGAATTGCCACAAGCCTAAATTTTACACTCATCCAACCGCTACTGTTGGATTGAAATCCGAAAAATGATGCCTTTTAAAACCATTAAACTTGACGGTAATAGATCAAGGGATTACGAACTTAGGATGCCATAACGGGGTTGATATTTTGTGCATCAATAGGTCTCATTGAGGTCTTTCCATCTCCTACCTCCACCATGATTGTCATGGCCTAGTAGTCCCAAGGTGGGTTTTGTCAGACCCATTGTACCATAAGCCCAGCACACTAGATCAAACACCCCCCCTCTTATATGTGTATATATATATATATAGGGCTGGATGTTCATATATATAGGGATGGATGCACATGAACACTCCTCATATGTGTGTGTTGTATATAGACACACACATATTCGGAATGTTCATGTGCATCCATCCCTCACCATAGGGTGAGGGATACTTACGTGGCTCTCCCTCTTTGCACATGAACATTCCTCTTCTGCATATGACCATATATGGCTTTTCTTCTTTTGTACATGAATATTTCTGATTATGTAAGTGTCCTTCACCCCATGGTTAGGGATGGGTGCACATGAACATTCCACTCTCTCTCTCTCTCTATATATATATATAAATGGAAATATTCACATTCCTCTCTCTCTCTCTCTATATATATATATACATGGAAATATTCACTGTATTACAGTGAGGGCAACATAGTAGGGCCAACTTTATGATCCATCCAAACCACCCACACACACGGGAACCTTGAATTACATTGGTTCCATCGAGTTTTCATCGACCCAAATGGATTGGACCGTTGGATGGAGCGCCAAACTTTTTTCTTAAATATTAAGTTAAATTTGTCGGCCACAAATGAAGGGGTTAGAGGCATGGGATTGACCCAATACTTGATATCTGGGGCCAGATCACCCCCCACCCCACTCTTTCCCATTATTAGTGGGGCCCATCATCAAGATGTGGCTTTTGGAATGAATCATTTAATTTGATTTTAATCCAACAGTGAGCAATAGTTGGATGAGTGTCAAATTTAGGCTGGTGACAATTATTTACATACATACATATATGCATATATTTTATGTTCATGCGGCGTGCACTATATATATTTGTGCACGTGTGTGTTGGTGTATATGTGCATGCACGTATGTGTGGATGCATGTGTGCGATCAATCCAAACTCGCTCACACTAACCCCCTGTGAGCTGGCACTTACCCTAATTTGATACTTATGTATCTTGTGAGGAGATCTGTGTTTGTGGTGGTTGTTATTTTTGCTATATGCTTTCATTAAAAGTCGGGGTAGCAGCAGCACTGTTTACCAATGAATTAATTTTTTTTTTCTTACTTTGGATAGCAGACATTTACGTTAAAATGATTTTTAAGTATCTTAACCTGCAGAGTTATTTCTCAGTTAGTGATTAACTGCGAATGCTTATATTTCAGGTTCAAGGTGCAGTTTTTGATTTGCCTGAAGATATTGCCAAAGAGCTACTGAATCAGCAGACACCACCTGGAAATACCATATCCAAAATTACCAAGGTTGATTTTGTTTTTTTGTTTTTAGCCCATTTTGCTACAAAAAATGGTTGCTTGCACATATGACGACCCTGAAAGAGAAAGCAACTAACTATAAAATTCCAGCAACTGTTTCATTCAATTCAGCTCCTCACACACATTTGTAATTCCAGTCTGTATATTCATGTAATCATTCTTTTCCACACTCTGAACTTCAATGGACACATTTTCTGCAAAAATGGCAGGAATAGCCAGCAATGTAGATAACTGTAATTCCATTGAAAAAATGTAAATGACTATAGCCAGCCATCAAAATAGCATAAATTCAACAAGCTGATTCATTGAATCTAGCTGACAGGCACGTGTGAACTGTGATTTAACTTTGCGCAAAACTGATCAGGATAGGAGCAGTTTTACATGCATAGGGCCAAGCAGTGTCTGGGTCTCCCTGATCAATCCCTAGATCTTTTACTTCATTATCCCCACCTATTGGAGGCCCGCTGTACATATGAGTTTAAATATGACCGAAGTTCTGGTGTGTGTTGGCTTTCCTGAGCTTTTTCAGCTATAAAGGCCAAATGGCAATTGTTGAGGATGAACTCTTTGTGCTTTGTCGTGGGTAGGACCAGAATCCTGTCCGTGGACACTTCCTTTGGAAGAGATCAATTCAGCTTGATTCAGGCGGTTTGTTTTCAACCATGTTCTTTTGTTAGCTAAACCCCTACACGCTTTGAAGCCACTAGTCATCCAACCTCTTTAGCTTTCATGAGCATCTTTCCCATTGCTTCTGCAAAATAGTGAACAAAAAAAGGGGAAAGCAGTCACCCTGTCCAAGCCCTCTCGAAGCCTTGAAAAGAGGAGTGGGAGAACTGTTAACAAAAGCTGAAAACAATGTAGATGAAATGCATTTGTTAATTCACCCTCTCCACCTCGACTCAAAACCAAATCTACCCGACATGAAACTTTCATTCCACATGATGATATGCCTTTTCCAGATCAATTTTTAAAAATTGTTCCTTCCATATGAGCCCTCTTCTTGGAGTCTGTAAATTCATTTGCTACCAATATAGCATCAAGAATATCTTTTATGGACGAAAGCCCTTGAGATGGACCAATATCTATGATACCCGGATACGGCAACTCACTCATGGTACCGTTGCAGACACGGTACGATACGGATGTGGGTACGGGATACTTCAAGATATGGTAGGGATATGGCGCAAAAATAAAATAAATCGGGAACTGTTGTCTCGTATTTTATAAAAAAATAAAAAATAAAGGAAATCCATCTTCCTGACCACCCACAACCCCAATCCCCTGCTCTCTCTGCCCAACCCCTTCCCCTTCGCCTCCATCACCCAGACCCAGAGAAGAAGGAAAATAAAAACAGAGGAGAAGAGAAACAGAAGAAAAAAGGCGTACTTGCACCGATGTCGCCACAGCCGACTGCCATCTCCATTGTCCGCCACCATCAAGCGATGAGTCGCCAAGATCTCGTTGCCTCCACCATCATCGTTGCCGCCCTCTTCTCCCTCTCATCTCTCTTCTCGTCAAGGGCAGAAAGAAAGTGCTCTGTTTTTATTTATTTTTTCTGTCACGTGGGTCTGTTCCCCACTCCAATTTCAAGTGAGGCAAGGCCCATCTTGTGGGCTTGAGATTGATTCAAGCTCGGCCCAGCTACAATAAAAAAAAAAGGGCAGCAAAAAAAAAAAAAAAACTCTTTACTCTTTAAAGATCTTTACTCTAGTTTGACAGCTCAAGCAAAAAATAAAATATTCCATTAAAATAAACTCCCAATTAAATATTTATATTTATATATTTCTAGGAATGTCGTACATGTATTCGTGTCCTTAAAATTTTGAAGTTGACATATCGGATGCTCGTTCCTGTGTCCCGTATCCGCACCAGTGTCCGTATCCGAGCATCATAGCTAATAATGTGTGGAAGAGCCCTTTGGAACCTGTTTGTCAAAATCTTCGGCAAAAGTTTATAAATACACCCCATCAAGCTAGTCGGTCTAAAGTCTGTCAATGATACCGGGTTGATTTTAGGAATGAGACTCAAGAAAGTGGCATTGATTTCTGTACTCAACGTACCCCTTTGATGTTTGATGGAATCCTAATTGCAATGGGCAAAACTTTTCTTCAAGAACATCCTGAGAAGCTTTGATAAAGGAGAGTTTAAAGCTGTCTTGGCCCGGATCTTTATCTCCCAGTCTCCCACACAATCATCTAACACATTGCTAGCTTCTTCCTCCTTGATGTTCCTTTCCATCCAAATCTAAAGATCCTGCTGAATCGACATACTAGCCAAAGTGTAGGTCTAAAAACCTCCTTACTGGTGTACAAAACTTAAAAAATGTGCTACTTTCACTTTAATCCATGCTGGTTCTACTGACAACCTATTACCTCTACTAATCTTCTCAATGAAATTCATTCTTCTTCTAGCTTTGGCCATCCGATGAAATAACTTGGTGCTTCTAAATAGTTATCTACTTCGAAAAAATGTGCAAAAATGGCTCCTCCTTAAGCCATAAAGCTCTTGACTTGCCTCCAAGACATCTCTTCCATCCGATTAATCTCCCACACCTTTTGTAAAACCGTTATCAATCTCCATCTTATCTTGATCAAGCATTCTATCCTCTTCTAGCTTGTCCCACCCCTTTAATTTCCTTTCCAACTCACTTCTTACAACATCTCTCCTCTCCTGCATCGCTAAATGTCTTTGCACTTACCTGAAACAAACTTGTTGATCTTCAAGTATGAACCAGGACCATTGAAGAATCAACCAAAAAGTGTGCTGTGATGCTAGCTGCAAATGTAATAGTATCACATAGTAGTAAGAGGCAAGATCAAGGTAGTGTACCAACACAAATGAGCAGCCTATTCCATGGATATCATTCATTACATATGCCCAAATGAAATATGGCCTCAAACCATGGATTTCACAACTTTTAAGTCTTTAATCTCATATTTTAATTTAAAAGTAGGTATGGATACCCAACCCTACCTCTACATGATGATGTTTATGTTTCTTAACTAGAGTTGTCCTTAAATCTAATCTGAAACATCAAATTCAGATTTTACCAATTCAAGTGTTTTATTTTACCAATTCAAGTGTTTTAATCTCCCTATGTAGTCATAATTTATTGTAAGATGACTTAAATACGCTGTTAAACAAATGACTAAATGCATATAACTGTGTTAAAATAATGAAGCAATTAATTGGAGGGACATCAACATATGTGGGTTTTTCCATGAGCAATGATTTCACTTCTTGTAACTATGAAAAGTCTAGGCTTTTCTTGTGCTGTTGGTTGCATCAGTTGTTTGCTGGTTGTGAACATGGTGCATATTGCTTTACTACTTTGGTTGAATCTTTTGTTTTCTAAGGGTCTGCATTGGTAGTTTGGCATGTTAGTGAAATCATACTCATTCCTGCATAGTTTGGCTTGGGCCTGTTCTGGTGGCCAGAGCTAAAACTTGGACTTTTTGATGGGGGAGCAACTAAACTTTTAAATGCTGCTGCTCTTCAGAATCTTCATTTTAGTTTCCACTTTCCATCCCCTCCAATCCAGAATGGCCAGGGGTGCATCCCATTATTCAAAGTGCAGGTTCCATTTGCCACACTGTAGGTGCTGTATGCATGAGTTTTCCATTAGAACTAACTAGATTCAGATGCTAGAGTATTTGAGGCCTTGCTAATGGTGATTATGAGCATTGTGTGGTTTCAAACTTAATTACTTGGATGCATGTGTGAAGACAAGTTTGGGATAAAAGAAAGCAGAATGAATACCCAGCAATTTAATTTACTGAATTCGATTAAATACATAAATGTATCTTCTTGGCTGATGAAAATATTAGAACTTTTTGATGTAGTTCAGGATTCAATCCTTTGTTCCTGCTGTGTTGTTTTCAATACATCATTAGTTAAGAGACAACTGAAGTTGATGTGTTTCTGTATCCCATTTATGCAGTTACCTGCATTGCAAGATGATGGTCCTGCAAGTGACAACTATGGCAGGTTCTCAAGCAGGGACCGGGGTTCCAGGGGTGGAAGGGGTTCCAGGGGTTCTCGAAGCTGGGGTGGCAGGAGCTCTGATGATGATGATGATGGATTTCGGCGTGGTGGACGGAGCTACAGAACTGAAAATAGTTGGTCCCGGAACCCGAGAAGTAGTGATGATGACTGGCTAATTGGGAACAGACGATCAAACCGACCATCTTCCTTTGGGAATAGGGACAGGTATTCATTGTTCCTGTGAATTAGCTAATGAAGTGCCACACTCTCTGTTTTAGATCACCATCATTTAGAAGCATACAGCCAGAATGACCATGTCTATGTATTTAGTAACAATGACTGTAAAAGCATAAGATGCTGACTCTAAGAAAGCACTCGAGATTGGGATATTCCTCAAAGATGCACCAGCAGACCCACCAAGTCGGCCCAAGTCACCTTGTTTTCTTGAGACTTGTTGGCTTTAACTATTAACAAATGTTGATTTGTATTGTCTAATTCTGTCTATTCGTGCATTTGTGTTTATTGTTTACACTTTCAAGTTCCTTTTCCCAAAATAAATAATAAATAAATCTCTAGTATGTAAAAAAAAAAAAAAAAAACCCATTGTACATAATTTAGAAAGGTTATCTGTTCTCAATGGCTATGACTGCTTTACCTGTGTGCATCATGATTTTTTATTCAAGGTAATTGTTTATTTCCAAAGCATCCCAGAATCATTGCAATAGGATATCAGCACTGACAGATTGTATATCCTCTTAATTGGGCCATTTACTTCCTGGAGAACATTCTTATTCTTAGTTTGTTGGTGCATGCACTATATCATTTTGCAGTTTCCTTTGTTTTCTACATATATGATTTCTTGCAATCATCAATATCAATTCTGAGGTTACTGCTGGATCATATGACAGAAGCTTTGGGGGTTCGTGTTTCAACTGTGGCCGATCGGGACATAGGGCATCTGAATGCCCAAACAAGCAAGACTACTAGATTTGTATAACACTTCAGCAGGTCAGATGCGCCTCCGCCGCAATATATCTTCCGGTTACACTGTTCGAAAGGCTTGGAAGTTTAAGGAGTGACATTGGATATGGAGAGAAATGCTGTACCGAGAATCTATGGAACTAGTCTATCCCATTTGATTTTGTAATTGTTTTGAGAAATTTCTCGGACTGTTGGGTGCTCCATTAGCTGTTTTGTGGAACCTGCCCCTACTGTTCAGAAACTCAAACCTGAGCGATCGAAATGTAGTTTACTCTTTAATTATATTTGGTTCCTCTATTTCAGTTTTCTAATACAAAGTGACATGCATCATATGGATTAAATGATATGAACTGGCCAATATATTATCCATGTTTGTAGTGCTGCAGTATGGCTCTCTATCCCCACTGTAGGATTGAGTTTAAATTGTTAAGTGCTATCATCTGATAGATGGGACCCTTGGACACCATAATCCCTCGGAAAAAGTTTTTGATGGTTGTTGGAGTAGGGGCTCCTTGTTGGGTGATCCCTGTACAAACATGGAATTTACACCTAAGAACTAATACTGACGAAGAATTCATGTGGTACCTCTGCTGGACTGATTGGAGAAGAGTGTGAGTGAATGGGGGTTGCCCTCAGCCTGATCAGATCATCATAGCCTTGTATTTGGAGGGCTAGAGAGCTCAATGGTGAAAAGCTAGAGTGGCCGCATTCAAGGAGAAATCATATCTAGTTGAAGTGAAACAGGAGAATGATCCCAATTGAAATGACATCCCAATTGAAATCCCATATATATATATATATATGTATGTATATATTGAAGGCATCTCTGGCCGTCAACACATGCGTGTATCTCCATCTGGATTGAATCAACACTTTTGCACTTGCAAATCCCTTGGTTTGGCCTTAGAATCTCTCTCTTGATCTCACCAAAGTATTTGTTCTATGGACACCTATAGTCTGTCTTTTTCTAGGTCTGCTTCTCTTTTTATTTGGTAGCCTTCTTAGGAAGGCTGGACTAGAAATCGGACATGGTTTGCTGGTGTAAACTTTCTATCAATTGGAGGATGATTCCACATCCTATTAAAGTAAAAGCAATGTAAAGCTGAGAATAAAATATAAGAAGGTTATGGCGGTATTTTGTCTTTAGTGTATTGGTAGGATTTTTTTTTTTTTTTTCACTTTTTGTGTAAAAGTGTGTTTTTCTACCATTTAGGGAGAAAGGAGGGTGCCTTTAAAAAAAAAAAAAAAAAAAAAAAGAAGATTAGAATTTTGAAAATATATACTTTTAATGTGACCCATTGTGTGAAAAATGGAGGCTTTACATTACATTTTACTAATCTAGGAAATTGCTAAGCGGGCATGGGCAGGGCTGCAGCACTCACGTTTGTTTTTTTTTTTTTTTCCCCTGCGAGCGCTAATGGTGAGAGAGAGAGAGAGAGAAATGCAATTATTAGAGTAACAAATTTAGGGGGCGGAGAGGTAAAAAGGACACAGGGCAAGCGAGCTTACTAATGAACAACGGGACAAAAGAGGGCAACAACGGCAGTTCGGCCGAGGCTTTTGCACTACTTAATAACTACTCTGCCTCTGCAATTGATGGGTTATTCTCGCAAGCAGGCATAATGAGGATGATTTTTTTTTTTTTTTTTTTTGTTGTGTGTCCAGGTTACAAAATGACATGTTGTAGTTCTTTTTCCCCCAGAAGAATACATCTGATGCAAGAGTACAACAGAACAGCCTTTGCAGAGCCAACACATTTGCAATGTGTACAAAACTCAGTTCCATCTTGCTTACACTGTTATCTGTATAATAGAAATGTGTAAAAATTGTCTTCTGATGTAAACATTTTGTAATCATCAATTGAAAAAACATATTGGTCAAAAATTAAAAAAAGAATAAAAAACCACTACAGTTTCACCATACAAAATTACCCACACCATATGTATTTCTCATCTATTCTACTGATGAGGGATAAAGAAACTGCCCTCTTTTTTCTTTTTCTAGTGAGGATTTTACATGACAAGAAATTACATCCTAAGTTACTTTCAACGGCGTATGAATATAGCATGGTCAGCCACAATCATTCCAGACAGGGTAAAATAAATATATAATCTGGAAAGAGGTAACGGCTTGAGAAGCTTGCATTTCCTTTTATAAAAGATTCCTGATCCCTTTTGACAAATTTTCACCAGTAAAAGAGAAATGACAATATTGTACTAGTCAAGGGGGGCTGTTATCAACTGTGGACAAAAAAAGACGTTCTGAAGAGGCCATAACTCAAATTGCATCACTTGAATAAATAAGCAGCAGTCACCACCAACGCTGAAACAGTAAAAATTGGTGCTATTAGTGCTGTAACATGAGGTAATTTTCGAGTCATGCTATAGAAGAGAAGCGTTCCTTTTTTTTTTATTTTTATTTTTTTTTATGGAATCACGATTCTCTTCTCACTTCTCAATCTCTTCAGAAGGCAGCAAAAGAGTTAATCAATTAAAATGATATATTTAACCAGCATTATGCAAACTACTCAAGAATTTGAATTTTACCTATACTCAAATATGGACATCACATACACCAGGGGTCTTGGACAAAGTAAATGAGCTCAGCTAGCCCTCATGATCATGAAGCAACTGATGAAAACCAATCATCACTCATCTGTACTGAATGAAATTCAATTCTACGAATTCTACTTGACCCATTCCTGATTCTAGTCTTCTGGTGAAGGAAAAAAAAAAATTTATTTTCGCCTGCTGTAAATTCTCGACTCTAATGATCAGATACAGAGATCCAGACCATACGAAACCAAAATTTGATAAAGGGCAAAATACTTCAACAAGGATTCCCTTCGGTTATTGCAGTACCAAACCAGACAGAGATGCATTCTGTGATGTTGGCATGCTTTAAGATGTGTTGGAACCATCATTAGAGGTTACTGGTTGTTCGCCAGGGTCAGGAAGATAGGAGCAAGCTAGAACAGAAGCTCCAAGGGCTACAGACAACCCAATACAGCTCCATATCCATTTCTTTCTCCTCAGGCGGCTTTGACGTTGCTTACGTGACATCTCTGCAAAAATAAACAAAATGCAATCATGTTAAAGAAAACAGAATTGGCAGCAGACAATTCAATGAATGCCTAAACACGAACATCTGGAGATATAGAACAGTTGAAAGGCAGTAAGCAAAAACTTGAAAAGCTGAGTACATATTCGTCTGAGTCGACTTCTTTTCCAAGGGCATGAAAAATAAAAAGAAAAAAAGGCTGGCTTGGTTGGGTGTCAAAAACAAACCTCAACTCAACTTCACTCACAGCTAGGTCATGTCAACCAGAAAATTGGCCAAGTTGTGTTCAAATTAAATCTTCAATGATAAACACCAACAAAACTGGAAAAAAATACTATTATGCACAGCTAATGGCAGGTACATGCCATGGATACAGCATGGAAACAGAATTTACATGTAGAATTGGACGAGCACTTCTTTTTTTTTGAATGGTAAACAATTTGTTCAGGTAACATGGACAAACACTTTTTGACAAGCACTTACTGCAGTCAATCATGAAAACAAAACAATGCAGATAAGTCATGAATACAATACAATGCAGACATAAAATTTAAATATTGGATTTGATACCATGTCATAAATTGCTTACTTTGAAGTATCAAGGTATTGAAGGGGAAAAAAACAAAAAATAAAATAAAATAAAATAAGGAAGGCTATAGTAAAACTCATTTTGAGAGTAGAAACTAAGAAAACATGGAAGAGCTGAAGAGAAGCAAATAGTAGAGAGTCTTAAATCATGATCTGTAAATCATAAAATTCTAGAACTTCGAATTTTTCCAAAAAAAAAAAAAAAGCAGAAAAATTTATATATACAATAAAAAATTAGGATATGAGCAAATCTTATATATATATATATATATTGTCAATTGATGCATATTGCAAAACATCAAAGGCTCCGAATTGCAAAGAAAGTTGCATATCGCATTCACATATAGCATAAAACTGTATTGTCAATTCTCATTTCCCAATCTCAATTGTGTATGAAATCCAATGTTCTGAAAGTTGAATTATATCATAAAATTGTTATTGTTTTACATACAAATGGAGCATGTAGCATAAAATTTACATACAGTTGTTATTGATTTACAAAAGGCTTGCACAATAGGGACATGAGGCAATTAATGTGGCAGATATAGAAGGGGAAAAACATACATCCCTAACTGACATAATTTATAATATATACAAGATGCCCATGAATTGTAACGAGTGTGTGAGAACTGTGTGTGGAAGGATGAGGTACCCAGTTTGAGTTGGATGACTTTTTCAATGACCCACTAGAACCCTATTTCTTTTCCTTGGTTATGAACAGCTTGACAGCAGGATGATGTGATACTTAGGCAGGCAAGAAAGTGAGTAAATGATAAGCTAGATGTCGAAGAAAGCTTTCTGAGTCCATTATATTGAAAATTACCAAAGCAACGATAAAATCATGGAACAAAAGTTTTTCACTTCAGAGAGTAAGAAAGTTGAATTGGTTAATTTGGTATATAATTCAGTGGCACAGTTCTATAGATTTTGTTACCTAGGACCGCAGTAGAACATTGGAGAGTTTGGAAGCAACTAGGTTTAAAAAGAAGGTATAAGACCAAGAGAAGGGGTGGATTAGGTTTGGGAAGAAACAAAAAATGGCTTTTGGTAAGCAAGTGGTGGAGTTGGAGAAAAAAGAGAGGAACTGTAAAAAAGGTGGCGATTCAAAAATATAGTAACTGTGCTGGAAGGTGAAAAACAGGTAGAGTCAATAAAGTATCCAGGGGTTTGAAAAGGGATTTGCTAACGTGAGAAAGTCAATGGGCCAGGTACGGGAAGGCATTTTCAGGAGTGCCACAGCTGGATTGGTGAAGGATCCACCCAAATGTAAGCGCGTCCCAACCAAACTTAGCACTTAGATTTTATGGTTAGAAGTCAAAGGAATCTCAAAAGAGAAGAGTTTTTGCTTATTGATGTAAAAAAGTGTCCACTAGAAAACAATGTGAGGCTTTTAATAGACTTACCAGACATCCAAAATCCCATATTGAGAAAGTGGATCACTTTCTTTTCCTAGCATCCCCATGAAACATGCTTGCTAAATCCATCTTTGATAACTAATCGCTTTCCCTACTTACGTTGATTTGGTTTCTAAAAGAGTAACTTTTATCCCAAAGGAAAACAAATATAGAAAGATCAAAGATCCCTAATATAAAACTAACAAAAATAGGAAGCATAGAAATATCTTAAAAGGAGCTAGATAATATTGGGGCCCACTTGGGCGGCTGTACAGTGTGTTGTACATGGCTAGACATTGAGTCTCCAACTGTACACAGCTAGGTCTGTGGTGGGGCATGCGATTGGGCCCAACGGGGCCCTGGTCCATGGTTCTTGACCCACTTAAAGGGGCGCAGCCTTCATCAGGGAGGAATCCATTTTATTGTTTGGGAAGAATTCTAGAGTCCTTCATCATTGAAGGATCCATGTTATTGTGGTTTTTGTCGCATTTGACTTCTGAGGCCAGTCCACCTTGTGTTTCTGATGTCCTGTCACATCCAAATGGAAGGACATTGTGATTGATGAAATACAGACATTAGAGGAAAACGAAATGAGGGAGTTGAAATCTTCCAAAGTGGAAGCTTACTGTAGTTGTAAGGGGGGTGTCTACCTTCAAATACAAGCCAAATGGGTCACAATTCAGAGGTATAAGGCCAGTTTTGCAGCTAAAAACTATAGTTGACCATATGGGTTTAGGGTTTAGGGGTTAGTTGAATTCTGTTAAATATATTGTCACGAAAGGCAAAACTACTCTTGGCATTTTTACAAATTAGACGTGAAGAATGCATTCCTTCATGGAGATGCAAGAAAAAGTCTATAAGCCATAAGGATCCATCTCCAAGATTTGTTCCAAAAGATGAAGTGGGAAAATTGTGCTGATTAAACAGGGCTCCCTGTGGACTTGGGCAGTCTCCCCATGGGTTTGAGAGAGTCAATCAAGCTATGCTGTGATATGGTTACAAAAGGTGCCAAGCACAACTGGGGAGTGATGAATAAAAAAATCCATCATGCTTTGAGATTAAGAATCTGGGCATGTTGAAATACTTTTTAAGTATTGAAGTAGCCAGATCTCAGTGGGGATTGTATTCGCAATATAAATATACACTCGATCTACCAGAAGAGATAAGAAAATCTGGCGTGAGTCTCATTCATATTATGATACAAAAAATAGGGGTAGGAGCATAATAGCAGTGAGTTATTGCATGATCCTTCATATTAAAGACTAGTTGGTAAGCTCATCTAACTTTCCATCATGAACCTAGATATTCATACCCACACTTAAAATGTACCCACACTTAAAAATGTTACCCACACTTAAAATGTTACCCACACTTAAAATGTTCGTGTGGTTAGGAAGTCCAGTTTTAACCTGGAGGTCCTGCCTTCGAATCCTTAAGGCCTTACCCGATACATAGGACTAGTGGGTGATTCTATGTATCCGTGGGTTTACCAATGATTCCCCAAAGGGGGGTCGGCGGGTTCCCATGTTATAAAAAAAAAAAAAAAAGTGTACAGTATAAGATCTGCATGCTGAACCAAAAGGGCCTGAGAGAGGCCAAAACAAAAAACAGTAAGCAAAAGCAAATCACATATTGACAAAGCAGCTGGTTGGGCGTTCTTTGAGAACTGGTCAATTAAGTGCAGTTTACTGCATCTTAAAGTATTTGAAAAGATTCTCAGCATCGGGGCAAGAAGTACTCTACACATGTCATGGGCAACTAAACATAGAAGTGCTTATTGATAGAGACAGGGCAAGATTTAAGTTGGATATTTGGTGGCACATACTGTTTCAGAGTAAGCAGCAGCCCCTACGCATTAGATCTCGTTTTGGAGGTGGAGTATCATATCATGCTATGGCTCATGGCACATGTGAGTTGTTATAGTTAAGGACCCTACTCCGGAAGATACAATTTATCACTAATGATCCTATGGGTAACAACATGACAACTATTCATGTTGCTTCAAATCCTGTGTACCATGACTCCATGAGCATAAGTATATTTAAGTTGATTGTCACTTTCATTAGGGAGAAAGTGAAAATAAGGAGATACAATAATGATAAGATACATAGAATCTAATTATCAAGTCGTTGATTTTATTACAAAAGGCGTATACCAAAGTAATCTTCCTAGTGAATTTTTCAAGCTGGGCGTCCCTAGGAAGCTCTCTCTCTCTCTCTCTCTCTCTCTCTCTCTCTCTCTCTCTAATTCGTGATTGGATTCGTCGAATTTTGATATTTGAAGAGGATGCAGCTCGGTACAATTTGACAAAGGAGATGAGCTGTGTTTACCGTGGAAAGCAATAGCATGAAAGTAGAATTGAGTACCATGCAGCAGTGAAATACATGAAATTTTACTGTTACCGATAAAAAAAATATAAATACATGTAATGTAGACTAGAGGCTGGCCAAGTGGTCCCATCACAAAAACAAGGGCACATTAGATTAGTTCTTAGTGAAAAATCAGTCTCACCAAATATTATTAATCATCCAATCAAAGAAAATAAAGATGGATGTGAACATAGAAGCATTGGACAGTTAAAAAATCATTTACTTGGTCTGTATGACCAAATATGTCTAATGAGGTCTATTTTCTCACATCGCTAATCCATCAACTTCTCTTCCATATGGTGAGACCACTGGCCCACTCCTAAGTACCACGTGTCCACCATCTCACTATGCAATGAAGTTTCTATTAACAAGTGCATGTATAGAAGACTATACTCAATGAAATATGGGTTAGTGCGTTGGACTTGGACATCTGTGTACTGCAGAAACTTAATGGGGCATAACCCTTTTCAGAGTCCAAATTCTTCAAGTCTTTGACTTAGAAAAATCCTCAGTTAAAGGAGTGAAACTCCACAGTGGGAACCAATTGATGAAAATCCAACCCGCTCAAAATAAATTCCCTCCAAGTGCATGGGTAGCACCAAATTTTACTCCAAAATGAGTTGGTCTCACTATAAGATTGACCATCTAATTAAAAAATGTCATTAAATAATATAATCCATTATTCATTAATCCTTTTTTAACGAAATGGTCAAGTCTTACAATGGACCAAATCCTATTCAGGTAAAACATTTATTTTAAGCAGCTCAAATTCTCAATCAGCGGGCTAGCGGCAATTTAAATGGGTAGTGTGTGAAGGGGAATGCTTGATCATATATGGGCCAGGACCAGGCGGCTCAAAGAATAGGGCAGACTGCATATATGAACCGTTAGACCTATAAATCATCACTAATTCCATTGTATTACCTATTCAAATTTGCATATCGAATTTGTCGAACTCGAACTTCAAATTAAGAAAATTGAAAAATGAACTAAATGAACCTACCCTAGGTACATCTCTTTTGTAATTGAGGTGTAGGTGGGGGTACATCTCTCTTGTACCTTTCTACTCTTCTTTGCTCTTTGTATTGCTTCTCCCTTTTAATGAAATTCTTGTTACCGTTTCAAAAAAAAAAAAGAGCCTACCCTAGCGAATTTTTGAATTAGGTTAATGGTCAAACTAGGAACTGCAAACTCAAATCCGAATTGATCGAATTGCAAATCAGGTAACTATGAACCCAACCCACTTGAAGCCTATACCAAAAGGGTCGCCCAAGCCACCCCTACAAGATCTGGATTGGATTAAGCCCACATGACTTCTGGACAAAAGACTCCCAAGTCGACCAGATTTTGGAAATTCTTCAATTTTACTTTTTTTTTAAAGATATTAACAGTTGATTTAAGTAGGAAACAATGAGTAAAGACTTTTATAGCTAATAGGATATCTAATTAGGGAGAGATTTTAGGGTTTTAAGTTGTTTTGGTGGTGGTGTATAGATTGCAGCAGTCGACTGCTATAACAGGCAAGTTTGACAGTTTCAAAAATTATTCTTCTTGTTTAATATTGGAAAGTTATTCTTGATTAGGAGTATTTAGGAAGGAGTTCTAGAGTTCTAGGGGTGTTTGAAAGCATTATATATACATGTAAGCGTTGAAAGTTGACAGTCGACAGTAACAAGCAGGGTACAGTATAGTTTCAGAAATAAAAGTTCAGCAATATTTGGTTTCCTCTCTTGTCATGTGTTGATATAGAGGATTAGAAGGCCCTCTAAGATCAGTTTTGGGTTCAATCTATTTCGCTCCCTGTTTATTCAGGGTTCTAATATATGCTTAAAGTTTCATGCATGTTTGTCTGTTGAATGGATAGAGCCATAGAGAAGCCCCATATACCCAGATCAATAAGATTTTAAATGTTAATGTAAAAAAGTTGGAAGGAATTCTGGATTAATGATTAGACTTCTGGTGCATAAGTTGTGTTCTGCAATAAGGAGAATGTTTTTCTTCAAGTCTCTTTTACCTACCACAAAGGAATCTTCACACATAAGTTATAGTGCATTGACATGTTGTCAAAATTGTTTCGTGGAAAATCTCATTTCAAGAGATTGGAAAGATATTCAAATTTTTGTGTGTTCCTAAAAATTATGAATATAGTCTCACAAAAAATAAATTAATAAAAATGAATAAAGAATATTAAAAATACAATAATGTTATGTTTGAAATTTATAAAAATATAAAGATTATAGGTAAATCTCAAAATATAACAGAAATATTGCAGCATCTTCAATGCCAATGAAATCTTAGAAGAATGAATAATCAAGTCTTGTTTGCACTGCAATAGAAGCCCAGCCCAATTGTGCACTCAGTTCAGCCACTTGCATTTCTTTTCTTTTATATTGGTAATAAAGCTTTGATTGAAAGAAGATGAGTACAAGAACCAAGCTAAAGCGTGGGCAATAATGGTTTAAAAGCAGTCTACCAAAACCAACAAACCAAATTACATAGAGAAGACAACCAAAGGAGACCTATCCACCCCTTGCTTACGAAGGAGTCTGCAAAGTGCCAAAGCATTAGAGGCGACCTCCCAACATGCTTAAATTCAGTATGAAATAACGATAGCAAGTGCTTAAAGCCACTTGCATGAATAATGGTTGGTTACATAGGAAGAGTATTCCATAGATTACATATGGCCTAGGTTTCAATCTCATTCAGTGATTGTAAATATTGGATCAAGCTCACAGAAATGATCACATTCACCAAATTATGCTAGCCATCTATTCTGAAGACCCCTAATGAGATGGTTGTGGCCATCAAATGAAGAAAATACTTATGGAATTTATGAAATACCATTCTTATCAAACAATCTATCATGTGTTCGTGTTGTAAGTGGTTACTCAGAAAAGGTGGATTGTACTACAGTAATAGCAGATCCTATTTAGCCAGATCATTTCTCTTCCAAAAATATTGTGATATCTTTAGGTTTATCTCGTTTCACTATTTTCTGACAAAAATATCACAATTTCCAGTATGTTGCTGATGCGTGAGATAGTGATAGAGATTAAAACAAGGTATGTTGAATAATCCATAAGAGTATGTCTAGATTTTGTTTCAAAGAGATTTCATTAGCTTTGGAGGGCTGTGCCTGTATGCTTGGGTAGTCCCTTCTATATGTTTATGCTCTTAAAGGCATTCTTCTTCTCTACTTGTCTTGTTTATCTTAGTGTCCACATAAAATTGATTTGCTTTCATCACTTTATTGACACTTCTGGATGATATACTATTTTTGTGGTTGTTACATTCCAACAAATTATATATTTTGAATGTGAAACAACATCTGTAAGTTTAGCAACAGGGAGGTTGCAAGTGTTGAGCTAGTGTACAAATAATATATTTTGAATGTGAAACAAATAAAGGTTGACCGCTATCTAGGCTTTGCCGGTGAAATCTTAGTCTGGTCCCAAATTTGATTCCCAACACAGCACAATAAAACTACTACCCCTGCAGTTGCTTCAGTTCTAGCAAGAGGAGAAGAGAAAAAAGTGTGAAAAGTAGGGTAAAAAAGAGAGAGGAACATACCCATAATTTCCTGATTCCTCTGGGACATCTCACGGTTCACAGTTTCACAATACTGAAGCTTATCTTGTAGGCGGGCAATTTCTTGGTTCTTGGCATCAATGATTGCCTTTGCATCAGCTTCAGTTTCAGCACGGGCCTGATCCATGACAACAGCTTCAGAAACAAACTTTAAAAAGATGTATTCCTGGCAGACCTGCTCTACTGATTCCATCTCAAGTGGCGTTTCTCCAGTTTCTGAGGTCATGGGGAATGATAGAGCAGCCTGAGATAAATGGCAGACAATCCTCTGCCACTGGTTACGCATTAAGACAAGAGCTTCCTCAGCTTTCTTCCGCCTCTCAATCTCTTCAGACAGATTCAACCTTGCAGCATGCAGCTCAGCTTCAACATTTGAGCGGAAAGAATATGATCGTAGTGAAGTAGAACCATCAGAGAGGAAATCTGCAGTGTTCAAATGTTATGGGAAATTAATAAAAGAAAAAAAAAAAGTCTCAAAGGTCAATAACCAAAACATGTATATCATAACAATAACAATAAAAAAAAATAAACCTACAGTCCTATACATATACTGCAGAATAAATGGCATCAGCAAAATACAATTGACTTTTTTTTGTTTTGAAAAGGAACAATTGAGAATTGACTATTTATCGCTCTTCCATAGCATCTTTAATAGGGTTATAGGGTGTTGATGCAAGGATCAGATAATTCATTAAAGAAAATATCACCAATTAAAAAAAGTTACCAAATGTACTATAACTAGTTATGAACTTAAGAGCCACTGGGAGATTTTGGACATCAATTCTAATTATTCTGAGGTGGTACTGTTTCAGTTTGTTTTGCAAATACATAAAGTAGTTCCTTTTTGGTTCGCGTGTGAACAATTACACCTCAACCCCACACCAAAACACATACACACACTTGCCAAATAGCCAACTTTGTTGTTTATGGGGATCCTCGCACGCAAGCGTGATTGACTAGTGTTGATACTAGCACCATCACCTCCTTGACCCTTTTTTTTTCTTCTGAGAGAATCCTTGAGTTTAAAGGATATGCTTAGAAATGAACAACGAATTAGATAACATGTGGGAGATTCCCAGTTTAAAGGAAAGGGTCAGATTCTTCAAATAACATTCGCTCTTACATACTAGATTTTATTTACACAATGCCCTAGGCATCTCCATAATCATCACTCATTTACTATCGCCATAGCTTCATCTCATTCAACTGCAGTTTTGGCCAGATGAGTTCTACTCAAGAGGCTCCCCTCCCCACCATGTACATACATTTAAAATTAAAAAAAAAAAAAAAGTAATCAGAAATCATAATTCAGAACTATGGGTAAAAGGGGGTGAAAAGTGTCCTGATTATAGCAAGATTTTGTACAAAACATGACAGAATAACCAAATATAGATTGAAACAGATGCAGTGAGGAAAAAAGAAAGCAAAAATACATGAAGAAGGCTAAAGAGTGATATGTTGAAGAGAATACCATCTGGGGCATCGTAGAATATGGTTTGAATTGAAAGAAGCCTGTGTTTGGAGGAGGCCCCATTGCTCCCGCAGCTACTGGCAACGCTCATCGAATCACAAGGATCGGCAAATTCATCCAAAACCCCTTCTTTTCCTTCTTCCTCCCTCTCCTTGGCTGAAGACGACGGCTTTCCTTGAACAGCCTCAAGACCCACTTCATCCTCATCCTCGTCGAAAATGGGAACAATGCCCAAATAATCCGATGCCTCCACGTCCTCCTCCTCTTCCTGACCATGACCCTGACCCTGATCCGTCTGCTTCACCTCGCCCTCCTCCTCCTCCTCCTCCTCATCCTCCTTGTAGTTGTTGTTGTCGTCGTTGTTGTTGTTGACGACATGGAATCCATGGAGTTGAAGGTCGGGAGGGGGGATTTCAGAGCCGCCACGGCCTTTTCGATTGACGACGTAGGTAGTAGGAGAGAAGGAGGAAGGGGAGGAATTGGGAACGGGGGTGGGATTGGGAGTGGTATAGAGAGCGGGAGAGATGTTGATGTGCTTCTGCGATGATTTCACCTGCTCCAATTTATCTGGCTTTGTAGGAGAAGCGGGTTCAAGCAACCTCTCTAGAGCCACTGCAGGAAAAGTAGGCATGGCTTCTTCTTCGCATTCCCTTCTAAATCAAATCAAATCAAATCTAAAAAAGCCAAATCAAACGAAACCTACCTCTACCTCTACCTCTACCTCTACCTCTACCTCTCTATAGGGATTCAAATGAACAAGGTATGTATGGTATGATATGGTATGTATGAATGTATGTTGTTGGTTGTTAGGTTTGATGTTAGGGAGAGAAGAGAAGAAGAAAATATTATATTTGTATTGATGTTGTTTGGGAAGGAAGAAATGAAAAGCCGGCAGCAGCAGCTTCTAAAGAAGAAGAATAACAGACTTGGCCAAAGGAAAGGAGCAGAACATAAGAAAGAAAGAACAAGGAAGAAGGAGGAGGAAGAGTCAGAGTCGTCGTTCCCATACGACAGCTTTCTCTTCTCTTCTGTTGTTGGTGATACTCAAGCGCCGCGTGAGCGTGGCCGTCGATGCAACTTTTAGGTTTATAATTTGGCTTGGCTTCCTGAGGTTTCGGAGCCCTTCTTTTTTATTTATTTATACATATATACCATTTGAGGGGAGGTTTCTTTTCTTCTCGAACAAGTCCCCAGTCAGTCCCCACCACCAATAGTACCACCATACCATCGTGCCCTCATTTTTCTCTACATATTTCTTCCACACAAAAAACAGAAAAAAAAAAAAAAAAAAAAAAAAGACCTTGCTTGCCCGGCACCCACCACCCCCAGTTACAGTTTTGTTTGGTAAGTCAGCCATGATCTCATCATGCAAAAGACTTCCCCACCCCATGGGAAATTACTTGTTGGGCAAGCCTGGATTTCAAATGGATTTGTTTGAAATGCCAATATATTAAAACTGAATCTTGTTCTCGTAGTAAATTAACTTGTCATGCTATATAAAAAAAAAAAAAAAAAAGTTATATGGCAGACTTGTTCACATGAAAAAAAAAAAAAAAAAAAAAAAAAAAAAATTGTCTACTTATACTTTGAGCATCAAGGTAATGTTTTTTGGCAACCAAATCTTTTAGGGAAAATATTTTTTATTCTCATAAAGTTGGGGTAGGTCCATATTTGGCAATTGTAAATTCATGAAGATTTGGATGAATGAAAATCCTCATTTGTTGGGATTTTCAGATCCAACCACCCCCCATAAGATTTGGAAATCCTCTTTTAAGTGGATTTACACACATAATCTTATTTTTCTAAGTTATATACATCGATACACACCATGTGAGATCCTCGACCATACAAATCCCCATAGTAATAGGATGATTTATATTTTATGGCATGTTTGTGTAGCCCATTTCCACGAAAAAGAATGTGGTTTTCTGCGGAAAAACTCATTTTTCATATGTTTGGTACGACAATTTTCCACAGAACTGCTCTTTCTTCACCTCAGTTTTTTCCTTCCAAGACATGGAAATTGACTTCCTATGGGAGAGGGTATGGAAAGTCTATTTCCACGAAAAATTGACCCCTCATTTCCTCACTCCAATCCCAACTCCACCCAGCCGCTATCTTTCGTCTCCCTCCCCTCTCAACCCCACCCACCCACCCCACACACATACCGATCCACCCATCTAAGGGCATGTTTGTGTAGCCCATTTCCGCGGAAAATGTTGTAATTTTCTGCGGAAAACTTATTTTTCATGTGTTTTGTGCGGCAGTTTTTCACGGAAATGTGTTTTCGCCACGTTAGTTTTTTCCTTCTTAGCGATAGAAATAAACTTCATAGGGGGGGTATGGGAAGTCCATTTCCACGAAAAATTGACCCCCCCCCCCCCCCCCCCCCCAATGCAATTTTCTCTCTCACCCTCACTTTACCCAGCCACCCTATTTCTTCATCTTCCCTTCCCAACCCCACCCACTCCACACACATACCAACCCACCCACCCAATAGTTTTCACTAAAAAGTGATTTTCACTAAAGAAATCCATAGGTGTACCAAACAATATTAGTACTAATTCATCAAGGAAAACATTTTTGCACCAAACATAAAATTTTGACTTCCGTTTTAAAAACCTTTTCAAAGAATTTGAAACCCATGGATTTTGCTGATATGACAAATTTCAATTTCCACGGAAATTACATGTACACAAACGTGCCCTAATAGTTTTCACTAAAAAAATCCACAGTTGTACCAATTCATCGAGGAATTTTTTTTACACCAAACATGAATTTCTAACTTTCTCAGAATTTTTTTTCTGAGGTACTTAAAAACTATAAAATTTACTGATATGACAATTTTATTTTTTCCATGAAAGATGCCCGGACACAAACGCAACCTTAGCTAGATTTTAGAATGGAGCCCTTGGCCTCGTGTATTGTTTTTTTATTGGAACAAATGAGAGGGTGTTACTTTCGGGGAATGTAAAGCCGTTGGGTCATTTGGGAGGCTTGGACAAAAAGAAAAAACAAAAATGAAATCGAAGGTCTAAAGTTCAAAGTTGACTCTCTCTCCCTCCCTTTCATTCATTTTTGGCGAGAAACTCAAAGTGACGACCTCTTCTTCTCTTGCTGGCGTAATAATAACAATAATAATACTTAGGCAGGGACAGCGTGTGTTTGCCTGGAGTGGTGGGACTATTGCTTTCAAAATTCAAAATCGAGGAGAGTTGACATATGGAACGTGGGCCCATATAAATACAACACAACAATAAAAAGAGTAATGCTACTTGGACAAACTTTTTTGGCCAGAATTTGGCCAACCCATATGGTTTGCATTGAATATCATAGTGATATTCAATGCAAACCATATGGGTTGGCCAAATTCTGGCCAAAAAAGTTTGTCCAAGTAGACTTTTTGCAATAAAAAAGGACATGCTGTGGCACTGACATAGCACAGCGTGTGTATTTCTTAAGCGAGTTGCATGCTCAAACCAAACCATGTGTTTTTCATGAGTGAGTTGCATGCTTATATTGTAAGGCTCGCGGGTGATCCTCACGCTCCCTCGTAGCCAAATTGGAAACAGCCCTGCTCGGGGTGCCCCGGACGGACCCCGGGACTTTTTCAATTGGAAATCTTAGATAAGAGGCAGGACACTTTTGGCAATCAATTCTTTAGATGAGTGCCTCTTTGAATGTAAGGTGAATTAAAGTATGGTAAGATAAAGCATTAATTCAAAAAAAATAAAAATATAAGGAGGTATATTGGTGTTTTGTTTTTAGTTGTTTGGTATAAAATCTTGGAAAAGTAGAGTTCATAGAATGTTGATTTTTTGACTTTTTTTGAAAAATTTAAAGGAAATTTTGAAATTGTATTCTTTCGATATAAACCCTTGTCATTACTCGTTTGGATTTACTTTACTTCAACTTAACTAGTTAATTGCCAAACAAGCCTGAGATTTTTCCCGGCTTTCTATAAAGTTGTACGTAAACCATGTTTGGCAGGATGTAAATTAGTGAGAATTTGGGTCATTTGAAAATTCATTTTTACATATTTATGCACAGATGTCTATTTTGCTCAGTTACTCACCCAAGTGAGTTGATATCAATGTGACCTCCGTGAGAAAAACTCATTTTAAAGGCGATGAGGAATTCTCAAATTCGCTGGTTCTTGTTAGCTAACGAATGCTGGAGAAAATTAAACAATGATAGAGAAACATAGTAAATTAACTGGGTTGATTCAAGGTAACCCTGTATAAGACCCCGACTCAAGATAACCCAATTAGTGTTAATTAAGTCGTGTGTTAGTCTTAAGCGTGATTAGTAGTCTTTGACTAAGTTGAGTTTGGAATAGCTTTTAATATAGTTTTGGAGAATTTTGAGTGCTTTGGTGACTAGTAGGGCCCTTTGGGGGTTCCTTTTATGACTTTGCGTACTTAGGGGATTTTCCGGAATTGTTTTTATTTGCGTTTTTATCCCGTTTTGTTTATCTCGTTAATCTCGACAACTTTCATGTTGATCCCGTTCCCGTTCGTGATCCCAAAACCTGATTTCCTAACCTTGAGGGCAAAACAGTCTTTTTACACTAAATCTGTACCCAAAATTTGATATCTCTGAAACCCGCGAAACATATACTTTTTGGAAACTAGATATTTCGGTGATCATTTCTTCATTCTTCGTCGAATTCATTCGAGACCCCGAAAGACATGATTTCAGCCCAAAGAGTTTCTTAAGTGGTGGGACCCATTCTCATTGCTTATATAAAGAGAACCCATCTTCCATTTCCCTTTTCCAGCACAAGCTTTAGTCTAGGGTTTCTTGCAACTTTTTCCTTCTTCTTCTTGCTCTCTTCATCTCAATCTCCCACCAAACTTGCACCAACATCAAAATAGACTTCATCATTCTCTTCCTCATCTTGAAAGCTACTCATTGATACCATTTGTGAAGAAAACCTCTCATTCCAAGATCTTCATTGAGCTTACTCTTGCAAATAGAGGACCTTACAAGTAATTGATCATCTCCATCTTCTAGATTTGCATTCTTCTAGTCCTTGAAAAGCTCCATTTTCATTATTGTGAGTTCTCTCATTCTATTTCATTATTTGACCCATTCTAGGGTTTGTTTTTGGGGGTTTTGTTTGTGCTTATAGGATTCTTGAGAGAGCTTGTTTTGTAGCTTGATTTCTTGATTAGAAGACTCAAGGCAAGTGGATGAATTGATGTTTTGAGTTTTGAAGGGCTTTCATGAGAAGTATCAATGATTTCATTATTTCTTTCATGCTTTTATTGAGTTGCATTGATTTGAAATAAATGCTCATAATGAATCTTGTTAGCTTGTTTAACCCTTTTAAATGTTAGCATTTATTGGCCTATCATTTAATGCTTTCAAGTGACTTAAATGAATGCTTGTGATGTGGTGGATTTCTCCTCTTTTGTGATTGATTGAGAATGGAAGGAAAGTGAAGGGAGAAATGTAAAATGAAAGAGTGGAAGTGTTGAATGATGAATTGGAGGAGTCTTGGACTCATTTTATTGCAGGAATGTAAGGGGGATGATGTGAGGTTGGTTTAAGGGAGAAAGGGGCTCAAATTTGGAAACAGTGGGGCTTTTCTCGCACCTGGCGGTCAGCCAGCGGATCGAACATTCGCGGTCACTTTTCCAGAGAGCATCTCTCTCCCCCGAACCAGCGGTTAACCAGCGGCTAACCGTCGAATCCAGCGGCGGCTAACCACCAGCTAACCGCACCATGGCGGTTACTTTTCCAGTAAGCTGCAATTTGCAGCCCAGCCGCTGTCAGTTGCGCGGCTAGCCTCCTAACCCAGCGGCGTTTAACCGCCATCTGACCGTCAGGTGATCGAAATTGCCTAGAAATTTGGAAATAGAGAGAAATGAAGAGGATTATCGTCCCAATCATTTGTTCAACCTTTTTTAGAATGATGGGGAACTCGTTTGAGAAAAAAACCATATCGCAAATACTCGTTTGAAGTTTCGAAAACCCCAAAGTGTATAAGGACCCCGAAATGTCCTCAAACTCAAGGAGTACCAAGTTTTATTAATATTGACATACGGGATCCCTATTCACCTTGAACTAGTCTTGAATCCCGATACTAGTCCTAAGATTTCAAAAGTTCTATAGTATTTCATTGTTCCCGAATTTACACTATTTGACCTGTTATTCCCGAAAGTATTGAAGTTACGCTAGTAACAATTACTTGTTCCGAAATGCATTGCCCGACATGAAATAATAGTTATGCCTTTGAACATTCTTGCCCCGCCCGTTTATTTACTTGTACTTGATTTACTTGCACATGTCTCGATTTGTTATTTGACCTATGAGTCGGCACCACTAAGCTTGGATAACCTTGTCAGTCTGATCCACTGATTTGGAGATCCCTCTCTTGTCCCACCAGCTGCAGTTTGGATCCCGCTACCCGATTTTTACCGTGGTCTTATCCCGATGCCGCAGATTGCTACTGTGGTTCCCGATGCCCGGCTCGCTACCGTGGTCATATATAGTATATGTATATGTATTTATAAGATCCATTGTTTCTCCTTACCTCGAGTGACTGAGATCAGTGTCTAGTTATTGCTCTGTCACTTTAGTGATAGAGGGCTTAGCTTCGTGTGGTTGCCATCTTGCTTGTTTCCCGATTTCTTTGGATACCTATACATGTTTTTACACTGTGCTAATGTTTTCATTAAATGATTTGATTCTTTTATGAAAGTTATTGATCGAACATGTTTAAATGCTTTTAAAGGTAAATGTATTTGTTATGTTTCATTTGTTATGTCTTTTTACCCATTTGCCAAACTGTTGCGACCCCGGAACGGATCCTAGGCCCGCGACGTTGTTGGTGTTACAATCACTACTAAAGATTTTGTTTTCTCACAGGTTCCCGCGGTGAGGATTCCCAAAGACACGCGGAATCTGACTCACATGATCAAGTATGCGGAAGCGTGTAGCAAAACACATCAAGCTGAGCACCAATAAAGTATTTAAGTGCCATGACAAATAATAACAAGACATAGTATCAAAGAAAGAAGCTAACATGGCATTCCCATTAAGTTCAAGTTATAAAACTATCACAAAAGTAAGTTAAGTTTTAGGTACAATCCATAAGAGGCCAACAGAGGCCAATACACTTCTCCAAAACAATCAAAAGAACCCTAGGACAAGGATGATGAGACTCGAGAAACAACCCGACGTCTAGATGACATCGTCGGGCTGCCACTCTCTCACAGGGGTTGGCTCACAAGCCTCCTCCTGACGCTCCTCCTCAAAGGTAACGTCTCCTGCACCTGGGCACCAATAAACAAAGGTCAAACACAACGGTTTGGCAGGTAATCAATTTAGGAGCAAGCATGAACAATAATGTTTAAGAAAACATATAAGCAATACTTGATTTGAAATACTATCATGACTGAGGTACATTTATAGAAATAAATAACTGAGCTGAGATACTAAATCAAACTAGCATGAGTACATAATATATCATGAATAGTTACAATCCACGAAGAGCCCATCCTTTCTCTATCATTTATATAATGAAAAGAGCAAGCACGCACGACAAGCACGATATACATACTATATTCCGGCCGCGGAACCGGACACGCACGATGTGTAATAAATACACGACCAGTCTGCAGACAGTCCACATGTTTAAGGACCCCCAGACAGTGGATCAAACTGAAAGGGCAGTCCAAGCTCAGTGGTGTTTACTAAATTCATGAATGCACAAAACACGCGAAACACTATCAAAACATGTTGAGGTAAAAAAAGGGGGAAATCACTTATCAAAACACGATGAACACGACTAACAATGGCATAATTAATATGCATAACACGCTTAGGAAGTGATCCCCTTTTTCTTGAAATACATCTTCAAAACGAGCTAGTATTTAACTTCAAAACGAGTACACGATGATATTCATTATATCGAAACCAAAGTACGAATACAAAGCCTATCAAGCTCATGCAAGGACCTTTGGTTGATCGTTGTGTAGCCGAAGCCCAGATGTTGGAATTAAAACGGAATTGGTGCCCCAGAAGTTCAAGGACATCTCGAGTTTCGAGTGCATAATATCAGGCTAAAGGCCACTAAACATGTTCTAGTTTTTCATTCTTACAAAGGCTCTTCAATACAGGAAATTTGTCAATTTTGGTCACCTCGCGGTCAGGTGTCGGCTAGCCGAACAAATGTATGGCGGCTAGCCGCCAGCTGACCGACGAGATGACCGCTGGAAATCCAGGTCCAACACAGCCCCCTGGAAAAGGAACCGAACTGACTGCGGTTAGCTTATGGTTAGCCGAACTGGAACTTGGCGGTTAGCCGTAAGCTGACCGTAGGGCTGACCGCGGGAAATCCAGTTTGAAATATAGCTCTCGGGAAAATGAACCGACAACGCGCGGTTGGCCAGCGGTTAACCGACATGGGGTATGGCGGCTAGCCGCTCGCTAACCTTCCAGCTAACCGAGGCCTATTGTTGAAATGTCAGCTTCTGGAAAGGGAACCACCGAGCGCGGTCAGCTCGCGGTTAACCGAAATGAGGATTTCGGCTAGCCGCCAGCCGACCGACGGTTGACCGAAACTGCACGGGAAATGCAGTTCAGTTCAGATTTTCACATTTCCTTCTTCCCTTCTTCTTGGTTCTCATCCCACTTGCACTCCCTGAGCCTACATGCTCTCCAAGGGACAAAACACACAATTTTTCCAATTTCCAACATTCTATCCAAGGAAAACATGATCATGAAGCTTACAAACATATTTATAAGCAAAATTTCCAAAACAACAATGTAGCTTAAAATACACATGCACAATGGTCCTATAGAGATTACTTGTCTTGCCCAAATGCTAAACACTCTTCTCCAAGCACTTCACTCAAGCCAATCCAAAGAACTACAAAAACCCAAGAAGACCACACAAAACTCACTCAAACTTGAAAACAAGAAACCCATTTTACCAAAAGGGTTTGTAACATGAAAAACAAGATCTTTAAGGAACTAAAAAGACTTTATGAAAAGCATGGTTTGAAGCTCTTACCTAGAGAAGGTCAAACAAGAGAGGAGGAAGAAAATAAAGAGTTTGTCCCACAAGAAACTCCACGATATTGGTACCAACGGAAAGCTTGCAAGGAGATGAAGAAGATGGTATTCTTAGAATTTCCTTTGGTGATCTCTCGCTATGTCATGCAAGGTGAGGAAGATGGAAAAGAAAGAGGGGTTTTCAACCCTAGGTTAAGAAAGTTGCAGAGATTTGGTAAAGTGCATGAAAAGAGAGGGAGATGGGGCTTAAGTGAATACAATGGGCCCCAATTAGCTTGAACCTTGAAACGATGAAAACATGATCTTGTGGACTCCGGATGACTTCGACGAAGAAGGATAAAACGATCGTCGAAAAATTTAGTTTTCAAAAAGTATATTTTTGACATGGTTTTGAGATCTCGAAAATTGTGTCCAGGTTTGTGCATAAAAGACAATTTTACCCTCTTTGGGCCAAAACATGGGTTTTTGGGCTTCAAACATGAATGTGCTTAAAACGAAAGTTGTTACACATAGAAAAATCATTCAAATGAAATCAAAATCACAATCACGCGGAAACCGATACGATCTTCCCAAGTTTACACGTACACTCAGGCCTTCTTAAGTGTGTCTGACTAATACTAAACGTTCTCAAAATTTCCAAAGCTATGTGTAAGACTAAAACTAATTACTTCTAACCCAACGACAACTAAACCCACTTAGGACTAAACACATACTAATCGCACACTAATCGACTTAGTCTGGGTCGGGGTCTAACACAAACCGTCGTGTTTGACCCACTCTTTGGTACTCAGGTCCCGTTGTTGGTTACCTTGAGGAGGAGTCAGAGGATGTGGTCGGTGAACCGCAGTGCTTAGTTGAGTGGCATGCTGATGATGTCAGATAGACATCGATTGCTATGAGAGACGTACATTTTGGGAAACTGTTTAACCTTTCTTTTGGGTTATTGTTTTGAGATGTACTGGCCTTTGTTGGCCTCTATTTTTGGGGAATGTAATTAAATGATCTTTTGTATAAACTTTAACTTACTTTTGGGAAACATGCTAATGATCATTGCTCATTCTGATACAGTGTTTATACTTGTGATATTGCCTTTATGACTAGAGATGGTTTGAATATTTGATTTGCTACACGCTTTCGCACTTAAATAAATGTTAAATTGATGTGATATCCTCATCGCGGACACCTGTGGGAAATTAAATAAATGTACACACTTTACACTCACCAACCAATCTCAATCACCAATTAGTCCCGATCCCGGATTAGGACCTAGGTGACCCGGTCCGGGGTTGCGACACCCTGCCTCCTAATCTTGACTTAAATTGGACTCATAAGCTTGTTCTTTATTGAAGAAAGTGGAGCTATTTTATACAACTCGAACACAACTAACTAGCTACAGATCTGGAACCAAATCAATTAGCTATTATGTAGCTTACAACTTGAATTCAAAAGCTAACTACCAAGATTTATTCAAAACTGACTAACAACTCTAAAGACTTATTCAAAGCTGACTCAGATTGCCACATGTTTCTGATGTGTAACAACTCGCTCCTCCTCAATTGGAAGCCTTGTCTGCAAGGTTGAAGTTTTGGAAATTCCTGCTGGATGTGAGAAGAGTCTTCCCAAGTGGCATCCTCTTCTGAACTTTGAGCCCATTGAATTAACACCCGTGGAATTAACTTCTTGCGCCGAGTTTTAGTCCGATAAGCCAAGATCTTGTATGGTTCAGGTAGCAAAATACCCTCTACAGGAAGGTCCGTCGAGTGTATGTTACAGCTGCCCAAGCGTTTTTTTAGCAGTGAGACATGAAAAACAGGATGTATTCGGCAATGCCCAGGTAGCTTTAACTTGTAAGTCACGAAACTAATTCGCTCCAGAACTTCATAAGGACCAAAAAAACAATGTGAAAGCTTCATGTGGTGACGAATTCTTGCAGAAGTCTGTCTATAAGGATGCAAGTTGAGGAACACCAAATCCCCAACATTAAACTCTACTTCAGTGCGGCGTAGATCGGCATATTGCTTCATCCTGGTTTGGGCTGGCTCAAGATTTTCCTTGAGTAAGGCAAGTATCTCATCCCTGGTTCGCAATGTATCATCAACTGTACCATTTGAACTCACACCTTTGACATATGTGGCTAGGGAAGATGGTTTAAACCCATACACAACTTCAAAAGGGGACATTCTTGTAGCTGAATGCCAATTCGAATTATAACACCATTCAGCCAAGGCCAACCAGCGTGACCAACTCTTCGGCTTTTCTGCTGCAAAACAACGTAAGTAATTTTCCAAAGTTCTATTTAGGACTTTCGTTTGGCCATCGGATTGCGGGTGATAGGATGAAGACATGTGCAACTTTGTCCCTTGCAGTTTGAATAACTCTTGCCAGAATTTGCTAGTAAAAGCAGTGTCCCGACCACTCACAATAGAGGTTGGCAATCCATGAAGTCTAAAAATATTATTGAAAAACAATTATGCTACCTTAACTACAGTATACGGATGCGACAAATGCAAAAAATGCCCATACTTTGACAAGCGATCTACCACGACCAAGATAATTATGTAGCTGTGAGAAGGTGACAATCCATCAATGAAGTCCAAAGCTATATCTGTCCATATTTGTGAAGGAATGGGGAGTGGGTGCAGCAGCCCATTAGGTGATGTTGTGGAGTATTTCACCCATTGACATGCATCACATTCACGAATATAGGACTTCACAAAGCTGCGCAGTCCTTGCTAATAAATATCTCGACGAACCCGATGCAGGGTCTTATCATAACCAGGATGTCCCGAGCTGGGCGAATCATGTAGTTCATGTAGGATTTTGGGTCGTAAAGGGGAGGTGGGTGAGAGGTACAACCTACCTTTGTAAAAGAGCAAATTATTATAGGTGGTATAGCATACTGGATCAAGATGACCTGATTGAAGTTGAGTTAATTTAGAGGCATAATCAGGGTCAATAACATACTCTTGTTGCAATTCCTCAAGCCAGGTTGGTAGCGGGCTAGAGATGGCTAGCAAAATAGGCAAGGACTTTGGGGTTGAAGAATTGTCAGGCTCAGCATATGTTGGGTGGTTGTAAATGGTGTAAGGAAGGTGAGAAAAAGCATTAGCAGTTGCATTAGAAACTCCTGTGCAATACTGAATCTCAAAATTGTAACCCATAAGCTTAGCAATCCATTTTTCCTGGTGAGGAGAGCTAGTGCGTTGGTGAAGAAGATGTTTCAAGTTCTCATGATCAGTGCGAACAATGAACTTGTTGCATAAGAGATAAGATTGTCATTTCGTGATGGCAAGAACCAAGGCTAAGAGCTCTTTGTCATATGTTGGTAGCAACAATGTTTTCCCTTTGAAAGCTTGACTGAAATAAGCAATGGGGCATTGGTCTTGTGAGAGAACTGCTCTAACCCCTGCACCTGAGGCGTCCGTCTCAACCACAAATGGTTTAGAAAAGTCTAGCAAGGATAGCACTGGAGGACTAGATAGAGCGGTTTTTAGGGCATGAAAAGCTTTGGCTGCTTCATCAGTCCAATGGAAAGCATCTTTTTTTTAGTAATTGTGTCAATGGGGCAGCAATAAGGCCGTAGTTTCTGATGAACTTACGGTAATAACCTGTCAAACCAAGGAAACTTCGCAACTCCTTCAACTTTGTCGGTTGTGGCCAATCTTGCACGGCTGATATTTTAGAGGAATCAACTGATACTCCTTCAACAAATAAATAATGTCCCAAGTACTCCACTTGGCTTTGACCGAAAACGCACTTTGATAACTTAGCATACAAATTCTGAGATCGCAGCGTGGACAAAACTAACTCCAAATGCTGCACATGAGAATCCAAGGATGGGCTATAAACAAGAATATCATCTAAAAACACAAGGAGAAACTTACGAAGGAAAGGCCGAAAGATATCATTCATTAACTGTTGAAAAATGGCCGGAGCATTCGTTAATCCAAACGGCATTACTCTAAATTCATAGTGGCCCTCATGAGTCTGGAAAGCTGTTTTGCATGTATTTTTCGGATGGACCCGAATTTGATGGTAACCTGATTGGAGATCCCGCTTTGAGAAGATGGTGGCACCATGAAGTTCATCAAGCAGCTCCTCAATCACTGGAAGAGGATATTTTGCTTTGATAGTAATTATACAGTTCAAGGCTCTATAATCCACACAAAATCGCCAACTACCATCGTGTTTCCGAACCAACAAAACTGGGCTAGAGAAAGGGCTCGAGCTATGTTGAATCAGACCACTAGATAACATCTCCTTGACCATGGACTCAATGGCATCCTTCTGAACTGGTGGATAGCGGTATGGTCTGATGGTAATGGGTTTAGCATTATCTTCAAGTGGAATGTGATGGTCTTGGCTGCGGGAAGGTGGAAGACCAAGAATAGGTTCAAAGACATCACAAAACTGGTCTAGAATTTTTTAAATATGGACTTCAGGTTGTGGTGGTGGATTTTTATCAGCCATATAGTGAAATTGAACAAGGAAGCATTCAATATTGGCACTGCAAACCCCCACATCTGGTGTACATTGCATCGATGCCGAAGAGTTTCCGATCAACGTAACCATACTATCTTCAGTTACAAAGGACATTGTGAGCTTAGAGAAATCCCATGTAATAGGGCCTAACGTATGCATCCAATTAGCACCGAACACCATATCAAAACCATGTAACGGAAACACAAAAAAATTAGTTTTGAGTTGGAAGTCTTGCACCTTAACATTTGAACCCGGAACTTTGCCTAAGCAAGAGATCTTTTCACCATTAGCATTTGAAACTTTGGGACTGCAATGTAACACTCGTAGCTTGGCTCGTTTAACCAATTCGGGTGTGATGAAGCTGTGAGACGACTCGGAATCCATGAGGATTAGTACAGGTTGTTGGTGGAAGACACCAAAAACCTTCATTGTTTGAGTTGATGTGGTTCCCTGGATTGCATTAATTGAAATAGTGGGACTGGGATCTGCGTCAGAAAGTGCCATGGAGTGGACTTCTGGTTTATCAGAAATTGGTTCCGCCATATCAGGCGATGACTGAGCATCAAGGAGAAATATTTTATGTGTCTTACATTTATGGCCAGGAGAGTACTTCTCATTACAGTTGTAGCATAAGCCCTTCTCTCGGCGTTCCAGCATTTCAGCTGGAGAAAGACGCTTGATGGGTAGAGTCGTAGAAGATGGGGTAGGAATACCTGATCTGACAGTCTTAAACCGACTCTTGCGACAAACTTGGTGTCTCTGTTCTAAAAGGCGAGCCAAACCAGCAGCCGTAGAAAACAAAGCTGGTTTGAAGAGCTGGACATCATAGCGAAGCTCATCTTTTAAGCCACTATTGAATTGAGCAGTACGCAACTTTTCTGATAATCTCTCCACCTTGGTTGCAAGTATTTCGAAGTGCTTTTGATAAGTGGAGACAGTGGTTTGTTGACGAAGCTTGGAGAGTGCAATGGCAGGATCATCAGATTCGGCCGGACCAAATCGAAGAGTGAGGGCTCGGGAAAAAGTCTCCCAACTAGTTATAGCTTGATTTGTCTCAAGGAGCTTATACCATTGGAGTGCAAGTCCTTTCAGATGAAAGGATACAATGAGGAGGCATTGTGCCGGAGAAGTATTATGATAAATGAAAAATTGTTCGGCTCTGAACAACCACTCTAAAGGGTCGTCATCTCCATCATATGTAGGAAAATTGTAAGACCCCGACCTCGCTTAAATGTGATTAATGCCTAATTAATCTTAATTAGGTGCCAATTATGTGTTTTGGATGGTTTTGTGATGGAATAAGTAGATTAGTGGAGTGTTGAACCAACTTAGGTAGACCTATGACCTTTTGATAATTTTGGGCCGCACATGTGTTGCCAAAGTGTATTGGGTTTAGGTGTATTTCATTAGCATGTTATTATCATTAAAATTCATGTTTGGACTCAACCTAATTGGACCCAACACAACCCATTCTAAGTCATTTCTCACTCAAAAGCCCTTTTTTAGAATTCCTTCATGAAGAAGCATTTTCCCCAAATTTTTCATAAGACATTGGACTTACATGCAAAGGGAACAAAAATTGCCCCATTACAAGCCATCACCATCGTTCCACCCATTTCATTTCATATGTTCCCAGCCAAAGGAAAACTCCTTTCTTTCTCCATTTCCAGCCCCTCTTCTTTCTTGCCATTTCAAACTACAAGAAGGGCATGCATGTGCAATCTAGCCACCGGCTTCATCTCCTTCCTCCATTCCATTTACCACATGCAACCATCTTCTCCAACCTAAGCTTTTTCCTTCACTATTTCATCTCTACCCACTTCTTGGTAAGATTTCTTCTCTCTAATGTGTTCTTTAGATTATACTTGTGGATTAGACTCATTTAAAGTGCATGCAAGTTAATAGATTTCCATTTATTGCATTTCACCATTGTAGGAAGTGATTGAGCTTAGAAAATTGGGGGTTTTGCTTCATTTGATTCAAGAAGAGAAATTAGATTGGAAAGCACCAAAAAGAGGCAAGTAAGTGAGCAATTTGAGATAAATACATGCTAATGATTCCTTGATTGAAAGTTATAATCTCTTGTGTGTTAATTTCAGCCTTGTTCCTTTAAATTAGATTGATATTGTTAAGTGGGTTCTTTTGAATGGATTAGCAAAAAAAAAAATGAATTGGATGTGTGGATAAGAAATGGACCATAGGGAGCAAATGGAGGCTCAAATTGGTCATTTCCTATTCTTAGGAATGCTGTAGAAGATTGGATAGATGGGGGGTTGATAAACCATGTAAAACAGAATTTTTATAGGTTCTGTGTGGAAAATTTTGCCCAGAATTGGGCCAGCCGGATTGGGCCCGCTCGAATGGGTCAGCCCAATGGGCCCAACAATGCCAACTTTGGATGGCCATAACTTTTGACCCATACTTCCGAATTTTGAGTTCCATATATCGTTGGAAAGCTCTTGGAACGTAGAAACCAATGGTACACACCTCCTAGTGATCAGAGGTTGGAAGAGGAAGTGGAAATGTAGATCAATGAACTAGGCCCGTCTCTTTTGAGAAAAGGGATCTTTCACCTAGTTGGACTCCTAGGTTGGAACCGTTGGCCATTAAGGGAGTTAATGCCACTTCAAAAGGGCCTAAACTCTTCATAATCAATCCCTGAGGATGATTGTGATATAAACACTAAACCAATAAGGTTTTTAGGGTGTAAAGGATTGACTTTGTAGGTCCTTAGACATGGTATCCTAACCGATTATCATAGTCCGATGGAATTATATCATATGGGAAATCTTTGGCTGAGATTATCTCATATACTTATCTGACTCATCTAGAACTTTGCCATGAGTGTTAGTTTAGAGGACTTCAATGCACCTTACACATACACAACGTGACACCAACGAGATGTAGCACGTGCATTGAATCATCTAAAACTACATCGTCATGGACAGTTAGAGATGACAGATAATTAGATTAGGATTGGCTAGTAAATATTCTTGATTCCATTAATTTATTTGCATATGCATATTGGGATTAATTCATTATTGCCCTCAAATATTCAAATGATTATTATATTGCATTATTCGTATTATTTCACAAATTGTATTACAATTGTCTTACAAATGTTATCATTCATTTATGTGTTATTCGAAGGGAGTATGTGATTCGATTCAATTAGAAATGATTCGAGATTATGAAATGAAAATAATGGATATGATTAGAAATGATTCAGTTCGTAGAGTCTTACTCCAGTTTATTATTATTTGATTCGATTGAGTTGGCACTACCTAGCTTCGACCTTGTGACGCCCGGCGGGGTCAGCACTTGGTTTATTTATTAGAGACTGCTGCAGTATGTCGTCTGGAGCACCGGAACTCCAGAACCGGGTAACCAGGTGAACCTTTGGCCGGGTCACTGGTGACATCCCAACTAGATTCGCTCTCTATCGGAGAGGATGAGCAAATGTAGTAGCCAATTAGAAAGGAAGTATTCGATTCTTGATTCGATAAAGCATGATTTACTCATAATGCACAATATGCCTAGTTGACATTTATTTGATCTCTTTAATCTATTCGTCTTTAAATTCGAAATTTGAATAACATGCGTTGAATCTTAATTGCTCATATATATTGTTGAATCGTCGTATTCATGGTGCTACACTTGGTGTCACAGGAATTCATGTTTCCGAAGAGGATAACTGATAGTTCTACAGACTATTGATTGAATGGGTTAAGGTATTGGTCAGCTTGAGTACTCCGGAGAACGTACAAGAGTGGTTTTGATGAGTTTAAGATTAGCCATTTAATCTTGCACTTAGTTTAAGGTAATGCATATGATTAGTTCTGTTTTGCATTTGTATTAGAATTATGTTCAATCTTAGATAAGCATCTAGTAGGTGGTCATTAGCGTACTAGTGTACTATGCATTTTAGATGTTTATTAGCTCAATAAAGACAATTGTAATATAATAGATTGGTTAATGGACCGCTCATGGCTTTGATATTGATATTGTACATACTTCCGCAAATAAATGTTCATTGACAGGTGTCGGTGAGTAATCCTCACACGTGAAATGTGGAATTTTCTCCTTCGTGAATTCGACTTGGTCCGGAACAGGTGCGAGTTCACGGGAGTACGCGTGTCACGCCTTGGGAACCACCCTAATAAGGGGATTCTCGGGTCCGGGATGTGACAAAAATCAAGCTTCATAGAACGGGATTGAATACCCCCTTGATCAGAGTGGTTAGACGGAGTGGCTCTATTGGCTGAACTGATAGCACCAAAAGATGAAACCAACATATTGATTTGTTGTTATATGTCAGCATTGGACTTGTCGGAGAAGGTAGTTCGTTCCTCAAGGTGAATCATAGCACTCCTGAGCTGGTTGATGGAGTCTTGCAAATCCTTTAGCCTCGTTCCGTCCACCATGAGGATCTCGGAGGGACCTCCAAATTGTTAGCTAACGAATGCTGGAGAAAATTACACAATGATAGAGAAACAGAGTAAATAAACTGGGGTGATTCGAGGTAACCCTGCCTCCTAATCTTGACTTAAATTGGACTAAAAAACTTGTTCTTTATTGAAGAAAGTGGAGCTGTTTTATACAACTCGAACACAACTAACTAGCTACAGATCTGGAACCAAATCAATTAGCTATTCTGTAGCTTACAACTTGAATTCGAAAGCTAACTAACTACCAAGATTTTCAAAACTGATTAACAACTCTAAAGACTTATTCAAAGCTGACTCAGATTGCCACATGTTTCTGATGTGTAACAGTTCCACACCTATTATCGAGCATCCATGTAATGTTTTCATTTTCCAATGCCAAGGTAAAGTGTACCCCATTTCATATATCTAAACCATCTTTGATGGGGTTGGTTTCTTCCACATATCTAACCCCTCTCATGAATGTTTAACATGTGAAAAATGAAGGGTGCGTTGGCATCGTGCCATTCAGATATTTCCATACTCCCACAAGATGAGGTTGCGGAAAATATGTTTGGTATGAGTAAGTCACTATTTCAAGTTTTGATTTCATTCAAACGAATCTCAAAAACTCATTGGCATAAGATAGTTTGAACGAAAAAATTCATGTTTTTTCAAGAAACAATTTCTAGCACAGTTGTTTCCTACTTATCTCTTATCTTTAATAAAATGTCATTTCAAGACTCTAAATCCTCTCACTTGTCCTAAATGTTGGCCTTATGTTCACATACTCAAAGAAAGTGGGCCCACTTTGTAATTTCTAAGGTGAGTCACATGATCACAATTACAAAAGGGGGGGCCCATATTATAATTCCTATAATAGTGGAGCCACATTAAAAATCCTATGAATGTAGACTTCACGTTCTAATTTCTAAAGGTAGGCTTTATGATGTAATTTCTAAATGCGGGTTTCCGCATCTACAATCACAAAAACGGTGACCCCACTTTATGATTTTTAAAGGTCGGTCATATTGTCACAGTCACTAAAGGTAGAGCCACATTATAATACCTATGAAAGTGGGCCCATATTGTGAATCTTATGAGTGTGGCCCCATATTCTTATTTCTAAAGGTGGGTACCACACTGTTATTTTTAAAGATGAGTCCCGTGTTCACAATCAACAAGAAAGATGGCACAACATTATAATTTCTATAAAGGTAGAGACACATTGTAAATTCTATGAATGTGCTCCTATATTCTACTTTCTAAAGGTGTGCATCACACTGTAATTTCTAAAGGTCGGTCCTGTGTCCACAATCACAAAAAATGTGATTCCACTTTGTAATTCCTAAATGTGGATCACATGATCATGATCACAAAAGGTGGACACACATTGTAAATCCTCTGAATGTGGGGCCCCTATTCTCATTTCTAAAGTTGTGTAAAATGTTTTAATTTCTAAAAGTGGGTCATGTATTTATATTCACAAAAAGATTACCCCACATTATAATTTTTATAAAAATGGGCCCACATTTTTAAATCCTATGAACATGGCCTCATGTTCTGGTTTTTAAAGATGGGTGCCGCATTTTAATTTCTAAATGTGGGTCCCATGTACAATAATAATAGCGTGCCACAAACAATAAAAAGGTGAGTCCCACATTATAAATCCTTTGATTTTATTTCTTTCATTATTTGAAGCAAATTTTTTTATAATATTACTAAACAAGTTCCGTACAACATGTTTTCAGTAGAGTAATTTAATATAATGTTGTCAAACAAATTCTGCGGAGTATAGTCTTGCAACGACCTGATCTAAGCAAAAAATTGGAAACGACATGAGAACGATGCCAATAAGCCAAAAATATCTTTATAACAATTGCTTCAAATGTGGCTTGTTCATATCAAAGGGCTTGGATTATTAGGTGGGGCCTATTTTCTCCATGTGTCTAGCCCCATGAAGAATGGTTGATATTGACCATATTGTGAAAAGAAAAAGGGGCGAATGTATAGGTCTGCCTGCGAATCCTCCGCCCTCGCCTCCTTTCACTCCCTTTGGATCTGTAGGTTCTTAGCCCCCATCCCCCCCCCCACCCCACCCGCCCCCACCACCAGCAGGCCCAGGCCCTCTTCCTCAACTCTGCCTACAACCTCGCCTTCGTCTCCCCTCCGCTCTTTTCCCTCCTCCTCTCCTTTCAAGGCGATCATCCTCTAACAAAGATGACCCCATGCTCCTTGCCTTCCATTCCTTCGTATCCTCCCTCTCCCTGCCTCCCCTACCCATCCACCGCTTTGGAGCAGCATTTGCAACAAAGAGAGAAAAACCAACTTTTTATTTGAGTTCTGCAAATCGAAAGCAACCACTATAGAATAATCGATATCGACCATATTGCTAAAGGACAAAAAAAGAAAATAAAAGAAAGAGACAAAAACGCACCAAAAAGACTCCTTTCGTCTATATGGTGCTACTGGGACTTCATCAGTGGTATGGGTTCCATGGGATTTTACCTGTAAAATCCTCTTGAATAAAAAAAAAAATCAAATGATTATATAATGGATGTGTCAAGTGAGCCTACAAGTCAATGTGGTTGTAGATTTTATTATATAAATAAATAAAACTAACAACATGTAGGAGTAGGGATGAAAGTGGGTCGGGTCGAGCCGGCTTTGCCAGGCCCTAGGCTCGGCCCTAGTATTTTTCAGTAGGCCCTAGCTCGGCCCGAGCTCGAGAGGGCCTCAAAAACCCTAGCTCGGACTCAACTCTTATTAAGTTATGAGGCCCTAGGGCAGACCCTTTGAGGCCGGCTAATGATATAACACTAGCTGAAAGAAAATATTTTCAGGAAAAAAAGATCCTATAGGAATTTAAAGAAATCTACATATGCAAACCAGAACAAAAAATGGTTAAATGCATGCATTCATCCCATATTCCCATTCCCATAATTTAGATTCCATCAATAAAATTAACTAAAATAAGAAAGATTCCACAAAAGGAAAGGGAGCTCAGTTCCAACACTTCATACTAGTTCAATGTTAATGTAGATGGGCATTATCAAACTCCAACAATAATACAAATCAAATTAAACTCCAATAGCATCATAGAATAAAATAAAGTATTCGGCTATCATTATAAAATAAAGTCTCCAGCATCACCTATAACAACAACAATAGAGCCTTGTTAATAAATAATAATAACAACAAATGAAATGTTGTTCCAGAGTTACAAGACTTAAAAAAATGTCTCCCAGACCATTAATATACATGCATCCTCAAGGTTGTTTAGGGATTATTTATATTGGATTAAAATTAGGGTTTGAGGTTTAGTGCTTAGGATTAGGGTTAATGGATTATTTAGTACTTAGAGTTTAATGTTTAGGGTTTAGGGATTATTTATATTGGATTAAAACTAAGGTTTAGGATTTATGGATAATTTAGTATCATAGTATATGTATTATATACTATATAGTGTACACATATATATAATATATGGATTAATATATGCAGCCTCATGGCTTACTGCTTAGGTTTAGGATTTATGGTTTATTTAGTGTTTAGGGTTTAGAAATTATTTATATTGATTAAAAGTAAGATTTATGATTTATGGATTATGTTATATCATATATGTATTATATATTGTATAGTGTACATATATATATAATATATGTATTAATATATATAGGCCCTTGAGATTATGAGCCGGGCTTTATCAAGCCCGAGCTCAGCCCGTTTAAACAAACGGGCATCCTATTAGGCCTTAGCCAGACTCTTTTATCTTTTGAGCCGAGTTCAGGCCGAAACGGCGGCCCTAGGACACCCCGCCCACTTCCACCCGGATGTAGGAGTAGGCGAGTAGCCTCACTGGCTTTTTACTCCTCAGCGTCAGTCATCTAAATCCGTTGATATTTTGGGGGAGGAGGAAGAGGATCAACAACATCTTAGCAATGGCGGTGTGGAGAGGAAGCACACGAAATCTGATGAAGAAGCTCTCTTCAATGCTTACTCCCGCTTCTCTTCTTCACTCTCATGCCACGAGCTTCGGTACCCTAAACCCTCCCACATCTCTTTCAATCTCTCTCTCTCTCTCTCTCTCTCTCTCTCTCTCTCTCTCAATCAATCAACTCAATTCAATCATCATTTCTGATTCACCCCAGGCCCTCTGTTTCTGGAAGTTGGGTCCATCTTATAGACCTTGGATTTAATTTTCCTGAATTCTGATCTTTGGATTTGGACCCCATTCATTTTCTCATCTTTTAAATTAGAATCTGGGTTTCACTTTTTTTTTTCTTGAAAAATTTATTCACAGTCATCTGGGGCAAGCGGGGACTATTAAAAATTCTAAGCTTTTACTGTAATTTTCAGTGGATTAATCACAGAACAAATGGGTTTTTGAAATTTGGATCATGGAATATTATTAAGTGGACCTGTGGCATGTTTACTACCCAGATGAATATGTTTTACTCTTTTGTTTCCCCACTCTAGCACAGCTAAGAATTGGCAATAGAGATTAGATTGTCCAAAATATCAGAATGACTTGATTTCCCAAATATACTCAGAGGCCTGTTTGTTTGCATTAGAATAGATAGGAATTCACTGTAAAATGAGTTTCAATGAAGGATTATTAAATAGGTCAGAGTGTGAATGATGAGAGTTGAGAGGATGGCTGGGTTCCCCTCTTCCCTTGATTCACTTTCAATTAAAGGGGAGATTCGTTGATGGTCATTTTTGTATATTCATCTTGTATTTTTATTTTTATTTTTAAATTTTAACTGCTGATGGCACGAATTCATATGTATTCTATGCAAACAAACAGGCCCTAAGGAAATGGATTATACATCAATCAATCAGATATTGAAAAATGAAAAAAATAAACAATAAACCTTTTTGGTGGATGATTATTAAAACAGTTTGTTGGCATGGATTTGAGGGAGAGTGAGGAAAACTGACAATCCAGGCCTCTGAAATTCTTAGTCAAACCTCTCCTCTCCCATTGGATTTCTGTTCCTTCATCTTCTTTATTGTTTGATCCACACCCATTCATGAGATATTTGACATATAGATTATCAAAAAACTGATGGTGAAACGACCCCCAACATTTGATGGGGATCAACTTGTATTTCATATGTAGGATTTAAAGAAGTTCCTGAAGAAGAAAAAGGTAGAATGGTCGGTAACGTCTTCAGCAGTGTTGCTGCAAACTATGATCTAATGAATGATTTAATGAGCGTTGGACTACATAGGCTGTGGAAAGACAGGTTAGTTCCTTTACATATACTCCTAACATGTACCTAAATGGGCATCTTAGACCTCTACTGCTGTATCTCTTCACGCTTGTTTGTTGACTAACATTTCCAGGTTGGTTTCCAAACTGCATCCTTTCCCAGGAATGAAGCATCTTGATGTGGCTGGTGGAACAGGTTAGCTTATTGACATGAATGATGCGCTGATTTTTGTCATGTAGTATCTCTCAATGTTTTAAAAGTCAGACTGGGGGGACGACTTGTTATTTTCGAGGCAAGTTGGCTCGACCAAGTTACATATGACTTGGCCGCGTTCTAATCTATTGTACAGCAACCTTAAAAAATATGATAAAAAATGTAAACAAATTGAAAACACTGTCCAATAACTATAGGATTCTAAGCTCATGATGCTCTAGTTAGTATGAGTGAATTTAAATAGAAATAGGTACTAACATTCGTTCTTTCACTCAAAGGATGACTCAGTGCATTTGCTCTTGAAATTTGAAGGCTTGGATCTTCCATAAAATGCTGATTTTAATCTTCTAAAATCAGTGTAAAAGCCTCCTGAAGCTTCTTTCAAGAAACTGTTGAATGATGGGATGGGATTGGTGGGGGGGGGGTGACACTCAGTACGACGTTTTTTTTTTTTTTTCACACTACTTAATCACCATTTTTTTTGAATGGTAATCACCAAAAATACAAGTTTATTCAGTGCATAAACGAAGTAAACTTTGGACCTTTTTAATCCAATGGTGATTATTTTTTGATCAAACTGATATATAATTGACCCTAAGGCTCCCCAGACCTTTCCACCACCCACATGAATACACACAATTGGTATGCATTCAGGTGCCTCTCTCTCTCTCTCTATATATATATATATAATTATCCAGATGCTACTTTTTTGGTGCCCAAATTGTCTTTTGGTTTCCCTTTATGGCTTTTCATTTGTGTTCGTGCGTGTGTTCCTATTTCAAATGAATAATTTCATTGAAATCCTTCAGTTTCTTATTTCACCATGTTCCACTCTTATGTATTTCTTATTTGTAAAGTTTTGGCAATAATGTTTGGTAATTATATAGTCGTTGCATAATGGTTTTATTACTTGCTGTTATGATGTCTGAAACCATGTTTTTGAACCACGTGCTTAATGCTTATTTGAAATATACCTTTTCTACTCATTTACGTGGAGATGATAAGAAGCCTGCATTGAGCTTATAGTTCTTCATATCCATTTATCATTAAAAAGATTTAGTGCTTATGTGCTTCAGTTGATGTCTCTTTTGCTGACGTGTTGAGAGAGGCCTAAGTAATAATAGATTCTTAATTGTAATCTGGAGTATACTGCGAGTCCTTTTATTTTTGTCCTCTGTAATTCTTGTTCTCTGTTTTGCTTTTGTGCCTTTTGGTGTATTTCTTTTATACAATCAGCTGTACTTCTGTGTTTTTAATATAATTACTGATACTTCCAAAAAAAAATCTACCTTTGTCATTTTAAAGGAGTGACAAGGCTCTTTCTCTAGCCACTTGGCCAATTCAAAACTAGCTGCTTCCAATTGAAAAAGTCTGTATTTCCCCGTCCTAGCTGTTTGAATGTTGAGTTTAGAAAGCTGAATTCAATGTATATTTAAGCACACTGGAAGGTTGAGGATAGATCTGGTTTAGATCCTTTTGTCACTAATGATGGATATGCAAGACAAGTCCTTTGGAAATATTCAAGTAATCTTATTAGCTTAAGGATAGACCCCGTTTAGATTTTTTTCCATTAATGATGGATATGCAAGACAAGTCCTTTGGAAATATTCAAGTAATCTTATTAGTGCTTTAGTATTCTCACAGCCAGGTTGCTGTTAGAAACTGCTATTGTTGGGAAGTGATTATCCAATCTGAATGTCATTCTGATTGGCTCTTTTTTTCCCTTTCTCTTGAAAGAAGGGGAATTCAATCTTGAAAACCCAAGTGCGTAAATTTATTTTTTACTATACCGTTTCTAAAGAATCTGTGGCCAGTCGTTGCGAAGAGAGACCTTTCCAACTGCTTTCTTTGTTTTTCTTCATGTTGTTTGTATTTTACTTAATTTGTGTAAGAACTAATGTAAATTGGTCTTGACAAATATGTTATACTAAATCCCAGCAATTCAGCTACCTGTTGAAAATCCCAGCACCTGTTTTCATACTATTCAGCTCTGTAGACTCGCATGTACTAGCTCTTTCACATTCCAATCAACTTCCTACTCCAGTCTTACCCACTAATCCAACTTGAGGTGAATATTCAGTAAATTATGATTTAAAGACTGCCGAATTTTTTTTGTTACAGAAGCATGCATGATCATCTCACACTAAATGGATTGAAATTAATTGCCCCAATCAGCACTCATCAAACCACAAAAAGGTTTTTTTTTTTAAGAAGAACAAAATTTAGCAAGTAGTTGATATTGTGGTCTCACATTCATTCAGCAAATCAAATCCAATATCCAACTAATTAGATCGAATCATAACAGCCTCACATATATTCAGCAACTTGATGATTGACCACTCAACTGAATCCAAGATATGTTCCAGTCAATTCCATCATGGAACCCAATATGTCCAAATTGACAAGGGTCAGGAGTCCAGTTTGGCAGATCTTCTGGCCCAATTCCTTCTCGAAAAATAAAAAACCATCCTTCCTTTCTCTACATGAGTTAACTTCTGTGCAAAAAGAAGAAATCCAATTCAATCTTAGCAATCAACTCTTTTTCTTTGTTTTGATCTTGTCCCTTTATTGACAAGGGAAACAGAATGGCCAAGTTTCATGAAGTTAAGTGGGATCATCTCTATTATGACTCTTTTCTTAGTAAACTAAACTATAAACTATGGAAGGGAATAATGGCTAGCTTGGCACATTCCATTCCAAGGACTTCAGGCTGTGGCCTCACATATGGGCCCACTTTGTCCTTGACTTTCCACACCTTCTACTGCATCAAAAACTATTTATCCTTCATCATTCGGTTGTACATATCTTTTCATTTTTAAGATTAAAACTTGGAACAATTTTTCAGGTGACATTGCTTTTCGAGTGTTGGAAAGTGTCAATAATGTTAGTTCAAGAGCCTTGCACAGTGATGAGTTGCAAGATGAAACTCAGATATATGTATGTGACATCAACCCAAATATGTTGAGTGTTGGCAAAAAGCGTGCTCTAGAAAGAGGTAGAGGTTTTGTGTCCTGAAATTTTTTCACTACTATTGCACATCGAGTTCATCTACTCTCCAAGGGATTGAGTTAAACTACTGATACATGTAGGGCTAGGTAGAAATCGCACCCTTCTTTGGGTGGAAGGAGATGCGGAAGCTTTGAGTTTTGGAGATTGTTCAATGGATGGTTACACTATTGCCTTTGGGATCAGGAATGTGACTCACATAGAGAAAGCCCTTGCAGAAGCCTATAGGTAAGTAATTTAAACGAATATTTTTTTTTTACTGTTAATGCATTCACCTTTGCTTTTTTCTTTTTTCTTTTTTAAATTAATTTTATTGCAAAAGTGCAATGGGTTTGTTGCACATGGTAAGTTTGTTAAAAAAAAAAAAACTGATAAAAGAGTATTTAGAAAGCTTTTTAATATAAGACATGTAAGTTTAAAAGAGGCTTGGAGGTGGTTGATTCTTAGAAGGATAACAAACACTAAAACTTCGTTCTTTTTTATTTTTTTTGCATCGCTATATTTGGTTAAAGGCATCTCTTTTTGATACTTTTAAGTGAATACACTCTGCAGCCCCATTATTTACCTCATGTGCTGAAATGCTAAATAACATTATCTTATTCCTGCAATTCTTATTTTTTTTTTCGACTAAATTATTTTTAAGGGTGCTTAAACGCGGCGGCAGATTCCTTTGCCTTGAACTGAGCCATGTGGAGCTCCCTGTACTCAAACAGTTGTGAGTGCTCTTGAACTGAAAGAAAATTATGTTGGTTTTTTTTTTTCATAAAAAATGATGCATTTTATTTCATCTTTTGAATTCTATGAAATACAGGAAGCATCTGCTGCTCATTGATTTTTTTTGATCGGTAACTGAAGATTATATTAGAAATAGGGAAAAGTACATAAACGCCCAACACAAGAAAAACAATACAGAAAAACAATGGTATAAGATCATTATACCAATACAAAGAGAACAAATTACATGATGTGAAATTACCAAGGAACTTCTCTATTGGCCCCTTGCTTTGCTAGTGAATCCACTGTACCATTGTCAGACCTCCTCACATGTTTATACACCACTTGAATGGAAGAAGACAAATCTTTATTACGGGCATTTCAACAGTTAGGCCACTTGTATCTTGTGTATATGGGGGCTTCATTCATCACCTTAAACAATTAGGGCACAAATATTTTAAAAAACAAAAGGCCACTTGGAAAATGAGACTCTCCCTTTCAATGCCTGATTTTGCTAGTGCTTCTGCTTTCATATTTCTTCTTTTGGAATGTGTTGGAATGATGCATTTGTCGAGCAAGCTAACCTTTTAATTTCATTAAAGGTATAGAAAAATCCCCAAGGACCCTCCGGCTTGCTATTTACTCATGAAATATTTTTGTTTTGCCTGCTGCCTTTCACTAATACCATACTGTGGAAATTAGATGCAACTAATTTGAGCCCTTTAATGGTTAGAATTGTTGTGCTACTGGAGTCTCCCATCCCTGTTTCCCGCTAGGCCCAAGAAGAACATCAGTGTCTCTTCAAGAGGGTTTTATTTGATATCCACTAAATACAATGGACTTGGTTCCCTTTGAAGCTACCATTTACATTCAATCGATAACCCCCGAGAGGAGTGGATTCCTTATTGAACAGAACTATTGATGGTGGAGGTGACGGAGTTGCTAGTGACACTAAATTCTTGAAAAGTTAACAGGACTACATGATTTATTAGAGGCTAATAAGGACAGAGTTATATTTGGATTCTGCAGGAGATTTGGATAGAAGTCCGCCTCTTGTTCTTCTATGAAATGAGAGAGGAGCCTAAAAACATAGTGTAACTCATTGTAATTGCACAACCATCCCTATGTAGGCCATGAGGTGAAGAGTGGAGGAGAATAGAATAAACCCAAACCAAGTGTACTTCGAATAGAATGAATGATACAGTGACAGCTGTGAGATAAGCCTTGGGAGGAGCAAAGATAAACTTGCATACTTTGTGAATGCCATGAGAAATGCCAGTCCAAGTCATAGTAAAGTAGATTGGGCTTCCATCTAGCTGTTGATATTAAGTAGGATTATCACCAGACTATCTTTATTCTCATGGAAACTTGACATATTGACTTAAATGGAGTGTCAACTGTCTGTGACAATGAAATGTGTAAGTGGAGTCAAAACTTCTATATCTTTGTTTTGACTTGGACTATCAATTGGCTGAACCATTATCAGGTTTGAGCATAATATCCCAGTTTGCTTTGACAACCATGGAGTTGCTATGCTTTTTGTTGATAACTAAATCATTATTTGATCACCACTCCAAACAATCTCAGAAATAAACTATTACCAAAATTAGTTATTTTCAACAGTTTCCGCCACTGAAATCAAATTCACAGGTACTTTTGGTCTAAGTAGACATCTGAAATGATAAGAGGATAATTTCTTGAATAGAAAATGCGACATCTAGTTCCAGAGAGAACCTTTTTCAACAAATGTTAATATTGAAAAAAAGAAAAAGAAAAAGAGCAAAGTTTTGGATGAAAATAACCTCATAAGATTTTCAAAATGACGCAAATGGTCGGTTTTACATTGTATTTCTAAAAGGTGGGTCCCAATTACAACAATTCCTAAAGGTGGGCCCCAATTACCTCCTGAAATAAAAGCCTTTTTTATTTTCAATTTTACAAAACAGGCTAATTGTGAATTAGAACTTAAAAACCGAAGCTTTTATTTTAGACCTTGATCAGTTGATCTAATTAGCTCTTATTAATTAGACTAGAGTCTCCAAACGGCGCCTTAGTCTTGACTATTGATGTACTTCTACTTGTCTCAATTCATTTTTACATCTCTTGTTTTTATAAATTGTTTGTATATAATAATGTGTCCATCATTATCATATAACTGCAAAGACTTGTCAACATGTGTTTTACTGCATCTTCATGCTTGATTGTGACAATGAGCCATCCTTGCTGACATTAAGTGTGGAGGGTAGTAGCGGGTCTTGGTTATCCTCTTGACCGCAGCATGAATTTTCTCTTGCATAGGTATGACTACTACTCATTTTCAGTAATTCCAGCTATGGGAGAGCTAGTTGCGAGTGACCGAGAATCTTACCAGTACCTGGTTGAGAGTATTCGCCGGTTTCCCACTCAGGTGAACTCTAAAACCCTCAGCTTGCTATGCTGCATGAACACTTGCATGAATTATGAGGATGCATTCATATCCGTCACCCCACATATAAAGCATCCAGGTGAAGCAGTATGTGCAAATGCTCACACCTGCAGGTAAAGCAGTGGATGTCATGCACCAATGCAGATTAAGTGTGTGGAATTGTTTGTTGTTGATCAATTGAAATCAAAGCTTGTCTTCCAACATTAATGTTATCTTTTTTTTGTGGAGTAAAATGTTTTTTTGAATTTTGTTTGATTAAAAAGGGGTGTGTGAATATTTATGCTGTTGTTTCATTCTCTTTGATAAGTAGATGATGCCTGGGTTTCTTCACTTTCCATATTTATAGCTTCTCTGTTCTGTGCTTGGACATGCAGGAAACTTTTGCTGGAATGATCTCAGATGCGGGGTTTCAGAAGGTTGAGTATGAAAATCTTGTGGGTGGAGTGGTTGCTATCCATTCTGGTTTGAAAATTTAGAGGGCATATCCAGAATTCTCTCTGAGTTTACAGGTCCATAGACATTTGATTGATATTGAAGCTTGTTTTTATCTGTTAGCATGACTGGTAGGAGCAGAAAATTTTGTGGGCTGGTAATCTTACAGTTTTTAAGACATTCCAGTTCCTTTATGCACTCTATTCTTTTCTTTACTCAATTTATACTTATTTCATGCAAACTGGGTGGCAGTAAATTTTTGTACATACTTGCATAAAAGTCAAGTTCAATGGTGTGGATTTAAAGGAGACAAAATGGATGGTCAAAATAGAAACTTCACCCTTTATTTGTTGATTGTCCATTTCAAGACATTAGATGAGATAGCGTGTGACATTCAATGGAGCTGGTTTTTTTTTTTTAGATGATTAGATTTAAAAGTCCTCTTGTATCTTGTAAGGTCAGCCGCACAAATAATTTCTTAATGTGTTGTATTTTAAGACCCCAAAAGGTATGTCTGAGGATCCAGATTCTCATAATGTTTTTGTTTTTTGTTTTCTGTTAAAGAAAGCTGTGAAGGTACTATGATATTTGAAAAATAGAGAAGAATATCAAACTGAACAAAGGGAACTAAGGGCACATGGTTGGTCTTTTTGGAAGGATATAGCGAGTATAATGAAAATGGTTGACGCGGACAAGTCAGCAGCCATTTTTTTTAACCTTTTGGTAGTTCCATTATGAGAAGGATTAAGACCTGTAAGCTTGTGACTTTCATATTTCAAGTGAGCTACAAGCATTGCTATTTGCTAAAACAGGGTTGTTGAAGGATAGCAATGATGGGCTGAGGATGGCTCATTCAATGAAAATAGTACGCCCTGCATTAGGGACCCACCCCACCGTAGATATCGTGAAGGACATTGACATTAGAGAAAACTTGGATGGAAGGAGCTCCAAGCTGGCTGTCTCTAGTGTCTGCACACGGTTCCTTGTAATGTTAAAGTAGTCTGCCACAGCCCATGTGAATGTGATACGAGGAGAGGATGGTCCCCTGTACCTGGCTGGCACAGAAGACGACTCGGCGTATTAGCTTACAACGTCGTCCATCACATGGATCTTATTGAGCTGAGTGAAATGTGAGGCACCGCCACCGATATATCATATTCATTCCTGCCTTAGTGCCTTTCCTTCCTTCCTTCCTTCCTTCAACGCAATAATAATAATAATAAAAGAATGAAAGCTGAAAATTTAAAAATGTGCTTGAACAAATGCACAAATTGCCATTGATATTGGTTAGACCTGGGGACTGGGGGGGCCACAGTCAATAGTTGTGTACAGTATAGTAACTGTTAGGATGTGAGTCCGTGGCTCTCCATCGTGGGCCCACATAGAGATAAAATGAACCTTTCAAAGATGAATTCCATCCTCAGATTTTACTCTAATAGGAGTGGGTCCACGGTCCCACTGTAAGAATGAACACATGTTGGGATTGTAATAGGTTGGGTTGGGCTGGTAACCCAACTTGATTGTTTGGGTGGGGGTGGGGTTCTCTGTAAGGTTTATTTATTTTTTTTTTGGACGGGTTAGAATGTCTTAAACATGTGGTAGGCAGGTTTGGCGAACGAGTTTATGATCTCTGTTCCCAATTGCCTCCTTTTGGCACGTGAGTATGACTAAACTAAAAATAATAAAAGGCAAGGGGCCAGCTCAAATCATCCCATTAGTCAAGTCAAACTTTGACTATCACTTTCCATGTTTGATGTTTCCATACCATTACAAGATGAAACCGACGATTAATCCCTACCATCCCCAACGGTCCTGACGAAGAGAACAATATGTTAATGTAGAGAAAACAAGAAAGTAACGTGAAAGGCACAAGGAGAGGAATATGACCGTCTCCATACCATTACATTCATTCTCTCTCTCTCCCCTCTCTCCCCTCTCTCTCTCTCTGCTCTTAATCAAAGAAGAGGAAAAGTCGCATAACGCCGGCGCATTCCTTGAAAGCAAACGCCCCTCCATTTTATCTCATTCCCTTTAATTCAATCAATCCAATTCAATCTCCTTTCCCCACCAAACAATAACCACCCCCCTCTTTCCCTTATTTGCCTATTATTATTATATTTACCTTTGACAAAACAACCACCACCTCATCAACTCTCTTTTTTCTCCTCACAATTACTACATTCCCACACACTCTTTTGACATTATATTTATACACATATCAATATGTAAACATAAACACAGAGAGAGAGAGAGAGAGAGAGAGAGAGAGAGAGAGAGAGAGTTCTGTCTTTCAAGCGTCCTCTCTGTAGTGTTGGGTGCTGTCTTTCAAGCGTCCTCTCTGTAGTGTTGGGTGCTCTGTCTTTCAAGCGTCCTCTCTGTAGTGTTGGGTGCTTGTTAATTTTCCCAACTTTGTTGCTTCTGTTACTAGTAAATATCGAACCGCCCCTCACAACCCTTATCTTCTTCTTCATCTTCATCTTCATCATCTCTTGTTATAAAGATACTATCCCATCTATTCTCCCCATCTCTCTCTGTGGTCTAACTAAGGATTATGTTTCGGTCAGAAATGGTTTTGTGGGATAATTCTTACATGGAGAAGAGGCAGCTGTTCCTCCGGAGCTACAACTTATCTAGGAAAAAAAGCGCTATGGAAAGGCTGAAGCTATCTCTGATACGTGTGAGGAGGGTGGTATGGCTCAAGCTTCGCAGACTACGACGCTTTATCTGGTCGAGGTTCAAACATGGATACAACTATGGCGGTCGAAGGAGGTCTAGGCTTCACCCATTCATCAACATGAATATGAACATGAGTATGAATAGATCATCCTCCATCGATAGGAGTTGGTCCAATAGAAGAAAGAATAGGCTTCTCTCTCTTTTTGATTGATTTCTCCTGGTGAAAGAGAAGAAGACAGTTCATTCATTCTTATGCAGGGTAGGGTAAGAGAAGGAAGGGACTTGTGAATATGATCCATTTCCTTTTTTTTTTTTTATATATATTTTTTTAAGTTAGTAGATTGTAACTGGTACTAGAATGAATCCATCACCATCACCATCACCACCACCATCGTAATCAAAGCCTTTTCACAGCTACCACCGGACCGGGCTAACTTCGTTCATGTCATGGGTGTGACAAAAGTTTTACATGGGCGCAACCTTTCTTCCTTTATCTGGGTTTGGAATTAGCAGTGAATTGGTTTCATCTTTGTAAATAGATAGACATATATGATATGTAAACCATCTTCCATCTTTTCTATGAATGAAAGCTATCACTTTGCATTTTACTATGTATTGATTTCAATCCCCATTTCTACTGTTTTCCATTTTTTATTTTATTTTATTTGTTGCTTTGTTCTTTACTGAGGATGGGAGTTTTGAGACGTTTTCTTCATTTGAATTTTATGAATAATATTGATATGCCATTCAGTATTTCTACACAAGGACAATAGCATTAATAGAAAACAGTGATTTTCATCCGTTTCCTTGAAAGCTCCCTGGTACCTAATCCCTGGAGGTACTACTGTACTAGTATCTACCTTATTAAATTCCAAACGGCTCACATGATTTAAACTCCCATTTTATTGCAACTATTTTACTATTTACCTTAAAAAAAAAACCATTTTACTGTTTAACTGATACTAGCATCATGAGGTCCTGCCAATGGGATAAATAAGATCATTAATTCCATTCACTTTCCCCTGCCATGATTGATCTAGTAGTGGTAAGCTCCACTGCCATTGGGTTGAAGGTTGGGCTGTAGCCAATACAATGGGGGTTCAGATGTAGTGGTTTGGATGTTAGACTAAGTATCAACATAATAAATTGGATCACTATTCATTATCAGGACAGATTTGAATAACACAAGCATAAATCTAATATGAAGAATGCACACCTGATTCCACGAAGAACAGTTTTCAGGGATTCCTTTTGTCGAACAGCTAGAATCTACTTCCTAGAATCTACTTCTTAGAATTCCTTCTACACTGAAGTGTAGTTCAGAAAATTAAATTTACATAAAAATGATAGTAAGATGAAAAAATGACACTCCTACAATTCTTTGATCGAAGTTTTTACCACATATTATACCATATTACTTGTGCCACGGAGCAATAGACAGCAGAAAGTGGATTTTTGGGTACTTAAATATTTATAGGGATTTTGACCTTACAACTGTCCTAAGACCTAATTTTTGTCTTTCAACAATTGAAGTTTAAAAAATTACATCTTGGTCTTACTGTGTATCACAGATATTCAGCCTTTTTCCCAAATCCAAAAACTCTATTTTCTCTGCATCATGCATGCTTACTATCCTAGAGCTCTCATAATAACATCTCCTATTATCTTGTTCATCTGTCTCACTCATCACAAGAGGTATGTGGGCCCTATTCCATTCTTTGAAGACGTAGGAAAAGGCGTTTTATATCGTTTAGAAAACTTTTTTTTTTATGGATAAGAACAGTAAAATCATATAACAAGAATTAGATCCCTACCTTTTGAAATCTAGTAGGAGAATGTTCTTTTTTTTCCCCTTTTCCTATGATGGTATGGTGAAAAGGAGGAAAAAACAAGAGAAACAAAGATAGATTGTAGTAAAACTCAGTTTTTTATACAACAATTAGGGATAAAGCATGTTTTTGTACGATATTGTACATTTTAAGGGCGGGATCTTAATTATAACGGCCTTTTTTTTTGTACGAATAATTCTGCATGCATTTTTAATACTTCAACTACTGAGAGGCAAAAGTTAAGTCTTAAGTCTCAAGGCAGTTGTAGGGTCAAAATCCCTAAATATTTGTATATCAAGGGCAAAAACCAAATAGTTCTTTTGTGATTTTACATAAAAATTACTCCTAAATCTGAGATAACACCAGAAGCATCTGTCAAACTACATTATTCAGTATGGCTGAAACATGGTTATTATTATTATTATTTTATTTTTTTCGGTGTAGGTTGTTTTCGCTAGGAGTGATAATTCCAACTTGAAGACCCAGAAGACCCAGGGATCGTTCCTTGCGCATGTGTGTGATACCAAGGCGCCAATGTAATGAGTATTTTGTTTGGGTTTAACTACTGTAATTACCCATTGCTTTCCTGTGTTGGTTTTTTTTTGGATTCACAAAGATGAAAGGGCTACATCATTATGCTCCAATACATTTGATCATTTCTCTAGTTATTAATTATTGATGTTGCAATTCCATAGACATCATATAGTTCCACGGTTTCTACCACATTCCAGCTCCCATGGCTAACCACCGTGGTTCCTTGTATGCCTACCTCTCCCATGTATAAATTTCTGGTTATAGCCCCATCACTAGTTGGGCAATGGAGATGGACCCCTGGTCTTTCTGTTTTTCCTTTCCTCATGTATTTTACTTGTAGAGATGGATTGCTTATTTGATAAGTAGACTATACTGATTCTTGACCCAGGTATGCTCAAGTTAGAAGGGCTTGCCATAGGCCAAGGTCTATTCTGGCCAAGTCCGAGCCTGGTGCCAGTGAGCTGGACCCATTGGTTGTGCCCAGGTCTTTTTTCTGTCTTGAGCCAAACGGGTTGCGTACTTCTGTTTATATATAAGCTTAAAGGCCTGCTCAACCTGACATATTTGACACAGGAATATGAAAATTTTCAAATAAGTTAAGTGGAGTCTGAACTTCAGGGCATATGGCTGCATGCATCTGTGCCTCAGGAAGGATCAATCCCAATGACTAAATCACAGTGGCTTGCCCAACTTAAGGCAAATATAAGTTGCTACCATCTGGGATGTGGGTTTTAATAGATGTATTATTATAAAAAAACAACATTACTACAGCATTATCAATATTTATTTCATTTAATATGGAAAATTTGACACTGATCACTCTGTTAATGAACATTCCAATGCAGATCCGACTGGCTTGATTGAGAATTAGATTTGCAAGAACAAAAAAAAAAAAAAAAGGGTCCACAACTGATTTTTTCAGGTCAAAACATTCGGGTTACCAGAGGTCCATTGACATCCCTTATTCAAGAGGTAAAGAAATTTGGAAGAGGAGGTAGTCTGGAAAGAGGGACCATGGTGGGCAGAGCGTTCCTTGTTTGTCTAGTTCTCTTCCTTAATAATGTATATGATGATGAATGGAAGTGTATAGAGAATTCAACCCTTGATATGATTTGGCTTCTTCCCATGAGACAATTTTGACCCAATCAGGCTCTTTGTTATATTATCTATATGAAATGGTTTGATAAAGGGAACTGAATCATTCCCTCATAAATCATTAATTATGATATTAAATATGGCTTAAACTGACCATTCAAACATGATGGAAAATGATTGCACATGCTTTGATCCCTTTTCTCTCATCTCTATTTCTCCTTTTCTTTTCGGTGTAACAGTTTTTTATTTATTTTAACAGTATAAGATGAGCAGCATATGAGAGAAATGTCAGTGTGACAGTGAAGATGATTAACAGTTCAACTATGGATGATGATTATGACATTGTAGCAGTTCAACCACCTCAGCAGTTAAGAAATACATGAGAGAGAGAGAGAGAGAGAGAGAGAGAGAGAGAGAGAGAGAGAGAGAGAGAGAGAGAGAGAGAGAGAGAGAGAGAGAGAGAGAGCAGCACTTTCCAGGCATAAGTTACTTAATTAGATGATGTTAGCCATGTGTTGGAAGGAATCGAAACGTAGGCAATCTTCGTCTCTTCCTTACACAGCTACTGCTTGAATTTAACACTAGAAATTGATTCTCCCATGTGCTCCAATACAAGCACCTCACAAGCTCGAATTCTCAGCCACACTCTCTCCCTTTAAATATGACTGGGAGCAGTACAAACCCCATATAAGAAACCACCCACCTTCTCCAAACCATAACCATCTTAGCAAGAGAAAGAAAGAACTGTTTGCTTTCTTCTTTTCATGGGCATTAGAGATATGATTGAAGGGTGTTCCAGACAACACTACAAGAAGCTAATTAATGAGGATGAAGATGCGGTGAGGTCTAAAAGAAGAAGGGTGAAGCAGATGAATGGAAGGGTGATGGGTTTTTTTGTCTCACCGCGCAGGCGATTGAATTGGAGGAGGATTTCAATGGCTATGAAGCCAGGTAGAATGGCTGGAATCTATGCAGATTTTGTGAGTAGAATGAGAATTGATGTTTCCTATCCAACCATCGTACTCTCTTCCCAATGGGGACTACCAGTTCTATCTCACCCATCTCTTATAGTTACTCCCAAGCAAGAGTATGGTCTGGTCTCTCTAAACAGAAAATTCTCATACCATTTCTGATGTATGTATAGTTTTTTAGTAGTTTTATGTTTTCTGTATTGTTTTTCCATAGACAGGCGCTCGAAATAAATGCCTTGTAGTAATGTGTATTTGTTTTTGCTACTTTTTCCATTGGTGGTGGTTGGATTGAAAATAGCTAAGGAGCCCTACTGAGTGAGGCCCTATCAAGACTCAAGGCCTTTTAAACTCAAATTCAAGCAACTTTTAACCGTCATTCATTCGATTCCATACACTCGATATATTTTGATTCAGATTGGTACCAAATGCTTATAGAAAGGATTAGTGTTCAAGATCCTGAAATTCTGTATGTGTGGGTTGAAACCGAAGAGGTAAATGGATTACATGGCTAACTTTCATAATTCACATGCCAGATTGAGAATGTTTGTCTATTGCAACACTACAAGCAAGAAACTCCAAAATGACATTACAGGAAATCTATTGGGTCCAGGTAGAATGACCTGTCAAACCAACTCAAATAGGATAAATGAGTCTATATATGCTGCCTTGCCTACAGTATAGTGCTAATGATATAGATCTACCTGATTTACCCTGAGATGGGCTCACCTTGTGTAACCAAACCCGCTTGTATTGAATACTCTATATAGAAACTTGTCCAAATTTCTCTTCAAACATATATAGTAGTGTCATTCACAGTGAGATTGATTTGTGTGTATAACATACAACTATATATTTCACCCATGAAGTGAATTTGGACCTGTGCTTATATAAGAGAGGCATTTGACACAATTAATTCAGATCAAGCAAAGGGAAGATGTGAATTTTAATTCTTTGTATACAATATTCTGAAAATATACTTCATTTAAAAAGGGAGGGTGGGCGACTGGGCGTGCTTTGGTTTTGAGAAAAATTATCAAAAAGATGTTTCTAATTACAAATATGACTTGATAGATTTATTCTGATGACAAACAAATCTTTGATAGATCTCCTAATTATTTTCTATTATTAGATCACTGTTTAAAATATAAACACGAAGAGGCCATGGTAGTTCAATTTGGACTGACAAACCATGTTTGCATCAAACTATAATGAATTAAAATCTCAATATTCAAGCCAGCTGACTCCAGTTGTGAATTGCGCCTGCTGAAAAATTGAATTGAAGGAGCTTACACACGACAATGACAAGTAACAAATTGCAAACTGTAGATGTTATTACCAATCAACTCTACCTGAAACCACGCAATATTGTTGATCTTAAACCAATGGTTTTTAGCACATATAGGTCTCATGAGGTATTTTCTTTTTCTTCAGAGTGAAACACTATGGAAGAATCAATGTATTCTTTTGCAAAAACTTCATAACAGAGGGTCTCCTACTAGGGCCCCCTTCAAACATTGAATTTAACTTCTTTTTTTTTTTTTTTTCTCAACAGGCAATCTATATAAAAAAAACCTTAACAAGAGATTTTGAAAGAACAAAGAATAAGACAGAAGAACATATATAAATAGCTTGTGATTTGTCTAAACTATCAGAATAGGTAGATAAATGATCATCCAATCATGTCCTTGTTCACAAATTGTTAGTGTTGAGCAATGGTTAACGCCGTGTTAGCCCTCCAAGGCCTCTCTTTGACGAGAACCCGACCATGAAATGCACATAATAATCTCCTATATTCATGGAATGGTCCTTGACGCGGCGCCCCACATTGACCTTTTCTTTCCTCTTCCTCCTCCTTCCCTCTCCTTCCTCTGCCTCTATTTCATTCTCCAAGAACATCTCTGGCTCTTCTTGAATCGTAGCGAGCCTGCTTTTGAGGATCTCTTCTATCCCCTTTCGTGAATCTGTCCGGAGACTCTTACTGCTAGTGCATGGCACCATGAGCCACAACTTGGACCCCTTCTTCATCTTCTTCCTTACACTCTCCTGTATCACCCCGACAAGACTTAAGACTACCTTTGGAAAGTATTTGGGAATGAGACTGTTTATATGCATAAACGTATGTTTCCAAGTAGAATGTTTCAAATGGTTAATATTGCTGAGCAGGTGGTTCAGGCCAGGTCAAGAAGAATAAAAATGATTTGGTTGGTGGACTTGCTCCTTCTTTACAGAGAGAGAATGGGTCACCTCTTTCTTTCTCTAGGCTTTTATGTTAACAAATACCATGGTTTAGTGCTCTATTTTATTTGTAAGGATAGTATTCCCATCTAAATTATCCTATCATCAGTTCTATCATTTGCCAATGAACTTGTATAATATTACAATCATAATATAGTGGAGTTAGAAGAGAGGCTTTCCTTCTTTTGGCAATTCATCATAGCTGGGACATGTAGTAGGATTATGTCAATTGCCAACCTAAGAGCATGAATGGGCCGGGCTATTCTTAGGAATTAATTATAGTGGCCTTTGTTTTATATATATTTTCTTTATTTTTTTTGCGAAATTGAACACATCGAAATTCGTAGTCAACTGGCCACCAAGAAAGGATGCTTAAAGACATAAGGGATGAAAGATATAAGTTGAGGACGTAAATGGAACATTGAATTTCATAAGATTTGAATTACTAGGGTGTTGGCTTTGTATTTGAGCGAGAGAGAGAGAGAGAGAGAGAGAGAGAGAGAGTAGGAATGAGTGTTGAGAAATGGGGAGGGGGTATTTTTTTTTAGCTTTCTTAGCAGTTTCATGACCTAAAATACTGTTAATATGACCAGTTCTTAATCGTTGGTAAGGGTAAAATGGTAAAAACTCTGAGATACGGTTGTTATGGGCCTAAATGGGTAGAGCTGACGGTGCCTGGGCCTGGGCGGTGACACGGGCCACAGCTCCCAAGCCTAGCACGGCATAGCCTGGATTGGGCCATGCTGGGCCTGGGTGGCCTGACCCACTTTGCATCCCTACTTCCCCCACACATACACACGAGATTGCTCCCATGAGGACATCCACATGGACAGCCATGTGAGGCCCACCTGATCACCAATCCAAATCGTCCGCACACTAGACACCCTGAATACATTGGATCAAATGGGTTTGTACCTATCCAAATGAATTGGACTATTTGGATTGAGGTCTTTTTTTCTCTTTTAATATAAAGTCATCAAACTTGTGGACCAAGGATGAATGGGTTAGGATGATTTGATGAACGTATAATTTTGCACATAAGTAAGTCACATGATGATCTTCTAATCCCCTACCTCTTCCATGGTTGATGGGGCCCAGGTGGGCGCCACAAGGTAGAAAAATAAGAGCACAGCAGACTGGGTTCGATCCTTTCGGCGGGATCCAAGCCTTCGTATTTATTAGCCTAATAATTAAATGGGACGAAGCTTAGACAGACTTCGGCTTGGCAGGACATTGCGTTGAACACAAGACCCCTATTTATAATTTGCTTATTTTGAGTGAATGAGTAGAGTGATAACAAAATTTTGAGGAAAGATCCTTAGTGGAAGACACTTTATCAAAGATATTAGTCTAATATGACAAATCCAATTAGGTCGATCTTGGGACGAAATCATATTGGACTTGACCCAGAATTGTTTATAAATGATTATCCAGTTTCGGATTGGGTCATGAGTCGGAAGTTGTTTTGTTGGTTTCAGATTTGGTTCCAATTAGAGGACCCAGATTTGATTTTGAAATGCGTCCGGCTAGAATACCAAGATCTAGTCCCAAAACAAGTTTATATTTATTTTCATGATTTTTTTTTAATTTTTTCTGCTTGAAATAAAGATATCACTCAACAGTCCAGTACCTTGGGATCAAACATAAAAGTGCCCAATCAAAGTGGTTTTGAACTACAATTTGCAATATTAAAGGCTTGTGAGCCGTGTCCCCAATCCACGCGTCTAAATCTGTGTGGATCCAAAACCAGACCTATTTATCAATTGGAACCTATAAAATAGGTTTCAAACTTGATTATTACAGATCAAAACCTCTGAATAATCGGAGAATTAGATAACCATTTGCATCCGTAAACCCAATCCCCTCCCTCTAATGAATTAGCACATGCTTGGCATGCATCCAACTATTCTTACCGTTAGATTGAAATCTTATAAAGATCCATTCTAAAATTACAAAGAGATGGAAATCTCGCACATATGTAAGTGTTGCTGATATCTTTCAATCCTCAACTTCACTATGAATTGGTTAGGTGGGCCTAGGCACGAAAATTGGGCCGGGCCGGCACTGCATGGCAACGCCCGTATATATAAAAATTTGATTTTTTTATATAAATAAAATATAAAACTTAAAATAATTAAAAATTTATTATTCATTTGTAAATTAGAATCAATCTTTGCACATTTATTTTAATAGTTTCAATTTTATTTCAAGTCAAGAACCCCTAAAAGTCTATAATTTATCTTTTAATTTATATAAACAATTTAAGAATAATTAAAAAAAATTTAGAAGAGACATGTGGGCCGGCCCATTGGTGGCACGATCAAGTGCGACACAGAAAAATCCTTGCCTTGGGCCATGCTCGGCTGAACCCCAGCTGGCCTGGGCACGGCGGGGCCGCCACTTAGCTGGGCCGTGCCATCACATCACAACTCAGTAATTCTCATGCCTAGGTGGGCCTCATAAGGGAGCTTGTATGAGGTACTCACGGAGAGGGTCTATAGGATAGGATGGCCCAATTAAGAATCATAAATGTTAATCATCTAATTAATTTGTTATCAACCGTTTGATACTAACAAACAGGATTTGAATAGATCCAAGGTGGATAATAAAGTTTCTGGCCGTGTAAGAAAAGAAACCAACATTCAGCTCGAAATCTATGTGCTTTCCACGAGTTCTCCTGCATTTTAGGGCTCTCATCTTCCTTAAATAGAAGGAAAATCACAAGGACTTATGCTTGTCAGAGACTTTTTCTTTTTGCTAAAAAAAACCCACGTCACCTAATCCTTTTAAAGAGTCTATTTTGTACGTGGAGATAAGATCAGATGCATTTAAAGAAGATGAATGTTCTAAATGCATTAATTTCTCACCATAGGGTGGGGGCACGTTTTTCTTTTTTTCATATGAATTCATCTTTTGTACTTCACCTTATGTATTTGAAATCTTGCTTTTTGTACTTGAAAATTTCTATTTATGAAAGGATCCCTCACCCTATAATAAGGGATGAATGCACTTGAAAATTTCCCTTTAAAGAAACATATTTTATCTCAACATATCAAGTATTATGTTAATGGGAATCTTAATCTCTCTTTGTGCTTGATCTTACGTGACATCTGTGGCATATAGGACACGATTTCCTACCAATAAATTCTACGACTCTAATGGGGTGTTGTTGATCAGAATTTTAATATCTCTTAGCGTGATTGATCGTATGTGAGATCTTTGACATATGGGCCTCACGATTTTCTACGAATAAATTTTAGGGGTGTTTGGCCGCATATTCCTCAACAGTTTTTTTTATTGTAAAAGGTCTACGTTTTTTCTTCTATTTTTTTTTTTGTCGTTGTAGAGGTAAAGGTCTTTTTTCAAATTTTAAACGGTTAAAAAGTTAAAAAATGCCCCCTCTTATAATACAATAAGGTGCGGTATAAAAAAAATGCTCTAGTTAAACCTGTCAATTTTGCGAAGACACTTTGTCTCTAGAAAACAAGGATTACTACAAAGAAGAGAAAGAAGATGGGGAAAACTGACTCAAAGAAGGAGAAATCATCTAGAAAATCGACATGTGGGACTGGGCATCTTCTTCTTCTTCGACCTCTATACCCATTCTCTTGTATTTCGCTTTTCTTCCCTTCTCATTCCCACTCTCTTGAAGATCCGCCAATCCCATCTCTCTCTATCCCTTTAACTCCCTGTGTCTTTTGTTTTATATTTAATCAAAAGAGAGGGAGAGAGAGAGAGAGAGTGATGAGATGGAGAGAACAAAGAGAGGACCAGAGAGAGAGAGAAATAGAGATAAATAAATAAGGATAAATTAGTCAAAGGTCCCTTAACCTTGTCGTTTAAAGCCTTTAGTCCACAACATTTTCGATTTATCTGATTTTTTTTGAAAGGTAGATAAACTTGTCTGAGTTATGAAAGAAAGTCATATCAATTTATCAATTCAGATAAATCTATCTGAGTTTTCCCAAAAATACAAATAAATTTATCTGAGCTTTAAAACAAACTCAGATAAGTTTATCTGTCTTAATTTTGGAAAAAAGTTAGATAAATTTATATATTTTTTTTAAGAAACTCACGTACATTTGTCTGGCTTTCGAAAAGAAAGTTAGATAAATTAGACTCGAAGATTGAAAAATACTTTGAACAAGAAACGATGATAATACAATAAAAGGAAAAATATATAGTATATACGTGGCACAGAAATCTAAAAGCAGAAATCTATTAATCATCATTCCCTCCCATTAGAACTTTGAAACTCGATCTACAAGTATGAAATAAAATCCGTGACATTGCTTGAGGCGTTTACAAGGGCAAATCAATCATTAATGATCATGTCCTGTGGCTTAAAATAAGGAGTAAAATGCGTGACATAACTTTAGATAATTAGAAGGGCAAATCAGTAATAAAAATATATAATCTAAAATATATAGTATATACGTGGCACAGAAATCTAAAAGCAGAAATCTATTAATCATCATTCCCTCCCATTAGAACTTTGAAACTCGATCTACAAGTATGAAATAAAATCCTTGACATTGCTTGAGGCGTTTACAAGGGCAAATCAATCATTAATGATCATGTCCTGTGGCTTAAAATAAGGAGTAAAATGCGTGACATAACTTTAGATAATTAGAAGGGCAAATCAGTAATAAAAATATATAATCTGACATACTTGGAGACCTCCATTTGAAATTAGTCTAGACGCATGAATTAAAGGCGTTAATTGAAAAAGCAATTGTTTAGACGCTTTAAACGACAAGGTTATGGCACGTCTAGCTAATTTTTCCTAAATTTCATGGCCCTAATTGTGTATTGAGATTATCAATGGATGGACAGTCAAGATCGACCAAACACACTACAGTTGGTAGACACACTACAGTTGGTAGTTGGAACTTGATGGGATGGGAGCTTTAATTTTATTCAATGCGTGAGTCTGCAACACCTTTTAGAACCTTTTGGAAAGCATAATTAAAGCATGAAGAAAGCATGAGCCAAAGCCTGAAAATCTCAAGCAAAATTGGTGAAATGGAGGAGCATGGGTTTTCGTGGCCATGCATCCAGCAAGAAGCCATGCAACCGTTGTATTTATCAATTCAAACCATCCAACCTCTGTCAATCACCCATAAAATTATTATTATTAAGCCAAAATAATTGTCCCCCTAGATGTGAACCTTGCGTCCCTTCGTGATTAAAGATAGGTTAATTTCTCAACCCGCAAATAACCCTACGGTGGGGTACCTCTCCTCCTTATAAACAATCAGGGATCCCTATTTGATTGATTGTAGTATGTGGGAGTTAGAGTATTACCAGATATACAAACATTTCACAACCATCTCATCATCATTTATCTTTCTTTATAAATTTGAAAATAGCTTAGTAGTTAGTTGGACTATGAAAAGAACATACAAATTATTGTTATAAGATATGAATCTTGGGTGGATGCCCACTTAAGATAAGTTAAAGTTAGAATTAGGGTTCCTCTCTTATGATGTTACATTGCCTATAAATAGGCTTCTCCCCTTGTATTTGTATACACATATAATGAGATAATAGAAATGCTCTCTCTTCTCCCTCCTAATCTTCTTTCTCTTAGTTTCGCTCTTTTCTAACACGTTATCAGCACGAAACTCTAAGAGAATGAAGAAAACCCTTCTTCTTACCCAAAAAGAAGAGAAATCCTTCCCTGCACGGATTTTCATGGCGAAATCCTTCCCTGCACGGATTTCCATCGTGAAATCCTTCCCAGTGCGGATTTACATGCAGATTCCTTCCTAACACGGATTTTCATCGCAGATTCCTTCCCAGCGCAGATTTTCATCGCGTATTCCCTGCACGTATTCCTTCCCAGCGTGGGTTTTCATCGAGGAATCCTTCATAGCGCGGATTTCAGAAAAATGCAATACTTTTCTTCAAATACGGTAAGTAGTATCTAAGCCATTCTCCAAAATCAATTTATTAGAATGCATGAAACTAGTTTATAATGCTTGTTTACATTAATCATAGTTTTTGATTACTGTTCAACTTTCTGCATAATTTTTCTTTTAGTTTAAATTTATCAATACTATGAATAGATCATAAAATATAACTAGAAGTTCTAAATCTGAACCTAAAGTTCACAAATCTATGGATCAGCAGTCCTAAAAGTTGGAATACTGATATGAACTTGTAGATTCATATCCATAAATCAAAACTTAGAGTTTTTTTATTCAAATCCAAATATATTATAAGGCCATGAAATTAAACATGAAAATGTGACAGAACCAGAAGTTCTGATAATTTGTTAGAACCAGAAGTTCTACTTGAACATTTGATAGAACCAGCAGTTTTGATTCTCAAAGTTATGAACCTGAAGTCTTGATAGAATCAGCAGTTTTGATTCTCAAAGTTATGAACCTGAAGTTTTAAATTAAGCCTGAAGTCTTGATAGAACCAGCAGTTCTGATTCTCAAAGTTGAGAACCTGATGTTCTAACTTTTCATTGGCCAACTTATTTGTCTATGCTTACCAGTTCTAATTCATGTTTTATGAACTTGAATTCTAATTCAAGCAGAACCAGTCGTTCTGATTCTCAAAATTAAGAACCTGATGTTTCAACTTCTCATTGACCGACCTATCCCACATGATCAATCAAGCCCAGGGATCCAAAGATGGACCCATAGGCGACCTTATGGGTGCTGGACTCACACGGAACGGATCCCGTATGGCCAAACTGATCTCGGGGCGTGAGTCCTATCGGCAACGACAATCAACCCAAAATCTTGGCCTGATGACTAAAAATCCACTCACTGATGGTGGATGATGATAGAATTGTTTCAACATTTCATTGGTCAACCTCTAAATAATGAGGCATTTATATGGAGAGTACCCCTTGGCATGGTTGAGAAGACCAATAATTCTTTGAACATTCACAAACTTGATTTTTAGTTCATTTGATATGCATGTTTCTTAAACTTTTCTTTTATAATGGGGATCTTTATTTTTCATTAATGTCTTAATTTATGGTGAATGATTTAATTATTTCAGTTTTATCATGTGATTGTATAGTTATATTGATTTATTATTTAAGGTATGAATCATGGAACTGAGGACAATTTATGTTTGGTAGATAGTGTCATAATACATATCATTTTGAAAAATCAGAATTTTTTCTCAGAATTGTTGTTCATTCCAGGAAAGATATCCATCATAGCTGGACCTGTGCAAATAATTAAAGGCTCCGGAAGAGCCCATATGATGAGACAATATTCTCGCCGTTAGGGGGAGATAAGATAATTCCTGAAGAACGTATTGTTCATGTAGAACGACTCGTTTATGAAGAACGACAAGTATTGTTCAGAAACGACTCGTTCTTCAGAAACTCATCTAGATCCACGTACTTCACAATGTGAAAATGAAAGCCCTTGAGTTCTTTTTCTTCAGAAACTCAAGTCTCTAGATGAAACGACTCGTATTGTTCATGTAATACTTCAAGTCTAACTCATCTAGATCCACGTACTTTACAATGTGAAAATGAAGTATGCAAGAAGCATGATAGTCTTATAGGTTTAAAAGACTTAGCTCTGCGGAAAAGGAGAAATGAACAATCATAATTATGTCCTCCCGAAGAGGCACGTAGTCCTCCTGAAGAGGCACGTACCCCTCCTGAAGAGGTCCCTCTCGAAGAGGCACAAAACGCTCCTGAAGAGGTTCATCCAGAAGAGGCAAGTAACGCTCTTGAAGAGGTTCCTCCTGAAAAGGTACATAACGCTCCCGAAGAGGTTATGGTAAAATCCGTTCTCTCTAGAATAATGGAAGTCCCTAGTGAGACTTTGGAAGCCCTTGAAGAGGCATTGGTACCAGAAAATGAAAAGATCTCTATATTTTACAATTATTCAAAAGAGAGATGGATAGAAATGAGATTATCATCGATGACGCATTTGCATATGCGGAAACTACACAAATTTCAAAAAAAAAATGATGATGATGATGATTGGGACACAGAACCACGTTCTACAAATGAATGTCGACAAAGAAATGATTGGCCAAAATGGGAAAGTGCCATCAAAGCAGAGTTAAAGTCTCTCAACAAACGTAGTGTGTTCGGACCTATAGTACAAACCCCAAAAAATGTTAACCCTGTAGGTTACAAGTGGGTGATTGTAAGAAAATGGAATGAAATGAATGAAATTACCAAATATAAGACACGATTAGTGGCATAAGGTTTCCTGCAGAAACCTGAAATTAATTATGAGGATACATACTCCCCTGTCATAGATACAACAGCTTTCAGATGTCTAATAAATTTAGCAGTTTCTCAAAATTTAGAAATGAGACTCATGGATGTTGTAACTACTTACTTATATGGGGACTTAGACACAGAAATTCACATAAAAATCCCAGAAGGATTTCCTTTGCCTGAAGTAAAGCCAAGGAGTATGTACTCAATCCAATTAAGACGATTATTGTACGAACTGAAACAATTCGAAAGAATGTGATACAATCGTCTTAGTGAATACTTGTCTAAAAGGGTTGTATGAAAACGATTCCATTTGCCCGTGTCTATTTATAAAGAAAATTTTTAAGAGATTTGCAATATTAGCAGTTTATGTGGATGACATAAATTTGATAGGGACTCCAAAAGACTCGAAGAAACTACTGATTATTTAAAAAAAGAATTTGAAATGAAAGACCTTGGAAAAACGAGATTCTGTCTCGGATTGCAAATCGAGAGAAATTCTAATGGGATGTTAGTCCATCAATCTAATTATACCGAGAAGGTTTTAAAAAGATTTGGTATGGACAAGGCACATTCATTAAGTACCCCCATGATCGTCCGGTCTCTTGATATAAAGAAAGATCCATATCGTCCCATCGAGGAAAATGAAAAGGTATTGGGTCCCGAAGTACCATACTTAAGTGCTATTAGAGCCCTAATGTACTTGGCACAATGCACTAGACTGGATATTGCATTTTCTGTGAATCTATTTGCTAGGTTTAGCTCCGCACCAACTCAAAGGCACTAGATTGGTATTAAACTCATCCAACGATATCTGCGTAGAACAACTGATTTAAGAATATTTTATTCTTACGATCATAAAGATTCTAGTTTTGTAGGATATGTAGATTCAGATTATCTCTCTGATCCTCATAAGGGTCGATCACAAACATGTTATGTGTTTCTAAATTGTAATGCTGTCATTTCTTGGCGTTCTATTAAACAGACTTTGGTAGCTACTTCCTCTAACCATGCTGAGATTTTGGCTCTTTATGAAGCTAGTAGGGAATGTGTATGGCTACAATCTTTGATTTATCATGTTCGTAGTTCTTGTCAATTACCATATATTGCAGGTATCTCAAATATTATCTATGAAGATAATAAAGCATGCATAAGACAAATTTGAGAATGTTTCATTAAAGAAGACAAGACTAAGCATATAACACTGAAGTTCTTCTTCACTAATGAACTTCAGAAGAATAATGAAATTGAAGTCAAGCAAGTTCGTTCGAGTAACAACCTGGCTGACTTGTTTACCAAATCTTTGCTAAAATCAGTATTTTAGAGGTTGGTATATGAGATTGGCATGCGTATAGTTCATCATTAAACTATGTAAATGGTTGTTATCATCAAACGGGGTGTTGTTTACCAGGGAGCATCCTGAAGTATGCTACCCATGGACATTTGTGCGCTGTACTCTTTTTCTTTTTTAAGGTTTTATCCCACTGGATTTTTCTAGTTAAGGTTTTAATGAGGCAACATTATGCACGTCCAACACCAGTTCAATGATCTTGAAGAATGTTTACTCTCTTTCCCTTCGTTTTGGTTTTTTCCCACTGAATTTTCCTTAGTAAGGTTTTTGATGAGACAACTGTCATTGAATGGTGGTCATCCAAGGGGGGAGTGTTATAAGATATGGATCTTGGATGGATGCCTACTTAAGATAAGTTAGAGTTAGAATTAGGGTTCCTCTCTTATGGGGTTACATTGCCTATAAATAGGCTTCTCCCATTGTATTTGTATACACATATAATGAGATAATAGAAATGCTCTCTCTTCTCTCTCTTAATCTTCTTTCTTTTAGTCTCGCTCTTTTCTAACAATTATGTCTTTATATAACCAAAACTTTGTTCTCACGGTGATACAAATGGGATGATGGTGTGACAAGTGACATCCATCCAAGTCCTTTCTCATTTTCTTATCAACATCACCACCAATTATATTTTATTTACAATTCTTTTTAATACTTAATATGCTCTATTGAAAAATAAATATGCAAATTATGTCCATATGCCCACAAGAATTAATTTTATGGCAATATAAATAGATAATAGTGACGGTCATTTACGCGACTTAAAATTGGATGGGATCAACCTTTTTATATTGCAAACATATATATACCATCATCAACATCTTGTCCAAACTAAGTTTGGATTAGCTACATAAATTCTATTTCTCTATCACTTAGAATTCATGTTTAGGTTGTGTCATTGTGATAAAATTTTACGCAGACTTCAACTTACATAACACAAGCCTTCCTGACCTAGGCTTGTGACCATTCATAAAAACTGGTAGAGTTTTATATAAGAACACTATATATATATATATATATATATATATATACATACACGATTAATAACCTTTTTATAATAAACATATTTCACTGCAAAAGGTGAAATACATTGTTGGAATGATTATACACAGAATGCTAACTACACATATTTCACATGATCAAGTCTCACGATACGCCATTTTTTTAGTTTCGGTGGAACTTTGGCCAATGCTCCCCCTCACACATAAGGTGCATGACTGATGAGTGAGCTATCTCATGCATTTAATTTTAGACCCAAAGGAGAAGATAGCCCTCAAGAGAGAAAGGATATGATATGTGTGTGAAGTTAAATCTTGGTCTTATTTCTTTATTAGAATTTCTAAAAAAGAATTTTTTATATCGCTATGTTGTTCTTTTTTTTTTTTTTAGACATGACGTGGCATCTATGACCTTTGTAAATATCATATTTATTTAGGATAGTCCCCTAACAACTTAAAAAGTCTCAATTTCTTTTTTTTTTTTTTGAAAATTCTAGATATTCTAATACAAAAGAGTATCCATAGATTTTACCTTGTTGGAGAATTTTAAAATTTTCCATCAAGGAATTCCTTGAATTGTAAGTAAAGAAATAGACCCTTTTACTCATTGAGGGCCCCATTGAGCTCCACACTAACATAACTATTTCTAAATTTTAAGTCAAGATTAAATACATGAAAAAATTATCATGATATTATTAATAATTCCACTGCACCCAAAATCTTAATCTTAGTACCTTACGACTTTTTGTCTTATTATAGGTCGATCAAACAAACGGTCGTATGCAAGCTTTGCATTGATTGCATCAATTAAAAATACAACACAGAAGTTCGCATACGTACGGATTCCCCTGCACAAGCAGAGCATCAAATCAATCATTTAATACATGAAGAGAACGATAGATACTTGTTACGCTTTGCCTGTCTTCACCGAGTATAGTGGGGCGAAATATCGATAAAAATGCAACTGATTCTTGATTGAAAACCACATCTCCTTCTCCAATTACAAATTGGTTTCTTCCAGTTTCATCTCTAGACCGTTTTTCCATCTCAAAAATCTCTTCTTTTTAATCTTGAGAACTACATATTTGATTGTTTTTATCTTCTCCCTCTTTGTCTGCTTCCATGTCTGATAAGGAAGAACGGAAAGAAATAGATGAGGATGGGAAGAAGAAGAAGAAGGTGTGTGATAGTAGGAAGGTTAGAAAGGCAAAGCAGATGGTTTCGTCCCCTTTCAGAAAAGCCAAGAAACTCTACAGAAAGAAGAAATCTTCTTCAGAAACTCCTGGTAAGGGTTGCTATCTCTGTTTTATGCGACCCATCACCACAGATTCTGATGCTATATCCCAGCCGGAAGACCCCAATAACCGAGAGCTCACATACGAGTTCTTGAAATCTCTGATCGAAAAGAACGATTTTTATTCTAGGGAATGCAATCCCCACATAGATTTGGATTCTTGAGGCGCACCATAGATATGGGATCATGGTTTTCTTTTGGATTTCATCATTTGTGATTGTTTCTGGGTTGTTTTCAAATGCAGGGGTTTGATTGGTTTGTGTCGGTTTTTTTTTTCCTCAATTTCATTGAATGGGTAGGTGGAATTTAGGCTATTGAGAATTGGGTGTGGATGGGTTATGGTATTGGAGGGCTGTTTTGTTTTGTATAGAATAGTATAGTCCAGTGATTTTTCCCCCCTCTGCATAGACATCAAAATGAAATGCCTGTATTGGGGTACCTGATATGCAGAGAAGGGAGGGGTACATACATAAGGGTGGGAGTTCTCTGCTGTTTCTTTCTTTTGTCCTTTTCTTTTGTTTTTATTATTTAAATTAAAAGAAACAGAAGGCCTTTAATTAGAATTGGATTATTGGTCATCTTCTTGGTTGGAACAGTTTCAAAGGATTTGCCTTTCTCTGTTGATGAGAGTTGTGTGTTCCATTGTTTGACTGATAGAAAATTACATTGGCAAATGCATAAATGGGTTGACAAGAGTATCATAATAAATATGATCATGAGGGTTGAGATTGAAGCTGCAAGAGATTTGGGGTCTGGCGTTGAGTGAGCATGGAAACAATGCCATGAATATCATCGGCTGCGATGCGACTTGTTCTCTTGAAATGGAAGGAAATCAAAGGAGGCTGGCAAGCAATCTTGGGTTTGGATGTGGTTGAGTTGGAACACAGATCATTGAAACTGGATGGATCAGATAAGGCATTGATGATGCTGATCGACGGATTTGAAGTGTCAGAAAGGCAGGTCTCTGTTTGTTGGAACGGAGTGAAGCACAAGATATTACAGAATTTCTTTGATTGCCTTCAAAATTGTTGGACAGCCTGCAAAACTGAACACCATCAGGAGAGAGACATACCTCAACTACCAGTGTTTCTTTTATTCTTGTAGAGACCGGAGAGGTATTCCTTGTAGCAAAGGGTTATCCTTGTATATTGAGTTGCTTGTACCATAGGTTCTTTAATTAAGGGCAGTTTATCTATTTTGTAGTGACAACCATTGTTCTGAAAATCAAAATCACATCACAAATCATTTAAGGGGGATCGTTTTAATTGAATCGTGAATTATATCTTGAATCATAGGATTCTTTTATTTATTTATATTTTTTTTCTAAAAACCGTAAAATTAGAAAAAATAATAACTATTCGTAATCCATCTATATCAGCATTGTTGCATCGATTTAGTGCAATATAAGAGTATGATACAGTTAAAAAACAATCATTGACATACATCAATATATCATATATGAATGATATGCATGAATAATTGAATATAATTAAGATACCATTATACTAGAAAAAGTAAACCAGTTCAAGTTTTTCCATCGATCCTTTTAAATTAAAAATAAAAACTAATGAATCAATGTTACAGGGTTTGGTTGTGCCGCTTAAAGTTAAAGAAGCAATTTATAAAAAAAAGGAACAATCTAAAAAAGGAAAAGAAAAAGAATATAGGGTGGAACCCATTCCTATGGTCGATTGCTCCATTCAGCACACCTATTCCTTGTTTCTCTCAACAGCCTCTCCAAAATCCTGCAAGTTCTTGTCTTGAGATTTCTATAACTACTCGATAACCTTTAAAAATATAAATAGCATAAAACAAAAAAGAGAAAGTGAAAAGGACTAGAAATAGTGATTCAGCTGTTGCCATTCACACCCTGTCAAATCGCTTGAATTGTTGGATTCGATACAACAGGTACGAAATACAGAATCATATGATTCTTTCCCGAATCCTTAGATTTACATATAAATGGGACTCATTGCGTGGATACAAATGTTTTCCCATTGGATTTGATATGAAGCATCCCGAATCATAGGATTTTAACACCAGTGGTGATACCTTTTGCTGGGAATCCGATCAACATTCATCATCTTGTTACTTCTCAAATTTTCTCAATTTTGACCTTGTTCAACTGTCTATGTTCTGTTGTAAGCAGCAATGTTATGCTTATGTATTTATACTTTTCTAAACAGTTTGCAAATTTATGGCTCTTTTGGTTGAAGTCTTCTGTTTTTTTCTCCAGCAGATTTCCTCAATTTGATCTCATGTGCTTCTTGTCCATGAAACTATGCAATGCCTTCTACAGTTCTTGATAATCATTTCATCTGTGAACTCTATGAATTACACATGATCAATCTCAACAGTAGGCCCTACTTTGATTGGAATAAAATTAAGCACAATTCCAGTACCAGGGGAATCCTAAATTACAAATGGTTTGGATTTAATAAGTTGACCTGGAGATTGATTTAGAAGGGCACACATAGATAATTCTCTGTATGTTTAGGTGACGTTAAATCCTAACATTTGGGGTTCCTTGTGTTCTCTTGCTTCCTCTGCATCTCAAGAGACTGTAAAACATGGCTGTGCTTGTGTTCTTTATAGAAAGTGTCTAGTGCTTCCTGGGATACCAATGAAACAGCCTCTTTGAAAGTTCTGTTTATTTTCTACCTCTCATCAATTTTCTCTTTATGGTTCCAACAACAATAAATTATGAACCAGACAAGATTTTGGATTGCTTTCAACACATGCCTTGGTTATTGGCTAATTAGCCCCGATTGCTACCATATTTTTCTTTAATAATGAGGATCTAATCAATGTACTACTTGATCCTTATTTCTGTACATACCTGAAGGGGTATGGGTACTTGGTAGATGAGAAAAGAGGGTTGAATAAGGAGAAAATTAGTTGGATCCTCTTTTGATCCTTTCTCATTTGGCATTTTAAAGGGAGAGGAAAACCGGTTCCTACATTTTCCTGGTGAGTGACACCAAGAAGGTGAAGTGTGATAATTTGTCTTTTCTTAATTACATATGAAGAGCTAAACAAGAAAACTAGTTCCAGTGACAGTTCTGTCCTTCTCACTCAGTGATGCTGTTTTATTATGCTTAGTTTTTATTTACTGAGATTTGGGTTCAGTTATCTCTTTCCAAGAAAACAGATCACTTAATACTTTTCTCTTTATTGTTTAATGCTAGTGCTACTTAAAATCTATTGACTATTGAGAACTAGTTCTTATTAACATGTTTATCATTAACAGCATGATTCCTTTCTTGTTGCTACTGCTGCTGTTGTTATGATATTATTCTGCTGTTGTTATATTATTATTCTGAATTCCTAGCCATACTTCCTCTCCACCATATTCTTAATTGTGTTTCAGTTAGGTTTATTCTGGTCCTTCTGATATATAAATGGTTATCTTAGTTTAATAAGCTTGAATTACCAGCGCCTTACACTTCTGTCTGGGGTCAATGTAGAGGAGCATGAATGAGAGATGATAACAGAGGGAAGAAGCTGAGAGTGTGGAATGGTAACGATCTTGCATGTTATAACTTACTATCACTATGGATTTTTTTTTTTTTTGCTAGAGTGGAGTAGTGGTAGAACCCATGTGAGACAACCTACCCCCCGGGGGGGGGGGGGGGGGGGGGGGGCGGGGGCGGGGGGTGGTTTCCTGTGAAACTAACATGCCAATGCCATTGAGCTGTCAGTGCATTGGCCATCACCATGGATTTTAATTTCTCATTTTTCCTCTTTGGTTTCCCATGATCTTACTTCTTGAGATGAAGCTGCTTTTGTAAGTTTTGTTCTTGCTGTTGTAACTGAAAATCTGTTCAAACTTTGTCCCTGGCGATCAAGCCAGTTCTGATTCCAATCAAGTTCAGTGAACATTTTTTTTTTAAGTGCTACTATTGGCTGTCCATGTTGACACGCTTTGTCTGCTTAATGTAGAAAACAATTACCAGTAACTTAGTATTTGGGCCTTTGAGTTCCATGCGATGTATTTAGTTTCATTGAGAGAGTTGGAGCATCCAGATGATTGTACCATTGATTTCTTCTACATAATTGATTTTACAATAGAATCTAGCACAATATCCCATTTAAGTACAGCACTGCTTCTTCTCCCCTTTTTCCATCTTCTTACAAGAGTAAAATGAATCCAAACGGAAACTCATTTTATCAATGATTATCAGTTGACATTTTTAGATAATGATAAGACCAATCACAGGGCTTTCTTCTACTCCCAATTTCCCATTCCTTGAGTTTGGAACTCATGTTACGTAATCCGGACCATTCATGTTGTGGGTTTTATGACATAAGTGTAGGATGGTCCAAAATCTCCCAGATTGTTGAAGCAACTGCTTCAATGAAGCATGTTAGGAACACAGAAAGAACTATTCGGTGGCTGGCATTGAGAAATTAATTATTTCATGAAGATACACTTTCTTCTATTAGTATGGGACTTCTTAATATGAAATGAATGGATCATAACTTCTCTTGATATTAAATGTTTTAGTAGACTACAACAGTGGTCTAGTGTGTATATAGAACCATTAAGACTATCATATCCCATAAAATTTTATCAGTTTATCTTCTTTAGTATGGAATTTCTTGGCTCTTAATGTACAGAAACACAGAAATCCATCTATTTCGATATCAAAAGAACACACATAGATAATTATATATGGGCCCTTGGTGGAGAATCTGAAATTATTCCACTTGTAAAGTTGAGCGCATTAGAAAAAGCATTGATATGCATATAATCAGAATTGTTGACTTTATTGGGAATGTATAGCTTCTTCCCTTTTGCACCATTCTACTGCCTATAAATAATGATATAGAGCTAGCATAATGACTCTTACTATCATTTTGGGAATGATGGGCTTTGTACAGCCATGTGGCATGTTGGTTGTCCGCTGGTCGAGCTATATATAAGAGGATTTGGAGAATTATCTATCTATACATATAGAAAGTTAGCCTCATTGGATATTACTATCCATCGTGCCAAAGTTGTTAAATGCAAACCATTCACTGATTCAATATTTATCATCATCTTTTGCCTTTAATCAGACAGCTAGAATAACTAGTGAGGCTGATTTCGTTTAGGCTTCGTTCTTAATGTGCCAAGCCTCTCTAAGTGTAGGTAGGTCTTGCATCCCCACAGTCCTGTATAAAACCTGTAGTTACTGATATTAATAATACATCAAAATCATGCTTTCTATAGAATAATAATAAATTCTGTGTAAGTTTGAATGAAGCTCCATTTTCTTAATGAAAAAAATTAACTATTTATAGTACTTTGTACAATATTGATGAGCAGTGAACCACATTATATAGTAAAGAAGGGTGAGACTCTAATCATTAATTATCAATAGTCTCTCCTGTTCTTCAGCCTAATAGAAGGGGGAAAAAGATCTTTTGATAATTCACAAAGACTCTTCATCTTCCTTGACCCCTCCTTTTTTCTTTCTATTCTCTTAGCTATATTCTTTTGATTAATCGTGTAGTATATATAAATCCATCATCACTCTTGCACCATCAAATGTCAAAAATAACTCATCTTTTAAGAAGCTTATATGCATATATAATACACTATAACATGACTCGAATAAATTCGACACCGTTTGAAACTCGAGTCTAATTAATACTAGCAACAAAGGCCCGTGCTATAGTAAAATGTATTAAATATTAATATATTATTTAATACACACAGTAAGTATGATAGAGACATTGGGTCAAAATTTCATTTTTAAATACATATAAAATTATATATTAATACATTCATAATGAGTATGTAAATTAGAATAAGCTAATAGAAAAAATATCTATTGAATTTAGTTTAAAAAAAACAGGGAAAGAGATCACATAACTATTGGTCCAAGTTATGTAATCACCCATATAACCATAACAACATTTCAAAAAAGAAATTCAACATTAAACCCAAATTTTTTTTTAAAAAGCATAATAAAGAAAGAAAAGAAAGAAATGGGTAATTACATTGAAAAGTGAGGTCCTTCTTATCTACATATATAACTTAGAATGAAATGTTGTTCTCGTGTGGTATTGCAAAACTCAAAACATCAAATTCCCACTCTTAAGTCCAAACAAACACATTATCTGAATCACCCACATGACAAAAACAATATTTCAACAAAGAAATTCAACATCAAACCCAATTTTTTTTTTTTATAAAAACATAACAAAGAAATGTGCAATTACATTGGAAAGTTGCTCCTCCTTATTTACATATAAAACTCCGACTGAAATACTATTCTTATGTGGCTTTGCAATTGTAATAAAATAATTCTATTTGTTGACAATTTCGTATAATAACATGTCAGTGGTTGCCTCCATAGTGTTTGGAATTTCCTGTATAACCTGTGAAATCTTTAAATAAAAAGACCCAACTTTGTGAATTATCAATTTTAACTTACACAATTATTCAAACTCCAATTCTCAAAGTGGAATGTGTGCTTGAGAATTTATGAATTCACCAGTCAAAACGGTAAAAGAGTGTAAACCGTCAATCTTTGATGACATTATAGGATCTTTGATGAAATTGTAGAAAACAATAGATCATCAATTCAATGGAAAAAATGATATATTCAATGGAAAAAATAAGCCTCGCATTGGTCATATATAACAATTAAAGTGATATATTAATTACCAATATAAAAAAAGTTAAGACATAATTCATAGATCCAGTCAAGTCTTTGAGTCAGTCTTGCTAACCAGCTGGATAATGATTTTTAGGTTTTATTTTATAGGCGACAGAAAAAATTTATTAAAAAGGCAAGATTTCTTTGATTGGTCAAGAAAAAAAAAAAAGTGCAGAAGGAAACATAATTTACAAGATTTTTAAGTACACTTGCATCATTTTACACATATATTTCATTTTCATTTAGCTATAGCCCATTTCTGTTTTTTGCTCTTTTCGAGCATGGGCATTTACCATTAAAGGCTTAGGTCATTAGATATTCAGTTCTCTTATGGTCTAGACTCTAGACTGTGCTTTCTCTGAACAAGTGATGCAGGCCAGGTCCATCAAAACGGCCCAAGGTCCATAGGCCAGCTGCAGACCAATCCATAATTTTTTTACCTCTAAACTATGAAGAAACCAAACTGATTTTCTCCAACCGAAGCTATTGCGAAAGGCAGGTTGGTTACTGGAAGAACCAGATTCTGGTTCTCTCAACCAAATTTTCCAACTAAAGAAAAACACCCGCCCCCCTGAATTCCGTCAAGAATCGGAGAGAGGAGAGATCCGCGAGAAGTACGGAGGGAAAGAGAGATCGAGAAGGAATGGAGTGGAGGTGCTGAATCTTTTCTTATGTTTCTCAGATTGTGATTGTTGTTGTTGTTGACCGACTGCCCTAGGAAGATCGATCACTTGTTAAAGATGGAAGGCTCATGGATGGAGAGTCAGTCCCATGGATATTGACATTCTAATGTCCTAGAGTTTCTCATTATTGCTTCCCTCTTTAGAAAGTTCATTTTGAAATTTGAAAAGTTGCTTTTGTATTTCTATAACCGATTAGCTTCCATCTTTAGGAAGGTTTTTTTTTTTTTTTAATTTTGAAAAGTTGCTTTCGTGTTGCTATAATATGAACCTCATAGCATGCATTTTTTTTCTTGGGTATTTCTCTGAAAGGAGAGATTTCTAAGGGCTGAGGTGGCACCCCTCACAGCCCACCTCTCCATTTGCTTTAATATATATAAAGAGTTAATTCGGTTGAGGTCTAAAATAAAAGCTCCAATTTTTAAGTTCTAATTCACAATTAATTTGTTTGGTAAAATTATATAAAAAAATCTCTTATTTCATGAGATAATTGAGGCCCACATTTTAAAAATTACAATGACCCATCATTTTTGTCATTTTGAAAAATTGTGTGAGGTCATTTTCATCGAAAGTACTTGTGAATTTTGCATTGTCCATTTCCATCCACTTTAGCTAATAAAAAAAGCTCTAAAAAAGCAACCTCCTTAATTTTTAATAAGCTCTGAAAATTCTCCGTCATCGCAATATGATCGTTGTCAATGCTTGCCCCCTTTGCTTAGCCGATGAAGAATCGGTTGACACTGGAAGTTGACAAAGGCACTATGGTCATAGATTCTTATTGAGTTCAACTGCAAATGGGTTCTCCTACAATCCTTATCTGAGTTGTTCCAAGAGTGGGTTTGCCCTATTGCTCTTACCAAAGTGAAGATTGCGTGGTGCTTATCCTTTTCGGCTTGCACCTGGACAATATGGATAGAGAGAAATAGAATGTGCTTCAAAGGGAATGTTTCCTCTCAAAAAGACATAATCCTTGCCTCTTGGGTCTCTCTCTTCCTGACTTCCAGGGCTGATCTCTTCCAGACTTTTGGGGTTTATCTCTCAATACTTCCTAAAGCTCTATTATACTGTAAAGACTTTGATCAATACAAATTACCAGTTAAAAAAAAAAAAAGAAGCTCCGAAAATAGAAAATAGAATTAGAGGTTTGCCATATGCTCTAATATATGTAACTAAGCTTTAAATCATAAAATAAAGGGAATTTTACAAGAAAAGTGCCTCTGTACATGTATTCCACGGTTTTAAACAGAAATACATATAAACTACTGAATCAGTGTTCGTATATAAATTTTGGACACCTTTACCCCCAAATGTATCGAACGACTTCGTCATCTATTTACCCATTCCCGCCAACCTTCAACGACTATTGCCCTGTTTCTCCATCTCCCGCTCTGCATGCATTCTCTTTTACCTCCTCTCCCTTAGCTCTCGCCTGATGTGCTGTTTCCTACCCTGGGTTCACTGCTCTTGCCCTCTTCTTCTCTGGACTCGCTCTTCACCGTCATAGATAGCAATCGACGTGCAAGATTCAAAGTGCAGCTACATCACAAGAATAAAAGGAGTGCCCAGACGAATCACTGCGGACGATCAGGTTATGTATTCCATATTCTGTATGCCATCTCCTGTTATTTTATCCTGCACCCAATCTTTATCTCTTCCCATTCGGCTGTCTAGTGGTGGAGAAAAATATAAGTGGCTGCAAGGAAGAGCACACCGAATGTCTAGTAGATGCTCCATGTCCCACTTAGTAGCTAAGTGGGTTTATTTTCTTTTATTTTCTTTTTTTTCTCCAGTGTCTGGCAGCCAGCGATGCTCTGTCGTTGCCGGAGTTGGAGAAAATCTTCAATATGAAAGAGGGTTTTTCTAGCTAATAAAGGTTAGAACTTGCATAACACAGGCATTTTGGGTTTCTCAACAAATCTAGAATGCTGAGTTCTGTCAGTTCCCTCTCTTGTTCTTGTTGCTCACAAAGTGTTTGAACAAATTTCTAATTGAGTTCTGTCATTTTTTTCTATCTTGTTCTTGTTCAGTGCATGTTTGGTTTTCAGCTGAAATCTGTGGGTGAGAATTATCTTGTGTCATGGCCATTCTTACTAGAACTTTACCCGCATTGAATGTGTCATCTGTTTATAGTAAATGAAAAGCTTGATAACTGTATTGTGCAAAACTATTGTCTGCACACTCAATTGGTTTTTTAGGACTTTTCATTAATTGTGCCGAGCCTTCCACCTTTCAAGCGGAAAAAACTCTATAGATTTAGTCCTGCAATCGTGACGCCTCAAACATCAAACAAAATCTGCCAAATGTTGATTCAACTTGTATACATGGAACCTATTTTAGCATAAGTCTCATTTATGTAATTTGTTGTTCGGGTTCTTGCCCTGCATATTAGTTGTTTGGGTGATTTTTTGTTCCTTTTGTGTCATCGGATTTACTTGAATTCAATATACCCATTAGAAATATAGTCGTTCCCACCCCCACCCCCACCACCCCCCCCCCCCCCCCCCCCCCGTTTTTTTTTTGTTTATTTTTGTCTCATTTCTCTTTTAGCTAAATCCCAATTGTAGGCCCTCAATACGTTGGGTGTTTTGAATACATCGGTGGCTAAGACGACAAAACCTGATGCGAAATTAGTTAGCTTAAATTAGTTTTGGCTTTGGCTCAACTATAGCCTCATTCCGCCATTCTGATCATCAAGTAAGTTTGGTTAACCTTCTGGTCATGCTCTTTCTTTGGATGATGTTATGCATGAGTATGTATTCACAATTAGAGGGAATGTTTAAGATAGATGATTACATTCAGTATTTTTTGGTTAGTTAAAATGATAGTGCATCTCTGCAACCTTGCTGAGATTGATTCATTTATTTCACTACTTACACGACATGCGTAGCAATGACCATGGGAGACTGCGTTCAAATGGGTTGTGGATTTCGTCGTTGTGGTTTAATATATAAGCCCCAGTGCATAAGAGACTAAGGATTTAGATACCCAGGCTCAAAATCAATTAGTTTGAGATTTGTATATCCTTCATCTTTGTACTGGAGTTATTTGTTTCTGCATACTTATTGAATGAGTGACAATGGGAATGAAGTGAATCCATGAGTCCTCATTATCCATGAGTCATTCCATACAACACTCTAAATCAAATGAATCCGTGAGTCCTTCTCATTATCTACGGAACTCAAATTAAATCCAACAATATCATTTTGTTTGACACCAAATTGATATAAAGAAACTAAAAAGTAACGTAGCGATTTCGTTATAAAAAAAGATTCTGTTTATAGGGAAATTACCCGGATTGTATGAAATGGTGATTCCTTCAAATTACTGATCTACTAATTATGGATTCCCTCCTTTTTCTGTTGCTGGAAACCCAAAAAATTGGAAGTGAAACCAAGAATGCAGGTCAACAATATTCGTTATCCGTAAATTCTCAATAATCTAATTCAAGTGTCATCCATGCAACTTCTCACTAAGTACGGATCTCAGATTAAAGCTTGTACTATTACGCTGTTGAACACCAAAATTGATATAAATAAAAAACAAGTTTTGTAGCGATTTCGTTACCATAAATCAATTTCTTTCTATGGAATTTAGACAAATTGTATGGTATGGAGATTCCCTGTTCCTGCTGATCCACTTCATTATCGAATCCCTTCTTGACTGTAGCTCAAAACCACCAAATATGGAAACAGAACCAACAATACATGCCAACAACATTCGTATTTCAGTAAATTCCCAACGATATAAATGTTAGGTGAGTCCGTGAGTCCTTCTCACTATTTAATGATCGCAAATTGAAGACAGCACTATTACGATGTTGGGCACCAAATTGAAATAAAGAAAATAAAAAGTATTGTATCAATGTAGTTATCATAAAAACTTCTAGTTCGTGTGAAATTAGTGAAATTTTGTGAAATGATAATTCCTTAACATTGCTGATCCATCTCATTATTGAGTCCCTCTTTTTTGGCTGTTGGAAACTGATACGCTTTATATATATATATATATGTGGGTTCTCCATACAAATTCCCCATCATTCTAATGATGGAAATCGGAATTTGGATGATGTACAATCAGATTATTATAACGATACTGTAATGAAAGTTAGCTTTTCCTTTTCACAAGATATTACATTGAAACCTCCGTCTCTTGAATATGTTCTTGTGCAAAATGCCTACTGTTGAAAGCATATATATGTTGTTGAGATGCTATCTGTACCACTAAATGGCAACAATGAATGGATTTTTATAAATCAAGCTGCGCTGTTTTACGATTTCGACTTATTCAATATCAATTGGTAAATGGTTTTTTTTTTTTTAGTTTTTTTCTGTTTTCTTTCTTCTTAAACTAACGGAGTAATCAACTTCTGTTTCATCTTCTATTCACCTTTGAGTGCAGCCGCGGTACGTTGGCAACTTTGTCTGAGTCTTCTTGTTATGCAATTTAATTTGACAAATTCAGTTTGATTATCATTCTTGATACACAACTTGGATGTGTCTGCCATGAGATGATAGATAGGTAGTCGTTTTACTCTCAAGACCATGTGCCAATGGCAGGATGTCTGAACGCGATCTACTTGTCATATTCCATTCTGGTGGACAATTAGTATGGGACAATGGAATTCCAGTTTATAATGGAGGTAGCCCCAAGATGGCATTCATAAAAAGGTCCCTAACTTATTCAGAATTGGTCCAAAAAATAAATGACATCTCAATTAGGAACATGCCTGGACACATCCCAAATATCGAATACCTTCACCAAAATGGTAAAGTATGCACTTTGGCCGCCATAAAAAACGATGACGATGTAGAGGTGATGTTAAGAGCATCTGCGGGGATCGCAGTGCAGTGTACCTGTACATCCAGCCAAGCTCGGACCATGGAACCGATCATCAATGGAATGAACAAAGGTGTGCTTCGATGAAGCCCAAGGTTTTCAACATAAACATTTGATATTGATCAGCCTGAGTTTTTCCTCTATGCAGGTTGTGATACAGTCAAGCTGTTCAGCAGTGCAGGCTGCCTTCAGTTCTTGGAAAAAGGTCCTTCCTAAGTTTGCACTCTAGCTATTCTATTCCTAAATGCTTGCTATTTACATGCAAAATCATCCACTTCTCTCTTTTGTCATATAGGGATGCATCCAAACAGGCTCTTTACCGTCAAGAATGTGACGGGATCATTCATTGGAACGAGGATGCGAATTGGGATAACACATTACCCTCTCCTAAGTATGTCAATTCATATCTTATGATGCTTATTGATACCTGAATTTTCGGTCTCCATATCTTTTGCTGTCACTTGATTGCTTCAAATTTGAAACATCAATTTCTGGAAACGTGTTGGGTCGCAATACCGTCTAAGGCATCTTGTGATTATTTTAACCCAGCAAGGCATGTCCTCGCTTAAATTAAGTCTCCACTTGTTGACATGCAAAAATTACTCATTCAATGTATTTTTTATTTTGAAGACAAATGCAATGTTTGTGACGATGCAGCTCATTATTCATGCAGGGTTAACCCAATGAAGAAAGTTTTAGACTTGGACTTAAAAACTAGCCCAGTCGTAAAAAGGGCCGAATCTGCAGTAGTCATATCCAACTGTGGACCTCGACGCCGATTTTGAATTGCCCTTTACATCCAGCTGCTACACATTCAGTGTGGAAGAAAATCCATCTGCAAATAATGATGCTGGTTTGGATATCGGCAATGACAAGCATGATTGTCGGCAAGTGGATGAAGAAAATCGCTCTGTTGGGGAGAGATATCCGGATTCAGACCATCATTTCGAAACGAGGTTTGACCGAGACAATCTTGTAACTATGCAAACTGACACATACAGTGTCAGGGAAAGAGGCTACACCGTAGGTATCGATCAAAGTGACCATGCTGAAAGGATTGGGGAGTTCATCATTGACGTCGACACTCTTGAATCCCTGCACGTGGCAACAGAAAATTGCAGAGAATGTCATGCAGGCTACGGCCAAGGTGTCTCCACTCAGAATGAAGATAGTTTGGAAAACATACAGACTCGAGACCCAGACGTCACATTCCGACGCACAACATCAAACGGATCAGAAGCTGGTAGAGTTTTGTCGGACCATACCGTAGGCGACACTTTTCATCCAGAATCAGCACTACCCAATGCAGGTAAAATTGTAGACACCATGCAAGCAACTGATGATTTGCTTTCCACGCCACCACATGAAGATACGCCGCACGCAATGTGGAAGGGCCGGGTGTTTAGTAGCCGTGAAGCATTCAAAAGCACATTGGCTAAGTTTGCAATGTATACAAACTTCTGCTTGAAACCATTAAGGACCAATAGATTTGAAGCGACGGCAAGGTGCAGCCATCCTACATGTCCTTGGCGCATCCATGCATCTATTGTGGAAGCTGGGCCCCAGTTTCAAGTTAGGACCTACACTCCTGATCATAACTGTTCAGACCCAATGAACGGAGTAAAATATCCTCAGGCGACTTCAGTTTTAATTGCGGACTGGATCAAAGAAAGACTTAGAGTCCATCAAGACTACAGGCCCAAGGAAATCATGTCGGACTTTCATAGGGAATTTGGCGTACAAGTATTCTACAGGAAGGCACGCCTCGCGAAGGAAATTGCGATGAAACACATTCGCGGTTCATTTGAGGATTCATACAAGATCCTAAGTGATTACCGTTTAGAGCTGAAACGCACAAATCCTGGCACAGTGGACAATTTGTGGACTGAAGATGATCACTCCTTCCAAAGATACTATGTTTGTTTTGGTGCATGTGCTCGATCTTTCAAATCGTCAATTAGGCCACTAATCGCCCTAGACGGGACACACCTCCGAGGTAAATACCCAGGATCATTACTCATTGCGGTCTGTCAGGACGGTGACCATCGGCTCTTTCCGCTAGCTTTTGGAATTGTTGAGTCCGAGTGCTATGCGACCTGGTCATGGTTTTTAGCATGTCTGGATGAAACACTGGAACATGTTCACAATCTTACTATAGTGTCCGATCGAATGAAGGGACTGACCTCCGCAGTGATGGACGTTGATGTGTTTAATTTTTATAGGACTTTTGCCATACTCTTAATCTTGATTTTATGCTAGTTTGCCTTTTATATTTTTTATTTTATCATGTTTTCATCTACTTTTATGTAGGAGGAAATAAACTCATAAAACCATGGATTTTGGAATGGAAAACAAGTTTTGGACAGCTGAAGCCTTAGTCCAATCTTGGTCTTACTTGGACTTCAAATTTGGACCGTGAGGAAGCCCATTTAGAAGCTGATTGATGTTGAAAAGACTTCCTGTCCCGAAATTCCAGAACCAATCCCACCAAGACAGGCATAACTTTTTCTAGAAAACTCCATTTTGGGAGATCTCGGTGGCTTCAGAAAGATAAGAGAGAGCCCTGCAATTTTTCTGTGGACAGCTTGTCTCAAATCATCTGTTATCAAGGAGAAAATCTCGCCACAATACACTACTAGTGAAACTCGCCATTCCTGGAACATTACTCAGTAATTTGGGCGTAACTTTGGCGAGAGAGATCAGAATTGATTGATTTAAGTTGCTGAGGAAAGGTAAGAAGAAGATCTTCGATTTTTCTGTTGGGAACTTTCTGAAATTAAGGCGTTTTGATAGCAAAATTTGGGCGTCAAAACCGAGGACGAAAACTGCCAGTTGGAGAATGCAGTTTTGAAAGGAAATACAGAGAGGATCGAGTATTCACAATGGTTCTGTTTTTTTCTCTTATAAAGTGTGAACCGAGGGGAAGAGGAGGAAGAAGGGAGGAAACGGGGCACTTCAAGCAGGAGGTTGAAAATCTGCAGAAATGGAGTTCATCAACAATTGAGATTCTCGATCTACATAGAGTTTCCTTCTTAACTCTTTCATTTTTCTGTGTATAATTTTCATTATGAATTTCAGAATTATTATGGTTTGTTGTGATTAGAATATGAACTAATTTCTATTTCTAAGGCTATGATGTAGCCTCTCCATGACAGTCCCGAGTCTTATTTCTATGTGATCATAATTTTATCATTCCTTTTGAGTATACATCATTGATTTTAATGCTTTCAATTATTTGGCCAATAGTTGAATGATTTGTTGTGCATGTTAATTCGAGAGATGATGCATGCAATTTAGTTTCATATGATATATGCCATGAATTGAACGAAAGACAAGGATGTGCCAACGTGATTTGTGCGGCTTTTATGTGAAATATTATTAATCTTAATGTGCTCGAATACTTTTAAATTTGCATAGACATATCGCGGGTTATCGTATGTTGAGTAATTCTAATTCTACTCGAGAGAGGGTCTTAGATATAGTAGAATATTTCGCCGTCAAATAGGATGATAATTGATTGATTGTATGGTTAGGACTTGGGATTGGATTGGTTAGGTGAGTCAGATGCCTTAGTGTTTTCTTCTTGGGTGAAATCCTCTTCTTTTTAAGTGTTTGGTAAATTCTTCATTTGTTGATTTAAATTAATTTGTTGCTGTTTTTTTCTTTTTAAAATTCAAAATCTACTACTTCTCTTGATTTTCAAATAACTTAGAATTAGAACAATTTCAATAGTTAATAGGTAAATAGTCCTTGTGGGTTCGACATTTCTCTTATCATTATATTACTTGGTACGATTTCGTGCACTTGCGAAAATTAACAACAAGTTTTTGGCGCCGTTGCCGGGGATTATTTATTTTCTATTACTTTTGATACCAACTAGTTCTAAGTTAATTTGAATATTTTTTTTTCTTTTCTTTTTAGGTTTCCTGAGTTATGGATGAGACGTACTCGAATCTTGGATTTGGTACCTTTTGACCCTGAAATTGAACGCACCCTTCATCGTTTGAAGAAGGAGAAGAAGGATTCCACAACCGAGAACGAAACAATGGGAGAACAACTTGAAAACAGGACTTTGGGAGATTATGCTGTCCCTTTGGTCACCGGAGCTACTTCTAGCATTAGACGGCCTGCCATTCAAGCCAACAACTTTGAGATAAAGCCAGCAATTCTTCAAATGGTGGCTTCAACAGTGCAATTCAGTGGCATGCCACATGATGATCCAAATGCTCACATAGCTAATTTTTTGGAGTTATGCGATACTTTTAAACATAACGGAGTTTCTGATGATGCTATTAGATTGCGACTTTTTCCATTCTCCCTCCGAGACAAGGCAAAGGCATGGTTAAACTCACTTCCACCATTAACCATAACTACATGGGACGATTTGGCTAAAAAGTTTCTAGCAAAGTTCTTTCCCCCAGCCAAAACTGTGAAGATGAGAAATGATATCACTACTTTTGTCCAATTTGATATGGAGTCGCTTTATGAAGCTTGGGAGAGGTATAAAGAATTGCTTAGAAAGTGTCCACATCATGGACTTCCTGTGTGGATTCAAGTGCAAACCTTCTACAATGGTTTGCAGCCTACAACACGTACAACAATTGATGCAGCAGCAGGAGGGACTTTGATGAAGAAATCACCGGAAGACGCATATGAATTGGTGGAGGAGATGGCAACCAACAATTACCAATGGCCAGTGGATCGAGTGACACCAAAAAGAACTCAGGGAGTTCATGAAATTGATTCTTTCTCTGCTTTAGCTGCTCAAGTTGCAGCTTTATCTAAGAAATTAGATAATGTCAATGTGAGTTCCATTCAATCTACTAATGCAATTTGTGAATTTTGTGCAGGAAATCATATGGGAGTAGATTGTCAGGTGGGAAATCCATTCGCCAACAATAGTTTGGAGCAAGCAAACTTTGTGTCGAATTACCAACGACAAAGCAATCCTTATTCCAACACTTACAATCCAGGATGGCGAAACCACCCAAATTTCTCATGGAGCAACTCCCACAATGTTCTCAAGCCTCCACCAGGTTTTCAAAATCAACAACAAGAGAAGAAGCCGAATATGGAGGAGGTAATGGCACAATTTATGGCCAAGGTGGATGCTAAATTTCAACATCATGACATTGCTCTAAAGAACAATGCGAACACTATGCGGAGCATTGAAAGGTCACTCGGTCAATTGGCAACATTAATGTCTGAAAGGCCTCAAGGATCACTTCCAAGCACCACGGAAAACAACCCGAAAGAGCAAGTGAAGGCCATTACTTTAAGAAGTGGAAGGGAGCTTCATTTAGGAGAGAAAGAGAAAAACTCTGGAAAAGAAGAGATGACTGTGACAGCCGCATCGCCCACCCCTGTTCCAAGCCCAACATTGAAGAACTCGGGAAATCCTCCCGAGCCTTCTTCTCATACTTCTCATTATGTTCCTCCTATACCTTTTCCTCAAAGACTTCAAAAAAATAAGCTAGATAAACAATTTTCTAAGTTTCTTGATGTTTTTAAAAAGTTACATATTAACATTCCTTTTGCAGATGCCTTGGAACAAATGCCTAGCTATGTGAAGTTCATGAAGGAGATTCTATCAAACAAGAGGAAATTAGGAGAGTATGAGACCGTGATGTTGACTGAAGAGTGCACCGCCATTTTGCAGAATAAGTTGCCACCAAAGCTTAAAGATCCAGGGAGTTTTACTATTCCTTGCACCATTGGAAACTCTTATTTCGAAAAAGCTTTGTGTGATTTAGGTGCTAGCATAAATCTGATGCCCTTTTCTATTTTCAGGCAATTGGGGATAGGAGAGGTCAAGGCCACTACCGTTTCACTTCAATTAGCGGACCGATCCATTAAACGACCAAGAGGCATAGTAGAGGATGTTCTTGTTAAAGTTGACAAGTTTATTTTCCCTGCAGATTTTATTGTTTTAGATATGGAGGAAGATAGAGAAACCCCACTTATTCTTGGTCGACCATTCTTAGCCACGGGAAGAACTCTCATAGATGTGCAACAAGGAAAACTAATACTCCGGGTGCAAGATGAACAAGTTACATTCAATGTGTTTGAAGCAATGAAATATCCGTCCACAACCGATACATGCTTCAACATAGATGTGATTGATAAACTTGTGGTAGAAATTTTTGAAGAGAGTTATCCTAAGGAACCACTTGAGGCATGTCTTGTTCAATCCGGCACTTCCAATTCCGAGAATTCCAAGATAAGCAATTGTGCATACTACTTGGAAGCATCTCCACCTTACTTGCCTAAAGGAAAGTCGGAAAACATAACATTGGGCGACAACACTACTCCACAAAAGCCATCCATTATTGAGGCCCCTTCTTTAGAACTCAAAACTCTTCCTTCTCATCTTAAATATGCTTATTTACATGATTCTTCTTTACCCGTCATAATTTCTTCATCTTTGACAGGTCTTGAAGAAGAGAAGTTACTTCGAGTTTTGAGAGCTCACAAGCAAGCTTTGGGATGGACTATAGCCGACATCAAGGGAATAAGCCCTTCACTTTGCATGCACAAGATTTTAATGGAAGACAATTATAAGCCTACGGTGCAGCCACAAAGGAGACTTAATCCGAACTTGCAAGAAGTTGTAAAAAAGGAAGTTCTCAAATTGTTGGATGCCGGAATTATTTACCCTATTTCTGATAGTTCATGGGTAAGTCCGGTGCAAGTAGTGCCCAAGAAGGGAGGAGTGACGGTGGTAGAGAATGAAAATAATGAACTCATCCCAACAAGAACAGTCACGGGTTGGAGAGTGTGCATAGACTACCGCAAGCTCAATGATGCCACACGAAAAGATCACTTTCCACTTCCTTTCATTGATCAAATGTTGGAACGGCTCGCCGGTCATACTTATTATTGTTTCCTAGATGGATACTCAGGATACAATCAAATCCAAATTTCACCGGAAGATCAAGAAAAGACCACTTTCACTTGCCCGTATGGAACATTTGCCTACCGGAGGATGCCCTTTGGTTTGTGTAATGCTCCGGCCACATTTCAACGATGCATGATGGCGATTTTTTCAGATATGGTGGAAAAGTTTATTGAAATTTTTATGGATGATTTTTCCGTCTTTGGTTCTTCATTTGATAATTGCTTAAATAATCTATCTTTAGTTCTACAAAGATGTGAAGAAACTAACCTTGTTCTTAATTGGGAAAAATGTCATTTTATGGTGCAGGAAGGAATTGTACTTGGGCATAAAGTCTCTTCCAAGGGCATTGAGGCATTTGAACTTTTGAAGAAGAAGTTAAGTTCAACCCCAATAATATGTGCCCCGGATTGGGCACTTCCATTTGAATTGATGTGTGATGCAAGTGATTACGCAATAGGAGCTGTGCTTGGACAAAGGAAGAACAAGGTTCTCCATGTTATCTACTATGCAAGTCGTACCCTGACGGATGCCCAATTAAATTATGCTACTACGGAAAAAGAATTGTTAGCCGTGGTCTTTGCTTTTGATAAATTTAGATCATATTTAATTGGGTCAAAAGTAATTGTTTACACTGATCACTCTGCTCTTAAATACTTGTTAGCTAAAAAGGAAGCTAAACCAAGGTTACTTAGGTGGATCTTACTCCTACAAGAATTCGATTTGGAGATCAAAGACAAAAAGGGAACTGAGAATCAAGTAGCTGATCATCTCTCTAGACTTGAGCACACAACCGAAAAGGGAGCCCCACTTTCTCCAATCAATGAGGTATTCCCGGATGAACACCTCTTTGTTGTATCTCTAACACAAGTTCCTTGGTATGCAGATTATGTAAACTACTTGGTCAGCAATGTGATCAATCCGGATTTTACATACCAACAAAGGAAGAAATTCTTTTCGGAGGTCAAGCACTACTACTGGGAGGAACCTTTTCTCTACAAGCATTGTAGTGATCAAGTGATTAGGAGATGTGTACCCCAGGAAGAGATAGAGTCGATCCTAAGACATTGCCATTCATTAGAGGTTGGTGGGCACCATGGCATGAACAAAACAGTAGCTAAAGTGCTCCAATCAGGTTTTTATTGGCCCACCATTTTTAAAGATACTTATGCTTTTGTTTCTTCTTGTGATAAATGTCAAAGGAGTGGTAATATTTCCTGGAAAAATGAAATGCCATCAAATAATATACTTGTTGTTGAACTTTTTGATATTTGGGGCATAGATTTCATGGGGCCATTCCCTCCTTCTTTCTCTAATCAATACATTTTGGTAGCTGTAGATTATGTTTCCAAATGGGTAGAGGCTGTGGCCCTCCCTACAAATGATTCTAAAGTTGTGATGAATTTTTTGAGAAAGCAGATATTCACTCGGTTTGGAACACCAAGAGCAATAATCAGTGATGGGGGAAAACATTTTTGCAACCGGCAATTTGAGGCACTCTTGAGCAAATATGGTGTTACACACAAGGTTGCCACTCCATACCATCCTCAAACTAGTGGACAAGTAGAAATTTCCAACCGAGAGCTGAAACGAATATTGGAGAAAACTGTGAGCAACTCAAGGAAAGATTGGTCCAAAAAGTTAGACGATGCACTATGGGCATACCGGACAGCCTTCAAATCTCCAATTGGTATGTCTCCCTATCGTCTAGTTTTCGGGAAGGCATGTCACTTACCGGTGGAGTTGGAACACAGAGCTTATTGGGCTGTCAAGACTCTTAATTTTGACATGGAAGCAGCAGGTGAGAAGAGGATATTACAACTCAATGAGATGGATGAGTTTCGGCATGCATCCTATGAGAATGCTCGAATATACAAGGAGAGAACCAAGAGATGGCATGATAGACACATTCTCAAGAGAAACTTTGAAGTTGGCCAAAGAGTTCTACTTTATAATTCCAGACTTCGCCTCTTCCCCGGAAAATTACGATCCCGATGGTCCGGACCATTCACGGTAACAGGCGTTTTCCCGTATGGTGCCATTGAGGTTTCTAACGACTCAAAAGGCACATTCAAAGTTAATGGTCAACGTCTAAAGCCCTACTTCGAAGGAGATTTCAACAAGCAAAAAGTCTGCATTGATTTGATTGATCGGTGATTCAAAGAAGGAAACGTCAAGCTAAAGACGATAACCAAGCGCTTTTTGGGAGGCAACCCACATTTCTTTCCATTTTTTTATTTTGTTTTTGTTTATTTTTCTGCTTATTACCTTTTTATTATGTTTTTCATGCTCTCACCTTGCAAATTGTTATTTTTCTTCTAAAAAAAAAAAAAACAAAAAAAACAAAACAGGGCATCTCCGCGCCCTGGTGTGGCTGCTGGGAAGAGCCTTCCACAACACTCCTTTGAAACACACCAGATGACTGCCTCCAATGTTTCCCAGACCTACCATTGCACTCATGCAACATTTTCAGGGAAGTTCACTTTGACCCTTTCAATTTTTCATCTCTTTTGATTCTTCACATTGAGGACACTGTGTTCTTTAAGTTTGGGGGTAGGTGTCATTTAATTTGGAGTATCTATTTATTTAAAAAAAAAAAAATTGAATGAAAAGTTTGAAAATCACAAAAATATTTTGTTTTCCGTTTGTTTTGTTGGGTTGATGATCACAAGCCTATGATATCACCTGATTGAAATTGAGTTGGATTTTTGGAAAATGCTAAATTTGTCTTGTTTGTGCTTAATTCTTGTGTTAGCTTGGGTTTTTGAATTCCTTTTAACACTTTTGCACAACACCATGATCAATAAGTTGCTTTGTTGGCTTAGAGCATATTTATGTGAATTAGATATTTCCTAAGATCTCTCAGAACTCTAGAACCTATTTGATAATCTCTCGAGGCGAAATCTTATGCAGTACACCACTAGAGAAATGATTTAGGCCATCTTTGGAACGTTTGAGCTTTTCTAGCCTACCCTAATTATCTATCTCTAGTCACCCCTTTGAGCCTTAAACATTGGCCATTTTTTCTTTCATTAACCCACATTTACCACACCTTTTAACCAGTAAACACTCATCCTACATTTTAAGAAAAATTTGCTTCTGGCTTTGTCATTGGAGAAGAGAAAAAGTTTGTTAAAGAGTTAAAAGAGAAAGAGCAAGTTCTGTTATTCTTTTATAAAATAAATAAATAAATTTTTGAAAAAAAAAATATAATACAGATAATACAACCCGTATTACAAAAAAAAAAAAAAAAAAAAGAGAAAAAGGAAAAGAAAGTTTGGGGGTTGTGAAAAAAAAAAAAAAAAGAAAAAAAAAAAGAGAGAGAGATATGAATAAATTGCTCATAAGTTGCTCTAGGAAGTAAAAGTAAAACTCTGTCTCTCTTCATTGGTGAAGCTTGTGTTGAATTTTCTTGCTTTGAATTCCATACCAATTTTTTTGTTTCGCCATCACCTTAAGCCGAACATTACAAGCTTTTATTAAGACCTTCTGATCTTTGGTGGTGTGTTTGTACTACATTAGTGGAGAGTTGATTTGAAAGATAGGCATATGAAGTTTGAGAATCTCATCCTCATAGAGATCAATCAGAATTCAATCGAGTTTGCATAAATAGATCAGAGTTAATAGAGTAACAAGTTGAGATTGGTCACTCACACACACACTCAAAGGTTTTCTTGTAAACCTAAGCATGCTCTTGAATTAGTCTAAAAACTTGTTAAATGTTTAGACTTTCCTTGAATCAGTTTCTTGATGCAATCGATGAGGCAATCATTGTGAGAAATCAACTTATTCTATCTGTTTAATTCTTCTTTTCTCTTTTCTTTTTGCTCGAGGACTAGCAAATCTTAAGTTTGGGGGTGTTTGATGTGTTTAATTTTTATAGGACTTTTGCCATACTCTTAATCTTGATTTTATGCTAGTTTGCCTTTTATATTTTTTATTTTATCATGTTTTCATCTACTTTTATGTAGGAGGAAATAAACTCATAAAACCATGGATTTTGGAATGGAAAACAAGTTTTGGACAGCTGAAGCCTTAGTTCCAATCTTGGTCTTACTTGGACTTCAAATTTGGACCGTGAGGAAGCCCATTTAGAAGCTGATTGATGTTGAAAAGACTTCTTGTCCCGAAATTCCAGAACCAATCCCACCAAGACAGGCATAACTTTTTCTAGAAAACTCCATTTTGGGAGATCTCGGTGGCTTCAGAAAGATAAGAGAGAGCCCTGCAATTTTTCTGTGGACAGCTTGTCTCAAATCATCTGTTATCAAGGAGAAAATCTCGCCACAATACACTACTAGTGAAACTCGCCATTCCTGGAACATTACTCAGTAATTTGGGCGTAACTTTGGCGAGAGAGATCAGAATTGATTGATTTAAGTTGCTGAGGAAAGGTAAGAAGAAGATCTTCGATTTTTCTGTTGGGAACTTTCTGAAATTAAGGCGTTTTGATAGCAAAATTTGGGCGTCAAAACCGAGGACGAAAACTGCCAGTTGGAGAATGCAGTTTTGAAAGGAAATACAGAGAGGATCGAGTATTCACAATGGTTCTGTTTTTTTCTCTTATAAAGTGTGAACCGAGGGGAAGAGGAGGAAGAAGGGAGGAAACGGGGCACTTCAAGCAGGAGGTTGAAAATCTGCAGAAATGGAGTTCATCAACAATTGAGATTCTCGATCTACATAGAGTTTCCTTCTTAACTCTTTCATTTTTCTGTGTATAATTTTCATTATGAATTTCAGAATTATTATGGTTTGTTGTGATTAGAATATGAACTAATTTCTATTTCTAAGGCTATGATGTAGCCTCTCCATGACAGTCCCGAGTCTTATTTCTATGTGATCATAATTTTATCATTCCTTTTGAGTATACATCATTGATTTTAATGCTTTCAATTATTTGGCCAATAGTTGAATGATTTGTTGTGCATGTTAATTCGAGAGATGATGCATGCAATTTAGTTTCATATGATATATGCCATGAATTGAACGAAAGACAAGGATGTGCCAACGTGATTTGTGCGGCTTTTATGTGAAATATTATTAATCTTAATGTGCTCGAATACTTTTAAATTTGCATAGACATATCGCGGGTTATCGTATGTTGAGTAATTCTAATTCTACTCGAGAGAGGGTCTTAGATATAGTAGAATATTTCGCCGTCAAATAGGATGATAATTGATTGATTGTATGGTTAGGACTTGGGATTGGATTGGTTAGGTGAGTCAGATGCCTTAGTGTTTTCTTCTTGGGTGAAATCCTCTTCTTTTTAAGTGTTTGGTAAATTCTTCATTTGTTGATTTAAATTAATTTGTTGCTGTTTTTTTCTTTTTAAAATTCAAAATCCACTACTTCTCTTGATTTTCAAATAACTTAGAATTAGAACAATTTCAATAGTTAATAGGTAAATAGTCCTTGTGGGTTCGACATTTCTCTTATCATTATATTACTTGGTACGATTTCGTGCACTTGCGAAAATTAACAACAGACGTACTCCCAACCGCTAAACATTGTTACTGCTGCCGTCACATTTCACAAAATATCCAAGCGAAATTCAAAAACGATGGAATCGTAATGAAGTTTTGGTGCGCCGCGCGTTCAACTCGTGTATGTGAGTATGACAACTATATGGCAGAAATCAGATCAATTGATGTAGGGGCCCATGATTACATTAACGCGATTGGTCGTCAGCATTGGGCTAACGCATTCATCGAGGGACAACGTTACGACATGCTAACCACGAATATTGCAGAAAGCACAAATAGTTTGTTGAAGGATATTAGGGAGCTACCCATCACACAACAGATAGAGTCGATACGGGCTAAGCTGATGGATTTTTATCAGATCCGGCGAGAAAAGTCGCTGCACATGAAGACAAGATGCACTCCATATGTAGATAAGATACTTACCCGCGAGGCGGAAGCCTCACGGAGACTCCATTGCTGGCAAGCGGGGGAATATGAGTTTCAGGTGATGTCGCCGGAGTACACGGATGTTGTGCATCTCGATAAAAGGTCATGCACTTGCCGCAAATGGGACCTCCTTGGCATTCCTTGTTCGCACTGCCTCTGTGCTATTAACCTCAAGCGATATGATCCGTATGACTTCTGTGCGCATTGGTTTTCCAATGATTGCTATCGCGCAACTTATATTGACGTCATCCATGCCACGCGCGACGAAAAACAGTGGGATCCCAGAAGTGACGAGCTTGTGTTGCCACCGAGAGCCCGCAGACAGCCAGGAAGGCCGAAGAAATGTCGGATACGAACGGAGGACAGGATGAGGAAACAAGTTACATGCTCACATTGTAAGAAGCGTGGTCATAATAGACAGACATGTAGAGAGCCACCTCCGAGGGGATGAAGCTTACTACCCTCAATCTTTTGATATTTCACTCTACAAAGTCTATACATGTATTTACAAATACACTGGCTTGGTATACACGATTTTTTGTGTAGAGGGAGTATGTTTTTCTTTATATTCGTGGTCTATCTCCCGATAGTTGTGGCATGGAGATAATGTGTATATATTGATGTATAGTCTTAAACCCTTAGAACATATCGAACATGTTAAGTTGTAAATCTTTTGTACACTGGCACCATCCATATGTGTCATCTATTATACCTCAATATTAATGATTACCATTGTCTATGTCCATTTGCTACATATCTCATCATACTGATTTTCCTTATTTCTCCTTTTGGTTTTGTTACTACGGATATATAAATCCTTGAGAGAAATGATTTGTTCTCTTGAACAAAAAATGATATGAGTGTCCGAACACATTTACAACATGTTTCATAATGTATTGTGTGAGTCAGACTCTGGATGTATTTCAAGTAAGAAGATTCATAATCTAACTGGTAATATGAAAGCAACATATGTCAATTTTATCTTATTATCATATTATTCATGAAAACCTTCTTTCGTCTCTTGTTAGTGATTTGAAGTGGCGTAGAGGCTGTAACGTCTAAAAAACCATGGTTTAGTTGCATGGATTGTAAATATCTAATGACGATCATACAAAAGGCATCAGTAGATTGTTATGTGAATACAGTGGACTTGGACGGAAAATAGAGGTCAACTGATAGATGCCCCAAGTTATCTTCACAACTGATAAATTGTGAACTAACAGCGAGAGTGAATATAATATAGCAAATATGGGGCAACTGATATATGCTCCAAGCTAGCTCCACACTGCCAGCAGCCTGTAGATTACATTCTGCCCCATGTAATATTTCAAGTAAGAAGATTCATAATCTAACTGGTAACATGAAAGCAACATATGTCGATTTTATCTTATTACCATATTATTCGTGAAAACCTATCTTTTTGGTCTCTAGACATGCAAATTTGGAATTACCTACGGGCTGTAACTTATACTAAAACATGGATTGCAAATATCTAATGACGGGGCATACAAAATGAATGTTCGAACCTAACGGCCCTCTGGGATTTGGCCTAGGAGTGGGTGATTCGGAAGGTTCGAACCCTCATGAGGATGGTTCGAACCTTGTCCCCCTCCCGAAAATGGCCTGAGGAGTGCATAATTCAATGGTTCGAACCAAAGGAAGAGGGTTCGAATGTTGGCCCCCTTTTGAATATCGCCTAATGAGTGCATTTTTCAAGGGTTCGAACCCTCATTTGGAGGCTTCGAACCTTGGGCCCATCTGGATTTTGGCCTAATGAGTGCATTTTTCAAGGGTTCGAACCCTCATGAGGAGGGTTCGAACCTTGGGCCCCTCTGGAATTTGGCCCATTGAGTGCATTTTTCAAGGGTTCGAACCCTCATGAGAAGGGTTCGAACCTTGTCCCCCTCTGGAATTTTGGCCTAATGAGTGCATTTTCCAAGGGTTCGAACCCTCCCCATGAGGGTTCGAACCTTGACCCCCCCTTGTAGTTGGCCCAGTATTGTGAGCTTCGAAAGCTTCGAACCCTTGGATTAAAGGGTTCGAACCTTTTACCAACTGTCATTTGGCCCAGGGTCCTGCGATGCTTTTGGTAGCTCTGTTTTCTTTTATTTTGTTTTCCAAGCAAATGTTTGATGTCATTAGGATAAGTCAAATAGGCTGCTTTAGAACCAAACTGCCGCTCATCATCTTTTCATAACTAAGTTCTTTTTTTTTTCTTCAAGCAAAAAAAAAAAAGGAATTTTTTTATTTTCCGGTGGTGGGTTTGGGTTTTAGATGTTGGGTAATGGAGAAATTCATGGATTTTCCTTTCATTTGAGCTCAAGTAGGATGTTCCATTTGGTTGATGTTGGGCAATTTAAAAATCACATATGGGTGTTGTCTTCCTTCCTTGAACGTAGCTTGTTTGGTTTAGCCATAACAATAGCCAGCGTTGTTTCCAACAGCCTTAACCTGATCTTTTAAGGTTTCTTCCTTTTATATTAAACCCCCACCCCCACACACACACACGTCTGTAGTTAAGAGATTCCTTAACTAGTTCTCGAGCTTAAACACTTTGGAGGACCTCTGGGTTCTGCAGCACGTGCATCTGGATTTATGCTGATGGTTGAGGATAACTACATAGGTTGCCACAAGTTCATATCACTTGTTGCTTGATTTGCCAAGTGAGTTGGTTCTGTCCCCCACTGATTTAGTGTCTTTCTCATCTACTTCTCTTCTTTCAGCCAGACATATAAACTTCTGTTTTGCTGATGGTTTGGTAAGTACTGCTATATTTTAGAACTCAGAGTGCCAGCCATCCTAAAAGGAATCATTGCTTTGTTTAAGTTGGCCTGTGCATGCATGTGGCTTGACAAGTAAACTATTTTTGTCTCTACAGTTTGACACATGGAACCTTTTCCCCTTTTAGCTAAGGGACTCTGTCTTGATTACTTGATAAAAATAGCATCAGAGGGACAGAGATAATCTTTTCAAATTCATGATATTGAAACCCGAATGACAAGTTCTTATATTCATTGACCTTTTATATTCTACTTAAATATTCGTATTTTTTTTAAAGCACGAGTACATTTTAGAACGACGAGTCATCATAATTTACATTCATATTAAAACGGTCGACCAAAGATAAAACTTTCAATTGATTGACTAATAAACAGCTCTGTAGAACATGAACTTGAGGTCGTTCCGGTAAAGCGTTAAGCATTACACAATGTAAAAAGGACAAAATAAGATAACGTTCTAACGGGCACATGACCCCGGTGAGACTGCATAACTGTTCAAGTGCATGAAAATGATGTCATTATATGGCTGCAACTATAATGGAGGAAGAGGGGCGGACGAACCTTCAACCTTCTAGGGTTTTCCTGCAACTTCGAATGAAGAGGAATGAGGGAGGGTCGTTCGTACACCGTCTATATCACTAGAAGTATGGGCTGTCTTCAATAAGCCCTCCATGGATTAAGAACATTCGTAAATGGTGCACTCGGGCCCAAAAACAAAGGTTCGAACCTCTCGGCCCTCGGATTTGGCCCAGGAGTGGGAGATTTTAAAGGTTCGAACCCTATACATGAGGGTTCGAACCTTGGGCACTTAAGGAATTTGCCCTCAGTAGTGTATCATCCAAGGGTTCGAACCCTCATGGTCCCCTTTGGAATTTGGCCCGAAGAGTGCATCATACAAGGGTTCGAACCCTCATCACGAGGGTTCGAACCTTGGTCCCCTCTGGAATCTGGCCCGAAGAGTGCATCATACAAGGGTTCGAACCCTCATCACGAGGGTTCGAACCTTGGACCCCTCTGGAATCTGGCCCGAGGAGTGCATCATACAAGGGTTCGAACCCTCGTTTGGAGGGTTCGAACCTTAAATTCCTCTGGAATTTGGCCCGAGGAGTGCGTGTTTCAAGGGTTCGAACCCTCATGCTTAGGGTTCGAACCTTGGTCCCATCTGGTATTTGGAGGCCTGAGCAGTGTATTTTTCAAGGGTCCCTTTCCTTCAAAGATGGGTCCCTACATTTGGCACAGGAGTGGGAGATTTGCTGAGGGTTGGATCCCTATGTTTTGCCTGGTTTTCGTTCACATAAAAAGAAAGGAACCCATTATCGAGTAGTAACAGTTATTTCAATGTACATTTGATTTTAGGCTTTTAGCCTTGAAATACAACATTTCAGCTAAACATTAGACAATCAGCGCCTAGGACTGGACAGATCGTACAGATCAATAGTGAATCCGACTATGTATTCGGATCCAAATGCATAGATAAGGCCACATGATTTTGAGAAAAGCTTTTAATTTATCAAAGCTTGTACAGATCAATAGTGAATCTGACTATGTACTCGGATCCAAATGCATAGATAAGGCCACCTGATTTTGCAAAATATGGTCAATTTCATTATATGTGTGGAACGATATCGCTACCAAGCTTCATACTTTTCAATATCAATTTTTGAACCTAAAACATAAAGCCTTCTCTGAGTAAACGAAGAGTCATCACTGTATTGTTGAATCTCAGTGACGAATATATGAAAATACCAAATGCCTTTTTACACTCTTTATGGTGTACATTTTTTTGGAAATAAATCTCATCTCATGTGACAGAAATTGAGCCTCGATTTAATGGCCAACACCATAATCAGCTTTGAGTACATATAGTTAGCCCTTCTGTTAAAAAAGCAAAAGATAATTTTTTGTTTCAATTATCCACTGACCTGCAAAATCTCATTTGCATGCATCTAAAGCGAATTACAACTCCTCTGTTGAATGCCAACTAGAATGCAAGTCATCAGACCAGTACATGGCGGTTATTAGGAAGGTAGCGACATAGGACATAGATCATATCATGTACATCTTATTTCAAGAGCATATGCATAATCAAGATTCACATGTATTAATTGGAAAACATTATTTACACGAGCAGTCAGTATGATACTTCCAAAAGATTCATTTACTATAATACAGTGAGTCCAAGGCAAGAAAAGATATAGTCGATTTTCAATGTGTTCTCTCTTCCATGGGGTTTGTCCGGTCACTACAGACCAGTAAATGTCCTTCATCAATGAACTGGCTTTGCAACAACAATTTGTCCGCATGAGGATGTAGTTGTGGACTTATCCATCTTTCCATCCAAGCTATTATCGGTCACAGATAGTCTTTCAGTCTCTGGGATATCGCAAAGCCGATTCTATGAACAAAGTCGACTGTTTCCTGTTAAAGGTAGAAGCTGAATCATTGTCACCCCCTCGAAAATGTTATGTTGTACATATAGGTCATTGATGGAATCTGACCAATCCACCACCATTGAGTAGTTACCTATACACAAGAAAATCACAATACAGTTTTAGCCCAACATAAATATATTGAAATCTCTAACTAATGGAGTAACATAAAGGCAGCAAGCTTCTGATATCGGGGGCCATAAGGGTTCTGATATATAATTTCATGCATGACGATATCGTTACAAATTTTGGTAGCGTTACATTTTATATTGCTTCCCGGCAAATAGAATGCACATTACTCACTGACGAAACTAAAATGAGAAGGATAAGGGTATTGGTATGATGATTTTACAATAACGATATCGTTACATACAGTCGTACCATCATATTAAAACATTGGCATCAACTAAGTCCTTCGCATTCTCGGAAAGTGTGTGGGATATTAATGTTTGGTCCGACGCATTCCTCTATCTTACATATGGAAATGTACTACACGTGGTCTTTAATGGGTGTCACTTGGTGTTTTAGAAGAAGCATATAAGAAGAAGCGACAATCATAATACATTATGGTTACCTCCATTAACTGCCATTTCCTAAGATTAGAGAAATTCATTTCTTAAGAAGGTCATTCATGTAATCAGTAGAAACCAGCAAATCAATCGTTATGCAATTATCATAAAACCTAATGATGAGATGGCTCCATAAATAAATCAACAAATACATGATTGTACGATATTTAAAACAAACAAACAAACCTGATATGGCTCCACCGTCTCCTGCTATCCTTTGAGACAATATGATTATAAAGCGCAAACAGCCGATGCAAAACTGCGATTTGTTCAACTGTGTTTCCAAGTATAAATCATGCTTGCACTCAGTTCAAGTTGTCCAATTCCGGTTCACAACCCAGCTCTAAACGGATAAACCTGACCAGTACCCTTATCCCATATATATGAAAGCTCCAAAATCAGTCCGACCCATGATAGCCAAAATCCAAACCCTCTCATCAATTGTATGGCCAACCCCAAATACACCTTTCCCCTTAAAGTTTTCATCCTCCTCATTCCCCGAATGCATCAAAAGAGATTCTACAGATTACTATTGACCGATATAAATAAGCCTAAAGCACCAGCAAATGAGACTCAAAATCGACGCTTCCGCAACCCTTCTTAACCTTTCTGCTTCCAACGAGCGCATTGGTCAATGTAAAGGTCATAGACGATCTTCGCGCGAAAGTAATACATATCGCTCTTCGAGAACTCCATCGGCAGACTCAATGCAATGTGCTTTGCGTACGCCATGACGAATATTCCACAGTCGACACTGTGAATACAGTTTCTAAAATTAGAACATGAAGGTCATTTAAGCAAGACTAGTACGACATGTCATGTAAACAGATCACAGTCAGAGTTGGGTGAGATCAGTGAATTTAACCTGTTCGTCTGCATGGGGCAGTCCATTCGGTGTATTGACCAAACGGTTGGATCGCTCCAACCGAATTGCATAAAGCGGTCATTGATCCAGGCAATCTGTAGAAAAATATTTCAGATTTGCCTCAGATACATGTCCAGCGAAACACAGAGTGAATTGCATATATGATTGATAATGATGCAGGATTAAAACTTACATATCGTTCAGCGCATAGGTGCCCTCTCGATTCAAGCTGTTATAGTAATCCCATCGCAATTCATTAACCCGACCAACAAGGAGGAAGAAATGGTGGTTATTCCATACAGGGAAGAATAAGAACTCTTTATCCGCTATGCTGTCCATCATTGCAAGCCCGAAGCTGTTTTGAACATGTTTCTCGCAATGTTCAGCATGCACGAACCAGTCCTGAATGTTTGTATGTAATCATTAGTTCCAACCTTAAAGGGGAACGAATACACAGCATCATTCACATTCAAATAAATGATACGTATTTTATAGCACTTACAGATAAAGCACATTCAAAAAAATACGAAGATGCAGCCTGCTGCTTTAAAATTTGAAACCAAGAGTGCATGGTCTACGACAATGGAAAGGGAATCGGTTAGTGAATGGAAGTAACAGCGATTTACTATGCGTTCATATGTTCCTACACATGTAATTTTAGTCGAAGAGGCGTGAATCACTAACCCAGTTGTCCATCCATGCACCCTTAAGCAAATTACTCATGATATCGGCAGTTACAGGCGTACAAAACTCTTGTAACTTTGCATTCCTAAAACAGTGCATCGTAGTTGTAAGTTAAGCATAAATGTATAAAATACAATATTGCATGTACAAAAGGAAGATAGATTGTATAGGATACCCCTCTCTATCAGCATATTCATTCCGAAAGACCGTAAGGATATCATGCTCCTCCGTCGTGAGTTTATACTTAGGATTTCTCATCCACGCTCCAGTGCTGTAGTCAGCCATCCATAGAGGGGGCTTTGGATCCCTAAAGCGAGCCTTGACATTTAAGATCATAGAGGATATCTCACTAAACGGGGACACACTAATCCCAAATTTGGGATGCATGGGATGTGCTGAACTGAAGGATTCGGGCACTGACCATGGGATGGAAGTGAAAGGACTCTTGGATGGGGATTTAGGAGTGCTGCCATGGCCAACCACTTTAATGGGGGATTTTGGACTATCGTACGTATGGTGTAACCTGGGAGATCTTCGGGGTGATAACGCTATGGGTATTGAAGACGACTCGGAAATATCGGCCGGTAAAGCTCTTGTGGGCATGGATGCATTGGTTTGCTTTGCTAATTTTTCGATTATGCGTTTGGATCTTTTGGGGGGCTTCGGAACCATTGTACTGATGGATTGGGAGGGCGTGGATGGCAACTGAGTGGCTACCGATGCTGTTTTCTGTTTCTTGGGACCAGATCCCGCGGGACATGTTGATGGAGCTCCTTTGCCACTCTATTCAAATAGATGCATGGAGATTAGTACATAATTAAGTAGGATATGCATAGCGCAGCCCAGACTTAGATTATACCTGTTGGGAGGTTTCTTGGGATACCACATGAACTCCGTGATCTTTATTGGATGGTGACGCATAAGTTAAACACGAATCTTTTAACATCAATACATCAGCTCTCATGGCTTCAATGAAGTTCTCAAAATCTGTTGGGGATTTTTCTTGTGATTGAGCAGCATCGCGACATGATGAGAGGATTTTCTCGCTATACTTCAGGATCTATATTAGACAATATGAAGATAGCATAGGAGTTAGGAGCAACTATAAATAAAATGGATATTCCAACTTGTATGATGAGTTGGCAAAATAAGGTGGTATAGCTTACATTAGATTGGACGGTCGTCAGATTGAGTCCAGTTACGTCGGTTTGATGACCGATCCGAAGACGAGTGATGCGTCTATACCACTGGAAGTACTCATCCGTATGCGGGCCAGCATCGCCCTCCTCTCCGTAAGTGATTGCATCCATCCTTTTATTCCATACACCACTATAGATGGCTCGAATTTTTTCGCGTTTATTGTCACCTATTGGGACCATCTCATCCCGTGGAAATGGCCTTTGGAAAATGGGCGGGACAACTTGATGTAGACCGAATTGTTTCATTACTCTATCCGGACAGTGTCGCTCCACGATCCAAAAATCAAGGCCGTATTGGACCGGAATAAAGGAACATCTGCATCGTCTATGTACTCTTGGATGTTTTCAAAATCTCGGTATGGAAGCCAGTTGAACTGAAAAAATACAACTTCACAATTAGATCCATAATTGTATAACAAAATAAATAGGGAAGTGAAGGACCACTCGAGTTACGAAAAAAGTATGAGTCTGATGAGATCCATAAATGGAAAATATGACTCCAAACGAATGACAAATCCCCAGTTATTATCCTAATTTAATACTTACGTCATCCACTTCCATTATATCCAGACGTCTTCTGGCATCCTCAACTCTTGTCTGGAAATGATGGGAACGTAATCTGTTGTGCCAGGTTAGGAGGAGAGGAAACTCAACGTTTGTGTCCCAATCAGCTGTCCGACGGATCGGCCTGCCGATTGTCATACGTGAGTATGCCCAAACCTGAAAAGTAATGAAGGCAAATTGTGGTTCTAATTATTGATTAAACAAGAGATTGATATAATCATAAGTACCACAAATTCCACACTTGGTTTAACACCTGTAGTAATTTCAGGGGACCCGTTATTGTCTTCACCACTTTGCCTTTTTTCTGCAATAAAGATACTTTGGCAAGGCCCCTGTATAGATTTGCTAGACAGGCCGTTCCCCAAGAACGCATTTCAAAATGTCTAAATAGATCTAGGATGTGGGCTGGAGCCTTTGTACCAGATGAGGTCCAAAATATCTGCCCGGCAACGAGACAGAAAAGGAATGCACGTGTCCGCCTAACGTCTTGATCACGCGGACGGCTCTTGGGCTCCAACCCAAAATTATCTTTCATCCAGGTGAACTTGATCTGCACTCCATAGCAGTCATAGTTCATGTCTGGTACCATCCCTAGTAGGTCATCACATAATTTGGCCATTATTGAGGGGGAAGAGAATGTGCGGCCATTGACAGGAATGCCATCAATGGGGAGGCCATATATGTATGATACGTCCTCCAAGGTCACGGTCGCCTCTCCACTGTTAAGGTGGAAGGTGTTTGTCTCTGGCCTCCACCGCTCAACCAAGGCGGTGATTAGGCCATGATCGAGCTCGATCTTTTTTATCCGCGCTAGTTGCTCCAGCCCGGTTTGACGTATCAGTTCCCACATGCGATCATTGATATCCCAGCTTTCGTGATTTGGTGTGGGTATGCATCGTAAGGGACCTGCTTCCTGCAATTAATAAAGGAGGAGGAATCTATGTGATTAGAGAAGTGTCGTAGTTGTAAAGAGAATATAGTAGCACTTTTGTATTTCAATATATGCTCACCTTGCCCTGCCACACTCGCTCTGAAATATGTTTATCTTGATCGTATAAGATGGAATTATCAATAGGTCCGGGATGTGAGTTATCCATCTGTATTATGTAAGAAGTTTAAAGTTAGCACAATGTACATACATCAATTCATATAGTTCTCAAATGAGGGTTCCAATAGACACATACGATCACATATAGGAAAAGTTGAATAGAGATTCATTTATGGAGTCGGTTATGTGTATACAAATGCAGCGATATCGTTAGATCCACTTAGAGTTCATCATGCATATCTGATTTCTCAAATAGTAATTAATGATATAATATATATTAAGATACATAAACATTGATAAATATATAACAATCTCACTCATAATACATTTGTTAGAGTTGAGGCAACATGGCAACATTACACAGTCCGTTTTTGTCTCCAACAACATTGGCAATGAGTTTATACTGAAATGCTTAGACGATTGTGTAGGAATTTTGGGAACCTCGGGTGTGAATTGTTTCAACATGTCTTATGTTTACAATTTCATTACCGTTACAAATAAATGGGTAAGATGATGTGAGATCGGTGGCGAACAATTATAGTCACTTTGCATAATACACATGGTGTCCCACATTATACATCGAAGTTTGAACCATAATGGGAATTTTTAGAAGTTGGCATAACGCGGATAAACATTGGGGTTGGAGGGGATGGGTAAATGTCTGGGGTGGTGAAGAAGTGTATTTAGTTTCTGTTGAAGGGCATGCAAAGTGTTTTGGTATTGAGAAATCGCAATCACTAATTCAAATGACAAGTGCCACATGTAATAAGGTTGTTTGAGAATGAAGAGGTGAAAATCTACCGATTGAGGTTGTGAGGTTAGAGCACCGGTGCTAAGAAGCCCGAAGTAACATCAATTTGGGTGTTTTATATATAGTTTTGATTGAAACTTTCAATAAATGTATAGGGACAAATTCTAATTAAGTCACCAATTTATTGCCCTTGATAGAATGCATTTCATATGACTCACATTGAAAAAATAATGATAAAATTTGAAAAAAAAAGGGCTTTACTCAGTAAAAATGTCATTACATATCTTGTATGAGACTGTTTGTCATAGTTGTGTAAGAATCATGCGAACGATAATCCAGCAAATAAAACATTTATATGTAGATGGGACACTTTCAATAAAAACTCCCACGAAAGGAAACATAACATATGACAAAAACAATGGGTACTAAACATTACCCAAGTATTAAAAGCTCGAATAGGAATCATGCTCCAAAACAACTAACGTAAACAACAATTATATGTAGGTGGCCAACTTGAATACACTTTGGAAATATCAACATTTGCGTATGCAACATATCAAACAAAAGAGGTAATTGTTACTGTTATGTTCTTCATCCAATTATTAGTGTCAAACAACAGAATAGTGGGGACATTATATTGAGGTGATACACAATCACAAGGACTCACGATTTCAATGATTTTTTATTACTGGTCAAAATGATATTTGTCTTTAATAACGAAATCGAGAGCATACTACTTTTTTTCTTCATCCGCTTTTGGTTTCCAACGGCATTCCAGTATGGTTGCTTTATATTTAGATGCCTAAACGATTAGAGGGAATCGCGGTGGAGAATGTAATTCGATTATGGAGGAAAAATAAAATTGTTCTTTGACAACGATATCGTCACAATAATTTTCTGTTTCTTCACCCAATTTTAGTATCCTAAAAAACAAAATTGCTCAATTTAAATTGAGATGCATAAAACATGAGAAGGACTAGCGATTTCATTCAATGTTGATTGTCGTTCAATTTTCTGATAACGATATCGTTTTAGTAATTTTTGGGTCCTCCTCCACTTTTTCTGCAGCCTACACACGACAATAATGATTGTATAATGACATGCATAGGCAATGGAGAAGACTTAAGGACTTCACCGATATTGTGATCTCAAAATCTTTCATGTGAGAACTAGATCATTGCCATTGTGAACATGAGTGATATAAATTTCATTTGATAATGCATTCCGAACGTTGTTATGTAGCCACATTAGATAGTCCAAAGGTTTGGAATCATCATATTATCAACTATTTAAAAAACGGCCATTAGTAGTTCCCTTGCCAACCCCAGAAATTAGATGTAAACGTGGGTAGTATCATTTCTTTTTTTATTCTACACATGATAATGTACTACGAGTAAAATTGCTAGATATTGTGTAAGTGGTCATCAAGATTGCTTGTACATGAGATAAGTGATTACTTAATGGAAGAGAGAAGCCTAGATGACAATGGGGAAGAAGGTGGGGAAAAGGAAATAATTGTAATGGGGAAGAAGGCAATAAGGGATAGAGAGAGGGGGGAAGGGGGGGAGGGGAGTCCGGCATGCTACAGACTTATAATTCAGCTATCTGATCTCTAAAGCTCGATCCGGGGTGGGACCTTAAAGACTGCAGACTCAACTATGTGATCTCTAAAGCTCGAAAAATCCATGAAGGTATTAGCTTCTTTCCCCTTGTCATTAATTGAAGATAGAAATCTACACATTCGAAGTCTTCCTGCTCAAACTTAAAAGGATATACAAATCTCCAAGTACTGGATTTTGATCAAGTATCTATATCTTACTAAACCTTATCGACGAGAGTTTAAAGAGTGAACCATAAGGCAAGAATCCATAAAACAGTTAAATGCATTTTCTTACGGTCATTGTTGCCTATGTCAAGTTAGTAATGAAGAAATCACAAAATCTCAAAGAGATTGTAAGAATTCACCGACATTTTAACATCTAAAAAACAATAAAGACTACTCTTCTATCTTAATCATTCCCTCATATCATAAATACTCATTCTTATGCAGAATCTCATTCCAAGGAAGGGCGTAACCAAAAAGAGAACAAGTATAAAATTCTGATTCAAATAGCAGCCATTTTGTGTTTTTAAATAGCGAACAGCAGTGCAATCCGAAATTGCCATCGCGTATTTTAGCAGAAAAGGTTACTATATATCTACCTTCATAAGAAAAAAAAAAAACTATTGCATAGAAATGCTCGGTTGCATTGCAAAACCGATACATTCATATTAAAGGAACAGAATATGGGAAGTTGATACATGCCAAAAACGGTCAAGATGATGAAATCGATGCCCACATTCAAATAAGTAAATCAAACAAGCTTCAAATAGTAAAAAAACAAGTACAGGATGGAGAAGCCAAGCATTACAGAAGCTTCAGATTTTTTATTTCAAATAGCCATTAATCCAAAAATTAGGTATGCAGTCAGACAAACAGAGCATTGGCTGTAGGGAATGCACATGCAAATGCTACAACATAAAATGGATATCATGCAAGTACTCACCTCTCTTGGCTGGAAACCCTCTTTCATATGCACCATTTTATCAGACAACTACGGCGACGAAAGAGACTCGCTGGCTGCCGGTGTGAGATGATCCAGACGGAATCACCGATTGGGGTGAAGACAGGAAGGAAGAGGGAAAGGGAGAGCAGGGAACCAATGGAACGAGAGAGGAAGCGAGAGGGAAGGAGAGGGAGGCGAGAGAAAACGAGAACGTAGGCGAGAGGGAAGGAGAGAGGACGCGAGAGGGAAGGATAGAGAAGGGACCGGAGAAGACATGCAGAGAGTAAAAGGGCGAGGGCAGCGAGAGGGAGAAGCAGAGAGAGGAAAAAAGGCGGGACGTGGGGGTGGGAAGAGTGAAAAAGATGGGTTTTCCGGACGATGTCGTCAACAATGGGAGGGGTAAAAACGTCCACAATGGGCTGTACGAGCACCAAATTGGAAAAATACGTGTATTTCTGTCTAAAATGGCTAAATACATCTCTAATCACACTTTTCTTGTAAAATTCCCTAAAATAAAAGCTTATTTTTAAAGTTTCCAAAACACCTCTTTATTCTAAATATCAGATGGAAAATGATTTCTTTTTTAATATGCATGTATAGTGATGGAAAATGACTTTGATTTCAAACTGCAGGGTCAGCTATTTGCGTTAAAGATCTTTGAGTTGAGTTATTACTATTATTATTATTATTATTATTATTATTATGGATTTTTACGAAAAATTATTCATAAACTTTAATTAGACGAATCGTCACTAAAAAATTGAAAACCATCAAATTAGGTGTTCGTACAGGTCGAAAGGACGAATCCCGCTGAAAAATATTGTTTGAAGTAGAGATGGAACATAAGCCCTAATGCTAATGATATTGTTAGGTAGTTTCAAAATCTTTCAGTTTCCCTTCCATTTTCCCGTTGTCTTCCATCTCTTCCTTTTTTTTTCCTCTCCATTCCAAAACTGCAGACGCCCAGTGGCTCTCCTCTGATTTCCTCTGCAGAGAAGTAGAGGGACTCGATTTTGGGTTTTTTTTTGAAACAGAGAAAAGAAGAAAGAACGCGGTTCAGGAGAGAGGGTTTCAGGTGGTGGGCTTTCAAACTTTGGTTGTTATAGGAGAGAGTGGGGTTCAGGCTGAGATCGCAGGAGGAATTTTTCAGGTTGGCTCCCGCTTCTGGTGTTTCAATAGAAATCAACGTCTCTTACTTGGATTCTGCTTTTCTTGACGTGGTATCTTCTTCTTCTTCTTCTTTTTTTTTTTTTTTCCAATACATGCTCCTTTTCTCATTTCCTGATTTGGTTCATTCGACTTTTAGCCATGCATGACAATTGAACAATGTTGGTGTTGAAATTGCAGGTTCCATGAATGATTTTAGATGGATTATGTCTTTTTCTTTCATGAATTCTCCATGCCTATTGTTCGATTATGTTTGGGTTTTACTCTTGATGAATGTCAGCTGAATTGGGATTTGAGTATTATCTACTAATATACTATTGTTGTTATCAAGTTTAGTCTTCTACCGAGTATCGCATTAAATCATTGATTTAGGTCACAAGTTTGGCCTTTTTTTTTTTTTTTAATTATTTTTTAAGAAATGAAGTGTTTTCCTGAGAAGGGAGCATTCCTTTAAGTGCCAAAACCCTCTTCAAGCGTCATAATCAGAAAAGATGATTACCAAACAAATCAAAACAGAAGACTCAAAACAAAAAGAACCTAACACAGAACAGGTTTGAAAGCTATCTAAACTTGCATAGTTTATCAGCCAATATTTAAAACCATCTCATTGCCTCAACCATGAATCTCTGGGTTTTTGTAATTCTACCTTTCTTTCTCAAAGGTAGGGATTTTTACGAAAAAAAATTGCCTTTAAAAAAGATCCAGTAGTTTGATTGATAGAATGTGAAATCCCATGAAAGTGGTGAGAGTTGAGACTCTTACAATCCTTTTGAATTAATTGTATGGTTTATGAGGAAGTTAAGACATGCAAAGAGGGCCGATTTGAGTTATAAAAAAGAGTAAAACAGGAAACTACTGCCTTCACCATTTCTTCCTCTCTCTCCTCTTCTGTTTCTTCTTCTCCTTCTGGCTCTCTATTGACCCTCCATCAAATTTCAGAGAAAACCATCCCCAGTTCAACAAGTCCTCTACACCCTTTCCGCGGAAAGAGGAAATTGCCACGTCAGCAAATTCCATAGAAATGAAAACCTCGGAAAAGGATTTTCGTAGAATTTAGAAATTCATGTTTGGTGCAAAAAGAGTTTTCTCATTGAATTGGTGCAGATGTTGTTTGGTGCGGCTGTGGATTCCTTATAGAAAATCAAAATTTCTTATTTGGTGATATAATTTTTTGAAGAAAATAACATAACATGTATATTATTTATTTAACATTAAATAATAATTTATATAAAAAAATAAAAAAAATGAAAGAGTTATAGGGTTTTGAATTGAAATGGGCAAGAGTGAGGAAAAGAGGGAGAAGTTTTCCGAGGAAAACCATTTCCCATACCCCCCATGGGAAACCCATTTCCACAATTATCAAGGAAAATGCTGACGAGGCAGGAAAACATTTCCGCGGAATTGTTCCGCACCAAACGCCGGAAAAATGGGGTTTCCGCGGAAAACCGTAAACTTTTCCGCGGAAAAGTGTTACACAAACATGCCCTTAGGGCACGTCTGTGTACACACCCTTTCCGCGGAAAGAGGAAATTGCCACGTCAGCAAATTCCATAGAAATGAAAACCTCGGAAAAGGATTTCCGTAGAATTTAGAAATTCATGTTTGGTGCAAAAAGAATTTCCTCATTGAATTGGTGCAGATGTTGTTTGGTGCGGCTGTGAATTCCTTATAGAAAATCAAAATTTCTTATTTGGTGATATAATTTTTTGAAAAAAAATAACATAACATGTATATTATTTATTTAACATTAAATATTAATTTATATAAAGAAATAAAAAATGAAAGAGTTATAGAGTTTTTGGGTTGAAATGGACAAAAGTGAGGAAAAGAGGGAGAAGTTTTCCGCGGAAATCCATTTCCCATACCCCCCATGGGAAATCCATTTTCACAATTATCAAGGAAAATGCTGACGAGGCAGGAAAGCATTTCCGTGGAATTGTTCCTCACCAAACGCAGGAAAAATAAGTTTTCCGCGGAAAACCGTCAACTTTTCCGTGGAAAAGTGTTACACAAACATGCCCTTAGTGTCTATACCTTACGACTAAAAAATCTCAGACCTTTACCTCTTCTGGTGAATGCCATCCTGGCACATACCCCATTGGAGAACATATGCTAGTTCTTCTTGTGGAAATGCTAATTTTTCCTGCATCTGAAGCTACAGTTTTCACATTCCCCCACTCATAAATCCTTCTTCTTGGAAAATCTTTCACCGAATGACGGCTTTTCCATCTTCTTCGCCTCCTCGACTGCAATCTTCCTCCAAACGACTTCATTAGGGCTTTTAAATCAAGTGACGAACCCATACAGGTACATCAAGTGACCACCCAAATTCAGTTTTTCTTTTCTCCATTTTCTATTAATCTTAATGATAGAGATCACAGTTTTTTAGCTAGAACTAATCTTGTTCGTATTACATTTTATCTGCACGCCCTTCTTTTGAAAAATCATGTTATGTCATGTAACTTGTTCCCTCTTCAGTCTTTCCGAGTTTAACTTCTGCAACACATCTTTGACTTGCTCTTTTCTTGCTGATAGTGTAATAGGAGTGGGGTTTCTGAGTTTTTGCATTGTTTCTTGAATCTTGAGTTTACTGCTTTATTAGGACATGTATGTTTGATTCCCTTTCTTTGATTTACTAGTTGATGGTTTGGTATTCCTGTTTTGAAATAATTCGGCATTGTCAATGTTGCAGATTGTAAAGCATGGCCTAATTATTGAATCCACTGACCCTGATTATAATGTAAGGCGTAGTGCAACATACTTGCGCGAGGTGGCTGCCCATGAAGGTATATTTTATTTTGAGGTGACAATCACATCTTAACTTCCATGTGCTTCCATTTAGTTTCTAGCGAAGATCTATCCGTTGGCAACAAAATTGTTCAATGAAGTGCTTGATTTTTATGTGTCTGATTTTTATGCATGGTAGAAGATCGTACTTTTGTTCTTTTGATCGGAATTTTACAACAAACGAACACAGCAGAGATGTTGGATATGGCTGTTCGGCACATCGAAGACCTTCAAAGCCAGGCTCAGATTATCATTTACAACTGGAGTAGCCCTAATACTAAAACAATGGTCATAGCTACATATCTACACGCCTCACATGTATGAAGATGGAGTTACTGGTTAGCTCGAATAAATTTTAAAATGTCTTGCCCATTTTATTCAAACTGCAACTGGCATGGCTTTAGGGCTGCATGTGACCGTGCCAGGCCAGAGGTTGGGTACACCAACCTGCTGCTGTTAGGTAGATCATCCCAGCTGGGCTGTTGGATATGCAAATGCCAAATCCCATCTTATTTAGGTATAAGGCCAAAAACTATGCCAATGTTAAGCATGTATCAAAACTAAGTCCATATCCAGCCCAAGGTGGGTTGTGCTTGTCCGTCCTAAGCTCTTTTTCGCCATGTGCATATAGGATTGGGTCTTGCTTGGAGTCACCAGTACCAATCCAGAGCAGGGGTTGTGAATATCTATGTAGTTGCGAAAAACTCACCCAAAATGGAGCTAATTGGATATTGATGGGTGTGGATTGTAAGGTCTCAAAAATCAAAGATCAAAACATATGAAAACGGACATTTCAATCCATAGCTAGTAATAGTCTCATGATTGTCAATCTGTTTTTTATTTTTTTATTTTTTTATTTTTATTGAAACAAAGTATCCTTTAGACACAGGGATTATTGTCAATCATTTCTTTTTTACTTGAAACTAAGTATCCTTTAGATAGAAGAGGGATAATTGTCATTTCATTTTGGCAGGTGCTGAAGCAAGAATGGGCAAGTTGTACATGTGGGAGATGATGATGATGATGGAGTGGTTTGCTTTATAATTCTAGTGGCAGGTGTTGAGGAAACTGAAACAGCTCCTCAAGGAATCACCACTTTGTGTGCTGTGTTGCGTACATATAAGAATCCCTTTAGATATTTCTTTGATTGGTAGTTGGGTCATGAGAAAATGTTTGCTCAAAAGAAAGCTTGTAAAACAGATTTTGGATACTATGTTCTTCATATCAGTTAGTTTGTGTTTTAACTTCTCAAGCATAATACATTAATAGCCTTTGATCATTTTAATTATAATGAGGTCTTGACTCTTAGCATCAGGTGTGATACAGTGATCTTGAGATCTGATATAATGCGCCTTTACTTCTTGTTTGGCGTTTTTAATCTGTGCCCCAGTCGTTCTCTTCGTTTACGTTGCGAAATTGTTAGGGGAAAGCTTTTTCGTTGATTGGATGGAAAAATATAACATTTAATAGAAATAACATTTATTGTAATGCACATAGCATGAAAACATATAAAAGAGCTACAAACCAAAGTATAAGAAAACAACGCTAACTGAAAAACACACACAAAACCAATAAAGGGGAAATGAAACATCAACACCCATTAAAGAAAACTCACAAAAAAATGTTGAGATGATGAAGCAATGCATTCTAACATTTGAATTATACATTGGTACGGTCGAATGACTTTTTTAATTTTACCAGGGAGAAATGCGACGGATTAGACATGATTGAAGCGCCCTCTCTCCCTCGCTCCCTCTCCCCCCAAGTTTCTCATGGGAGGAATTGAGGCCCTTGTGAAAAGGTGGGGTACATTTAAAAATAACCAGTAATAATATTTAAAAGCATAGATCTGGTTTCCAAAAACATTAAATAAAGACCTGGAAATAAAAATCTCTAGTGATAGAAGTCAAACAGGCAGATTTGAAGGTTTTCCTTTGAAAGAGAGAAGAAACGAAAAAAATTCAGATGTGATTGAAGAAGAGGCATTTCTGATCTATCATAGTAGGCCGGGGCCTTTGTTGGGTATGTTCTCGTTTCATCTGGGATTTCTGATGTGGATAATATACAATGACATGTCGTGGTCTCTCCCACCAATGGAATTCGAGGTCACATTAGGGGTTGTTTGGCAACATTTCTTCAAAATAATGCCGCAGGGGTTTCTTGCTAAACTAGAGTCGAGTCAAGTTGTAGAATGATGAAACCCACTTGAACAGCTAAAGTAGACTGAAATTCTAGATGGACCAACCAACTCAGTTTTGTTCTACTAGATCCAAACTAAATTCCAGAGGGGCTAACTCACAACCCACTTAATACAAGTTGATCCATGTTAGACCTATTGGTTGTAGACCACCAAAATTCCAATCTCATTTGTGTGTCTTATCCCAACTAAACCGATGATGAAAAAAAAAAAAAAAAAACTCCTTTATGTTGCAATGTACATAATAAGATCATATTCCTTCTTGACGGCCTTTTTCCTTACCATTGAATATCTTATCATACTTCTCTCCCCAAGAATCTGAGGACCCAATGCGAGGACCCAACCCAGATCAAACCAAGGGGAGAGAGTGAGAAAAATAAAAATAAAAATCATGTTTGCAGGTATAACGTTGTATGTAGCAGCAGTGAAATTGCAATTGTAAACTTACTGCTCATACTTAGAGCAGCGATCTTGCAAACATGTTTTTTCTCCTTGAGGTGGGGTTTTACGAGTTGACTTTCAAGCAAAAATCCTCGGAAACTAGCTACAATGCCCGTTTGTTAAGAACCAAGTCCTGGAAATCACCATGGGGCCAAACTACTGATGATCTAAGCTATTCAAATTGAGCTCAATGTCTAACATATTCCCACAATTTACGTAATAGGATTTGGTCCCACTATATGGCAAACTTTCCACACTTTAATATTGAAAATCTGTGTTACGTAAGGATAGTGTGGAAGTTGGAAACGGTTTGGCTTTGGTGGTCACATGGTGGCCGCAAAGCAAACAGATAATTAAAAAGAGGAGCAGCAGCAGCAGCAACCAATCCATATGCAATCCTTTCAATTTTAATCGAGTTATTACGTGAGAGTATATCAACTGTCAGGTGCCTGCACGCCCAGACTTGCTTGCGCACATGGGCTCACCTTCACACACCGCAAAAAACAGGGAAAGCAAAAGAATGGCTTCTTTCTTTCTTCCTTCCTTCCTTCCTTCCTTTATATTTATATCTTATCTTGCACATGCACTTGCACTCATTCCATATTGGCACTGCCACCGTCTTAACTCTTATCTTATCAATTCCCATTGGGCCAAGTGACATAGATTCACTGGCCCGCCTATCATACCCAAGTTACCCTATGTTCATTTGAATCAGTGTTTTTTCTTCTCTCTCCTCTATCTTATCTCATAATCACAGGACTGTGAATCCCAATGTGACATCCAAAGGGCAAAAGCATATTACCCAACCCCAAATGTTGGCCACACCTGGGACATGGACATGGTTAGTTAGCACGTGATGGCGGTGGGACCACAACTAAAACCCCAAGCCCAATGGATTTGGAGAAGACAAAATAAAAAAATAAAAAAATAAAAAATATTAGAGAAACATTTTATTTATTTTGAAAACTGTTTAGTCATGGGAAACGCCTCTCCCATCAATAATTAATTGTAACTGTAACTGACATGCATTGCATAAATGAAAAGAAAAAATCTCCAAATGACAAATTTCCTGCTGAGATGATTCTCGTGACTGTTGGAACTTGAAGAGGAAACAAACCACCGAAATCTTCTGACTCCAATACCCACTCCCAAAAAAAAAAAAAAAAAATGCAACAAATCACAAATTTCCATTTCTGATTTCTCCTCCTTTATCCTCATTCAATTGGTTCTGGGCACTTCTTAATTTCTGTGGTCTTCTGACAATCTTTTTATCATCTACTTTGGGTTTGATGCCCACACCTATGAACACAAGAAACCCTACTGTCATTTTCCATGCATTGCTCTCTCTATTCAACTACAAAAAATCAAAGCTAACACCAAACTCTCAACCAATACACTTTTTACGCACACATTTTTCCTGCTCCTTCCTTAATCTGGGTGTTGGCTTTTGGACCCAAACATAATGGGATTCAGGACTTTAAACATTCTTCTTCTCTTAGTTTTCCTGGTATTCCAATCCCAGGATGGGTTCCAAGCTGCAGCATATGGAAGTTTTGTTGGGACCAGTGGCACCCATTTTGTCAAGAATGGGAGGCCTTTCTACTTGAATGGTTTCAATGCTTATTGGTTGATGTTAAAGGCATCTAACCCTTCTGAGAGGGAGAAGGTGACCTCTGTCTTCCAGGAAGCTTCAAGCCATGGAATGAATGTGGCTAGAACATGGGCATTCAGTGATGGGGGCTACAGTCCCTTACAGTATAAACCAGGCTCTTACAATGAGGAAATGTTCAAGGTATCATGGGTCAATACACGTTGATAAAACCACCCATGACCCAAGTCACCCAACTGATCATCTTCTTGATTTGCTTTGTCTGTTTTTCCTATTCTCGTTTTCTCAGGGATTGGACTTTGTGATATCTGAGGCTAGAAGGCATGGGGTTTATCTGATATTGAGCCTGGTAAACTACTATGAGAATTTTGGAGGGAGAAAGCAATATGTTCAGTGGGCAAGAGAACAGGGGCAGTCCTTGAGCTCAGATGATGATTTTTACAGGAACCCTGTTGTCAAGAGCTACTACAAGAATCATGTCAAGGTACTGAGAAGATTGAATGTGAATGCATTTGCTTTTATTTCTTTTTGCTAATTTATTGTTCTGTTACCTGTGAATGAGATTTATTGCTTTTTATTATCATTATTTCCTTTTTACATCTTTCTGCAGAAGGGCCTCAACTGCTTCTCAGTAACTGTAACCTGCAATAAGAAATAAGAAATGCAGCAGTTTGCAGATTTCATTCATGGGTTATTAATATATCATCAGTTTCTCCTTCAACAATTGCTGATTAACCTTTTTATTTTCTTTCCAGCCAATCCTGGAAATTGGAGAGTTCCTGCTAATGCTTCAGAAGAATATTCAGCTTCTCTTTCTTCTTTTTTTCAGCTTTGAAATCTGATTGGGCAAATTAGCCTTACTATGGAACGTATCAGGGGTCTTTTTAGTAGATAACTATGTTACTGTGCCGGTGTGCCTTCTGGAGGCCACACAGCAGGTACCAAAAAAAAAGAAAAAAAAGATCCATATTCAACATGGTGGCCCACCTGATGAGATGAGACGTGCACACAGCAACTTTGTCACACATGTTCATGCCACTCTAGAGTGTAGCCTATATTTCACCTTCATTTTCTTATGTGGAACAACATATATAGGAGGTGGGCTTCCAGAGGACCTGACAGGGTCCAAAAATATGTGCAATTGGATATATGGGAATGTATAAAAACCTGGACCAGCCATTGAGGTTTGGTTGAACCTTGTTTGACTGAGAGTCATTGCCCTCAAACTGACATCATCATGGCATCATATTTATGTAACAAGTTGATTAAAAATGAAAGATAATATATTTTAAGAGTAAATATATCATTAAGAAAATAATGTGAATTCTAAGATTAGTAGTTGGATTATAATAGGAAGCAATAACAATTTAGATTTTAGGCCTGCTCAGGAAGAAATTAATCTCTCTCTCTTTTTTTTTGCCATATTAGAGAGATTCAAACTCACCTACTCCTACTCCCACTCCCATGTCCCAATCAACTGATGATGATCTACAGATTCGAACTCACCTACTCCCACTCATACACCCATGCCCCAATCAACTGATGATCTATAGATTCGAACTCACCTACTCCCACTCATACACTCAGGCCCCAATTAACTGATGTTCAACAGATTCAAACTCACCTACTCCCACTCATATACTCATGTCCCAATCAACTGATGATTTACAACTTGGGACAGATTTTCTCCAATTTTACTTGTTGGCGGATTCATTGTATCCTCATGATTTGCATGAGGATACCATTAAGTAGGTGATATATCAATGTCCAATAAATCTCTTGCAAAAATGGAATTTGGATTTTTTAGAGAGACAAGAAGGATTCATGCATCACGAATCTTGCATTTATAAATAAGATAGAAATTATAAAAATTCAAGTTATGATCTTCTCTCTTTCTTTTCCTTATCGAATGGATGAGGGTTGAGTCGATGCCTCTGGTTTGAACCCATTTCATATGTTACATGGATTCCTTTTAGATTTTGGAAAAAAAAAAGATATGAAAGAAAGCATGGGCCACACATATTGGGAGACATGTGTAAATAAAATAACAAAATGTTGCATTCAATTTCAATGCACAGGTAAATCTTCCTTTGGCTAATATCATATCTTCACAAATGTGGAAGTGATGCTTGCCACTCATTTACTATTATTATTACTATTTTGGGATTCTATTCATTTGTAACAATAGAGCTCCATCTCTCCACAAAGCCTTAAGTGGGTGAGAGTTAGATCACTGACTAGTGTTCAGATGAATGGTTCTAATCATTTCTTACATATTGTCAACTCCTTTACATATATATATATTTTTTTAAATGTGTGTGTTGCAGGCAGTTTTGACAAGAAGAAATTCGATCACAGGGGTGGCTTATAAGGATGATCCCACAATCTTTGCTTGGGAACTCATTAACGAACCTCGCTGTCAAAGTGACCTCTCTGGAACAACAATACAGGTTACAATAACAAAAATAATAATCAAGAACACTTTATGATATGACAAATTAACCATGCTTTCTTATAACAGAAATTTTCTCAAGGTCATTAATACATGTTACATACTACTACTACTCAACCAGGATTTAATTAATTCTTAAAGCAATATCCCTTATTAAGCTTCTCTAGTTATTTATTAGTTTGCATAATGACTGTTTTGCAGAACTGGGTCACAGAAATGGCAGCTCATGTAAAATCTATTGATAGAAACCACCTATTGGAAATTGGGTCTGAAGGGTTTTATGGAAGATCAAAGCCTGAAAGGAACCAAATTAATCCTGGATACCAAGTTGGAACTGATTTCCTCTCCAATAACCAAATACCAGGCATTGATTTCGCCACCATCCACTTGTACCCAGATCAATGGTAACTTCCTCCACTTCATTCAAAAAGAAGAAGAAGAGCTTTGACTGAGTTTTATTAGCTTCTTTATCTGATGATATACTCATGTCTGCTGTGCTTGTGTTTTCTTGCTCTTTCACAGGTTATCAGGATCAAATGAGCAGGCCCAAAACGCTTTTCTTCAGAGATGGTTGCAAGCCCACATCCAAGATGCAGACTCAGTCCTCAGAAAACCACTTGTCATCACAGAATTTGGAAAGTCCTCAAAGGTGTCAGGGTATTCCACAAGCCAAAGGGACTTGTTCTTGGGCACTGTCTACAACATCATCTATGCCTCAGCCAGGAGAGGGGGGTCATGTGCTGGTGGGCTTTTCTGGCAGCTGATGGTCCAAGGGATGGATAACATGAGCGATGGCTATGAAATCATATTTGCTCAAAGCCCTTCCACAGCACGCATCATCTCTCAGCAGTCACAAAAGCTATCAACCCTCAATAGATAAAAAGTTTTTTTTTTAGTTCAAGGATATAAGATTGAAGGGCACCGTTTCTGTTTCTTTGATTACAAAAAAAAAAAAAAAAAGCTGGATATGGGTCTTCTCAGAGACGAGCCGAGTCGGGTTCGTCCATTAGGCTCACTTTTGTTTAGAATTAGGATATATATGAGAAAAAAAATGTATTAAATAAAAAACGTAGGGTCATTAGGATGTAGGGGGGCACAGTTAGTAGACTCCCGTAATAGTTAAGTGTTTCTCACTTAGGGTTTATCGGTTGATTGTATTAACTCATTGCAATGTTCTTCAATCTGAGAGCTTTATTATGGTAGAATGAAAAAGGGGTGTTGGTTTACTTATGCTTACTTGTAGTCAATGTTCAGCAGTGGAACTGTTTGTCATTCTCTTATGTTTAGCATTTTATTTGATGGGTGAAGAGTTAAGGGTCAATTTTAAAAATATCCAAGTGGACAAATTGTATGATCTTCACAGTAATCATTTCATTATTTTATACCTTTCAGCCCTCTCTACCCATTTCACTTTGCTGTGACAAAAATATCAATACACAAGATGTCTCCTTTTACACTGTACCAATGGTGGCAAGTTGCCTAGATGGGTGAACAAGGATTTAGACCCAGAAGAAACACTGCACATATGAATAAAAGGGATGGGGTTTATTACCCCTGATTGACCCTGTAGTGAAACACCATTTCCATAAGAACATCCACAAGTAGTACTCAGTGAATAGACAGAAAATAGAAATTATGGGCCCTGTGGTTGATAACAGAGTCCTTGACGCGATAGAAAATTATGGGCCTCTTATCCTTTCTTTCCAAAACCCTTCACCCCCAGCAAAACTTTGTGATTTCATGTGGATGTACTACCTTGTTATATTGATAACTTGCAGAACGCAAGAATAATTGTTTAGACATAACAAATGGGGTTCCAAACAACCAGTAATGATATACATACTTGTAGAAAGATGAATAAAAAAATTCATGTTAAAACTGGAAAATAAGTGCAAAACAATCCAAAAATCCAACTCAGGCCACTTTTAAACATCATGAAGGTTTAAAAAAAAAAAAAATGAAGAAAATAGTTCGATTAGCATTGAGACAAAACATACAATATTTTTCTTTTTTCTCTATTTTTTTTGGCAGAAACATATAAAAACTATCAGAGCGCACAATGTGACATAACAATAAAAAAGATCAGTGAAAAATGCGTAGAAAATAAAAATGGGAAATCTTCTTTGGTCTACTTGAATAGTTGAATGGCTGTGCACAGAAGACCCCCAACCCATGCCACTTAACCATAGGGCTACAATCCGGGATCCATCCCTCATTGTTTATGCGGGGAGGACAAAATATTAGGGTCTAATATAGTTATGGAAAAAAAAAAAAAAAACATGAACAATATTTCAAATTCCAATTTAGGACTATCAAAATGGCCGTGTGCAAGAATGACAGTTCTCATAGTGCAAGAAAAATTAATTTATACTAAATTTTTTTTGGGTCTAAGCAGCCACTAATAGAAATGATTTGTGAGATGGAAAATCCAAGCAAAAAAATGATAAATAAGTTCTAAATAACTGGCTATTGGTCTTAGGCAAATCATGTTAAACTTCATGGAAGAAATTCATTTCAGAAGCATCTATGTTGAAATTACCGATAAGACATCAGCCATGTTCCAATGTAGTTGTGAAACTAACAACAACAGCAACAGCAGCAACAACAAAATAAATAAATAACTAAAATGGTAAAGCTTCCAAATTTTTTGAGGACCCCCTTTCAAGCTTCCTTAATGACCATGGGTGCGATAAATGAAACTTTTCTAAGAGAAAAAATGTGTGTAAACCAAACAAATGAATCCAAAACAATTACTAATGACGCTGGCTTGCATAAGATATGAAAAACAAATACAGGATCAAAATTGGAAATATAAGTATTCAACGATTCAAATATCCATCTTAAGGGAATGTTTAAATAGTGGGAAAAAATATTTCATAGAAATCTGGTTGGAACTACAAACACAAAAAACTTACTAACAAATATGACCAAATAGTGACATATATATAGGAGAATGTTCATATACATCCATCCCTCACCATAGGGTGAGGGACACTTACATAATTGGAAATATTCATGATCAAAAGAAGAAAAGCCATATATGGTCATATGCAGAAGAGGAATGTTCATGAACAAAGAGGGAAAGCCACCTAAGGATGGATGCACATGAATATTCCTCATATATATATAGCTGTGGATAAATTTTCAGGGTCCCTTAATGCCTTATGTAATAGCCGTGGGTGAAAAAAAAAGAGCCAGTTTTCGAAGTGCAGGATATTGTTCAAATCTCGGTTCCCAAAGTGCAACAAAAATTGTTCAAACCTCGCATATGCATTTTAAAAATCATTAACAAATACTAACTTGCAGTTAATATATATATAGCTTTAAAATAAAAATAACTGCCAAATTGAAAATTTTCCTCAAGCTACCATTGGTTGATGAAAAATTTAGTTTTGCAAGCATCTGAGGCAGGACAGGAGGCATGCAACACCTACTAAGTATGAGGGTCCAAAATACTGACTAGACCCAAAAAAAGGACAAAGAGGCCCTTCGAGGCATACCTAATGGATGTCAACTTTTAATGTCAAAGATCCTTAAACCAATGGAGTCGAGGTGCAAGGTGCAAGATGTAACTAGATGTGAGCCTAAGTATGCCAGGTCCACCTCCAAGAAAAAAAAAAACAGAGAGAGAGAAGACAGAAGGAAATAAGCTTGCACGCACACATGCCTTCTTTTAGAGAGAGAGAGAAGACACAAGGAAATAAGTTTGCATACACACATGCCTTCTTTTAGCTTCTATCATTAGATGATGATGGTAACAAAGATGAAGGGAGAGCTAATATAAACAATATCACTCTTTTCAGCACATGGATGAGATTGAATAAGAACATACAAAAGATGAAAACAGGCAAGCTGCAATGGCCATGCACCGATGCATATGAAAAAATTCATGAAGATGTAACAACTCTTCATGGAATATGGAACCCTGTTGCCAAGATTTATCACTGCACATTACTGTTTCACTCATGCTAGCTATTGATGGACAATTTTAAAACAACAATTGATTGATGATGCAAACAACAAACTATTAGTTAATATTATTGAAGTACTACTGCATCTGTATTCTCGGGGATTCAACTTAAGTTGCCATCTAGAGTTGCAAGTGATTCCTTGAGCAGTCTCTGTGCCTCCTCTCTCCTCCTAAACAAGCACATCAACAACCATTCAAGCAGCATTCAATAGCTAATAGAAAAAACAAACCTGAACAAACAACTCAAGTACAGACTGCTGACAAAATTTGGTTAATGGATCAGAAGAAAAAAGAAGCCACGACAGAGTAATAGCACAATGGTTAGGCACCTTCCATTAAAGAGAATTAGGTGCCATTCAGATTGAGGAGATTAAGGGTCTGCAATCTGCAATAAGCCTTTTCTGCCTCTAGCGGCCATATCAATAAAGGCACAAATGGTGAACGCATATGGGAATTATGCATGCAGAATTGCTGTTTGGGAATGACATATCCATGACAACCATCTACTGGTTTCAGCTTGCCTGAACTGATAATATAATGTTTATGATGATAATAATAAGAATAAGAATAAACAGTAAGACACCAACAACCAAAATGCAGCTTATCAACCAGCCACCAATCACTATCACAAATGATATTATTAATCATTTACAAAACATAAATATAAGACCTAAACAGCAATAGTATAACCTTACTTCAAAATTGTAATAAGGTGATGCTAATATAAAATCTGGCCATTTCATATGTAATAAAGATACAGGGAGCACACACACCTCTTTATGTCTTCTACTGCTTGCTTACGACGTTGTATCTGAAGTTCTAATATGTGAATTAGCGTTGCTCTGGCCTGAGGAGCCAAAAAAAAAAAAATGTTAATTTTAAGAGAAAACTTTAAAAATATAAAGATCTAAAGAGCCAAGAGAGAAGCTCTGCCTGGTGAGGACGCAAAGAATTGAGGAGATGGTGCAAGTTCTTGAATATAAGAGATATATCTTCTACTCTCCGTGCATACTGAGATGGCCTCTCAACAAGAACATCTGCAAGCTCCAAAATATGCAGTTGCAACTCCCTGTTGAGTGATCTCAACTCCTTTTTGAAATCTGGACATAGTAACAATTTCTTATTAACAAGGTAACTCACAAGTCATATTTAACGGGAAAAAAAAAAAACTCATAAGTGGCATGCAAATTTCTTAAAGGCTGTGTGTCTGAAAGAGAAAAACAAACTAATAATAATGGCATGTCCATATAAAATGCAACTGACATTTATTATCCACTAATGAGCAGAACAAAAACCCTAGTGTACAAGGCCATGACGCATTGTTGGGAGGTGAAGCATTTATAAGAACTGAAATGACATGGATTAAAAAAAATCTCCTAACATAAAAGAGACTCTTAAAAACAACTGCCGTGAAGCTTGGTCATTATGTCAGCTTATAAAGGATCAAAATGTGCATGCTAGAATTATATTACATTGACCCATCACAATTAGCACATTAGTACATATTAAACAGTATTTGGTCTCCTTGATGCATTCTAGAGCTCTAGCAGTTGATATTCATCACCTATTATCTAAAATGATGGCCAGCTATAGAATCAGGAAATAAGTTATCCTCTTGATGGATAACACTGGCAGACTTCCCTATTTGATTGGTAAGGATCTGCCACCATGTTGACATACACAGTGATTATTTCTGTCATGTCAACAGAAGGTGAGTAAACACTTATTCCATCACCGTTGGAATTCTACTATTGTTTCCTCTTCTAGTCTACCGCATTGAGAGAATCCAATTGAATGCTATAATCTTAGAGATATTCCCTGAGGGCAGGCTTCAAGGACATCGGTCTCGAAGTTAGAAAACATAACCTTTGAAATAGTAAAGGGATGCAGAGAAATGGAGACAATGAGTGTGGTAAAGAACAGAAGAAATATCTTTCCAAGGAACCATAAAGTGAGGACCTTTTTTTTTTTTTTTTGCTAGATTTATCAACTTCTAGTAGCTATGGCATTGAACAACAGGTACCATTGTAAGAATAAAGATTTGCAATGGAGGAGCATGCCTAAGAACAACCATAGTTAGCAGCCTGGAAATTGGGTTTAGGGCTTTAGACTAAAAGAGTCTTATTAGTAAAACACTAAACAAGCTATCACACAAAATTCCATCTTTCTTACATCTTAATGGAGCTAGAAAGTAAAGCTGTGTAATAAACTTTCTGAATTCATTGTGGGGGAAAACATTCTTCAATTGCTATTCTTTCTGTGATGGGTATTATTGGGCACAGACAGAAACACAAAAATCTCAAATTTGTTGAAGGAATCGAATGCAAAAAAAAAAAAAAAAATTCAATCTTGGGTCATTATCCTAGTCAACAAAAAGAAACCCAATGAAGCAAAGAGAGAGAGAGGGGGGTGAGAGGAAATGAAAAGGAGAAAGAAACATACCAACGTTGGGGCCTTTTGGGTAGAGCTGCCGAACACCTTGCTCTTCCAAGCTCGGGAGTAGATCATCAGTCTATTTGCAAAACAGACCCAAAAAACCAACAGGAACAAAAGACCAAAACCCTAATAAATTTCAGCATGAGAGAGACAAAGAAAGAAGGAATGATATCATCACCAAAACCCTATCTATCTCTATCTATCTGTTGAACTGATTCAATGAAAAAGAACAGCAACATATACGCATATGCATAGATAGAGATATAGAGATATAAAGATACCGTGTAATTGGCTCCAAAGAGAGAGTAGGTTCCATGGATTGGAGGGGGAGGCTCAGGAGCTGATTTAGGGTTTTGATGGTAGTCCTTGTACAGCTTGTAATACGGCGGTGGTGGCGGATACGCTGACGTTGCTGCCATCTCCTTCTTCTTCTTTCCTTCTCCTTCTTCTTCTTCTTCTTCTTCTTGTCGATTTGTAGAAAGAGAAGACTTTACATTACATGTAATTTGGCGGCGTTGCATTTACATTTACAATGATGATGGGCTCAAGTCCAAACCCCCGACCCGACCCAACCCAGGAAGAAAAACCTCAAATGAGTACATCTTGTGAGTACCATTCACAACTCACAAGCATCTATTGTTACCAATGCATGAGACCACTTGTGATCAACTCTATCTCCTCACACTCAACGCCCCCTTGGAATTAACACAAACCCAATTTTGAGTCTCATCCAACTGCCACCCATATTTGGATTAAAATCCCAAAAAAATAAAAATAAAAAATTGTGACTTTTTAAATCATTAAACTTAAGGAGCAATAGATTAAAAGGCTAGGATGATCTAATTAGGTTAATATTTTAAATGCCCTCAGTGTATAACATATCTTTATCCTCCACCTCCTGTGGATTGGCACGACGTTAGGTTGGCCGCACAAGGGGGGAGCTCAAGGATGGTACTCATCGAAGCTCAAGAAAGGGTGGCCTGTTATATAAGTTTGAGCTTATATATATATATATATATAAGATTTTTTCAGGTGAGAACTATTTTCACCATAACTGTGAGAAGTTTAATCCTGAGAAGTTTATTCAGGCTCTCCTAAGTTCAAGCTTAAGATAAGGTAAGCTCAAATGTGTGGTACGACCCACCTGGGAACCCACATGGGGATGGGGGTTAGGGGGATTTTAAGGACTCCTTGTGATCTTCCTCTCTGCAAAAAATCAACCCCAACTGTGACTTCTATTATCTTCATATGGGACTAAAAGTTTAATGGTCAATAGTTTATTCGGATCGATACATAGTCGATCCAATGGCCCCGTAAATTCAGATCTGATCGAAAGTTGGTGGACATGTGCAATTTAGAGGGGTCATGTGTTCGGTCCATTTGGATGGACCAAAGGTGGGCCCCATGAGCTTATGAGATTTTATCCTAAGCTCAAGCGTGTGGTGGGGCCCACCTGGGGACCCACATGGGGATGGAGATGAGGGGGATTTCAAGCACCCCTTGGGATCTGGGATCTTCCTCTATGTGAAAAATCAACTCCAACCATAATTTTTATCATCTTCATATGGGCCCAAAAGTTTAATAGTCAACGGTCCATTTGGGTTGAAACATAGTTGATCCAACGGTCCAGTAAATTCGGATTTGACCGAAAGTTGATGGACATGTGCAATTTAGGAGGGTCATGTGTTTGGTCCATTTGGATGGACTAAAAGTGGGCCCCACAAGCACGAGCTTACGCGATTTTATCATAAGTTTAAGCTTAGAAGAGCCTTGCTCATATGCGGAGAACTTTGTTGTGGGGTCCAATTGTGGGCCTCATTTGCGGATGTAACCAGGGGGGATGAAAAGATCTATGTGAGACCACCCCAAGTATCAAATTCGACCCCAAACCCAAGCCCCTAAACCCTTCATCCGTGGCCCACAAGTTTAATGACTTCATATTCAAAAAAATATCCAACCCTCGATCCAACGGTTCAGTCCATTCGAATGTGTGTCAATCCTTGGGATTAATGACTATCAAAAGGTTCCCTTTTTTTTTTTTTATAACGTAGGGTTCTCAGCCCTTTGGGCCAGAATAATCCCTACGGGCCCAGGAGAGAAAGCCGGGTAAAATTCCCCTGTTGCCCCAGTGTGGTGGAGCAGTTTCGAACCCACAACCTCCGGGTGCAAACCGTAGTCCTAGGCCAACTGAGCTACCCCTCAGGGTTATAAAAGGTTCCCTATTGGTTGCTAGGTTTGGATGTGTTGCTAGTTGGGCTTCACAAAAAAGTTTTCATATAATATGTGAGAACTAGTTCTCACATAAATATTACCCTATATATATTTACCCTATATATATATATATATCTTTAAATATTCGCTTCTAGACCATATGTATTCTATGAGATATGCTAGGTGGACAAACTCTCGGAACCGAACCCTCCTGGGATCCTGTGGCTCTCATGGTCGTCCGGTCCCCAGAGTTTGTCCAAGTCGTTTTTCCCGTATTCTATTTGTATGAGAAAATGACTCTTCAAATGCCGAGGTGTCCTTTCACCGAGAACTTAATCAAATCTCATTGTGGGTCTACCTAAACATCAGTGATTGTGGGGATCACATAAACTATAGTGTGTCGTCTTAAGCTAGTGGACCCACGTAATCCGATTACATGTGTTGGACTTGGATGTAATGGGTACCAAGTATACGGAGACAAAGAAAGGTCGCTTATGGTGCATGATATTCATTTAATTAGTCCCAGGTATTTAAGTTGTGAAAATGAATAATAGCTCTTACTACTAATGAAGTCCCAAGTTCAAGTGTGCTGGCTTTTTACCCACCCCCATGGATTCGCGCTTTTGGACTACAAGCTAATATGAGCAGCCAATACCCATTAAAAAAATTCTCTCTCTCTCTCTCGGCATATGCGCATGCTTTGTGCTGAACAAATATGCTACCTGAATGATTTTTCTCAGATGGTGCTTGTGGTTATGGAGATCTATACATCACTGGCTATCAGGCCCGGCCCTGAGCAGGGGCTGTAAGTGCCCTTGCCCAGGGCCCATTTTTTAGGGGGGCCTATAATTCTGATAAGATTTTTGTATTCCTTGTTTGATGTAGGTGTTATTCTATGCTTGATTAACATTAGACTCTAGCAGTCATTTTATACTATATATTAAAATTTATGCTGTCTTTTGTTTTTAGATTTGGGATATCTTCTTGGGATCTGTTGATTTATACCTGTGGTAGAATGAACAGAATGAGCAGTATAGTAGAAAATGCTCCTACTGACATCACTGATTTAATCATTTTATTTTCTTTTCAATTATTTGGTGGGGGTAGAGCTCATCCAATGGATTCCATTGTCCTAGCATCAATTGACTCATCATAAAATCATCTGAGAGTGCTTATTGCATCACTGATTTGAGCATCCATCAGTGAGGCCCACCAATGATATTTTATGTTTGATGGCTGAAATTCTAGGAGAATCCGGTCTAGTGTTGGGATGATTTGGGGCTTTTTTTATTTACAAACAGATCATCAAGCCTTCAGCCCTTCACCCGTTCTTCTCATCTGTTAGTGGGGCCCACCAATGCTTTTTTATTCCCCATATATGATGCTTAAATTCTGGTTTGAGTTCTCTTTTTTCTTTTTTTTTCTCAAATAATTATACTTGGGCATCATTAACCCATTGCCAATTTTTCACATAAGTGGGGCCCACCAATGATATTATCATATATGATGGCTGAAGAGGCATAACTTTTACTCTTGCCCTGGGCCATGAAAAATTCAGAACCGGCCATGGGCAAGAGTCTCTCTTTTAGAATCCAAACAAGCAATGGGCAGATCCGAACAGCATGAAATGCGGCGCCATCCATCTGGAAGTTTGGCCAAACCTTGTCCAGCTCTGTCCAGTTCTGATCATCTGAATTTTTTTTTTTTTCCATCTCTCCATTTTCTTGTATGTTAAATATATGCAATCCTTTGGTTGTGGCTCAGTGTAAAACTAGCCCTATCAAGTAAAAAGCCCAGGAAAATAAAGATGTATGTATTTCTGTTTCTTGTTTTAGAGAGAAATATTTGAACTTCTCTCTGCACATCAGCCAATGTCCTTAGAAATCATATCATAGATATTGTCTCGTGTCTTCAAAAATGCCAATTGGACTGCAATGCTTGTGGGTGGTTGTGATGACGCGCCACCATGGACTAGCTCTTATGGGCTAGAGGATAAAAATTGAAAATGAACTATCATCAAATCTCCTACTTGAAATAAGTCTGGCACTCCAGTTCTATCTGCATTGTGTTATGATCCAATCCATAATATAACACAGAACAAACTTGTAGTACGTAAAGCTATGAATTGTCGCAAAAGAACTTTACTACTCTGGCTCACCACTCTTCCTACAATGCTCACGTTGAGAGTATCTTCCCAGGAGGCAAATCCAAATCCAGAGTCCCTCGGGATGGAAATAACGAGATCCTAACATCATTATCCCCTTCATCAACTTCTCATCTGCCCTCTTACCATTTGCAAATTGCTTTCTCCATCTGAAGTCGACACTGCGCTGGGAGAGTCCATGGGCATGAGAAATTCCTGCTTTACAATCAAGCCACATTTCTTTTAATCTCCAAGTACTCACTAACTGTGATGGGCAGGACACCTATTCTTCCCTGAAGATCTCCACATGAGGAAAACTGGTATAATGCCTTGGAACATATTCCATCAGAGAATATGAAAAGAATACCAGATGGCTTCTAAAACCAGAAGGTAAGAAGACACAACGGAAGAGACGGTTTCTGAACAAGTCAGGGTTTGGTTTGGTTTTTGACTTCTAGAATATGAGAACATGAAGTTGCAGGTTCAAGTCATATACCAATGAACAAAAAATAATCTGGAGATCGTCCAGTTTTAATAAGACCAAAATAGAGGCAATTCTGGGAACTTTATGCTTTGTCTTAAATCACAATCTATTGGTTGTGGATTCTTTTCTATTATAGTGTAAGCTGACTTGTGGGCGAAAGAGCATTGCTTATAAAACATTATGGGGATGAAAAGGCAATTCTGACTGCTCTGGGAGGCCCCAAGGATGAACTCACGCAGATGCCAAAAATGTTCTTTGGGCCACAAGCCGCGTTGGCAAATTTCATCGAAGCCTTTACCCAATACAAATAATGAAAGAAGAAAAATTACATTACAAATGTCCTATACAAAAATAGCCTTCCCAATCCTCTCTTTTCAGACATACTGAGGGAAGAAAATCAGAACAGGGAAAGAAAGGCACCACAGAAACTACAAAGGTTCCCAACAAAAACAGAAATATGCTACACGCTGAGAACAACATAAGTCAGATAAATGAAAATGAAAGACTAAAATAGTATAGCCATTAGCCAGCATCAGCTGGTCTTTCAGACCCTGCTGGAGCCAGAAATCCAACTTTGAGCGTCTTAACAACTTATTATGCGGGCATAGAGATGAGCTGAGACAACTACAGAGACTGGTTTCAATAAGTTCTATTGAAATATGAGTCATTAATAAATAATTTACATTCTAGTCCTTATCACCAAGAAAATTCAGGCATAGAAAATTGCAGAGACCCTGTCGCACTTTGAACTAGGACATCAAACATGAATCATCCAAACTATTTGCAGCGATAACAGTGATGAAAGACGACACAGCTGCATTCAACCAAATAGATTAACCTGAGGAATCCTGTGATATGACTGTTCAATCCCACCAGCATACCATCAGACTTCATTAGCACAACATATCTAGATATGGAACTTAATGTCATCCCCAACAGATAAAACCAGCTTGTGGGGGATGTGAAAGAGTCCGCAAGCATGCAATTAGCAAGCTCATTGTACACAGAAACCAAAAATCCAATAGGCAAAGAAACATATGACAGCACAGAACAAGCAAGAAGATTGACAGCTGGATAGCAGGATTACATGCTGCACTATCTGCGCATGACACGGTTGCGTTCCCGTTTGCGGAAACGCTCAAGCATGAATTCATCTGTAGCTGCTTGTCTCCGTCCTGCTGCATCAGTGGTACTTGTATCAGTAGATTTAGTGTCCTGTGAAACTCTGTCCTTATACAGTTCAGGATGCTCTGCATGTAAAATGATTTATAGTTAAAACAGCATATCAAGGAAATAGAAAAGCTATTTATAGAACTATAAAGCATAGCAAGGGAAACATGACATGGCGATTTTATGGTTCTAACTGAAATTCAAGTCCTGACTCACATTTCTGTTGGTCTGTAGCTGGCTGATATCTTCACTAAAGGGCCGACTCGGCATTGGTTAGCAAATTGATGCTCGTTGTAGCTTCCAATTAAGCTCTCTCTCTCTCCTCTCTCTCTCTCTCTCTCTCTCTCTCTATATATATATATATATATATATATATATATATAGGGAGATGCTCTCACCTTATTATGAGAGATAAGGTGGGGGCCCTCACATCTATTTCTAATGCCAACAACTTAAATGTGAGGGCCCCCACTCCTATCTCCCATATAAGGTGAGAGATATCTCTCATAGAAGCATCTCCCATATATATATATATATATATATATGGGTAATATTCAGGTAGGAACTGTTCTCACATATTATGTGAGAACTTTTTGTGGGGCCCAATTGTGGGCCCCATTTGGGGATGGGACAAGGGAGGACGGAAAGATCTACGTGAGACCACCCCAAGTATCAAGTTTGACCCCAAACCCATACCCCTAACCCCTTCATCTGTGGCCCACAAGTTTAATGACTTCATATTTAAAAAATTATTCAACCCTCGATCCAACGGTTCAGTCTATTTGAATGTGTGTCAATCCTTGGGATTAGTGACTATAAAGGGGTTCCCTATTGGTTGCTAGGTTTGGATGAGTTGCTAGTTGGGCCCCGCAAAAAAGTTCTCATATAATAGGTGAGAACTAGTTCTCACTTGAATATTTCCCTATATATATATATATATATATATATATGGGGAAGTTTCAAATGCATCTATCCCTCACCATAGGGTGAGGGACACTTTCCTTTTTGCACATGAAGACAAGGAAGTGTACCTCACCCTATGTACTTGAAAAGTAACTTTTGTACTTGAAAATTCCCAATTATGGAAGTGTCCCTCACCCTATGGTGAGGGACACTTACATGGGTTTCATTCTTTGCACATGAACAATCTTTTTCTGCATATTACCATATATGACTTTTCCTCTTTTGCACATGAATATTTCCAATTATATAAGTGTCTCTCACCCTATGGTGAGGGATGGATGCACATGAATATTCTCCTATATAAATAAATAAATATATATCGATTAAGAGCTCACAAAAAGGACGTTTGGAAAAAAAATCATTTTAACCACTTGTTTTTAAGGCTCAGTCACAACATGGTCCATGCGGAGCCCTTCGAGCCCCATTCATCTCTCTCTCTCTCTCTCGATTAAGGGCTCACAAAAAGGATGGTTGGAAAAAAACCATTTTAACCACTTGTTTTGAAGGCCCAGTCACATCACGGTCCATGCGGAGCCCTTTGAGTTCCATCCCCCCATGTAAATATTGACATTAAGCCAAGTGGGGCCCACGGAACTTACAATGCAAGGAGTTCGGTGATTCTCATATAAGGAGTACAACCACTTTGCTTATTAATGCCGGAATAAGTTCCACAATTATTTTAAGGGTTTTGAGCATATTATTTCAGAGTGCTAATGGCAACCTCAAAACTGGAATCCTTGCGCAATAAAAAGAAATTGTAGATATTCAAAATCCCTCCATAGTAACATCAATCCAGTGACAAATAAGGCAGATAAAATGACAAGAAGAACATAAAAGATATATATCAATATATTAATGTGTACAATGTTAAACATGTTTAGGATATCAAACATTAATCAAGGATGTTATATGAACATATAGAACAGATTCATGGAAAAAAAACCAACAAGAAAATCAAAATTTTGTATAATATATGAAGATATGCTACACAGCTACAGTAAAATCTAGCGAAAAGCAAAAACAAGTCACAGTTTATTTTTCTCGTTAAATCCAGATAACTAAGTGCAAATATTCATATAGGGATGATCAATATTGACATACAAAGATGTAAAGAGATTTATTTTTTTTTAAATCAAATAAAAAAAGATAGTTTACAGTGTGAAGATACCAAACTGGAAAAACCAGCCACATTGACATTACTGGAAAAACCAGCCACATTGACATTATTTTCTATATATCCAATAAAAAAGTTAGATAAGAGTTAGTAACTATCACATGAAAATGTCGAGAGAAAAAAAAAAAAAAAAAACACTCCACATGGCACAACCAGATTTTCTGCAGATTTCAAAGCTGGAAAAGGAGCAACAGTAAACAATTTATTTTGTTTTCTTTAAATCCAAAACAACGGAAAAATGAAAAGAATTGAACATGGTCATCTGAAGTTGCATGGCTATAGATGAGATTCATAAAAAATTTAAAAAAAATATAAGATGAACTCAGAAAAATATAAGATGAACATAAAACCTGATGAAGAGTCACGTGGTTGAATGGTGGATCAAGGTCCTTACCCTTAAAATCTACAAAACTTCGTATTCTAATCCTATTAGGAGTAGCTAATGTGAATCTAATTTCTCCAAATAGAAATACAAAAAATAAGTTCAAAAGAAATTAAAAAATTGCTAAAATACGTCGGGCAACCATTTATATTCTTTTGCATCTGCGAATCGCACAAATCATGCGATATTTATTTGAATACAATTTGCATATGGGATTCTTGTCATTTTGTTGGCCCAGTGTCCCTTTCTGAAGTATGAATCTGGACAGAGAGGGGCTCTATGTCATGAATCTATCTGTCACACATGTTCATGTGTCTCTCAATATTGTATCTCTTTTTTTGATAATGCTCAATATTGTATTTATTAAAAGCCACTTCTTCGTCTTTCAACAGAAAAATTCCACCACTTTATCCCAACCCTCTTTCGTGTCTTCTCTCAATGTTCATGTGTAGTTGTACTTCTTGAAAACCAATTCTTCGTTTATCAACAGAAAAAATTCCTCCCCTTTATCCGAGCCTCCTTCACACGTCTTCCCTAATTGACAACTGCCTACTCTACTCACTTAACATGATAAATAGTCTACAAATGATGGAAAAAGAGATAATCCAGAACCTCCACTGACACTTCCACAGCTACAATTGAAAATGACATAGTAGATTCATTTTCTCCTCTCTGGTGCTCCTCTCATATATCTAGACTCCAATCAATAACTTTGAGGATGTGGATAAATATTTAGGAACGGCCTGAAAATCCTTAGGATGGAATGGCCTGGCCAATAGGGCTCACCTAGAAGCATGAAAAAAATAATAGTCCCTTAGAACACCATATCATTTTTGCAGTCCATAACATGGTCATCTTACCAGGTTCTATCATAACAAATTACAGAGAGATATAAAATGAAAAAATACAAGAGCACGTGCCTAGTAATCTCAAGACACAATTTCAGACAAATAAAGTCACGCCTTAAATCGGAATGTTTGATTCAAGCTTACAACCGTAAGGGGCTGCCTAAGTTTATTCTCAAGGGAAATAGATGGAAATGAAATGGTGAACATCAATGGAGGGTTGTATTCCTCTACTTGTGCAAAAGAATTTTCAGAAGGTAGAAATTCATCGGTTTTACACCTGAAGCTTTCTGCCAGGAAATAGGAAGATGAGGCAAACAGATCAAACAATCCAAAATGGCTATTTTCATGGATTTCCGTGTGAAACAGCCCCAACAATCCCTAACATCTCTCTTGGTTAGCAGGGTTTTTCCAAATGTGTTATGGAGTCCATTTTGAAAGAAACAATAACAAAGTAGAGAAGGGACAAACTGCATAAATTTAAGTGAAGAAAAGATTTGGTTACTGCATCTGTCATAAGTCACAAGAATTAAAAGAGGGTAACATAGTAATATCTAGCCAACCTCTCCGAAGTTTTTCTGCATAGTCTCGGCCACGCTGGAAATAATCTGCGCTATAACTTGAGGGAATGCTCACATCTGTTCTTGTCCGGCCTACAAGCCTCTTTTCTTGCAACAGTTTTTTGGCAGCTTCTGTTTCTTCAATATTTCTTAGCTTGAATCTGTGCATGTTATATAGCATTCAAAAATAAACAAAAGAATAATAAAAAGGAAACCAAAAAACGAAAAATAGAAAAGGGACTTAGTGCATAAACTCCAAGAACCCACGAGTCTTGCAGGTCCATGAAGTTACCATAACAGCTTTAATTATTAGGGTCACTGTATTGAACACCTTGCAATTCTAATATATTAATTAAGTCTTTCGTGGTATTTATGTTACATAGGTTAGATCTAACCTGGACCAGATCCATGCCTGACACAATAGAATCCATACCTATCTAGGATTATGGCCCAACTTACACCCAAACCAGACCCAACCCTCACCAAAGGCATTTACAGTCCTACTTTTCACATCGTCAAGTTACATTTTCTAACAGCATCAATGTTGCCTATGGGTGCTGTCAATGTACCTTTAGGAATTTTAACAACTAAAGAAAACCCATTGTGCTTTTACAGTAAGCCAAAAGGTTAAGAACACCTAAAATATAACCTTCACTCTCCATAATATGTATTATATACATACACACACATTCAACATTGAACAATTATTTTCATGTATAGTCATCAAGAAATATCACTGCCACCTTCGCATATATCATCCAATTCATGTTGAAGGCTTATTTAATTTCAATATTATCAAAATCTTATGATTCGTATCCCGAATCCTACGATTCATATAGAATCCCAAGGAAAACGATTTGTATCTCTACCATGAATCCCATTTCTTAGTTAATATTAAGATTCAAGTGTGAATCTAACGATTCAATACTTTTTTTCATCGAATCTTACTATTTATATTCAATATTGAAAAATTATTTCCATGAGTAGTCATTCAAGAAATATCACAGACACCTTTGCTAGTATCATCCAATTCAAGTTGAAGGCTTATTTAATTTCATTGTTGTCAGAATCTTACGGCTTGTATCCCAAGTCCTACGATTCGTATCGAATCCTAAGGAAAATTATCCGTATCTATGTCATGAATCCCATTCCCTAGTCAATCTTAATATTCAGGTGTGAATCTTACAATTCAATATTTTTTTCATCGAATTTTATGATTCAAGCAATTCAGCAAAGTGAAAATAGCCACAACCAAGGGTTCATATTAGTAATCTTTTGCCCTTTTATCTTTCTTTCTTTCTTTTCATTGTATTTGTATTGCTATGGACAGAGAATGGATGGATTATGAATAACTACTTTTAAAAAAAAAAACTTTATAATAAAAATAAAAAATATTATAATTCACAATATGATTCGATTCATGCCCTTGAACGATTTGCGATATGATTTTGATTTTCAAAACAATGTTTAATTTCAATAATTTCTTCTTTTTTTCCCCTTCTTTATTGTGGATTGGTAACATGAGTTTAACTCTCAACCTTACAGTTGAGACAATGAGCACCTTTTTCTTAATGGTGACAATGAGAACCTTCCTAATGTAGGACAATGAGCACCTTCCTAATGTGCTAAAGGCTTTTTATTCTTTTGGTTTCATCGGTAATATGACTCAAACTACTACTGCTACTAGTACTGCTACAATTATACAAGTTTAAGATTTAAGTTTCGGCGTGCGTCACTACACTTGTTGAATGCCTTAGCTCTTGTTGAAGGATTATAATAAGGGAAAAATCAATGAGAAATGCAAAATGACAGCTCGTGACACAGTGAAAAGCACTCACAATTGCAACCTTGAGGTTGTGGGTTCAAGTTATGTTATTGTTAACCATAAAAAAATGTGGAATCAAAACAGCCATAAAGAACCAGAAATAATTTTAAAAAATAAAGAATTAAAGAAAACATACTCAATGGGTAGCTGCACTTCTGCTATCCCTGTAGTCCACTGAGTAGAACTTTCCTCTGAGTTCCTCTTTTTCACCTGAAAACAAAGAACTTGGAAATTCACAGTAATGTACAGAGATGGCAGTTCCACCCACTCAGGCTTGCAGTACCAACCATAGTTTATAAACAAGTAAATCATACAACTGAAAATACAAAAAGTGATTTCATAAAACAAATGGCTGCCTGTCTGTGATGCAGATCAGGCCACAACCATAAAAGAAGACCATGAAGAACATGAGATTGTATTTTGGCCCAAGCCATAGCATTTTTAGAGGGATTAGATTGAGGCCATGGAGCTCTAAGTTCTAACACATGCAAGGACCAAAAAAACCTATAGGAGTTCTCCTATTTTTAGGTTGAGCTGCAGTTCCTTTCTTGCACCTGGAACTGCATCAGCCATAGGAGTGTAACCATGACATGCAGGTGTGTTCGTGTATGCATTACTAAGCATGCGGCTGTAATGTGTGATACAATAGAGTTTACCAATTAGTAATTGAAGAATACCGAACTCAATCAGAAAGTTTTTTTTTTTATCATAGATGTGAAAGTTGAATTCATGATGTGAGGGCCATCCCCAGAACCATGCAGATTGGCAGCTACAAAAGGCAAAAACAAAGGAGAGAGGAATTACAGGATTTAAGTTGTTCAATCAATTATGACAGGGCAAATTTGAATAGAGTAGGACAACGCAGGGAGCTAATGACCTATCTAGGAGTTCAGTGAAATAAAACAGTTTGGCAATACTTTGATCTTGGAATAGAGGGAATTGGGTATGGACATGCATAGGCTGGGCCAGCCTGAGCCCTGAATGTAATGGACTGAATTTGGGCACTGTTTTTAGACCCATCGGCTATACCTCAGACTTCATTTTCTGCCCAGATTACTATATGGGCCGGCCTTGGCCTCTAGACCCTTTAAAGCCAAGGTAGCCCAACATATTCAATACAAGATGTAAGCTTTTTGTAAATGGGATGAATCGGGGCCTGAGTTTAGTTTCGACCATGAGATAAATCTGGGCCTGAATATTTGGCTGATAATTAAGTGAGCTGGGCTTGGATAAGCTTTGGCCCGGCTTGAATGGGCCCATGGACACTCCCCTAAAGCTAGTGATGGTATAAAGTGTGAATAAAATTTTAGAGGTTGACACTGTTCTACTGTGGGAGACAGTTGATGTGGTTAAGATTCCAACTAAACATCAACAGGCAATATAGACTGAGCATTCCAAAGGAAGGCAACAAAAATAATGAGTAAAACAATGAGGTGATGTAAAAGTATCTGAAAACAGATGCACAGCACACCTTAAGATGCTCTGGAATAACATACAATTCATCCTCTGCACGTTTTAAATCATTATCAACTGGATTTGCAGCATCAATGTTCTTGCCTCGCTTCTTTGCCAATTCTTGTTCAACATAATTCAACCTGTTAAATGAGAAAAATGTGTTAGCATCCATATTAAACAGTCCAAAGATCTCCAAAAAATTATCAAAGCATATAGTAATTATACTTTTTTGAGAGATTTATAATTTCTCTACATAGATCAATGCCAAAAAAACAATCACTATATTAAAACTTAAATCAGTCAAGAGCGGCACCATATGATGAGACTTCCAGCAACTAACGACTGTGGTATCTCACTAACTACTTTTTTTCTATATAAAAGATGCATCTCACTAGCAACTTGCCAAAAAATAAGGAAAACTTTTTCCATAATTTATACCTCATACTTAAAATTTTAATTTAGCCCCTACTTTTTTTTATAACAGTATATTTTATTTCCACAAAAAACAACAAAGAGTACAAGCAAAGAAGCCAACGAAACTTTGCCAAAACGCAAACTTAAAGAGAAAACGAAGAAAAAGAAAACACTAGACATCAAACAGAATAGAAGAGCGTAACACTCCCACTTTAGCAAGAGCATCTGTCATGACATTTGCCTCCCTGTGTGTAACGACCCGGATCTCCCCATATGATATTGTCCTCTTTGGCTCATGCAGCTCGGGCCCCATGGGCTCTGGCCCAATCTTGCCTCAAGGTTTTGTTTTTGGAGCCCATTAAGCTCCAAAATGCCTCATACTAAGTCACACGGTGTCCTCCATATTAGCTCAGTCTCTGGGCCTAATCCCCCACCCTCATAGGAGAGCCGCCCTCAGCTCTGATACCACTTTGTCACGACCCAAATTCCAGGGCCCCGTCGGATATCCGGATCGTGATTTTTAGCAATATTCACCATGCATTCATCAAATAGTTTCCACAAGGAATCAGGCATTTAGTTCAAAATATCATTCTAATTAAATCATAAATGTCCAATAATATCAAATAACTTTGAGTAATCAAAAGTTCATATTCTAACTCAGGTCAAGATAACCTAAAACATTTAATGAAATTCCCTAAACAAGGTTAATCCCCTTATCAACTAATTTAACTTTTCTCGTTCTCTCCTGTCAGCCACACATTCCAAAATCGACGTGCTAAACGCCAATTCTGCTCTGGCCCACTCGCAATAAAATTACCTGAAGGAGGCAACACAACATCAGTATTACTAGTTAATGAATTTTCCTAATTACACAAATAGTATACAACATAATATTACATAACCAATAAATCTGAATCAATAGGTCAATTACCACTAAAAATACATCCATATACATATTCGTGCCCATGCACATTACCACGCCTCAAAGGCCTATTGTATACATGTATACCGGTCATCATGACCCTGTCTCATCAGACACGTCCACTAAGGACCAGCCAACACAATGGCCAATCACGTCCACTAAGGACCAGCCAGGTTTAGCCCGAATTAATTCAGAGAATAAAAGACCATCAACGAGATGACAAGGCATTGGTGGAAATCTTCGATAAAATGGACAATAAGCCGGACTTCTCCGTGGTTAGTGGCGTATTATATTTCCAAGGCAGACTTTATGTCCCAAATATTCGGGAAATCAAAGATGAAATTTTGAAGGAAGCACATCACACAAGATATACTATCCATCCGGTGTGCACCAAGATGTATCAAAATTTAAAAATCAGATTTTGGAGGATCGGCATGAAAAATGATGTTACGGAGTTTGTCGGACGTTGTTTTACCCGTCAGCAAGTAAAGGCAGATCATAGGAAGCCGGGGGGATTACTACAGCCATTACCTATACCAAAATGGAAATGGGAACATATCACTATGGATTTCATTTCAGGATTTCCCAGAACCTCAAGATAAAATGAAATAATTTGGGTAATTGTGGATCAATTGACCAAGTCAGCTCACTTCATACCATTGAAAAGAAGAACTACAATGGAACACCTGGCCAAAACATATGTTCGAGAAATTGTGAGGTTGCATGGCGTACCAGCATCAATTGTATCTGACAGGGATACTAGATTTGTCTTGCAATTTTGGAAAAGCTTACAAAGGGCTATGAGTACTAAACTGAATTTTAGCACAACATATCACCCCTAGACAGACGGGCAGACGGAAAGAACAAATCAAACACTAGAAGACATGCTTAGAGCTTATGCTATAGATTTCAGAGATAGTTGGGATGAGCAATTACCGCTGGCAGAGTTTGCTTATAATAATAGCTATCACTCGAGCATCCAGATGGCTCCTTTTGAGGCCTTGTATGGCAGAAGCTGCCGTTCTCCGATTTGTTGGGAAGAAGTGGGCGATAGGCGGATATTAGGCCCTGAATGGGTGCAAACTTCTACAAAGAATATTAAGAAAATCAAGGACAGATTGAAGACTGCTCAGAGTCGCCAGAAGAGTTATGCAGATAAACGTCAAAGAGAATTAGAATTTGCAGTAGGTGACTCAGTTTTCCTAAAAGTTTCACCAACAAAAGGAGTGAAGTGATTCGGCAAAAAGGGAAAGCTAAGCTCAAGATACATTGGACCCTTCAAGATTACAGGGCGCGTGAGCAATGGAAACTCTTACGAATTGGAACTACCACCACGGTTAGATGGAGTTCATAAGGTGTTTCATGTATCAATGTTGAAAAAGTATGAACCAGACCCATCTCATGTGCTAAATCTCAAGCCAATGGATCTATAGCCAGATTTATCCTATGAGGAGCGGCCCGTTGCAATTTTAGACACAAAGGAAAGGGTGCTACGGAGGCGAACAGTCCGACTAGTCAAGGTGCTATGGACACATCACGATCCAAAGGAGGCTACATGAGAGATCAAGGACGATGTTCGAAAGAAGTACCCGCATCTTTTCGATACAAGTATGTTTTAAATTTGGAGGACCAAATTTCCCAAGGAGGCGAGTATGTAATATCTTGAGATACCTGGGCCCAAAATTAGTTTGGCCCAGGTAGGAACCTTAGTTGTTTAACCTTTTTTTTTTTAATTAGAAGTGTCTCACGCGGAAGGTTTTGGAAAGGGGAGGAGTTGCTAATTAGGAAGTATGAGAGGGCTAGGACTCTATCTCCTCTTTATATATAGACAACCAACGAGACCTTCTTTGTAGTATATACTTCTCCTTTTTTGTTTTGAGAGAAATCTGAGAGAGAAAGTTGGTAACTGGAAATCTAGGGGAAGAGGAAGAAGCCAATCAGTCGGAAGACGATCATTGGATGTCCTATTCGCGCCCGCACATTGCAAACGCAACGATCGCGTACCAGAGGTGAGTGAATCTTCTTGGTTATTGTCTAAGTGATGATATGGATGTTGGTATCAGAAATTGTTGAGTGATGTGTATTGGAAGTGCACTGGATGACAACTAGAAGTCATTGACTTGAAGTAAATCAATATGTGAATTGCAAACTTGTTGATTAATGTGGTACTCTGTCAGTATGGAGTTTCAATAAAAAAAATACCCATCGTTTGGGCATAAAATTGAAGGAAACAGGAGCCTGACGAGATTACTCATGAATAGAAGATGGGGTTGTGGGACCCTGTGGCCCACCAGATGGAAAATCTGGTCCATGGATCATGAGGTGGACCCATGGGCGACCCAGACAGTTCTGGTCCCATAGGGATTAGGCCCCGATGGGGCCACCATCCATAAGAATAAAGTATGAGGCGTGGTTGAAGGAGAAACAGGGCAGTTGGTCGACGCCTTCACTGGGACCCACTGCTTGACCTAATCAGAGATCAGAACCCTACATCCTGTAGGAGACTGATGGTCGACCCTAGTGATGGTGGACTCCTGCATAGTGGGCCCCATCCGCAGTATATCCAATAGTCATCAAAATCCCAGACATGACTTGTGGAGAAAAATCCAGTTTGTGACAACAAGGGTTGTGAGACCACTGGGCCCACTTGATCATTGATCGATACCCCCCATCTTGAAGAGGTCCCAGGGATGACCTATTTAGTGATGGTCCCACGTGGAATGGGCCCCATCTACCCCATCATCCTATAGCTTCAAATTAATGAGGCGAGAAGGGTTATTTTGAGGATATGTTTTTATCAATGGGACTGTCGGGCCCAGAAGGACTATTTATTGATAAATCTGAACCATGTGTTGACATGTGGGACCCTGGGCGACCTTGGAGGGCAAGTCTAATCTTGCACTAGGACAGTGGAGCCCACTGTTTGATGTACCCTCAAGACTGGTTGGTCGTTACTATTATTTAGAGGAATTATGTACCTTATACTAACTGTGTAGTTGTATTGAAACTACTCATGACTCTTCTGTTGTATATTACATGTTATAAAACTCTTGTTTACCTGAGGATTAATTCTGTGAGAATTCTGGATTTGGGTTAATGATGGACAGGGTAAGTCACCTCTAAACCATCAATTACTAGTTAAGTCTAGATGGGGGCAATGATAAATCTGGATGGTGTTAGACTTGGGCCAACACTGCTTTCATGTGTGTTCAGTTATATTATTTCATGTTCATGTCCTGGATGTTATGTGTTTGTGAGATATTGTGCACTGGGTCCCAGACTTGGGATGTTGGACTTGTATCCGGATGATTGATGGCCGTTGTAATGGCTGGTCCTTAGTGGACGTGAATGGCCATTGTGTTGGCTGGTCCTTAGTGGACGTGTCTGATGAGACAGGGTCATGGTGACCGGTATACATGTATACAATAGGCCTATGAGGCGTGGCAATGTACATGGGCACGAATATGTATATGGATTTATTTTTAGTGGTAGTTGACCTATTGATTCAGATTTATTGGTTATGTAATATTATGTTGTATAGTGTTTGTGTAATTAGGAAAATTCATTCACCAATAATACTGATGTTGTGTTGCCTCATTCAGGTAATTTTATTGCGGGTGAGCCAGAGCAGAATGACGTTCAGCACGTCGATTTTGGCATGCGTGGCCAACAGGAGAGAACGAGAAAAATTAAATTAGTTGATAAGGGGATTAACCTTGTTTATGGAATTTTATTAAATGTTTTAGGTTATCTTGAACTGAGTTAGAATATGAACTTTTTTATTACTCAGAGATATTTGATATTATTGGACATTTATGATTTAATTAGAATGATATTTTGAACTAAATGCCTGATTCCTTGTCGAAATTATTTGATAAATGCATGGTGAATATTGCTAAAAAATCACGATCCGAATATTCGACAGGACCCCAGAATTTGGGTCATGACACTGTGAAACATGATGAAATGAGGCTCCAAGCTGTTTAGCAATATCCTGCACTTCCTTTACCAAATTTGTCAGTCTCCAAGGATGAGAAGCCTTTTTAGAACCCCACTAAATAGCTGAATAAGAATCACCTTCAATAATTGCATTGTAACTCCCCAAGCTGAGCAACTCACGACTACCAATCAACATAGCATAGACTTCAGTTGCATTAGCATTCATAGACTCCATAGGCCCATAATAGTTTCTAATCACCCTGCCCTCACAGTCTTGAATTACCCCACAGATTTCACCTTTTCGGATATCATGAAAATAACTACCATCAAAATTCAGCTTAAGGACACCAGCAGGGGGACTCAACCAAAGAACTTTTCACACTACTTTATCATGCCAACGTCCCTTCATGAAAAGATCCCAAGATCTATTAAGATCATCAAGAGAGACGTCAACAAACTCCTGACGCTTACTAACCCATTCAGACACTGTCCAAATAATAGATTGAGTAAGCTCCATTACTAATTTACTTTGATTGCAGAAGACTTTGTTATTCCTTTCCCTCCAAAGTTTCCAACAAGTAGCATAAAGAATTGCCTTCCATAAAAGCTTTCCACGAACAAATTTGGTAACTAAATGCCATTGAAGAAAAAGATCTTCAACCGTCTTTGCCATGACCTAATTCACATCAAACAGATTAATAAGAACAATCCAAACTCTGTAAGCAAAAGGTCAATGGATGATCAAATGATTCACCAATTTTTCATCTCTCAAACATAAAGGACAACCGTTAATTATAACATGATTCCTTTTTCGCAAATTATCAATAGTTAGAATTTTTTGTACTTAGCGAATCCAACGGAGAGCCAAAACTCTAGGTGGGACATAGGAAACCCAAAAGTTGTGCCAACCTTCCATTCTAACATCCGATGCAGACAAAACCTTGCAAAAAGATTTAACTGAAAAAAAGACCTCTAACATCTGGCTTCCAAAGCCTAACATCGGTTTTGCCACTTGATAAATAATACTAATCAAGACAAGTAAGTAAATGAACAACATCAGCAATTTCAATATCTATCAAATTTCTTCGAAAAGAAAAGTCCCAAACCACTCCCTTCTCCATTGAACAAAAATAATTGAACAAAAAAAATCTGAAACTAGAGCATGCTTCCTCAAATCCAAAGAGTATAAAGAATGAAACTGATCGTGCAAATTGGATTGCCCACACCATTCATCATGCGAAAACCTCACCCGACTGCCATCATAAATCCTGTAACGAATCCACTTATCAAACTCTATCTTAACAGTAGACTTCCAAAAACCAGAAACGTTATAAGTTTGACCAGGCACACACCAACCATCATTATCCAACCTATACTTGCGAGAGAGGATCCTTTTCCACAACCTGTTACCTGGACCCCCCATCCTCCACAACCATTTCCCCAATAAGGCTTTATTAACCTTCTCAATTGACTGAATACCTAAACCACCTTGAGCTAAAGGATTACAAACAATCTCCCACTTCACTAGATGATACTTCTTTCTCTCAATAGAATCATTCCAAAGGAAATCCCGTTGAATTTTTTCAATCCTCCGCACAACATTCATTGGACATAAGGATAGAAAGAAAATAAATCAGAATGCTAGAAAGCACTGATTTAATCAAGGTTATGCGAGCTCCCATAGATAAATACTTACCTTTCCATGAGCTTAATTTTTTCTCAACCCGTTCCACCACAGAATCCCACAAAGATTTCTTTGGTATCCCCAAACATAGGGCCCGTTTGGTAATTAACTAGTTATAGTAAAGTAAAGTGAATCTAGACAAGAAATGACAATGGGTCATATCAAAAGTACACAATTTCAAAATTTCCTCCGAATTTTTCAAAAAAAGTCAAAAAAGCAACCTCCTTTTTCCACTAAAAAAAAAACCTCCACTTTTCTATACAAAAAGTCAAAAAGAATCCATACCAAACAACTAAAAACAAAACACCATCATAACACCTTATATTTTATTCTCTCTTGATTCGATGCTTCACCTCACCATACTTCAAATTCACCCATACATCCAAATAGGCCCTAAAGGCAACCCCAAATACCTTGAAGGAAGTTTTCTAGCATTACAACCAAAAATATTAGCAAAGAAATCAACCTGACTGAGATCCATCTGCACCCTAATAAACTCACACTTTTCATAGTTAATTTTCAATCCCGATCGCAATTCAAACCATTTCAAAATAATTTTCAAATTATTCACTTGGGCCAAAGAAGCATTAAAAAAAAATTAAATAATAGTATCATCCGCAAACTGTAAATGAGTTACCTCATGTGCTTCATTATCAACAAAGAATCCAGAAACAAGCTTCATATGATTGGCTCTCTCCAGCAATCCATTTAAAGCTTCTACCACAATAACAAAGAGCATCAGAGATAAAGGATCTCCTTGTCGAATACCTCTAGTACTTTTAAAATAACCTTACGAAAAGCCATTCACCAGAACTAAAAAATGGGCAAATGACACACAACTATGAATCCGCTGACGCCATTTCTTGCCAAACCCCATTCTTTCCATCAAGTATTGAAGAAAACCCCAGTCCACCATGTCGTATGCCTTTTCAAAATCCAATTTGCAAACTAAACCAGGACAACATTGACGATTCCTTGAATCAATGCACTTGTGGGCAATCAACACACTATCTAAAATTTGACGACCATCCTAAAATGCTCCTTGAATATTTGAAATGATGTCTGGAAGCACCATCCTTAACCGTATAGCCAAAACCTTCGCAAGGATTTTATACAGACTCCCAATCAAACTAACAGGCTTTTAATCCCTAAGGGAGATAGCTCCCTCTTTTCTTGGGAATAAAGCAATGAAAGAAGCACCCAACTCACTTGTTACGACACCATTATCATGGAATTCATTACAGAAGATAAATAGATCATCTTCTAGTAAATCCCAAAAGTGTTGAAAAAACACTATAGGAAAACCATCTGGACCCAAAGCACAGTCACCACCAAGATCAAAAACAGCTTGTTGGATTTCATCTTTAGTAAACCGCACTTCTAAAGCCATTGGGTTGGAGAGTTGTCTAAAAGGAATCCCATCAATCCTTGGTCTCAACTTCATATCTCCTATATATAATTGACGAAAAAAGTGAACAATCTCTCTTTGAATATCAGCTCTACTTTCCCACATTCTTCCTCTAGCAGAAATGACATTTATACAATTAACACACCAATGAGCATTAGAAATCGCATGGAAATACTTTGTATTCCAGTCTCCTGCCTCTAACCACTTAATTCTTGATCTTTGCTTCCATTTAATCTCTTCCTGAAAAATCATCTTGCAAAGATCTTTTTGGAGTAAAGATCTATTGACACGATCATCTTCCAAGAGAATCCTGTCTTCTTCTTTGACATCTATAGACTGAATATCAGCTAACAAGCAGTTCTTTCTAGCCTCAATACTCCCAAAAACTTCCTTTCTCCAAACTTGCATTTTCTTTTTAAGAAGCTTTAATTCTTTGGCTAACTGATATCCCATCCATCCTTTAACTGAAAAAGAAGACCACCAGTCTTTAACCAAGTCATCAAAATCTTTCTCATAAAGCCATGACATTTCAAAACAGAAAGGAGGACGACCCCAATTTTCCATTCCTATCTCAAGCAACAGAGGACAATGATTAGAGATTGGCTTGGCCAAAGCCCCTTGAATACAATCTGAAAAAAGATCTAACCAATCAGACAAAACTAAAAACCGATCCAAACGACTCATCATAGGATTTTCTTGCAAGTTTGACCACGTAAATTTAGCACCTCTCAAGGGAAATCTACAAGATCATGAAAGTTAATCCAGTCATTAAACTCCTCACTGAGGATCCCTCAAGATAAGAATACGAACCCTATCTATTCGTAGTTTATTCTTTGCTGCCAGCTTAACCACCTTACAATCTCCTTCATCTTCTATCCAAACCTGATCAAATCCTTTTTTTCACCTTCCTTACTTTAAAGAGATAGGCCATGGTACCTTCTCCTGTTCAAATCTGTAACAACGATTTGATCCATCTTCCCTGGAGCTGCTTTCACTTGGCCAAACTTTTTAGCATTAAGATCAATAACTCTAGCCTTCTGAACCCAAATCCTCCTACCATAAACAAGGCTGCCATCAAATCTTTGGATTGCTCGATTCGCATCTCATTCAGTTTTATACCGCACAAAACCAAAGCCTCTTCCTTTCCCGGATGCTTTGTCTTTAGGCAAGAAAACATCAAACACTGGTCCTACCTCCCGAAAATCATCAAACAAGATCTTCGTTGTCACAGTCGGCGAGAGATTAGAGACAAACAAGGACCAGCAGTCCCTAATCCACCCTAATTTCGACCCCATTCACTTCACCTGATCATTCCCTCAAGGAAAAGAACCAAACCTTAGAAAGGATCCTTCCCATATCCATCTACAAATCTTTGCTGGGTCATGCTTATTTGGATATGGATTTGTTTGGTGTGCCTGAGTCATATACATCAGCACAAAGAAATACTGAAAAACAGTGGAGCCAAACCTGCCCCTACACTTTCGAGGATTTCGAACAACTTTGGAAATTTTCAGCAGTCACTTCTCCGCTATAATCACTAACATGATCTTACCAATGAATGAAAATCCCATGTCAAATCATTATCATTATCAAAGTCTTGTCCCAACTATGTGAGGTCAGCTACAAGAATTTTATTTCACCGTTCCAATCTATCCTGCGCCAAAGCCTCGAATAGGTTACACACTTGAGCTTCTTTAGATCTATCTGAACTACTTTCATCCATGTCCTCTTCGGCCTACCCCTTTCCTACAAAGAAACCTTTCCTCACCGGCACCATTGTTAGACTATGTTAGACATGTTCAAACCATCTCAAATGAGAATCTCTTCATTCATCGCCTATTAATTTTACCCTAAATGCTCCCAAACGTGCTAATTTTTTATTTGATCTTTCCTATTTTTATCACACATCCATCTTAACCTTAGCATTCTCATCTTTGCTACACATAGTTTTCGCATTTGTTGTTTCCTAATTGGCCAGCAGTCTTCTCCATAGGCCATAACCGGTCTGATCAATGTCTTGTAAAATTTATCTTGCAATCTTATTGGTATGCGCTCCCATTTTTGCTACGCTCATTTTTCGCATTTTTTGTTTTTTAATTGGCCAACATTCTTCTCCACTGGCCATTGCCAGTCTAATCAATGCCTTGTAAAAAATTTCTTTCAATCTTATTGGTATGTGTTAATCACAAAGCACTTCAAAAGCACAACTTCACTTAAAAAACTGGCAACTTTTCTGAGTACCCAAAGACAACTAAGAAAATCTCACATCTTAAAACAACATTTCATAGTGCCCACCAACAATTAAGAAAGAGCCTTCTCAAAACAAACTTTTATTGTATCATAGACTACAAAGAGACACTGTGCGAGGGAAAAAAAACCTGCAAAGTAGATATTGTAAACAAGCTTAAACAACAGTATGCATCAAGTATCAACTTATGGAATTACTTAGGTATTCTGCATTCAATTTAATTGCTCCCACTAATAGATACTAGAATGCATGATTTCAACAAAGATCACAACTCAAATCTGATTATTTTTGTCTCTTTTGGCAGAAACCATTAGAGGAAAGGCATCATTTTGGGGTGTCCACAAGCATTTGGTGATTTAGGTTAATGTTCAAAGACCCTAGGGTACTAAATTGATGAACACATATAAATTATAATCATCATCATCCCAATTATGTTGGGGTGAGCTACATGAATTCCATTTCTCCATTCCAGTTAAACCTAGGCCAAATTCTTGGATAGGTTGAACTTTTTCAGATCTATCCTTAAATTATTAATTAATTTATTAATTGTTTTTATAGGTAATGTAACTAGAACCTACAACCACAAGATTGCAATAGTGAGCACTTTCCACTGTGCCATGGGCTCATTATTGAATTGATGAACACATAATGTCACTCAAAAGCTATTTCCATCCATCCTCCATTGCATTCAGAAGTCCTCTAAAAAAAAATTTAAAAAAAAAAAACATTATTTTTAACTCATTTTTTCCAAGTTCAAGAACTTGATGAGTTTGACACACCCCAGTATGAACCTAATTCAATGTTCAATAAGAAGTCCCTTGGTGAATGTCTAATATAAAATAGAACTCCAGCTGAGTACTCAATAACCCAACATAATCAAGTAGATACTCATCCAATCCAGACCACCTGTCACAGCCTAGCCACCATATGATAATCACACAAATCATGCCACCATAACCATTATATCAAAGAACCTGTGCCTGATAAAGACAATAAAAAGTTGGGAGTTTTAAGAAATTTTACACCTAAGAGGTTAGAAATTCAAATTGTCAGCGCCACTCTAGGACATCCAATTGCACCCATTCCAGATTATACATGGTAAATAGTTCATACTAGGCCTGTATCTTTTAAGGGCAATGCTTTTGTAGTTTCTATGGTAGGAACTAAAAGTGAAAGATTAATCATGAAGATCCACAAGTGGCCACCAAAAAATCTCTCCTCTGAATCTCTGATAGGAAATGATTACCTACCCTACACATCAGGCCACTAAATTAAAACCAAGGAAATTGATGATTCAATCCACATATCAACGTTAGACCCTCTTCAATATGAATTCCTATTAACTCAATACCAAGTAGGCAAATGAGCCCATTTGGGCTTGCAATGTTACAAGTAATTCCTATTCATGGTACATGAACACCATCACAGACTAGGCTGCAGAGAAGTAAAATCCCATGCGTTCACTAATCTACTTGACTTGTGAAAAATTCCAAATTTATAATAAAAGAAATTAAGCAGCGGGGTTTTGCAAGCAATCAGAAAGCAAAAGGAAGCATATATATATATATAGAGAGAGAGAGAGAGAGAGTGTGTGTGTGCGTGTGTGTGTGTGTGTGTGTGTGTGTGTGTGTGAGAGAGAGAGAGAGAGAGAGAGAGAGAGAGAGAGAGAGAGAGAGAGAGAGAGATTGGAATGCAATGCAATGCACCTATGCAAGAAAGAAGTAGTGAATTCACATGTTGGGGTCTTCAATGGTGACTGCAGTTTCCTGAGCGAAGGTATCTTGCAAGACCAACTCATCTTTCTCTCCATCTCCATCGTTCTTCTCGCTGGGTTTCGCAATCACGCCCGTTGTTTGGACGGTTGGTAGTGCAGGGATTCCAGACTTCCTCTCCCTTTGCTTTTGCAGGAACTTCACCTCCTCCAATACCAATCTGTGCCATCATCATCAGCTCAATAAGGAGAGAGAATGGAAACAATGAAAACAGTGGAAATCAGTGGAATTTGGGGAATGGGGTATTGAAAATGATGAAATAGAAAGAAACCCTAGATGAGAATTTTGGAGGGAAGGGAAGGGAAGATACCTCCTTTCTTCTTCGTCTTCGGGTTCGATGGTTTTCTCTTCTTCTTCATCTGCTTGGAGGGTTCTCTTTCTGAAATTCTTCTTATTCGGCTGCTGCTTCTTCTTCGACAGCTCTTCTTCGTAAACCATTACGTTTGATCCAACGGAAAGCCCAACCCACAAACGTTCGGCAGCTTGCGCTTAAAAAGGGGTGCGGGATCACGACGGTTTTGACTTTTGACCCACCATCACACTGACCTGACTTGAGCATACCAAAATCAGGATCGCCGCGTGCAACCCAGTTTGGACGAAATAAGGGAATCCACCTTAGATCCCTTATTTCGTCCAAACAGGAAACCTGTTGTTTTTATTTAGGTGACTAAATGTGACATCACAATCCTACGTGGCATCCTTTTATCGATTTAAATAGGGCTTTCTTATTTGGACCAAATAGGGGATTCATTTCCGAAACAAGGGGATTCGGATTCAATGTGCACCACAAGTTGTTCTCAGTAATGTCGCGGACCATGATAAGCCCATTCATGCGATAGAGGGGACTATGAATTACCCCTATCTCTCAGCCCGCTTTAGACCGGATTTGGCCCTTCATTTTAATATTCAAGCTGAGCCTACATTTAATTTTTGAGCCCGTTTAATATTTGGGTCGGGCTTAATTTAACTGATAGAAAGGCCAAATCCTGGCCTATATCAATTAGTACATATTGCACAGCAAGGCTGTTGCTTTGAGAGAGTGGGGAGAGCCTAGCACAACACAAAGACTAGCCCAAGTCCCCTCCCCAACCAAGAATTGCTCCCTAAAATTTGCTTTTGGGTGGGAAATGTCTCGCGACTAGGCCCGCAATGGATTGCTTGTCACGTAATAGAGTTTATCCCAATACATGAGAGTAAGGAGATGACTATTAAAAAAAAAGAGTAGTAGTTGGAAAACTAGAGATTTAAACTTGACTTGTCCAATTCAAGCAATAAAAAAATGATAAAAAAAAATTTCACTCGAGAGAGTCAATATGATTAGATGGGAGTCATTTTTTACCTAAATTAATTCAAAAACAAATTAAGTATTTATAAGATTATATTCATGATAATTTATCCGAATTAACAAATCGCATGCTCAAAAAATCAAAAATTAAGAAGAGAACAAAAGGGGGAAAAACCCTTCTTTGCAATATTTTTTTCATATACGACGAGTCTTCTCTGAATTTAACTCTATTGTTGTACAAAATGAGTTGAGTCTTCTCTACAACTTTTCTAATCCCGGAAGTGAGTTATAAGGCCATTAAATGTGAAGTTAAAAAATAAAGACAAAAAAGAATTTATAGGAAAAAAAAACCCTTTAGATGGATGGTGCATGAAAAATGACCCAATAGATCCTCGTAGACGAAAATGGCCCTCCCATGACCCTTTTTTTCTTCACCTTTCAGGATGAGAGTTGATATCGACACTCATTAAAATATTACTCTCAATTGAGCATCGATATCGACGCTTGACACGGGTTTATGGCTCAGTTGACACTCGTCTCCTCCCCCCCCCCCCCCCGATTTCACCATCTTCCCACTCAATTTTTTGCCAAATCCACCATGGTCAACACCTCATCATCATCATTAACACCTAACTACCCTGTTGAACCAACAGATTTTACGTTCCGAGAGCTTTCTGACAATATGTGGAACGTCCAATTCCGACAAACGGATCAAAAGATATGGCTCTTGGAAGATTACCTTAGCAGCCCCACACCAGGGACACACTTGGGCGCCAATACAAGTGCGCCCAAGTCCTAAATTGCACTTGGCAGGTCCTAAGATCACACTTGGGCGCACACACAGGTGCGCCCAAGTCCCTGGTTGCCCTACAAAAGCCTTTGAATGCATACTTAGGTGGGTTCCGCTTTACCTTTCGCAGTTCCAACCCAACCTCAGCCCAAAAACGATTTGAAACCGAACCCTAAGCCCACTTGACCCCAAAGGAAGACGTGGGCGCACCTGTGTGTGCGCCTAAGTCACAGGCCCACCTGGGTGCACACATATGTGCGCCCAAGTCCAGTTTCCATAATTTTATTCTGAATTCAATCCGAAAACTATCCAAACCTGAACCCTAGATTCATTAAACCTTAAAGTTGGACATGGGCGCCACCATGTGTGCGCCTAACTCAAGGGACCCACTTGGGCGCACCTGTGTGTGCACCCAAGTCCCCGAAAACCCTAAATTCGCTTTGGTTTGCGTGAAGCCTCTAGAAACTCGTACACACAGCAACCCTAACCCCTCTTCCATGCCAAAAACCCCTATAAAACACCTCTTATACTACTTTGCAAAAAACAGAGGCTACTAAAAAAGAAAAAAAAAGAAATAAAGAGAGAGAGAGAGAGGTCACAAAGGAGATCTTTAGATCTGGAAGAAAGGAAAAGGAAGAGCACTTTGGTTCTCCAAGATCAACAATGGAGAAAGCCTTCCAAAACTATGGATTTGCGCAAGAACTTCAGTTTAGGACTTGAGGAACGCGATTCGAACCGGTACTTCTAGATCTCTTTTGTTTCATTGCATTTCATTATCATCCTTCTTTAGAAATATGCTTAGGATCATGCACATATTGTAGATCTGCATTGGTAGTGATATTTTCCTAATAGATTTGACATCTAATATTCATTCATTATTAACATGCTTAGGATCATTCCTAGTCTGTAGATCTGCATCATTTTTGGCATTCTGAACTCATGATTAGGGTAGACACTTTACATCCATCTCATTTTCATTGAGAAAAATCTAAATCTAAAAAAAAAAAAAGTGCAATCGGGCACTTGGGCTCAACTGTGGGTGCGCCCAAGTATCTGCATAGGGTTTTTAACCCCGATTTTCATATCAAGTGTATTTCATTTCTTAGATCCGAATTTATTTTCATACATATTGATACCGGGACCTTCGGATCTATAATTTTGTGTTCCAAATTGCCCGAAAAGTATTGAGAAAAGAAACAAAAGAGGAAGAAAAGTACAGGAAAGCACTTGGGCGCCACTATGTGTGCCCCCAAGTCTCTGAATAGGGCTTTGGCCCCAATTTCCCGTTTCACGTGCATTCTGGTTCTTAGATCCGAGTCTATCCTCATAAAAGTTAATATTAAAGTCTTCGGATTTGAGAAAAGCATTGAAAGAATCAGAAGAAGACCAAACATATCGCTGAAAAGGAGAGAAAAGTGCACAAAAGCACTTGGGCGCCACTGTGGGTGCGCCCAATTCTTTGAAGTGAACTTTTGGCCCCGATTTCCATTTCATGTGCATTTTGCTTCTTAGATCTGAGTCCATCCTCATATAAGTTAATATCAAAGCCTTCGGATCTGCAAAGAGCATCCAAAGAATCGAAAGAGGATTAAATATTGTTGCTAGAAAGGAATGAATAGAGAAGAAAGAAAAACAAAGGTACTTGGGTGCCACTATGGGTGCGCCCAAGTCCCCGCAAAGGGACCCACCCCCCGAATTTTAATCCTCGCACTATTGCTCTCAAATTCGGAAGTTCTGATATTAATAGATCATATTAGGACCTTGCATTTAGTCGCAAATTGTTGGAAATCGCGTCGGAACATCGTCAAACATCAGAGATGCATCACAACCAGCATGGAGATACTTGGGCGCCACTATGTGTGCGCCCAAGTCCTGCAGACACACTTGGGCGCCCCTATGCGTGCGTCCAAGTCCCTGGATTGATCTCCAGCCCCCGTTTGTTGCATTTTGCGTCTCATTTAACTTGATGTTCCGCATTTGTGATGATTTCAATTGATTGTTGAACTTCTAGACTTCGAATCATCACATCATCAACATTTTAAGTTAGGTTATATTGCATAAAATACCAAAAAATTTATAAAATCATAAAACTCTTCCCTTCTCATCTTGCTCTTTAGTAATTAGAGAAGAGAACAAAAAAAATTAAAAGAAAAAGAAAAGCCCATAGAAAAGAAAAGGAGTAGAAATTAACTAGAGGATCATAAGTTGTTCTTTAGGTTAGGTTGCATTGCTTTTGCATAAAACACCAAAAAGAAAAATCACAAAATTATAAAACACTTCTCCTCTCGTCTTACTCTTTAGTAATTAGAGAAGCGAACACAAAAAAAAAAAAAAAAAGAGAAAAAGTAATTAAAAAAAGTATTGGAATTATAAAAGTAGACATTAAGTAGATGATCCTAGGTTATTCCATTCGCACCTAAGTAAATTAATAAACGTGTTCAACCCCAATCTAAAACACTTAATTAACTTAAAATACCAAATTAAAATCCTAATAAAACCCTAATTGAACAAAAACCTAATCAACAAGTCCCAACTAAAGTCTTGATTAACAAACCTAATCAATAAGCTCCAATCTATTAAGACCATAATCAACAAAATCCAATTAACAACACCCAAATTCAGACCTTAACCAAACTTTAATCGAACTTTGATCACTAACTTCTAATTTAAACCCTCATCAAAACGATATACCCATCAAATCCTGAAAATAAAAACATCTCCCAACAGAAACCAGAGCCAAATACAAGAAATTGACCTAAAAACACCCTAGAAGACAACGAACTAGTAGGCTGACACATGGGCACCACCACAGGTGCGCCCAAGTCACATAACAAATCTAGGCACCTCCACAGGTGCGCCCAGGTCCTTGGTTTAACCCCGACACACGCTTCGGTTGCGTTTCGACTCCCCAACCCCAACTATTATCACCTTTAAGGTTTAGAGACTCAGACTAGTTCTGGATTCGAAATTTATTAACATAGAATACCTAAAACTCCAAATCCAAGTGAACGAATTCCTGAAGACTACTAAAACCCACGAACGAAGCACTTAGGCGCCACCACAGGTGTGCCCAAGTACACCAGAATGACTTAGGCGCCACCACAGGTGCGCCCAAGTATACAAGAGGGACTTAAGTCATATTTTAGCTCGGGGAGCACCGAATCCCTATTAATTTCAAATCTCGACCCAAATCAACACACCAGAACACTCTTACAATTTGAAACAACTAAAGCCAGAAGCCTGAACTAACCTAAAATATTGAACCGATTCAAACTACGAAAACATCCACCTAGGTACCAACCTCTCGGCGCCCAACCTCTCTCAATCACTAAGAAACATAATTAATTGAAACCTAACTTAGTTCTACTCGATACAACACGGTAAAACACATTGAATTTAAAGAACATAAAATCATAAAAATTCAACCTCAAATCAATCCAAAGAACACTAAACCGATTCGAATCAACAACTCAGAACCCTTATCGAACCAACAACAGCCTTCAAATTAAAAATTGGATTAATCTAAACCCATCTGAAACCTCGAATCAAGGTCGAGCGACCAAAGAATATCAAATTCCACCTTGGACACCACTGCTGGTGCGCCCAAGTACACAGAACCACTTAGGCACCCACACAAGTGCGCCTAAGTCCTCTGTCAAATTCAAGTTGTGAACTCTAGTTGAATTTCGAGTTCCGGATTTGAAGATTATTAAAATAAACCAACCCAAAACTTAAAACAACAGTAGAACAGAAGCTTACACTTAGCAAAACTCCCCGAATTCTGAAATTAATATCGATACTGTCGTCACCAGCCAAACCACACAGAACCTGTCGCTTGGGCATCACTGCCTGTGCGCCCAAGTCACTAGAGTGACCTAGGCGCCACCAGTCCCATTTCACCGATTTCGACATCTCTTCACTTTTTGAAGTAAAACCTGAAACTTCATAACCTTCCACATCTAAAACAGAACCTTAAGGCACCCCTAATCCATCCCTAAATAATTCCTAACCAAACCACGACTCAAAACAAACCAAACCAATTAGAATCACGATTAACAAACTGCTTAGGCGCAGAAATTGTTAAACTTAGTCTATTTACACCCTAGGATTAGATTGGATTTCCCATTAGATATATTAGAGTATTAGATTTGGTCCCATTACTTTTCTAGTTAAGGGACTGGGAGAGCTGATGTGGGCGATCTAGGACCTTAGGTTAGGGTTAATCCGATGATCAGTAATAAAGCATTAATCACGTAAATCCAAGTAAAATTCCCTAGTTAGGCATTTTTAGCCCGATATAAAAAATCCATAAAAACTATAAAACCAACAAGATAAACCCAAAAAGATTATTTCCTTTATTTCTCCATCCACCTAAGGTGCCAGATATTTTAATCGAACTTAATGATAAAAGGGAATAAAGAACTGATTTCTAAAATTGAATAAATGAGAATGATAAGATGAGATGAGTGATTTTGCACACACTTTAAACAATCAATTTCGGCCCATCGGCCTCCCTAAAACAAACACCGGCCCATCGGCCACCTCCAATCAATTACAGCCCATCGGCCTTTTACTTTTATCACTCGTGTATCGCACACGAAAAACACAGAAATCACAAGTCAAAATCTTATTTGCATCAACATTTTGGTTTGCAAAGTCAGCCTTTAAACCCTATTTTGCCAAGGGATTAGAAGGGGTAACTCGGGAATGGGGCCGATCCTCTTCTTAAGTATTTGGCACCTCCCTCCTTTTATTTTCTTATTTTAATTATTTTATCTTACTTGGATACGCTATGATTTTGCTATGTGAGGATTAACTTTATTTAGACTTTAACTCATAGCCCTGAATTGACCATATATTATTGATACCCAAAGAGACTCAAATTAATGTGACGGGAAGACCGTCGTGTGTTGCCGACAGCACATTAGACGAGAAGAAGAACCCATCCATTTATTTTCTCCCATTTTTCTTCGACTTTCGTTGAAGAACGGTATTACGGTCGTTACCGTAGCTGGCGATCGTGATCCGTTGATTTTGAGGGTAGTCGAAATCCTCATTTTCGATGTCAAATTTAAATAGCACATATAGATGAATGGTGATTTCCCTCCCAGGGGGATCAAAATTCACATCAGCCTGGCGATCGTGATGGGACTAGAGTGTATGCAATGAGTTTCCATGTGAGGGGGTGATGTTTGGTGAGCGGTTTTTTTTTTTTTGGTCACTTAGTATCTTTCATTACTCTCTTTTGGTTATTGTTTGTTGTTGCCTTTGTTTGATTTGATTACTAATCATCAGCGAACCATTTTGGTTTTAAATCCATGCATTGCAGGGTTCCTCGGGTAAAAGAAAGGTTTGGGCGCACATGGTGGGGCGCCCATGTGTTCCTGTAGAGGTGCGCCCAAGTGGTCTTTCCTACTTGGTTCCTAATTCTTCGAGGAGGTTATGCGAAGTGGCCTTTGCGTGATGGAATTGGATTGTGGTGGACTTGGGCGCCACTAGGAGTGCACCCAAGTGGCATTCCATCTTCTTTTGAAACTAGGACCCTAACCTATGTAAGGAAGGGTTGCCTATGGGTTTCTCCACGTTTTCTACTCCTCAAACTTCTAGTTCCAGGGTCTTTGGTCTCCCTCTTGTCTTTCTAGTTGCTTTGTTCTTCTTTGAGACAAGATGGGATGTTCTATTTATGTTTCAATCTCAGATTGGTTTTGATTATAGCCATGCTATGCTTTTGTTTCTTTCTTGGATTTGATCATCTTCTTCATTCTTTTTCTCTTTTTGTTTTTCAAAACAAAGGTGTGTTTCTTTCCTCCTTTTTTTTTTTATTTATGTTGATGTTATGATGTTCTTTTGTGTTTATGTCATGCCCTATGAACTACTAAAAATTTTATGATGTTTGCTCTTATTTTAGATTGATAGTTTTTTGTTTGACTCATTCTTGAATGGTGACTTTTTTTTTAATTTAGTCCAAACTTGGATTGAAGTTCTAGGATTGGAATTTTATTATTTGATCTAGACACCAATAGGTTTTTGATTTGTTGTCATGTTGTTCCTCATGTCTCCTAGATTTCTCTTTTGTAATTTTTTATGTTGTTTGTTTGTTGTTAAGATGTTGCATTGCATAATTTAGACTTGTTTGAGCAAAGAAATCATGTCTTTGGTATCCTAAAGACCTTAAAGTGACCTGACAGTACCCTCGGGAAACTTGCCTAACGGATTTCAGGGGCTATAATGAATAGTTTTAGGCTAAATGGGACCCATCCGGGGTGAAATCCCTGGGACAGACTTGGGCGCCACCCTTGGTGCGCCCAAGTGATCTTCTACTCTTTTTTTTTTGTTTGTGAATTCCTTTTTATACCATCATTCATGTAGAGAGTCTCTAAGGCTGGGTGTATTTGTTTGTAGGTTCGATTTCGCTCAATGGCTGGTTTCCCAATCTTTTCGATTACTATCGATGGTGGTGCGGGTCCCCGTGCTTGTTAACCTTATGTGCCAAGGGACGAATATTGGTCCCCTGGGGCTGAAAGGATAGGCTATTACGATTCTGAGGAGCGAGCGGAATTTTACCTTGAGCATGAGTCATCCATGCCTGCTACTTATGATTGCGTATTCCAATTTGAGGAAATAATGGACCAGCGTCTCACTGAGGTCAAGCGCAGGACGTACGATTTGTTCGTTAAGAAGTATAAAAGGATTTGCGAGCTATACGGAGACCTATGCATCGTCGGGAGAACTGCTCTCGGTAGATTGTGTGGTTACACTAGGCTTTTGGAAGACTTACCAGCTTTCGTCAGCGAGGTGCTCCAGTCCCTCCTATGGAGTTTGATGGATCTTTGGGCAATGCTTGAGGTTTGGGAAGCTACAAAGACTACTAACGAGAGGGCTTCGATTGATGATTTTAATACATTGCATAGACGGATGGATTAGTTGGAGCTCATGACCATGTCCTGTCCCCATGAAGTTGGGACGTCCATTCCAAGGCGCTACAGAAAGTATTTCGAGATGCAAAACACCACGCTTTCGGCGCTCATTCATCCAGTGTACACAGCTCATCGGGATGACTTCCGGCAGATCCAAGAGATTTGCGATGCTCTTTGAGATCCTTTAAACAATTTCGAGGAAATACGAGGGTGGCTCGAGGCTCATATCGTGGGAATGGAGGCACATATGGCCCGCTTCCCAGTCTTTAATGGGATGGTTCACCCTTCTAGATGATTCATTAGGGGTCCCTATCTTAGGCTAGATTTTTTATTGAGAGGTTGGGTCATTAGGACCAATTAGAGTTGTTATAGGCCTCGAATAGGGTTTGGGGGTAAAAGCCATTACCTCTCTCTCTTTTTTTTAGTCAATGAAAGCCATTACCTCTCTCTCTCTCTCTCTCTTTTAGTCAATGAAAGCCATTACCTCTCTCTCTTTTTTTTTAGTCAATGCTAAGGCTAGTCAGTTTAGTTTATCATTATATTCATTGTTCCGTGACTCTCATGGACATTTAATAAAAGTCAATTTAGATTTCATATTTCCTTTCTCCTCTTTTATTTATTTATTTTTATTTTTATCATTAGATTTCATATTTCCTTTCTCCTCTTTTATTTATTTATTTTTATTTTTATCATGTGGTGACTTTTACTATAAAATCTAAATTGACTTTTATTAAATGTCCATGAGAGTCACTGAACAATGAATACAATGATAAACTAAACTGACTAGCCTTAACATTGACTAAAAAAAAAACAGAGAGGTAATGGCTTTTGGCCCCAAACCCTATTCGAGGCCTATAACAACTCTAATTGGTCCTAATGACCCAACCTCTCAATCAAAACCTAGCCTAAGATAGGGACCCCTAATGAGTCATCTAGAGGGGGTAAATCATCCCATTAAAGACTGGGAAGTGAGCCATCCGCGCCTCCATTCCTACGACATGAGCCACGAGCCGCCCTCGTATTTCCTCGAAATTGTTTAAAGGATCCCGAAGAGCATCACAAATCTCTCGGATCTGCCGGAAGTCATCCCGATGAGCTGTGTACACTGGATGAATGAGCGCCAAAAGCGTGGTGTTTTGCATCTCGATATACTTTCTGTAGCGCCTTGGAATGGACAACTCAGCTTCATGGGGACAGGACATGGTCATGGGCTCCAACTAATCCGTCCATCTATGCAATGTATTAAAATCATCGATCGAAGCCCTCTCGTTAGTAGTCTTTGTAGCTTCCCAAACCTCAAGCATTGCCCAAAGATCCATCAAACTCCGTACGAGGGATTGGAGCACCTCGCTGACGAAAGCTGGTAAGTCTTCCAAAAGCCCAGTGTAACCACATAATCTACCGAGAGCAGTTCTCCCGACGAGGCATAGGTCTCTGTATAGCTCGCAAATCCTTTTATACTTCTTAACGAACAAATCGTACGTCCTGCGCTTGACCTCAGTGAGACACTGGTCCATTATTTCCTCAAATTGGAATATGCAATCATAAGTAGCAGGCATGGATGACTCATGCTCAAGGTAAAATTCCGCTCGCTCCTCAGAATCGTAATAGCCTATCCTCTCAGGCTCAGGGGACCAATATTTGTCCCTTGGCACATAAGGTTTACAAGCGCCAGGACCCGCACCACCATTAATAGTAAACGAAAAGATCGGGAAACCAGCCATTGAGTGAAATCGAACCTACAAACAAATACGCCTAGCCCTAGAGACTCTCTACATGAATGATAGTATAAAGATGTGTTCACAAAAAATTATAATAATAAAACCAACACACCAATGAATAAAAAAAAACCAACTAAAAAAAAGCAACGAATAAACAAAACAAAACAATTAACAAAAGCAAGTTAAAACTAAACAAAACCAATTTTAAAATTCAATTAATCCACAACTAAGGTAAAAGACAAAAATAAAATACACCTCATAAACACAATCAACAAGGAGATAATAATGAAACACACATTTAATCGAACTCAACATAGCCACACTTAAAGTCCAATTTTCAACGTTTTGCATGCATACATCATTCATAGGAAATAGAACTTTACCACTCCTCCACACATCACTTTATTCCATACTCCTTCGCATCTTTACCACTACATCTCACTCCATTTCACTTCACTTCATTACACCATGACCACATCTATAATACATCACTCATCCAGCACCACACATCACATATAAACACACCAAAAAGAAAAAAAAAGAATCAAAGCTGCCCCCTTAAATCCACAAAAAAACAATAAAACATAAAAAATTCACCAAAAACTGAATCTAACTTAACTAAAATACTCAACAAACCCAATCACACCAACTAATTCATTAATTTCCACAAATTGCACAAAATCCCCTTTTTCCCCAAATTTTGCCTAAATCCTGTTAGGCATTGATCTCCCCATCAACATGTCCATTTTTAATTTAATCAGAGGCTAGGACCTTCATCCCCAGGTTGAAGCGGACATGCCCCACCATTTCCATGAAGACCCGTCACCAGTATGGCCATCACAGCTAATGGTCGAACCTCATTCCACATCTTAGAACTTCATTTAAGGAAAAAGAAAGGAGATAGAAAACTTGGAGGTCTATGCAATAAAATTTGAAAAAACCTAATCCATGGTCTACTCCTAAAGCTATCTTTGATCAATAATTATCCTCTTTGCAAAATTAGGACCGGACCACTTGGGTTCGAGATTTTTGGATAAAAATAATGAAAAGTGAAAGAAAGGGGACCATGTCCAATTCAAGAACTAAAACACAAAGAGCCTAAAAATCACAAACCGATTCAAAACAACACTAAAATGAATAAAAAGTTTAAGGAACTTAAACCTGAACATTAAAAAAAACTATTATAAAACCCACCAACACACTTGATCAAACAACATAATTAAAACAATTAATCTAAAAACAAACAACCTAATCAAACTTGAACAATTGACTTAGACAAGAAATACCACTCACTCAGATAAAAGATGAGTTGAAAGCTCTCACATTCGGAGTTTGGAATTGAAGGAAAATATGCAAAGGAGAGTAAAGGTGCTCTCTGCACACAAAATGTGGAAAAGCAATGCTTTGAAAGGCTAGGTGCCAACCACGCTTACACCCATTTCTGCCTCGAAAGCCTAAGAAATTGGAAAAAATGATGACCAGACAAAAAAAAAAAAAAACAAACAAAAACAAAAACAAAAGAAATAAACAAAAAAACAAAAAAAAAAAACAAAAAAGGAAGTTAAAAAGGCACACACACAAAAGCACGACACACATTGTCGAACCAAATATTGTCCCATCACAAGGGGTCCAGTCACGTCATGCGCACATTAGTCCCATCACGATCGTCAGGCTATCGGATAAGAATTTTGACCCCCCTAGGGGGGGAATCGTCATTCATCTATATGTGCTATTTAAGATTTTACATCGAAAATGAGGATTCCGACTACCCTCAAAATCAATGGATTACAATCGCTAGCTACAGTAACGGCCGTAACACCGTTCTTCGACGAAAGCCAAAGAAATGTGGGAGAGAGAATAAATGGGTGGGTTCTTCTTCTCATCTAATGTGCTGCCAGCAACACACGATGGTTTTCCTGTCACATTAATTTGGGTCTCTTTAATATATAGTCAATTCAAGGCTATGAGTTAAAGTCCGAATAAAGTTAATCCTCACATAGCAAAATCATAGAGTATCCAAGTAAAAAATAAAATAAAATAAGAAAATAAAAAGGGGGAGGTGCCAAATATTTAAGAAGAGGATCGGCCTCGTTCCCAGGTACCCCAATCTAACCCCTTGGCAAAATAGGCCCAATCTAACCCCTTGGCAAAATAGGGTTTAATGGCTGACTTTTCAAATCAAAATGATAATGCAAAAGAGGTTTTGCCTTGTGATTTCTGTATTTTTTCGTGTACGATACATGAGTGATAAAAAGTGAAAGACCAATGCGTTGTAATTGATTGGAGGTGGCCGATGGGCCGGTGTTTGTTTTAGAGTGGCCGATGGGCCGAAATTCATTTAGGGGTGGCCGATGGGCCGAAATTGATTGTTTAAAGTGTCTGTGAAATCACTCATCTCATCTCATCATTCTCATTTATTCAATTTTAGAAATCAGTTCTTTATTCCCTTTTATCATTAAGTTCGATTAAATATCTAGCACCTGAGGTGGAGGAAGAAATAAAAGAAAAAAATCTTTTTGGGTTTATTTTCTTGGTTTTTTATTGTTATGGGTTTTTTATATTGGGCTAGAAGGGCCAAACTAGGAAATTTTACTTGGATTTACGTGATTAATGCCTTATTATTGATCATCGGATTGACCCTAACTTAAGGTCCTAAACTGCCCACATCAGCTCTCTCGGTCCCTTAACGGGGCCCGAAGAGAGAGTGGAACCTAACTTATTAGAATAAAAGAAACTAAAAGTAGTCTAACCTGGCTAGGGGGAGACCTAGACTAGGGCCTGGGGTATGACCTAATCAATCTAAACTATTACTTAATTTCTAACTTTATTATCTTTAGATTTTTAATATCTTTTACTTTGTTTTTGGTCTTTTTGGGTTTTACTATTTTTATTTTATTTTTTATTTTATATATAGAGTTTAAAATCTCCTAAACTAATTTGTCTAATCCTAATGAAAGGGGAGGAGGAGAGAAGGGGATAAATTACTAATTTTTATATATTATAATCAACCTAACTAACTTAGAATTTTCTAGATAAATTCCCTAATCCTAATGAAAGGGGAGGAGGAAAATGAGGTTTATCACACCTAACTTAATTGTTCTAATTAATCTAACTAATGTCTAGGATTCTATTTTTTTATTCTCTTATTTTTTTTGGTTTTTTTATGAAGTATGCAATTCTAATTTTTATAAAGAAAATAAGATGAACAGATAAGTAAAAGGAGTCCTAATTTTCATGAAATAAAGTATAAATGTGCAAAATGAAGGAAATGCAGCTACTTATATGATGCATGGGCATGTTTGAATGCATGGGCAGGTTTGAACAAGGTAGGAATAAATTGAAATAAATAATGAATCGGAGAGCTTACCTAGATCCGTGATCTGCTTGAACAAATTAGAAATAAATTGAAATAAACATATAAAATAAAATATTTGCCTAAATGCATGGCATGTTAGGTGCATGGACAGGCTTGATGTTGGCTAGAAATAATTTAAAATAAATTAGGACCTAAAAAAATAACTTAACTTAAATGCATGGGCTTGATAGGCATAGCAGTCTGGGCCTGATGGGTAATGGGCCTTTCCCTTGTAGTCCAGCTTGGGTAAGGTGAATGGGCTAGTTTAGGTGGGTGCATGTGTGTGCAGCAGAAACGCTGCTATGCAGGATGGTGAAGGTGTGTGCTGTTGTGAGGGTGAGGAAAGGGTGGAGAAGAAGATGTAATGTGCAACAGGTGGGTGCAATGTAGCAGGGAGGAAGAGGACACAGTGGAGCAATGTGAGTGCAGTGGCCGTGGCAGGAGGAGGAAGAAGAGGAGGAAAGAAAAAGAAAAAAAGAAGATGGAGGCGTGCAGGTGGGTAAGGGCGTAATGGGTGTGCAGTGAAGAAGAAGGAGGAAGAGAAAGAAAGAGAAAAGAAAGAGGAAAAGAAAGAAGGGTGCCCAGTGCAGGTGGGGTGCTGTGCGCAGGGAAGGGCAGTGCAGGTGGTGGAGTGTTGTGAAGTGGGTGCAGGGAGATGATGTGACGTGTGGAAGAGGAGGGAGAGAGAAGAGGGGAACAAGAGAGGAAGAAGGAGAGGGGGAGAAGGGGAGAGTGGCTGCGCAGGGCAAAGTCAGGGTGCTGCAGCAGGGGAAGGAGAGAGGAGGAGAGCAGGGAGATGGAGAGGAAGGAGCGGAGAGAGAGAGAGGGAGGGAGGGAGAGAGAGAGAGAGAGAGAGAGAGAGAGAGAGAGAGAGAGAGAGAGAGAGAGAGAGAGAGAGAGAGAGAATGGGGAAGGAGGAGAGGAAGAGGTGTGTGCGTGGGTGCAGGTGTCGGAGAGGGAAGGGGAGTGTACCTGCGCAGGGGAGGCGTCCAGCGGCGCGAGGAGGAAGATGAAGCCTCTGCAGGCGTCCGGGGGCCGCTGTGCGCGCCTGGCGGTGCTGCTGTGGCCGTCTGTCGGGGAGGTGAAGACGGGGAGAAGAGAGGAGGCAGGTGCAGGGCTGGACGGGAGAGAGAGGCAGAGCGGAGAGGGAGATGGAGCAGAAGGTGGAGGAGGAAAGGGAGTCTGGGAACTGCGCAGGTGGAGATGGGTTCTGCGTGGAGAGATGCTGTGATGGAGGAGAGACGGAGGGAGATGGTGAGGCTGGGCGATGATGGCTGGGATGGGGTGAAGAGATGATGAGAGCGGAGAGGAGATGGGTTGAGATGGGGATGATGGTGGGGTTTCTTTGCGCAGGGATGAGGCCAAGATGGGTCTTGCGTGAGTTAGAGGTGATGGGAGGGATGGAGATGGGCTGGAGGATGTGCGTCTGTGATGGTGATGGTGGGAGAGCCAGGGATAGAGATGAAGAAGTTTTGGGAAAGAGAGGGCAAGAGAGATATATATCCTGGGCGATGGAGATATAAGGAGCGAGAGATATAGATGAGGGAGAGTTCTAGCGGAAGAGGGAGTGGGAGAGAGATATATCGGGGCGGGATCCGGATCTCGTGTTTGGTCCAAACAGGGAGTGCCCATCGGGGCGAGGGTATAGTCCAGATCTCGTGGACTCTCCTCTCCCAAGCAGGTGACGGGCCAGGTCAGGTCTGGGTCGAGTTCAGGTTGGGCTCGAGGTTTGATTCAGATTTGATGGGTTTGGGCTTGGTTTTGGATTGGTTTTGGCTCGGGTTTAGACCAAAGGAATTGGTTCGGGCCTAGAAGGTGGGGTCCGATGGAGTTTGGTTGGGTTATCATCACCGGGGCCTAGGTTTCGTAGATTTTGATCCACTTGCCAGATTTCGACGTTCTACACATCAGCGGAAAGCTCTCGGCGTGTAGGTCACGATGAACTAATTTTCAAGGTGATCAGATGTCTAGAAATGATAGGTGATTTTTCAGGTGGGCGCCTTTGGAGTGTGGGACCCACTGTTGTGATTTTTCGATCCGTCCGTCTGAATTCGGAGTTTTACATATGGACGGAAAGCCGTCATGATGCTTGGTGAAGAAAGGCTTTATAGATGTTGATGCCTCCTTTTTAGCAAAGAATTTCCTCTCTTTTAGGACTTGTTTCCTTATTAGTAAAGATTTATTGCTTAGGTCTCAAGCTAGGCTTCACACTTTAAAAGAATTTGATTTGGAGAGGATTTGTTACTAAGTGTGGTCTCTTGGACTTCAAGTCTTGTCAAATTGAACTCCTCAAACATCTCTCATGTTGCCAATTTCGAAAACTTTTTTGTAATTCTCGCATAAAATTATAACAGCCAACTTCCGGATGTCATATATCCCTCGATATAGCTTTGCTATGAAATCTTGGGCTCCACGGATATCTACTCGAAAAGAGCTTTCCAACGGTATATAGATTGCACTAATCCGACACTCGGGTTGAAAATTATGACCATTTCAATTTGTTGCCCCTGAAAAATCAGAGAATAATTGTGCAATTAAGGGAACTTCTATGTTTGGCATCCAATGGGGTGTGTGGGACCCATGTTAGATGTTCAAGATATGTTTGGACTCTTTATTTGCTTTCTTATTTGATTATCTTCCCACATTTAGTACGTTTCCTCACTTGCAATTTTGACTAGTCAACTCTCATTGCAAACTTTTCAATTTTCTCTTTCTTTCATGAAGGGCGTCCCGCCTTTGATCTCTCTTCAAGTTTCACCAGTGCAGGTCACACTCTTGATTTCTCCTACATAAATAAAATTAAATAATGTCAATAATAATCAAGTGTGAAGAATATAGATGGACTATGCATGGGACCCTACATGCTTACTTAATGAACAAAAAATATCTAACTTTCCAAAAATAACACATAGTGTCAAAATTAGCAGGTATACATTAGTGAAGCTAAAAAGAAAACTAATTTTTGGGTGATGAATGAGATGAAAATCCCTAATTTCACAAAAGTCATGCAATGTAATGAATTTTGATCAAATGTGACTAAGATTCCAACTTTGATGCTCAAATGCATGAAATCATGAAATCAAGTGTAATTATATGTAATTAACCTAATTAAGTCCACAAATTCATATAAAATGATGAATGAAAGCTACAATTTTGTGGACTTATCATGTCAGGTTTTAAATTACCAGCTGCGTCCAGTCTATTAGCACGGTTTGAATAGTAAGAGAAAAGTAGGGAGCGACAATATCAGATAAAGTGGGTTGTTCCATTCTTTCTTCTTTCCCTTTAACTAACCAATTTATCATTCTATTTTTATAGGCGTGAACTTCCAGTTAAAAATCATTGAAAATATTTGAGTCGGGACTAACATGTGTTATATGGCATGGCACTTGTGTAAACTACATACTCTGTTAGATACAGACGCCGTAACAATGTCATTAGGTGGAAGGTCACCGTCGAGGATATCGCTTGGCAAGAAGAGGGAAAAGCCCGGCGATACGAGGCCCTTGCCCTAACAATTTCGCATGGAGGAAGAGATGTATTATGTATTCTTAAGGAGGGGCAAAATTGTCTTTTTACTATGTAAGAACCCTAATTCGATTTTTTCATATATTTCTTAATAAGTCCGTCTAATCCATATTTAGCATAAATTTCTCATGAAAATCCCTACAAATAATTACAAATTAGAAGATATTAAATCTGAAGTATGAAAATTAAATGTTACAATTATCTGATGAGTCATTTTGCGGCCTAACCTCATCTTGAACATCTCCATACATTCTCGATTGGGTGCATCCAAGGTGAGAGGGGAGAACTTTCATAGGTGCTATGTGGACCGAATGGGGGAGCCTGGGATCCAGTGGTCCTCATGGGGGACCGGGCCAGAATTCGGTCCCCCCATTCAGTCCAGGTGGACTTTCTCGAGGACTTTTTAAGAAGTGTACATAATTGAGAAAATCTGAGCATTTTAATGAATAGGGTAGACATGTTTAATTAAAGGTAGAGTTAAAATCTTGTTTTCACTTAGTTTTTAAGAAAAGCTTTGCAAACAAGAAAACTTTGACAAAGGAACACATTTTTAAAAGTAGCAAGTCAAAATATGAGAATTTTAAATAGTTTCTATTGTGTTTTTTTTTTTTTTCCATACAGAAAGAGAAAATCTTAAATTAATTTTCATTGTTCTATACAAAACCATTTCAATGGAAAGAGAAGAGGTGATGAAATTTATTTTGAGATAATTAGCGAAAGGTCCCTCATATAGGACTTGTAAGGCCTCCAATCCATCAACTTTTCCTCGAAGGCCTGTAATCCATGCAGCTTGGACATATTTCGGTGAGAATTCCCTAGACACTTCACCTCATGGAGAGAGGTCCTTAGACATGCCACCTCATACATTTTAATGACTGATTAGGCATGAAAATTTAAATTTTGAAAATTTAAATCTTCCATTCTCCCTCTTTTTCTTGTTCAATTCGGACATGGAGAGAGCCTAGGGTTTCCAAGGGCCACACTGATCGGATTTGTGCAGAAATTCGAAGTTGCAAACGCTCGGCAGACAAGTCTAGGATCAGTTTTGAAGGCTGCAGACGACCGGAGTAGATCTAGTGTCCATTGCCATCGCCGAAGAGGGGTTCTTGATTCTGGATTGCAGACCGGATTTGAAGCACAGAGGGCTGCCATTATCGCTGCCCTTCGGAAGAACAGAGAAGATTCTTGGGTTTGCCACATTTCCCTTCACTAGAGAAGGAGTGGACCGCCGTGACGATCATCGCTGGAGACTCCGTCGTCCATTGCCGCAGCTGTTGCGCCATCGTCGGAGAAGGAAGGATCAACGTTTTCATCGTTTATGGTTACAGAAACTTAAGGAAAAAGAACTAGTTCTGTTTGGGGAAGAAGACCGATTTGGGTTTGGTTCCGGGTTGTGTTCGAGTCGGTTTGGGCGAGTTGGTTCCAAGTCAGGTTCGACCTGACCGGTTTCAGAAGTCCATCCCCATTCCAGTAAAAGTCAAATTTATCAGAGTTCCGTATTTTTTGTCAAATTTATTTGAGTTTTGAACAAATCTATCTGAGTTTTTTTGCTATTTAACTAACTTCTGAAACAAATTTATTTGAGTTCTGGACAAATTTATCTGAATTCTGGACAAATCTATTTGAGTTTTTGGCTATTTATCTGACTTCTGAAACAAATTTATCTGAGTTCTGGACAAATTTATCTGAATTCTAGACATATTTATCTGTGTTTTTGGCTATTTATCTGAGTTCTGGAAAAAATCTATCTGAGTTATAAACAAATCCATTTGAGTTTTTTGCAAATTTATATGAGTTTTTGTAGTTTCTGACAAATTTATCTCTATTTTAAAAAAAATTTACTGAGTTTTTGAACAAATCTTTCTGTGTTTTTGGTAAATTTATTTGTATTTTCTTAGGTCTATTTGTGTTTTTGAATTTTTTTTGTGTCTTTTGAGATTTATTTGTATTTTTTTAGATAAATTTAACTGAGTTTTTGACAAAAAAAACTTGAGTTTTTTGCCACATTGTTCTCTAATTTGGAAAATTGGGTTATCTTAGTTTGGCAAATGTATTTGTGTTTTTTTAATTTATTTACGTCTTTTGAAATTTATTGATATTTTTTTTAAATTTATTTGGATCTTTTGAAATTTATTTTGGATCTTTTGAAATTGATTTTCGTCTTTTTAAATTTATTTGTGTCTTTTTAAATTTATCTGCGTTCTTTTGAAATTTATTGCTTTTTTTGAAATTTATTGGTGTGTTTTTAGAATTTATTTAAAAATTTCATTAATGAGATTCCGTTAATCGTGGCCCCATTAAATGATAGTTGACTTTATTAATGGGATATCCCACCAATCATGAGATATGATTTAAAAAATGGTAAATTAGACATATCATGTATGAGAATGTGTTAGAAGACCTTTGGCTGCATGACTTTTTTTTGTGGACCGTTTGCAACAAAGTCATACTTTGAGGAGCCTCTCGCCGAATCCCCCATTTATTTTCATGCCACAAGCATATAACTCAAGCCTTCAAAATTTGTTTGAAAGATCAGGCAAACACAAAAACTCTAAGGTAGCTAATTTTATCTTTAAAGGACTACACCTATATATTATTGTCTTTGTTCCCTTCATTTTTTTTCGATTACTTCTTAATAGAAATTTCTTTCATCTGAAAAAAATCTAAGCAACAAACCATTAAATTTGAGTTGATTTCTTCAATCCATGCCAACACCAAACAAGCACAGCATGTGTTTAAGCTGGAAAAAAAATCAAAATGTAATTCATTTATGACGCATTGCACAAACAAACCACTTCCAATAAAAATGGGGGAAAATTAATCAAAGTGGGTTTTTTTTTTTTTAATGGAGGGTTCCCAATCCTTTAGGCTTAACTAATCCCTCCAGGCCCAAAGAGAAGCCGGATAAAAGTCCTGTGGCCCCTAGGTGGTAGCACTAGTGGACTTAACATTCGGTTTCTAAAGAGGGGGGAACCAGCGATCGATACCAGAGCCTCTAATTCCGAAAGAGAGAGGAACTGTGGTCGTAACTAATCGGCCAATCCTTTGGAATTAATCAAAGAGTTCATGTATGCCTAGCCAAAAATTAGAATTGAGTGAATAGTGAGTTATTTAAAACCTCTCAAAAGGACGTTGGAGATGGAACAATAAGGAATCCCTGCATTAATTTGGAGTCCCCAGCAGACACCTATTATTATTATTTTGTCATCTCTCAGTCTTTTTGTCTTCTGGTAACAGTGCAAATGGACCCTTCTTAGTTCTACTCCCCACTATCTTTCTAACACCATTTCATCACGTCTAATGGTATATTCAACTCTTTATGACATGGCCTGAATTAGAGAGAGAGAGAGAGAGAGTGTGAGCCAAGAATAAATTATTTATCCCTGGACAAAAATAAAATAAAAAATTACATAATAAGTTATGTTTAATTATATATAAAATCATCTTTGAATATTTAATATTAATTTTTTTTATAACCCTAGGTATCTCATGCCCAGCCCAACCCATAAGCCTTTGGCCTAAGTCTGAAGGACACTCAATTTTGGACGGCCGAAAACTAATCCCAAACGACACATGCAAACGCTCCTATCTACATGATTATGATAAAGGAAAAAATAAAAAATGATGATGATTTAACTAAGACTTATCTTGTCATTTCATTGGTTTCTCAATTTTTAGGCATCTCTCTCTACACAGAAACAGTTAGGGATCAATTCCCAATTGTGTTGCAGTAGTGAATGGACTTGAATAGGGTGCGTGCATGTGGCTAGTTGGGTATGCACAGGAGAGAAAAAAAAGAAAAGAGAACTTGGCAATTGCTTAAATAATATCACACTATTTATCTAAACTAACAGTCTTACAATATCACAAATTCGCAATATTCTCAAAATATCATCAAGACTAAAAATATTGTGAGAAAATTACAATAATATCATAATGATAAAAAAAAAAATGAAAGGAAAGAAATCTATCAAAGTAGTTTAAAATCTTTATCTTTATTTTGGGTTTACCTATTTAATAAATAAAATCTAATTTATTTTCCACAACATTTTCCCATTATCTTAAAGCACAGCAGATATCATTCTGAAATTGTTATGTTTCCCAAAGTATTTTTGGCAATGTCATGAGGAAAAACCATGGTTTTTTTTTATTTTTTATTTTTTATTGTTCAATCAAACGAGTAGATATTTTTTATTAATTTTCTTTAACCTGGCCTGTTGGCCATCCATCACTGTCAGACAGCTAAAGTTGTGATCTTCCAAAGATCCAAATAAACCCACCTCCTGACAGGTGGGGTTGATTGGTTGAATATGCACTCTTGCAATGCCTATAATGAGGTGTGAAGGTGCACAGATTATTGTCTCCTTGCAGAGTTTCGAACAAAATAATATCCAAGCCACCGACACACCATAGGTGAAACCTACATAGGAACTTAATCATTTTTATAGTTAGGTAAACAAAACCTAAAAGTTCAAATTCTCATCTCATGAATAGTATGATTGACCCACTTTTTGGATAGGTCTAATCTCATCTCACTTTTCATTTCCATCTCACATGACATTTTTGTTGTACTTTCAGACCAAAGTTCATGAATGGATAAATTATTAACAAACTAGCTAGTGGAAGAAACCTCTGGTGGAGAATAAAGTACAGCTGAAATTAGGATTTTGAATAATTTCATAAGTCAAAGGCGAAGATTTAGGAGGATAGGATTTTTGAAATCTTACTGATCAAGCAAGGAAATTCTAAAACTTTCAGAAATGTCCAAGATATGAGAATCTTCAGATTCATTCAAACAAATTATAGGCCTTACCCTAGTCTATATTAAGGGTTGTTTGTTGTTTACGCAAGGAGGTTAGTGGTGGAGGGAGTATATAATGTTCAAAGTGAAGTTAATTATGCTTAATTTGGGGAATTTTTTAAAAGAAAATTTCACCAAATGCTCTTCATTTTTTCCAATAGGAAATCAAAATCAAGAGTTCTGATTTTGTACCGATGGCCATCTAGGGCCTCACAAATTATAGGAGAGGTGGGGGATTGAAAATTTTGGATCTGACCCACTTACATATAAAATTTAAAGTCCATCGGATCATTCGAATACCTCAGATATACCCACATCATTAGAAAAAAAAAAAAACCACTTGTAAGATCTTTACATAATATTGAAGTTGAGACTCTTACCAAGGGTTGTACATGGGCTGAACTAGGAGGGCTGGTTGACCATGGTGCCTTGCTCCCACGAGCAATGAATACATGGAGCAGAGATGCACCCATTATATGACCTATATTTATCATTGGATTAATTTCATGACAGTAACACTGGACTTCATAAAAGGCCAAAGATTTTCAACTTGTTTGAGTATCATCTTTGATTGATACAACTTGATTACATTGACATGCTCTTCACTAATACTTTGTGTAAGCATTGGTGCAAGTTTGACACTTTTTTGTGAGCTGTTCAAATTTTGACCAGGTGGGCTCCTCAGTCTTTCTAGTATGAAAGACCAATTTTATATTGAGTCTGAATTGTAGCAAGATTTGAAGACTTTACGATGAGGTCAACTTATTGAAAATTCGAACCACTCAAAATAAGTTATGATCTCTTCTCAATAATAGGTACCTCAAAATTTTACCTAAAATAGGAATTGGTCCCACTCCAAGATTAATTATTCAATTGAAAAAATAATATTTTTTTCTTTTCTTAGGTAAAGAAATTATAAATGCGATTAACACAATCTTATGCATGTTTTATAATCACATTTTTCTTTATAATACAGTCGGTATTATAATAAAATTTTAAATTTTAAATAACATTTATTTTAAACGGTTCAGATTTTTAAATACCCTCAAATTATTACTTTTCTAAGAGATTCCAAAATGATTCCCATTGACGGCTAGAATTTTTCTCCGCTGCGGGCCCCACGTAAAGTAGTCTGTCGTTACCCGGGAAAAACGGAAGAACATCGACAGTTGCTTCAACATGACTTCCCTTTCAAAGTGTCGTGTCGGTTTCCCGTTACAGTACAGAGATCTCCTTCTCCATCTCCTTGTGCTTCCATTAACGGCGGATGGATTCTCCCCCCAAATCTCCATTTCCATCTCAGTACAAAAATCCCTGCATTTGAAGCTCGCGGATTAGGACGAAGAGAATTTTGAAAACGAAGCTCCTAAGCCTTTTGAAATGGCAGCACAGAATCACGGAACGAGCAATTCGAGGGAATTCGGATCGGAATTGGATTCCTCTCTGGGTCACTCGATTATGACTCATTCCTCATCTTCTCGAGCAGAGATGAAGACGGGCGCAATGATGATGACGACAACGACGACGACGAAGAACAAGTGTTTGAAGCAGTCAAGCCTCGACGAAGATGATTTTATCAATCTCTTGCACGGCTCCGATCCTGTAAAGATTGAGTTCAATCGCCTTGAGAACGATGTAAGAGGTATGAATGATGCTGCTTTGATTATTACTATGAACTTCTTTCTCTTTCTTCTATTCCAGTGGTATTGTAATCTAAGGGTGTGTTTCATTACTAGAATTTATGTCTCGTGCTTGTATGAGAATTTCAAATGAATTAATAGAATTCATGTATGTGGTTGTCATGGAATTTGATTATGCTGTCTCTACTAACGCTCGGAGATTTTGGTATGAATGGTTAGCTAAGGAAATTTAATATAGTATGAGAGTCAATGTTGTTCAAATCCGAAGAGAAATGACTCGACGCAAAAAATAAAAAAGCTCTTTATTTTTCTGCAGAAAAACCAAATCCGTAACTGTGGTCAACATTGTTGAATTTTAAAATTGAGGAGTTGCTTATTTGATTTTCAGAACACAAATATTTACCAGTTATAGTACCTCTGATTGGGATTTAGTTTACCAATGCATTTTATGTTCTTCATGTAATTCTATAATGAATGGAAAAGGAAAAAAAAAAAAAAAAACAGAAACATGGGATTTCATTTCACACAAGTACTAGAAGGAAACTCCAAAACATTCGTTGGTGTGTGTATTGACAGGTGTTAATGTTTGTGCAATGCATTTTCCACAGACTTCATTTTCCACCATTTGGTGCGGATAATTTTCCTTAATAGGAAAAGGCAAATTTTTTTTTTTGGCTTGATAGGATAGGTGGAGGTATGGGAAAGGTGGCATGGCATTGACTTTTGCGAACACTATACAAAATGTTCCCCAATAATTGAAAAAAGAAAGAAATTGATTGTAGGAATCCAAGTTTTATGAAAACCAGAGTCTAAATTAATTTGGAAATTAGCCTTGAGAAATAGCCAGTGGGCCTCTCTGCTTACTTGAGTGGAATTACTTCCATTTATTCAAAAGTTTTGTAATGTTCTATATATTGGCATTCTCTTGTTTTCCGAGGTTACTAGAAAGAAGTATTGCTTCTGCTTTTATGCTTTTCAAGTGCCTTAATACCATTTCAGATGTTGTGTTATCAAGGGCTTAGAAGAAGCCCCCAAAATTCTCTCACTAAGAGGCTTATGTAACTTCAAGCTAGTTTGGTATGTGAGTTTCTTTTCCATTAGAACCACTGCATAATACAAAGGAGTGTTTAAGAGTTTAGGCTATCTGTGTGTTGAACTTGACCTACTAATATGTGCGAAGACCTTCTGTGTATCAGATAAAGATCGGGAACTCATTGAAGCTCATAATGAAATTAAGGCCTTAAGGTTAACAGAGCGAGCAAAAGAGAAAGCCCTTGCTGTGGTAATGTAGTAATCTTTATACGAAAGCTTTCATCTTTGCCTATTTAGAGTATTGGTTTCTCATGCATAGCTCTACTGCCTCTACTCTGATGTAGTAGGTTACTGAGGAGCTGGAGAAAATGGTGGAGAAATACCAAGCATCAGAAGCTGCTCTCGAAAACAAGGAATGGCTCAGAATTTACTCCATGAAGTGCCTCATTATTATTTTCAACCATATTTGAAACTTTTCTCAATTTTTGCATGTGTCCTACCTATAAACTCATGTTGTCTAACTAAACAAATTTGCAAACGATCACTCATTTTAATGTGATGATTTTTTAACTAAGATCAATGTTAGTTCCATTTTGAATTATTTATTGTGGCACAACTAATGGAGTTATTAGCACTGCAGAACCTAGAAATCAAGAGAATTTCTGATGATAAAAAAGCTGCATTGGCAGCGCAATCTGCAGCAGAAGCAACCCTTCGAAGAGTCCATGCTGCTCAGAAGGATGAAGAGCTACCCCCATTAGAGGCTATACTTGCTCCTCTTGAAGCAGAAATTAAGCTTGTGCGGCAAGAGGTGCTGTTTAGGAATGTTTGTTGGGTGTTGATAATATTATGCATTTTGAAGGTTTTGCTCATTTCAAGAGCTCATGAGAGCCCTTTTCATTGTAGCTTGCAAAGCTGCAAGATGACAAAAGGGCCTTGGAGAGACTGACAAAATCCAAGGAAGCAGCATTGCTAGATGCAGAAAAGGAAGTTCAACTTGCCAAAGTCAAGGCTTCTCTTGTTGACGATTTACAAAACAAAAACCAAGAACTTATGAAACAGATTGAGATATCTCAGGTGGCTGAATATTATATTTATCGTCATTCGTTGCCAACTGTGTTAGATTATGATGAAGATATAATTCTTATGCTTAATTTTAATGGATAGTTTTGGAAAATGCTAGGAAGAATATAAGATACTTGACAAAATGCATCGTCACAAGGTTATAGAGGTCGAGAAGCTGGGTCAGACTGTTCATCAACTAGAGGAGGCCCTTCTTTCAGGGGCTGCAGCTGCAAATGCTGTACGTGACTATCAGCGTCAAGTAAATGAGCTGATGGTGGGCATTTATATCTTGATATTTGATTGATCCATTACAAATGGAGGCCATCTTTCTTCCAATATTATCATGTTAATCCAGTGTGCAGAATATTTACTCTTTTCCTTAATCTGCTTGTAATGTATGTCCACAGGGTGAGAAAAAGACACTTGAAAGGACATTATCCCGTGCAAAGGCAACAGAGAATCGAGTTGCAGTTGTAGTTGCAAATGAATGGAAGGATGCCAACGACAAAGTCATGCCTGTTAAGCAGTGGCTTGAAGAACGGCGAATCCTGATGGTGAATCTCTCGTTCTTTGTGTTCTTATACATTGTTACATATGATCCTTTGATTTCAAAATTTATATTGATTTAATGTCTCTCATCTTCAGGGTGAAATGCAACAGCTTCGTGACAAGCTGTCTAAAGCAGAACGCACTGCCAAAACAGAGGCCCAGCTGAAAGTAGTGTAACACTCAAATCTGCTTTGTTATTATTCATATTTCACTCTACTTACTGTACTTCTCGCTTGTGATTGAATGTTGATTGCTAATTAACTGCGTGCATTTTAGGAGAAGTTCCAGTTACGCTTGAAGGTTGTTGAGGACATTCTAAAATCATTGCATTCTGGCAGCCGTTCTTCTGAACTGCGAAGCAACTCTAATGGGATACCTCGGCGCCTAGGTGGAGCCGAGATTTCTTCAGGACTTTTATCATCAAGTGGTATTGCTGTGAGAAAGTCACCAGCTTCCCTAGTAAGGTCATTGACATTGTCTAGCGCTTCCAGTACATTGCTGAAACATACAAAAGTGGTGTCTAAGTCATTCGATGCTGGAATATCAATGGACAAAGATCAAAATAGCTTCAAATCACTTGGAGATGTTTATGATAGTAAATATAATAGGGATGAGAGTGATGGGCTATCCACAAGTCGCACTTCAGCTGATACGGAAAAGAAAGGTAGCAATGACAAGCAATCAGATGCTGTAGAAGCCGTGGCTGAAGATTTCGTCTCTGGCTTACTCTATGATTTTCTACAGAAAGAAGTAATTTCTTTAAGAAAAGCATGCCATGAGAAGGATGAAAGTTTGAAAGAAAAGGATAATGCTATAGAGGTATATGCATAACTCTTTGGTAGAATTAGTTCATTATTTCTCATGACAAGTTCCAGGCTTCTTTTTTTCTTTCTTTCTTTCTTCTCATTTTTTCTTCTTTGCTATATGGTGGCATGCATTCTACTTATTGATGTTAGTTTTTTTTAGATGCTGTCTAAGAAAGTAGACACCCTGACCAAAGCGATGGAGGTAGAAGCAAAGAAAGTGCGTAGGGAGAAGGCTGCAATGGAGAAAGAGGTGGCATCACTGCGGGTTGAGAAAGAGCATGAACAAAAACCTAAATGCTTTAACAGTTCAAAAGGATTGGCTACCAATCTCCACGTACCTTCAGGGAGGTTTGTATTATGCACATGGTAGAGACTCGTTAGAAATTTAAAATCATACGCTGGATCATCATCATCATCATCATACACTGTGGATAAAATATTTAAATAGTGTCTTTGCACCTTTCCGCATTTAGAAGGTAAGCTCCCAGTTTAGAACAAACAATCCACTCCTGCCAGTTCACTGATTTGAATCTGGGACTGCCCCCCTTGAGTTGAAAATTCCCAGTTAGTATATTGGACCATGAACAGCAATCTAGATCAGTCGGGCATGTATAACACAACATGTACAGGTCATTTTCACCAATTTATAGCTAGATATATACATGGTTAGGTCATCTGGATGTCCATCTATTGGGCCCTTCTGCAGATGGGTAACAGTCCAAAACATGATCTTTTGTGGCTCCATTTTCTTCAGGAATTTGGACATTCTCTGATCAAGGATATAACACTTCATACTCACACTACTATCACCAGTCATATTGCTGCAAATCTTGTATTCCATGAAGATAAAAATAACAACAAGGTGGTTTGTCATTTCATCCATCAGCTTCTATTTGCAGGACACATGAGCAACCTCTCTTCCCTAGTATAAATTAGCTGATATCTATGATGCATGGATACTTCAAAATGGACAACATATCATGTCGTATCGTATCTAATACTTTCACTTTTTATATGTAAAATACATGTCTCTGCCATGTCCATGGCGTGTCGTTTCCATATCCATGTTGTATTTGGGCATCATAGGCTGATATATTTACTAAAGCTATGACAAGGCTTTGATGATGATGATTTGCTAAATCTATGAGAATATTTTTGTTCTCGTTGGCAAATTGATGCTATTAGGTTCCCCACATCATATATGAAGTGAGAGGTAAAATAGTAAAAATCTATAGTACACTCATGGTTAAGTGGTGTTGGGCACCTTAGTTTCATACAGATGTGCAGGGATAGATCACTGGGTCATCAAGTTAAAGTATCACTCCTGACCAAGAGTCCAACATAGCCAAAAGCAAAGCAAAAAAATAAATAAAATAAATAAAAAATAAGAAAAATATAGCTATAGCTGCATACCGTTGTACTATGTAATGGGAGAGTGTTCTCCTACAAGTAGACTGCATATTGCTTATATGCAGTCCAGCTCATGGGGCCCACTTAGATGAATGTCTATCAATGAGAGAGGATAAATGGAAAGCTCTCCATATGGACAAGGAGGAGCCAAAAAATAGCCCCGCCAGATTATCCTAGGCCTTGATTTAACGGCCTTAAAGTTTAATGACATCTTAATTTTTTACCGTAGTTTTTTTTTTAGATTTAATCCAATGGTGTATGAAGGTTCAATGAGTACAAAATTAGACCTGATACCAGATCATGGGATGACAAGATTATCAAAGGCAGAACTGATCAAAGGTGGGCCAAAGTAGGCCCCATAGAGCTCGACTGCACATGCAATCTGCTCGTAGGAGAACTTTTTCCCTTCGTAATATACCTATTACAATACCTGAAAGGTTACAAATAGGGACTACTCACTACACTACTATTTACCACCTTGTACAATACCTGTTCTTTGTACTACATTTTATGATTACCTTTTTATCATTGTCCTATTTCTCCTTATACAAGACTACGTGAGCTGTGTTGTTGTGGTTGACTCTTAGATTTATTCATGAACTTGTTGCTCTTGTTAGGCACACTATTTCAGCAACCCCTTTTTCTTCTTCTTTCTTTTTTTTTTTTTTTTTTTTTTTTTTCACCCTTCAACAGTCTGGTCTAAGTTTCTGGAATCACCTAGATCTAACAACCCAACTTTCTGACGGTTGACCTCTGAATGGATGGCCTAGACCATAAATGTTGAATAGCACATTAAAGTTCAGTGATCAATCATCAAAGAATGATTGTTTGTCATTGCCTTAAACATTGAACATGAGTATGGTTATGGCATGCCATATATTCTAGTAAGTTTTTTTCTTTTCCTGTTTTGATCTATTTCAGTAGGTATTTATTATCAGATCTTTACCATTTCATCATTGACCCTATATAGGTTCCAAATAGTTTTTCATTTGTTGTTGCAGAAACTCAAGAACTACATGAGATTCCAAATCTTCTGCAGCAGGATCTTCTGTGACCAGCAAATAATTTGTGCCCTTAGCCAACTCCATACCTGGCACCGGGCATCCCTCATTCACTTTCAGCTATCTATGCCTCCATCCTCAACAGATTGATATTGTCATGTTATAGGTCTAATATGATCCAAGTCTAAATTTCTAAAAAGGGGCAGTTCTTTTCTGCATGACTCTGTGGCCAAACAACAAAGTGGAGTCACCTGTACATCAGGAAAGTAGGCACCAAGGCGAACCCAAGGTTACCTTGTTCTTTGGAATTAGCATGCATGAAAAGTGTGAATATATGCAAGTATGCCTTTGTATGCAGAGTCCAAATACCCAAATGAACCTTCACAGCAGTTCTTCTTTTTCTTTTTCTTTTTTTTCTCGCTTCTTTGTCAGTGTAATCTGCAAATGCTTTCTATTTTTATGTCATGATTATTATGTTTTTTATCCAAAAATGTTCTTTATATATGCCAGTTGTTTGTAAGGAGGTCAATGATTTTTGACATACTGGAACTACGTATTTTAATAATAAGTCTTAGTGATGTTGGATTTGACATGTTTTCCATGAGCTTTCGAGTTCAAACAATTGGGTCTCTTATTTTCCTTCTTTGTAGACTTAATTTCGCCATGGTTTCTGTAAGTGCAGAAATAATAATACTCACAAGATCAGGATGCCTCTTAGGACTTACTCAATGCATGGAGGAGATAGCTGCGACGGTATGAACCTGAGAGAAGAGAAAGACAAAGGTCAGAGGACCCTGGCTCTGGGCAGCGCAGGGCTCTCCGATGCTTAAGTCAGCAATGGATCGGAGAAGAAGAAGAAGAGGAAGAAGAAAGACTGGGTGTCTATGTGAGAGTGCTTACCCCCATTCTGTCTGGCTCGTGCCTTTTATATGGAACAGTTTTGATGAGGGTGCTAGTGGGCTTCGTGATGTGACCTGGGTCTTGTCAGCCCACAAAGTCATTAATGAAGGTCCATCACAGCCCACTTTGCATTTAATGCGAGTCCGATCAGCCCATGCTGCGTTTAATGCAAAGCACATTGGGCCTGATCACGCCCTGATCGGGCGGTGGCTGAAGTCCCATCAAATACCTTCCTTGGGCTCTGCCCTGACAGGGCCACTGCTGACGGGTGCAAACGTAGTCTTGCACAGCCGAGACTGGGCCGGGTGACATGGCCGAGCTGGATACTGTTTGACCGAGACCAGCACGTAGTGCCGAGACCGATATGGATCGGGTTGTAGCCGAGATCAAGGGACGTGGTCCCACATATAGTAGCAAACCGAGCACACCCTAGCCGAGACCAAGAGGAACTAGTTCATGAAATTGGCCCCCACACAATAGCCCCTCAGTTCTTGACCTCTAGGGCTTTCTTGGGCGCTAGGGTTAAGAGCTGGACCGATCTTCCGAGACGGATTGTACTTGCCTTCTATCTGCCTTTTGGTCAAGGGTTGTGATTCGTTCGGCGCCAGACGCCGTCACTGCTTCGTCTGCCAGAGGCAATAAAGGGGGTAATAAATGCGGGGGCTATGATTAGCATGGGAAGGCGAACCATTACTGCCACAGCGCCTCGCGTTATTGCCCGGTAGGCTATCTTGTCTTTTCGAGGGGGGATGCGACGCAAGCCGAGGCGACATCTCACGCGTGTCCCGCTTCGAATTCCGGAATGGCGCCCATTCCTCCCCTTTATATTCATTTTCGTCTTCTTCCTTTGCCATTTTCGCTCTCAACTCCTCTGCTCTCTGCCTGGACTTCTGTTTCCTGCTAGAACTCTTGCTTCCTGCTAGAACTAGTGCCACCGGACTAGGACCAGACCTCGTACTGTTTCCCAACAGTAGTCGCCCACATCCGTCAGTCGGAGTCTGACTTTGCCCCGTCAAACCAGTGAGTTTTCTTCCGCTCCCTCCTCCTTCATTTACATTCCAGACCTAGCCCCTAGGGTTTCTTAGATCCGGAAATGGGGATTTTCACCCATTGGATAGATTCCCCGTCAGGCCTGGCTAACCTTAGGAGAGTTTACATGATCCCGGACGAGGTCCGGATCATGGCAGCCGATCCTTCTGTTTACGCTTTCCGCAACGGCTGGATGTCGTTCCCTCTGATAGCCGTCATCGAGGGTGGGGTCAGATTCCCCTTGCACCCTCTTCTTAGGTCTTGTTTGGAGACCTGGAACCTCAGCCCCTGCCAGCTAATGCCCAATGGGTATAAAATAATCATGGGCGTCGCCGAGCTGAATAGGATTCTAGACATCAGTCTCGGCGTCCATGATATAGAGGATATATATGACCTCTGCAAGACCAGGGACGGGGTCACCTATTACCTTCGCGTCAAGGCGAAGTGCCAACCCCTCGTCACGGCGCTGGAGGACTCCAATAAATACGCCGGAGATGACCGTCTGCTCGTCTCGGGAAACTGGGAGTTCGGCGAGACCGAGACCGAAGTAGCTAGGAGGGTCCGAGTCCCTCGACGCTTCGGGACTCCACCGAGTAAAGACCTAACCCCTTTGGGTTTCGGATTTTCCCTTTCTTTTTTTTTTGTTTTATTTCTGCTGCCGAATTCTAACTCAACTGTTTTTCGCAGGCCTTTCTCAGCGCAAGCGTGAAGCCCAGCTGAACGGCTGGAGAAGGCACTCACCTTGGCTGAGCAAGGTGTACTGCTACCACGGCCACCACACAAGAGCTGCCTACTCTCTCCTGAAGTACGAGCCGAGATACGTGTCTTATACACGGAAATCCGGCAACCCTGAGAGATTCGCCCCCGATCTAGCAGAAACCAGCGGGACCATCTCGGTTGCGGGAGCGTCCACAACGTTGGCCGTTGTCGCGGGCATCCCGCTAAGGGATATTGAAGACTATACCTCCGGAGCCGAGGTAGATTCTCCGACAAGGGAAGTCGAGAACTATTCTTCCGGTGCCGAGGCCGAAGTCGACGATATGGAGAGGCGCAGGCCCGCGTTTCAGCCAAAGAATCTGGCGAACGCCGTCCTCGGCGGCGGTAGAAAGGTTGCCGCAACCCGCACTGCCTCGCCCTCCTTCGGGACCATCGTCCCTGCTAGAATTGAGGCCCGACCTCCCCCAGTCTCGGAAAGCGAGAGGCCGAGGAAAAAGGCGAAGGGGAAGGAGCCGGAGCGGGAGGAGCGACCACGGCAAAGTTCCCCCCGAGCTGCGAGGGAAAGGGCAGTGGACATGGTGCCCATCCCGGCAGTTCCTCTGGTGGAGAGTCGCTCCGAGCCCCAGGCGGCAACGTCCTCGGGTGCTGAGCCGGCCGAGTTCAGGCCGGACATGGAGCTGAGGAAGGGGAGGCCCCTAAATGCTGGGGATAGACTGGTGGGGAGCCCGGATGTCATCGCGGCGCTCAGCCGAGCCTGTGCACTCCCCAGGGACATGGAGAGGCACAGGTCGGAAGACACCCCCCTGCTGCTTATGAGGACCATACAGCACTCCCTCGCTGTAAGTGCCCGACTTTCCTGGTCACAGGTGTTTCTATCTTTAAATATTTCTTGCTTTCATGCTGAGCTTTTTTCGTTTGCTCCGCTGCAGGCTGTCCAAAGGCTCCAGATTGTCGCTGACAGAATAACAGAAGATGACAACCGGCTGGCCCGCCTAGCAAAGGAAAAGCAGGGAGCCGAAGCCGAACTGAAGGCGGCCAAGGAGGAGCTGAAGGCGGAGGCGGCCAAGACTGCAGAGCTCAAAGCTCAATCTGATGTAGTGGCGAGCGACCTCTGCAAAGCAAGGTCAGAGAGCTTCGAGTGGCAAACGAAGTTCCAGGCAGAGGAAAGGAGGTCGGCGGGGTTCAAGGCCGAGATGGAGCTGGAAAGGAAGGCGAAGGAGGAACTCCTTGCATCGAAGGAGGAACTCCTTGCATCGAAACAAGCTGAGGTCGATGCCGCCTTCCTGGAGGGGACTGAGGAAGCTGCGAAAATTTATATTGATCAAATCACAGCACTCAGCCCGAAGCTATACCAACTCGGCTGCAAGGCCGTGTTAAAGAAGATGGGGGTTCCTGCTGATGATCCGATATATCAGAATCTCCCCGAGCTCGGAGAGGAGCCCCTAGATGAAGCCCTGGCCGAGAACCCTGCCACTTCGGCCGAAGTCCCTTCCGAGCCAACGCCTGACCCCGTTGAAGAAGCTCCTCAAGCCGAGGTCGATGCCGTGGTCGTTATCGAAGACATAGAAGCGGGGCCGTCGACCTGACTTTGCATTTTTTTTTTTGCCAAAGGTGTAATTTTTGTTCCGAACTGATTTTGATGTGAGCTCCAATGTACATATCATATTTATTAATGAAAGGCCCTTTTTCATATCTGTCTCCTGTGTGGTGTGGCTTTTATTTGCTTTCCTTTGTACGCTTTCCATGTGTTATGAATCTGGGTGTGAGTTCGGACAAGAGCAGACCAACCAGGTTAGGGTTCCCTGTGAGTGCTCTGATTTCTTGGAGGCCTCTTTTGTTTCGGCGAAACCAGAGAATCGCATCTGACCTCCTAAGGCATCGATAAGACTGGGTACCATCATCGAATGATGCCGTATCGGCAGATCTAGGTGGCTGAGTGCCAGCCTTAGACATGGGCCGTATCGGCAACTCGTCTAGGTGGCTGAGTGCCAACCTTAGACATGGGCCGTATCGGCAACTCGTCTAGGTGGCTGAGTGCCAACCTTAGACATGGGCCGTATCGGCAACTCGTCTAGGTGGCTGAGTGCCAGCCTTAGACATGGGCCGTTTTCGGAAACTCATCTAGGTGGCTGAGTGCTAGCCTTAGATATGGTCCGTATCGGCAACTCGTCTAGGTGGCTGAGTGCCTGCCTTAGACATGGGCCGTTTTCGGAAACTCATCTAGGTGGCTGAGTGCCAGCCTTAGATATGGTCCGTATCGGCAACTCGTCTAGGTGGCTGAGTGCCAGCCTTAGACATGGGCCGTTTTCGGAAACTCATCTAGGTGGCTGAGTGCCGGCCTTAGATATGGTCCGTATCGGCAACTCATCTAGGTGGCTGAGTGCCTGCCTTAGACATGGGCCGTCTTCGGAAACTCATCTAGGTGGCTGGTCCGTATCGGCAACTCGTCTAGGTGGCTGAGTGCCTGCCTTAGACATGGGCCGTTTTCGGAAACTCATCTAGGTGGCTGAGTGCCAGCCTTAGATATGGTCCGTATCGGCAACTCGTCTAGGTGGCTGAGTGCCAGCCTTAGACATGGGCCGTTTTCGGAAACTCATCTAGGTGGCTGAGTGCCGGCCTTAGATATGGTCCGTATCGGCAACTCGTCTAGGTGGCTGAGTGCCTGCCTTAGACATGGGCCGTCTTCGGAAACTCATCTAGGTGGCTGAGTGCCGGCCTTAGATATGGTCCGTATCGGCAACTCGTCTAGGTGGCTGAGTGCCTGCCTTAGACATGGGCCGTCTTCGGAAACTCATCTAGGTGGCTGAGTGCCAGCCTTAGATATGGTCCGTATCGGCAACTCGTCTAGGTGGCTGAGTGCCTGCCTTAGACATGGGCCGTTTTCGGAAACTCATCTAGGTGGCTGAGTGCCAGCCTTAGATATGGTCCGTATCGGCAACTCGTCTAGGTGGCTGAGTGCCAGCCTTAGACATGGGCCGTTTTCGGAAACTCATCTAGGTGGCTGAGTGCCGGCCTTAGATATGGTCCGTATCGGCAACTCGTCTAGGTGGCTGAGTGCCTGCCTTAGACATGGGCCGTCTTCGGAAACTCATCTAGGTGGCTGAGTGCCAGCCTTAGATATGGTCCGTATCGGCAACTCGTCTAGGTGGCTGAGTGCCTGCCTTAGACATGGGCCGTTTTCGGAAACTCATCTAGGTGGCTGAGTGCCAGCCTTAGATATGGTCCGTATCGACAACTCGTCTAGGTGGCTGTAAACCGCCCAGAACCGCTTGGCTAACTGGGTGACGTTCTCTCCTTGCTTCATCTTCATGGCCATGATGTCTGCATCAGTCTTTGGAAGGACTCTGTAGGCTTGGAACTTCTTCATAAAGGACTGCTGGAGCTGCTGCCAACTCGAGACGGACCCCTCCGGGAGCGCACAGAACCACTTCAGGGGGATGTCACCCAAGCTAGAGGAAAAGACTCGGCAGTTCAGATGGCCTTCGTCTCCCCAGACAGACATCCTCTGGGAAAAGTGCCTGAGATGCGTAGCTGGGTCCGAAGTCCCGTCATAAGTGACGAACCTCGGGACAGTAAACTTCTTTGGCAGGGGGTACTTCCTGATGTCTCGAGAAAAAGGGGATGCGCCGAGATCAACGGGGTCGCAGCAAACATCCTTTTGGTCTCGGCCGAGACCAGCTGTCTCCAGATTTCGCTGGACCGTTTCCCTTATGCGCGCGTCTAACCACTCCTGATCGTGATACACGCCTTCTGGAATGGTCTCGGACGCCTTCCTCGCGTAGCTACGGGTGGTGCTTGAGCCTTCATCTCGGGTTCGGTCGCTCCTTTTCTTGTTCAAATGAATCCTCAAGTCCTTCTCGGGGGAGTCGGGGCGCCTGCCACGGGGCGCCCTCCGCTCGTGTTGTCGCAGTGAGCGCTGTTGTTGTCGCGACCGCTGCTGCTGCCGTGACTGATGCTGCTGCCGTGACTGATGCTGCTGAGACTGTTGCCGAAGTCCCGCTGATCCCGTAGCTCTATCCAGCTGCTGCTGAAGCTGGAGGATCAGAGCGTCTTTCTCCCTGATGGCCTCATTCTGTGTTTTAATCGCCAGAAGGGTGGAATCCAAGTCATCGTCACGGCTGTAGTCTTCATCTTCAGTATCCTCAACATCCTCTATCTGGCCCTCAACGTACTCCACCTGACCGGTGGGATGTGATCCATCGACCACTGGAGACTTACGTCGCTGATCCTGCTCTGTCAGGTGACCTCCCTCAAGGTGCTGTTGAGAGTTTCTCCTCCGTAAAGCAGATTCCAGGCGAGAATCACGCTCCAGAACGTTGATGGGGACGAGGCCACGCTCGGCGTCATCCTCTACAGCTGGTTCCTTCCCGGGCCTCTTCTTAGCAGGGAGGGAAGAAGACGGTCCAGTATGCCCTGTCTTGGACGTTCCTCCGTCTCTTGCGGCTCTCCTCGTCATGGTCATGGTGTTTAAGAAAGTGTATAAAGAAAAAGTTTTCCCACAGACGGCGCCAATTGTAAGTGCAGAAATAATAATACTCACAAGATCAGGATGCCTCTTAGGACTTACTCAATGCATGGAGGAGATAGCTGCGACGGTATGAACCTGAGAGAAGAGAAAGACAAAGGTCAGAGGACCCTGGCTCTGGGCAGCGCAGGGCTCTCCGATGCTTAAGTCAGCAATGGATCGGAGAAGAAGAAGAAGAGGAAGAAGAAAGACTGGGTGTCTATGTGAGAGTGCTTACCCCCATTCTGTCTGGCTCGTGCCTTTTATATGGAACAGTTTTGATGAGGGTGCTAGTGGGCTTCGTGATGTGACCTGGGTCTTGTCAGCCCACAAAGTCATTAATGAAGGTCCATCACAGCCCACTTTGCATTTAATGCGAGTCCGATCAGCCCATGCTGCGTTTAATGCAAAGCACATTGGGCCTGATCACGCCCTGATCGGGCGGTGGCTGAAGTCCCATCAAATACCTTCCTTGGGCTCTGCCCTGACAGGGCCACTGCTGACGGGTGCAAACGTAGTCTTGCACAGCCGAGACTGGGCCGGGTGACATGGCCGAGCTGGATACTGTTTGACCGAGACCAGCACGTAGTGCCGAGACCGATATGGATCGGGTTGTAGCCGAGATCAAGGGACGTGGTCCCACATATAGTAGCAAACCGAGCACACCCTAGCCGAGACCAAGAGGAACTAGTTCATGAAATTGGCCCCCACACAGTTTCTATTGGAAATTCTCATTAATCTCGAAAAAGTTTTTACACAAAATCAAATTTTCAGCAAGTGTATGCATATAACCTTCATACCTTAAGTACATAAATCTAAACACCTCTCCCTGCTATATTAATAGATGACATGATCCTGTTGAAATACATAGCTTTGACACTTCAGCTTGCTATCAATCACTAGTAGTTGTTGGGTTGTATAGGGAAATAAACAGACCAGTTATATTTCATGTGTCATTCAATGACTTGGTTGGCTAAACATTCTTCACCTCAAAAGGAAGAGCCTAGGAATGGGAACATTTCAAGGCCTGGAACTTGGTCTGGGCCTTTTACATCTGTGTGGGGTCATTCCGTGATCATGGAATTAAACGGGGCCACCACCCAGTCTCGGTAACCCGTGATCTCGGTGCCGCCAAGTTCGGCTGCATCGCCGTCTCGGGCAATTATGGAGCGGGCCCCAGTGATTACGTCACGAGTCCCAACTGCGGCCTCAGCCTCGACCGAGCTCGGCCTCCTTTCATTCAATCATAAATGCCGCCATTAATGCACTGCCAAAACAGGATCGGCGGTCTGACAACAGAATGGGCTCCGGACCTACGCGAGGAGCACGCCATATCTACAGTCATATCCATAGGCGAGGAGGGCTGGTCCGATGGGACGTCCCCTTTTTACCTACCCCCACTCAGGAGATGAGAGTACGTTCAGATGGGACTCCCGTCTCCTCAGGAAGACAGTCCAATGATGACTTCTCCACCTATATATTGCATAAGAGAATCCATGAAAGGTACGCACACGCATAATCTCTCCCTCCCAGAACTCTTTCTCTCCACTCTCTCAGTCCCTGCACTAACTTAATCGTCGGAGGGCCTTCGGCTACCCACAGCCAGGGTCTCTGACCGTTGTTCTTTTCCTTTCAGGTCATCGAAGGCTCGATCCGTTCCCCTTACCTCCCTCAAAACCTTGCATCAGGAGCTTAATCCTCCATTAACTAAGTCCGTAATTTTTAGGCACTTACAACATCTATTTTTAAGACAGCATGTTAAGAATATGGAATCAATGCACACTGTTAGAGATAATTCATGTGAGAAAGTCTATTCAAGATTATTCTAGCTTGCACTGTGTAAGACCCCGTTTGGATCCCCTATTAAACTCCACTTTATACATACAGCGACAGCGACAGCGACGCTTGAATTCATTATGATTATGACAGGGGAGGGATGTGAAGGGTTGCGTGGACAATACACGCTAAATGCAATTCCAATTATACTATATTAAGCTAAAGTTTTTTGAATTTAATTTGACAGGCGGTTTTAATTTTGACTGACAGTTATGTTTTTACCCATTTATTTTTTTCATCAAACCACTCATGTTTCAGTTGTTCATTTGTGTAACTATTCCCTTTCGACTCTAATTTCTCTATTTCTGTTTTATACAACGTGCCCTATGGAAAGAGTTAACTGTTTTTACATGTGATTATTTATTTTACAGTGGAGATACCGTGTTGAGCACGGGTTATTGGGCTAGTCAGATGACTATAGCCCTTGACTTTAGGGCCCAAGGTCTAATGGCTGTATTATTGCCTTCTGGGATTCAATCCAACTGTTTGTAAATTGTATTGCTCGGATCATTGATTGCCAACACACAAGATAATGCTTGATGAAAAAAGGGGGAAAAAATAAACATCTATTCAAGCAGCCATGGGAGAATGTGATAACACACAAAAAGTAGAGATTTTGAAAGAATGGTGATCACAGCTTGTGATGCCCCATGACAGATTTAAAAACACCAACATTAGGTCTTTTAAATGTTGTATACAATAGGAGTTAAATTAAAAATCAGAGTCCAAGGGCTCCTGTACAGACAAATTCCCCTTACTCTAATGGGTTTAGGTGCTTTTGATAATATATGTTATTAATTATTAATAGTATTAGTAACATAATACAAATAAAAAAAAAAACTTATGCTATTAAAATAATGGAATCCTCTATATGGTTAGATACCCCATACTAAGTGTGGTTGTGCTATTGGGTCTGGGCCCGAATACTGTCTAGGTAAGCCCAAACTCGACCTCGACCTGAATTAAGCATGAACATACCTGAATGCAAGTCAGATTGAGTTGGATAGTGGCTTGGATAGGGTGGAAGCCAAAACATGCTTAGTTTTACAAAAACTGACTCTTAATTTCTACTGTGCATATTGGCTTTGCTGATGACATGGACTGCACCATGACATACTAGACCCATGGACGACCAAAGGGATATGTTTTCTTCATTGATTTGGAATGGCCTGAACCATTTAAATGAGGTACAAAACCACTCTGTTCTCTTCCTGTTCACTGCAGAATTTTCTGCAATTTACAGACAATGCCCATGCCCTGTAGTTTGTCTTATCAAAACACCCCCTGACATTAGATTTTAAATGATATTTGGAACTGTTTGGGGCCCAAACTTGATTAATTCTTGATCCAATCCTTGTGGGGCCTTCTTTGTGCTCTCATATTGCTCCATGATTGTCTGACCATCGCAATAATTTGATCCACAATCAATTCTTCATCATTGCAAATCAGGCATCGAGTACTGCATGTTTTTAAAAATGAATGGGTAATCAATAATATAAAATATAAGTATTATCAAATGCACTTGACTTCACAGCAGTTTCTTTTTTTATTTCTTCAAAGCTAAGCTCGAGCTCTTTCTCAAATAAAAGTCAGTAATCGAGCTCAAGACCTACCCAACTGAGCCAAATTGAGCCCGCTCTCGGCAGCTCTCCTATCTGCAAGTAGGGGATAGATAGAGTTATATGAGGCTCAGGTGAATGGCTAATTATGAGATAACACTGGAATCCAAGAAAAAGTCTTTTCCAGGACAGAACAATAAAACAAAACAGGCACTTTAAATACCATCTGAATGGACAGCTGAGATGGAGGTGAATGGCATTCACAGAACCAATGTCATTTCCACTAAAATTATAAATAGGATACCACAAAATTCTATACAATGCTAACGCCCATCCTGGGGTGTCACTAAATTTCTGTTTGAACACTAAATTTGCAGAACATTGAATCATGCAGTCAGTTCAATCTTGCCCTATCGCCCATCCCGGCTGCTAGCTACCATTGTGGGTCAGCTCCTTCATTATTCGTTGAGATTGATGGAATTTAAGACACAATTAACTCCTGTTGTTCCAGAGCTTGAAAAATCAGGCTTGTAGACTTTGCATAAACTCAGACTCACCTTCATTTCACTTCATTTCCTTTGGACTTGATAGGACAGAAATTTTCCACTTAATTTTTGGACTGAATTTGATGCAGCAAACTCATCCCAGCCGCATTCTGAAATGATGCTCTTATTCATCATACTATCTATGTATACTCCCCACAACTTACTTCCAACAAAAACGACATGGGGATGAGAGAGTGTAGAAAGTTATGAGAGAAAGCTTCAATGGAAAATAAATGGTTGCCTTCGCCTTGATGAAAATTGTACCAGTATGAGAGGACAAGATAGGCCCACAATTGGGAATAATCATCCTGATGATCGCCAAATCCTTCCTTCAAGGGAGATCACCATAACTGAAACATCATCATGATATTTTCGGCGATCACCATGGGGAATATCAAGCAATTCATGAAAATCCATCCCTACAATGCAAGAAAATTGAAGTTCATCAGAAGTGCACCCACCAGGCCACACAATACATGCATGCAAAAGCCATAACGACAAATAGACCAGGCATTGTTGGTTTAAAAGAGAAGACAGTGTAAAGAGGTAGTGACATAAAATAAAACTCAAAGACGTTTATCAGAATAAATGAATGAATAAATCTCAAAGGCTCACGTTGAATGTGACATGAAATCTCTGTAAGATTGCCATGATGACTTGGATCGGAGAAGCAATGGCGGACCCAAGATTTTCTTTTAAGGGGGCAAACCCAAACATGCAGTTGAATTTTGTGGGCTACCCAGGATTTTCATGTGAGTTTTGGAGGCAGACAATTCTCAAAGCAAGTTTTAGAGGCATACCCAAGTTCGACGGGGTGACTGCCCCCATATCCTTATGCGGGTACACCCCGGCGGATAAGGTTAATGATTTGGTCAGCATTGTCCTTGAAATGATGCAAATGAAGAAAATCTATTCGTCTTATAGGACGATTTTCTACTTTACTCCTACGTTCTGTGGTCCATTTGGATTGGTGCAGTCGTTATTGCAAGACCTGGTGAAATTCATGGGGGTCCTGGGTCCCAATGTGCACTCCCGCAGGAGCGTGCACACAGGAGGAAAATTTTCCTTGCCTTATTACATCATCATGATAAAATCCCATCATTGTGAAGATCAAAGAAAGGCAGCCAATATAAACAGTGGGTAGCTTGTAGCCTACCACAAATCCCAATACCAAACACACCCAAACATTCATTGGAAACTCAAAGTACTTAAATTTAGTAAAAGAGTAGATTGTAGTCAGCATTCTTAAAACATGTTAAGACATGGTTTACTTGAATGAATTTCAAGATGACTCAAGATTTGGACTGCTGAACACTCCTGGCCAGTAAAAAAGGGAATACTTCCAGTGCAGTTTCACAATGTATTGGAGCTTGTTAAAAGAACAGGCAAGGTAAAATGACATGGGACGATAAAAACAGCATAAGTTCCAAGTTTTGATAAAACATAAAAATATCAGATGGGCACACAAGCCAAGTTTTAATTATCGATCTGCTGTACTAAGCTGAAGCACAAATGCAAAAAACAATCTCAATAGACAAGTACTTTTGGAACTTTGAGTGGTTTTTCTTAGAGGAATATTCAGAAATTTCCAAGTGGTTTGTAGGGAAGGGGAGTGATTGGAGCTTGCAAGTGGATGCTCTTTCATAAAATCAATAAAAGAAATTGGAACTATAGACTAGGAACTGAAATCAGAGAAAAAACAATAATCCACCCTCCTAATGTTCTTTTTTTTTTTTTTTTTTTTTCACTATTATGGCACACAGTGGAACTGATCTGTTCTGCCAAAATATTCAAAGCTTTTGATCACTTGCAAATTAGGGCACACATACAAACACAACATTACCTTGAGCTAGCATATTAGGAAATGTTTCGTGAGATGACTTTATATGGCCTACCAAGATGAATGCAACCATGAAGGGCATGGGGGGATTGAAAGATCCTAAAGAGGGCTATGTATGTGCAAAAATCCAATGCCATCCAAATTCCAATCATCCTAACCCCTTAATCTTAATAGTTTATATTTGCAAATACTTCAAATGGCTGAGATTTGAAATATCAAACCATATTGAATTGGGTTGTTTTTTCTTCTTTTTTTTCTTTTTTTATTCTTTTTTTTTTCTTTCATATACCTAGCCCCCATCACAATCTTTCAATCCACCATGCCCTTCATGGTTGGCATTCATCCAGGTGGGCCATATAAAGTTATCTCACCATCTTATTGGAACATTTCCCCTAGTATATTAGTATCACAGGTAGAACTTTTCTTTGAAGATAAAACTCTGAAAAAAGCCCAATGAATCAAAAAGCAATTAAGGCTAACCAACCATTTTTCTTAGCAGCACGAAACAGAAGCTCTGCGATAAGGTACTGTGCAGGATCACCTTCAGGGACATTTTCCATGAACCATGCAACATGAGAAACAACTTCATCATTACTGAAGTACTGATAAAGCCCATCAGAAGAAAGGACCAAGAAGCGGTCATTTGAAGACAGCCGGTGATGTAAGACAGAGGGGATACAGCTGACATATGGAGAGGTTCCAATATAGTCAATCCGAAATATCTCTAGCAAAGCTTCATTGCATTTTGGCTGCACCCGACAAATGGCCAAAACCAGATTGATCAGTTTCAAGGAAAACACATCATTCCCACAAAAAGCACATCCAAACCAGTGGTTCCAGTACATTCCAAAACAAAGAACATGAAAACTAACAGAGTACCCTTGACAGATGAGGTTCACAAGTAAAGTTGCCATCCTTAATTTATGTACTTATATAGTCGTCTCAATCTAGGCAAGCACAAGAGCAAACATGTCATGCTCTGTCATGCTGTAAATCATGAATTTTAGCAGACATTTTATACATCAGACAACTGTTGGAAATGCATTACCCTACATCAGTAAAATTCCCAACCAGGTAATACCAAATCTGAATTCTTCCCCTGCATGTCAGAGTGGAAAGATGCACTTCCATTTTGAGCTGCAGAGTAGCTTTCTTGGCTTTTTAGTGTTTACAAACTAGAATTCAAAAGGCTGTAAATGGAAGATCTTGATGAGGTGTTCATTGTTAGTTGATGCATGTTACAAATAACAAAAAATAATTTTTGCAACAGCTCCTTTTCTTCTACTACCATATAATAGGAGGATTGGAAAGCCAGATAATTAGCATATGCTGCTTCGAAGGAAAATGATGCAGACCCTGGCGCAAGAAAGGGGCCACAACTCCAAAAGACTGCTGTGACAGCAGTTTAGGGCTGAAACTCCAAAAAACAGCAAAGTGAAGAAAATAAGAAGAGAGCCAAATTGATCACAAAATGAAGTTCGAATCCCCAAACCTAACATCACACATCCAAAGAGGCCTGATTTTCTTGAAAACATCAAAACAGCCAAAGAATGGGGCTGCTTACTGATTATTATTAATATGAAGTCTCCAACAAGATAAACCCTAATCACAATCATAACCATAGATTAATTATGTGCAATTAAGAAATATAATCCTAGCTATTGTGAAAGCGAAGGAGAAAGGAGCTGCACAAGACTTGCACATGCGCAAATCTGCTCAGCTACTGGGCTGGCCGTCAGTCTCAAAAGGGCTGGGCTAACCTGCAGGCCCACATGGCCAAGTGGAAATGGAGGCAGTCAGGCAGCATCTTGGGGCCCAAATATGGCCTGCATTGGGGCCCACAGCCCACTGATTGAATACAACAGTCTGTTACGCATATCAGTCCCCATATTGTTTCTGATTTGGCATGGATCAGAAACCTTTATATATGGGAGCAGGTCTCATTAGAATGCCGCCAAATAAGCTAAAGGTTAGGCACTATGTGATCTTCTTGGTGATCTTCTTGGTCTTCGTTGCATGAATCCACATAAGATAAACTCCAGTTCTTACTTCTTACCTTTCGTTTCTCACTCTAAAGGCTTCTAAGGCTTAGTCTATAAATGCTTGATCTAAAAATCAAGATTTCAAGCTCTATCTTTGAGATCTAGACTTGAAAGACTAGAGCAAATCAGGGAAGGGTTTGAGGCTTTTTCCAAGAGGTATGGTTTTATGTGTTTTTGCCCAAGGGGTCTCCCACCCCTAGGGCAATATTCTACTTTTAGGTGTGAACTTTAGTATCATACTATGTTACTTAAATCTTACATTATTATCAGTTGGAAACTGTTAATCACGAGTTTTTACAATGGATTAGTAATTTTATACTCTTTTTAAGTGTTTAATAAGTAATGACCTTTCTATTAGCTACGTGACATCATGTGCATTATATAATGATCCTTCTATTATCAGTTTGTGCATTATATAATGATAATAGATATTGCAGTATGTAACTAAAAGTTTTCCCTTTTCTCCTTTCACAATCGAACTCCCTTAAATGTCATTACTTCAACATGTGCCAGTCGCAACTCACAAGCCTGGAAAAATGAGGGTTAGCATTAAATAATAGGCCAAGAACTTAAGACTCTTAAGTATGAGTTATTCTTTGAGAATTATTCCTAAGGATTGGGCATTCCTTAGAAGAAACACTTTGCAACAAAACCTAGTTGTAGTGTCAAGTGAGCATGGATTCTTCATTGCTCCTTTTTTTTTTCTAATCCGTAGCAGAAAATTATATTAATGAAAGGAAAACAAGAGAATTACAAAGAAAACCAAACACCAACGCAGCAAAGGGTAAAAAAAAACAGGTGTAAAAGGATTAGACCAATACAACAACCAAAAAAAACAAAACACCACATCACAATAAAACAGCCACCAAATCTACAGACTTTTCCACCCCTTGTTTCTCTAAAGAGTCCACAAAACCATTTGCCCAATGATGAACATGCTGAAACCTCACGCCAAGGGAAGACGATATAGTTCTAATTTCATTTAAGTAAAACTGAGCCCTCCAAGGGAATTTTGCCGACAAAAACCAAGAGATAAGCATTCAATGCATCATTTTCCACAATAAAAAAAAGGGCTCGAAGTATTGGGGAAGCAAATGCCGAATATATGAAGTGCTTCCAAAATGGCCACCACCTCCACTTCATTAGACTCCATGTGACCCACATGCTTAGAGAACAGAGCTAAAACAACACCATCACTGTCGTGAAGCACCCCTCCAACAACAGCCGGCCCAGTTTCCCCTCAGCCACCCCATCAACATTGAACTTCAAAACCCCAACCAAAGGAGGGGACCAAGGCACTTTAATGCTGTCCTTATGAAATCCACAACAAAGCAGGGCCTCCCAATTATGCAAAATGCCAGCCACTTTAATGCTATCGAACTCCTCCCATCTAGACGCCCACTTGGCTATACACCACGACACCAGATGCATGACATCTTCCATTGGCATCATGAGCCTATTTCCGTCCAAATGGACCACAGGATAGCAAAAGGGATGAGCTTCCAAAGAACCCCCCGCTACCATAGAAAGGGGACATCCCCCTAAGCCTCAAGCAAACCTAACAATGAAACTGAGGAGCACCATAGAACACCACAACGCTAACGGAAAAATCAGCACAAGGAAAAAGAAAAGGCACAGTGCAAGATCAAATGATCAACAGTCTCCCTCTCCACAGCACAAAGCAGACAAAAGTGTAAAATGTCCTCCAAAAGCAAACCTCTCCTCCTGAGATTCTCTATCATAGACACCATCCTAGAACTTGCAACTTGCAAGCCAACAGAAACAATAGACACTAGGGGAAGCCAAACCCAACCTAACACGAGACTGAAGAAATGGACCCCCGGTACAGCATCCAACTCTCTCAAAAAAGACTTTGGGGAGAAGGCTACAGAATGACAAGGTTTCCAAAAGACTATAATGCATGCTTTTTTTGGCTCGGTTGCTCCTTGGAAGTGACATGCACCCATTTGCTATGAGGAATAGGCAAGGGTTCCCACACCTTAAAGAACGAGTGTGAGTAAAGAAGCTAGTCCAAAGGCTTAACATCTTACACAAGAAAAAGCACCAAGTTGGAGAAAAAAGAGGACGGTAAAGATAGACTTCTTATAAAAGACTAACTGCAAGGGGAAGAAGAAAGCTAGGGGCATTGGGAAGGGTTTAAGCTATTCTATTCAGAAAAAGTAATGCAAGAAGAAGGGCAAGCATTATAGCTGCTTGAAATCTAACATATAAGATTAAAGAGGACAAGAGAAAGAATGATAATATTTTAATGGTTAAGATAGCATTTACATGTGAAAATCCTAAATGCAGTTAAGTGCTTATGAACTCCAAGCGAAATTAGGTCAATATCTTTAAGTCTATCTAACCACAAAAGGAAAATTCTACAATCATAGCAATTATCCAAAATAATAAGTAGTTGAAAATAAATAAATAAATAAACAAATAAATTAGATGCTGACATACCTTCTTGAGAAACCCAGCACCAAATGCTCGAGTAACTTTCAGCTGCCCTTTCACTCTATCATTCAGGATGGCTTGGCTGTCATCAGCATGTTCTGCTTTTATCCTCAAAACTTCCTGTGGCAATTAATTAAAAAAAAACAATACAAGGTGAACATCAATTTAACAATTAACTTCCCACTATGCTTACAATTAAGAACATAACAGGCCCCAATGCAGACGGGATTGAAGCAAGAAATTTTTTCGCTTCCCATCCTGAAGGAGAAATATAGTGGGACAGCAGATCCTGTTGGCTGATAGATGCAAAGTAACACCTATGATTTATGTCAATTAATGAGAATTCACGGATCAACCTAACTTGATCCTGTTCTAAAGTAACCAGGACTAATTTCCACTATCAAAAGTTGGAACGACCACCAAAGCAACCAATCATTATATTTCATTCACCAGTTGTCAATTGATGAGAATTCAGGGATCAACCTAATTTGCACTTGTCCAGTTGGCAAGTTCAAACATCTACATTTCACTAGAAAGATCATTATATTTCACTCACCAGACTACAAGAGTAGCTACTTCCTAAGTGTCATATGAAGCTTGCCATAAACATGGTGAAAAAAATACACCTCCAGATTGAAGGAAAAATACACTTATGACATAAGTAAAAACCATCTCCAGATTGATCTAATAAATCGGTTATAAGTTACTTATAACCCACAGCTTACCACAGAGAAATATAAATCCTCATTAGGGAATGAATTTGATACAGTTGAAATTTTAGGGCTACATTTTAACACAATTTATTGATCTGATTTATTGTGAACTGTGAATTCAATGGTTGTTTATAAGTACAATGAAAGATGTTAAACTAGGAAACCTGATACTAATCCCAGTGTATCTCTAAGTCTAACCTATAATAACTCAAATTGAATCCTAACTTGGGAAATTAACTAATAATTATAAATACACTCATTAACTCAAAATTACAGATAAAACCCTATTTCTCAACACTCCCCTTTAAGTTGGTACATAGATACTATGTCCAGCTTGGAATTAACATTATATACCCACTTCCTTTGCGATTACTTTGGTGAGGAACTCTATCAACTTGATCCACATTACATAACACAACTTTGGATGGATCTTCAATCTGTTCTCACAACTCTGACTGACGAATGAGATGAAAACTTCATATGCTCCACATAGATTGTACACTCAACAACACTATAAGTTTGGACTGCATCTTGGTATGCTACACAGCATATCCAAGAGGCTGAATACCAAACAACATTCTCAAACTAATAGCATATCAACTACTTGGATTCACACTACTTAGTAACTGTGGAGTATTCATAGAGTTTTCTCTCCCTAACTCAAATAACCTCATAAACTTAATTTTTATAATGAAAAGAAACAATCTCATATTGTAGATCAGAATTCCTGAATAATCTTCTCTTGCACCATTCTAATTTGTTCATAATAAACATAACTCCTTTTGTCTTGGTTGTTGTCTTGCAAAAAAAAAATGTCCATTATACTTTTGAAGGCATCACAAAAGATCTAATATAGTCGGCCACTGGCACCTACAGAATAAAAGAGCATGATGCAAGATGGACTTCACAAGACATGTGGTGATCACAAGCAAAAGTTGATGGCCGTACAATCCTTTCCACATGGATCCCAATAAGTTTCAGATTGATACCAGCCCTAGAGGGAACTGAAAGCCCCAAATTCACAGAAGTCGCCAAATTCATATGGTGGTTTTCCTCATGTCTGGCCTACTTTATCATAATCCATGTAGAAGTTCTTAATTTCTTCTGTAATTTCTTGATACAATGCAGATCTATCCATGGCTTCAACCTCGGAAAAACAAAATGAAAAGAAAGAAAGAACCCCTGGCAAATGAAAGGAAAGGAAGACTGAGGTGGTAGATTTGTTCCACTAGCTTTCAACACAAAGGGTCTCTTCTACTAAATACCCTCGTTCCTTTGTTGCATCTGTCTTGAGATTGGAAAGAAAGAAGAAACCATCCTCTTGGTTTTCTGAAGAAGAGTTGTTGATTGAAGAAGAGAGAGAGAATCGAGAGAGGGAGCTTTCAAAGCCATGACACTCTGCAACACCACCAGATCTGCATCATTTGTAGTTCCAAAAGGGGACATATCCATGATGAGTCAAGGTCAACCTGCCCTGACCTTTTTCAACCCGTTCAATTTAAAGTAGATTAGGATAGGGTCCAGCTTGGGTCAATCTGACTAACTAGCCCACCCAGAAGCAGACAGCAACAATGTGTCATGTCAGCACCACACATGGTGACACGTCATCAGCCATGTTAGCATACTACAAGATCATCAGATTAATTGGTCAAAGGTAGACAGTTTGAATTTCACTAAAACAAGCCTCTCAATCTCATCTTTTACATGAAGCTATTTGATCCATATGCTTATAGAAAAATCACGATAGACTTGATCTAGTGGGCCACTAGCACCACCAAACCTATGATGCCCTGATACAGCATGGATACGATGGGGACACGGGATGGGTTTAGAAGGGACATGGATTCTACACATAAAAAAGTGAAGCATGGGATATGATACAACACGATACGTTGCCCATTTTTAAGTATCTGTGCATCATAGCACCAAACTAAAAAAGAGAAAGACGCAACACAGATGGATTTCACAAGACAGACAATGATCTCCAACAAAGGATGATGATTGATGATCGTGCAAGATATCAAGAGACATCAAGGATTTGTATGTTTAACAAGTACACAACCTTTCCATGAAAGGACATGCGACTGTGGGAGGATATTAGCAATATTAGGAGAAGAGAGAGATATTAGGTTAGAGATAATATGAATGATTTTATATTTTAAATATGGTCAGTTTGAATTGTGAAGTCTTTACCTCATTCACTTCTTTTTCTCAAGAACTTGGAAGAAGACCTACTTGTTTGATACAAAACCCAAGACTCCTTATGAAAACTTAGACAATGCAAAGGAAAGAACTTCAGCAGAGCCATGGAGCCTCTCTCTACAGCTGCGATCTAAAAGCTGACTATGAAAATCACTAGAAAGATGAGATTCGAGACCATGGCAGAGATTCAACTCAAAGCTAATCCCTCACTTCTTCTAGAAAATAAGAAGCATCTAATTGCTCCACAATCTCAATTGCTTCCATCCCAACACATGAAAGGAACATGAACACAGACGAACCAAGAAGTACCTTCATTTGATAACAATGGAAGAGACAAATAGAGTTTGGGCCGAATGATCTCGAGAAACAGGGAAAAAAAGGACAAATAAGACGAAAACCTAACCCTAAATCTAAACCTCGGCTCTAATAGCAAATTAAAAAGTTAAGGCTACATCTTCACACAATTATTTTACCTGATTTATTGTAAATAGCCAATGGCTATTTATAAGTACAATAAAAGATGTTAACTAAAACTGGGAAACCTAATCCTAATCCCATTATATCACTAGCCCAAAATAACTCAAGTTTAATCTAATCCTAATTTAGGAAACTAACTCTCATAATTACAAATAAACCAATTGACCCCAAAATTACAAATAAACCCCTGTTTCTCAACAGATATTTTGACAGCAATTTATGAAATTTGTTCACAACAGTGAAACAAATATTCTCAAGAAATGCTCAAGGTAATTGTCGTTATTGAGAACCAAGATGTCAAACGTGCACCATGCACTATAATGCACGGATATTTCAAAATAGGCAACGTATCATGTCATATCGTATCCGATACTTCACCTTTTGTGTGTACCATCTTTGTCCCTGTCGTGCCTATGGGTTGTCCTTGCGGTATCCATGCCGTATCTGGGCATCATAGACCATGCACCTAATTTTTATTTTATTTTTCATTTACCAAAAAACAGAGGTCCAGTGAGAGCAGTAAAATTATTAAATTCAGAGGCGCAGGAGTAAAATAAGAAACACTGGACAAAATGTAGAGCTCCAAATGATCGAACTTTGTTACACCCGGCCTTAAATTTGCTAGGTATATGAACTACTTGTACTGATTGCTATATGGTTTCTTTTATCAGTAAGCATTATATAGTACTTGAAGTTCATGGCAATCTTACCATTCAAAATATATATATATATATATATACACACTTCAGAAAACCCAAACTGTAACATTGGAAGTGAGAGTTACTAGTCGGTAATTCCAAAGCCCGGATCCGAAGCACACGCGTGCACAAGACTACAACACGGCATGGGGCATTCTTGCCCTGTGCACTCACGCCCGCACAAACACACAACGCGGCATGCGGCACTATTTTTCTTGAGTGGTTTGAACTCGAGACCTCTGGCACTGATACGATAACAAAGTTGCTAGCCGGTAATCCCAAAACCAATTGGTGATAGGAAACTACACAAACAACTACTTAACAAGGACTTGCATATGTAAAACATAGAAGATTTCAAAAGCGAAAATGCAAGAAAAAAGAAAAATTAAAAAATACCATGACTTAAAACCGCAGGAGACCTGCTTGTAAGATCTAATTTCCACCATCACAAATTAACACATAACCTGCAAGTTTGATGACACCAAATTGAACCAATGAGAGTTATCCCTTCTTTTGATACTTCAAATCACCTGAACCTATAGGACATCACTACAACCAAAACCAACATTTTCCCACTTGGCGTGATTGGTGGTGACCATGATTAAGGGTAAAAACTACCAAAGAAACTGAATAAACAATTATAACCAGCAAACGAAAGAAACAACACAAGTGAAATATTCTAATATAGATTAAAACAGTCGAAATCAATGCTACACAGTACACATCACTATGAAATATACATGTACAGTATTTTAAGTTTTATTTGCAATGTGACAGAAAAGAATTATTGTGACACATTCGTTAATTGATAGGTATATTTTATTTCAAATTAAACAAATAAATCAACTCCTACAAATTAATCATGATTAAAAATTATAAAAAAATGGACTTTCACAATGTTACTTACCTCCCCAACACTTGTACTGTGATCAGTGGACAGCTGAATGGCCCTCATCCTTAATCTGCAAATAGAGATATCTTGGCTTTTGTTGATTTTGCTCATTGCAATAGTTTGATGGTGCATTGGCGACTCCTCAGATATTCGGTCCAGTTCAACACGAACAAGTGACTCCCTGGACCTGTTTCGGTTCCAGGCATCATCCTTTGCAGCACTTGCATTTGCATGATGGTCATTGAGCCTCTCTTGTGCCAAGATAACACGGCTATCACCAAGATTCATGACATACACATCCTGATCCTTCATTAGCATCACAAGAACACATGACCCCATCAGAGCAAGCTCTGGATTTATGTCAAGTGAATTTTCCACCATCTCCATGTAAGCCTCTTCTGTCAATTCAAGTGCCCGTGACATTGCATTCAGGACTGCTGAATGATCAACTGGCCCCGACTTGCACCTCCGTATGGGTATTGATGAGTCTACTATTGTCGCATCAGAACGAGTATCATCTCTATGCCAATCATAACTCCAAGGAAACAACTTTTTACGCAAGGATTTTTGCTTCCTGTACATTTTTATCAGCTTTGATCCTATTAGAGATTTTCGCATCTTCTTGTGCTCCACAGCGGAAAAAGAAACCGAATGTTTAGATTCTTCCCCAATGACCCCCTCATCTCCTCGTGATCTGACTTCCTTCTCCATATGAGATGAACTGTTCCCTCTGGTACTTGCTGTGCAAACCATGGGCTGAGCCTGAGCCACTGTTAATCTCTCTGTGGGATGTGAGTCTTCCTCACCCAGCTGCAGATGCAGTGATGCTGACTCTTGTATCTCCGCATCTTCCATCTGAAGCAACTCATAAAGACGCCTGCTTTTCCTTCCTTGGCCAGCCAATTTTTCTGCCGTAACATGAAAAGCAACCTGCTTTGAGGGAACACTGGGCCCAACTACATCTGGATTCCGAATGCTCAGGTCTGCACAAAGATCTTGGTTTGTTTCATTAGCTGTTTGTAATAAACAACCATCTGTATCGTCATCTTTTTCCTCAACTATCTCACCAGCTTCTACTGATTTACTAGCAGAAGCGTTCTCCAATTGTTTGTCATTTCCATCCTCATTTGATTGGACATCCGCATTTCCAGCAGCACTTGGTTCTTCTACACCATCATATGCAACCCCTTCAGACAGCCCGGAAATTAGAGCATCATTTTTTATACTCTCTGACATATTGCCAACACCATCATTTTCAGGAAGTGCAGATTCGGCATGACTCATTGGAGGTTTATCTTCATAGTCCCAAAGCAACCCTTCCAATTCCTTATCTATAGCCCTATAAAGATAGCTCATGAGAAAATCAGGTGCATCAGGACCAGTAAACCCATCATATATCCCAACAAACAACCACCCCTGTTCTTCAGAGAGCACAACATGAACCCTGTCCTCACCAGCCTTGCCATGAGCCCACTGCAAGTTGCGGGTGTTACTATACTCGGCCAAAGATTGCCCAACTTCAAAACAGTTTCGCGGAACTTCAGGCCGGAACTTCGCCTCCTTGGGATGCCACCCAAATTGGGTCATGGGATGCAAAAAGTGCCGTTGCATCCAACCAGACGCAGAAGAGCGCCTCGAAAAGGTATGGGATAATGCATATCTCACAGGTCGACTCACACTCCTCACAAGACGTCCTAAACCTGCTCTTTTTCGACTGTACACGAGGGGAGCAGAGAAGTTCATTTTGTCCACGCTATCCAGAGGACCTGACATGAAAACCCCCTTTTCCATTGGCCCAGACATAAAACCACCACCTCTTTCCAGAGGCCCTGATGCAAAACCTCTCTCGAGGGGCCCTGATGCAAAACCTCTCTCAAGGGGCCCGGACATGAACCCATTCAGTGGTCCAGACCCACGGGGCACCGGCTGCAGTGGGATTGCAGCAAATGAAGAAGTGCTCTCAAATGAAGCTGCGGGCTCTAGGGCATCAGTCGCAAACAGCATGGCCTGATTTGCAGACCTGGCAGTAGACACATTAGCGCTAACTGAGGCGCCTGATATTGTTTTAAATGTGGTTTCAGTAAAATTCTTGCTTGGTCTTTGTAAACCTAATGAATCTTCGATGGTCTCTCGCCTAAATGAACCACTCTGTGTTTCTGAATCTAATGTACTGGAATAAAGGGTAAACCTCTCAGAGTTTGATGGGGTTATTGCTGGAGAGTCGGTAATCACCGGGCGAACGTAACAGAAGGAATGCCCTAATCCCTCGTCTAGTGGCTTCAAGAAGTCTAAATCAACCTCATGTTTTCCATTGCCTACTGGTACAAAACACTCCACTACACGAGAAGTGCTGTTTCCCATAACTGATCACACTAACTCAATAAGCTCTTCTAAAATGCCTCTATCACTCTGCACCATGAGCAGGTACAGGAGGAAAGAGCTTAACCCAAATGCTAATTGCAAAATCCCAGAAAACCCCTCAACCCATTGGAATTTCAGGTAACTATGCATCATTATTATCTTACACTAAGACATCAAAAACCCCAGTAAGGGAAGTATAGAGATGTTTCCAAAAACCCCAGTAAGGGAAGTAAAGAGATGTTTCCTGTTACAAATATAAAAATAAACCAAACCAAACATATATTCATCAGCCCTAGTGAATGTACTACTTGAATGGAATGTATTAAAAGAAGTTGACATCATCTGACCTTTTGAAGAAACTCCACCTCCACACTATTATGAAGCTTTGGATCAGGAGGAACTCAATAGAGCAGATCTAAGGATCTGAGAGACAATAAATAGAACAGCCCAAACAAGAAAATCAAGGAGATTTTGTGGAAAGCAGAAAATACAGAGATGATGACCATATGATAAGATTGAAGAGGAGAAGGAGATGATAAAAGCAATTGTGAGAAAACCATTCACAGAGGCCAAAAGAGAAAACCCAAATGGGGATCAGCAAATACCTAAATGATCTTTCAAAGGGGGAAAGTTCAAAACAAAAACAAAAAAGAAAAAAAAAAAAAAGGGGGCAAAAAAGAAAAGAGTAGATTGGAAGAGAACCCCAGATGAGAGTGGCAGTAAAGATTGGGAACAAAAAAAGATGAGAGAAGGAATAGGGTTGTGTAGATGGAGATGAATCTGTGTAAGATGATCAAAGGAGGTCCCTTTCTTGGGGTTTTCAAATGGTTTGGGAGGGTAAAACTTATAAAAATGGAAAAATGAAACTGAGTTGAAAGTTGAACAGTTACAACAACGCTTTTGTTTTTGCATGATTGGTGGTGTATGTGGGTGGTGTAGGACTCCAAATAAATGACCATCTCATCTGCCTGCCCCATCATCATCATTTACCATAGATGTTACCATCACCATCATCATCATCATCGATGGATGAGATGGGCAGACATATATATTTATTATCCAACCCAGGTCAACATCAGAAACAGAAAAAGGACAAAAGAAGATGCAAGCTCTATTAGGACTGAATTGGTGTGAGTCTTTCACAAAGCAAAACTATACAATAATGCTTATGAGTTATGACATGTCCATGTTTGGTAAGAGGGGAGAAATTCATAGATGAATCTTTAGGACCATAGAAATAGTAATTTCTCACTGTGAATTTATATAGTTGAGAATTTCACATTAATATTGTTATGTATTGATGCATATAACTGAGAAAAATAAGATTTAGTGTGCAAATCCACTTAAGTGAAAATTTTCAAATCTTATAGGGCGTGGTCGGATCTGAAAATCCTACTAACTGAAAATTTACATTTGTAGAAATCCTCAAAAGCTTTCAATTGCCAAATATGGATTTCCCACAACTATAGAAAAACCAAAAATCTTTTCCCTAAAAATTTGGTTGCCAAACGTGGCCTTAAGAAAAGTTAGGATTTTCAGATTTTTAGTTTGCAAACATTACAATTTTCTTTTGGATAAAAAAGTGGTACAACATAGGGTTACGGACTATTTATATATCATGCGGGTGACAATGGAGTGGTAAACACTTGCCTAGATGTTGGTTTGTTCGCATAAGGCGTGGGCTTGCTCTCCATATCGTGTGTTTAACTCCTTTCTCCATATATTTAACTATTGAGTGTCTAGGGTTAGTCCTATAGAATAGCTTTATTGGCAAAAACTAAAAGAAAGGGCACAACATGGAATTAAGGACTGTTTATATTAGTTTGGAGATGAAACGATCCAAGGTAAGTGGAGTTTGATACAAGATTCTGCTCTAATTCAGGCTTGAGTCGTCCACCAAGTAATAGAAGCTTGAGCTTGGCTTGACTTGAGTTGAGCTTCACAAGCACCACTCAAATTCAGCTTAAACATCCCCTTTTGAGCTCAAGTTTGATAATGAAGGATCGGGATGTGAAACACCCCAACACGCGATGAAACATGCAGCCAAAAATCTATGCGTATTTTTAATAGATGGAAGGTTCTAAGGATCTCCTGCGTCTGAATCTCAACGCAACGGTGCACGACTTAGGGCTCCCACCTCTCTAATATATATATATATATATATATATATATATATATATGATCCCTAAGAGTTACATTTCCTAGAGACTTCTCTATTGATAAACCCACATCTCCTTTATCCTAATAGGAGTCTCCAATGTGGATATAAGATCCGATCTGCTAATCCATCCAATTACTATGGATCCCTATCTTATCTACATCAGATCAAGTCTTTCATTATAGTGAAACTCTTAATCTCCATTGGCAACGGTCATCTACTTGATCTAATGTGGGACCTGTGGCATAAGGGCCACACAATTTTCTAAATGCCACATACATCAAATATATCTCAATCTCATGTGCATTACATACTTGCAAATGACTCTATGAGCCTATAGGGAATGCCTTGGTAAAAGCATCAACCATTAATTTTTTTTGAAGTTGTATAAAATATTTCAATATCTTTTCTTTTCCAATTCTCCATGATAAAATAATATTTTATCTCAATATATTTTGATCGGCTGTTAAACTTTTGCTCGTTCACCATAGAGATGACTGATGTACTATCTACAATCAAAGAAACAAACTCTTTATCTCTAATTAGTTCTAAATCATGTAGGAAGTGCTTTAACCAAAGAGCCTTTTGGACTGTTGTACTTCATGTTGTATACTCTTCTTCGACTGTTAACATAGCCATCGAGGTCTATTTCTTACTACTTCAAGAAATAACACCTTCTTTGAGGGTAAACATATAACAGGTCGTGGAACTTCTCTGGCCCAAATCACTGGCTCAATCAACATCTAACTACTTGCATCGCTCCAAGCCATCACCTTGGTAACATAAGTGGAGTTTCACAGGTCATTTGATTGGCCGCACGGTCCTCTTAACCACATACTAATGTGGTAACCATATATTGCTTAGGAATCTGCTTACAAGACCCACGACGAATGCAATATTTGATCTTCTGTACATTATCACATACATGATGCTTCTTACGATTTGAGCGTACAATTTTCTTTGCATCATTTCTTTATCCTGCTTATTTATGGGCCCTTGACTGATGGACAAGTTTATACTTTTGTAAGTGAGAGTATCGATTGGCTTGCACATCATCATATCAAACCGTTTCAATATATTTCTAATTATGATTTATGTGATAAAGTTAACAACTAATTCGGTCGATCACGAGTTATTTTTATGCCAAACACATACTTTGGTTTACCAATTTATTTCATTTTGAACCTTGACTTTAACCACTTTTTTATCTCATTGATGACTTCCAATTCATCACCAGCGATCAAAACGTCATTCATATACAATGACATAATATAAATAGCTACTCAGCATTTCATTTGATATAGATATTTGTAGTTGCACTATTCGGAACAAATCCTATTTCACCCGTGGCTTGGTGGAGTTTCTTATATCACTATTTTGGAGCTTGTTTTAGTCCACACAATGCCCTATTGAATTTATACACCTTGTCCTCGTGATATTACACAACAAAACAATCGGGTTGTTTCATATATATTTTCTCTTCTAATTCTTTATTTAGAACAACCATTTTTACATCCATCTGGTGCAACTCTAAGTCACGATACGCTACCATTGCCATTAAGATTTTTATGGATTAGAACTTTATGATTGGAGAAAATGTATTCTCGTAATCTTTTATCTCTATTTGTGTGAATCATTTAGCTACTAACTGTGCTTTATATTTATCTAAGGATCCATCCAACTCAAATTTCTTTTTGTAAACCCATTTACATTGAATGACTTTTCAATTTTTGGATAGATCGACTGACTGCCATAACCCATTCTTATCAACTAATTATGTTTCATCTCTTATAGCATTTAGCCAATTTTGCACATCATGTGCATTGACCACTTGAAAGCTTAGCACTCTTTTTTTTTTTAAAGAACAATATTGCTCCAATAACATAAGATGTCATTCGGTTTTTACACATATTATAGGAAAATGAGATTTCCATTAACAAATAAGCCATAGTCGAGGTCTTTTTATGAAAGTTTTACTACAAAAAAATCATGTAAAATTTCTTACAACTGTCAAAAAATAAATGATATTCCATATTCAAAAATCCCTTTATAATCATTAATTTTGATCACTTCAAAGATTATCGACCAAGCAGTTTACTCCACCGAGTTCAACCTCTTCAGCTTTTAGAACATGGTAAGCATTAATGTGACTACATCCCAACATCTAAAGACTTGTTCTTTGTTAAAGACGCACATAGAAGCCGTGCAAATATCTTAATAGAAAGGAAATAGGAAGAAGAAAAGAATCCTCAGCTTAAACATAAACAAATATGCTAACATCTCTTTGGATGGAATTAAATAATGTCTGGCTTAACCAAAACCAAAGAACATTAGACAAGAGAAAGTGTTAAAGAAAAGCAAATAAAAGGGGCATCCATGAATCCAACCCACAGTCAAAATCACCCATGCACATTGTTCCAAGTGATCTATGTGAAAAGTCAATTTTCTTGTTGGGTTTTTTAGTTACTGATACCATGGGCAAAAAAAAACTTCAATCATAAATTACTAGGCACTTTATGTTTATTTACCTTGCCCAATGATCTACCAAACAGGGACGTCAATCTCAAGTTGTATTTCTTTAAAGGGATACAATCTTATCCGTCCATTAAGATGGGTTTTACCTCTAAGTAGCCACTAGTTTGACCCGCATGGGGCTAACTTTTTACCCATCTTGCCTGTTTATAACAATCACTCTTCATGTATATCACTTTAAACACATATAAGTTTGTACATGTGACATCCAGCATATCTCTTACATTAGATGATTCAATCAAGTAAAATTGGGCTTCACATAAATTAAACAAGTGACTAGAAGAAAGTTGAAGATGGTCCTGATGTAAAAGATATGATTACTTCTTTTAACTACATATTTACGGAGCACGGTGCAAAATATCAATCATGCTAAAAATAAAAAAGAGCAGTAATTATAAAAAAAAAAAGAAAAGAAAACTCTGAGTTTGACATGGTTTCATTTAAATATTAATTTTAGCTTGACAAAAAAATTTTGATTTTTTTCACAATTCACAAGGATCCAATCTCAAGCAGATTAGAATTCAACTCACAATGGCAGATAATCGAGATTTAGGCCCATCATAAGAATTGCTTGAAATAGCATCTCAAAAAAAAAGAAAAAAAAAATCATCACCAATTGTAGAATTTTGGGACTTGACAAAAATGGCTTTGAGCTAGGGGGAAAAAAAAGAAGAGACTTTCCCTCTTCTCAGGTCAGAAGCCAAGATTCCCATTGACATTGAGGAAATGTTCGTTGGATTTAATGGAAATTTCCCACATGGGGTGAATGATTCTGACCATGCTCCAGGTGCAGTGAAGACGACAAACCAAGCTTTACAAAGGTAGAGAGATAGACAGACACATGCATCCCATGCCCCTACATCAACCTTTCATGTATCTAACTAAGCAGATGAGAACAATTGCAAATGCATGCATGCCTCTTATCTAAAGTTTTAGACTTTTCCTTTTTCATTTTATTCTTTAGAGAATACACAAGGCAAGTAGTGCTTGGATTCACACAAGTACAAGGCAAGTAGTGTTTGGAATTTGGGTGCACTTTTTCACCACTGGATCAATAAGGGTGGTGCGGGATTTTTAACTTCCACCGTATTTCGTATACGAAATGGGATCACTCTGAATTAAAGGTGGAAGTTGAAAATTCTGCACATCAACTTTAAAGGACTCCCATTGGGGATTAATCCCTTGTGTATAAAATGAGATATATTTTATTTTCTATACTCTCTTCTTCATCTTCACTTTTTATAATAATTTGCACTCACACGAGCAAATTCATTAGCATTAACCTTCAAGAATCTAAAAAAAGAACCTCAATGTCCCTTGCCATAGCCCCCTTAATAGTGTTAACTGCAAGCATCCAATAAAATGATAGCTTTATCAAAACCATTATTGTAGACCAATATTATTAATGTATGTAGGATCACTTTCGTTTCAACTTCTTTACTGGCATAGATATCTTCAAATTCATAATCAAATGAGCTCCACCAAAGAATTGTCAAAGAGATGAAGGTAAATGATATGAGGTTAGGGGCAAAGTGTCGTGTAGCCATTAGATGCGACCTTGATTTTCTTAGAATTTAACTTACTATGGTGATGGTGGGGTATTCATTTCCCATATCCCACCCCGGCCAATTGATCAAACTCTAACTAATGGGGATATTATTTGATTGTTATTTTTGGATATTCACATTTTCATTACTTTGATGAATATGATCGATCATGAGGTCTTTTGATTCGTCTTTGTCAGAGCCTAGTGAAAAAATGGGTGTGTTAAAATTGTTAGGGATCCAAATCAGAGCCTAAATAATTCAGTTGGACACTCTAATCAGACCCAAGAAGGCCCAATCAAGCCAAACGGCCATTTATAATGGACTGTAGGTCGCTAGTGTTGTGCTCACCTGATCCAGGCCCAAATGAGTACCCAATTAACCCATCAAAACCAGCACCAGCCTCATCATCCAAGGCTGGAGTACAACCTAGAATAGGTAGCTGGCTCTGCCAGGTACACATGTATATGGCGCCTCTCCTGCAATACAGATTCTTCTTTCTCCCTCAATAAGTCTTTTTTTTTTTTCCCTTGAAAAAAGAGGCAAAGAGCTCCTTTGTAGAGAATAATTGGAAATTGACTTATTTGTGGGGCCCATAAGGTTTCTTTGTGCAAGGGGACCAAAATTCCCCAAGTTTCCCATCCACTTCATGTATTCTCTTTCTTGTTTTTTTTTTTTTTTTTTTGTTTTTGTTTTTGTTTTGTTTTATTTACTTCTCTTGTGTTTATTAGGATTACATTATTTCAGGTTTTTCATGATATTTAATCTTATAGTTTAGGGTTTTTATTTTATTTAAACATAAATATTCTAGTTCTCACATATTATATGAAAACTTTTTTGTGAGGTCACCTAAGCAACTCATCCAAACCTAGCAACCAATAGAGAACCCCCCTGATAGTCATTGATATCAAGGATTAGCATACATCCGAATGGACTAAACCGTTGAACCGAGGGTTGAATATTTTTTTGAATATCATGAAGCTATTAAACTTGTGTGGGCTACGGATGAAGGGGTTACGGGCATGAGATTAGGGTCAAATTTGATATTTGGGGTGGTCTCATATAGATCTTTTCATCTCCCCTAGTCCCATCCCTAAATGAGACATAAAGTTGAACCCACAAAAAAGTTCTCATATAATAGGTCATGACAACTAGTTCTCACATGAATATTTTTATTATTTAAATACAATAAATGTTCCGTTATTTAAATACAATAAATGGCACGTCCCACTCCATCCTACCTTTTTGCTTTCATCTCATATAATTTAAATAGAAGAGTCACTCAATTTAATTTGTTGCGCTTTTTCTTCATCTTCACTATTAATTTTGATCAAGCTCCCAAAGGTATGAGGTTTCATTTCAGTGGATTTATGATCAAGGTAAGCAATCTACTGTATTCTACTTGTTGATTCACATTATATGGCTGTTGTAAAGGTTAGAGATTATTAGGGCCTTTTTGGATTTTGTCACCCATTCATGCAAATGGAAAATTGACTATGCATCATACAAATAATATGCGGAGGAAGGTTGACACATGCATGCACGGCAATTATGTAACAACAATATAAGTGAGAGATTTTCGAGAAATTCTTGCCATAATTATTAATTTTGGTTTGTTCGGCCGGGATGGAGATCAACATTTTTCGGTTTGCATTTCAATCCATTCCGGCTGATTTTGGTCTATTTATATCGATTGTCCATTTCGATTTTTAGTATGTAATCTTTGTAGTCTTGTAGCATGCCAACGCAATTTCCACCAACATTTTTTATATATTTTTTCTCAATACTCATCTCAAGAAACATACATAATTTATATATATTTATTTTTAATTAATATATATGTATTAAACTCTATTATTTTGAAAAAAATTCACCATAATTTCAAAACTCCAAAATATCTCATATTTGCGTCCAAACTGAAATGGCAACCGAAACGGAATTGACTGTGATGATTCTAGAACTATCGCAACATTATAATTAAAAAAAGAAATTCTTACTTTTTAAATATCGAGAAATTTGAAATTGTCAAGAAAAATGAGGTTCTTATATTTAATTTATCTTTATTTGTTTAAACCTGTTATTATTAAAAAATAGTTTATTTTGCACCAGACAAACCCGTGTTCTAAAAGTATCCTCACATTTTGCAAGAGAAAATTTCCAGAAATAGGTATTTGACAATGTATGTAGAAGGACATACCCCTGCATGCATGGAATCAAGCATTTGTATCTTTGTTCTGTTCTAAAATTCAAACACATGAAGGGGCTCCTCTCCGATCCATGAACCTTGCCACATACATCCATGTGACAAAGACAACTCATTGCATGCAATTGTCCAAAACAATGCAGGGTTGACTCCACAGGCAATGATGATGAGAATCACTTTCTATCTCACATGCATCATCCTATCATCACATGACCATAAAAAACCACCCACATGATCATCATGATGCAATAATACAAAAGTACATAGGGACCCATGTAAGGTCTACTCCACAAGTACCAACCCCATCAAAACTTTGACTAACCAGATCCACTAGAGGAACACCCATGAGAGCCCATATTCTCTTTTCAAACATCCCAACATAAGCAGTTCTTGTTTCACAAAGGGATTGTGGGTGAAAAAACCTCCAAACATGTAGAAACAGTGGTTGAAGTCGGCACCCTCTAGGCTTTGAACTCTCCAGCCAGGCAATTATTTTATGGGTAGATTATAATAACCTCAGCCAGGCACTTCAGTGGACCCAAACTCTCTCTTTCTTTTTCCATTTTTTTTTCCTCCCCAACAAAACAAAACCATAACTCAGGAATATCAACTAAAAATTGACACCAAAGTCTAATTTGATTCCCACAACCTTTTAGATCACTTGACTTTTTTTCTCCTTTTCTTTTTTAAATAAAAGCTTTGCTAGTGGAGGATAGACTGATCTGGTTGAGTCAAGATATTCCTCCTATTCCAGCATTATAAATTCATCAATCGGTAAAAAGTCAAGGTTCTTGCATGTACCGACACTAGGCCAAATTTTAATCCGATCCAACTTTACTATATGGTCAGGTAAATCTCTTCAGGAACCAAAGATTGAATTTACTTATGCTACCACCTAAGGGCCACAGGGGTTTTACCAGACTTCTCTCTAGGCCCGGAGAGAATAGCCCAATCCAAAGGATTGTGAACCCTCCGTTAACAAAAAAAAAAAAAAATATATATATATATATATATAGTCAGGTAAATCACTTGTAAAATATATGATTAAAATATAAAATGAAAGGACATGAAACACATCCACATCACATATTTTAATTGATCAAGTTGATCCGTCTGGCCTAAGTTCAATTGAATTGAGATTATTTTGTCCAACAAAGGCACATGTGAGGAGCAGTTTTGATTTCAGAAGTAAGTCCAACTCTTTTTTTTTGTTCTTTTTCAGAAGCCATATCCAGTAGGAACTCTTTTCAGTTTTTCACACACCCATGTTCATTTACTAGTGATCAGGAAGCCCAGGAAAAAGAATTACCATATGCCAGAATGCCAGTTGGAGTTGAGAATTAATTGACAGCATCTTTGTTTTGAGTATTTCAACCTTGTGGATTATTGTTGGGTCCCCGGGTTTGACCATTGGACATCAAATCAATGTTACATCAGAATCTGTCTATTCCAATTTTGTCTTGTTCATTTTTGGATGGATCTAGTCTCTTGTCTCTGTGAAAAAAACTGTAATTTAGTAAACACTGACTTTTTGGTGGACACTGGACAGGCTGAGGCATATTCAGGTTTGACCCTATCCTAGAAATATACAGGCTCATATTTGGTCCAAGCCCAACAAGGGCCATAAGTATTTAGCCTGAGCCCAGATCAACTCTAACATGTCAGGCTGAGCCAACTACATAAAGTTGTCATTTGAATATGAGCCGTGCTACATGGCCCGACTGGGGGACCGGATTCGATCCCCATCCCCCATGAGGACCGTTGAATCCTCATGAGGTGTAAGATCCTACAAGTGGTATCAGAGCCTAGTAGGTCGGGTGTTTGAGCCTGGTAAGATTCAGAATTCTGGTAGGTCGGATGTTCGAGTCACAGGTACAAGTGGTATCCATTCGACTATTCATTTGTTTTTTCTTCCTATATATTGTCACTTTCTACCCTCAAATTCTGAAGTAGCTAACAATCCATTCCAATAAGAACTGGAGTAGCAGATTTTGCGCCTGCATTTCCGGGAATGTCACCTTGTCCAACAAGGCCTAGTACTCATTGAAACAAAATTGTATAGTTTGATCATTAGTATCCACTCATTTCTATTGTGCTCACAGGGCTTCTCGAATTGAAGCAATTGGAGTACGTAGAGATGTAATACAAGCAATAAGTGTATTTTTTTCAGGGAGTTTCTTGAGCAATTGGAGGAGATTTACTAGCAAAATCGCTTTGCAAGGCGGGTGTTTGATATACTCCAACTCCCCCCTTTATAGCCAACAAGATGGTTTGAATTGTATGTGACCTCGATCAGGGGCGGACCTCATGTAGGCCTATGGCGCCCCTTAAGTTTTCAAATTGTTACTTTTTCCCACTTAATTTTTTGTAATATTTTATTTTGCCCCCTAAAATGTTAAAATTTTCTTTTAATAATTTTCATTTCCGCCCCCCCCCCCCCCCCCCCGTTTCATTTTCTGGGTCCGCGCCAGACCTCAATGACAACAATTGCATTAGAAATGCACCCAAACTGTTTTTTTTTTTTAACTCTCTAAAGGGTCACAGTTATTACACACACAGCAATCTATTCCAGCCAGCAACGAGTTAATTCCTTATATGGTTACCCAAGAAGGCGATTTCAATTTAATTCTTTTGTAGATGCCTGATGCATGAGATTAGGAAGAGTAACTGACCAGCATCATTTGCTCTAAGAAGCTTTGGCCAGGTTTTCAGATTTTGCTTTGAAATTAACAATTTTAGAAAAATGCCCCTCAAGTGTTTGGAGCCCAGCACTGGAATTGGCAGATTAGAATACAAAGAAGACATTTTATTTGGATCCTAACTCCTAAGTCAGGGTTTGCGCGCCCAAGCAATCTCGGCCTACCCTAAAATGTTAGGTTGGACCGAGCTTTCCAATCATTTATTGGGTAAATCGGTCACTAAACTACTCTCATTACTTTTACGGGTCAAGGCGAGCTTTGAGTTGGTATACTTTCTTTGTGCGGGGCGAGCTTTGGGCTTCCTATCACTTGATTCATGCTCGGTCCATATACTTTATATACATGCCAACAAGCTAGATCAATGCCTGACCCAAGTTCTAAAACCCAAGGTTAGAACCCATCCCAAAGCTGGCTAGGCCAGCAATTGGGCCCATGTTGTCCTTGCCGTTGAGCGCCCCTTTTCTCAAATAATGTGATACCCATTCCCAAACCCAACTCCTAAGCTCTATTTCTTACATCCATATGCAACGCATAGTAGAAAAGTTCAATCCATACTGATTTTTTTACCCGAAACTTTAACAGGCCAGCAGGCCTTACCCAATCTATGATTAAGGACTAACTTGGCCTAACATACTAAACACAAAGATGCTTTACATGCTCTACTTGGGCCTAATTATTAGGGTCAGTGGCGTACGCTTGATTCTTTCCTTTTTTTTTTTTTTAGGGTGGAGGGTGGGAACCATTTGGACTTTGTAGGAAACCTAGGATCTTCATGTAAGTTTTGGCAGCTGACCCATAATTTTCATACCAGTTTTGTAGGCGAACCCAAGTTCGACGGGGTAACTGCCTCCATAACCATATCTGTGGGTACCCCCCTAATTAGGTCCTGTATTAAATCAATATATGCGCCTTTAAACAAGGGTGGTGGTTTTGCTTTGGTTGAAAATCCACAGTGTCTCTCTTGTGGACTCCCGCAGTGGAAATTTAATTTGTATCAATCCAATTCAAACACATATCTCTTTGAAAATGCATAACTACCAATGCCTGATTTCTATTTAAATGCAATATTATCAAATTAGAAACAAATGCACGACAAGTACTCTAAAAGTGATAGTGAGTGAAAATGACCCGATAGGGTGGGGTCCACTCAAGATAAAATGCTATGGTCAACCATCAACATCATTTGGGTTTCCATGATTTGCTATATTTAGCCATTTCAAAGATAAAGGTTGTGAACTGCATAAATTTTCCTATAGGTTATAGGTCACTAGAATTCCAAGTTCATTTGTGTATGTTATACCAACTAAATCAGAGGGGAAAATAAAAATCCTTTACCTCTCGTGTTACAAAAAGAAAGTCCTGGGTAGTAGCCCACACACACACACATACATAATTATAGGCAATACAATGGTGAATGCAACACGAATACCTCCCAAACATCCTCGAATTCTATCTTTACAAGCTGCCCACTATCCTATCTTTACGTAAGCATGTAAGAGGCCACGCATGGAATCTGAACTCTTTGTATGATTAGACTCAAGAATTTTGCAGTGGAATTGGATCAAAGTTGATATGGAATGGAGTTTATTGGAACCTGGCAATATGTTTGTTTTTCAAGAGATAAGATAAAATCCGTGAGAAAGTATTTTCAACTGTCAAATTCTTATTGTAATCATGAAGTAGAAAAGTAAAGTCCTTGATGCCCCTTTTTTTTTTATTGATAGTGGAACATGTGATGATTGATAGTTGATCTTCATAGTTGATCGGGCATCTTTCTGTTTCGTTTGGGTTTCTTATACAAGTCCTGAGCTTGCCTAACCAAATAGCTATTTGGATTTTGAGGTCACATTAGGGCCAATTTGGCTTCATTTAAAAATATTCTGGCATTTCTATATACCAAACTCTAGGACTTAGGTGGCATGTGTCAGGTTTTCGGCTAATCCAAGATGGGCTCAAATTGTAGAAAGTATCGACCCAAATTCAAGGGGGGTTCCAATTTTATTAAGCTTATGAATTCAACCCAAATTCCATAAGGGCAAACTTACAACATACTTAATGTAAGTTGACCCATATTGGACCTTTATGAATTTTTAGCTATACCTAACAAAATGAGTCAACGAGGTTGCCTTTTGAAAACATCCTCTCAAATAGTAGTTTATCCCCGGATTTTACTCTAATAGGAGTAGTCAATCTTACAAGGTGACCAATTTTTACTTGGAGTAAATTTGGAAACATTCTATAAAAGGGGAAGATGTTGACCTTAACAAGTTCAGATTTTTTCTAGAAAAAAAAAAGTTCAGTTAAATAAAAGGGCCCCCTCTGTGCATATATTGATAGATATGCATTTTCATAGAATATACATATTTTAATCATGTTATATATTGGTAAGCAAGACAATCACAAGGACTTCCTTCAAGTGCAGAGAGTGAAGCCAGGTTTGAAAGATAAATAAAATGCACACATGCACATGATTACAAGTTACTAATTTTATGTGACAATTTCAAGTAATTTACAATGAACGAAGAATCGGTGGATCTGGGTGTCAAAGTTTGCACGGTACAAACCACAAAGACGCAACAGCTTAAACTAATTCCAGCAAGAAAATCCAATCATAAATTCTTTGGATCTACTACTTTGAAGGAGAACACACCTTCCCCTGAGTAGGAGTTGTTGCACTTGAGACTGGATTAGAGAAGGATTCTAATCTGCATGAGAAACAATGTTTCATACTTCCCATTACCTACCTCATCAACATTTAAGTTTAAAACTCCACTAGAATGAGCCCACCACACCATCTTTTTCACCTTTGTAAGCCCACATAATAAAGAGACCTCTCTTATTATGCAAAATACCACCTACTCTTATGCTTTCAAACTAGTTCCTTGAAGAGGCCCACTTGGCTATTTGGCCCTCCACTGAAAGCAATGTATCCTCCAATAATGTCGAAGAACCCATGAAAACTGTAGTATTCCCCACTTTCCATACCGACAACAAATAGGCCAATGGAATAAGCCTACATGGCCCATACACTCGCCTGTTTTTTTTTTTTTTTAAATTTTTACTTTAAGAAAGGTATCGATTCATTTTAGAGAAGGACAAAAATACAATAAAACATCAGTGGTGGGGATAATGCATCCATTCCGGGAAATTATCACGCCACACAACCTCGCATGTGTATTGGTTTATTGGAATAAGGCGTGAGTTTGCTTCCCATGTTGTGTGTTTGACACTCAACTAGATTTACCTAGTGCATGTGTATTGCAAGATAGCACATGCTCCCGGGGGATTAGTGCTATCGAGTCACATACCAGGGGAATACCCTTGTTAGCGCAAAAGTAAAATAAAATAAAATAAAATAAAATAAAATAAATAAATAAATAAATAAAACCTCCATAGAGTACCACCTAATAAAGACTGATAATCTCCAGGCTAAAATATACCACCAATGACCCTGGACAACAACAATGAACACCACTCCACAGTCCACACTAGAGGCTGACACCATAAAAAAACAGAAGCAAAATCACAATGAAAAGAACAAACCGATCTCCCATTTCCCTCTCCTTCCTGAACTTTTAACACAAATCTGAAATGATCACCTTTGAAGACAGGCCTCTCTTTCGCGCTCATGTAATTCAGTGGCCTCTGAAGACATGTCTCTCCTCATCACTCATCATGAAATTCAAATACAAGGTAATTAGGTAAATATGAATGCATTGTAATGCTATGGGTCGGGCCAGTAATTGAAATGGCCCATTTACATGTGTATTTGGATTAGGCCTGCCAGTTGAGCCCGTTGAAATGGGTACCCGGCCCAAGCCCAAAAAATAGGGCTTTTAAAGAAATTTGAGCACAGCAGGATGGGCTTGGACAATAATTTTAAAGCTCAGCCAAAATGGGACTTAGAATGGGCAAAATAGGCCCGGCCCGTTGGGGGAGAACATAGCATTTAAAGGGCATTGCATTAAAAAAACATTTAGAAGAGAACATAACATTTAAAAAGGAAAGAAGACCATAAACTAATTCACTTTTCTCTTTTAGTTGCTATTTTGGAAAGCAAAGACAAAATAACTAGAATTTGGTTTGCAGTGGTGCCTGAAGAAAAAGTAGAGAGTAACAAGAGTGCCATGAGATCGGAGGAATCGGAAAAATAAGATATTTAGACCTAAACAAGATTTAAAAGGAAAAGAAGAAAGAGAGCGAGAGATTGCACGATCAAAAGTTCCCTCATTTACATCTATAAACATGAGTAGGAGATATGATCATTATTGTTCTCTGATCCCAAAACTTCCTTAGAACATCTTCGTATCGAGTTTCAATTTACATGTTGGAAGTAGATGTGGAAATGCCTATATAGACCTTACTTTTTGGTATTATTTAGTGAATTCCTGAAATGCTATTTTACTAGCTCAAAAGGGCTGATGAAACATGTATCACTTTCCCTCCTTATTTTACCAGACATAGGAGGACTGCGTTGATTTTTGCAAAATACTTGATTCAAGGAAATGAAGATTTGGCAGTTACATTTTGTAGATGTTATTGCTATCTAGTAATGGATTTTTAGATCAGCTTAAGAATGATTTAGCAATGGCCTTTTAGCCTGTGAAATCATCATCAGAGGCTTTTATTTTCCTTGTTGACTTAGCTATCACTTGATATGTTTTCCATTGAAATAACTTTTTTGTCTTCATGGTGGGGCTAAGTCTAGATGGCCTTTATTTTATTTTATTTAGAATTTAGAAATTCTATTTTATGAATTATCATCTTGAAAGAGATATTTTACAATAAGGGCAAAGCCCAAGCCAGACCTTGGCCCGCATGGGACGAGATTTAAAGTTGACTCATTCAATTTAGGGCCGGGATTGGACAACCCCTAGTAGGCTCACCCAATATTGGAGATGAGATTGGACAGCCCAAGCCCATGTTCGGCTCATCCCATGGACAGGCCTAATTTGGATGCCAGGCAATTTCTCGGTAGTTGCACAATGAACATTACAAACAAGCCAAAAAAAAAAAAAAAAACCCAACTACGTACTGTTACTAAATTGTTAATTGTCTCCATTGATTTGTCAAGGGTCCAAATATATTACTTTGATTGGAATAAGGTTCAGTAATGATTGATAATTGGATGCGACTCGGGTTGGGAAAAATCTTAGCATGCATGGCCCAACGCGCTAAAAAACTTAAATTGGGTTGAGTACTTGTGGGCTTGGACTCAGGGTGGGCTGGCATTGGTCTTGTAAAGTGCACATACTTTATGGAGAAATGATCAACTATCACCTTTGATGGATCATAATTTGCTTTTATCACATGGAACCCAGCATAGGAAACTTTCTCAGAATCAACTTCAATTGGAGCTATATATATAAACTGTTTAATTAACTGTGTTAAAAAGCATAACTATAATTTTTATATTTGATCAGTCCAATGATTCACATCACTTTGGTTCAAGTGATCAGAATTGGGTTGTTCTTGTAAACAAGTGTCCATGTGATATGAATAAATTTCATCACACTAGAATAGGTCCCACACATGAAAAAGGCTTTTATATTTTAGCTCTCTCATCAGTCACCATGGAGATATGTGGCCCACTTTTGAGAGAGAGAGAGAGAGAGGACCACTTGGATGGACAACAATAGGAAACTTAATGTGTTAAAAAGTTTTTTTTTTTTTTGTAGTAATTTATATTTATCTTTATTCTTAAGAATTTAAAAATACATTATTTTTAACTATTTATAAACTACTTTATTTTTGAATCATTTCAAGAAAACCCCCCAATCTGAAAATCTCCTGACATCTTTCTAGAACAATAATTTTACAAAAGAAAAAGAAGAAGAAGACATTTGTGACAGTGGGCCAATGCCTACTAATACTAATTAGGTAGCAAATCTAAGATCACAGCTTACCATGAAACAAAATTCAAACCGCAAATCACGCAATTGCAAAAGGCGCTATATCAATCTCCTCAACCCCACACTTTTCTATAATTACTTAATCATTGTTATTCTAGGGGTGTTTCATATGTAAGCATAATAACAAAATAGATAGTAAAAGTAAAGTTCCAACACATCTTTGAAATTGGTCTTGATCATGGCTAAAAGCATTGTGTATCTTGCGATATGACTTGATCATTTAGGCTGCATTATAATACTCACACATCCATTTGCTATACAGGTGGGGGCCGGGCTTTATGTTTCTATTATCCAAAGTGTGTGCGTGAGGTGTTTTTTTTTTTTTTTAAAAGAAGAGAGGTATTACTCAAGCCACAACAAAAACAGCAACATAACCAAACAAATGAGACAAGCACAAAACAAAACTAAAACAAGTCCAGCAGTTAATCCTGAGTATTATAACAGGGCCCAGCCTTGGCAAGAAAATGAGCCACCCCTTTCAACTTCTTAGGTAAATGACGAAATTCAACCCTATCAAAAGAACTAACCAACCTTGATTGTTTTATTATTATTACTGGTAAAAATACCTTAAGGGATAGCTCAATTGGCGTAGGACCACGGTTTGCACCACCTGGAGATTATAGGTTCAAAATTGCACTATCACACTGGGGTTACGAGGGAATTTACCTAGCTTCTCTCCGGGCCCAGAGAGATTAGTCTAACTCAAAGGGTTGTGAACCCTCTGATAGCATATATATATATATATATATATATATATATACTTATAAAAGCATTGTGCTATGTCGTTATCAACAAGTCCTCTGAGGATTGGTAGCTCCATCACAACCTCCATAGATGGCCTTCACTCTCCCTTTGAACTTTTTTTTTTGGAAGAGAACAACCTTGATCCTTTTGAAATTCCTGCACCCAATAGAGATCCCTTATAAAACATGACACTGCCAAGTGTCGCCACACCATTAGATACTATGAAAACTGCATCCAATAGAACACAAACCACATCCTTGCTTTCTTCATCCAAACCCTTCGATTAGGGGATTGATACTTAGGCTTATGGTGATAAGGCATGCATTATGGTGGTTTCCTCTTTTTAAACTATATCTCACTAGTGTGTTGTGTTGTGACTTGTGACACCACATGGTGCCAAGACTCCTTGGTCGAAGGTATATCCTGCCGCAGTCAGTGGCGGACTTACATTCTTTGGGCTGGGGGCTGAAGCCCCCACCTAATTGGAAAAAAGCCCATAGGGCCCTTAAGCCCAGCCCCCCCTTAGAAATGGCCCAAGTCCCCACCATCCTTTATTTCCCTTACCACTTTAAGTCTTTAACCTAGAAAAAGTAAACCCTTTCTCTTTCTCTGTTTCTCCTTTCTTTCCCTCCCCCTCTCAAAAATCCCAATCTCGGTTCTCAGACTCAGGCTACTGGGCGTCTGGGCCCTGGCTGGTGGCTGCCGGCATCTGGCCCATCTTTCAATCCAACAGGCTGCACTGCTGCAGGGCCCGCAGTCACATGGGAAGATTAGGCATTGTACCACCAGAGTGGTGTAAAGTGGAGGTATTTTTTTACACACTAGTTGTGGTAAATGCCTTGTATTCTACGGCAATTGATTTTTGGCAATATTTGTTTTTCAAGAGAAATATGTGGGAAGATAATCTAACCAGTATGAAATGTTACTTTATCCATTTTTGATTGCTAACAAAAAGTAGAAAAGTAGAGTCTTGGCTGTAAAAAAATACTTCTATTTTACGAATATCAGAATATAAAAGAAATTACTCCATAAAATACAAGTGGCTAATTTACCATTTGTTGTATTCTCATCTCATTTCAATTTACTATACGACATGAAAAATGTACTTTCCTTTGTACGATCATTATCTTTTTCCACTAATTCGACACTCATTTTACCTAATTTTCTCCATAAATTTTACTAATACGCCTTGTGCACCACTCCCTAGCTAGTTTGGTGGCCATGGGTTTTGAAAACTAACTATTTGGGGAACCATATGGGGAAAGTGAGATCCCCCTTGAAGTTGTAACCCTAATTTCTCAAATATAGCATGGACTTTTCGAACCCAAAAAATGAAAAAAAAAAAAAAAAAAAAAACACCACAAGTAAGTGGCCCATTTTATGGCCATTGCACACTTAAGACAGTGGAAGGGTTTAAAATAGTGTGAGTGATTTGGATCTTGAAAAAGGTACATTCATCATGAATTTAAGTGGGGTCTTGCACTTAATTTAAGGAACATGATGCACTTTGTTAATTTAAGTAACATGATACATCTAGTTAATTAAAAGTAACATGATGCATTTACCAAAAGAGCAGCTGCATTGTGGTGTGGTGTGGTGTGGTGCCTTGGTTATAGACATGGGTGGGGTCCACATTCAAAAAAATCCAACTATCAATCATTCCCAACATCAATGATGTTCAAATCAAATGGTTGGCCCACTGAAATTAACTTTCAATATTATCTACTTTACATACAAAGATTATAATGAGAGTTAGGAAGGATGAACAGCTTGGGTTTTTGAAATGGGGGGCCGACCCATGTGTATACCCTGGGGGCTGCACAATACCAAGAATGCAGCATGCTGCATTGTAGATCTGCCCTTAGCAACATGGGCATGTTAGGAAGGTAGAAGAAAATCAGTATAATTCAATATTTGTAGTAATAACAGCATATATTAATAGTAGCTGTTGCTCAAATTTATTAAAGCAGTGTACCAGTCCCCCAACTGTTTCCTTTTATTTAATATTTCCTAGAGCCCAGCTTGTTTTTGTTTTAAATAAAGGACAAGGAAAGAAAATTGAGGCACAGCCATTAGAAGAGGGAAAAGAAAATGCAAATGGACAAAGCTTTAATCAGAGAGTCATGAGTCAGGCTAACATTAGCAGTGGACCACCATGTGGATTTTTCCCCTCAAGAGTCATGAATCAGGATCAGGGCATTCTACTCAGCTGCTCTTGGTCAGGAACCCACCCACCCATCTGGCATGTAGACAAACTACACTGGTTGGTTGCTGCCTTTGACATTGTTGTTCTAATTACTTTAATCAGAGGGTACCTCCAAGGAGTACAAGAACATGGACAAAAAAGTAAAGACCATGCAGGAACAACCCATTTTTAATAATTTATATATGTCTATGTTATTGTTATGTGCTAAACATGCCGGGCCAGGCAGTGCCTTTAAACATACATAGGCCAAGGTCCCACCTTTTCAACTATTGGGCTAGAAAATTAGGCCTGGGTCCAGTCTACTGACTGAAATCACACCTATTCTTATTAATTTCTTGTACAGGCAGATCAAAACCTATCTGTCAAGGTGACACACCCAGTTCATCTTATGAATGTTATGGGCCCTCAATTAGGTACAATGTCATTGTAATAACTAACCCCTTGATCTCAATTTCATATTTATATAATCAAGGCCAACATTTGGTATACTGCCCAAAATATTACCCATTTATTAATGAGTTGAAATCCCAGCACCAAAGTTAAAATGTTTCTTTAATTCTTAAATTAATATATGTTGGGTTTGCATTGTGTTGGCAGGTCATTGCGATGAGGGATCAATTTAACAATTTGATTACAAAATATTTAGATAGAAATGTCAACCCGAACTCAATCCAATAAGCAATAAGTGAATAATCAAACCATAAATTTCCTGTTTGGTTCAGGGTAAGTTAGGCAGGCCTGGTCAATCATGAAATATTGCCACTGCAAATCCAACTGCCTTGGTTGGAACATGAAGAGGGGGTTCAAGTGCATATCCATGTCTACTTTGTGGATATTTTACTTTGACCACTGTCTTTCTTCCTTCCTTCCTGGGTCTGTCAATTAATGGAGAAAGACAGGGAGAAATCCAGCTCAAAAGTTATACAATATGAGAAAAAAGAGAACAGGTTTGTTTATTTCGAACATTCCAAAGGTGTCTTGAGAAGGGTTTTTTTTATTCTTTTTTTGGGTAGAAAGAGGTGTCATGGAGATGTTAAAAGCTTGTAAAGCACAGGATGCTATCAGGCCTCCCTTGTCGGAAGCATGAGAATCACTCTCTCACTTTGCCGATATTCCAGTGGAACATCTTTTTTATCCTTTTCTTGATTCTTGAAAGAGAAACGCTGTTACACTGGATTTTGTCTCTTTGTTTTCTTTTTTAGCTTAGAGAAAATGCTGAGCTCTTTTCAGGAAAAAGAATGCTAAGCTCTTCTCTAAGCTGCTTAGCTCCCTATTCTATTTGTTCTCTTACGTGAAAATGCCAAGTTTTTCTCTAAGTTGCTTTGTGTGACCCTTATCTGCTTGGGTAATTTCTTGAGGCAAAATCACGTCAAATAATCTTGTGAGCCAAACAAGGGCAATTTGCAGAGATAAGGGTGGAGTGATTCTTATATCGAAAATATTCAAATTCTAACCTTTAACTTTTAAGTTAAACCACATCTTAACCCAACATGATGCTTTTAAAAGCGTGCTGCCTTATTTTATATGAAAACTCTGAAGTTAAGGGCTCTCCTAGAGGAGGGAGCAAGAAGGGTGGAAAAGCAAGGGATCTTGTAGAGGGAGCAAGAGGGCTTTTGGCAAGTTCCACCTATTTGAAATAGAGCAAAAGTTTTATCAATATACAATGCAAGGGCAGAATTTTGGAAATTGGATCATTGGATCACCTCTCCGCAATAAGCTGAAACTCAAAATTCAATTTGAAAAACAAAACTCTACAAGAAAATATGAGCATGAGCTAGGAAACTTTTCCAAGACATGAATTTGAGTAAAATAGAGGCAAAGTAAAGCCTCCATTTCCTAAACATGAAAAGACTCATGGGTCATATAAAAAATACACAAATTCAAAATTCTCTCCTTATTTTTCTAAAAAATAAAGAAGTAAAAAAGCAACTCTTCAAATTACTAAAAGATGAAAAAAAATCACTTTCTACACAAAAAGTCAGAAACATTTCTTATAAATACACTAAAAATAAAGACCATCATAACTTTCTTATATTTTAATATCTCTTGGTTTGATGCTTTACATTACCTTTTATCTTACGAGAAAATTACCAAACGGATATATATAATATACCTCTCCACATATATAAATAAAAGAAAGACCGTATAAAGCTAAAAGTCAAGAAACTCATAAGTAATCATGGATCTTCTTCAGAAAGTAGAAAGTGACGAATATAAAAACGTGTGGCCATGTACTCTACTAGTTAGTGAATATGAATCACCATCTTGGATCTTGGATCTTCTTACTTTTTAATCAATGTTTTAACAACTCAAGAAGAATTACCAAAAAAAAAAAAAAAAAAATTACATCTAAAGAAGAATTAATGATGGAGATAATTGAAATCATCACCCAACCTTAAACTAGAAATAGATAGATGTGGAAAATTAATAGAAGAGATAAAAGAAAAACAAAAGTTAGAACCACTTTCAATAAAAGAAATATTGGATAGAATGAAAAAACCATCTTCACCAATGAATGTAACTTTGCAAGACATACAAAAGGAGCCTAGTTAACGAGACCAAGAAAGTGAAGACATGGAAATTAAGAACAGAGAGATATGGAGAAAACAGAGCACACGGGAAGAACGCTTCAATTACTTTCTAATAAGTGCTGACTATACATATATATAGAGATATCCAATCTATTAGACTCAGACATGAGTTGCACTGAGTTGCCCAAATGGTTATTAATAACTGTTGTGTCATTAGAAAGAGGTCAAGGAATTAAGACAAAGAATAAAAATTCTAGAAATTGAAAGAGAAATTAAAAATGAAACACGTAATGAAGATGAAAAAGATTTTGAAAATGAATTAAATGGATTTATTAACTCAATAACCAAGTCTTAGTATTAAATCGCACATGAATCATATTTTGAGCTCGCGAGTGTCATGTCTCGAACTCGTGAGAAAAAGGCAAAAGGCAATTTGGTATAGAAAAAAAAAAATACAAAGTCAGTTGTATAAGAAAAGACATAGGGTTGAGGATGCTTTTGGTAAAAACTTTTAAATGAAAAGGCCAAAGGAGGTGAATTTCCGAACATGAAATGAGTTTTGCAAGTTTTACAGAAGATTCTCCATATGGAATTACTATTAAAAAAATCATTTATTTTAAAATAATTTTTCCATAGAGTGAATATCCAAACACCATTTTGAAAATTATTAGAAAAATTTACAGAATTGTGGAATAAAAACAAAGACGTCTGACTTAAAACTAATGTAAATGGATACTAAAGTGTTTTAGACAGATTGGCAATGTTTATATGACTATTTTTTCAATAAGAATTCAGATATTTTATCCTCTTTTTTTATCCAAATAAAAGTGAATGTCTAAGAACTGCAATAATGTCTTTCAATATTATTTTTATATTAGTTTGTCCATATGACTTTTATATTTAAATCTATCTATACTACTTTTACTCTATGTCAGCGTTGTCAAAACCTTGGTGGAGTGGAATAAGGTTGCTCTCATGTTTTGTGTTTGGAATCTCCCCCAGAATTGCCTAGTATGTGATTTCGTGGTTTTAATAGGCACCGCTAGAGGGATTAGTCCTGCTAGGTCAAAGATTTTAAGAATACCCATGTCATTAAAAAATATAAATGTTATTAGAACAAGATCAGTTTTTAGGATAACAGATTTAAAGATTCATAAATGTTTCCATTGCTCATGTATGGTTCTTGAGAAGATTAAAATATCATCTATGCAAACTGTGGAATTTTTTTTTTAAGGATTAAATTGATCATTCATAGTTCTTTTTGGAATTCTAAAAGAGCAGTTTTTTAGACTGAATGGTATAAAATCTCATTTAAAATGTTTGAAGGGGACAGTGAATGCTGTTTTATATCAATCATATTTGGCTATTTGGATTTTCTAAAATCCAGAATTTAAATTAAAAAAAAAAAAAAACTAGTGTCATATAAACGATCAATCAAATCTTGCAAATTTGGAACAAGATATCTTATTAATTGAAGAACCTTATTAAGAGGTTTATAATTGATGACAAGACGATGTGCTCCTCTCCCCTTTTCTGTTGCATTTTCTATATACAAAGCAACACAATGTCAAGGTGATTGTTGGGATTAAGCCTTCTCTAATGTAATTTATATCAGCTCCAATATCTATTAAACATTCCACTATAACACTAAATCCTTTTATTTTTATAGTAAATGTAGTACTAGCTACCACAACAATCCATGCTTAGTATGAGCATGTTTACTAATAACTGAAAAGTATATTTACTGATTTATTAAGAAAAACTTAGATTACACAAAGTTAATCATAAAGTACTTGAAAAGTAAAAAGTAATAAGAATAGGTGGCTACAAGTGGAAGAATATAAGTTGTTAAATGTTAGAAGTAGAGATGAGTGATTACATATTGGAAGTGAGAAATTATAAATTTCGGTCAAAATAAGAAGTGATTTATTAAGAAAAACTTAGATTACACAAAGTTAATCATAAAGTACTTGAAAAGTAAAAAATGATAAGAATAGGTGGCTACAAGTGGGAGAATATAAGTTGTTAAATGTTAGAAGTGAAGATGAGTGGTTACATATTGGAAGTGAGGAATTATAAATTTCGATCAAAATAAGAAGTTATGGAAAAAAAATAGACATAACACTCACAAGCTCAGAATTCTTGTGTCTATATATGTGCCTAACATTATTCGCGATGTCAAGAAACAACTTGCGATGTCGGGAAGTATTAACATGATTGTGCCGCAATGTTGAGAAACATCTTGTGATGTCAAGAAAAGACTTAACAGCTCAATATTTAAAGTTAACAAAAATATATTATATGGAGGTGAATTTAGATTGACTAACAATTCTGAATACGAAGGAATGATTTATGCATAGATGAAGTTCAACCATTTTATTATGTCAATGTGTGCGGGCTATTCTGCTTCATCTTCCCACTTGTGTGAGCTCTTTTGGGGTTCAGCTCCCTAAGCTGAAATACCAAAAAAATAATAAAAGAAGAAGAAGAAGAAGAAAATGTTCACCTTCGAGCAATACTCTTAACTTATTTTGGTAATTTTCACTTGATGAATAAATATGTTTAATAATGCATAAATCATATAAACCATGATATTCATTGTGAGATCAATCCTATGATGATCCAACTACTATTCAAATAAAATATGGCTATAACCATTATACTTTAAGGGCATTCATTCTTAGCGATGGGCCCCATAGTGGGGTTACTCCTTCAACTCAATAATTCTCTAAGTCATAAGTTCATAGGATCCAGACTCACATAATTGAGGGCAGAAGTGTAAGAGTGCATATGAGTAGTTGGTGTGTGAAAATTCACTTCCATTTTAAGATGTTCCAGACCTACAATCTCACCATGTTTTTAACTTTTTAGGGGAAATCTCAAAAAATTATAAAAATTTTAGTTCATTTTTAAAAATGTACTTGAATAATTGAATATTTTATCAAAAAGTATCAAAGTTTTCAATATTTCTTACAATCAAGTTCTCTTTATAATTCTTTTTTTGAGAAAAGATAAAAATACACTTATAACAAGTTTTTGTCCTTTCTTAACCTTCTTTCATCTACAAAACTAACCACAAAATCACTGGATGAGCGTCACTAATCAAATATTGATGGTGGCATACTTTCTTTTGATCATTCCCTATCCAGGAGAATGCCGGAATTGGACTTTGCACAAGTATCAATTTAATTGTGATGATCATAATCATTGAAAATTGGAACGGAAATTGGAACGGTTTAACGAATTAGGAACGGGAGGATTAGGAACGCTTTTCCGTTCCAATTTTCGATTTTTGGTGTAGTGCTATTAGACTCAATTAGTTAGACTCAGACATGAGTTGCACGGAGTTGCCCAGATGGTTATTAACAACTGCTGTGTCATTAGAAAGAGGTCAAGGAATTAAGACAGAGAATAGAAATTCTAGAAATTGAAAGAGAAATTAAAAATGAAACACATAATGAAGATGAAAAAGATTTTGAAAATGAATTAAATGGATTTATTAACTCAATAACCAAGTCTTAGTATCATAAATCGCACATGAATCCTATCTTGAGCTCGCGAGTGTCATGTCTCGAATTCATGAGAAAAAAGTAAAAGGCAATTTGGTCTAGAAAAAAAAAAAAACAAAGTCTGCTGTATAAGAAAAGACATAGGGTTGAGGATGCTTTTGGTAAAAACTTTTAAATGAAAAGACCAAAGGAGGTGAATTTCCGAACAGGAAATGAGTTTTGCAAGTTTTACAGAAGATTCTCCATATGGAATTACTATAAAAAAAATCATGTATTTGAAAATAATTTTTCCATAGAGTGAATATCCAAACACCATTTTGAAAATTATTAGAAAAATTTACAGAAGTGTGGAATAAAAACTAAGACGTCTGACTTAAAACTAATGTAAATGGATACTAAAGTGTTTTAGACAGATTGGCAATGTTTATATGACTATTTTTTCAATAAGAATTCAGATATTTTATCCTCTTTTTTTTTTTTTTCAAAAAGTAACAAAATATTACTTTCCAAATAAAAGTGAATGTCTAAAAACTGCAATAATGTCTTTCAATAATATTTTTATATTAGTTTGTCCATATGACTTTTATATTTAAATCTATCTATACTACTTTTACTCTATGTCAGCGTTGTCAAAACCTTGGTGGTGTGGAATAAGGTTGCTCCCATGTTTTGTGTTTGGAATCTCCCCCAGAATTGCCTAGTATGTGATTTCATGGGTTTAATAGGCACCGCCGGAGGGATTAGTCCTGCTAGGTCAAAGATCTCAAGAATACCAACGTCATTAAAAAAAATAAATGCTATTAGAACTAGATCAGTGTTTAGGATAACAGATTTAAAGATTCTTAAATGTTTCCATTGCTCATCTATGGTTTTTGAGAAGATTAAAATATCATCTATGCATACTGTGGAATTTTTTTTTTATAAGGATTAAAGAGATCATTCATAGTTCTTTGGAAGTCTAAAAGAGCAGTTTCTTAGACTGAATGGTATAACATCTCATTTAAAATGTTTGAAGGGGACAGTGAACGTTGCTTTATATCAATCATATTTGGCTATTTGAATTTTCTAAAATCCAGAATTTAAATTAAAATTTAAAAAAACTACCATCATATAAACGATCGATCAAATCTTGCAAATTTGGAACAAGATATCTTATTGACTGAAGAACCTTATTAAGAGGTTTATAATTAATGACAAGACGATGTGCTCCTCTCCCCTTTTCTGTTGCATTTTCTATATACAAAGCAACACAATGTCAAGGTGATTGTTGGGATTAAGCCTTCTCTAATGTAATTTATATCAGCTCCAATATCTATTAAACATTCCACTATGACACTAAATCCTTTTATTTTTATAGTGAATGTAGTACTAGCTACCACAACAATCCATGCTTAGTATGAGCATGTTTACTAATAACCGAAAAGTATATTTACTGATTTATTAAGAAAAACTTAGATTACACAAAGTTAATCATAAAGTACTTGAAAAGTAAAAAGTAATAAGAATAGGTGGCTACAAGTGGAAGAATATAAGTTGTTAAATGTTAGTAGTGGAGATGAGTGGTTACATATTGGAAGTGGGAAATTATAAATTTCGGTCAAAATAAGAAGTGATTTATTAAGAGAAACTTAGATTACGCAAAGTTAATCATAAAGTACTTGAAAAGTAAAAAGTGATAAGAATAGGTGGCTACAAGTGGAAGAATATAAGTTGTTAAATGTTAGAAGTAGAGATGAGTGGTTACATATTGAAAGTGAGGAATTATAAATTTCGGTCAAAATAAGAAGTTATGGTAAAAAATAGACATAACACTCACAAGCTCAGAATTCTTGGGTCTATATATGTGCCTAACATGATTCGCGATGTTAAGAAACAACTTGCGATGTCGGGAAGTATTAACATGATTGTGTCGCAATGTTGAGAAACATCTTGCGATGTCAAGAAAAGACTTAACAGCTCAATATTTAAAGTTAACAAAAATATAATATATGGAGGTGAATTTAGATTGACTAACAATTCTGAATATGAAGGAATGATTTATGCATAGATGAAGTTCAACCATTTTATTATGCCACTCTTTCCATGTGTGCGGACTATTCTGCTTCCTCTTTCCACTTTTGTGAGCTCTTTTGAGTTTCAGCTCCCTAAACTAAAATACCAAAAAAATAATAAAGGAAGAAGAAGAAGAAAATGTTCACCTTCGAGCAATACTCTTAACTTATTTTGGTAATTTTCACTTGATGAATAAATATGTTTAATAATGCATAAATCATATAAACCATGATATTCATTGTGAGATCATTATAACCATTATACTTTAAGGGCATTCATTCTTAGCGATGTCCCCATAGTGGGGTTACTCCTTCAACTCAATAATTCTCTAAGTCATAAGTTCATAGGATCCAGACTCACATAATTGAGGGCAGAAGTGTAAGAGTGCATATGAGCAGCTGGTGTGTGAAAATTCACATCCATTTTAAGATGTTCCAGACCTACAATCTCACCATGTTTTTAACTTTTTAGAGGAAATCTCAAAAAACTATAAAAATTTTAGTTCATTTTTAAAAATGTACTTGAATAATTGAATATTTTAACAAAAAGTATCAAAGTTTTCAATATTTCTTACAATCAAGTTCTCTTTATAATTTTTTTTTTTTGAGAAAAGATAAAAATACCTTTATAACAAGTTTTTGTCCTTTCTTAACCTTCTTTCATCTACAAAACCAACCCCAAAATCACTGGATGAGCGTCACTAATCAAATATTGATGGTGGCACATTTTCTTTTGATCATTCCCTATCTAGGAGAACGCGGGAATTGGTCTTTGCACAAGTATCAATTTAATTGTGATGATCATAATCATTGAATGAAGCTAGCTTTAGGTCATTCAGAATAAATATAAAACCTTTTGTTAATTATTTATATATAAAGACAGCGAAGGTGAGCCCACTAGGTTGTTTGGGTATGACATGATGATTTTCCTTCAATGATTTATTAAGGGGAAACAAAAATCTGAAAATGACGTAAGGGTATTTTTGTACTTTTTTAATTTTTAAAATTTTTATAGTGAGGACATGATTGAATGAAATATGAAAACTATTATACTTTTTTAAAATACTCAAAATTTCATGTACTTCTTTAAAAATGAGCTAAAAGTTTTATAGTATTTTGAGATTATCCCTACCTTTTAAGCATAACTTAATTAGTCAAACATTTTATTTAAATAATGTTAATTGGTCACAAATGGAGTAGAGACGCATCTAAGCTAAATCCCAAACCCAAGTCATATTAAGATTTGTAAAATCATACCCATTTAAAACCCCAACAAAAATTCCATCAGACCTGCTCTTTAGTTCTCTAGATTTATGGTTGTTTTATTAATTTCGTTTTGGACTCTATTTTTCTCTGGATGTTTCCATCAAGTCAAAATTTTGGTGAAATACCTTGGAGTTACCAATTTTGAGAATCTAAGTTTGAAAATATTTTCCCAAGCAGTTTGGCCATTTTAGAGATTTCCAATATTTTGGTCATTGTGATCTATTTCCACTGACATCCATATTTTCAGCCTGAAATTGATTGAAAGTTATATTGGAAAGCTACATTATCTATTTTGTTTCGGTTTCATGCTGGAAATGAAAAGTCTCCACCATTTTTGTCCATACAAAGAAAATTGATGCCTATGTCTGGATTCCCTCCACTGGTAAAACCACTGACAAGCTCAAACCCCATTTGCAATTTCACAGACACACAAGCGTGATAAAATACCGTACCTGAAACTGCCCCAACTCACACGTCCTTTTCAATTCCAATCCTCTCAGTGTCTAACTCACCCTTTAGCGTGAGTGATAAAAATCCTAACCGTTCAAATGAACACTTTCCTCTTCAATGTGATGATGTCCCAAAACTTAACTTAATAGAAATTAGTCATGGTCACACAGAAAGATTAAAAATATTGATAAAAATCATTTCATCGTCATTAATCGCTTGTTCAATCTTATGTCAGGACCATCGATTTATATTAAATAAAACTTAAATTAATCCCAATTAAGAGAATAAAAAGCCATTTTAAATTGTTTGAGTTTTAAATAAGTGGGCAGACCATGGAATCCCAGTCCCTTCACTCAATATTTGTGTATTGATAATTTTTATGGAAAGACCATGGTTTTTGATGGAAGTTAGAATTTCATATTTGGTGCAATTTTTTTCTTCAAAAATATACTTTTCGGTGAAAAGATACTCTAAAAAAAAAACTAACACACCAAATGCATGAAAAAAAACATAATTTTTCATAGAAATCCTCACATTTTCTAAGAAAATGAATTACACAAAAAATGAAGCCAGAGTGACGCACGCAGAGGATCAGGCCATCCACTTTTCAATAAATCCTACTTGGTTTCGTAAAATCCATATAGTTGTGGTGAAAACAGCTGCAAACCACGTCGATTCCCACGCTTCTTTCTATTCCCACTATGCCCAAGAAATAGAAAAAAAGGTGATACTTTTGAAAATATTCAAACCATTCATTGATAACTGCTGGGAAAGCTTTCTTTCCCTTTTCTTTTTCATAATTAAAATTTCCTTTGTAGATGTCTCTGCTATCTGCTTCTTTTCTCCTTCACATAAATTGCTGAAAACACCCAGTTCTTGTTTTTATAGCAAAGGGGAAAAAAAAAAATCTCATTTTTCCAAATCAAACACTTTGGCTTTGAAAGTCACACTTTCTGCCTCTAGAGCCATAGATTTCTTCTGAGTGTTTGGGATTTTGGTGATTTTGTTCATCTGAGTTCCATTAGTACTGTATTATTCCAATATTTTTAGAGCTGAAGGCAGTCAGGAAGAGAGAAACATGGAAATGAAGCTGTTGTGGGTGGTTGTCTTTGTTGGGTTTGGTTTGAGCAGATGGGTTGATGGTTTTGAGGATTTGAATGTGACTGAGGTCTCATTAGTGGAGGAGTTACCCAAGCCTTTGTTGGTGGGTCTGACTCTTATTCAAGGAGCTGCAGCTAAAGAAGCTTGTATGTTGCAGAAAATCTCTCCCTTTCTCCCCCATTTTACTCTAGTTAGCATTTACTTCTTTTTTTCTATTTTCATCCCATTTACCATGATTGTGTTTTTTTTTTCCCTCTCTCATATGGGTTGATATTTTCAGCCTTATGTATGTATATATTTTCTAAATTATTTGTTTCTTTTTAAAACTTGTTTTTTTTTTTTATATGCTCGGCATTTAATCATTTTTGGTAAATCTTAGCTTCTCTGTGCTTTTCATATTTTTTTGTTTTATTTTTAGGTGAGAAATTCACTCTGTTTTTTTTTTCTCCTTACTTCCTACTTTACCCTTTTTTTTTCTTTAATTTTCAATAACAATTAGATCTTCTAACTAGCATAAGATTTTCTTTAATATTGTGTAATGTTTGTTTTACTGTTAATAATAATATTGTTGTTATTTCTATGGTGGTTTTTATTCATGTACTTCAATAGATCCATTTCTAGAAAACAAAGTACTTAAATAGATAACATTAGTTTTTGTTTTGTTTTTCTCAAGTGAGGATTATATGCTGAATTTTGGATTTGCTATCTTAAAAACCTACTTTCTGATGGAAAAGGCTAATGTGATGATGCCCAAATAATAAGTCTCAAAATTTTCCTTTTTATTTTTTTATGTTTGGGCAGTTGATCCTCAAAGGAGCTTGTACGTTGCAGAAAATCTCTCTCTCTCTCTCTTTTTTTCTTTTCCCCTCATCTCATTTGATTTTGGATTTAATTAGCATTTACTTCTTCTTCATCTTCTTTATTCCATGTGGTTTGGATGGGCGGTTTTTTTTGTTTCTTGGTTATCTCTGATTTGGGTTTATGTTATTAGCCTTATATATGTATTTGCTAATGGATTTGGTTTTTATATGCTCATAATTTAAATCATTTTTGGTATAATTAAGCTTCTCTACACTCTTCATTATTATTATTACTATTACTATTATTATTATTTTATGTTGGTGAGATATTCACTCAATTTTGTTCTTGCTTCCTACTCAACCAGACTGGATTTTACCCTTTTCGTTACTTTAGTAGTTAATAAGGCTGTTATAACTAGCATGGGGTTTTCTTTAGTATTGAGTAATGCTTGTTTACTGTTGTTATTTTTTCTATTCTGTTTTTCATTCATGCACTTCAATAGATCCACTTCTTAAAAAAAAAAGAAGCGAAGTACTTAAATAGATACATTTTTTTTGTTTCTCAAGTGAGGATTGATGCTCCATTCTCCTTGAGTTGCATGTTGTGGATCAATATATGGGTCTTCTACATGATGTACACAATCAGAATTGCAATTGCTATCTTAAAAGCCTAATTTCTGATGGGACAAGGCTAAGATGATGATGTCGAGATAAAAAGTTTCAAAATTTTCCTGCTCGTTCCTTTAGTTTTTTGGGCTAGTTGAAACAAAATCCCACATTGTTCACGGCAGGAAAAACACATACTGAGATGACGAATTTAAACAGCAAAATCATTTAAGTTTTTGCAAGGTTTGAACTTTTCTGTGCAGGGATCTGTATTTTTTAATATTTATATTTGATATTTTTTTTGGGGGACAGTTTTTCCTTTAGTGTGTGTGTGTATATACAGCAGATATCTTGTATACTATATAGTTTTTATACAGTTTTTATTCTTTTTCTATGAATGAGTCTTTTTGCTATTTGTTGGGGTCGACGTCCACCCTCGCTCCTGAGCAATTATAATTGTGGTCAAGCCCTCGCCCTCACCATAAAACCATTGTTGTGCCGTTTCCCATCACTAATTGGTTTTGTGATAAGTGGTAGCTCAATGGGGTGTAAGATCCGACAAGTGGTATCAAAGCTTGGTAGGTCGGCTTTTCGAATCACGAGACATGTGTTTTGCGAGTTGTGCTCTTGCTCCTGAGCGGTCATAATTGTATAGATCACCAAAACACCTGTCAAACCGTGTCAACCCTTAAAAATAACAGTTATAGCTCATAAAGTTGTCCTAATACTCCACACTACCTTGATTAATTTGACCATACTGCAACAAATGCCTTTGTCTGTTTCGTTTTTCCTTTTTTCAGATAGATTTCATGTGCCAGCACAAACCACTCGTTGTGCATCGGGTTTACATACTGAGAAAAGTTCTTTGATCTTACTTATTATTATTATTATTATTATTATGTTACCATGAGCATGGATATTTTCATGTGAGATCTTTTAGAATGTCAGCTAATGATATTTGTATCTTCATTTGCATACAGTTTGTTTGGATGGAACATTACCTGCTTACCACTTACATAGAGGATATGGGTCTGGGGGAAACAGTTGGCTTATACAGTTGGAGGTGTGATATAAGTTTGAATAATGGTACTGTAAATGGTAGTGTCATGATATTTCATGCAAAAATCAGAAGCTCATTCTCATCTTTTGAATTTCATAGGGAGGAGGCTGGTGCTATGACAGCAGAACTTGTGTATATCGCAAGACAACTCGTCGTGGTTCATCCAATTACATGGAAAGGAGGATACCTTTTACTGGAATTTTGAGCAATAAAGCTGAAGAAAATCCTGGTTTTCCTCGAAACATTTTCCTTGCTTATTTTCATTTGCATGGAATGGATACTTGGATTGGATTTTACTCCTTTAGTTTTCCTTCAGAAATGAGCAATGAATTCATGACTTTATTCTTATTTTGAATATACCTTTCTTCATTGAACAGATTTTTATAATTGGAATAGAGTGAAGCTTCGGTATTGTGATGGTGCATCATTTAGCGGTGAAGGTCAAAACCAGGTTGGCATGAATATTCTTTTCATTTACAATTTTCATCTTAAGTGAAACAGCAATGTGTTGGTTCTGTGAGCTATTGATTTAACTAAATTGCTTCTTTATTTTTAACGAGCAGCATCGATAATTACAGACTTTGTAGTAGGATTACTGTTGACGTCTGTGAACATGTGGCTGGACCCCAATCACAGTATTATACTCCCCACAAGGCAACCCTCGGCAGTTGCCACCATGGGATGTGTTGATCCCTACATAGTGATAAGGATAATAATCCTTTTGAGTTTGGGTTTAACTCTCTATTCCTAAATTTCTCTCAATTTGAATTGATCTTATCACCCTTGCCATAGAAGGCTACCTTACGAGGGATAGAGGAAGAGGTTTAGTTGGTTGTTTAACTTCCCCAAAGAGGAAAGTCTACTTTCAACTTCTTTCCATAAGATCTGACCATCCATCTTCTTCTTCCATGTCTGGGGCTCCCAGCCCATCCCTTGGCAAAGAGTGACTCAAGCATGACTGATCTCTGATACACAGTCATTGATCGCCACCATAAGTGCTTGATCTATACTGATGCAGTCAGAGATCATGTTTGTAGCGGCCACACCTTCAGCGATTACAATTTCCACAAAGGAGAATGATATTTTTAGCCTGTTATGTTTAACCATGGTTTACTTATCTTTATCCATGCATGGCTAGATCTCAAAACACATACAAAAATCATGCGAAACCTTTGAATGGAAATAGAACTTTATTCGCTATCTTCAACCTGTGGAGGCTTTACGCAGTCCAAGAGTGGGGATGGCTTCCTTGCTTTCTTCCCCTCTTCTGTCTCTTTGAGAGAGGGATGGTCCTAGTTTACAGAAGGTGTGAGATAGATAGATAGATAGGAGGGGCCATGGGTATAGACTTTACTTCTTTCCCAATCTATCAAGGAAATATGTTATCTGAACCATACTTGCCATTGGGTCATAGCGACTAGGGGTAGTAAAAAGCCTTCTCCCACTTTTGAATTGTCGAAACAAGAACTTTATGTGAGAGTCGAAGCCCCAAAGGGAGAATTGGGAATTTTTCTGATAGGGGATAATAGTGTTTTTCCCTGGAGATGGAAAATTCGTCCACATGGTTTCATCAATTTGCAAATTCTTCCTCAGCTAGTTAAAAGAATGGAATTGGCGGATATCATGACGATACTAGGTAGTATATAGGAGTATCTTTTTGGACGAAACAAAGGTTTGAACTCTTTGGAAGAGATATGAAGTTCACTGGAATGGATGGCTCCGTTATCTTTAGTAAATGATTTTGGTAGTCTTGCGAAGATATGGAATAGACTGCTAATGTGTTAGGTAAAAAAAGAATCGCGAGGAGGAAAATTCCTGTTTTGGTTTTGTCAAAGTTTCCTTTGCCTTAGTGAAAGGCCCTATAAGTGGAGTGAGCCACTGAAAAAACAAGAAAACCTTGAAAGTATGGTGCAAAGAAATGACCTCCTATTCGAGTTTATGAAAAACTTAGCGTCCAAGAGTTTCTAATACAAAACCAAATATGGGGATGCATGTGCATGTGCACATGTGGACTTGCATAGGTCATAGGACTACCTTGTGTGAGTCCATGCTGAGAGATTCTGCCTAGCAAGTAAAGAGGCTACTTGGACAGATTTTAAGATTATATTATTAACTTTTCTCATCATATATGACTTGTCCTTAAGACACATTTTCAGATTTGCTTATTTTAGAAGCACTTCTCTTGTTTAATCTATATATATGCCAATACATTTTAACATTGGTGATTGTCTCTAGGACAAACAACTTATCTTTCGGGGACAGCGGATATGGTTGGCTGCAATGGAAGATCTAATGTCAAAGGGAATGCGCAATGCCAATCAGGTTTTGTATTTTCAAAGTGAATATTTTTGTCTCCATCTATATTTTTCTAGCTAATGATTGCTATTTCTGTGTTTCAGGCTCTGCTTTCCGGATGCTCTGCTGGGGGTTTAGCAACTATACTGCACTGTGATGAATTCCGGGAATTATTTCCGAGCAATATCAAAGTCAAATGCCTAAGTGATGCCGGATTATTCCTTGATGCGTATGACTTCTCTATTGAATTATTGTTTACAGATATTCTCTTTCATCCATCCCAAGTTTTACTTGGCAGTTTTTGAAGTAATCCTGTGGGATTTGTAGGATTGATATATCTGGTGGTCGCTCGCTAAGATCTATGTTTGAAGGTGTCGTAAACTTTCAGGTACTGTTGTTGAATTTTTACTTTTATAGTGATTTCATCACCTGTGCTAGTCTGCTAATTTTAGTGAACAATGAGAAATACCATTATTGAAATTTCAGAAGACTGCCGATTGCCCTTTTTTATACTTTCAAATAGCTTAAGAAGACTAAGTTGAAAAACAAAGAGAGAGAATTAAGGTTAGGTGAAAAAGTGAAAGAAAAGCTTAAAGAAAAGTCCAATGATGCATTTTTTAAACTAATTTCTAATCTCCTTTCAAAGAGATGTAGGTTAAAATTACAAAATGATTTTTGGCCTCTCACCCATAAATAAACACTCCAGTAACCCTATACCCTAGAGTCTAGAGCAAAGCATAGATATCAGATGTGGTTTGTGATGGGTTAGTGAAGCCTGATCTAGACTTTATTTAATTACAGGGGGGCTTATCTGTAATATGTCGGTTTATTCTGGACCATCTGTTATGAGGCCAGATCCGACGGTTGTGGGTGTCTAGAGGTTTAGGGTTTCATATATTTATATTGGGTGGTGAGAGCATTGTAATTAACAGGGTGATATTGAGAGAGAACAAGAGAGAGAGTGAGTGCTTGTACTCTTGTGGGAATCTCTAATAGTGAACGGCGTGAATCTCCCGTGGACGTAGGCAATCTTGCCGAACCACGTAAATCCGTGTCTCGTGGATTGATTGTGTGATTGGTAGATTGATTGTCTCGTTCATCGTGCGTGTGTTTCTGATGCTAACAGTTTGTAGCTTGCCTAGTAAATCTAAGAATCAGCTTCTACCAAGTGCCTTGGTGACTAATCTCTAATCTTTTAGAAAAAGGGTTGTAATTAAGTAAAATGGCACAAAACCCAAATCCCTTACACCCATAAATATGAATAACATTAACATGAATATACGCTAATGTTTACACATAAGCAGGATTTTCATAAAAGGAAATTCAGAGTTTTGTGAGGTCACGAACTCTAGGCATTGGCCGTGTGAACATGGAATACCCAAACTAACAATTGCCTCAAAGGGATGTCAGTTGGACAACTCCCAACCCGCTAAATAATTTGACCAGGTGCAATTTGCAGTGTGGTCTACAGGGTGTTTTGAAATTCATAATTCAGATATTTGCCTTGCTTTGAGCTGGCTTGTACACTGTAGAGGCAGCAGAACTATGCATGGCAATTGCAAACGAAGGAAATTGGCATATGAATGAGATAGCTTCATGAGATAATTACACTTGTGAACATAATATGAAACATACTTAACAAAATACAAGCAAGGTAGCTTTTTCAAAAAATACCAATAATTTTTTTAGAGAATTACCAAGGGGAAGATAAACACTATGGCATCTGGCTCTCATTGTAAGTGAGATAGTGTGTGGTCATTCTTATTCATTCATGTCTTTCTCATGTTAAAATATTGGTGAATGAGGCCATGACTTTGTTTGCTTAATTGGGTGTATGTAAGGAAAACGGTTTTTTAGATCCACTTCTCCTATGTAGGCGGATTTGTCAGATGTATAGAGGGGTTCAGTTTAGGTAAGGGGGTCTAGGGGTTTTTTTTTTTTCTATAGGGGATAATTTCTGGTATTTTATTTCTTTGTATACACCTTTTTAAGAGGGGTTCGATTTTTATTTATGTAAGGGGATCTAGACTCTAGGGAGAATTTTTTTCCCTATAGGGGATAATTTCTGGTATTTTATTTGTTTGTATGCACCTTTGTAACTTTATTACTTCCCATTAATGAAATTTTATTACTGATCAAAGAGAAATATAAATTAGAAAGGAGATAAACTGAAAAATTACTTCACATTAATGAAGTTTAATTGCAGATCAAAGAGAAAGATTAAAAAGATCACGAGGCAAATTGTAACAGTAATTACTTCACACGGTGGTTGGGCTGTTGAAATAATTATTGAGGCGGTAGTATCTCCGGAAATGTACCTTCAACATAACAATTGATGAAATTTTTGTGGAAGATCTGTGTCAAATCTATCTCTCCAAACCATGTAAAAAAAAGCCTTTTGAGCATCTAACGAAGAAAACAGCCAAAATATTAATACTGCTTGAAGTCATTGTCAAGCAAATGCAAAATGCATATTAGGGAAGTACAAACTTTAGAGAATACATGCCATCTTACTGCTTTGTGAGGTTTCCTTTAAATCATCTAAAATATATAACATTCTTTTTTCCATTTGAACTACAATTCACAAAGTATGCCTTTAACACATTCTTCTTTCATTGTTTTTACTCTCCTTGTTGACAATTTTGGTTATCACAGGGGGTGGGAAAGAATTTACCACAGACTTGTACCAACCAAATGGATCCAACTTCGGTAACTCACTAACTCTTGCTCCTTGTTTGTTCCTTATTTCTGTATTATGGGATTGAATGAAATAATAAAGAGAGTTGAATCTAAATCATTGGCACTGTATTTTTCCAGTGTTTCTTCCCGCAGAACTTGGTGGCAAATATTAGGACTCCGATTTTCCTTTTGAATGCGGCATATGATGCATGGCAGGTAAATTCACTTAACTACTTAAAAGACATGCTAATTCATGTTTGACTGTATCCTAATCAATTTCTGTTTGACTGGTCTGAAAAATGTATGGTTATCTAATATACGCTTTGAGTTTGATGCTGTGACCATTTCAAGGCATGTTTGGTGCGATTTAGTTATTCTGCCTCCTCTGCACCTCGTCATAATGTTGCCAATCACCAGATTTTGGTTTGTGTAGAGAAGTTGGAAAACATTGTCACCCAATGTGATTTCCAGTTTCTGTTGCTGTCTTTTCTGCTAACTTGTACCAGTCAAAGGAAAATAGAAACTGAATGCAGGTTTTGGACGTTTCTATCATGTCCAATACGAAATAAAATAGTGAACGTTTTGAGCGAGCAATAATTTTCTTCCTTTTCCTTTTCAGATCCAAGCTAGCTTAGCTCCACCAGCAGCTGATCCTCATGGTTTTTGGCATGATTGTAAATTAAATCCTTTGAATTGCAATGCATCCCAGATCCAGTTTCTTCAAGGTAATAACCCTTGGTTTTTTCCCCTTGAACTCTGAAATAGTTGTGTAGTTATCAGCTTCTAACTGTAGTTAATCTTGTTTGTTTGGTGTCAAGCAGGCTTCAGGAATCAAATGCTCAATGCCATTGAAGGCGTTTCAAGATCCATGCGAAATGGTTTATTTATAAATTCATGTTTTGCTCATTGTCAGACAGAGAGGCAGGACACATGGTTTGCAGATGATTCCCCACTTATTGGAAACAAGGTATGTCTAACTTAGCTTTGGTCCATTTAGTTTAATAAAGTTTATGAAATCTTGTTCTTTGTAGTTCTGGTAACTGATAAGTCATTGGTCTTTTTAGTGAACCCTTCTGGACTTGACCCAAGGTCCCGAGTCTACTGTATTCCTCTCTGAGAGCATCCTCCTGAAAGCATCCTCCTGAAAACATTTTTGCCTGAAAGTGTTAAGCATTGTGTTTCTGAAGCGATCTCCTTATATTATTACGGCAAAAGTACAACCAACAATGTTTGACCAAGCAAAAAGTTTCAGTTAGGCCACAAATATTTTACAGGTTGGCCTCACCTTTTAGCGATCCAGGCCAATCATCTGGTCAATTCCGTTATTGAACAGTCATCCTTTGAAAGCTGTTTCATTGGTGAAGCTTTGCCATACAATAGTTTAATATCACATCTGGTATGGCATCCATATTCAGGCCAGCAATAAGGCAATTGCGACGATCCATTGGATAAAAGTTAGAATGCAACTGACACATGCGTTTTTATTTTTTGAAATATTTATTTCTTTTCTTTGGGCACTTCTTCCTCCAATGGTGATTATTTTGTTCTCAGTTCCAAATTGAGAAAATCTGGCTGATTTAGAGAGATATACAGCTCCTGTATTTTTTTTTTACCCATCTATAATAAACCAATAAACCAATCAAGGAGAAAGATTGAATAGAACAAAAATCAGCACGAATCTGAATATGACATGGTCAGCTCAATTTTTGTTTGGTTATAAAATGTAATTATGTCAGTCTGATGCATCGGTGCAATGGATATCAAATGCAGGGAATTGCGCAGGCTGTTGGAGACTGGTATTTTGAGCGATCTCAAGTTAAAGCGATCGACTGTGCATACCCTTGTGACAGAACATGTCACAATCTGGTATTCAGGGCAAAGACCATTCATTGATTCCACTATATGATGTTATTTCTCCAATATGTACTCCATGATGCTTTATGATCCGAAGAAGCTGATCATACAATAATGGCTGGAGCTTATTGAGAGGAGGGGCAAACGAAAGCTGTTTGCTGATGCAAGTTGCACATTTCTGCCGTCTCGCTATTTGTTTTTTATCACATTGTTTCTGTAGAAATCTATGGAAACTATTATTGGGTTATTTCCGATGATGTACACTGCATAATGCACACCCTCTGTGCTATGTAACTTTATGAGGTAGTCTAAGCATCTAAGAAACATTTCAAGGCCTGTTCACTATACTCGTGAATGGAATGCAAGTATATGGTTATGTGTGATTAATGTTTTCTCTTTCTTCCGTTTGAGATGTTTGGTTTGTGTTACCAGAATTTTGATGTCTGTTACTCATGTTGATGTTTGGCACCTCCTTACCCAACCTGCTTAATTTGCTACTAAGGTAAAAACTGGGTGAACTGAAAATAATCTCATTCCTTAAACAGGTTGGAAATCCAAGTGAATTTTGACTTCTGATTTCATTGATGACAGTGGCCACAAACAAGTCCGGACAGCCCGTCCCCTACACGAATCTGCAAAAAGTCATGAAACTAGAAAATCTAAAAACCAACCTGTCCATTGCTTCCATTCAACAAAACATCATTAGGGTGTTGGGAAGTCTCAAATCGCCTAAGTAATAGGCTTGACATGTTTTAATATACCTATATGAGTTTTTCACCTATCAGTTTAAGCTTTTGGGTTGGTACATGATTTATTATATGGTATAAGAGCGGGTTCTTATCCCATTATTTTTGTGTAGATGGGCCTCCCATGGGGAAGCCTTATTCTATCTATCGCTTGAGTTGGCTTTGTGAGTTTTGCTTATCCACTCAAATCCTTTGTAATGCCACACAATCTTATTTAAAACTATGATCTTTTAACTTCACAATCCTTTGCATCTACATTTGGGAAATTCTATATGCACCCACCAATTTTGTTGAGTACACCCACATTCCTTTATAATTAGTGATTTTTTTTTTATAAAAAAGGTGGGTGTGCTTAACAAAAAAGGGGGTGTGCATATAGAATTTCCCTCTACATTTAGAGTCATGGGTAGGCTCTCCTGGTCTCTTTTCCTAGTTCCTTGAATGTCAAGAAACCCCTAAATATGCAGTACAGCTGCTGTTTCTGGTCTTGTATGTATGTGCATAAGAGTTTTTGATACCCAATCCTTCTTAGCATGTGTATCTGGTATCTACCTGCGCTTTCTTCGGCATTGGCATGATATGTTGCAGCACTAGTGGAGACTGGAGAGTGCTGAGAACCATGTCATGTCCATGAGGTCCTCAAGGCCGCCACATTGCAACATTTTATAGAACATATCATCAAAACAGTACGAGTTTATTGTTAAATAAGGATACTTATTTTGATAGCCATTGAAAATGATCACATGGCTCCTCCAACAAATAAATAAAACAATTAAGTATGTGGCCAAAACTTTAGAATGATGAGGGGAAAAGAAATAAAAGATCACTCACAAATTTAAACCTATGTGATTATAACTAAGTTAATGAAAATGATCACCAAGAACTAAAAAAAAGACCGAAGCAAGCGCCATTGCTTGTGCCCATACCATGAGCCGAGATTTGACTTCTCTTGATTCACTGCCTAATCAGTTAAACCATAATAAGCACTATTTTTACAAGAAAATGCTAAGTTGAAAAAGCTGCTAAACACCATTAATTAACTAATGGTTTACATAGATGATATTAATGAAAAGGTTGAAGGGTGTGTGTGTCGGCAGGTGATGGATACAGAATAGACCACTGGGGCACTGGTTTTCCTTTCATGGGTGGGAATTATATTACATCTGGATTTAGTAATCACGAGGGAAATTTTGATGGCCCTACTCTTTTGGATCACCGCCAACCTTTCACTCATTCTCATGTCATCCACTTGTTATATAAAACAATCACAGGAAAATGACAAATGTCCGTAGGAAATTAAAGGTAGTTAAGTATGAATGATTACATATTTCCATGTCAAAATATCTTTTCCCATTGATTCTTTACTCCGAAATATGATTGATAACCCATTTATTGGTCTATTTTGTTGCATGAAACCATTTATCAATTTTCATATATCACCTTTTTTTTTTTTTTTTTTTTTATCTTTAAATAAAACTTGACTCATTGAGTTGACTCTCTCTCTCTCTCTCTCTCTCTCTCTCTCTCTCTCTCTCACTGAGTTGACTTAGCTTACAAAATCAATCCTGAGTCACAAGGTGGCAAACAAATGGCTGGAGTCTATATGACCGGCCCAAAATAATTTTCTTTTAAAAAGTAAGAAAGTGACTTCCTTTTTTTTTGTTGTCGTCGTTTGGAAAAGTGGTGGGAAAGTGATTTCGCACCTGTAAAACTAATATGCTTTACCACTGAACTATCAGTTGTTTGCTGTTATTTATTAATTTTGCATCTTTTTGTTCTACATCATTGATGAAAGTATAGAATATGATTAGCTTGCACAAAGTTGTGTCTGTCTCTTTTTGCAAAGCAGTAACTTACTTCAGTTCATCCAGTTCATTTGTGTGGTTTTATTTTCAATCTGGATTTAGTAAGAAACTGGAAGCATTAAGATCATTTTTATTCATGTAATTATATTGTCATATTCCAACTTCCCAAGTTATTACCAATTATTTTGGGGATTGCTTCTAGAATGTAGCGGTGCAGTTGCCTAAACAAGTCACTCTCCATTCTGTAAGGAAATTACTTTTAGGCCCATTACTTGGACCACAAGTCCTTTCCTTTCTCAAAGTGTGGTCATTATAGGAATTCCGTTTTCATAGGATATATGCTATTAATTACTCAAAAACGGTTTCTTAATGAGATATGTTCCATAATATTCTCTACCTTGATGGACGGTTGAAATTAAATCTAAAGAAAACCTAATTGGGAATTCGGTCATCTCTCCACCTATAAAATAAAGTCTTTCGTCCATCACAAAGGCTACACACAAAACTCAACACATTAAAGGTTTATAGGCAAGGAGAGAGAAACCGAAACCATTCACCCAGCCTCTTCTTCGACGAATCTCAACAACAGCGTCAGACAGCAGGATCAGAAAGCTCTCTGCATCAGGATATCTGGAGGTACCCTTCAACTTATTTAAGATTAAATCTTACACGTGATTATCATGTTGTTCACGATCTTAGGGTTCATGCTAATAATGGTATAACACATTCATGATATTACATCCTTTTTCTACTATATCAACAAGAAATATTTTCTATCCCATGTACAATATTTGCATTAGAAAAGTATGTTAAGAATAAAACCGACCCTCATAAAGCTTAATTTCTGGCCTCGTACATTTGATGAACGGTAACTTTGTTGATTTAATAGTTTTTTTAAAAATTCTCTCTTAATTGTTGCCCTCTCTGAAGCATTTCAAAAGTGTGTCAATAAATGTTTGTCCTCTCAATAGAAGATATTCATTTTCACACCCAAAAAAAAAAAAAAAAAAATCAGCTTGTTCATTTGAAGCCTAGTTTATTTATCTGAAACTGCAGCAGTGACTTTGTCATCAGATATGGAGAGATTGCAGGGACGAGACATGTGCTAAGAAATGAAGGTAACAAATTAAGGTGGTTTTGTTATTAAAGATTCTGCTTTGGAAACAAGGTTTGTGGTTTGCGTTGCTAACTTTGTTTTGATTAGACACATCTACTTTTGTTTAATTTATTTAATAGCAAGAGCAAAAGAGATATTGACTCTGGTTTGTTTTAATCATTCATGAGAAGGCCAAATATCTCTATAAGAATCTTTTTAGTAATAAAATATGTGGTGTTTTAGAGGACAAGTTCTCTCAATATGAAGTCAATGATGTAATATGTGTGATGAAAGGTGACTCCCATTTTCCACTGTGTACAAACTACAAAAGCAGCAAATGTACTAATCAAAGAGGGAGGGGACAGGGATCATTTCAACCAGACAAGACCTGATCATTCATGGTTGGAGAGCTTAAAACCTTATTCTGGTGTGCTGTTCCTTCTATTTAAAGTAAAGTCTACATTATGACTTGGGTCCCCTTCCCCCCTCTACTTTTCATCTCGAGGATTTCATGGGAAAAGCCCCTGCAGGACCATATGTCTTACGAGGTCCCCCATCATGTTGGATACTGGAGGGATTTTTACGTGGTCCTTTTAATTTTAATTTTTTTTTATCATTTAGTGATATGGTCGATATCGACTATTCTGCACTGCTTGCTTTCTATTTGTAAAATTCAAATAAAAATTGGATTCTGACAGAATGGTTAATATCAACCATATCACTAAATGACGAAAATAAAATAAAATAAAATAAAATGGCTACATGAGGACCCCTCCCGTGTCCAACATGATATGAGGACCTGATAAGACGTATGAGGATCCTACGAGGACTTTTCCCGTTAGTTCCTCTTTCATCTTTTTAATTAGGAATACACCAGATCACCAGAGTAACTCTAGGAGAAACATTAGTTAGATGTGAGATTATAGGATGTTTGGGAGCTTTACTAATGCAGTTGAGTGAAGGAAATGTTATTTTGAAGAAATGATAAAATATAAGTGAGTTATGATGGTATTTTATTTTTAGTTGTTTGTTATATAAATTTTTTTTTTACTTTTTATATAGAAACGTGAGGGTTTTTTTTTGTCTTTTAGTGGAGAAAGGAGGTTACTTTTTTACTTTTTTTTTTTAAAAATATGATGAGAAATTTGAATTAAAGTGCTTTTGATGTGATTTTTTTTCTTTTTAGAAATGAGCACTTCACTTTACTTGAAAATTGGACTTCTTATAGCAGATGGATCAAAGTTGAAAATTTCAGCAAATGGTTTAGAATTTGAACTTAATCTAAATTGGGGTTGGATCCTGGCTTTAATGGGCTGGGGACCGAATACTACGTGTTCCCTCCACCACACGCCATATTTGTTGTCGCCGTCATCATCATAATAGCCTTGTTCTAATCACAGTGGATCGGTTACATGAATTCTGCTTGACCATTGTAGTCTATATCGGGCCAAATTCTTAGATAAATTGCATTTTTTTCTAATCCATTATTACTACTTTCAACGAATGCTGTTAAGTATGTATCTAAGTAAATTATGGATATATAAGTCATATTCAAGATAGAACACTGCCTTAAAACAGGGAACTTTTCTATGGTTCTCACATGGGATGCAAGCCATTCATGAGGCAAGGAAAGGATGGGTACGCTACCTGTGGATTAGACATAGATAATAAAAACAAGGAGTTCCAATCAAATCATCCAAACCCTCAATTTAATGTTCTTAAAGTTCAAACCTTTTGATAAAATGCATTTTTTTTTTAAATTTAACCGTTTATATTAATGCAGGGAGTGAAACATTGGGGGCAAGTACCAGTACAAGGGAAGGTAGGTGATTGTAAGGTTTGGATTCATCATAGTTGGACCCAACAGGTTTTCCTATTGAGTTTGGTTCTATCTCAGAAGTAATTCTTTTGCATATGTTGAGTGTAAAATGTAAGTGTTTGGATCTCAAGTTGGGTGTCCTACCAGGACTTCAAATTCGGTCTGGGTCCATGTAGTCGGGCCTTTAATTTAAATTTGGGTGTGGATTTGATCCTGTAATTCGCACCCAAGTATCGTCTGGGCCCGAGTAAACTATAGATCTAACCCTAACTGACCCATTTTGGTTACTACCAAATGCCTCCGCAATGTTTATCTAATCACTGGCTAAGTTGATCTTGAGCAGTGGGTCATCTAGCCTAGGTTGCAAGATTAGATTTATAACTTTGAGAATATGGAAGTACGGCCACTTACCCTAGTGGTAAGACAATTTTTACTGGCATGTCATGAGTTTGAACCCACGGAGGCACCTTTCCTCACTCGAGTATGTAATATCTCCCTAGAGATCTACTTTCCTCACCAGATAGCCCCCATCTCACCCGAGGCCGGGCTCTAGAGGGCTAGGGGGCCAGCCCCCACTAAGCTTGATAGTTGATACCAAAACGGAAAAAAAAGAAAAGAAAAAAAAAGGAGTTTGACAAAATGGATTGAACCCTAATTTTATCCCAAGGACAATGAAAGATACATTGGATGTTTATTGGATAACACGGACACTTTTTAGATGCTTTCGTACGTGCACCCATGTGCCTGATTAGCAATGTGTTGTGTGTTATTTACTTGAAAGCGAAATTTTGGGCCTACTTAAATATGCTTCTTTAGTGGCATGATTTAATCCTACACTGTTTTCAGACTCATATTAGTTTTAAACATATGTTTTCTGGTGTTTTACATGGGCAAGGATTTAGAAGGTTTCTATGTCTTTGTGCATTCATTTTGAAAATTGATGGGTCATTTGTTTGATTAGAAAAGGAGGAGGAATGGGTCTAAAGTTCAGCTATCCAAGACCTTGAGGAAAACATTAGAGAGCAAGTAAATGAGAATTCTTGAAATCTATAAATTCCTATCAGAAACTATTGGTGGAATTCCTAAATGCTTTTTGGAAAATTATTTGAAATCCTAAAATGTAGAAAATCTCACAAAGGCTAATTTTTGGTTTCCTCCTCTCCTTCCTCAAACTCCTTCTATATCTACCAACTGACCCCTATTTGCCCAATATTTTCCTTCATGATATAGTTATCTCAATGGTCTTGGACTTAGTGCAGGTGGGAACTAGTCCCTGAAAATACACGGGTATCACATATAGCCATACTCATCACCACTAAGAACCTCTTTGCACCCGAACCTCTCCACGAGAGTACTATATTATTATTAATATGTTTTTACATTGTTCTTAAAATTAATCTATTTATTGCAATATCTAGCCAATAATATTTGGAAAAATCCCCGATTTTGGAGCATATTGGGACATTTTCTCGAAATTTTCCCAAGAACATCCGGACAATGACAAGTTCCAACCAAATACACTTCAATGTAGCAAAAAGTAGAAAAATAAATAAATAAATAAGAAAAATAAAATAAATACACTGCAAAATACTCAAGCTTGAGAAGGATCAACATGCAAAATTTTGGGTGTCAACCTCATGTCACCATTGATTGAAGGGGACAAATGAGAATTATAATCACACGTTGCGAAAAATTTATTAATTTTTCTTGTCAGTTAGTTTCCTCCTCTCCTTCCTCAAACTCCTTCCATATCTACCAACTGACCGTTATCTGCCCAATATTTTCCTTCATGATATAGGGATCTCAATGGTCTTGGACTTGGTGCAGGTGGGAACTAGTCCCCGAAAATACTTGGGTATCACATATAGCCATAATCATTACCACTTAGAACCTTTTGCACCTAAACCTCTCTACGAGAGTACTATATTATTATTAATATGTTTTTACATTGTTCTTAAAATCAATCTATTTATTGCAATATCTTGCCAATAATATTTTGAAAAAACCCCGATTTTGGAGTGTATAGGGACATTTTTTCGAAATTTTCCCAAGAACATCCGGACAAGGACAAGTTCCAACCAAATACACTTCAATGTAGCAAAACGTAGAAAAATAAATAAATAAATAATAAAAATAAAATAAATACACTGCAAAATACTCAAGCCTGAGAAGGATCAACATGCAAAATTTTGGGTGTCAACCTCATGTCACCATTGATTGAAGGGGACCAATGAGAATTATAATCACACTTTAGGACAAATTTATTAATTTTTCTTGTCTGTCAGTTGTAATAGAGAGTGACTTCCTTTTGGACCCCTAAAAAGATGGTTGTGTGGATATGTTGAAGTGGTTGTGGTGGGGATATGTTGAAGACTTGAAGTGATCTCATCTCATTTTGCAGAAAAAAAGCAATCTCACCACCAATTGAGACAGTTTAAACTTTAAATGCTTTATCACAGTACCTTGATATTTCAAACAACCGTTTGATTAGTGCTCTTGTCCTTGAAGATCTTTCACAAAGATCCCATGTTCATCTCCTCCAATCCAACAAAGCACCTTGAAAAGAAGCTCTTGCTTTCTTTTCTTTCTGTGGCTTTCTTTTCTTTCTATGTACTTCTCTCCAAATCCTAGCAAGCCTATATCGTTCCATGTTGCAAAGATTGGCTGACTATTGCATTGCGATTATTAGAACGTGTGGCTATCATGCCACAGCATGAGCCCACATCAGGATTAAGCAACTGGTTAAATAAAATAAAATAAAAAACGTCTGCATTAAGCTAAGGTGCCTTTAATTTGGCAAGTGTTTATTCTATGTTTACTTTAACTTAATTCAAATAAATACTTGAGTGCTTTAGACTATTTGGAAAAGCATTTGTGGGATATCTGATTCAATCACCTTTAAGATCTTTGGGCTTTTTAAAATAACATTTGTCTGCCTTTCACGCATGAAATAGGAAAATGAGTTTTGTGGGCTCTTAAAAAGTAACCCTTGTTTGCCTTTCACATGTGGAATAGGAAAATGGGTTTTACATATGTATGTGTTACATATGTGAAACACCATAATTGTCAAAACCACCACTTTCACATGAATAAATGAGTGCATCCAATGGCTTTACATGTTTTTGGACTTTTTAGATTCTTTGTACCAATTTCTCAAAACTCATGAAGATTTAAGATATGAAATTAAACATCTTGATACTTGTCATTAAAATAAGAATATTGAAAATCTGGTCATGAATTTGAGGCCCACAAAAGTGCAGAAAATTAGATCTATAGGTTGGGATCTTTTGGACGCTCTTTTCCCAAATTAATCAAAACCTTTTGGCTGACCATCTCTTCTTATTGTCTTTTATTTTCTATATTTTTCCTCCATGTATATCATTCATATATTATTTTTTTAGACTTTTCTTATTTGAATTGATATTTTCAATTACATCTTGATTATAGCAAAAAGGATTTGAAATTATCCCAATAATGCTATTATCCTGATAATGATATTTGCAACATTATAATTATGCAAAGATCATCATCATTATCATCCTAGTCTTATCCCACAAATATAGGCCACAGTATCTATTCAAGAAATAAATAGGCTATAATGATAATTTATTTTTTTGACTTATGTCGACTTAAGCAAAGTTTTGAATGAATTCCAATAAAAGTACTCATCCTTAAGTCAATTTAAGCAATGTTTTGAATGAATCTCAATAAAGTGCTCATCCAACCGTGATTTCAGTTGTGAAATTAAATTAAAAGCAATGATGATTTGAAAAAATCATTTTACATGAAAATGTCACCTCTTAAAATTGTTTTTTTCTTTTATTTTCACAAATTTGGGGAGATCATTTCATACCTTTGAAATAGTGAAACATAGGCCCACATGTGCCCTACATGTCTCAGTTCGACGGATCATGAAGCTTTATATATTTTCTTATGGGCCATTCTTATATATGAAAGAGACTGATTTCAATTTGAAATCAACTCCAATTGATTTTGACCATCTTACATAATTTTGACCGAGGGACCATCATTAATCCCAATACACAATTCTCCTTTAATCTTATTTAATCTAATTAAATTCAATAAAAATGTCATTTATTGAATGACATTTATTGTTGCAATGAATGATAATGTGCTATTCGATCTATGATGCCCAAGGTAGATCCAAGTAATGGAAAAATTTTAAATTTGAATCTTTCTATTATATTTTTAAACTTAAATAAGTTTTTAGAACTTATAAAGTTATTAATTTATTTTCCAACTTAACTAATTATATTATTTTATAAAGACTTGTTGCTATAATAACTTTTCAGCATAAAGGTTGTCATGAAAAAAGATAAGTGGTGAGGATTTTATCAATATTATTGATGGAAAGGTGAGTCAAACAAACTAAAACCGCCTGTCTTGAGTCGAAATCCAGAAATCCATAACTACGTACCCTAAACCCAACTACAAAACCAGTTTCTAATTGTAAAACATCATATTTTAAATTTCTTCTAAATTTCTTGATCTCATCTCAATATAATATATTAAAAAATATCATAATTCAAGTTTCTACTAAAATTTCAAAATTCTTATATTAATTATTTATTTACGTTTTCAATTGTGTGATTTCTAAGAAAGCCTATTAATTATTCTATGTTTCATGATTAGGACACATGGCATATCATCCTCTCTTTCGGTGATTATAATTATAAGCATATAGAATTTTTTATTTTTAAAAATATTTTTATTTTAGACTTTCTATAATATAAACTTATGAGATCAAAATCAATTTTTCTTATTTCTATAATAAGATTAAATGATTTTTTTTTGTATGACTTCAATTGCCCGTGCTAAGCACAAGAGCATTTTGCTAGTTTAATTATGGGATTTGATGAACGATTAGTCCATTTTATAGCCTTGCATATAATAAGGCTAGAAATACGTACTAACCTTTGATTAATGGGATAAGTTTATATTGACAACGAAATAGGTAGGTGTCGGAGGCGGATCTCCTTTAATACTCAGGGCCTATTTGTTTAGAAGAATTGTGAGAATTCTTGTCTAAGAGAATTATGAGAATTCTAAATATTGTCCTCCAAAGTAGAATTTCAAATACTCAACCCCCATCTAGCATTTGGAATGCTGGAGAATTCATAAGGCTAAAAGTGAAATTTCATGTGGTTTGGAATTCTGAATTTTTGCATTAAGCAGAGCATCTGGGATATCCTAGGGACAAGATGTCACATCATGTCATAAATCTACAATAAGCCCAGTTCTTTGTTAAGAATGCCTCTAACCAAACAGGCCCTTAGAAAATGGATGGAAATGGAAATGCTTTGAGGAGCATTATAATGTGCTTTTTTTTACCATGTTTTTCGCCAATCACTGGTAAGGGCCCCTAAGCTAATTTTTTGATTTTGGGGGGGGGGGGGGGGGGGGGTGTTCTTAAGAATTTTAGACTTTGGTACGAAGAAAATTAGTCCTAAACCCTGATTATACTAATTGATTAAGAAAGACACTAAAATATCAAATTAGGGTATTGTATGTAGCCAAAAGACCAATTTGCCCTAGAACGATTAGGGCTATTTTCACAAATCCTTATCTTTCTTTCCTGGAAGCTATTGTTAATCTCCTTTCCCGGGTCAGGCCGATCTTCATTGTCTTCTCTCGCCTATCCTTTTTTGTTCTTTATGACTTGAAACCTCTTTTTTCCTACAATCCCTTCTTTTCAAAAACATATGGCGAAAAGAGTGGGAAAACTCACTTCAGTCATATTTTTCAGTTGCAATGGTTGGAGAGTGGTGGCGAGGAAGAACGATAGAGACAACAATGGAGAGCACAAGTAAAGGAAAAGACAAATTAGAGTGCAAGTGGGACGATGAGCAGAAGCGGCTAAATACAAGTAGCACTGAGGAAGATCGCCGTTGTCTATCAACCACGGAACTGAGAATTGTGAGAAGGAGAAAAAGTGAGAGTGATGAAAATGAGGGGAAAAGTCGCAAAGAACGTTTTTATTTTTTATTTCAATGAGTCCTATAATATTGTTATCAAAAAGGGATTTTTTTTTTGGAAAGGAGAAATTGTAAGAAGAGAGAGGTTTTGAGTTTCAAAGTGCAAAAGAGGAGAGGCAAGAGAAGACGATCGTTTTCTTTTTTCTAAGCGGGAAACGAAGATTGGCCAAGAATATCGTTCTGAGAATAAAATCGGAGAAGAAGAGGAAAGAAGATGAGACAAGATCAAAGGAGCCCAAATGATATCGTCCAAGGAAGAAAGATAGGGATTTAAAAAAAAAAAAAGAGCCTTAACGATATCGTTCCGGAGCAAAGTGGTCTATTAATGACAATGTACAATGCCTTAATTCGATGTTTTAGTATATTTCTTAATCAATTAATTTAATCAGGATTGAGAACTAATTTTTTTCGTAAAAAGAATCCCTTAAACTAATCATATTTTAGAACTGATTTTTTCATAAAAATTCCTTAAACTCTTTTTTAGCCATGGGTGACACGAGCTCAAATAGAAATATTGGATTGTAAATTGTTCATCTCTGTATGAGATTTCCATTCATTATATTGACATTACATGCCTTGTTTAGGCTATAAATTAGTAAACACAATCTAATTTACACAAGGATATGACTTGTACAATCTTTGACTATATCCTATGTATATTACAGCTGGGCTGGATATAATTGGGCCTGGCTTTGTGTAATAAGAGAGCTGAACTAGGCTTCTTGACATCCCCCCTCAAATTGATGTTGTTGAGTCAACAAGCAACAATTTGCCAACCAAGAACTGATGACGTGGTCTTGGTAGGCTCTTGGTAAAAATGTCTGCAACTTGAAGTCCAGATGATATATGTGGAAGGCTAATGGTGTCATTTTTAAATTCATCCCGGATATAATGACAATCCACCTCAATATGCTTTGTACGCTCATGAAAAACAGGATTTGAAGTAATCCGAATGACACTTGTATTATCAGCATAAAGGGGTGTTGGAGATGTTTGAGGAAAGCCAAGCTCAGAAAGCAATCCACGAAGCCATACGATTTATGAAGAGGCGGCAGACATTGCACGATATTCAGCTTCAGTGGAGGATTTGGACACTTTATCCTGTTTTTTACATTTCCAAGAGAGCAATGAGTCCCCTAAAAACATGCACCATCATGTCGTTGATCTCCTGGTATCCAAACAACTAGCCTAATCGGCATCAGAGTATGCTGTAAGAGATAGTGTGTTGCCAACGGGAAAGAACAAACCACGAGTCGGAGTGCCAAGAATGTAACGAATGATGCGCCGGACAGCAGTTAGATGTAAATGACGTGGTTGTGTCATAAACTGGCTAACAAGGTTAACATCATATGAGATATCGGGCCGGGTAATTGTGAGATATACCAAGCTGCCTACTAATTTGCGATATAAGGTGGCATCCGAAAGAAGATCGCCCGTATCCTGAGACAATTTAACATTGACTTCAAGAGGAGTATCAACTGGGGTAGAGTTCTGTAGACCGGCCATCTTAATGAGGTCTAATGCATATTTATGCTGATCAAGAATTATGCCTTTTTCTGAGTGATGAACTTCCAAACCCAAGAAATAAGTAAGGGGACCTAAGTCCTTCATATGGAATGATTCATTAAGTGAGGCTTGAAGTTGGCGAATCATTGATGAAGCAGTTCCAAATATGATGATATCATCCACATAGACAAGTAATACAGTAATCCCAACTGATGTGCGATGAAGAAAGAGAGAAGGGTCAGATGGACTCTGTTGAAAATGAAGGCGAAGAAGGGTACCGCGAAATTTTTTGAACCAAGCTCTAGGTGCTTGTTTGAGACCATAGAGGGATCGACGTAAGTGAGCAACTTCATCACTGGTAGAACTCGAAATGCCAGGTGGAAGTTTCATATAGACTTCCTCTTTTAGATCCCCATGCAGAAAGGCATTCTTGACGTCGAACTGATAAAGAGGCCATGACTGTGAAGCTGCAGTTGCTAACACCATGAGAACTGTGGTCATTTACAGTCATGTTTCACTACCTGCGAATACGAGTTATGAATAGTAACAGTAGATAAGGCAGCAAGTAAAGAAGTGTGAGTGAAGCCATATCTGTCTGGGGGACGAGTGTGGCGAGTGGATCGCCTGAGTTGAAGCGATGGTGGAGCAGGAGCAGAAGAAGGATCGGGTTCTGGTGGCGGATCAGGCGGCGGGGAATGATCCGCAGGGGGTGGTAGCTGTGGAATATCTTTGTGACGACGTATTTCATAGACGATGAGAGGTGGAGCAACATCATCGGTAAAATTGGGTAAGAGGGAGACAGAGGGAAATGAATCTTTGTGATTTGAAAAGAAAAGCTGATTTTCCAAAAAAATTACATTCCGAGAAACTCGGATGCGATGAATGACTGGATCATAACAAAGGAAACCCTTTTGGTGAGAGGCATAGCCCATAAAAGCGCACTTCGCAGATTGAGCTGTCAGCTTTGTTCGTTCAGTCGGAGGAAGATGAACAAAGCACAGACAACTAAAGGTGCGCAAATGAGTGTATGTTGGTTGTGTGTTGAAAAGTCTATAATATGGAGATTAATAAGATAGCATCGGAGAGGGGAGACGATTGATTAAGTGAACTGCAGTAGCTAATGCCTCTGGCCAAAACTTAGTCAGAACCGATGATTCTAAAAGAACGGAACGAACGGTATCAAGAAGATGCCTGTTTTTCCGTTCGGCAACTCCATTCTGTTAAGGAGTATATGGACATGATCTCTGTGATAAAATCCCTTTGGTTTGCAAGAAATTTTGAAACCGGTGGGACATATACTCTCCCCCTGAATCGGAGCGAAGAATCTTGATACTTGTAGAAAACTGATTCTCAACATAAGCAAGGAATTTTTTGAAAACATCAAAGACTTCCGATTTGGAATGCAAAAAATACACCCATGTGAACCGACTATGATCATCTATAAATGTGATGAAATATTTGTTGTGAGTATGAGAAATTACGGGAGTAATGCCCCATACATCACTATGAATAATGTCAAAACATGCAGAAGCCACAGAATGATGCATAGGAAAAGGAAGTATCTTACTTTTACCAAGTTTGCAAGCTTCACAATCAATAGAACGAAAAGAGACTTTATTATTATGAATGATCCCATTATTCAACATGAAAGATAACATCTTAGCATGAGGATAGCCTAATCTGTTATGCCAGAGCCTCCAAACATCCTGAGAAGATAAACTAGAGAAAGCAAAAACATCTTTATTAGGAGAGGGAGAAGACATGTGAATAAGAAAAAGACGACCACATTTAGGCCCCTTCGCGATCACTCTCCTTGACGCTTGATCCTGTACAACACAACCAGAGCGAGAAAAATGGACATTACAATTATCATCAACAAGTTGTCCCACAGAGATAAGATTGGTGGTTAAAGATGGAGAAAGAAAAACATGGTTCAGAGGCATAGAATTTGAAGCATCACCAACAGCAACAATGGGAAGATGTTCACCATCCGCAGTATGAATTTGGAGATCATCAGTATACTTTTGAATATTAGAAAGATGAGCGGGAGATGAAGTCATATGATTGGAAGCACCGGAATCAAAATACCAAGGAGTGGATGCAATTTGATGATTACCTGAAATTCCAAGAGCTGAAAAAGCATTAATGATCATTTGTTGGATAGCCTCAGGAGTGATCGAAGGAGGGGGGCTAGAAGTAGGTGGCCGAGAAGACATGACTGATGGAGAAGCAGCATCGGAAGAGGCAGTTGCAGTGGTAGTATGGTAGGCTCGAGAAGTGCGATTTTGTGGCCTCTTTCTGCATTCAGCAATAACATGCCCATTGGCTTTGCAGTAATTGCAAAATTTCTGTTTGCACTGTGATGCATAATGACCGAATGACTTGCAACTATAGCACTGAACCTTGCTTAAGTCACGTCCCTGAGAAGTTCCTTTAGCAGCATAGGCCACCTGATCTGAAGAGTCGCTATTAGTAACATAAGCAACCTCGAGAGGAGGAGTGGAGACATGCTGTTTCAATGCATGTTGAGTTATTTGGCTCTGTTCTTCACGCAAAAATTCATTAAGACATTCATCTAAGGAAGGAGAAGGGACCCTGCTCATAAGACTAGAACGGACAGCTTCATATTCCGGTCTTAATTTCATAAGAAACTGGTCACGATGATTGATGTCCTGTAGTTGCTGAATCTCTAAAAGTGTTGCATCAGACACTTTAGCATATTTTATTTCATCATATTCAGCCCACAAATTCAGAAAATCGGAGTAATAATCTTGAATGGAAGATGTGCCTTGAGAATATTGAGCAATCTCAAGCTCAAGTTGATACTGACGGGCAGAGTTCCCATGATGATAGACTTTCTTCAAGTACTCCCACATGCCCTTGGAAGTTTTGTACGGTTTGAGATTGAGTATATACTGAGGTTCCACAGATCCAAGTATCCAGGTTTTGATTTTGGCATCTTTAGTATTCCAAGATAAAAAAATTTTGTCATCATCTTGGGGCTTCGGATCCGTTCTAGATATATGTCCCCACATCTCCTTACCTTCCAAGTAAACTTTAAATTGGTAAGACCATGAGGAATAATTTTTCCCATTGAACTTGATTAGTGTAAGTTCAGATTTCTCCATTAGTCTTAATATATTAAGACAGATCCACAATAAACAGTCTAAACAAGGGAAATAAGAGGCTGTAAATATAAATCTGGCAAAAGAAATATCAGCAGCAGAGCCCAAAAAATCCACAATACAGTTCAGAACAGTGCAGAATACCCAAAACGAGCCTCTTCGTCAGTGGAGGAATTTCCACGTGGGCCCCACCAGATGATCTATGGACATATCAGAGGCTGGAGATGAAATGGTAGATGATTTTCGCAACTACTGGAAGAAGTCCCACTCAAAACGGATCAAAATCCACAATTTTGAACGGCTGTAATGAAAACTGTGGGACAAAACTGAAATACAAAAAAAAAAGGTAGATGGCCTACCTCTGATGAGCCAAAATTGCTGGAAAAATCACCATAAATAAGAGGAATACCAGGCGACCCTGATTGGCTTATTTCGCTGGTGCCGTGAGATCGATCTCAGGTGGGCCACGTTTGATCCAAGATGATCGGAGATGATCAGCGCTGATCAGACTGATGAGAGGTTTCTTTGAAGGCTTCCAGAGATGGAAGATGAATTAGGAGGGATCTATGGACCCCTATATCTTGAAGAGAATGAAACACCATACCATACAAGACCATATGATTGTTGTCGAAGACGGCTTTGATACCATGACACGAGCTCAAATAGAAATATTGGATTGTAAATTGTTCATCTCTGTATGAGATTTCCATTCATTATATTGACATTACATGCCTTGTTTAGGCTATAAATTTGTAAACACAATCTAATTTACAGAAGGGTATGACTTGTAAAATCTTTGACCATATCCTACGTATATTACAGCTGGGCTGGATATAATTGGGCCTGGATTTGTGCAATAAGAGAGCTGAATTGGGCTTCTTGACAATGGGGACCCTTGTACCTGGGTCCGTCCCCCAGTAGAACGAACCAAGAGCAGAATCAACTTGAGCTTTATAGATGTCGCAAAATAAAATGTGTCAAAAGGTGGCTAGATTCCCCTGAGCCACGGTCTAGTGTTCATGACTAATTCATGCAACTAATCCAATCCAGAATGATTAGATAGGTAAACACTCCTATCCGATGCAGGACTTAGGGAAAAAAAAATCTAAATATTGGGTTGTCCAATTCATAGTTTTCCAAGAGATTTCTCTACTCAAAATCTTTGTTAACAATGGTGTTTTTTCTTCTTTCTTGGGATGTGTTTAAAACAAGTCACAATCCAAACATTAGATTTCAGAATCTTTGGTAATCTCCAACAAGAGAAGCTACCTGCAATGAGTCTTTGGAGATAACTAGTTTAGAATTTAGATACTCTCCCTGTATTACAATGAGTTAGGATCATGATTATCATCACCATTGAATCCTTATTTTATTTATTTGAGGTGGACTTTGTAAGCTAAAACTCCAACCTATCCTCATAGAATAGGGTGCATCATTATTCAATACAAATTGAGTACTCCCTGTTGTGATCAAATAAAAGGAATTCTTTAAGCTATGTGAATGTATAAGAAGCTATTTATAACCAATGAATCACCATCAACACAAGTAGCCAGGGTGAGTTTACCCAATACACACACAAGTATGATGGAATTGAACCATTGCTGTTTGAAACCCCCCACCAAAAAAAAAAAAGAAAAAAGAAAAAAGGAGATGGTAGAGTAAACTGCCAAGTGAAGTAAATTAAGCCTTTAACACTGCATTTTCTTGCTTTCAATGTGGGATTGGAAGAAGGAATTGTCAGGCAGATTAGATGGGGGATTTCAGTAAGAGGCACGTGTGTCCTCACTCTCCTTGGAGTTGAGTGGCTGAAATTGTGTCCACACACACACTCTCCCTCTCTCTCTCGAGTGGAACCCATGATAGCCAAAGCCAGCTGGATGTGGACAGCACAATCCTAGTGGGACCACAGAAGGATGTGACGAGGAATTAAATGCATACAGTTGGCATTGTCTCTTGAAATTCCCTCGTTAATGGCCTCCACGTTGTCGTCCTCCCCAATCATTACCTCTTACCAATTACCATTATGGTTTAAATTCTCGACCGACACCGGCTTCTCCGCAGTTATACACTAATCTTGGGCCTGAACCATTCTAATTTCAATCTGTGAATTGATCGCAATCTAATCTTTAGCAAGAAAGTCTTAAATTATCAAAATTTATTAGTCGATATCTTAAAATATTGGTTTTGGCTTCGGCCGACATCGGCTTCTTCACTGATATACACTAGTTTCGAGCTTATACTGTTCTAATTTTAACCTGTGAATCGATCGCAAGCTGATCTTATGCAAGAAAGTCTTAAATTATCAAAACTTATCAGTCGATATCTTAAAATATTGGTTTTGGTCAATACACTGGCCGATATTTATAGAATAATGGCCGACAACATTTAAATTCTTCTTTTTTTTTTCCATTTTCCCTCTTATTCTCATTTCTTCCTCTTCCCAAACATATTAGTTGCCACCTATCTTCCTTTCCAACATCTAATTCACTTCCAAGTCATTAAAAATGTCACATCAAGAGTACTTTAATTAAAAACTCCTTATATCTTTTTCAAAAAAAATAAAAAACAACCACCCTAATCTACTAAAATAAAAAAAAAATTTCTATTTTTTCATACAAAAAGTCAAAAAAACTCCCTAATCATAAAAGAACATTGGCTTGCAAAAAATCCGTATTCTAAATGAGACGTGGATAGATAAATAGACATGTGAGCACTGTGGCAACACAAGTGCGAACAACTTTGAGAGGGATGGGTTCATATTTGGTATTGGTATTATGATTGAAGTTCCGTAGCCTTTGGTACTCATCCTCCCCATGTCTATCTAGTACAGTTTGGCAATGTACTTTGATAGGAAGAATGGCAGCCTTACAATAATGAGTGGGTCATCTTACTTTCTTTCATCTATGACAGTGTGATCCTCGGCCTCACTTGTAGAAAAAAAGGCTTTCTAGTACAGATCATGAGAGAATTCAGGACCCCTGTCCCATATCATTGGAGTGTCTAGGTCATCAGTATTCATCTTCCTCTTCCATTGGTTCAGTTCTCATTTTACTTTACTAGCTTGCATGGACTTTGTCCATCCAAATACAGTCCTGTAAGGTGGCTTCTTTTTGGCATATTTATATCTTTTGATGGTCATGGAACATGTGGACCAAATTGGGCCTAGCCACGTCCTATGCACATGAATTCCTTTTGTTTCTGTATTCCTTTAGAGATAAGCTATGGGCCAGGACAGATTTCATTACCAAGGGACACGTATCATTCAAGATATAATTGATCTAAATCTTTGTGGGACCTGTAGATGATTCGGTCCTAGTTTCACTTTAGACAAAGTCGTGTGCACATCCATCTCTCTAAAAGGAAGAAAATGAGTGAACCTGAACAGGCAAGTTCAGACCGATGTCCAACTGATCTCTATGTCCTCTGGTGGGCCACTTCATTATCTGAGGCAATGTTACTTCATCTTACAAGATAACCCATATAAAGAAATGTTTTTATTTTCTCTTTACTCTTTTGGTTTCTAAATAGAATAAATGAGATTTTTACCGACAAAATTGGCCGTAAGGCATCATTCTAGAAATGTTTCATTTTGAGAATGAATGAATAAATACTTGTTTGGCAAATATTTTGTCTATCAAGTGCCAACCTCTTTTCTCTATCTCTTTAAATTTTTTTTTTCACGAAATGTCTGCCAAACATATTTTTCTTAAGTCATTCTAATAATGAAACATTCCTAGAATGATGAACACATTGTAAGGTCATTTTCTAGTGCTGTCATCTTCTTAAAAGTGGTTTAAAACGAAGAAACAAAGGAAAATATATATAAAAAAAGACCATTAAATAATCAATCTTTGTTATAAAGAAAAATGAATTAAAGGGATATGAGAAATGAGCCAATCACCCTAGCAATTCAAATCTTAAAAAACTAAAAATCTCATCTAGACTTCTATCTTCTATCTTCTACCCTCACCTCTTTAATATCCTTCGTTGGAGCTCATTGGAGCCCATTTCACACTGAAATTCTATCTAGTTCAATTCATATGCGAACAGAAAGGCCCTTAGTGAAATTTGAAATTACAATTTTCTGCACATTTTCTTGGTTTATTATTATTATTATTTATTTATTTTCCCCTTTGGAAGTTAACTTGTTAAAGATGGCTGTGAGAGAGAGGGAGAGACTAAGGATAGCTTGAACTCATGCTTGGTCTGCACGTCCTACATGGAACCCACCTATAATCAATCCAATTCACTCGCATTCACTAACTCCAACTCTTAAACTGCCATGTGCTCTGATTGATCTATACCCACTAATGAATTGAAAAAGACATTATTGCTAGACTCATCAATCAATGGTTAATTAGGGTTGTTAGGTGTTCCTAGTTCTGTTTTTTAGCAGCTATTTAGTTTCTAATAAGAGCAAAAGTACATGCAAGCCTCCAGCTGTGAGCTAAGATGAAAAAGACGAGTCATTTAAGCAATGGGCCATATGCAAGAGGAAACTTGCAAACTTCTTTCTCTCTTCGTGTTCGTGAACCCCACTGAACTTAGGCCTACCAAAAAGATTTTAGCAGTTTGAGTTTTACAAGAAAGGGATTGTTAATATTGCAATGAAAGCAATGGTATAAATTAAATCACAAACCCCTTTGTAAAATATAAAGCATTCGATATTAAAGTCATTTTATGAATTAGCATCAATGCAAGGTCCACTTTATTTAAACTTAGGCCCACCACTTGATTTTATAATAAAGCCCTGCCTATGAGGTCCTGGTGTGTATGTATTTTGAGATGGAAACCATTCCTTCCAACAAAATAGTGCCTTATAAAACCATGAAACTTTAGAGCCATGATTCAAGGGGTTAAGATGATTTAGTGAGATTGTATTTTTGCATACAAATAGGTTTCATGAAAATCTTTCCATCCAACTTACTTCTATGATTATCATGCATTCTTGTGGGCACCATTGAAAGGGGCAGTTTTTCCCCAAAAAATGCATGGGCATTTTGTAGGGCCGCTTTGTATATATACTAGCAACAAACGCTCGTGCTGAGCCCGGGCCAAAACAAAGATATAGTAATTTATTATAATAATTAAAACTAAAAAAGAAGAATCCATTATTATTATTTTAAAGAATTTTTAGAAGAAAATAAAGTGGAAAAAGACCTTAAGATTTTATGTTAAAAGAAAGAAATTATCGTGAAAAATAATAATGAGAATTTTGTAATATATCACACCTATAAAATCTTTGTAAATTGAAAAATGCATGGGTTGAAAGTCCCCACTGAAAAAGAGAAAATTTTGGATGGAAGCAAAAAGAAAAAATGATACCATTCAAAGAAGGAAAAAAATGAGAAAAGAAAAAATATATGCGTCCATTTATATTAGTCATAAGAAATGCATTCAGATTTTTGTTACCCATTGTTAATTTCAAAGCCCAATGAATTCAACTCCTTTGATGATAGGAACATCGAAACCTCATAAATGAAGTTCTTGCTGCCGTCAAATTGATTATATCTGAAATACATAAAAAAATAAAGAAAATAGTAAAAGAAATTTCAAGCTTTATGGTGGATAGTACTCTCAAACCCATCATCAAACCCAAGCAAGACGGCCTATTTAATCAAATAAATTTCAAATGTCATTGGTAATCAAAGAACATGAGACCATTGCCCACTATCATCATACCAATGAAAATCGATGCCCTGTGCTGTTGTGCCCATGGTGGCTTGTCGGGCCAATTTAGCATGCATGGGCAAGGCCCAGAGCTTTTTAATTTATTTGAAATTAGTTTAGTATTTTACTTCAAACATTCTTTTAAAATTAGAAGAATGAACCCATAATAAAAAAATAAAATTAAGAAAAACACTACAAAAATACAGCATGAAAACATAAGTGCATAGACAATCCAATGATAGAAATAGTTTAGAAGAAACAAATAAAATCAAGGAAACTCAACGCCTAAAAATCAAACATTGAAACCAAGAAATAAAAGAAAAATCATAAATCCATGAAAACCTATCAAAATAGAAAGAAAAATAAAATAGGACTACGATAAAAGGAAAAAAATCATTAAACACAAAAAAATACATAAAAAAGGAAACGTATAGAAATTGTACATTTAGTGTTTTTAAATTTATGACATTTGATTAGATAGGCCCCATACATATAACATTGATTGCATCATTAGATATTCTTCACAATTAGTTGGGCTCTGAATTCACATCCATGTATTATGGGATTTTTCACATTTCATTAGATGGGCCCCATATCATTAACATTCTTCATAGCTTGGTGGGCTTCACAATATTGGAGATCTATGACTTTAGTTAGATGGGGTCCATAGTATATAATATTGCACCATCAAAATTGATAATTGAGGATTATGATAAGAAGATAAAATAGAAAAATAAGGAAAAGAGAGATTTGAGGGGAAGTTAGAAGGATTTTAGGTACCCTACTAAATGAGAGATTTTTTAGGGAAGATTGGAGGGGATGAAGACATTTTAGGAGATTTGAGGAGAATTAAAAATGCCCCACTTGAAAGGCAAAGGCTCTCTCACTATTTTCTAAATGATTCTTCTAAAAGGAGAATAATTAAGTGTTAACGTGGCACCCCTCTCAGCCGACCTTCCCTTTTGCTTTAATTTATATTTTTATATATATATATATATATATATATATATATAATAGTAGTTTTCCGGTACTGTGGAGGTCTCACATGTGCCTGCTGTGTGAGAAGACTTATTATGGGGCTCACGTGGGGCTCCCACCAATCCCTAGGAGGTCTTGCAACCTGGACATGATCCACCTGTTTGCAAAATTTAACCTAATCTAAAAGTCCATTAGATAATCCTAATTCTTTACCGATGCTCCTAAAAGCTCAACAGTTTTGGAAAGCATCATTTTTTTTTCTTTCAATCCAAAAGTGAGTCTATTCAGATGGGTGTAAAAAGCATAAGGCTTGTGATATCTTTTGTTTTTTGGTAGAAATTAAGGCTTGTGACATTCAAAGGGGTAGTGGTGGGTGATGGCCTTGGATGGATCATAGGGTCCCAAGGTGGGCCCTGTAAATCATCTCGCACGGTAGGTTCCGTGCGAGACATCTATAGGATCATTAGCATGAAATTCTGTATGGACACTAGCTCGGACAGCCTTGTCAGATGTACTTGGTGCCATGACAATCATGGGGGAGGTGGGGGATTGAAAGATGTATGTAGGACCTATCTATTTACAAAGTCTCATGTTCATTAAATCATCCTAACCCCTTAATTTATCACCCTTGAGCGTCATTTTTTTATTTGAATCCAATGGTCATGTTCCCATTTGGATGGTTGTCAAAAACTTTGTTTAGTGGGTGTGAGAAGGTTGGATATATCATATTGGGCCTTGGTTGGCCCCACAGGGGAGTCTGGATGGATTGGTCCTAAATTGAAACATCCGCACATGAGTTTATATATAGAGCCCACCTGGATGTGTACCAACCATTAGCGCCAGGAAATGTGCAATCAAATGAGCTTAGGTGAGTTGAACAAACCTAAGAAGCCTATTGTACCAGATCATGAGTCTATATATAAAAATTAAAAACCACACAACTATAGTTAATTAACATAATTAATCAAGCTAAGCACTGAGTAGTGTGGGCAAATAACCCATCATGAATGTCATAACCCATGGTTGACTTCATTGAACAAGCACTTGAGCTTGCATATGATGATATATAGATGAGGAGTTAATGATGAGATTGAAGGTCGGCAGTCTCTTTGGCTTTTTATTTATTTAATTAAATCCACATTTGGTGATGATAGATACTTGTCACTAGGAACAATTTTGAGGTCCAGGATTCCTCATAGTACTTGAATAAAGGCACAAAAGGAGCACCTCTACAGTCTACATGGTCCACACAAGTTTTTATTGGAAAAATGTCTACCTCCCCTGAGAAACACCTAGATGCATGAAAATCAAGGGAGACACGGATTTAGAGAATGCCAAATTTCCCAACAAATGAGTTGGGGCTTCAAACTTCAGTAACTACAAATCATGTATGTTCATTATGATGAAATCCCAAACTGCTTAATGTCCAACTCATTGTACAATTAAAACCAAAGCCAATCCCAGAGAGAGAGAGAGAGAGAGACGCGTACGTGTGTGTGAATGGATTAAATTGATTATAAGTTGCACATATAAGAAAAAGATAAAATGGAAGAATAGAAAGAAAAGAACGTAAACTTCTGGAATTGTAGACGTATTGGAAATTGGAGAATTTGGCTGCAAAGAAATCTGAAAAACAGAAGGTTTTTAAATCTCTCTTTGAGAGTCTTCCAACCCTTTTTGACATGGAAAAACAGAATTGAGAAGGAAGAAGCCCTTATGAAGCGTTTTTTTATTCTTTTATGGATCCAAACAAACCCTTGAATGGAATATGGCATTTGATAACTCAAACACAAGTAAGAATAGTTTATTACATGGCATCTTTTGCAGACTATGACACTACTAGTTTCTTCATGGATTTAGACTATACAATTCCCATCATTTCTTTACTCAATTATATTGGATGAGCACCTAAAACTCATCTATTGAAATGAGAACAAAAGAACTTAAGATTCTTACTGTACTCTATAAATAAAAACTTCTGTTAGTATAATTATTTATAGCTGAGTTATAAAGATGCAGCCCTTAAATTTCTTCCTAAACAACGGCATAACAAACAAAGGAGAGTAAAAGGAGAACAAAAAGTAAATGATGCCACAAAGTTTAACTTCATAATGTTTGGATAGAAAAAATAAAAAAAGGTGATGCGATTGTTGTACTACATTGTTGTTTGGATGGAAAAAATGAAGGGAGAATGAAAAAACTTCACTGTGACATAAAACAAACCTTTTATGCTACTTTTTCCACTATTAATTTTTTAGCTCTCCAAATCTGGGGAGAAGGAGAACTTTTTTTCTAATGCAACCCCCGCCTCCTCTTTTGACCTCGACTTTTCTTTGACTTTGCCTCTCATGTAAACCAGCAGGCCCAACCTCTACTTTTTCTTCATAATCTTTGTAATACAAATTGGTACTCTGGATTCGAATTAGCTATTCTGGTTAAGAAATTTGTTGGCATGGGTAATGATAAATATTATTGGCTTCTATCGGCACTAATTTTTCTTATCTAAAAACAAGTTTAAGAAACAGAATATGATAAAGTGTTGGATAAACAACACTGGAAACACCAAACATTGCTTGGAATTCTCAAGAGTTCAATTGCAAACAAACAGTACAAATTGTAAATCTTGTTGATTTTGGCAACTCTAGATACAAGCTTTGAAGAGAATATGAGTAACAATAATAATAATAATAATAACAATACAATAATAGCATTCCCCCACCTAATTGATATTATTGGAGAGAGGTATTCATGCAAACTTTTATTTGCTTTCACATCTATTCCAAGTCTTTGTCCTGCACACGACACACGTGTGTGACTTTGGTGTATCATATGTACTGTGTAGAGATAGACCATGACCTTCTTCTGGCTCTTTTTGATTTCTCATCATATATGTCCCCATGTCTTTTCTCCTGTTGAAAAGCCCATATAATGTGGGTTTGCCCACTGTTTCTAGTACAAGAAGTCCGGTCACTTTGAACTGCACCTGGATTAAGATTGAGTTGATAGGAATCACAGTATTTGCTTGCAGGAGTCGTTTGTTCATACATGTATCAATTAAAGTTGATCGAGAACCGAGAAAGTAGTGCTTCCAAATAGGGATGGCAGTGGACCGGGGAAAAACGGGTATTCGTCCAAACCCGCCCCGTTTGGACCGGGGATGGACTATACGTATTGGACGGTGGACGTATACGGGGATACCCGTATAAACCCGTGCGGGGATGGAGGTGGGGATGGACTTACCCTTACCCCCGCCCCGCCCCGCCCCGCCCCGCCCTGTCCCCGTTACCCGCTAAATAAATAAATAAATATATATGTAGTGTACCTATGATGTTATGACATTTAGTGATTTAGGTGCTGTTGTTTTTCATAGGAATGTATATATCAGGTGTTCGTGGCAGCAATGATTGGTTTGATTTCGCTGTTATGTATATGATTTTATAGGAGTAGTTCTCTATTGATGTTCGTGTACTGAAAGTGTCATAATATTTCTCATACCCTTGATTCAGGTGTGATCTCCTGTTGCAAGGAAGCTGGAGGAAGGCTAGAAAAAAAAAAAGGCTTAGGCTTAGGCGGGTACGGGGGAAGTGGGGACGGGGACGGGGATTATAAATTTACCCGCGAACGGGGATGAGAATGAAAATTATACCCGTTAGCGGGGGTGGACCGGGGATGGACGAAGATTTTTTAAGCGGGTACGGGGATGGAGACCATGCCCCCCGCCCCCGCCCCGGTCCATTGACATCCCTACTTCCAAACTAACATTCTATTGGGTTTCACGTGTCTAAATTTTACATATGTAAAATACACATATGCAAATTTAACATATGTAAATACCACTCTAATATCCCATGCTTAAAAGACAAATGAACCCTTAAGATTTAGCTGCATGATTTTTTTTATTCACATAGTATATCGATCCTTCTTCGTCCAAATGTATTGAGACTCATAAACCTCAATAACATTGAATTTCTAGTCTTTTTTTTTTTAAATTAATTTCGTAAGTGGATTTCATTAGAGACTAAACAAGATCAACAACCACTGATTTTGATCACTTGAGTTTTTAAACAGTTTGGTCTGATGAAGGCATTTTTATAATTGGTTGTTCTCACTTTTCCGTTTTCTATTGAACTGTCTTTGTTTATTTAATGATTTTTGTCTGTCTTCGTTTAGAAACTTGATTGTTTGAGAGGGTCCCAGGGAAAGCTGGAAACAGCACATGGAGAAGGGTTGAAAAATTAAGGCAGCAGCATATGAGGGTCCCAGAGCACTTAAAATACCCAAGAAACCTGTTTGGAAGTATAATTATAATCATTTTATTTGAATGTTGTTATTTCAAGTCTTGAATTATTTGAAGCCATAAGAACTCATGCAACTATTTTCCAATCATTGAGGGTAATAAAATCAATTCCTAAGAGTCTGCAATCTGCACAGTATCCTCTACAAGGATTTTGAATGTTTAATGTTCACTAACCAAATGACTCTCTCTCTCTCTCTCTCTCTCTCTCTCTCTCTCTCTCTCTCTCTCTCTCTCTCTCTCTCTCTCTCCAATAAACAGTTTCTGGCAATGAATTCGGCAATTGGGTTGGTTTCCTAAATGCTACTTTCATACAAAACTGAACTGTTTAATACAGCTAATTAATGTACTTAATTTGTTGGAGTCATTGTCAAAATCCGTCCACTTTAGTTATTGTCTTAAGAAAGGACTAATTGCTAGTTTTATTTAACTTTAGAGAAGATTACAAAGATTCATCATTATAAATGTGTCACGACCCGGGCCCGAATTACGATAACCCCGGGCCATGGGCCCATACTTACTCCCATAAATTTCGAAATAACCAAAGTTAAAACGGAATCCACAAAGGATAACATTTTCAATAAACATGTCAAATACACAATTTTTGCGGAAACATATATATATATATATATTTGACAATATCAATTTACGATGTACATGTATACAAAAAGAATAAAGTCCTTATGCATGTATCATTCACATCATTGCTTGCCAATCGGTGCATATCCCAAACACCATGCAGTAACAATTAATTACATTTCAAAATGGTTATACAAAAATAACCTTTCAAAATGTTATAGTTCATTTTCGCACTCGGATATCCATATCAAATGGTATTCCAACCATTTCATTCGTTTAAACCTCCTTGAGTAATCGGAGTGGTCTCCTCCGCTGCCGCCGGGGGCGCTGCTATACCGCCAAGGGTAATCGGGTCTGTAATGCCATCAATAACACTAGTGAACACGACGGTTCAACAATGTATAAACAGATCTTGTAATAGTACATGTTAATACATATACTGAATTCATCAAATCTATTTAGCAACAATTACTATTTTAGACAAGTCTAGATAATTCTTGCAATGACAACAGGTAAACTTAAGAGTTAATCAATAGACATGTACAAGGTGGTCACTACCATAGCTTTTATTCATTCATTTCATTCATTCATTTAATTTACCATCTTTCCTCAAAGGAAGGATTCATCTTCCAAATAGAAGGCATCAATCAATACCCATAAATATGATCGGAATATGTGAGACTTATTAGTATATGGGCCAGGGACAATTAGCATCACCACGGAGCTCTAGAACGCCCCAAATCCATCTACTACAGTAGGAATAATCATTTGTTTCATTTATTAATTCATTGAACTCATTTAAAGTTCTAATGCCATAGCTAGGTAGTGCCAGACTCAAGAGCTAATACTTTCCAATAAGCAATCCATTTCCGGATTCAATTCGATTCAATAATTCTCTTCATAACAAGGGAAGAGAATAGCAATAAACCAATCTCACTAGATTGGGACCCAATGATATGGAATACGATACAATGAGAGTACTTACTAATTACTTTTGGTTCTACTTAATTCTGTCTCAAATCTAAACAACCATTTGGGTGTAACCGTTGGTTTCCAAATGCACGTGTTATTCTCGATGAACATCACATTTATATTTAATGTGTACATTGCATAGTCCCCGTGATTATCACCCATGGAAGTTTAGTCTTAAAACTAATTTAAGGAGTACTTATACTTACGAGAAGTACTCTAAGTTTATGTAAAAATCCAAATGGTCCGATCGATTGGCCAAAATTTCACTTACAATTAATGTTTAGACCTGTATCAGGTTAGCTCGAGCGAGTCCAAGTTTGCTCGAGTGGACACTTCACAGAACGTTGGTCGCTTGAATTTATGAACGTTTACTCTATCACAGAACCTTGGTCGCTCGAGCAAACTGTCTAGAGTTTCAACTCCGAAAATCTAGTTCTTTCTCTCTTCTTCTACTCTCCTTTCTCCATTACTCATCCACATTCTACAATAGCATTGGAACCTCATGTTCCCTCCTCATACATCATCCATTCACAAACCACACTTCTAATCATTCATTAACAATCTCATACAAACCATAAACAATTCCAAAAATCAATGAAAAATGCACAAATCCATGAAAGATTCTATGCATTTCTACAATAATTAATACTAATAACAAGAAATGCTTAAACTCGCCTCTTATGAAGCTTAGTAGCAAAAGCCCTCTTTCCTTAGCTTGGCTTGACACAAGCCTTTTCCAAAAACTCAAACCCTAACCGATAAAAAACATAAAGATGCATTTCATAAGCTATTTATGCTAATAACCATGCCTAATCACTCATTATAATTTGAAAACTCATTAAAAGTTCTAAGTACTTACTTGTAGCTTAATGAGAGAAACCTTGAGATCTTTCTCAAGCTCTACACTTCAACAATGAGGGAAATGGCTTGAGGAAAAAGATGAAGATGAGACTACAATCCTCAAAACCACTTGAATCACTCCTAATCTCACTCTTGATGAAGAAAATGGAAGAGAAAGGGAGAAGATGAACCTAGGGTTTGCTTGGAATGGAAATGATTTCATTCCCCTTATCTCATTCTAATATAAGGGGTTCTCACACTAAAACCCCTTCCTATTAAGTCTTATTACATTTTGAGTTAATGAAGCCCCATTTGATCCATTTGACATTAAATGGAATCGCGTTTATTATGAAAGTTAACGTACTATTCGAGATACACACGTTGGTATCCAGAATTTTCGTATTCGACGAAATACGCGAAAACCTATATTTACGAAAAAATCCTTAGCTTACCTTGTTTGACTCTAAACTCATTTTAACCAACTTAATTTCATTTTATTATGCTTAATGCATCATTTGAGACTAATTTGTCTCTCTCTTTGGTCATTAATCTTCATTAATCCAATTACTCATGCTTAACCAGCATTAATATCAATTAATTAGTCTTAATCATGATTAGTTTGGGTTCGGGTGTAACAAAATGCTTAGAAAATAAAGACATATAGCATTAGTATTTGTGACAGCAAGTGTGCTCCACAGGTTCATTGCATTCTGTCGATGAAAAAAAGAGGAGATGAGTATTTATTTTATGGAAAAATGGAAATGTTAGAGGAATTTTCTACGATTTCATTGATTTTTTTACCTAGTAAAGAATGATACATATTCTGAAACACGTGATGAACTTGCCTTACTTTTCTCTTGTTGGGATAGAAATGGAGGGAGTTGCTCATGTGTGTTCAATCTAGGTTGGCCTACTGAAAGTTTATTCAAGAACTTAGATACAATGAGTATTATAGGTCCTAGGGCTGATGACCGGCTAGAATTTTAGAAAGATAGGCCCCACCATGCATTGAAGATGGGTGCTCCACCGTACTATAATGCAGTGGCACTGCATTGTAGCCCTGCCCTAGGAGATATCCAGCGTATATTGCTCTTTACAAAGAATCATGAAACTTTTCAAAGTGATCATGATTTTGAAAAAATTACCCAAAAGCAGAAAGGTTGCTGTTTCTTTCTTTGGTCTTGGCCAAAAAGAGTATGAGAAGGGTATCTCTATCTTAATACATGTGAATGTAAAGCTTCTGCTGCTTTTCCGTGTCCTATTATACTATGTTTGCAAAAATCAAACTAAAACATGGGTATTCCTTGTCAGTAAGTAGACTGACTTTTTCTTTGATCAATCTTTTGGGTGGCTTGTGTATTGGAATCTTGGAATAGGGAAGAGATTGCTTCAGATCCAATATAAGTTCCAGGGCCCACAGTGAAATTCTGCATGTTTTCCCTGCCTGGTTAGTTTGAATTCTATATTGGTTCTATTACTAATATTCTTACAGAAGGGCATTCTCAACTTGCAAGCATGGGCTTAAAGCCTTAAATCCCACTGTTTCTTCAGTAATAAAATATCAAGAGGAATTATATTACCCCACCATTGCTACAACAGACATTAATTCTCAGAACTTGATGAGACATCTGCAACTCAGTTTACTAATCCAACTTAACTTTCAATAAAAACCTCAACTCCAACCAACCTCCTGACTCTGACCTCTCTCTCTCTCTCCCCTTCTCTTATTTCACTTCCCTTTCTATCTGTGCCAATTCATTTCCTAAGCCAGCCCACCATCAAATTCCCACATCTCCACCAATTTAGCCTACAACCCACTTCCCTTATCAATTCAGAACCTCTGTTTTCACATACAATTGTGCAAAAACAAGGCATTAGTTTGACAAACACTCTGGGTTTTGCTCCAAATGGGTAGGCATTCTTGCTGTCACAAGCAGAAGCTGAGGAAAGGCCTCTGGTCTCCAGAGGAAGATGAGAAGCTGAGGGGGCATATCACTAAATATGGTCATGGGTGTTGGAGCTCTGTACCCAAACAAGCAGGTGCCTTATTTGGCCTTTCATCCCTCAATAGGAATTGTAACAACAGAAAATAGAACTTGAATTGTGGGCTTTCATTTCTTTTACGTTTTTTTTTTCTTTTGGTGTTATGTTAGTTAAATGACATCTTTCTTTTGTGGCCCAAATTCCAGGTCTGCAGAGGTGTGGGAAGAGCTGCAGGTTGAGGTGGATTAACTACTTAAGGCCTGATCTGAAAAGGGGTACATTTTCACAGGAAGAAGAGAAACTGATAATCGAACTCCACACGGTCTTAGGCAACCGGTAGTCTTTGCTTTCTATTTCATGATTAAAACCTTTCATTCTTTTGGGAATTAGGACTAGTACAAATTTCTGAGGTCTTTCACTTCCAATATATCAGGTGGTCTCAGATTGCTGCGCAGTTGCCTGGAAGAACTGACAATGAAATAAAAAATCTGTGGAATTCATGCATTAAGAAGAAGCTGAGGCAAAGTGGCATTGATCCAAACACCCATAAACTTCTTTCCGGGGTTGAGGATGGAGAAGATAACCCACATAGCAACACTGACAGAGAATCTAAGTCCAGTGAACTGAAACTGTTAACGGCTACTAGCATGACAGAGGTTTCCAAACCAGGGCCCTCAGAGCATAAGCCACAGCTGATCACAGCTAAGCCATACACAATTGATGGTTTGAACTCCAATATCAACACAACCAGCAGGAATCCAATTACACCCACCAAGGAATTCTTCATAGAAAGGTTTGTTACAAGCCATGAAAGCTCCACCAGAAATAGGCCTTCGGATTCCATGGGCTATTACCCTCTTCAGCACTTGAATTATAGCCCCAATTGCAGTAATCAGATTGCCACAGCCGTGGCTTCAGTAAATGCAAATCCAGTTCTTTCCTTTAACCAGAACTGCGAGCCTTTCGAGATGAATTCGCAGTTCAACTCCAGCTCCATATCGTCTGTTCTACCATCCTTGCCAAGCTTGCCCCTCCCAAATTCAATGGATTTCAAGCCCGTCATTAGCCTTTCACCCGATAACAACTCAATTGGTGGCACTAATATTATGAGAGGAGTCCAGTCCTTGGGGGCTGGAACTACCAGTAACAGCAGCAACAGCAGAAGCAGCAGTAGCACTGAATTGCAAGGTAACAGCTCTTTCTTTGATAACCACCTCTTCTCTTGGGGATTGGCGGATTGCCGGGTCGAGTCTCAAGACTTAACATCTGAGAAAGCAGCTCAAATCCATCTCGAAGGCGAACCAGAAGACATCAAATGGTCTCAATTACTCCACCACCCCATCTCAATGACCAGCAGAATCCAAAACCAAAATCCATTCAGCGAGATTAAATCAGATAGCCAGTTTGCTACCATCAGCAACGGTCTAACCACATGGCATCAAGCCCAACAGCAACAGTTGCAAGCATCGGATATATATCAAAAGGAATATCCGAGAATTGCAGCTGCTTTTGAGCAGATTTAGCAGCTGGCAAGATCACCTCTCTGATTCATGAGAGACATGAACCAAAAATCCTTGAGAGAGATTTCAGGTTAATATAATAAGGGCTTGAATATAGGCTTATTTTTAATTACAGGTGTGTGCCATAGTTTTTTGTCCTGTAAATAGGTCTGATGATACCAAATGTCAGCTCTCCATCTCTCAATATTTGTGCAGCAACAACCTGAGCTCACCCTGTTCTTCAGGTTAGGTGAATTGCAAAGTAATGCTTATTTCACCAGTGTCTTTTTTCCCTTTTCTAATCCATTGCTTCGCATTTGAGTGTGTAATTCTATCCGTAAACAATCAAATTCTATACTTTGATATTTTGGGTTCCTCTATTACCACTCAATGCATCCACATAAATGGAAGTTACAGTCTTGATGAAAATGAAAGGAACCAGATTTTTAGATGATTCTGGAAAAATGGCTTCATAGAGATACAGATATTTTTAGATGATTCTGGCAAAATGCAAGTAGTAGTCTATTGCTTTGGATAAATGGATTACAGTTTCCTCCTAGGATGCTCAGAGAGAGAGAGATCACTCTAGTCTACCTATATTAGAGAGATCACTCTTGTTTACCTATACTAGAAAGATACGATATCATGGGAAAAGGCGAAAATGATATGATACTCAATTTACGGGCACTGGTATGATAGTAATGTATCCACTGGATAAAATCTCTGATACTGATACTGATACCGGATATATGCCAATACATTGAAAGGTACTGTTAAAAACCACCTCTTATGGAGGGACCACAGATTCCTTATTCCCCAACGTTGGGACAAATTATTTGATGATCAAAACCCTTGATGTAATGGTTCACACCCTTTGTGTTATATGGCATGAGATTTTTATATTGCTTTTGAGCATGGTTGTTTTATTTTATTTTCTTAATTATCTTAGCACCTCTAATTGAACTGGGATTGTTGAATCTATTGCAGGCGTGCATACTACTTGACAGTAGCAAGAAACAAAAACAGAAACATAAAGAGAGAGAGAGAGAGAGAGAGAGAGAGAGATTCACTCATAAGCTAATGTGCTGAGATACGGCATGGATACGATAGGGACACCATAGATATGGTGGGGATGCCATAGATATGATAGGGACGCGTTAGTAAAAAAACTTAGTGTAAAATACGATACAACACCTATGTTTGCCCATTTTGAAGTATTAGGGTATCATAGCTCAAAAGCAAATACAAGGATTTAGGGCTTTCAATCTCTTCATTATGGCTGTTAAGATGAACTCTTGAAAACCCAAAACTTGCCATTTAAGCTTGTGTAGGTGACCATGTGTGCAGAGTGGTTACTTCACAAGGTGATATAGGAGGACAGTGAGGCTTCTGTCCTATTGGCATTACCACAATGGAAGATTTTCTTGTGATTTGTCCAAGTATGTTGGCCATATTTTGCCACTTTTGAGGAGTGAGTCTGAGTCACTTGTTATTTTAGCCCAGACCCCATGATAGGCATCTCTTGATGCTGATACTATGGGGGAAAAGTGGGTGACGAAAGTTCTCTGATGTGGATGTTTCCAAGACTAGATGATCAAATGTTGGGAGTGGACGAAGAAGATAAGGTATGAACTGTCCTTGAAAAATTGCTGGCTCTATCCAAGAGAAGAATCTTCTGCCACTGAAGAACCAATCCCAGATATGATTTTATTTTTTTAATGACATGGTCAGAAGGATAGAGAAAGGCAACATGCATGTGGATATGCCTGTCAATCCTTTTTTTTATCTGTCTTGTTATTGATCGTTGAACCTCAAATATAAATCAACATTTGCCCTTGAAATTAGGAAAAAAAGATATTGAATTTGTTTCTTTCTTTTTTTTAACCCAATCAAGGGGGTTGACTCCTAGAGAGAGAGCGCCCACACAAGTGGAAAAAGGCGATGTACCTAGGGTTTGCCTAAAAGAGAACCCGCACACACACGGGAAGATAGCCCGCACAAAAGAGAAAAGGTTATGTATCCAGGGTTTGAACTCTGGACAGCCATGTAAGAAATGCCCCACTTACAAGTTAGGTAAGTAGTTGTTCTCATTGAATTTACTTTTACTAATTGTCGAAAATGCATTTGGAAGAGGATTTGATGTACCAATCACACATGGAAGCAAGTTTAGAGCAAGTCTACTAGATTAATGGAATACTAGCTTGACTATCGGTTCTTAAAGCATGGGTGGGCGCACGCATACACATATTATAAGGAAAAAAATAACAAAAAATAGTTATAATAGTATTGATAAGGTAAAGTATTAAAAGATATACTTAGAAAATAAAATAATACAAAATTTTATGCAAAATAAGCAGTTAATGCAAATTTAAGGTGGGAATTTCCAAAAATTAAAAAGGTATTATTTATACATTGAAAAATAAGTAGCAAAAATCAGAAAGGGAAAAAAAGTGCAACACCTGTTAATGATATATTCCTACAATAAAAGGGGAAAAAAGATACTTGAACTAGAATTAATAATAGATATCTGTAAGTGCCTAAAAATTACGGACTTGAACTTTGACTTCTTATTGCCCCCAGAGGTGGAGGCTGAGAAGGTTGCCGAACTTGTCGATGCCTTCTTCCTGTCTGGCTCCGTCCTGGAGAATTTTTTGTCTCCTCTGGGGGGCTGGTTTCCTTACGAGAGGCCGAATCTTTCACTACCTTAGGCCTCATCTTCCTCCTGCTCGATACACCGGTTCACCCTGGCCATCAATGCTTTCATCGTGACGACGGGGGATTTGACCAGGTCTCTGCGGAGCTCATTGCCTGGGAGCAAAGCCTGCTGGAAGCACATAATGGCAATATTATCATTGGCGTCATCGATCTGGCTATAGATTGTCCAGAATCTTTTGGCGAACTTAGTGATGTTTTCAGTTTCCTTCATCTGGGTTGCCATGAGGTTGCCACTCGTCTTCGGGATGACCCGATGTGCTTGAGGTCTTTAAGCAGAGGGTCATCTTCTTCATCGATTTGGTGAAAGGACTGAGCGTCATCGTGAGTGTGGCGATGAGAGTGATGAGATATAGCCCCCACATGGGTCTTCCCCCATCGTCGAGGATCCAACAAGGTTGTATTCTGCTGGGGATGCTTAGGTGGTTGAACATTTTGGTGGAGAGGAGCTGTCTAGCGATCATTATGCCGGGGAAGAGTTGTCACCGCTCGAGACGAGGAGTCTGACTGGACGACGCCCTCTATGCACGTGGGACCAGACTTTCCCCCGGATCTTCTTTAGCGGGGGACCGTCGATAGTTCCGAGGGCAGATGAAAGACTGGTGGAATCTCTAGCGGCTCCGGAGGCGGGAGAAAGGCTGGTGGTGGCACCATGGGTGCCACTGGAGGTGGTAATGATGAGTCCTTTCGGACCTTTGATGAGCTTTCGCTATTTCTGGTTTTTGGAGGCAAAACTTTGACAGATTTGGTTTAATCCAATTCCCACAGAAGGCGCCAATTGTAATTGCTTAAGAATTACGGACTTGGTCAGGAGAGGATTAGGCTCTCAATTTGATTATTTGGGAAATGATTAACCTCCTAAAACTTGAAAGGGAAAATAGAGAACAAGGTTAGAGCCCCTGGCTGTAGGGAGCCGAAGGCACTCCGATGCCTGAGTTATTTTGTTGACTGAACTGAGAGGAGTGAATGGGGAAGAAGAAAGAGTATATGGATGTCTTTGTCTTTTATACCTTTGGTGGTTTTACCTCATGCATATATATAGGCGTGAGAGTTGACTCTCGGGGCAAAGTTGCATTAGGCCCTTACTGAGGGGAGGTAGGTGAAAAGGGAAAGTCCCATCAACCTGTCTTTCCCCTCAATGGCTGCGGATATGACCGTGAGATAAGGCTGGCTACTTATCTAGGTCCGGCGCCCAGTCTTTCTGTCAGCTCGTGGCAGCGCATTTATGACTGAAGATTAGGAGGGACCGAGATCAGGTTAAGGCCGAGACCGAGGTGAGCCTCGTAGATATTTCCACTGGGATAGGTTGTAGGATATTTTCCAGGCTGGCACTTCTGCCGAGCTGGGTAAGACCGAGATCAAGAATTATCCCGACATTTAAGAAATGCCCCCACACAATGTCTATCATTACATATGCCAAAAACTTAAAAAGACTAATGGCACCTTAATGATGCAACTGGTTTTGCCGCATATAAGGGAGGAGAATACGGCGCCTTCTTCGACGTCGTTTGGTGTAGTGACGAAAAGGGATGAAACCCATTGTCTTAGGCTTTGGTTTCCATGCTGGAGGAGATCCAAAAGTTCGATCTGGCGTGGATGGACTTGCAGTGTTGAGGAAAAGGAAATGCCATGACTTTGCTTGAACGCCCTTGCAATGTTCGTTGAAGATCCTCTAATAGAGATTTATTTTCAGTTTCTTTTTTTTTTTTTTTTATGATGTAGGTATCCCTGAGGTCTTAGACCGAACATGACTACTCCCCCGGGTGGTGCCTGCTAAATTCATACAAACGCGCAGCATGCAAATCCGGGGTAGTCTCGAACAAAAGACATGGGTGCAAATCCACGCCTTATGCCACTCCAGCAACTCTTGGTTGGGTTATTTCACTTCATGTTGGCCTACAATTAGGTTGATTTCTTGCAAAACACAACTAAGATGCATAAAAATTTATTTTCAGTTCGTGTTGGCCTAGATTAGGTTGATTCTTGCCAAACACGACAAAAGTACACAAAATGGAGCAAAAAATAAATATAATAATAATAATAATAATAACAGAATGAATACATCCAACGCCAACTCCACTTCGTAAAAAAAAAAAACACTTTCAAAACAAAATCAAGTCATGTGTATTAATCAAATTTTTTATTAGTATTCTCAATCATTAGATCACTTTTCCTGATATATTATAGATAAACATACTTATATCAAAATAATGCTAAATATATATTAATAAGGTCTCAACAAAGAAAAAATGTGAATACTATGGTGCGTGTTTCCCTTTAGCAATCGTGACATGAATGGGATCTTTTAATCTCCCAAATGGATAAATAGTGTTACTAATGCTGCATACCAAGCTTCTCCTTCCACATCCCTTTTCTTTCCAAAATTTCTCTCTACCCACCCCATTGTTCCCAAAATACGCAAACCCCCTCCACCGATTCACCCTTATTTTCTCTTTCCACATCCCTTCTTCCCTCGTCTTTCCCTCTCCCTACCTCTACCCTCCGCCGCCCTCTCTTCCCCTCCCTGTCCCTCTACCCCTCCGGCAGTGTTGCGTGAGGGGACGGTGGTGGCTGGGCTGGGGGTGGGGGTGGGGGTGGGTGAGTGTAGAAAGAAGTTGGGGGAGGGAGAGAGTTTTGATAGATGACATTTTATGTAATTTCACACAGGAATATCTTGGTCATGCAAAAAAGGGATGTGAAAGGAGAAGCTTGGTATGTGGCATTAGCAGATCACATGTCTAAGGCGGTAAGGCCCATGCTCAATCTATAATTACTTTTGATGTTTTTTAATAAATTTTAAGATAGAAATTATGTGGGGCAGTGGACTGAGTAGCCTTTTGAAAGCCTTAAGAAGTGAGAGGTCATGAGTTCAAATATTTTATAATTTAGCTTTGTATTGACCAATGTCCCTGGTTGAGCTATCACTTGGGTCCGCCCATGGTTGAGATGGATGTGTGATAAAACAAGGAAAGATAGAATTAGAAAAAAGAGGAATTTACAGAAAAAATAACTTTATGTGGCCAGTGGACAAAATGGAGAACTTTAGCCTAACTCACGCCAAACATGGAATTTGTACAGAAGAACCAAACTTTTTTGACCTTTTCTTTTTTTTGTGGTCGATGTTGACTTTCATTTTTTTACCATGAGCAGGCATAAGCTCCTCATCTTCTTCCGCTCTTCCCCAAACCCAATCCATGAATTGTCTGTATGCATATCTCATATTTCATTTGATAAAACCAGTCACATATCCACATGATAAGCATGAATTGTCTGTACACATATCATTATTCATTCATTGGCTCCAGTTGCACATGTGGGTTGGAATGCTAGCCTGTAGAGTGGGCAGCTTGCTAATGCTTGGATTCATTACAATGCTACTGCTAAGTTGTCGAGTATAGTTGTATCTTATGAAAATAAACCTTCTTCTAGTAGGAACTATAATCTTTCATATCAAGTTGATTTAATGCAGGTTTTAACAGATTGAGTCATGGTAGGATTCATAGGAAGCACGAGTATTTTTGGAGAAAAGTACATAGTTCATTCATGGGAATTTAGTTCGAAAGCAGGAAAAAAACTGTACCTAATAGGAAGAAAAAAGTAAGAAAGTTCATATGGGAGGTGATAATGGTGATTATTGTTGGTGTTTTGTTTGGTGGGGTTGGTAAAGGTTTGGTGGCGATAGTGAATAGGAAAAGAAGATGACCCATGAAAGAAAGGGTCAATCCCACATCCATGAATAGAGTGTCTTTCAAAGAGGGGCAGGGCCTACGGGGTTCTCATATGAAGAGTTGGCTTCAGCTACAAGTAATTTCTCAGATGAAAAGAAGTTAGGGCATGGAGGGTTTGGAGATGTGTGTGAGGGTTTTTTTTTTATCGATTTAGATATGGTGGTGGCCGTGAAGGAAATCTCCAGGAGATCCGAACAAGGCAAAAAGGAGTACATAACTGAAGTAAAGATCTTTAGCTAGTTAAGACATCGTAATCTAGTGCAGGTCGTTGGTTGGTGCCATGATCGAGGAGAGTTCCTTCTAGTATACGAGTTCATGCCCAATGGAAGCCTCAATTGTCATCTCTTCGGCAAGAGAAGCCCTTCTCTTACAATTCATGGATTGGGTTCGGCGAAGAGAGGAGGAAGAAAAAAGATGAGGAGTTTATGCTTGTTCAGGGTCGACAACGACCCTCGCTATAGTCGATCCTCAACACAGAAATGAAAGTCGACGTCGACTACAAAAAAAATGGTAAAAAAAGTTGTTTTTTCTGTATGGATTTCCTGTTTGGCATGAGTTATGCTAAAGTTCCCTATCGATCCACTAGCCACATAATTTTTATTTATTTTTTTGTAAAATCCTCTAGAAAAACAAATGCTTTGAGAGCATTTAGGAGTATCATTAAGGTGATAAATTAAATAAATAAAAAAAGAAATTGTTTGAGATGGTTTGTATATGTCTAAAGTAGGCCAACAACTGTCCCATTGGGCAAAGTTTTTCTATCCATATTGATGTCTTACCAAGTAGAAGGTATAGGCTAAAGAGGACATAGATAGAATTAGGGCCTGCTGGATGCACAAGAAATTACAAGAAAATAAGATTTTATAGAATATAGTCTTTCATTTTTAAAAGAAGAGAATCTTGTGCGTTTCGTAATCCAAGAAAAGTTTTAAAAAAAGACTCTTTTCTTTCAAAAAGCTCAATATTTTCTCGCCCCCCCCCCCTCCCCCCCCCCCCCCCACAAAAAAAAAAAAATTCTACGAGATGAGAATCTTTCAAAATGACAATTAAAAAGAGGTAGAGTAAAGTAAAGACTTTAGTTTACCAAATCCATCGATGTGTTTGTTTACATATATGGTAAAGTAAACTAAAAGTAAATGTCACGGCACGTTAAAGTTGGGGTAAAGTAAAGGTGGAATAAAATATTTGGTAAAGTAAAGTGGGAAGGAATGGTAGAGTAGTTGCTTTTTATTTGACTTTACTTTATCACATTTTATTATAGTTTTATATGGTAAATAAAAAGTGACTTATTTACAGGTGTGGTAAAGTAAAATAAAGATTGATGTCATATCATAGTAAAGGCGAGGTAAAGTAAGGTGAGATGAAGTATGTGGTAAAGCAAAGTGGGAGAGAAAGAATTGTAAAGTAGTTGTTTTTTGTATTAACTTGATTTTACTATACTTAACCATGGTTTTATGTGATAAAAGAAAAGTAACTTAAGGTAAAAACATGGCACTTGAACTTTACTTTATCACACTACTTTTTTATCCAGATCTAATAAATTACATATAAATTAAACTATTTAATAAAAAATATTCTAATAATGTAATTTAATTTAATTATAGCACCTTCCAAACAACTCAATTTAAAATCTGTAAAATTCTTCAAAAATCGCCAAATAGCGAAAATATTGTAATATTATAATATTACACTATTCTATCCTATACTATCTTAAAGTAAATTACAAAATAAGATAAAAATTACCATGACTACAGAATAAAATATTGACATATTTAAATATTGCAAGAATAAAATAGTATAAAATACAATAATGCAATATTATAATAGTATAATTTTTTTTAGTGTTTGACAATTATTGAAGAATACTACAGATTTTAGATTGAGAAGTTTGGAAGGTGCTATGATTAAAGTAAATTACATCATAAGAATTTTTTTATTAAATATTTTAATTTATATGTAATTTAACACATCAGGATAAAAAAAAGTAATATGGCAAAGTAAAGTTTAACTTTCATGTTTTTACCATAAGTTACTTTTCTTTTATCACATAAAACCATGGTAAAGTATAGTAAAGTAAAGTAAATGAAAAAACAACTACTTTATAACTCTCTCTCTCTCTCTTTCTGGTTTACCACATACTTCATCTGACCTTACTTTACCTCATATTTTACCATGATGTGACATTGATCTTTATTTTACTTTACCACACATGTAAACAAGTCACTTTTTATTTACCATATAAAACTACGATAAAATGTGATTAAGTAAAGTAAAAAAAAAACTACTTTACCATTCATTCCCACTTTAGTTCACCATGTACTTTATCCCACCTTTACTTCACCCCACCTTTATCGTCCTGTGAGATTTACTTGTACTTTACTTTTCCATATATGTAAACATACACATTATGATGGATTTGTTGAACTAAGGTCTTTACTTTACCACTTTGTAATCGTCATTTTGTAAGATTTTTATCTTGTAAAAAGTTTTCTACAGGGGGGAGCTGTAGGAGAGAATATTGAGCTTTTTGAAAGAAAAGAATATTTTCTTCAAATTTTTCTTGAGTTACCAAATGCACAAGATTTTCTTCTTTAAAAAATGAAAGATTATATTCTAAAAAATATTATTTTCTTGTACATCCAAAGAGGCCTTCTTGCAATTTTTAAATCTATAAATATTTTATTCTGTAAACATCCAAACGGGCCCTTAGTAAGGATATATATAAAGAAGTGTAGCCTATATCCAAGAATTTGACTCAAAATAGATAAAATGAATAATTAGACATAGTCACATTTGGTTGTGATATTATAAAGGTGCCAGTATGAAGGACATCTAGGACATTTCCCTTCACCACCTTTGTTCTTTTTAAGTCTCTTTTGGTTTTATTGGCCTATTAAGTTTTGAAGATATTAATATATTTGAAGATTTTAATTATATAATCTAAACCACTCAATATTTACTTGAGAAATTGATGCCTTCAAACCAACTTAGAATTGTTTTTCAAAACTGTAAATTTCACATATGTAAAATCCATTTTCATATCCCACGCGTAAAAGGAAAAGAGTTTGGCTATCTACACACTGCAAACTACTCTCTACTCACTGCATTTAAAAAAAATAAAAAAAATCCCTAAACTACCCCTTGCCCTCTTTTTCCCTGCTCGTTGTCGTGCTCATTGTCGTCCATCGCCCACCCACCCTCTCCCCTTCCTCTCCTCTCCCTCTTCCTCTCCTTCTCCCTTCTCCCTCTCTGTTTCCATCTCTTTCCCTCTCCTTGCTCGTTGTCGACCAATCACCCACCCTCTCTCCTTCTCCCTCTTCCTCTCCTTCTCCCTCTCTATTTCCCTCTCCCCGCTCGTCGCCGACCTCCGCCCGGTCACCCTCTCCCCTTCCTCTCTCCCTCTCATCGTGGACAAGCAAATGGAGAAGAAGCAAATGCTTTGGATGTAAAAAAAATAAAAATAAAAATTCGCCATTGAAATCAGCTAATCCGATTCATTCGACGACACAGCGTTTGTTCGGCCCTGTGTCGCAGAACGAATCGAGTTTGTTCGGCCTTGTGTCGCCGAACGAATCAAATTCGTCGATTTCAATGGCAATTTTTTTTTTTACATCCACAACATTTGCTTCTTCTCCATTTGCTTGTCCGCCGTGAGAGGGAGAGAGGAAGGGGAGAGGGTGATCGGGCGTTGGTCGGCGACGAGCGAGGAGAGGGAAATAGAAAGGGAGAAGGAGAGGAAGAGGAAGAGGAAGAGGGAGAAGGAGAGAGGGTGGGCGAGCAGCAGGCGACGACGAGTAGGGTTTACTGTTTAGCAGGCTAGAAGGAAATAGAGAGGGAGGAAGGGAAGAGGGTGGGCGGGCGGTGGAAGGCAACAAGCAGGGAGAGAGAGGGAAAGAGAGGGCAAGGGGTAGTTCAGGGATTTTTTTAATTTTTCTTTAAAATGCAGTGTGTAGAGAGCAGTTTGCAGTGTGTAGGTAGCCACTCTCAAAGGAAAATGACACAGTACACAACTTCGAACATGTGAAATGACCTTTTGAACCTCTTACAGCTTTGGCAAGAGCATTTTACAATTGGAGGCACACTGGTGCATGGCACGGCCCATTTTCTCATGGGTCGGGCTATGCCAGGCCTAGGCGCTGGGCCAAGCATGGCCCCAATCATGCCATGTTGGGCCGTGCCAGTTTGGGTTGGGCTGTGCTGGGCCTGCGCTGGCCCCTTTTTTCATTTTTTCTGATTTTCTTATTTTTTTCTCAGAGAACATTTAGGGTCAGTTTGATTCATTAAAATACTTAGGAATTGAATACTATCAAAGAAATAGAAATTGAAAACCATTGAAACTTTACAATTTTGAAATGAATACTATTAAAATTACAACTTAGAATACAACTTTTAATTTAGTAATTAGCAAAGTTGATAGCAACTTTAAATGAAAATTATAACTTTGAATAAAATTACATCTTTGAACAAAATAACATCTTGGAAAGAAAAAAAAAAAAAAAAAAACCAAAATAATATATGGTAGTTTATAGCTATTTGGGGGCAGCCCGGCCCATTGTTCATCTCTGGAACACAGGGATAAGTGACGCGTCACTGCCCCATGAGTGGGTTTCTCAATAATTCCTCAACCCCAAGTCCTGCATTTTGACATGGGTAGTCATTGAACTCGGTAAGGGCCCATTTATTTCATGTAATTGAACTCCGAAGAATTCCAAGATTCTTATCTCTGAAGTAGATAAAATTGAACAAACAAAGGTAAATATAAATAAAAAAGATCATCAAATAATCTACCAACCGAAGATCGGACATGATTACCTTGCCATCACCTTAGTAGTTCAAAACCTAGGAAAGCTAAGGTCTCATCTACATCTCCACATTACGTCCTTCACTCTCACCTCTTTAATATTCCTTCATTTTTTTACCATGAATTTCTATGCATCACCTCACCTTTATAATAATCCCCTGCTTTTACTATGAATTCCTATATATTTAATTTCATGCAAACAAACGTGCCCCCTCGTCCTCTTGCTCCCTGCACAAGGGGACCAAAAATCCTAATATCCATTTAATTCAGCTTGAGAACAGATTAAGTACTTGTTAATCTGCAAAGAATAATGCTGCAAACAAATCAGCAAAACTTCAGCCATTGATACAGTTTTCCAAACTATAGCTAATTAAAAGCATGTATAACGGTGCAAACTACACTCACCTTTGCAAATTAGATGGATCTTCCTCATAAGAAAGGGAGGAAAAAAAAAAAAACAGAAGTACACTATTGTTTTGTTGTGCTAGAATAGGAGATCAATGTGCGGTTAGAAATGGCACAGGTACCATAGCTCATAAAAAGCCATGGAAGAAGAGAAATTGCAATGAAATAGACTTGCATAGCTGCCTTTGGCCAAGTTATCATCTCACCAACATAACAATTCAATATCCAATGAACAAAAGTTAACAAGGTAAAAACCAATACCTAATACAATCATAAGAATACAAACTTGTTCACTAATAAATATGAACTTTCCATACAGGTATTCCCAGCACAAGGTCTTAGGGCTTTAAATTACTATGCCAAATAGAAAGAAGCTGAGATCTGAAAAAACAAGAAATAAAGGTTAAGCATTATGCTGTAACGTTATTGGTACTTAGAAATGTGTTTTACTGTTTTTGCTTCACTAATGCAAGTTTCATTTTAGCATCTCCAAGTAGCCAAATAAAATAAACTCACTGCAATTGATCTAAGCAAATCATACCGATGCCAGCTTTTTCGAAGATTTATTAGCATGAAAAGAGAGTAGAGAACCGCATCCACCTCATGCAATGTCCATTTTGCATGTAACAATGCAACACCAAAGTCTAATATTTATCACTGAGTCTGTCATGATTATTCCTTCAAACCTTTACAATGACAATTTAGGGTAGAACCTAATTAGCCTGCAAATGCTACACCAGGCAACAATCACTACAAACTAATAGGGACACATAATCTGAACAAGGACATAAAGAGGGGCCTACTGTATCCAAATGCCCCCCTATGAAATGGTACTTTTGAGTTTAAAAAAAGAAAAGATAAAGGCCTTCACACCATATTATGACAAAACTTTAATAAGAGATCCCAAAACCTATTTTTACAAGGGTGACGCTTGCTATCATGTTAGCTGAACTTACAGAGCTAATTAAGGTACATTAGAATAGATGCACCAAAAATTCGGAAATTCCCAGTAGAAAGGATATTATGTTGGAAAAATCAACAAACAATTAGAGGAATGCATTTCGCTACGGCATGTTTTTGTGGCAACATTTCTATAGAAAAATCCAAGTTTTCCGTGGATGAGTGGTAATCTGGTGCCATGGAAATTCTTTTGGCAAAAATCCGTGATCTTAAGGACTTTTAAGTCTTAAGGGGAAGGAGTTACACTCGACTTTTTTTTTTGTGCAAAAACTGTGGGCTCTCTCCCGCCTTTCCATCAATTAATACCAATAATTAATAATAATAATAATAAATAAATAAAAATAACCCACAAGTCCACTAGCATGGAATTCACAACACAGGATGTCCGCTAAATAAGTAAAATTGTAGATTCCACAAGTTACAGTATCTGCATTTGTTTTGAAATGTGCCCCCGAGGCCATCAACCAATTCAAGAACTATTCGTTGAGAAGATAGTACATATAGTTCTACACTTAAAAATCAAGGAGGGTGGTTGCAAGAGACATCTTACAAGAAAGCATATGCTTTTAACTTGATTAGTACACATCAGTAACAGAACAACACTTGATTATTCTTTCATCATCCATCACAATACTAGTTTCCACCAATCCCAAGCTTCAGCTTAATGTTGCTACAACAAATATTAGACAATTCATCAAATTAGGGGCAAAGATAATAAGAACAATTGCGACAATAACATGACAAAAGGTTACGGAGAAAATATGGGGCCCTGAACCCAAAAAAAAAAAGTTTAGTTGCTAGGCAACTAAATGCAAATATGCTGGATGATGAATAGGTTGATCCAGACCATATGGCTGATAGAAGACATGCCTAGAAGTCCCCCGAGATGAGAGGAGCGTAGCATTCAATCACCTAAAAAAATAGAAAAGAAAAGCATACACCAAGGGCCTAGAAATGAAACACAAAAGGTGGATATCTAAAACCTTCCAGTCCAGGAGAATTTTGGGATATCCACTATGCGGAATGGGGCCATACATTATTAACTTTTGCGGCAAACCCTATCATTTCCTAGGGTCAAGACATTTTGTAAGGTTGGATTCCAGCATAACCATAAAAGTTATAACATTTAATATGAACATTATCTAGGAAAAAGAATATTAGAACTACATCTGGCCGAGGAAACAATCTTGGTTTTAGTTGTGTTCCCTCTTGACACAAAAACCAAGTCAAATCACCACGCACAAACCAAATCCTGCAATTCCTTGCAATAAAACTCTAAAAAGTGTAAGAATATCATAAGAAATTGAGGGAAGACATTTTTTTATGATAAAGAAACTTGCTTAAGTGAAATTTGAAGATAATGCATGTTTTTAGGTTTTATCACCCATCCTAATGTTTTGACCCACTCCTCTCTATTAGATGGTGCCTGCAAAAAATGGCTAGGCATTGTCAAGGATCAAAATAGCAGTAGTGGTGGGCGTAGTGGCTGACGGCCAAAACGCTATGTAATGGGTGATACGTAATGATAGCGGTGATACGTAGTGACATAGCATTGTGAATCGAAAAAATAGTCAAGATATCCAAAAAAAATCCAAAATATTAGAAACTTATGCTTTTTCCCCTATAACAACTAAGATAGGTGGATGTAGCGGTCCCTTCAATGCATAAAGTGACTATATTGTTGAATGATTATAAAACAACAATATTTATCTATTTTTCTCACATGTATTCATGTTAGTTAATCTAATTTAGAAACTATTAAGCATTTCTTAATTTATAACTCATACACAATTTAGCATAATTGTACATAACACATGATTATTAAATTCATAAGTAGTGTTGGTAGATGAATCAAGAGATGGCGTAAATACAAAACTTGCAAGATGGTGGGAGCATGGATTAAAAAATCGGCCGATACTGGTTCATATCGGCCGGTACCGAGCCGATATCTCAATGAGATATCGGTCTCAGTATATATTGTCAAAATCTTGGCCGATATCAGCCGAGATTTACTTCATATCGGCGGAAACGATATCTCGGACGATATTTTGAAAATATCGGTCGAGATGTGACAAAAAGGGTAAAAACCCTAATTTTTTCATTTTTTCCCCCATGTTCATCTTCTTCTCCTCTCTTCTCATCTCCTTACTACCCATAGCAGCAACCACACTCCATCACACATCCCTCTTGCATATTTTCAAATCCCACTTCTATTTTTTGAAGAAAATATTATCTAAGGTAAGAGAAAATCAACTTAAAGCATTTTATTATGTGTTTTTTTTTAGATGAAGTATAGAGGTTTGTCACTTGTGTTGTTTTCTTCATTTAGAAGTTAGATCTACATACTTTCATGCTAGATCTACTCATACACATGATTTTGAACTTCTTTTCCAATTTTTTTTATTTTCGAATTTTTTAATATTTGAATTATAAATTTATAATATATCATTTTTTGGGGATTTCATCATAAATATGTTCTTTTAATGATTCCTGATCATTGTATGGTGTGTAAATGATTAATCTACATACTTTTATGTTAGATCTATATATTTATGATTTTGAAAATGATTTTATTAAATTATTTTTCCAAAAACTAATTGTTGTTACTTGTTAGAATATTTGTGATACCAAAGGCTTAATGACTTATTAATAGTGTATAGATGATAGATCTACATCTACTCATAGTCATAAACATGATTTAAATTTTTATTTTAATTATTTTATTTTCGGATTCTTTAATATTTGAATTATAATATATCATTTTTTGGGGATTTCATCATAAATATATTCTTTTAATGATTCATGATCATTGTATGGTGTGTAAATGATTGATATACATACTTTTATGCTATATCTATATATTTAGGATTTTGAAAATGATTTTATTAAATCTTTTTTTTTCCTAAAAATAATTGTTGTTACTTGTTAGAATATTTTGATACCAAAGGCTTAATGGCTTATTAATAGTGTGTAGATGATAGATCTAAATCTACTCATAGTCATAAACATGATTTAAAATTTTATTTTAATTATTTTATTTTCAGATTTTTTAATATTTGAATTATAATATATCATTTTTTGGGGATTTTATCATAAATATGTTCTTTTAATGATTCATGATCATTGTAAGGTGTGTAAATGATTGATCTACATACTCTTATGCTATATCTATATATTTAGGATTTTGAAAATGATTTTATTAAATCTTTTTTTTTTCTTAAAAATAATTGTTGTTAGACTATTACATGAATTTCTTATTTTATAGGAACAAGATGGTGCGTGACATAGATCTGGCATGGAGCCACGGTGAAGCAATTGGAAGCAAAAGTAAAGTAAAATGTAATTATTGTAGAAAAGTGCTCAATGGCGGGATTACTCGATTGAAACAACATTTGGCACATGTATCAGGACAGGTGATAAAATGTCATAAAGTGCCACCAAATGTGACTGCTGAAATGAAGGAGCTCCTTAATGCATCTGCAAAAAAAAAAAAAAAAAAAAAAAAAGTTGTATGACAAAGAAGAAGAACTGAGGAACTTAATGCATGCAGAGAAGAAGGATTTGGTTCCTTCGATGATGACGATGAAGACCCGGAAATGATGAGGGCTAGGAGAGAAAGTGTGAGGTCACTTCAGGAGGAGGAAGAGAGGAGAAGAATGCAATATGAAGCAGCCTCTAGAGGTAGCCAATATGAGCCGGGTGGGTCATCCGGACCTGGGGGAGCGAGTTTGCATCGAGCATTTAGTCAAAAACAACCCCTTCGAGATCCAGACATTGAGGAGATTGAAAGACCTCCTACACATGCACCTCAGCAAGTGGGGCCAATTGACCCATTTGCTTATAGAAAACCAACATCAAAGCAGCCCAGCATTATGAAAGCATTAAAGGGCAAGTTTGGTAAAGCAAGAGAACATCTAGTGAGAGCCACCGGGAAGTTTTTTTTGGATGGAGGCATTCCTCCCAACAAGGCATCTTCTCCTTATTTCACCACCATGTTAGATGCAGCTGCAGAAAATGGTCCAGGTATAAAGGCACCCACCCCTTATGAGATTGGGCATGTCTGTGTTGAGAAAAAGTATGAGGAGTTGCAGGCTTGGGTGCAAACTTTCAAATGAGCATGGAAGGAAAGAGGTTGCATACTAATGTGCGATGGGTGGACGACCATCACACATCGTCATCTGTTGAATTTTCTAGTCTACTCGTCTATGGGCACGGTGTTTATCAAATCAGTTGATACAACTGATTACATTCAAGATGCAAAATATATTAATAAGTTATTGAATGAGGTGATTGAAGAAGTTGAGGCAGATTGTGTAGTTCAGGTTGTTACCGACAATGCTGCAAACATGAAGGTTGTAGAAATGATGCTTATGAAACAAAGGCCAAGGATTTTCTGGTCTCCATGTGCAGCACATTGCCTGGATTTAATGCTTGAAGATATTGCAAAAGGAAAAGTCATGAAGCAAGTAATTGGTAAGACAAAGAAGATCACCAAATTTTTTTTTCAATCATATAGACTCATTTCCATGATGAAAACGCATACAAACAACCATAAATTACTACGGCCTGGCATCACTAGATTTGTCACTCACTTCATTGCTATCAAAAGTGTTTACAACTATAGAGAAGGACTTCTCCGATTGATAAAATCACATGAGTTCATGAATTCAAAATGTGGAAAGAGGCCAAGTCCCATTACTCTTGAAGTATGTAAAATAATTGAGTCCAACAAGTTTTGGCCTCATGTGAAGGGTGTTTTGAATGTTTTTTATCTCCTAATAAAGGTTCTTCGATTGGTTGATGGCGATGATAAGCCAACAATGGGCTTCTTACATGAGGCCATGGAGAGATTAAAGCCAGCTATTCAAGTAGATTGTAAATATTACAAAAAGTTTTGGAAGATCATTGAAGATCGATGGGGACGACAATTGAAACATGATTTACACATCGCCGGTAAGTGAAGGCTATTTCCTTTAATACTTGAATTGTTGTATTCAACTCTCCATTCTCTCCTCACTATATTAATTTATCGATGACTAAAATTCATTGGTTTTACTGTTACATGATACTTCTTTAACCCCCAATTTACGGATGGACACATATCTGATAAAATCCGTTTGGGACTAAAAAATGTAATTGAAAGACTGGCAGAGAGTACATATGAAGCAATTTGGGCTACTAATCAGGTAGGAATGTAGGATAATTAAGGAAAAAAGTATATAACATTGTAATTTCTCTAATTTATTTTTTTATGTTAATGTCTTCAGATTGACATATACAATGTATGTGCTAGAAGCTTTGGAACGACGACTGCGCGGAGAGCTATGACATAGACCTATCCTGGTATTGATTGTAATGTCATCTCTATATTATTTAAGGACTTATTATTATTTTATTGACTCTAATATCATTTCTATTTTTTTTTTAGTTGAATGGTGGTTAAATTATGGAGAGAGTGCTCTTGCACTAAGGACGATTGCTATTGAAGTCCTTAGTTAAACTACATCGTCTTCAAATTATGAAAGAAACTGGAGCACATTCTCGTTTATCCACACAAGACCAAGAAATAGATTGACAATGCAGAAGCTAAATAAACTGGTCTACATTCACTACAACCTCAAGCTCCAGTGTAGAAATAGAAGGAGAAGACAGTTTGAAGATCAACGGGATTATTTTTGTCCAATTAATTTGGACTATATCTTTTCAGAAGAGGATACTGTGTTAGATCAATGGCTGGAGGAACAAGAAGAACCGGTGTTAGACCAAGACCCAGAGTTTGAGGAGTTGATGGAGGAATTGACTGGGGATAGGCCTGAGCCGGTGAGGGCCACAGAAAGGATAGAAGAAATAAACTTGACAATGCAGCAGGGGCGCGCACCTAATACGAGTGAGCCAAAGGGAAAGGAGGTGGACGAGGAGAGTGAGTCAAGTATTTCTACTTCTTCATCATCAGTAGGAATTCCACCTGACTCTCTCGGGGATGAAGGTCATTATAGAGATGATGAGCTCATGAGCCTGTCACTTATGAGACAGTTGAGCATTTTCCTGATGCTACTGAGTTAGATCCTCACCGTGGCTATGTCAGACATGTTGGACAGACTGAGGCAGGTGGTAGTAGTAGCGCCGGCGCCACTACTCAAGTCATCATGGGAGTTAAGTTGGTCAAGGTGCCATAAATGGACAACATGGGGGTTATGTTGGCCAACAAGGTGTCATGTATGGACAGCATGGGGGTTATTCATATGACCCTAATTGGGTACCCTTTCACCAACAACGATTATTTCTATCGAACAGATGTTTATTGAGCAAGGGAAGCTTCCCCCACCAGTTTCCCAACGACATTTTTATGCCCCTCGTGATTATTTCATGCCATTTGATTACAACCAGCCATCTCAATCCACAGGGGATCAAGATAGTTCATCATCTTATCAAGAACAATCTGAATATGGTCATGGGTATGGTAGTGCTGCGCAACAGTATGGATCATATTTTTTTAGCCAATACTGAAGAGATGATGATGATGATGATGATGATATCGAACCAGGGCGACACTCCACTTGGTATTAGGCTGTCAATCTGTCATACACTCATACTCATCAATCTCTCTCTAGTCTCTACTCTCCACTAGTCCCCTCTAATTTCAGGTAAACCATGAACCTTTTGATGCCCAAGTGCTTTATGATTTATCTATCTCAGTCACTATCATGTTTCTGATTTTAATGTCATCTTCAGGGTCTTGAATTTCACAACTTATTTGATGATTGATTTAGTTTTAAATGATGATTGATATGTTATCTTTGTTTTCTTATATTTTACACTAATAAATTGATCATGAGCATTAATAATAGTTGCATTATATGAAATACTCGAAAAGACAGCGAACTGCGACACAGATAGGACTCATAACTTAAGGTGACCGAGATTTTGATTTATTGTTGTTATTAATGGAAAAAAAATATTGTTTTCCAGCATTTTCTAATATTCTGGATTTTTTGCGAATTTTTTTGGATAAAAAAAATTCATACCGCAATGACCGCGACTGACCGATATCCGCGACCGATACCAATATCATATCGGTTTTCGGTCCGGTCGATACTGCGACCGAGACCGAGATTTTAAACCATGAGTAGGAGGCTTTAGAATCCAAAGGCTTTAAAATAAGCCGTAGAAAGACGAAATATATGGATTGTAACTTCAGTGGGCATATAAAAAGAACTAAAACTATTATGAAAATTAAAGACCATGAGATACCACATAGATATTCTTTCCGTTGCCTTGGCTCTATAATTAGTAAAGATAAGGAGATTGATGAAGATATTGAACACAAGATAAAAGCGGGATGGTTGAAATAGAGACTTACTTTTGGAGTGCTCTGTGACTAGCGGATGCCAACAAGATTGAAGGAAAGAATTTTATAGGACAATAACTAGACTAGCTATGACCTATGGACCAAAATATCGGCCAACCAAGAAGCAACATATGCACAAAATGGATGTAGCAGATATGAGAATGTTGATATGGATCTTTGATAAAACTAGGAAGGATAAAATTAGAAATGAGTGCTTGCGAGAGCATCTAAGGGTAGAATCGATAGAGGATAAAATTAGATAAACACGTTTGAGATGGTTTGGGCATGTCCAACGCGGGCCGGCAAAGGTGCCAGTAACGAAAAGTTTGGCTATAAAGGTTGATAGCCCACCAAGGGAAATGAGTAAGCCAAAGAGGACTTGGATGAAAGTAGTTTAAATAGATCCGAAGAAGTGTAACTTATATGAGGGTTTGGCTCAAGATAGATCGGAATGGAGAAACAAAATTTGTGTAGCCGATTCTAAAATAGTTGAGATAAGACTTTGATGATATGATAATGATGATGTTTAGCTTAAAGTTCAAACCAAATGATGAATAGCTTCCATTAAATATGAACATTGAACAATGTACTTTTGTTAAGACTTGAGAAAAGAATACCTCTACTAATACCAAAGGGGATGTCTACCACAACATACCAAGAGAAGAGCCATTGAGAGAAACTCTATGTACCGGCTTTAATTAGGAAAAATCTTTTTTTTTTAAGCACATGTTAGGGCAAAAGAGTTGCATAAAAATGTTGCTTGGAGAGACGAAAAAAAGAAAGAAGCCCTCTGCCCTCCTATGTGTTTTAAAAAATTATGCAAAGTAGATATCAGTCAAGCTCCGTAGTGGGTCTGTAGCGGGACCATAGTGGACTGTAGTGGCCACTACATTTGCCAGCGGCGATAAATAGTTTGTAGAGCAACAGTCTTGGCCGCTACGCCTGATATAGCAGTTGCTACGTATTTTGATCCATGTGCATTATATGCACATACATAGGACATGTCCAACGCAAGCTGACAACAACGTTGAGAAAATTTTCTATGAAAGTTGATTGCCTACCGAGGAAAAAAGGGCATGCCGAAAAGGATATGGATGGAAGTAGCACGGATAGATTTAAAGAAACACAAATTATCCGAGGACTTGGCATTAGATAGATCGGAATGGAGAAGCAGAATTCATGTAGCCAACCCTATCATAGTTAGGACAAGGCTTTGATGATGATGCACGTGTATGGGCTTGTGGCAGTTCATGGGGTTACTGTGGCTGAGGGGGTTACTTGATCATGGGTGGGCATTGTCCAAGGTGGCCTAGAAAATAGGGCGAACCGCACATAAGAACGCCATGTGGACGGTTCTCACTTAGCATGCATTCGTGTGTGGATTCCTCATTCTCTTCTAACCTTTAAATAAACACACATAAGATATTGTCATAGAAATACACAAAAGGTGAGTTTCTCTTATTTATGATGGTCACAGATAAGAGTAGTGAGAGAAGTCATAGATGCCAAAAGGTGAGTTTCTCTTATTTAGGAGAAAGGTAGCGAAAGATCTTTCTTTTTTTTTTTTTGGCTCTCTTTGAACTCAGCCTAAAAGTGTTGTTCATGTAAAATTGGTGTGTGCATCTATCACTCTTTTTTATTTGTGTACCAATATAAATGTACATATATCCCTTAAAAAGGAGGGTTTCTGCCCCTTACAACATCAAACCAAAGTAACCCACATATAATAGTTGTAATGCCTTGAAATAGTTGTCATGCCTAGAAATCCTCTCAAAAGGTGAAAGCAATGCAGATTTACATTTCTTTTGAAACTAACAAGAAATTAATGACACTCTTTTGTGGGGCTCACATATGAAAAATCCAAACCAATAAAAATAGATGATGTAGAAGTGGCCTATCTATCAAGCCTGCTTGATTTGACCCAATTCCATGGGCCCAACCTGGCCCAAACCGCATATTTACATATTCCTATCTTTCCACATGGGTTTTAGTCTTTTAGAGGATATGTAAAGATGTATTCGGAGATTTTGCTAACACTTAATCCGATAGTTGACTTTAGAGATTTAATTGTGATCGATATGTAATCCTCCATTACAGCCATTGATTGACAATTGTATGAGTAGAAATATGTGCTGTTAACATTTAAAAAAAAAAAAAAAGGAGCAGAAATATGTGCTTGATCCAAAGGGGATAATAGACCCTATTTTGTGCCAAGTCTATGTGTGACATGAGTTGGGCTCATCAAGTCATCAGATTCTTAAGTGTGACCATCCAATAAGATAACTCATGATGTCAATTGGGACCATCAAGTTGTGAAATTGTCGAAGTTTTTTTTTAGTCAACAATCTGCTGGTGAACCCAACTCATGCCAGAATGAAGTTTGGTTTGGATAAATCCAAGCCCTTTACACTCACCTAGCCCCATGAATTGTCATCAAGCCAAATTTAACATCAGTCCTACCATCAATAGCCATTGGGTTTATGTAGGGGCCCCTTCACGGTGCCTACGTATTTTGACATGGAAAATATTCTTTTTTGAGGAACCGTACAAGCTATTAAACCTCTTCAGCTTTCTCAAAATCATCCCTTCTAAGATGAGAAGTCCCACCTCTGCAACTTGGACTTAATACTCCTCTTATTCGTCAAAAGGTGGGGCGTTCTTTCGCTACAAAAACACCGGGGCATTTTGTAGCACTTATATAGTAATCATCTAGTGCGTGACAGCCACGTGCGCATCGGGCTGTAGGGCTTGCCTGAGGATGACCGAGGGGATTTCAAGATTTGGGTGGGACCCATCTACCTATTAAGTTTGGGGCTCATTTGATCATCGTACCATCTTCATCAGGGCCCCCACAAGTTTAACAACGTCACGGTCCATTCACATGGTGTGCAATCAATCTGTGGGCCTAGTCCATTCAGATGGGTGTAAAACCAATGGGACCAGTATAAATTAGGGGGGCCCTATTTTTTGTCCAATTAGATGGACCAACAGTGGGCCCCACAGCCCAGTGCTCACCAAATAACTGTTTAGTGTGTGTATAGTCATTACCCTATGTGTGAGGTGCACAGAGTTTTCCATGCCCGCCTCGCTATGAGGCCCACACAATGGCCCACTTCAGGATGGGATCGGGAGTATTTGAAGATCTAGTTGGGGCCCTCCTATTTACAAAAAATAAGCCCCATCTGATCATCCTAATTTCTAACCCTATCCTCCAGGGCCAACAAGTCCAATCCATTCAGATGAGTTCAAACCTGGGGGTGTGTGTACTTTAAGGGGTTGAGGGTGGCGTATTTTTTGGTCCACTTGGATGAACCATCAAGTCGGCCCCACTAAGGGTGCGCTATATATATATATATATATATATATATATATAACACTAATCCAGTGCGTGACTCACGCACCGGATGAGTGTGAGTACTTCACCATGGAGCCCACATGGGGCCCTACTCGGGACTGGGAGGACCTGGGGGATCGCAAGATCTCCCTGGGCCATTCATCTCTACAAAAAAAATCAGCCCCATCCCTAAACCCTATCATCTCCATCAGGGCCCATAAGTTTAACGGTGTACAATCCATTCGGATGGGTGTGCAGTCAATCCAACAGTCCAGTCCATTCGGATGGGTGCAAACCCACGGCATGTGTGAAGCTCATGGTGTGTGTGTGTGTGGTCTACTCAGATGGACCATCAAGTGGGTCCCCCCTAGTGCGCAAGATGCGCATCGGCACACCTGACCTGATAACTTTCATGTGTGTGTGTCTCTATATGTGTGAACGCTAGAAAATGCCCGTAGAAAACGCCCCGAGTGTAAGACAAATGAGAGAATATTACACTCTTGCTGATGTGAAATATCATAATGGAAGCCAGTATGGCTTACACAGCTCCTCCTTATAGGTCTCCTCCATTCTCTTTCTTAAAGACTAAGGAATTTGATTTAACCTTATTACTTATGGAATGACCCAATTTGATAAAAAATAATAATAATAATAATAACCTCATCTTCTTTCAGCCCTCTCCAAATTTCACTTCAATAGTAGTTGGGCCCATCCTTAGATTGAGCATCATGAAAATTCTGAAAATTTCATAATCTAATTAGTGGGCTCAACTCCTATTGAACTAAAATTTGGCGAAACACCATAAAAGACAAGGCCATTTTATTTGATCAGTTTGGATTTTTCATAAGTGAGCCCCAAGGAGGATGTCACGAATTCTCACAAATTTCTTTTGGCCCAAAAGAATTTAGGAAGATTCTTGGTGTTAATTCAATAGAGATATACATGGGCCATGGCAACATTACACCCATTTATGATAGGGCTTAGAAAGCTGTGGTGCTTTGAAATTCATAAGTAGTTTTCTTTCGTTGGATGATGAGGGGGCAGAAACACCTCTTTTTGAGGGGGTATTTTATAGAATTCCACACCTCATAGTGGGGCCCACCCGATTACCCCCACACATCTTTCGCGCATAGAATAAGCCCTCCTTATATAAAATAGTTTTTCTTTATTTCTTTAAATCCCTCATTGGGGTTATGTGGATTGGCTAGTACATTTCTTTTTTTACTGGTAACATGAATTGAACCCACAAGCTCTAGGTTGCAATAGTGAGCACCTTCCGCTATGCAATGGGCTCTTGTCATTTTTTCTACTGGCTTGTACATTTATTGTAACCCTTATGTTTGTTGATTTTCCCAAGTGATTTGCACAGCTAGAAAGAGTTTTCAATCTCCCCAACATGTTTCATTCTTAATTTGCAAATATATGTTGAAGCAAATGTCAGTGCAAATTAACTAAAACAAGCATACTTAGTAAAGAAGTTGAATACCATGACAAAAGAACAATGGAAGAAACTTGATAAAGGTAATTGGAATTACTAAAGAATGGTTGGATGGTTCCATCTTGTGACAAATGAGTCCACAACATAATCTCTATGCAAGAAGTTATATGATTTATACAAAAGGAAGATGATGGCAAATAAAGCAATTTCCATTAGTCAACTATGAATATTTAAGCAGATAATCTCAAAAGAAAAATGTAAACAACAAACCAACAAATGCATGTAGAGATATATAAAAGGAAGGGATATCGAAGCCACTAGTGTAAGGATGAAAAATGAAACTAATGCAACGAATCAATGGTCCTACTGTTTGGAAAAGGAAAAGAAAAAGGTTTCAATTTAACCTAGTTCCAAGCCCATGAAAATTATGGACAAGTGACTATAAAAATGAACCAACAGTCCTCACACATAAAAGTACAAAGGGTTTCAATTTATTATAATTCCAAGCCCATGAAAATTATAGAGAAGTTAGTCCAATTCTCATCATAATTGCAAACAATAGGGCTATCAGATTATGAAGTTCCAAGTAATAAATATACACAAATTTCAATCAAGTGGCAGAACCTTAACTAAAAATGGGAGATTAGAGGTACCTTTTATAAAATTCGGCCACAGAACGTGATCCATTGTAGAAAATAAACCAAAGCAGCACAATCATCAATATATCTACCAAAGTTAGAACCAAAACAAAAACATATCAAAAGAAACAAAATCTTTAATGGTTGCTAAAGAAACATTTGCTATATTTAAATTCCCAACTAAAAACAGCTTCACGATGTAGCCTAAATTACATATGCTTTGAATATTTAGTAAAATACATAGGCATCATTTCCATTGCTTCTGAAGCAGAAAAGGAATCAATAACCACAGTAGATGGAATATGTTTTAACGGCGTCTTAATCCATCGATCTAGAGAATAAGAAACAAAAACCACAAAAAATTAACCATTGTGGTTTCCAATTCCGACCACACCCTAATTCCTCTTCCTGGGGGATTCAACTCATTTGCAATTTGGGTTAATCCTAACACAAAACTATTAAAAAAAAAATCAAAATCCCAAAAAACAGAGAAAAAAAAAAAGAAATTTAAAATTTTGCAATATAACTCCCATGTTTAGCCATATATATGTATGGGGTAGCTCTCCTAAGCTAAATCTTAGGAAAAGGTAAGCTCAAGTGTGTGGTGGGCCCGCCTAGGGAACCACATGGGGATGGGGATGGGGGGATTTCAAGGACTCTCTAGGACCCTCTTCTTTGCAAAAAAATATCCTCAACCTTGGTTTCTATCATCTCCATCTGGGCTCCAAAAGTTTAATGGTGAACAGCCCATTCGGACCGGTACACAGTCGATCCAACAGTCCAGTAAATTCGGATCTGAACGAAAGTTGGTGGACATGTCCAATTCATGAGGGTCGTGTGTTTGGTCCATTTGGATGGACCAAGGGTGGGCCCCACAAGCATGAGCTTTCAAAATTTAACCTAAGCTTTAGCTTAGGAGAGCCTTGCTCATATATATATATATATATATATATATTTATATTTATATTTATATTTATATATGGATGCAAAATACTAAACTTAAAATGTTTTGGACCTGGAATTATCATATCAATAGATGACACGCCAAAATCTATAATAATAAAGTAGAAAACCTAAAATTTTCTGACCTGCTCAATTCCTTGCTCCAAATATAAGAATATCAATCATATAGAGAAGAAACATAACATATAAGAAAGGATACTGAAGAGATAGCACTCCCACCAATCCAACATGTAGAGTCCAAAGGTGACATTATAGAGGTAGATCTTACAACTAATCCAATTCATTAATTGGTACAAGAACAGATGCAGAAGAAACTAGAAACCTGAAACAGATTGAAGAAAAATAAAAGTCACTTTCTGATTGAATGAACAAGAATTAAAAAAGATCGGAAAAAAAAATCTCATTCAACTAAAATAGCATGTTCTTATGCATACTATCAATGGTGAACATATAAGAAATACAATTTTCCCCACTAAACCAATATAGAAAACACTAGAATACATCACTCTCTTCATTGGTTAGATATTGCTAATTTGCCTTTGATATGATTCATATCTCAATGTCATTCATTGGCTTAGTGCGGTACTCGTTAGTCAAACAAGAAAGCAAGTAAATGACAAGCTCGAGGTTTGAAGAAAAGGCTTTTGAATCAAATGGGTTAGAATTTAAAGTATATGAAAAGAAAGCTTAACAAATCTTAAAGTAGGGAAGATGAGTTGGTTGAAAATGAAAATTAGTTAGTACTAAATACTAATGTTATAGATTTTGGTATCCATGAATAACGATAAAACAGGATAAAGGGTTTGAGTTCCATATTACAAATTGGATTGACGCATAGCAGTCAAAAAGTGAGAACAAGCTATTGAAGTGTCACATGATTGTCGAGTGCCACTTAAATAAAGGAGCATTTTCTATATGACAACTTAGACCCACTTTGATGCTCTAAATGTCAATGAAAAAATGAAAACAAGTTTAAGCACATAAGGTAAAAATGTGCATAATTTGGAGTTATAAGAAAAGACAGAATTAAGGGTAAGGAAAAGTTTGGCTATGAAGGTTGATGGCCCACCAAGGGGAAGGGGTAGGCCAAAGAGGATGTGGATGGAGGTAGTAAAAATAGATATGAAGAAGTATAACTTATCTGAGGATTTGGCTCAAGATAGATCGGAATGAAGAAATAGAATTCATGTAGCCGTCCCCAACATAGTTGGGACAAAGCTTTGATGATGATGAAAAGACAGAATTATAAATGAGTGCAGACGACAAAACTTGCAGGCAGCTCCCAGAATAGGCATCAAGGAATATCGTCTGGTTTGGACACGTACACAATAGACCATTATAGTCCACGTACAATATATTAACGGCTAAAAGATTCATAGAATTGAAGGAAGGGTAACCAATAATAAAGGTCTAGAATGAAGTAGTGAAGAAAGACATGATAGATTCTGGAATGACATAGAATATGGGTGAACATCGCTTTGAAAAGGGTAGGGCAATAAGAGGAGTGCTCACAAATATCAACCGTAGATATAACAGTCCGTGATGATGATGACGATGACAATAATGATGAAATGAAGAAAGTGAATTAGGCTAATGCAATCATCTAATGCATGTGAGAATACCAACCCTTGCATTATACTCTGAAACTGTGTTGTAAGACCACTGGTTCATCTTATGCATGCCAATAGGAAATAGGTATCATTTCAAAGGTTGTGAATAAGCCCTATGATATCAAGTTCCAATAAATTTTCTTCCAAAGTACACAGAGAACATAATTTTCCATTACATGGTTCCAAATCTATCAAATGTGTCCTCAAATAAAAAAAAGCAAAACTATAATTAAATAAGATTTAATATAGTCACCATTTCAAAAAAGAAAAAAGTTTAATAAGATTTAAAGAGACATTGAATGAAATCAACAAGGCAAAGAGAGAAAGACAGAGCATACAAAATAATGGACATCTTCCAAAGAAGCTGAGTTCAAACAAGAATTTTCCACATGAAAGTAAATTAGAGTTAAGAGTATCGAAGCACACTTGATTAAAACAGTGGCTGAGCATCACTGATCAAAAACCTCTCTCTCTCTCTCTCTCTCTCTCTCTCTCTCTATATATATATATATATATATATATATATATATATAACAAAAAGTTGGGAGGGGAACAGAACCAAGGGAAACTGCATTGGCCTAGGTGCATTTCTCAAGTCCAGGATTCACAAATCCATCTCAAGTATCCCATATTTGGATAGGTAGGGATTTTTCCATTTTGCAAATCCCTAGATTCACAAACCCAAAAGGGACATGTTTATGAATACAAGGGATTCCACAAACCTACAAGAAATGCTCCAATTTCCTGTGTGCAAAATTTTCACAGATTAGTGTAGCATTTTTTTTGTATTTTTGCACGGAAAGAGGAAACTTTTGAACTAAATCTCCTTTCATCCCATGTGAAACCCTTTCTGGGGGGGCAGAGCAAAGCCACTTTTCCAACCACAAGAAAACGGTTTTTCTCGGAGCATGGAATTGTAGCATTACGCAAACAAGCCCCAAAAAAAAAAGGTATGGGTTTGAGGCCAAATCAAATCCTAACCAAAGAGTTTGTTATTCTGGAAACAGCTCCTAGAGTGAATTTCTCCAACAAGACGCCCCACATATAAATCCCTGTCACTCTTGTTATAGCTCCTAGAGTGAATTTCTCCAATAATGAAAGGTTAGATCTTTTTCTAAGTGCTGAGCTTGAGTATAACTCTTTTAACTGACCCTAGGTTGATGGGATAAGTCTTTGATGTTTGACTCGAATATTTTTATGATGGGTGTTGTGTTATTTGCTTTTTAGGCAGACCATAAGTTTGAATTGAGGCATGGGAGGCTTTCATGGATATCACTCTCCTAGTCCTAGATAAATACCTTTTGCGCCAATGCATGTTGAGAAGAAACCTCCAGTTTTGGTTGGGGTTTTTGGGGTGTTCCTTGAATGCAAGTATGAGAAAGCTTGCTATGGCAGATCTGAAAGCTATAGCAAAAGAGATAGAAAGAGCAAGAGGAGCAGTAGCAGCAGATCTAGTGGATATATATATATATATAGAAAGAGAGAGAGAGAGGCAGTACCGGTCGTTACGTCTGCTGTTGTTGCTCCTCCTCTTCTTCTTCTTCTTCTTCTTCTTCTTCTTCTTCCTCGTTTGCGCTTTCAGGCACAAGAACAAGTGGTGGATGTGGACGGCCATAAGAGAGCTGAGCTGGGCTGGGCCGTGTGTCTGGGGGAGCCCGGATCGGATCCTCTCAGATTGGGATTGGACTTGGACTTGGACTTGGACTTGGGAGAAATCCTATGTCGGGTTGGTTTCTTTATTAGAATTTCAAGAATTCAAGTCCGGAAGAATTTCAAATTTTTCAAAAGTTGTTTTTTTTTTTTTTTGGAATTCTAAATTCCTCTTTTTTATGATGGATTTGAAATTCCATCAAATGATAGAGAGTGAAATTCCAAAAATTCCAAAAGGTCTTTTGGGTGGTTAAAATTTGAAATTCTAATAAAAGAAACACATCATTTTAAATGTGAGGGGATAAGATGTCACATCTTAAAAAAAAAAAAAACCCAACCTCCCAAATTCCAGTAAAAAACACGCTAAGTGGAGCTCTATACTCTACTGTGGTGCTCACCAATGAAAATCCATTACTTTGCACTTTTTTCAAGATTGTTTCATCCTCAACATGCATAAGCTGCATAAAATATGAATGCGGATTTCCTGTTTCATTAAACAAGGAGATACTGTTTCATCTTACGAAATAGGGGATTCATACCTATAAAATCTCATGTAGTTAATGCACCCTCTCCGTTGCTTTCTTGAAATGAAAAAGAAATGAGAGAGAGAGAGAGAGAAGCTTTTGTCTCCCTCGCGCATCAATAAGTTAGGCTTTTGCAAGGGCGAGTGGCCCCAAAAAGAGAGTGTGAATTTGAAACCACAACCTCCTGTTCTTGAGCCATAATCCTAGCAATACTTAGAGTGACCAAATTGCAGGGCAATTATTGACTGGTGGTGACTGTCTAATCATGAGCACAATGAAGTACCATCACATTTCAATCCCCAGATCAACGTTCTACTTCATAAAAATGACCTTACACATGCTTGGCAATTAGAACATTTCAAGAACTAACATTTCTGGATTCAAGTTACATGAAAAGTCTCTTTTAACTTTTAACCCATTCCGCTTCCTTTACTCTTGGAGCCGAAAGGAGCATCTAAGAATTTCACCTTCTCTGGAAATTCAGGAATTCGCCATATTGGAATTCCTGGAATTCCAACAAAAAAAAAAAAAAAGATGAATTGAGCTTTCTTAATGAGAACAGTTGGGTCATTCATGAGGACCCGGCCAGGCCCATGCATCAGTACATATCAATCCGAGCTTGGGCCTCATTTTCAGGCCCATAGAAATCTGGCCTGAATATTATGTCCAGTAACTAGACTAGACAATAGCAATAGTTGAATGGGTCAGGCTTTGACGAGCTCAACCCTTAGAACCCGGCCCATTAACTCCCAAACCTAAATCCCATTCCCTCCTCACGAAATCGAAATTTCTAGGGTTTGAAATTTGATTTCAACGGTTCTTCTTCTTCTTCTCTTCTCTCAACCAAGATCTTCCCCAATTTTATGGTTTAAGTTTGAATCGGAATTTTTAGTCAAAATCAAATCTTTTGTTTGTTTTTTCATTCTTATGATATGAATTCATCGGTGGCCGAATTTATAAGGGAGGAAGTACCCGATTGGGATGACGAAGTTGTCGCCACGGCAAGATTCAAGGCGTTTAGCGGGCAGAGATCGGATTGGGAGCCCAGGTTCTTCTTCTGGAGGGATTTGATTCTCAAGGTGGCTCGTCATCTGGGCGTCCTTACGATTCAAGCATCCGAGGTCTGTGATTGATTGGGTTTTCGTTTCCTAGTTCTATCTATTATGAGGAATTTTTTTGGATATGATTTGTGATTGTGATTGGATGGAACTCAGGTTCTCTTGGGGTTCTCCTAATTTTGAGAAAATGTTGAATTCTGTTCTTAATTAAGGCCCATTTGCGGAATTTGTGTTGAATTCCTAGGAATTCATTGTCAAGGGGGATTTTTTTTTATTAATGGAGTGTTAAAGAGGTGAGGAATGAATGGTCAAAGGTGGAGATGTAGATGGAACCATTACTTTAAAATTTAGTTTACAAGGGTGATGGGTGGGTAATCATTTCCTATTAAAGAGGAGATTTTTAACCCCTTTGTTCAAAATCAATTGTTGAGGTATCCTAGAAATTCATTACCAATTAAAAAAAAGGGGCTTAACATTTTTCACCCTTTTGTTCCTAATTTAGGTTTGATTGTTTGAATGATTTGAATGGTACCCATTGGTGCTGTTGTGATTTTGGAAAAGGAAAGAAGTTCCCTTTTTTTGTGGCATTTTAAGGTTTTTGTTTGATACCAACTTGGGTTATTTATTTGATTTTTGTGGAAAAAAGAGTAAGAGGTGTTTTCATATGATTTTTGTTTGTAAGAAAGAAAAAAAAAAAAAAAAAAAAAAAAGAAGGAGAAGAAGAAGAAGAACCCTTGTGTACTTATTGATTAGCAGAGAGTTTTTTTAGATATTTCCCACCATCCATTTTCTGTGGGTGAGAATCCTATGCACGTTGAAAATAAGATTTCTGCTGCATTTTCTTAACTTTAACTATAGGAATTCTCAGTCAGTAGTTGAAGGTGGGAGATATATATTTTTTTAATTCACAAACTCATGCTTACCACTCAAGATGATTCAAGGGCCTGCTCACCCTGTGGGAGGTGACTTAACCAGTGGAAGTACTTTATTTGATACCCATTTAGTTATTCTTTCTGAATTGAAAAGGAAAACTACTAATTTGATGTTAACAAAAATTATTACTTATACATTTAGGTCTTTTCTGTAATTTGTATGGTTTTGATGAATCAATAGTATAAATGGCTCGCTGTAGGTTAGAAGCAATTGGTTCTCTCGAGGAGGGTTGACACCTTTGTGCATCGACCATGTTTTGGTAAGTTTCTTTTGCAGGGCTCTGACTTTTTTTTTTCCTTGGAATACCAGTCTGAGCTGATTCTTTTGATCACTCTTCAAATAACTATGGAAAATGCCCTCTAAGAGAGGATACAACTTAAAAGAGCACTTTTTCGAGCCCTCTAGTAGCTGAAGGGGATTCAATGAACTTTTTGACTCGGATGAAGGTAAAAAAAAAAAAAAAAAAACTAATGTATCTCAGAGGCATTCTTTTGAAGTAAATGAAACTAGGAGCTTAGTCTTATATATGGAGGTGTCTTTCTATAGTGTGTTTAGAAATAAATGAGCCGAAACTCTTGCTAAACGGGGAGTAAGAAAATTAGATTGGTAGGGGAATGCCTCTGCCTTCGTTGTACACTTGGTATAGTTTCCACTGTGATTTTCATTCTCTCTCTTTAGATATATATATATATATATATGAGAGATGCTCCTATGAGAGATATCTCTCACCTTATATGAGAGATAGGAGGGGGCCCTCACATTTAAGTTGTTGGCATTGGATATGGATGTGAGGGCCCCCACCTCATCTCTCATAATAAGGTGAGAGCATCTCTCATAGGAGCATCTCCCATATATATATATATATATATATATAAAACTTTGGCCACCTGTATTTCCGGCCTTTAACTTGACTGATCTATCATCATCACTATGGCCTCATCCATCTATATGGGGCCAGGTTAGTGAGTTCCACTCTAGAGCTGCTATGCCGTGGCACATTTAACTCTAGCTTCTGGTACATGAAATTTCTCTCTCTCTCTCATCATTTTTCCATATTGGAAGTTCGCAACCCTTCAGCCTTCTAGTCTGATTCAAGTATCTATTCTTTTTAATTAACAATGCTGTTTGGCCATTGTTACTCATTGAACTGTAGGTTAAACTGGTCATACTATGGGCAGATATTGCATTTGAATGTTCTCTTCATTTAGTTTAATACCATTTCCATTTATTAGAGTTATGACATGGACACAGTTCTTCTAGTATCAACTTTAGACGGTCCTGGATATATGCATGGTATCATTGTCTTTTCGATTTGTGCATTATTCATTTGTGTTTCTCATTGTCCTCGACTCTTTGTCAGCTAGAAATGTACAATAATGGTGACATTTTAAGAAGTGTGGATCTCATGAATTCTAGTGGCAGCCGGCTGTATCAAATGTTTAAAAGAGTAGGACATTTGATAGGAATATCAAGATCATCAACCCCACAAGAAATTTTCGAAGATTGCCTCATCTTAAGAACACTGCTGCAGGCTTGTATTCTAATTCCAATCTTTTAGCATTAATGGTTTTTTCTTTCTTTCTTTCTTCCTCTCAAAAAATCCATCTTCCTTCATTTTCTTAACATTGCAACTTGTTGGTACATTTCATTTGATTTGTGACTTCATTATCATAATTGTAGGAAAGAGCTACTGAAGTTACAAAAGTTTTATCTGAAAGCCATTGGACTTCTAGTTGTGTTATTACAATGGAGAGGTTTCAGAGCACCTGTAGAGGAACTGATGAAGCTTCTATAATCATGAGTTACTTGTCTGGATGTGGAAAAGCTCGGTATCTTTCAATCAGAAGAATGAATTTAATCGAGGTTGGTGAGTAGAATGTTTCCTACATATTATTAATTGATAACTTATTGCGTGGCAGCTAATCTACAATTACATTAATAATGTGTAAAAGGTTATCAAAGGGCTAGACTCAGGCCAGACTTACGTGTGTCCTCTGTCCAGGCCCAAGTCCTTTTACAATTGAGCAGTTTGAGTCTGGGCCCAGATCTGAAACAGACACCAGAGCTTTAGATCTTAGCTTGCCTGTTGAGAAATGGTCAGGCCTGAGCAGGGGCAGAACCAGGAAATTTTCCTTGGGGTCCCATTATGTGATAAAGTTTTTTTTTCTTTTTCTTTTTTCATGCGTGCGTGTGTGGGTGGGTGTGTGTGTGTGTGTGTGGAAATCAACCCTCAAGCCTCAACCTAGTTCTGCCCCTGGGCCTGAGTCCACCTGTTTAAAGCCTGCCAGTATAGTATGACTTATTTGGGCTTTATGACCAAGTATGAATTTATTGGAAAAGGATAAAAAAAATCATAAAATACCATTTGTATGCATGTTCTCTGTTGATATTATTCTCTTGGGCATGTATATACACAATATATAAATATAAAATAAAAATGGGCCTAATAATCTGGGTTGCACCAAGGCCAGATTCAGGCCCATTGTCAAGATTAAATGTTCACTGACATATTTCCTATCGTACTCAAATTCAGCTGTTCTTTTCAGGGTGTGAAAATTTCCCTTGCGCCAACACCTCTTTCAAATATCTCAAGTATCGATTACGATACTTTGCATTTGAATTGGACAGCAGAAAAGCTTCATCAGCAACTTGATGTGATTGATCGACGTTGTGAGAAGTAATTGTTCGTTATCCTCAGTAACAGTTTCCAAAGTTAATTTGGATGTACCCCAGACTTTAAGCGATTTGAATATTGGCCAAATGGATTTTGTCTCTCCTGCGTTTGGCATGTCAAGTTAATTCGAGGTGACATTTGGCGGGATAGAACATTTGTATCCTTTCCCTTGAGTTATTATTTGCACTAATTTGCAACTTTTAGTGGGTTGGTAAAGTCAAGAGAAGTAGTATCCTACCCTATATTACATAGATTCTTCGATAGGAGCAATGAACTACATGTTGAGATGTATAATCAGTGATCCCTCAATTGGATTATTTTCTGACATGTTTGAATTCTTCTGATCTGTTTTCTATGTTTTTTATGGAACTAGAGACATTTTTAATATTGACCAAAACTTCTGTTCTGCTTCCTCTTCCCACTGATCAACCTTTTGTCTATCTTCCTGATCACAAAACCAGAATAGTTATCATTTCAGATGCTCGCTCTAACCTGATGAACTTATTTATCAGTTCTTTGAGAGAAGGAGTTGACCTTGGAATTGAAGAAATCGGGTTTTTACTTAATTTTATTTAGTGTCAAATATTATTTATACTATAAAACCTGTAGGCTTAATCAAATTTGATGATGAGTCAAATTTTGATTATATTTTTGGATCCGTAAATCCTATTTTTTGAGGTCTGAACACACCAAGCCGGTGTCAGATTCTTGACATCTCATATTACTTGAAAATATCACCTTCCTTTTTACCTAAATCTTTAAACATATTAGTATATTACAGGTTGGGGTACATCCAATTGTACAATGCATGAAATCTTTCATCGAGGAAGTGGGGCACACTTACATCTTCAGTTTTCTGCGCAGGTTGAGAAAATCAGCACTGCAATCCCTGAAGTCTAAAAACAAAGAAGCTGCTCTTAGACATGTCCGGCTATTAAAGTTGACCTCTGAAACCAGAGAAAAATGCACAGCTCTTTTGAACCGGGTGGAAGAAGTTCTCAGTATCATAGAAAATGCTGAATCCACGAAGCAGGTATGGTCATTTTATTAGATTTGCTCATATCCATCTGATACAACTGCTGAAAGTTGCAAGTAGATTCTATGATTCTTCTAGAGATGATCCTATTTGTTGTTGATATTGACCTTTGCTAATCACTTGATTTGACTAATTTGGAGACACTTTTGTTTCATCCAACCCATTCATATCATATGCCTGCTGATTTTTGTATAGGCAGTAGGCCCAAGTTTTACTTGAATCGAAGTGACAATTGTTGGATTTGCATGTGCAAATATATTGTGCTGCCTTTTACACAATCGATCGAACATGGCATCACTCTGGTTGGAATTTATTTTACCCCACTTCCTATACAAAGGGCAGTGTGTTGTATGAGAGGGTTGGATCAAGCAAAGGTGGGACCCATCACCTATGCAGGTTAAAATCTGGTGATTAACGAAGGTCATTGCGTTGCTAATGGCAGGATATAGTTTGTTTCTTTGGCTTCCAACATTTGATGGTTAGTTTCCTGGTAACTTTATCCCTTTATCCAATCCAGGTTTCTGAAGCCATCCAAATTGGAGCTCGAGCAATCAAGGACAACAGCATCAGTATTGAAGAAGTGCATGCCCATCTACAAGAGCTTGATGAGAGTGTCGCATCACAAAAGCAAGTAGAAGAAGCTTTAGGTAAGTTATTACTTTTCCCATAACTTTTTCTTGCCATCTGAGTTTATTTAAGCTCCTCAAGTCTCTTGAGAACTTGTTTTTACTTTACTATTTCTCTTAGGGCACGTTTGTGTACACACCCTTTCCGCGGAAAGAGGAAATTGCCACGTCAGCAAATTCCATAGAAATGAAAACCTCGGAAGAGGATTTCCGTAGAATTTAGAAATTCATGTTTCGTGTAAAAAGAGTTTCCTCATTGAATTGGTGCAGATGTTGTTTGGTGCGACTGTGGATTCCTTATAGAAAATCAAAATTTCTTATTTGGTGATATAATTTTTTGAAGAAAAATAACATAACATGTATATTATTTATTTAACAGTAAATAATAATTTATATAAAGAAATAAAAAATGAAAAAGTTATAGGGTTTTTTGGTTGAAATAGACAAGAGTGAGGAAAAGAGGAAGAAGTTTTTCGAGGAAAACCATTTCCCATACCCCCCCCATGGGAAACTCATTTCCACAATTATCAAGGAAAATGCTGACGAGGCAAGAAAGCATTTCCGCGGAATTGTTCCGCACCAAACGCCCGAAAAATGGGTTTTCCGAGGAAAATCGTCAACTTTTCCGTGGAAAAGTGTTACACAAACATGCCGTTAGGCAATGTTTGTTTTCCAAGTAGTAAAGTAATCGCTGCCACCAAAATTTGACTTACCATTTTTGGTTGGTGAAAACAAGTGGAAAAGTAAAGTTTCAGATGCCAACAAAGTTTACTTTTACTTTTCCACTTATAAATGACAAGTGATTACTTTACCACTAGTTGACTTCTCATATCACCTTACCTTTATTTCATGAAAGGAAATGCATTTACTTTACCACTTTATAAATGACAAGTGATTAGTTTACCACTTGTTGACTTCTCATCTCACTTTACCTTTATTTCATGAAAAGAAATGCATCTTTACTTTACCACAAAATATACTTCACCTTATACAAGCATTACTTTTCCTATTGATATGACATTTACTTTACCTAATTTTACTGATAAATAAAATAAGGGGTTTTGACATATTAGTCCTCCTTAAATCCAGTTTTCCCAATTTCATTTCATGGCCGAAATCTAGATAATATCACCAGAGTCGCTTAACTCTGGTCAACATTTTTTTAAAAACTTTTTTGCTCCATATCCCATGATAGTCCCATCATATCATGGGATTTATCAGCTTCTATATCATACACTTTCTGTAACCAGCAAGCGAATTTGTTGTTTATATACAACATGAAAATTGACATTTGTGAAAAGTAAGTACACATCTGACTACCATTTCTCAGGTTCTATCATTTGGAAAAAAAAAATTCCCTAAGATGTTGCATAAAAGCCATGACATCATGGGATTTATCGATTTCTGTGACATACATTGTTCCTATGATATCATGGGATCTATGGTAAAAAAAAGGTTCAAGAAAAAATTGTTGACCATAGTCAAACGACTCTGGTGACATTATTTGAATTTCGGTCATGAGATTGGCAAAACCGGGTTTAAGGTGGACTAATATGTCAAAACCCCATAAAACAAACTTGCCATTAGGAAATATTTTTTCTTATGAGTCAAGGATTGTATAGGAAGTATAGGAATTCTCAAGTGATCGAATTGGGTTAGGGGTACCATATGATGATCAATTGAGAGAAACAACATTTTGCCTTTTTGTTTAGTGAGTGATGGCATGCAAGAGGCCCACCTTTCGTAACTTTAGCCAGTCATTTGGTGGGTCCTATCATGCAATGGGCAGTGCCCCTCTTCTGGATGTTGTTGGCTGTCTAATTAAAAATATATGAGCGGGTGGTAACTTCCCCATGGTCAACATTTTACTATGGAAGTTAGTTTCTTCTGATGGGCTGCTTGATGTGTATGGACTTGGACGTTAATAGCCTCAGTTCTGTCTTCTGAATCTTTATTAAGCCAATTTCTGGTTCTTGCAGAATCAATGCCACTCCAACACACTGACATTGAAGACGAAGATGTTGAAGAGGAGTTCAAGAAGCTTGAAATGGAGCTTGGAGATGAAATCCCTCATGTGCAGATTGCTGAAACTGTAGTGGATGGTTCAACGAGTAGAATTAAGAATCAGGAATCGGTTGCAGAGCTAAATGAGACCTTATCAAATCTTAAGCTTGAAGCTGCTTAGTTTCTTGTATGTTAACGTAGATTGCTGTCTCACCTTTGCCTTTGACATGGTTAGATGAATAGAATATAGCTTATGTCTTTATAAACATTCATTGCGTCTGTATAGCATGCTGTCTGTTTGTACTGCAAAATATTTTTGTAATTTCGTTCACACAATTTTATGCACAAATGCTTGGGGGGAAATGACTATATTCAAACGAAATGGCTGTCATTCCATTTCTTCTCACATCCCCAACAATCTTTGTAACTTTGTTTTATTGTTATTATTACAGTATCTTTTGGCTCCTGATCAGTACTGTACAATTTGAGTTTTCCCTTAATTCCTGTCTGTTCAATTTGAGTTTTGTTATCATCTACTTCCAGGACGGTTTAACAAAGGCCTGTTTGGGTCCTTGAAACAGGGTTGATTTGCACTCTGTTTTACCTCCAAATCTACATAGCTGTAATTGGTTGTTACGGACAACAGTACTGTGGCTTGGCTTTCCAGTATCTTGTATCTGCCTAAACTGAGTTACCTGCACTTAGGGGTGGCAAAATCTGACCCGGCTACTGTCCAATTTCAATCTCGCACCTCCCCAAGATTGATGGGCCCCTAGGTGGCCCCCACAGACCATCCATGGCATGGCACAGCCCTTCTTAAATAGCTGCTAATATTTGTGAAACTGTGGCTCCTGTACATATGGTGGGATTGGTCCTATTTGCAGTAGATGTTGGTTTGATTTGCTTGTGGCCGACAAAAGGATTATAACAAGACCTCACAATAAAGAAAGGGTGGGGGTGGGTGGTAGTTGGTGGTCTACCCCCTAATATTAGTAGCAGATGGAGACATCCTTGTTTTCTTGCTTGATGATATTAGAATGTGGCTGGTACCTAACCCCACCTTACTGCTCTGTTCACATTGAAAGACAAACCTCAGTGTTGGTATCACACCTTTTGAGTAAACGACTTTTCCTCTCCCTCAAAGAAAACGCTTATGTTTTTAGGACACGTTTGTGTAGAGGCAACTTCCATGAAAAGATAGAATTGTCACATCAACAAATTCTATGATTGTTAAATATCTCAGAAAAGGTTTTATGAGAAAGTTAGAAATTCATGTTCGGTGTAAAAAGTTTTCCAATGTTATTTGGTGCACCTGCGGATTTCTTTAGTGATAACTACTGTTTAGTGAAAACTATTAGGTGGGGAGGGAGAAAAAAGAGGGTGGTTGGGTCGAGTGGGGGTCGGAGTGAGGAAATGAGGGGTTAATTTTTCGTGCAAATACACTTCACATACCCCTCTTAGGAAGTCCATTTCCATGCCTAAGAAGAAAAAGCTAACGTGATGAAAAAGTTGTTCTGCGGAAAACTGCCGCACAAAACACATGAAAATGTAGTTTTCCACAAAAAACCACATCCTTTTTCGCGGAAATGGGCTACACAAACGTGCTCTTAGGAAACGGATTTCCTCTTTCTCAACCACCACGTTTCCTTTGTTTCATGCCTGATGTGTGTCATCCATTTTTCTCTTCCTTCTTCATTTTCTTAAACTAAGGTTTTCGATACGTTTTCAAATCTTCCATTCTCATTGGTACATTTAAAATAATTATTCAATTTGTATGATAGTTAACTAGGAATGTAAATGGGTACCCGATTCTCCAATTGCCCAGATGTTTCGATCCCTTAAAAACCGGATCTGTGTCATTATTTAGGACCGGATAAGTAAATGGGTCTGGGTCTGATTTCACCTTGGTTTGGACCTGTAGACTCGAGACCTGACATATTACCTCAATTTTAAAATATATCTCCTAAAAACTATATTTTTTTAATATCATTCTCTATTTAAACCCGGACCTGGATCCAAACTCATCTCATATATGGTTCTGGTTCCTGTTCCGGAACCAATAAACCGGTTTCGAAGCGGTTCTGGGTCCGAGTCCGGCTCCACATTCTCCTTAATGGTTCCGGTTCCGGATTTACCATGGATCCGGACCGGAACCGACCCATTTACAACCCTATTATAAACCATGCATGTGCATTGCACAAGAATCTAATGCTAGTTGTTATTAGAGAAGATTCAATTATCACATGTAAGGATTCCCAAAATCTAAGGGTGACTAGAGAGCCGCATGTCACTTTGTGGACGGTTATGATGGAAGTTTCGTGTCTAGAAACCGCAACATCGTGTCACGAGTTGGCAGTTGTGAAATTGACTCAACTGATTAATGTTAATGTCGGAGTGTGGCACGTGACAAGATGCCAATGCCCACGTGCAGTTGATCTTCAAAGACACGTTCCTCCTTCATCTTTCTCATTTTTTATACTTCTTCATCTTTCTCTTTTTTTTATAAGGAAAGAAAACCGACCAACCGACCATCCAAAGGTTATCATGGTGGTGATATGGAAGACCGTGATTGATCCACTAATAGTCACTGTAGAATTTTTTTTTGAATGATACCAATTCAAGTAGCAATTGTAATGCATGTTCATGGTCTCATATAGAATTAAATGAAGAAAATGTCCTTATAAAATCAATGAGTGGGATCCAAGGGAAGGGTTTAATGTTATCTTTCAAACCCTAAACCGCTTAAACTAATTGTCCTGTCTTTTTTTATTATTGAAACAAAATTTGATTTTAACCAAAGCTTTTTTTTTTTTTTTTTACTAGCCAAGAGGGTTGGGACCCACAACAGACTTCAATCGTAGGAAAAGAAGCTTGCTCTAAAGAAATATAGATGCTCACGAAGGAAAGAAATGGAACTCATGGATCGATTGTGAATCAATTGGACAACACCTATTTCTCTACTTTAGCTAAAGTTATATCCATGGACAAATTGATCGTGTAAAATGCTTGATGTGATTCTCCTTTGTTTTTTTCAAAGATTTCATCAAGTATTTTAGATGGAATCAACCCATCATCAACCTTTTGCTTTATTCATTTTATTTATTAATAGGAGATGCTCCCATTATAACATATTAAGTTAGGAGGTTTTGGATTCAATTTTAACCGTGGATTCAATTTTAACCGTCAGTTATAATTTTGACCAGAAGTTACATTAACTATCTTCTTTATCTCTTTATCATAACCACTCATAACTGCCATCCACTTTTCTATTTTTTTCAAAGACTTTGTTTCAATCTAAACTCTATCAATATTTGCCATATCCGTGCTAAGCACGGGTAATTATGCTAGTATTTATTAATTCTTGCACTACTACAAAAGCAAGGGGAGACCAATTGCATTTAGGTTGTTTGGCTATATCTATGGATCCAAGGGCACTCCTCTTACTCTCATAGTAGCGTGAGAGTTACTCTTATAGTAGCATTTTCCTTTATTAGTTTTGCAACTCATCATATGATTAATATTTTTAAATTAAAATTTGAAGATATGTAATGGACAATACACCAGACTCTTAGTAGATATTTAGTAAAGAAATAAACCCTAAAGAGAATGAATTTTTCTTATCTTTTTTTTTTTTTACCTATTTAAATTATCAATAGGTGGGCCTTACGAGAACGACAGTTTACTTAATAGTAACGAGTGGCATTTTTCATTGGGAGGTCTTGGGTTCTAACCTAGCCTCCTCCCTCTTTCCATATATGAATTTATATGTATCAGTTGTGTCTATATCTTTTGTTTAAGGGTGTACACGGACCGGATTGGTTCGGATTTGACCCAATCTATCACCAATCCATTACTCAAATCTGTCACCAATCCGTGGCTCATAAAATCCGATCCGTGGAAGAGCGGATCGGATTAATCTGTTCAATTTAATGTTAAAAGAAAAATATCAAACATGTTGTAAAAAATTACATTTTGACCCATTAATTTTTTTTTCTTATTTTAAATTTAGACATCTTAATTTATATTTAGACCCCTTATATTTTTTTAATATATATTTAATGTCAACGGATCGGATCGGATTGAATCCGCGGATTGAGGGTGAAATCCGTCACCGATCCGTTGCTAATGCATTACAAAATTTTCAATCCGTCATCAATCCGTTTACCTTCGAATCGGATAAAAATTCGTGAATCGGATCAAATCAAATTTACAGATCGATAGATTTTTTGTGCACTCGTACCACATATGTATAAATTGTGTCATGAGTCTCTTCGCTGGAATACCAAAAAAAGAAAAAATAATAGGTGGCCCACGCATCCCAAATCCCACTCACAGGATGCACGTGTCACTAGATCCGGATTCATTCTTATATGGGCAAGTGGATGCGTTCGGAGATACGATTCTCCTTAGCAAGCAGCACAGCCAGACATTCGGATTCGGATGCCTTTTTTAATGAAATAAGAATGTTCTGCAGGGTTTTTTTTTATAAATATGAAAACATCTCTAAAATCCTCCATGAATGAAAACTACTCCCTCCCATTCTTTCTGCAATGGTAGAAGAAAAAATGAAGAATTTAAGGGGAAAATCCCGATAGGACCCTATAAAATAGATGAGGACCCATTAGGACGTTGGACATGCGAGGAGTCCTTTGGTCTCAATTTCTATTTTCTTTTTCTTTTCTTTGGGATGGTCAATATCGACCAATTTGCCCATTAAATTTCTTTGAACCTATAGTTATTTTAGGTTGTTAGCGCGACCTTGATGGTCGATATCGGCCAATCTGTCAATCAGATTTTCTTCACTCTGCAACTAACTTATTTATTGAAAATGATATAATGGTCAATATAGATCATATCATAAAAGCACAAAAAAGAAAAAAAAAATACTGAAATGCAACAAAAGAATCCTCTCGTGTCCAACATCCTACTAGATCCTCACCCATATTATAGAGTCCCATGGGGTTTTCCCCATAAATTCCTCAAGAAAAATTGGACAATATTGCCCACAAAGGGATTTGGACGAGTTCTCTGATCTTGGGATGGGAATTTGGTATTTGTAAGAAACCCCCTTGTGCATTCTATTATTTCCATGCAAATGACTCATCTGCTGCTGACATGTGAGTAGGGTGACAAGTGGGGTACTCGTATTTGCCCACCCACGCTGTATCCTACCCGATTTAGAGGATCTGGACTGGCATTCTTAATGCACTACGCCCATCCTCCATACACATTGTGCCACGCGTCATCTAAATTATCTTTCTCTCTCTATAAAATGACCTCACCATCACCATACCCATCCCATTTCCATCTTCCCCTAGAGAGAGAAAGTAAAGAGAGAGGGAGACAGATACAGGAGGGGGAGACAGAGAGAGAAAGCGAGAGAGAGAGAAAATGGCAGATCAAGGAACGTTAAACTGCATAGACATTCTCATTGCAATTCTCCTCCCTCCTCTTGGAGTCTTCCTCAAATTCGGTTGCCAGGTCTCTTATTCCACCTCTGCTCTCTCTCCTCTTCTTTGTTTTTACATTCATTATACAAGAAATTTTCATATTCACGATGCATTTCTCACTGCATCATTGTAAGGGTAATATAGTGAAGCTCACCTTATAATCCATCCGAATCATTAACACAAGAAACCCATAAATTAATATGAATCTGTTGAGTTTTTTACTCATTAAAATGGATTGGACCGTTGGATCTAATATCAAACTTTTCTTTAATATAAACTGATTATCTAAGCCCATCCAAGATGGCTCTATCCATCCCCCTATCCCATGCTTGGGCCCCATCAAGCTATATATTCTCTTTTGTGGCATATATCTTAATGGAACTTCTTTTTTTTTTTTTTTTTTTTATTGCTATTACAGGTGGAGTTCTGGCTCTGTTTGATTTTGACTTTTTTTGGGTATCTACCTGGAATCATCTATGCTATATATGCTATAACTAAATGACCCACTATCTGGTTAGTCTTTTTTTTTTTTTTTTTTTCACTTTTCTTTCTAAGGGCAATTTGTAAAATCTTTGAATCAGTTTTTTTAAATGACTGTTTTGTTTTTGACAGATGGATTGATGGGTCGACTACTGTGATCTCTGATGGAGGATGGAGGATCTGTTAGTTTGATTCTTTTGTTAAGCTGGTAGTGAATTTGGTTTTGTTTTTCTTTCTTTGAAATGGTATGTTGTAAAGGGTTTATGACTTGTTTCAGGAATTTACCAATATGTGGGTGTGGGTGTGGGTGGGTGGTATTCATTGTATGTGCATTAAATTAATATTCCTTCTTTTTATGAAGGCTGCTGTGTTTTTTATTTGAAATAAACAAAAAAAAGTGATTTCCAATTTTGTGGCTCTTATTATATTCAACAAAAAAAATTGATATGTTGAAAATGCATGTTTATATTATATTCAACAATGTGATCTATATATATAGTTTTCAAGTCTAATAGCTTTCAATAGCCTCATTTTTGTATTCATCAAAAGGGGAGCATTAGTTGGATGGTCTTAAATATAGACATGATAATTCATTAGTGATGTGCATAAGAGGAATAAGTTGATCACACTCAAATATTTATCATCAAGACTCCTCCCAACTATGTTAGAATCAAGTATATGATTTCAATCCATCCTTGGCCAAATACCCAGATAACCTACTTCCATTCAAAGTCACCATTCTGATGGCCCTTGGCCTTAATTTCTCCAAATACAAATGTTTATCCTCCCTTTCTTTTCTTTTATTTTTTATACAAAAATCAATGTAAGCCCATGTAAGATGGAGGCCATTGAAGGAACGCTGAGAGGATTGTGGTGATCTGTAATTTGATCTTCTGTATGTAATTTTGTTTTTATGGTTTTTTTATATTTTTGATCGGTAACAGTAACTTATATTAAAAGAGAAAATAATACAAATAAAGAATACAAGAAGAAAAGAAAGCTGATGTATGCCAGCTGTAGCTATCATTTTACCTAATTTTGTCTTTCTTCATGAATAAGGAAATGTTTTTCTTGCTTTCATTTCAAGGAAATATCCCTTTCTTCATTTTTTCCTATCATTAACCCACATAGTGTGGGACACCTTGACCCCCCAATTCAAACATTCAATTGGGAAACCAAAACATCCATCCATATCACAAATGTTTTATATATAAAAGACCACTAACAAAGTGGACAGTCTGCATTGATTTTGATAACAAAAAGATCTCTAAAGCCAAAGCCTCAATTATAATGAAAGAAGATATCAAGTACATACAAAGAATTACATAAGTCAAAGCTGTACTCTCAGTCATTCTATAATTGAGTTTTGCTGGGTTTGGTGAAGGAGGCTAAGTCAATCATAAGTGGGTTAGATGGCCTAAAAATACAATTCAAGAACACATGATGCTTGCATGCAGACGATCTTCAAATACTCATCACCATCATTGTAATTAAAGCCTTATCCCAACCATATTATAACCCATTATATGAATTTTGTTGTGTCATTCCAGTATATCTTGAGACAAACTTGACATATGAAGTATGATTTAGGACCGCTTCTTTATTGGAATTTCTGAAATTCTTGCCCAGTGGTTGTTTGGGAATTTCAAATGCTATTGAATTCTATCATATTCTTGAATTCTTTGTTGTAGGATTTCCTACATGAGAATTTCATGCATTTTGAATAACATGAATTCTCTACCAAAATTACACATTTTATATATTGTGGTGTGCATGAGATCTATCTTTTGTGATTATGAACATGTGATCTGACTTTAGGAGCTAAATCGTGACTCGCCTTAGAATTTGTTCTACATGGAAGCCACCTTTAGAAATTAGAATTGAGGGCCAACTTTAGGAATTAAAACATGGGGCCCACCTCTATAGGAATTTCATGACCCCACTTTTAGGAATTGTTGCATGACGCTTGCCTTCAGAAATTATATGTGTTCCACTTTAAGGAATTAGAACATGGGTCCACCTCTAAAATGCATATTGTATATATGTGGTCTCATCTTTGAATATTACAATGCGGAAGCCACCTTTAAATTTGAATGAGGCCTACTTTTAGGAATTACAATACGTGGCATAGTTTTATAAGAATTATGTAGGCCTACTTTTGTAATTATAAATATGAGACCTAACTTTAGGAATTACATTGGTTCAACTTTAGAAATTTCAGTGTGGCCCACCTGGGAACTGTTGTTATACATGGGATCCAACAGGGTACCTGTTTATGCCTAACCCATTGTCATCCCTATTCATTCCCTCCTTTCAACGTGAGGTATTTCCTCATCCCTATTCATCCCTTCCTCTCAACATGAGCTATTTCCTCATGGAAACTAGCAAACAATTCAACTGTTACGAGCACACCACCAAGGGCATATTTCTTTGAAGGAATTTGTATTAATTCATGCCAGTTGGAATTTGCAGAACTTGAGATGCTAGAATTTTGAAATGTTGTCGAATACTGTCATTCCTGAATTCCCTGTTTCTTTCCGGCCAGAATTCATGCAATATTTGAGGCTAAAATGGTCATGAATATACTATTATGTAAATATATTGGTCTCAATCAATGACAAAGTGAATCACTCAAACTTGTGGTCGACCAATTTTGTGGTGGATTTACTAGCAAAAGAGGGAGTGATGAGAGTATAAATAAATAAATAAATATATATATATATTAAGGTCCTGATTATTTGTAGCTCATTTATTTTCTATTTATTGTTTTTCCATCTTGTTTTCCTATTTGTAAAATTGAATCATTCTCACAAGACCCTCCGCTAAAGCCTTGCACTCCCACCCAAGAACATTGACCACATAAGAAGAATAAAAACCATAAAAGAAAAACCTTCAGTCCCACCCTTTATCCTCTTTTTTTTTTTTCTCTCTCTCTCTCTAATCCATCAACCAAACCCATTCAAGTGAGGTTGTAAGTTGCAAGCTGATCCAATCCCCATTCAGCCATTTTCTATCAAAACACTCTTTTTTTTTTTGAAAAAACATCCATCATCAACAAGTTCTATCAAACTCATTTCATAGAAAAAAAACCCCTTCCAACAAGTTTGATCAAAACCATTATCACTCAAAACACATTTCTTCATCACATGTTCCTCGTCTAGTGCATTTTTAACAACAAAATTAAACTAACATAAATAAATTAGAAAATAAAAGGCTAAACATATTGAAAATCCTAATACCCTGAAGATCACATGAATGAAACAGAAACCTTGAATAATCAAATGGCAACAGATTCAGTTTCAATAGGAGAATCAATAGCATGCATCACATTTCTCAATGTCTAAGCTTGAATTGATGAAATGTTCAAAATCACTTCCAAAACAGAGCTTTCAAGTTCCAATCACAAAAGATGGTAGCATAGGAAATCAAAACAAAGAATTTCAAAACATAAGATTTATAGAATCTACATTTGCAATCGGAAAGGGTTTAGCCTGCAAGTTCTGAAAGCACAAGGAAATGAAACCCGCAAGTTCTGAAATTCCAAAAACCTAAAAATCCAAGTCTTCTTAAAAGAAAAGAAGAAAACTAGAACCATTTATCTCAAACCGTTCTAACGAATTGGAAATCAACACCGTCTCAAACCCATTTTCTATCAAACCCATTTCAACTGTACTTTTCTTCCATGCCACCCATTTCCAGGCATTGAAAAAATACCTCTCCTTCCTCACCTGATTTATTCCAAAACCCAAAAAAAGCCCCAATCAAGAGAACCGAGAAACGAGAATTAACACACACACACACACACACACACACACATGGAGATGAGGAGGGAGAACAATAAAAGAAGATTCTGAATTTAGAATTCTTATCCATTGCCCAAAGAATCGAAACCAGCAAAGTTGCAACTGAACGAAGACATAGTACAACTGAAATGCAAGTACTTACACATGTTTCACCATAATTTAATGATACTGCAATTCACATATGCATAAAAGGGTTCATAGTTTGATCATTTTGGTCATCCCCATAATCAAGAAAGGGATTTCTTCAAAATTCTAGAGAACAATTTAATGTTACCAAAGACTGCAAAATGGCTACCTCACAAGGTGATTCATTCCATGTCAATAATTGGTATATTTTAACACTGAAAGCCAAGCAATACACCAAACGGGATGGAAGAAAAATGGAATGCAAGAAAGCATGCAGTGCATGGTTTACCCTTTGAATTGCCATTCCCTGCGGCACATAGGGCAATGTGGCTGAGGAGTCTGTGAGTTCACCCATTTCAAGATACAGTGAAGATGGAATGCGTGGTTACATGCACCCCAAACTGCAAAACAGCAAGATGATACATTGAGATTGTTAGTGACTTGTGAACCTGTAATTCTGCTTGCTTTCATTTAGGAGCACCATGAAACTACACTAAAATACATGCCAACGGTGAGAAGTAGAATTTCATGATTGTATAAACTTTTATGAGAAGAGGACAAAACACCACCTTTTTCATTACTTAAATACATGCCAATGGTGAGAAGTAGATTTTGCCACTTGCTTGCTTCAGAAAATGGATGGTAGAATCAACATACACACAAGATAAAATAGGCCTTGGTCTATACATTCTTGAATTTCATAAGACATTCTTCTCTCTCCATTGATCACACCATACATGATAGTGAGCTCCAAATTTTAGGAAAACAGTAGGGGAAAAAAAAAAACAAAATGACGTGAGGCATGTGCTTTGAACATTCCCCACACCATACAGCATACGCCTCAAGCCGTACACCTCACCAGAATTCGTTCACCAGTGTTCCACTAGGAATTATATGGATTCAGCAAGTGTGTGTGTGTGTGTGTGTGTGTGTGTGTGAGAGAGAGAGAGAGAGAGAGAGAGAGAGAGAGAGAGAGAGAAGAGGAAATAACCTCAAATCTGTATATTGACCATCTAATCATGTCAGTCAAGATCGAGACATCCTTACTTAAAAGGCACAAACCATTAGAAGAAAACAACTCTAAATAAAGTAAATAAACATAAACTGCATGGGTTGGGCCCAGTGGACTTGGTCAACACATGGGTCATGGGCCTGTCTTGGATCAGTTAGGGTATTTTGACTGTACATGCATGGGAAAGGTCAACTGTGTAGTCTCAATTTTTGAACAAGAGTTTATGCTATTGGAATAAGGTGCAGTTGAAAGCCTTTATTTCTTAGTTTCTTCTCGTGTGAAGCTTCTGTGGACATCTCTTTGTTTCATGGTGTTATTGGTGAATGCATTGGATTGTGTTTAGTGTGAAACTTGCAATGATTGGAATAACAGTCACTACAAACTGTGTGCAGTAGCAGTATCCTAGTGATTAAATACTGTATATGGGTTCGTTGACACCCGTGACTGCATCAAATTCACAATCAGATTGAACCTCAAAAAACTGTATGGTCAAACTACTGCTAAAACTAGAGCCATTAAATCAAGGGGACATAAATTTTTGCCCAACCCTATTCCAAGCCATGCACGCGCGCGCGAACACAGAAGAAGAAATGTTCTAATTGCAACAACTAACAGAAAATAAATTATAAAGGACAAAAGGACCCATATTGCTTAATACAATAAATATGAAAGATAAAAAAGGACGCCAATAATCTTAACACTTTTAAGGCATGTGCCCACGCACAACTAGTGCACTTGCATCTACTCCAATCATGGCATGGCAATACCAGTAAAGGTTTTCAAAATAAGATTTGATCAGCTTCTGCACCATTATAACTGGACAAAATTTTGCGAGTCAGGTTGACTTCTTGCTCAAGTGAATCGGCTCAAACAACACCGACACTCAAACCTGCCAGATTTTCAAGTGGGCTGGATCATATCCTCATGGGCTTGAGCAGCTTCTGATTCAAGTAACCATCCTACCAAACAGAGGATTAAGACCAACAAGGGTCCCACTTTCAGTAGGTAAATCCAAACTCTTAACTTGTACCCTTTAATGCATGCAAGATACCTTACACATAGGCCAAAATAATGTCAAGTTTCTTACCTGCTTTGATAAACCGTGTTGAGTTGCGTACAACTCAAACGGATTGGTGGGTAGCCAACTCAGTTCCAATCGAATTGAATTCCATCACTATAATGGTATGCATATATTATTTTATTGTTGGTAAGCATTAAATTTCATGCGCTTAAATTTTTAAGTTTCACCTTAAATACAAAATGTGAAAATGACAAATATGAAATATCACAATCTTAAAACAGTCTACAAGACAGATTTGTCACATTTAAAGACAGTTCTGATTTTGTGAAGAACATGAAAATAGAGAATGAATGGCATAAAAGAGAAAAAGAAGTGACAGGTGGACTCACTTAATGGGCAATCATCGCCCGGGAATTTACAATCTGGACAGCAACCGTCGAACGCCATTCTACAGATTCCACATGTTTCATCCTGGGCATCCCATGTCCATGAAGCTACAGGATGCCACCTATAATTATAATTTGGGTGACATTTTAACAAATGGAATATTTAAGAGAAATGGTGAAAATGAAAAAAAATAAATCAATAGGTAAAAAATAAATAACTCCAAACATACTCTGTTTAAATGTAATCCCAGTATCCATCCAAGAAATGAAGTGATAAAGGAAAACAATTATTGGTGATCTAAAATCAGTATGACAAACGGGTCTACATGAACATACGCAGATGCGATAAAATCAAATATCAAATAGCACGTTGCAAATCAAAAGAAACATATTTTATCACGAAAGGATACGTAGTATTTTAACCTTCATCCTCTTGCCTGCATCAAGACCAATACTCTCACGTTTAGTCACCAGGGGGGAAAAGGCAATAATCGATCTCAGAAGAGTAATTTTTTGGGAAATTAACAGTAAACATAAACAAGTACGCATACATAAGTAACATACATGGGGAAACATATCATATGTACAAAAAAGGAAAAGAAAAACAAAAAGGACATAGTCACAGATGCTAAAATGGAGATGCATAACCTTCTGGTACACTAAGCAAGAAATCCGCAGGGCATCATTACACTAATGTTTATTGTGTTTTGGAACAAGATTAGGTTGCAGTGGATAAAGTCCCACCTTTTCCCACCTTTTCTAGGATTACCATTGAAAATAGGTACAAGCTAAAAAAGAAAAGAAAAAAAAAAGAACAATGGAGATGCATATCTTTCTAGTGCATCAAGTGAGCAATCTGTGGGGCGTCATTAGGTTGGGTTTTTTTTTTTGGCACAAGATTAGGTTGGAATGAAAAAGGGCCTGTTTGGCATCACTCCATGAAAATGGTTCACAGTCCCATGGAATAAAACCAGATAGAATGTGTTTCGTTCTATCAAAATCCCTCTTCTCCAAAAATATACTCACATAAATCTGCTCAGTAAGCACAAAAAATGCGAAACAATTGATCGAGACTGATGGGGGTGGGAAAAAAAGGAATGGGACATTCCAGAGAATAAAGACCTTAGGGTCTAAGCCCCTCTTTCTCACTTGTCAGCGTCACCTCTCCCCCAGCAAGTTTAAGGCTCTCATCACCTTGGTCCCAACAACTCGTTTTTTTTGCTCTCTTTTTCTCTACCACTCTCTTAGGGTTTCTTTCTACCTCTCTCTTAGAATTGAGCAACTCAATCTAGTCCGTGCCCATCTCCCTCTCTCTTGGTCTTTGTGTACAACTCTACCTCTTTGCTTTTTTTTCCTAGTCTCCCCCTCCTCTGTGTGTGTGTGTGTGTGTGTGAGAGAGAGAGAGAGAGAGAGAGAGAGAGAGAGAGAGATGGTCTCCGTTCTTTCAAAGTGTTTCTTAGGTTTCTCATTCTATGAGAAGACACTCATAAAGATGGATGCATAAAAACAAAAACACGCTCCTAACTTAGTGTTGAACATTTGAGAAACAGATAGTTGTTGTTCTAGTATGAATGCATGCTTGTAATATTGTAAGAATTTTGTCCACCCTATACGTATCTTTCATGTCTAGAAAACTGCAGAAAGATGATCTTGCCACTGATTGAAGAAACCATGGCTTCACCACTACACAATTTCCTATATACACTTAGGGCCTATTTGTTTGCATGACCTGAATTCCTAGGAATTCATGGCTAAATTGGTTCAACAAAGGGTGATTGAAGAAATGGGAATGAAGGAATTCATAGCATTTTTTTTTTTTAAATGGACTTCTATTAATTAAAATCTTTACAGTATAAAAAAAATTATACCAAAAAGAATCAAAGGGAAACCCCCAAAAAAATACAAACAAGTTAGATAGTAGTCACTTACCTCCAATTGTGCACAATGTTGTCAACAGAAAGGCCCCAAAACTCCAGAAGGATGGAAACCCAGGAAGCAATGCACAATCTTGATGCAGGCCAGACCAATGGGCCCTGTTTGAAGATTTATTCAAGAAGGCCCAAAGTAGTCCAAGCCCAGAAGTAATTGAATCCGCAGGTTCCTATTTTAATAGAGTTCTAGAATTAGTAGAATTCTTTAATGGTTGTAATTTCTAATTTCAAAGATTCTTAGAATTAGAAGTTTCTTAGTAGATACTGATTACTAAAATTATGACTAATGAAATTTTGAGTTATCTCGACGTGTGATTCTCTCCCTAGGATGTAATCCCTTCTCTTGGGATATACAATATACAGAAATTTGAATGAAATATTGAGTTATCTCGACGTGTGAGATTCTCTCTCTCTCTGGTGTGAGGCCAAGACATCCTACTATACTATAATCCGTTTGGCCTTTTTTCTGTGCTGCTTCAATTAGTATCATAGCGGGCGACAACCCCCCCCCCACCCCCCACCCCCCGGTGTGAGGCCAAGACATCCTACTATACTATAATCCGTTTGGCCTTTTTTCTGTGCTGCTTCAAATAGTATCAGAGCGGGCGACAACCACACCCCCCCCCCCCCCCCCCCCCCCCCCACACACACACACACACACACAACACGATCCTCGCCCCCAACCCAAACCCTACACGATCCTCGCCCCCAACCCAAACCCTACTCGAACCTCACATCCCTTTATCCCTTTGATCGAAAAATCAAGCCCTATCCTGAACCTAAGAATTTCATCCTCAACCATATCCGACACCATGCACATCCTCATCCGACCCCAGCGCATTCCCCATCCTCTCCCAGCACCACTGCACCAAACCCAAACCCTAATCGAACCCCAAATCCCCAAAACACTAGACCCAAGCCAACCACTTCCCCAAATCACACGACCCAGCCAACCACTCTCCTTCCTCTCACCACTGCCCTGCCTGCGCCCAACCCAGAACCAGACACCACGGCCCAGAGAGAGAAAAACAAAATATAAAAGAGAGAGGAGAGAGGAGAGAGAGAAACGGAGAAAGAGAGAGAACAGGAAAATCACATACCTGTGCCTCGTCGCACCATCGTCAGCACCCTGCCCTTCACTGCCGTCGTCGTCTTCGTCGTCTCTGCTCGTTTTCTCCCTTCGTCTTCGTCGCCGCTGCTCGTTTTCTCCCTTCTGCACTCCAAGCAGCAACGAAAGAGCCCTCCCCCCCTTCTTTTTTCAATACAGCCGTGCCATGTGCACCCGAATTCGGTCCCCCAATCGGTCCACATGGCACGGCTGCAATCCAATTAAAGAGCCTATGGTTCATTTCTTTTCAAATTGCCCAAGTGCTAGCCAAGAAATCTAAGTGTCACATTGTCCTGCCTTTTGGGGAAGCTATGGGGAAACCCCAAGCATCGAATAAGCCCCCATTGGTTCAAACAACAGACCCTTAATGTATTATGACCTAGCTTTAACAATTGGATGCATTGAAGGAATTCCATGCTTATGTATTTGATACATTGCAAGTTTATGCATAAAGTGTGGGCATTAATGTTTATCAAGTTTGACATGAATTGGGTTATCCATGTACAGCAGTTTAGGATATTTTTGTTGTTTTAGCAATGGAAGTATAGGGTCAATTTAGTTTGTGCTCAGATTTTGTGGCGCTTATCTTTATATGCAGGCATTTGGAAGCTTTAGGTAGAAATTGAGCAAAACAAGTAAACCCAGACTTTACAGAAGAAATTGGGCACAAGTAAACCCAGACTTAGACTTATGTTTAGAGTTTCTTTTTCACTGGTGAGTGATGACATAACCATCTTTCTACAACTTCCTAAACATGAAAAAGAATCAGAGAGAGAGAGAGAGAGAGAGAGAGAGAGAGAGAGAGACCAGACCAGATGGAGATGCTCAATTGAGACAGAGCTATAAGAAGAAAACCCTAAAAAACAAGAGAGGGGGCAGAGAAAAAAGTACCTGGTTCGGTGGAGAAGACGACCAAAGCCACTTTAGCCTCGAACTTGCTCTGAGAGAGTCAAACTTAGGCTTAAACTTGAACCTCGTTTACAAAAGAAGGGCCTGACCCAAGAAAATCCTACCATTCTTCCTATTTTGGGCATGATTGACAATTGGACTAGCTCTACCACCACATGTGAGGTTCCATGGTCAATCTTTGAGAAATAGCAGGACATTAACCCCAACGGGTTGTTCGAGTGGTGAGGAATCGGTTCTTCTCTCTTTTGGAGTTAAGGTCTTGGCATCGACCCCGGATTTCCACTATTCAAGAATCGATGGTTAAGTTCACTTGTGCTTAGGGTTGCAAACAGGAAGGTTCCGGATCGGAACCATAGTGGACCCGGACTCATTTCTAAATAACGATTCTGGTTTTGGTTTTAACTCGGAACTTGTTTTGTTGGTTCTAGACCCGATTCCGATAGGAAAATCCAGATTCAATTTCAGAACCGGGTCCACTTAAAGGATTGGAATCTAGTTCCAAAATCAATTCTAATTTCTCTTTATTCTTTATTTTTCTTAGAATAAGCATATCATTCAACTTATAACAGCACATCAAGTTTACTACCTCCAATATTATACATAAAAATGTCAAAGAAAAAAATTATTTTTGAGGTACAATTTACGACATCAAAGGCTCATATATCGGGTCTACGGGTCGAAACCTATATGGACACTGGACCTAAAACCAGACTCGTTTATCAATCGGAACCTAAATTGGGTTCCGAACCTGGACCCAGACTAGGACCCATTTTTTAATCAGAACCTAAAATAGGTTCCAGACCCCCTTTTTTACGGGTCAGAACTTCCAAGTAATCGGATAATCGGATACCCGTTTGCAACCCTACTTATGCTATCACCCAGGGGGGCACAATGGGTTTTACCCTACTTCTCTCTGAGGCCGGAGGGATTAGTCCTGCCTAAAGGGTTGGGAACCCTCCGTTAGAAAAAATAAATAAATAAAATAGCAGGACGTTTTGAACTTATGGACCCCATTGCCATCAAGCATGTCTTCCAATTAATAACTCAACAATGTTAAGTGATCCTGACCCTTCATTATTCTGTTGTTGTTTAATGTGAAACTCATTTTGTACCATGTGTTCCTTTCTCTTCTCATTTTTGGATGGATTAGATCATGAGATAAAGTCCATCCACTTCTAGCTTCACCAAATGAATGCTCTATATCACCATATCATGGCCCCAAAAGGGACAAACCAAACTCAGTGGGATAGATATTTTATTTTTCAATTTTGAAAATTCTCAAGGAGTGAAGATGGATATACAGACTTGTTTAAACATTGAGAGCATTTTGCATTTCAAAGATTTTTATTTTCACTTGAGAAAGTAATCCTACATTCCTACCCTCACGTAGAAAATTAAAATCCTCCCTATTGAGGAAATTTAGTTCATTTTTTTTAAATCAGTTCAGTTTTTCTATTTACTGTAAAAATAATATGTCACACCAAACAATAAAACAATTGACTGCACAACATGAATAAGATTTCTTTAAAAAAAAAAACTAAAAAAGCTTATTATCAAAATAGATTTTTTTTTATTTGAAAAAAAGACCCACCAACTGAATGGCTTTCATTTCCTAATGTTGCCTGGTTGGGGTGGGCTTTTCAATGTAATCCAGCACTAAGAAGGATTACAGAATAAAGGTGATGCAACCTAGGGTTGATCCAAGTCTTGAAAGAAATAAATAAGATGCTGATGCTGCTGATAATTCTGTACATTGCCCACCATTGTCATTGATCGGGTCACTCCCACCATTGATCCATTGGGATTCCAGTGACTGAAAAGCTAGAAAAGTCCTCAAGCCCTTGGATTGGTTCTTATTGGAAAGTTTTTAAATTAGGCCCTCTTTCATTAGACTCCATTGGGTATTTGTATAACTAGTAACAAACCCCTAAAACAAAAACCACTTTTTAACAAATTGCTTAAAATGCCTTGTAACATGTGAGGGCCGTTCTTAAACCAGTGGCCCATATGACTCCCATCAGAAAGTGGTTCTAAATCCATGGACTAGTTCTTATCATCCCAACAGGTTCATGAATGCTTGGATGCAAGAGAAATGGCTCAAGCTCTGCATAACCCTACATATTGCAGCAAGGATTGATTCCCTGGGAAGGATGAAGATTCCTTTGTTTAAACATATGATCAATTGCTTTCCATTCCATCAATACATTGCACTTTTACCTGCTATCTCATTTCAAATATTAGAATCTAATGTACTAGCTTTCAGCTTTTGGACCCTTGTGAGTTAAAATTTTCAAAGGTTGTCTAGGGTTGTTGGTATTGGGACCACCCCTGTGATAACAACAATTAAATCATTTTATTTTTTAATGTTCTCAACAAATGAAAACTACACAAATCTCCAAAAATACAAGTAAAGCCATCAAATCCTCTTTGTAGGGATCAACACAAGCCTTAGATAATTGATTCTCCTTTGACAAAAAAAATTGCTTTTAACATGTTTTATCTTTCTACCTTCAAAGACAATGGAGAATATAGTTGAAATTAATGACTAAAATTCTAAGGGCCATTGGGGGACTACTCAAATTAAAAGGTGCACATAGGAGTGCCTATCACCATCATCAATTGGTTTGAACAACATATGGCATAGATTCTTCCAAGCTACTAAAGGAACTCAAAAGGGACAAATGGCAAAGGAAAAAAACAGTTAGAATATTACCAACATAATACTTACCTTTGGTATTGCTGGTCATGGTTTCACTTAGTTTATTGAAGTCACCAGTAACACAAGGGGTGACTAAATTGTAAAAGAGAGGAAACAAAGGATATCAATGAGAATTGACAAACACAGCACATGGGGCGTTTTCTCAATCATTGAAGTCCCCCTCCGGAGGATCTCTTTTTAGGGATAAACAAAACTAGTAAGTGAATTTGTTAAGGCCTACATGTCTTTGGATACCATGAGGGTACTTCACACTGGTTGAGCCTGAAATGGAAAGGATTGCACTTTTTTCATTTCTCCTTTTCTTCGTCCATCTTTCTTCGCAGAGTATAGGCCAACAGCCAAGGAGCTCACACCTGAATGTGGCTTTACAGGCATCATGACTTAAATATTGATGAGAAGACATGTGAGGTGTTACACCCCAACCCGAGTTAATTAAGATTAACTGTAATTAATCGAGATTAATGCATATTAAGCTTGATTAGTCAATTTAATAGTGATTAATGATTGAAATGGATCAAATTAGTCTGAAATGGATGAATTAAGCGTAATTAACTAATTTGAACGAGATTGGCTTAATTAAGTTGATTTTAGACTCAAAGTGGTGATATTAAGGGCTTTTTCGTAAATATGATTCTATATGTATTTCGTCGAATGTGGTAAAACTTGATACCAACATTTGTATCTTAATGAGTACAACGATTTTCATAACATACGCGTTTTCATTTGACTTCAAATGAATTAAATAAGTCTTGATTTGACTTAAATTTGAAGTGTCTAAAATATATGGGGGGCTGAATGTAAAAACAAATTCTATTTACAAAGAGTTGAGATGAGTTCAGAACCCATTTTCAGTCGGTGGAGTATTCTGAAGTAGCTGAGATAGCTTAGGTTCTCCTTCATAACTTTCTTCTTCATTGGATATTCTGAATAGGAGCTTCACAAGTGAGATTTAAAGAAAAAAAGATCAAGTTCTATAACTTTTTCATCGTCTTCTTCAATCTTGTTAGATCAGAACTTCTTTTCTTTGGTTACAAGTAAATAGTTGAGACTCTTTGTTAGATTTACAAGTATTCATATGTGATTAGAGTTAATATTTATCATAGATAGCTCCTAAAGGATTCGTTTTGGGGATTTTCTTGATATTAGGTTATCAAAGAAGGTTTTGGTTAGAAGTTTTTGATCTCAAGTCAAGCTAGTAAAATGGGTTTTTGAATCAAACTTGACTATAAGGCAAGTATAAACAGATATTTATGTTTATATGTTAATGGATGTGGTTTTTATTGAATTTTGCTGTAGTTTTGGTTTTGTCATATTCTTAGGGTTTGATTGATGGTTTGGAGAAAGCTTTATATGAATGAATGATGAATGAGGAGGGGACAGGAGGTCCCAATTTATATGCAGGTACTGAAAGAATTGGAGAAAAAGATCGGTTTCAGGATTCTGCAACTGGAATCGTTGCACGTCCGATCGATCGGACTGTCCCTTAACTGGGACGAATTTCGGGTTCTTTTTTAAATTGGTTCTTTTTTAATTAAATTTTTTGTTTTAGGATCATAAATGGTCTATGAAAATTAGTTTAAAGACTAATTATAGTATAATTAATGAATAAAGAATTTATTACTATTTCCATAAAATGTTATCCTTGGATTTTGATCCAAAGTGAAGTATATGTTAACCAAAAGATTAACCAAGGTTAATAATTGTAACTCATGATAATATTAGCTTCTAAAGCTATTTGGTAATATGTTGATGAATTTGTACGGAGTTACTATAATTTCAGAATTTCTTTTTGAATTTGAAAGATAAAGCTTATTGATCATCTCAAGGCTAATAATGTTGTTTTACCACCATAGATGTTGATTAAGGGGATTTTAATGTACAAAATTCACATAAACTGTGATGTCATCGAAAATAACATGTACATTAAATAACTGAGGATTACATCCTAATAGTTGATATTAGATATTAGAACATTAAATTGTATCCAAGTTGGATTGTCAATTGAAATTGAAAAGAATCCGCTAATTGTAATTGAACAGAATTATTGGATTGTTACTTTTGAGTCTGGCACTCCATGATGATTTCTGTAAGCTCATTGGAGCTGTGTCTGCTGCAGCAGATTATTTGAGGTGTTCCGGAACTCCGTGGTGATATCAGTTGTCCATGGCCCGGACTCTAAGGGGTGTTCCGGAACTCCGTGGTGATATCAGTTGTCCATAGCCCGGACTCTAATAAGTCCCACAAGATATGAATCCTTGCGTATGGAAGATGAAAATCCTTCCTATTATGGAAGATGGAATATGAATTGAAATTGAAATGCTATTGTAGTTTGCCAAATAAAATACTCTTATTGATTATGAATGAGAATTGTACTGTCTAACCATGAGTTAGATGCATTAAATGTGTAATTAGCATGTTTAATCATATAATTGTTTATACATTGTTGAATTGTCAAATTCATAGTGTTATTGATGGTATTACAGGCACAGCTGCCCATGCCGGTCCTTCTGAGGCCACAGCGCCACCAGAGATGTCCAATACGGTTCCTCCAGGAGGACTAGTAGAATGAAAATGAAATTTTAATGAGAGTTGGAGGGAAAACTTTTGTTATGGAATTTGAATGGCAACTTTGCACTTTTAATCCTTACATTGTATTTAAATATGCAAGTGATTAGTTTTGTACATAGTGTAAATGGATTTTGTTCTCCATGAGTAATGTATATTTGTTAATATTCCGCATAATATGTATTCGATATCCCTTGTGAATTTTAATGCGTTGAGATTCACGATAGTAAGTATGCGACGCGACTCAGGGTTATCTCGGATTAATCATAATTTCGGGCTTGGGTCGTGTCATGAGGCCTCACTTCTCTAATGTTGGCTGGCCAGCATTTTGTTATTTCAACCATTGCAATAGAGTGAATAAGCAAAATTATACGAGGGAAGCACATTTGACTTCAAGCAATAGAGAGACCACAATCCAAATAGAAAAGGGGGAAAGATGATAAGCAAATCTTAACCTTCACATTGAGTGCATGATCCCTTAGCTAATTACATTAGTCATCATCACCTTATCATCCTCATCATTGAAGTCTTATTCCATCTATTTAGGGTCTGCTTTAAAATTTATCGGGAAGTCAGAAAGTTTCATAAGTTTTTTACATAGCCATATATTAATATGAGAGAAGAAATGAGCAAAGTATGTGTGTGTATGGATTTTTAGAGCATTTTATAATAGGTAGGAGGATATGAAATTACCTTCATATCCCCATTTAGTACGGTTAAATGATTGTTATAAGGGCATTTTAGCATATATTTATATATATAATATAAAATAAAAAAGAGTGAAAGGGGTAGGGCCAAGGCCGGGCTAGTACTACTATACATGCTCGGCCCTTAAATTTAGGGCCTACAAAAACTTGTCTAAGCCCGGCCTTATGGATTTTCCTTTAAAATAAAAACCCTCATTTTAAGGGCTTTTTGAAGGCGAGGCTGGGACAAGCCCTCTTGTCTCAGGCCAGATTGACGGGCCTAATTCCACTTGCTTAAGACAATCTTTTCTTATCGATTCATGGGCTTTAGTTTTAGAAGAAAAACCCAATGAAAAGATAAATAAATGAGAAAATTAAGGAAAAACTAGAATTTGATTTAGACTAAATTAATTTGGCTCTATTTGTGTTGGGACCAAAGAACTTTCTTTAATTTCTTTTTCTTTTTTTGGAATTCTTTTTTTTCAAGATGGATGAGTGATACACGACTTGTGAGGCTATTGGCCACCTAGTTTAGTTGTCAATATCGTTTCGAACCCCATTTCAGTCTAGCCTCCAAAATGAAAATTTTTGTCTAACTCGAAATTTAATTAAGCGAAACTTTTCAGAACTACATTTCAAGGAAATATAAAAATAATATATTTATATATATAGAAAAATAAAAAAATAAAAAAAATATGGATTTAATCCATTTTTGAAATTACATTTTGCACAAATATAAGAAATACAAAGAATATATATGCATGAAGATTTTAAAAAAATAATAATTAATTATGTAAAATTTTATTTCCGCCGAAATTGGTTGAAATCCAAAATTTCAGTCAAAATGGACCAAAGTTTAAAATGAAAAGTTTTATGTGAGATTCCGTTTCAGCTATTTGACCAAAACGATAAATTTCAATCATTTCAACCGAAACTATACAAAATCGATAACTATGCTACCTACCTGCCCAAAGATTGACCCCTTGATAACTATACGAAATGAGATACCTTTTCCACTAAGGTGTCCCGCGTTTCACACCGTCTTTCCACTTATTTCAAGAAACAAATGTAGGTTGTCTTGCCAGTTAAACGAAAATATATGAATCCTATGAACTATTTTGGAATATTTGGTGCTGCTGAGCACATTTATTTCCTTTTCTAGTGACAAGGTTACTATTTCAGACTAGTGCTGCTGAGCACATTTGTTTCCATTTTTAGTGACAAGGTTGTCACATTTCTACCTTAAGAAATTTGTTCTCACAATCAGAGGTACAATATTATTTGGTTTATGTCTACTCTTTCTAATACTTGTGGAGCTCATGTATTTTCATACTCTATTCGACAAGTTGAGAGAGGAACCTTCTCAATTCTTAAATGTCTCATTATGGTCCAAAATATTAACTATTATAGGGGTAGAAAGTCCCAAGTTTTTGAAGTATTCTCTCCTATAAAACATAAACTTTTTTTTTTTTGAAAAAGAAAAAAAAAAACAAATATTGTCTTGGGTCATTTGGATGCAGGGAACAAGGGAAATCGGAGGTGATGAAAATTGTTTTGTATAGGTGGAAAAAGATGTCCGCAATATTTCATTTGGATGAGGAGAAACAATGGGAGGGTGGAGGTGGAGAAAAATGTAGCATTTAAAGGTGAGAAACCCTTAACCTACAGCACTTTTCTTCATCCATACAAAGCAGATTTCTACACCATTTTCCCCTTGTTTCTCCTCATTCAAATGACCCATATGGTTTCTTTCAAGAACCAACAAATATTTCTCTTATTTAGTGGAGAAGATTAGATCACAAATAAAATCATCATTTCCAATTTGCTCAATTGGAGCTTGGACAAGTCATTATTGATTAATCATCAGGCATTATACATCCCAATTTCCATGGCATCCCAGCATCCCAATTTTCATAAATTTATTATCGGTCATCACAAAAATAATCCATATGATTGCACATTGTGGCGCCTCACACACATAAAAATAGAGCACTCGCACTTCATTTCTGGACAAATTGCGTAACTAGATCTAGTTAAGCTTGCACTGGACAATACTTTGCCTTCTTTTGATTACTTAATAACAAGAATTAGCTCAAAATGTATGTGTTGTGTGCACGAGAGAGAGAGAGAGAGAGAGAGAGAGAGAGAACTGTCCATGAACATGCAAATGTTATCTATTATAACCATGTAAAGTAAACATTTCCTTGAACTAATTTATCAATCATCACACTACTTGGTGAGTTCAAGATATTTCAAACTTAATCTCCACACTAATTCAGCCAATTAATTCTCATCATTATCATGAAATTAGAAGTCATATCTCATCCATCTGGGGTTAGCTCCAATTGCATCAAACAAGGAACTAGCATAAAAACAAGCATATATCTTTACTCAGAACCAATAAAAGAGAGTACACTAACTACTTTTCATAATAACAAGTTCTTACAAGAATGTTATTCCCTTAATACACACAAGCTTTTAAGCACATGAAATGCAAAAGAAATACTGGACGGAGCCCATTAACCCTTGCCTAAAGTTTGCCATTCAGGATCCATAACGCGGGTCTCACGGAATTTGTTGATGAAAGCAGATGCTTTCTCATCTATCTCTAGTTCAGCCCCGTCGTCGTCGTTGTAGTGTGTCCTTGGCTTCTGCCATGTCTCCGTTTCCGACGTATCCTCGGCATGTGATCTCTTGGAGAGGAGGAACTTGAAGATTTTGAACAAAGAACATGATGAGGAAGCCTTCCTCTTTGCCATCTCTCCCTCCCCCTCTCTCTAGTTTATTCAGTTTACTTCCAATTATAGAACACTTGTCTTTGGTTTGAATGAAAGGGGAACAGAGAGCCATCCAATTTATATGGGAGGTGAAGGCACACAGATTCTAAAATATCAATTTGGATGGTTCAGATTGATTTTGAATTGACCAAGAGGCCAGGGTTAAACCCAAGGAAAATACCATGATTTGTAGCCTCTCCTTTTAATATTTTGATCAAAGTGGGCTTTGTTTTTCATGACTAACTTTTCTGGTCTTTCCTATGACTTTCCTCCTCCATTTAGGAACACTAATACTTGTGAAGCCCATCAGATAGATTATGACCCCGTGAATGTCTCTGCATTGTAAAATGAGGCCCACCCAACCACCTTTCACTCACAAGACGCACTGGAGAATGAGTCCATAGGCTCCTACTTTTGCCTAGTTCTAGAGATTGTAACCTTTATCAAAAGCCTGCAAATTAGATTTGTTTTTTTTTTTTTTTTTTTTTTTTTTTTTTATTTATGTCTGAAAAGTAAGAGGTGCTATATTATAGACAAGTATAACAACATCACAGTAGAAGTATGAAGCATGATTTAGGGCGATCTGAGCTGAGAAAGACATAGCACCCAAAAACAGGAACCAAAAAGAAAAAAAAAGAAAAGAAAAAGAACCAGAGGCTAGGTCCCAAAGAGATGGAAATAGAAAGAAAACGGACCCACAGAACGGGGCTGTAGAAAAATCAGAAATTAATCTACAACCCGAGTTAGGTTGTGGGACTTTGACAAAGGTCTGCTGTGAAACCCCAATCCGCCTAGGTAATCTCTCGAGAGAAGACCTAGTCAAGTGATTCAGTGAGCAAAGAAAGGAAATCAGCAGCATAAGGGTAGAGTGAAGGCTTTGTCAAAGTCCCGCACCGAAAATATCCAAGTCCTAGCTTTGACCTTATAAATCAAACCCGTAAATCATTTAAACTCTGAGTTAAGCAGGCGGGAGCTGGAAAGTATTCGCGGCCGTAGCCATATGTCCTTGGTAGAACTATCATTATTGTTTGCTCTTGGTAGTTTCAAATCATCGAATCAAGGAGATAAAGATCCAAAGGGGGCATCTTTGTACAGCTGCCACCCAATTCCAGGCGGTACACACTGTCAAATGCAAAGACTTCGGCATCTCAAAAGAGACTCCAATTTATATCATTCTTCTCAAGCTTTGATTCCACTGTAGAGTAACTATATAATACCTGACCTAACTTGTCCCATGTCCACATCCCTTTGGTCAAATTCGTTCAAATCACATGTATCTCAATGTATTGTATTGTATTGTATTGTATAAAATCCCACGTCAATTGAATTAATATGACTATTTGATTGATCATGTGTGAAACATATAGTAGTTGTTTTTTTTTTTTTAAACATGACCAGTTCAATAGTGTATAATACTCTGATTGAAGTAAAATCTGGACAACTTATTGTATGAGTAGGTCTGTTCATTTCTTGCATAATTCGTATGCATATTGAGTAGAAAGTCCGCGATTCTCATGTACAGTCTACAGCCCATATTTAAGGCCATCTAGCCCACCACTTAACCAATATTCCCTACACACTAAGTCAATTCCCCTCCACCCCAAAGGCCACTTGACCCTCACCTACTACAACCCTCACACTTGTGTGGGCTATATTCGTCCTCCCAAATTTTTAAGAACTCCCTTTTCCTTTTTAGGAATTTTATAGACTTTTACATATGGCCCCTACCAGATTTATCAAAACCCCACTTTTCTTTAGAAAATTAGATAATTTTTTACATATGGAAACCACCCCCAACCCCCTCTCCGAGGAAGAATTCCTTCGTCCACCTCCCTGGTGTGGGCATCCCCTTCCTACTTGTGCGAGCTCTCTTACTCCCACCCCATTAGGCCATTGGGGAACCCAAAGAATTAACGAGAAAAAACAGTTAAATTCAAGTCCCCAAAGAATTCATTCTAAAGCCATTAAGTTTTAGTTTCACAGGCCAAGAAATTGGAATGATCTAATGGGATTTATATCCTGCATACCTCTAGAGTTCATTATTGACATGGCCCCAAATAGACCCTGCAAACCAGACCATACCATCCTTATGTGGGGGATGATTTCCACCTTTTCAACTAGGTATATATATATATATATATATATATATATGTGTGTGTGTGTGTGTGTGTGTGTGTGTGTGTGTGTGTCTGTATTATATATCCTGTGCACACTTTATGATAGGGCCCCCCTAATGACTCATCCAAATGAACCACACACACGGGACCCTCCTGAGTTACATCACTATAGGCAACTGTTACCATGATAGATAATGAATGAATGGAAGATGATTATTTGGGTATTTCCTGATCAACAGGACCTGTGATTTAGACGGTTTGGATTGAGACTAGAGTAGCATTCAGGCATTTTTGTAGTGTATCAATACTTCAGTGTAAAGCCACATATAAACATCACTTTATAAGCACATCAATCCTATAAAATATTTATTGGAGATTCCACAATACCATTTCCCTTTAATCTATTTTTCAAAGGAAATTTATTGGGCTTTTTCATTTCTTTAAAAAGCTAATGTGAACAAAAATATACCCTTATTTACTTGAGTTCATGATCACTGTCTGTTGGGCTATCTTGAAATGGAGGAATATTGTTTCACTTTCATCTACTTTTCATATGATTTTTATTGAGTGCTTTTCAGTTTTTCCTTCTTTAAAAAGCTAATGTGAACAAAAATATACCTTTATTTACTTGAGTACATACATGATCAGTGTCTTTTTGGCTATCTTGAAAGGGAGGAATATGTACATGAGCAAGTATCTTTGTCATTACTATAAGCCATAGTTTATAAACCTAGTTGAGGTCCGAGTCAACTCGGCTCGATAAGTCACTAATTCAGGAGGGTGAAATGGAGGGGCGGACCCAGGAATTCTTCCTTCGGTGTGCCTTTAAAAGTGCCCCCCACCTCCCTTTTATTATAGCATGCAAGCTGTCTTCCTTTCAGACATCTTTTAGTTTTAGGCCTTATTCAAACCATAGTTGGGCCAATCCCACTTACTTGATCAGATTGGCCAAGATCTTTCTCTTTGCCCTTTGCATATTTTATTGGATATATTAACAATTTCTTATAGTAATGACTCAATTAAAAATGGGTTTCTTTTTCCTTTTTCTTTAATCAAGAAAGTTTCGGAATATTTAAGTGCCAACTAATCCTAACTCTAGTATTTTATCCATGTTTACAGGGCTGCATCACCTTAAATGAAGTAATGAGGAAGGTCATGAATCATGATGGATTGCGCGCAGGGTTGTTGAGTATATGAACACGACCTAATGTGAAAACAAGATTCGTAAGTGCGATTCCAAACTAATAAAATAAGATTTGGTGGTGATGATGACAATGAAGGATGTTTGAGAAAACCTAATCTTTATATGCACATTCATTTTGTGACTCTCAATTTGTGCTTGGGAATTTTGTGAAACTTGAGGTTTTCTTCAGCGAGTTGGAAAAATTATTAAGAGCTCGCTTGGATGATTAGGTATTTTAGACAATCAATCTCTCAAGTCCTCTCCGAATTTTGATATATATATATAAAATAAAGTAAGTTAACCTCTCTTTTATTTTCCGGTATCCTAGCTTAGGGGGGCTGGCCCCCTAGCCCTCAGGTGAGAGGAGTCACCCTTATGTTAAGTTCTAATTTACATTTCCTAAGATTCTAAAGAAAAGTTCTCATTTTAAGTAGTGTGTTTGGTAAACTTATACTAGAGGTGAATTCCTTATCATTTTTGAAAAATATAACTTTACATAGAGAAATAGCTTGCCACAATAGGATGAGTGTAAATTCAAGGATTATTCATAAATTTGAATGTGGAAGGTGGGCCTACTATACTAGAAAAATTGTGGTCCATATTTTACTTCAGTTGTAGTTGTGGATAATGGAAATTTTGCTTTGCAGCGAGTGAATTACACTTTCATTTTATCATAATACATGTACACACAAGGAATAGATTATGCATGATAAAAAGAACATAAGAAATCTCTTACTTTCTTTCACATCATTTTTATGACATCTATTGACGTTTTTAGCTTCTTACTTTTCATATATCCTTTATAATTTGAATGAGTTTTAAGGAAAAAAGATATGAAGTACATTTCAAACTTGGGTATCTCTCAAGTAAAATTATACTTTGCGATGCATTTGGATGTGCTAGATTATTTTTCATTAGCTAATACATTTAGTTGGCTAAATAGAATTTGTCTCTATCACAATATTATTAACTTCTTTATAATTCTGTTCCAAGGTACAATTAAAATCATAATTAAGGCGTTGGAGGCAACCGACAAAAATAAGGTTAAATTGTATAACCTTGGTTTTCATAAATAAAAAAAAAACATCTTTTTTTGTGATTTTTATAAAAAAATTTACGAGGCCCTAAAATACTATGGGCACGTTTTTGTACACATTCTTTCCGCGGAAAGGGAAAACTGTCACGTCATCAAATTCCATAAAAATGAAAACCTCATAAAAGGATTTCCATAGAATTTAGAAATTCTTGTTTGGTGCAAAAAAAAAAATCCCTCATTGAATTGGTGCTAATGCTGTTTGGTGCGGCTGTGGATTCCTTATAGAAAATCAAATTTTCTTATTTGGTGAAATTATTTTTTGAAGAAAAATAACATAACATGTATATTGTTTATTCAACATCAAATAATAATTTATTTAAAGCAATAAAAATTGAAAGAGTTATAGGGTTTTTAGTTGAAATGGACAAGAGTAAGGAAAAGAGGGAGAAGTTTTCCGAGGAAATCAATTTCTCATACCCTGCATAGGAAACTCATTTCCACCATTATCATGGAAAATATTGTCGACGCAGGAAAGCGTTTCCGCGGAATTATTCTACACTTAACGCCGAAAAAATGGGTTTTTTGCGGAAAATCAACCACTTTTCTGTGGAAAAAAGTGTTACACAAACATGGGCGTAATGGGCTTTTCAATTATTACCAAAGAGCACTCTTTATAAAAAGTACCATTGGGTAGGAATAAAATGTGCATAGGCAGAGAATAGGCCACCACAGCTCCATACATGGTAGGCTAGTCATACAAAAGTGTAATTTAAAACTATGGTGGAACTGAAACACAGGAAACACAAAGAAACTGAAAGTACAAGACCCTAGAAAACATGGTTCTCTTTTCTTTTCATTTTTTGGTTGGAAGAAAACATGGTTCTCTACTCGCGCAAAAAGTGTGAAGAACCCTTTTTTTTTAATTAGGTATCTTCATTTGCATAACATCATTAAAAGAAATGCTCTGTTTTTAGTGTAAGTTTATGCAATGTCCATGGAAAACAGAGGTTCCACACCTTCCACTTTTCCATGGAAAAAATTTACCTCGAACTCATTTATGCGCGCTTTCCTCCCAAAAAGTGTTCACATGAAGCCATTGAAGTTTTTCATTGCAGAAAATCATTCCCCTTTTAGTTGCCTTTTCCACAAAAATATAACTACACAACCGTGCTCTTAGACTATGAGGTTTAGAAAAAAAAAAAAAAAACCTTAAATGTCCTAACATATTCTTTCAACATTAAGGGCCCATTTGTTTGCATTAGAATACATAAGAATTAAATATATATATATATGGTGGTTAAAAATAAAGATTAAAGATGAATTATCAAAAATGAATATCAAATAACATTTTTTTTTTGGAAAATAGAATTAAAAGAAGATATTAGTTTATGCTCATTTTTTGAAATTTACATTTAGTCTTCATTTTTAACTACCTTCGGTATTCAATTCCTATGTGATTTAATGCAAATAAATAAGGTGTAAGAGAAATTATCAACACCAACAACCCACATTAATTTATCATGAACAGTTCAATGGAAAAAACCTTCCATAATAACAATAAAACCTTTGCTCCAGATCTCACTTTGACAGAAGTAAATAAATGATGAGAGGGTTGCAAATCCTAAAGCAACACTTATTTTCCATAAATTAATCATAACGTTTCTAATTGAGGGGCGGACATGTAGAATAATTTGGCCTAAGCTCTCATTTTACTTGGTCTTGTTTAACCCATTACAATCATGTAATGATCAATTAAAACTCAAACACATCCACACTATAGATTTAAGTGGCTCAAGTGGCCCCAAAAAAAGATAGGCTGGCATTGCACCTTTTTGTTATGCCTATGTCACATTGTATTATATTTTAATAATGGCATGAGCAATGCATGATTAGAAATCCATACAATATGTGGTAATAAATCCTAACTATGATCTGCTAGCCAAAAAAAAAAAAAATCCTAACTATGATCCAACCTCTCTTGTCTCTTCTGATTTGCTTCAACATGTCACTACCTAAATGTCCAAGCAAGGTTGGGCCATCTTAAAAAACAAAGAAAAAGAAGAAAAAAGGACATGTTGGGAAACATTCCTCCAAACTTCTATCAACCCAATGGCATGCCTCATGCCTGTGTCCTTGGAGTCAGGATCCCCTGAGTGGTCTGTTGCATGCTTACTATGCGTGGGATGTGTGATACTCTTCGTGGGCCCACCTTGTGATGATCTAAATCATTAAAATCGAATGCAATCTCATCTACTAGCATATCCACCAATTTTACTTGGTCCCACGGTAGAATCTAACACATTATTGATAAAATAAATAATTCATATGAATAATGAGAGAATTTCTCCTCCAAAGCATTCTCCAGTGTGAAATTGCATCTAGTGTTAATGCTAATGTGTAGCTCCTGCATTAAAGCATCGCATGCAGTTCCATTTAGGAGAATTCCCACAGAATCCAAGAGGGAAAAAATTCAGTAAGATCAATAACGTATAAGTCTGTGCTAATCATATTATCGATCAAGTGTTCAATCTTACCATAAGGATATTCTACTAGAGGGTATTGTATTTAATTTTAACAGTTCGGATCACCACTAAGTGGCCCCATGGTGAGTTCCAAACATTCCAAGGGAGCATGTAACAGACCACTAAAGGGGACCCAGACTTATGAAAAGGAAAATTTACAAAAAAATATAAAAACCTTTAACTCATTTTCAAGAAAGTACATCAAGATTTGAGTATTCCAAAAAAACTATAAAAATTTCCATATTTCTTTCCATCAAGTCCTATCCGTAAAAAAATAAAAAATAACAAGTTTTTGTCTTCTTTTTACCATCTTTCTTCTACAAAATCATACCAAAATTCACTTTTTGGGTCTCACAAATCAAATGTTAATGGTGGGATACCCTCTTCAATGGTTCCATCGCCTAGGTGAACGTCACAATTAGTCATGGGGTTCTTTTCTTTGGTTTCTCATATGGCCCAAGTTTCAACTTGATTTAGATGATCATAACTATTTAACTAAAAAAGTTTTCCAGCCTTTTGGAATCCATATAGACCCTTTTTTTTTTTAACTATCAATGCAAAAAGGTAGTTTGAAATGGGCCCTGCTAAGTCGTTTCTCTTACATGAATTATTACAAAGAAAAGTTAAAAAATATTTTTAATCTCTTTTATAGCAAGATTTGGATCGAAAGAAATGTATATAAAAAACTTTTATTAGTCTCGTGAAATATTCAAATCTTCCGGTGCTTTCTTAAAAATAAGCTAAGAAGTTTACACTATTTTGAAATTATCCCTTTCCTAAACTTCTTTCATGATTACTTTATGCTTTTTGCAACGACCGGCTTGTCAACAAAAGGACAATCTATGGTGGGAGAAAGACAGGGTATTTTTATCAGAGAATTGCAATTCTTCACATCACCTTCACAGAGGATAGGAGAGGGGATGGCGTCAAAATCAAAGACAGAGTCTCTGGATTTAGCCCTTCACACCCTGGGGTTTGAGATTGAGGAGATCTCTCCAGAGAGGGTCACAGGCCGGTTGAAGGTCACCCAAAGATGTTGTCAGGTCTGTGTAGCCCTCCTTCCCCTCTCCAACCCCAGAAAAATCTCTCATATAACATATGTATATAATGCTCTTATCATATTCATATGTTTTTGTTTCTCCAAGTGGAAGAACAGAATTGTTGGAACCTTTGAGAAAACCAAGGCCACTTGGGTGTCTTGCACCAGGGAGAGCCATGTGGGTCTGATCCCCAACACCATCCTTGTCACCATATCCAATTTCACACTTTTCAGGATGGTGTTCCCCACCCATTTAATTCTTTGAACTGTTGATTTTTTTGGAGGCCTTTGGATTTGAGATTTGTGGGGTTCCCAATCTATCTCCTATCTCCTCCTCATGAAGCCCCATGCAGGATCTTGTTTAGGAGATCATGTGGGTGGATTATCTAGCCAAAAATAAAATGGGATGGGTAATGATTAGAATTTGATTGGATTGGTGTAATTTTTGTGTACTTTTGTAATGGGATCAGCCATTCAGGGTGTTGCATGGAGGGGTATCGGCCCTTGTGGCAGAGTCATTAGCAAGCATGGGAGCCCATATGGCAAGTGGGTTCAAGAGGGTTGCTGGGGTGCACCTCAGCATCAATCATCTCAAGTCAGCCCAATTGGGAGATGATGTTGAAGCAGAAGCCCAACCGATCAAAGTTGGCAGAACAATACAGGTCTGCATTTAACTTACGCCCCTATTTTTTATGTTTCTTTGGTGTTTGAGAAGCTAATTTTTTACCTTATGCTCCTATTTTTAATGTTTGGAACATGGTTTAATAAATGTCACTGATTGATTGTTTGAACGAAGACTATTTTTAACTTATGCTCCTATTTTTAATGTTTGGAACATGGTTTAATGAATGTCACTGATTGATTGTTTGAACGAAGACAATTTTCAGAACTATCCATTGATTCTATATTTATTGTCCACTTTCATTGCATTTAATTAGACAACTAGTGACATCTAATAAGTTTATTTATGATAAATAGCTAATCTTATTAAAAGTCTTCTATATTGTTAGCCCAATGGTCCCGTTAGCCTAGTGGTCAAGACCACAGTTCCTCTCTCTTCCGGAGCTAGAGGTCCTTGTATCGATTCCCCGGTTCCCTCCTCTTCAGGAACCGAATGTTGAATCCACTAGTGCTTACCACCTACGGGTCACAAGAGTTTTACTTGGCTTGTCTCTAGGTCCGGAGGGATTAGTCCAACCCAAATAGCTGGGAACCCCTCCGTTAGCGCAAAAAAAAAAAAGTCCCAATATGCATGCCACATGTACTGTATTAAGAAAAGTTTCTTTATGCTAGGTTTTACCCTAGCATGAGACGTTCAAGGGTTTGTTTGGTGTAAATGTGAGAGGCTTTTTATTAAGGGATGGAGTTGGGTTTACATGTGGTTCAGAGAGACAAAGTGAAGATGTGTTTCAATGATTTTTAAGATCACTCATATAATCATATGGATCCACGAGCTGAGGAGAGGTAGGCAACTTCCATTGCTCTCACAAGTGGTTCCCCTCCTCCCAAGGTAACAAAGGCTCAGCCAAACAAGCTGCATTAGACATTTGTGTCATGACATGTTCAAAAACAGCCATGGACTCCACATCTTGCTGAGAGGGAGAGAGTGCACTTCCCCCCAGAAAAAAGTGACAAGTCCAAACCTTTCCCTTTGGACTTCAAAATCTCAAGATATGGGTTTTTGTAAAGAAATTCTGCAAAATCTATATGCAACAAATATCAAATTAGCACTTCTTCAAAAGAGAAAAGAAAAAAAAAAAGAGCTTTATTATTATTATTTTCTTTTTTTAGAAATATTTATATACAAATGTACCTTAAAGGTTTCTTCCATGACCAATACCTGTGTTTGTAGGTTTTGTCAAAAACTTAGAATGTATTTGTAACTCCATTTTGACCTTCTTATTTTCTATATGTTAATTTATTAACATCTGAGATATATTAGAAGCAGTTAAAAATGAAGATTCATATTCTTTTTATTCAAAAATGTTAAAAAATCGTAGTAGAAAAAGGTGCTAAAACAAAATCAAGATATTAGTTCAAGACCAATCTATCAACCAGTACATAAAGGTTTTGGCTTTGGTTGATACAGTGTCTGAAATCATATTATAAAACCATATAATGAATCCAGGTCCAAGACATGATGCTTGGCACTTTGCTTTTTGTTGAATAAGGTTTTACAACCTACAGGAGAACCAGCTCTTGGAATAACATTAGCACCTCCTTATCTTGATGAACATTGAAATTAATGCAATAAGAAACAGTAGATCATCCAATGTCTATTGCTCACTATATGGATGTGCATCTTACTAACCCAAAGATGGTTTCCTGAAAAGTTGTGGGAGGTGAAACTTTGGAAAATCGAACCATCAGCCTCAGAGAAGAGAGTTTTGATCGCCTCATCTAGGGTTACACTTATGTCGAACTTGCGTGTGCCAGAGAATGCAAAGGATGCTGGAGAGAGTCTCAAAAAACTTGCCAAGTTATGAGTTACATCACACCTCATGAATGGATTTGTCCAACAATAATGTAATGAATGATTGTAACTATCATAAAGCTTGTACAATGCACGGGTTAAATCTCATGCAAATTGAATAATAAATTCCAATATAAATCAAAATTAAGTGGTAATTAATAGATAAATACATAATTTGATTGAATGATAAATCCATTTATGTAATCATCAGAATATAAATTCATAATATTTTAAAAAGAAATCCATACATGGCCCTCCAGCTGATAGGCATTCAACTAGGTGAGCCCCACTAGACATGACCCAGGTCCAGTATCAAACTAGTCATTAAAAGAAAGAAAGCTGTTGAATATATAATAAGGGGAGTAAATTAGCCAGGCTGAATCCAACTGAAGCTTAGACATGAGCAGACAGGGGAATCCAGCAACCCAGAAATTCGGCGAGCTGGAGCAACCACCAAGCTGAAGATTTGGAAGGGTGGCAGTGACTTTGTGCAGCAAAATCCCAGATACAAAAGGAAATGCTTGTTTGTTTAGCTAAGTCCATGATCAAATTTTCTAATGTATGAGGTGAGAAACACACTTCCTGAGCATTTACACATTCAAACTACTAGATGATTGATGATAAAGTAGAACAAGTATTTCTAAGGCTTAACAACTGGTGGAATTGTTCCTTTGGTTGGAGCCTCGGTCCCCACTGCAACAGTAGAAATGAGGCAGCTTAACTCGACCGCAACTTCTGCAATATGAGATTGTAGTTAGCAAACCCAATGATCGCTCAGAGTAGAATTTGTTGTAAGCTTTCAAGCATACTCCAAGCAGATTGTAGTTAGCAAAACCCATGATCACTCACATAAAATATTACAATTTGTTGTGAGAGCTTTCAAATGTACTCCAGGCAGAACAGAGATTTGCATGCCAAATAACATATTAAACGGACATTTTGTTGGTAAACTAGATTAAGGCATGTCAATATTAAACATATACTACCAAAATCCAAATAAATAAACAGAGAGAGATGCACACCCTGGTAGCACGCACGCACACATCAACACACCATGACAGACACAGAGAGCATGGGAGAATCCTGCCTTCTCAAGAATCCCCACCGTAAAAGTTCCCTGCCCCAAAGCTCATGGTGGTTTGATCAGCAGGTGTGCTATTAGCTGTTGTATCAAACATTTTGTTGAATGCTTAGCTGTTGGATATTTCTTTTTGATTATCCATCTCTTTCATATTTTTAGGGCCGACATGTAACCAGCCTAATTTTTGGTCGAAGGGAAATTCAAGCAGAATCCTTCTTCCTTTTTTTGAATGGTGACTTTCATTAAAAGCAGAATCCTACTAAGAAATTGAAGAAACAAATAGAGAAGATTCAAAAATGGTCATCAAATAATCTTCTTTTTAATGAAAAAGGAGAGATGAAAAATGAATCTTCAACCAATCACCCCAGTATATAAAATCCTAGGAATGCCAGGATCCCATCCATATATCCACTATATATCCCTCACCCTTCACCTCTTTAATAATCCTTTGTTGTAAACAAATGGCCCTTGAGAAAAAAATGATTACATGGACTCCCATCATTGATCTAACATTCCAATTTTTTTTATTTATAATCCACATGTTTCGAACTTGTTAATAAATTTTTAGTGTGGCTATTTTCAGGTGCATGTGTGTGTGTGAGCACCTAATGGTTTCAGTCCTACATCAATTGACATACTAACATTAAAACTTCATAGATTACAAAAGCAAAGTGCTTACTTGCAGCGTATAATCACTGGAATAGGCTTCAAAGCCTTGGACCATTTCTTAAGCCTTTCTTATAGGGTGAAACCCAATTGAAAATTCTCATCTATCATTGCCACATCTTCAAATACACTCAAAACTGCATCCTTGATAATAATATGCTATAGGCATGAAACATTAGTAGTTGAAGTTCTTTATCAGCAACTAGGTTTTGTACATGGAAGCATGCAAAAGAACCAAATTCAGTGCCCATGCAGTAGGTGATACCTTAGCACCCAATAGCCCAAAATGCACCAGTTGGAGAACCTTAACTGATCATCTGGGGGGCTTTATAAGCAGCATGAATGGATAGTTATGGAAAAGTTTAGTTGACCATCCATTTCTAGGTGATGGGTTAGGTTTGATCAGTAAAACTTGGTTATAGCCCATACACTAAGTTAAAAGGACGAACCATTCGAATCCTTGCATATAAGAAGCATAGAGAATTGTTTAACTAAAACTTGTGTAGAACACTGAAGAAAGAAACAATAAAAGAATCCCAACAACAACAATAACTAAACCCTTCATTTTTTTTTTCTTTTTTTCTTTTTTTTTTCTTTTTTTTTTTGTTATTGAAATGATAACTAAAAATTTTATGCAAGCTAAGGAAAAAAATTACAGAGATTATCAAGGCCAACAGGTGCCATTCACTTTTCACAATATATAAATAATATCAAAGTTTATCAAAGAAAAACAACCCCACCCCAACTTCTCCAGTGCCTCCAAATATCAGAAACCAATACACCATGGAACTCCTACATAAAAGTTTCTCATAAATCACGGGGCCACCAATGTTACCTTGATGCTTGTATGAACCCCTATCTGTATCAGACCAATGCGACACTTGTATTAGTACCTAATACTGCGCCAATACTTTTAGGGAATAAGTTTAATATATCCTACTTGTAAAGTCCTTTATTTCATATAGTTCTTTTAATACTTTTTTTTTCTTTTAGAAATGATAGTTCTTTTAATATTTTTACTTCTCGCCGTAAAAAAATGGTAGAAAGGAACAAAAAGAATCATAATTTCATTGATTCAAAAGTGATCTATTTAGAAAAGAATTGAGACACCTGTATCATGTCCTAAATTTTCAAAAGTGAGAAGTCATATTCCCGATCCCTATATTAGTATCCGTATCCGTATCCATATCCGCATCTTGGAATCATAGTTGGCCACAAGCCTCTCCCAACCCGTTCCATATTATCCACTTTGTTCCAGAACATGCAATTATCCTTTCCTACCAAATCACCCACATAATTACAATAAGATAGCAGCTCTATAATATAGACCCACTCCAATTTCTCAATCAAAAACTCCAACTCCCTAATAGGGATATAACTGTTCTTGCACCACCCAGTTGACACCAAAAACCCTTAACATCCCCAAACTAAGCCTACAAAAAGACAATGGAACAGCAAATGATTAACAGCCTTTGCTCCATTAAGCACATTATACAAGCTCCCATGAAAAAACCATTTTGAAACCTTTTTTTCTTCTTAATCATCTATTGTCAAAATCCTATCAAGAGACGTTGTCCACATTTTTAGGGCCCGGTTTGTTAGCATTAGAATACATAGGAAGATTAAAGGTGATTTTCCAACGATAAGCATAGATGTCATTTGATGATCATTTTTGAAAACTCACTTTTGATCTTCATTTTTAACCACTCTATATATTCAATTCCTATGTATTTTAGTGAAAACAAACCGGGCATAATAAGACTTAAAGGAGGAGCAAGGACTTTCCACAAATGCACAAACCCATAAGATCTCAAACCCAAATCTCTAAAACACCCATAGTAATATAATTATGATAAAAATAAAAATAAAAAATTTGAATGGTAAATAGTAATATAATTATCAAGACCCAAATCCATATTATGTCCCATAACAACATGAAAACCCAAGTTTCATCAGAGGATAAGATGAGATGAAATGAAAATGTGGAAAGCTAATATCACCTTCTTCTTGGGAACGGCCATAAGCTCCATTGAAGCACCAGAAGGTGGAAGGTGGGGGTTTGCAGTTTTGGGGGCGTTTTCGAATTTCGGTAAAACCAAAGCAGCTGCTGGGGTGTAAATGTAATTCCATCTCTTATTGGGTGCTGCTATTGGCACATAGAAAATCTCCCTTCCCACACACATTTCAAAAATAAAATAAAAAAACCCTTTGAAGTTACATTTTTACCCACCCTCCTCCTTTCTCTCCCCCCACCATCCCTCCAACTCCGGCCTTGCCCTGCACCGGCGTCGAAGATCACTCCAGATCCGTCTCACCTTCATCTTCCATCTCGCAACCAAGACGCAGATCGATCCTAGGCTCCCATCGCAGATCCGGACTCCACGCCACCAGCACTCCTTGCGTTGCCTCCTCCGCCTCTCCATCTTCCTTGCAGTGCCGGCACCTCCCTCTCCATCTCCCTCGCAGCCGGACTCCAGAACCAGGTACGCACCTCCTCTCCTCGCACCCACTGCATCTGCATCACCTCCCCTCTTTCTTCTTCTTATTTCTCTCCTTCTCTCCTTGGCCTTCTTCTCCCTCACCTGCACGCAGCACCACTGCACTTTCTTCTTCCTCCACCGCACACCACCCCTTCCTCTCCTTTCTTTCGCATCTTTCCTCCTCTCTCCCTTTCTTCTTACTCGCCCTTTCTTCTTCCCTCACCTGCACCTACACCCACCACTGCGCACTGCACCAGCGCATACTCTGCAGCCAGTTGTCGCCATCGATCCAGGCCGGAGGCGGAGATGGGGAGGGAGAGAAAGGGAGAAGGGAGAAAACAATGGGAGAGGGAGAGGGAGAGGGAGAGGGAGGGGGAGGGAATGGAGGGGAGGAGGGATTCACTGTTGTCCCGAGCCGAAGCCTGTGCCGCCGCCGGTGCAGGGCTGCGCCAGAGATGGAAGGAAGGTGGGGGAAGAGAAGGAGGAGGGTGGGCAAAAATGTAACTTCAAATGGGTTTTTTTTTTTTTTTTTAAATGTGTGTGTGGGAAGGGAGATTTTCTGTGTTCCAATAGCAGCACCCCTTGTGAATCATACAACCCATCAAGTTTATTACTTTATGCGCCATTTTTTTCCTCTTTTGCAGCCGTTGTAACTTGTAACTTCGTAACTGAACACCTAACAACATCTGCTCTGCTCCTCTGAGTGCTCCCTCTCCTTTTACACATGGGATTAGGGCTGCAAAGGGATTAAGGTCGCAAACGGGACGGTTTGGGATCCGATTTTGAATTGGAACCTCTTTTGTTGGCCCAATTTTTAATAAGAAAACTCAGATTCGGTTCTGGAATCGGATCCACCTAGAGGACTCGAATCTAGTTCCAAAGTCGTTTCTATTTTCTCTTTATTTTATTTTTTTTCTTAAAATAAGCATATCATTCAACTTATAATAGTACATCAAGTGTAAAACATCCAGTATTATACATAAGAATGCCCCAAAAGAATTAGTTTTAAAATACAAATTGCAATATCAAAGACTCATATGCCAGGTCCATGGTCCACAGGTCGAAACCTATATGGACCCGGAATCAGATCCGTTTATGAATCAAAACCCAAAATAGGCTCTATGCCCGATTTTTTGAGGGTCGGAACTTTCAGGTAACCAAGTAATCGAATACTCGTTTGCAACCCCACATGGGATACATGGGACTCTGTTATTTTCATGGGCCCTTAATAGGGTCCGGGTATGGGATGTTAGGTTGGACCTGGACTCCATCTATGTTAATGATCCAAAGCCCTTGGAAAGATCTGTCCCTAGCGTTAGAGAGCCATGGGGCTCTTGGCCTCTTCTTAAGGCTAAATAATTAAGACTAGCTTGACGATTTGTGCTTGGTCACGAACTCTGCACCTCATGAAGCGGAGGGGTCTTGTATTTGATTCCAACCTTTGTTGGCCACCTTCTATAGTTTTACCTGATTCATGTGGATAAGAGGGTTTGCATGTGCCCTTAGCGATTAGTTCTCCACCGTCCAAAATCGAGTGCCCCTCGTCCTTAAGACCAAGGGTTCCTAGACTGGACTAGACAAGACATACCCTGGATTATCGAAAGAAAAAAATTACAAGCCCATTTATCAATAAATAGAATATAAGGAAATCAAGAATAAGTGACAATTCATAGGGATCAAAATTTTAAAAATAAAATTAAAATTTTAAGGTAAAATTAAAATATAAGATTCTCTTTAAATTTTATGCAAGTTAAGGAATTGATATAAATCTAAGATGAAAGTTGCCAAAATTAAAAGAATATGTATATTTATAAATTTATGAACAGACACCAACAATCAGAAAGTAAGGGGGGAATGGGTGGATGACAGTTCATATAATAGGTCTCATATATATATATATATATATATATATAGAGATAGTGGAACTGGAAACATTGGATCTAGTGGGTCACATGAAAAATAGGCACTGGTGGCGGTGAGTGAGTCGCATGTGGATGCACAAACGCAAGGCTTGGTGCATAGGTTGGTTATTGTGGATCCCCTCCCATGTGGCTTATAAGGTCTGCATGATCTTCATCCATTGGGTTTCACATAAAAACTTATATGGGTGGATGAGCCTAAAACAATTCATAGGATGAATCTCACTTGTATATAGGGCCCTGTTTGGCATTGTTTTAGTATTGTTCCTGGTTTTGTACTGAGACCAGGTTGTCCCAAAACTGATATGTTGTAAACTTGTTTGGCAACGTGCTATTAAATTGTTCCATTGAGAATATACTGTGCGGAACTTTTTTGAAACAACACAACAATTCTTTCTAATAAATGAAATCAAAACTTCATATTTGTCAACAATGTTGAATTTAAATCAAATATAAATATTCATGAATTCATCTTAAACATTAAAAAATAGTAGGGCCCACACTTACAAGACTATAGCGTAAACCATCTTATTTAGGAATTAGAATATGGGCCCACCTGTATAAATTACTATTTATATAAGAATCATTGTTTATGGGAACCACCTTTAGACTTACAACGTTTTACCCACCTTTAATAACTAGAATATGGGGCCCACCTTGATAGGATTTACAATGCGGACAACCTTTATAGGATTTACAAGGTAGACCCACAAATTATTATTGGGAACATGTGACACACATTTAGGAATTGCCACATTTTGTGATTGTGAACATGGGTCCCACCTTTAGGAATTATATTACCTAAGGGTCATTTTAGACTAATACAAACATATGATGTAGAACCCACCCACCATTTGACAAATCTTGAAGATTTTATGAGGTCATTTTTTTTTTTCAAAGCAATTGCAAGTTAATTTACACAATTCATCTCTATTCTTTTTATCTAAAACGCCTCACTAAATTAAGTAGCCCCTTAGCTAATAAATCTAGAACTCAAAATATTAATATGTAAATAAGCTCAAAAATATAAAATAAGGGCTTAATCTTTCAATTTTCACACTCTAAAATATTTAATTGCAGTTAGTAGTGAATAATGGACAAGGGAATCACATTCTGAATACCATTACTCAATCCCTGTTGGTTGCTATGGTATTCTAGTTTCATTTCATGCAACATTGATTTTGATATCACATATTATGCTAGACACTAAAGTTACATTGTCATATATTTCATCATGTCCCAACTATATATGCACTGCCATGTGGGTAATATCTGTGAACTCATGAGCAAGCACAAGTGAGAAGAGATGGTTCGGTTTGTGGACAATGGTTGTGTGGGTGTGTGGTGATGATCTGAAGTAGAGTTTTGTGGTATGGATCTGAAATGGGGTGCAGTTTTCTTTTTTATTTTTTTTTTCCAAATATAAACACAGAGCAATATATGGTTTTGTGAGCATGTCCCTGGTTGGACGACAGGGATGGTTTAAATACTAATAATAGAACAATTACCAAACAATCGAATGATTAAAAAAAAAAAAAACAGTAGAGAAATCATTAAATAAATTACTCAACCATCAAAGATATAAAGAAACATCCAATATGACTCAAATCATAGAAGATTAAAATGAAAAATACAAACATGGGGTTTGTATGGTTTGGGCAAGAGATAGGAGGGAGGGTTGTGCAATCCATTAAGGGGTGGGAGAGTGAGAAGACAAAGAAAAAGATGAGGAGAAAAAAAAGATAGGAAAAAAAGGAAGAAAGGGAATATGAGCAATAAAAAAAAAAAAACAGAGACATGGATAATATGCAGTGATTGGGTGGGGAGAGAAGATAGGAAATAAGATGGGGGAAAAGAAAGAAAAGAAAAGAATAGACAAAGGAGGAGGAAGAGGTGGTAGGTGTACGAGATAAATAGATATAAAGAGGAGGGGGTAAGGGGGAGAGAGAGGGATTTGGTGTGGTGGCTGTGTGGGAATAGGAAAGAAGAGAGAAGTAAAGGAAAACAAAAGAAAGAGGAGGAACTGGGTCGTCGAATATGATGGCAGTGAGAGAGGAAGAGGGATTGAGAGAAGGAGAAAGATGGAGAGTTGCAGAGAGTATGAAGGAGAAAGAAAGGACAGAGCAAAAAAACTTATCAGAGGGGTTTTCAGGCTTGGAAATGAAGACGAAACGAGCGAATGAGAGAGGAGACGGAAGTCTCTTATATCGACTCGAACACGCGGGAAATCCTTGAAGATCGATTCGTTCCAGCGGGACTCTTTCCAAAGCAAACAAAGGAAAATTTTTCGTTTTCGCGTTCTTAATCCCGCCAGCCTGATTTTAGGAATGTGCCAGCCAAAATATCCCCGAGGAACAGCATGTTAACAGCCCTTGGATCCAAGACCAGTCTTGGATCCAAGGGCTGTTAGGGGGGACCGGGCCACAGTTCGGTCCCCCAGTTTGTCCATATGGACTTTTTCTAGAGTAATGCTACTTGGACAAACTTTTTGGCCAGAATTTTGGCCAACCCATATGGTTTCCATTGAATATCACTATGATATTCAATGGAAACCATATGGGTTGGCCAAAATTCTGGCCAAAAAGTTTGTCCAAGTAGACTTTTTGTTTTCTATAGGTACCAAACGTGTTTGCTCGAGTTTATCCAGTGGGAACAAAAAACCACCTCGTTGGCACGACGCCAAGCAGGGCCTAGGTGTCTAGTGGGATGTATTGATAGGCACATGGATTGGCGGTCACATGGATATTTTGTTGGGAGTAAGTTAAACTACTTGTGGCTTTTTTTTTTTTTTAAGTAAGTTTGGCAACTCTAAAACTCTACTAATAGAGTCAAGTGAAGTATAGTTGATTTTGAAGAAAGAATAAAATATAAGTGGGTTGTGATGTATTTTTTTTTTAATTGTTTGTTATGAAATCTTTTTGACTTTTTGTATGGAAAATTAGAATTTTTTTTGTAGTTTAGTGGATAAAGGTAGTTGCTTTTTCAGTGTCTTTGAAATAGTTGGAAAGAATATTGAATTAAAGTTCTTTTGATGTGACATCTTATATGAAAACACTTTTACTATGTTAATAAAGAGATGAATTTTGATAAGCGCTCTCCACATAAAATAAGATCACGCAAAATTGTGCTATGGGGCCCACCTGGGGCCATCCAATCATGAAAATGGAAAAATCTGAATGTGAGGTCTATTTTACGAAAATATCAACCCCATCAGATCATCCTAATCACCACCACGCCAACAAAAAAAAAAGTTCCTTTTTTCTTTAGTCCCCAAGTTTAATGGGTTACAAGAGAATCATTTCTTCTGCTACAATCCAACTTAGAGCAAGTAGTCAAAAGGTTGGATGATAAGAGTTGATATCTTGGGCGAGTTCGATCAGTAGACGATTCTCATTGGAATAAAACAATATGAGTCTAGCCAAGTGGGCTCGGTGTTGGGCTCATGTTTAAGTTTGGCTTGTGTCCTACTGTAATGAAGCCGACCTTGAGTTGGCTTGATTAGCACATGAAGCAAGCTCGAGCTTAACAGGAGTAACTTGTTCTTGTACAAGCAAGGCTACTTAATTAAGCTTGACTCAATTTTCTTATTTGTAAAAAGTTGTTTGTTGCCTTCTGAGTAATAATTATTATAGAAAACACCCTCACCATGGTCAAGCTTTTTATTGATTAAATTTGACCAAAATTTGGAGTCTTCTTTTTTGTAAAAAGACTATTGACATGTAGTAGATGTATTGATAATGGCGTATCATTTTAAAGCTTATCCGTGCTGGGAGATAATACTAATACCATATATTTTGTGAGTCCAGTCCCGTCCTAACTATTATATGGGAACAAGGTAAGAACTCCATTATCATGGGGGCTACATAGAGATAATCCGAACCGGTTAAGATAAATCTCACCCCCCCCACTGATATACCCTCGAGTTATAATTCAAAATGAGGAGGTCCAACTTCGCATTACAATTCAAAATGAGGTCTATCAGTCCGATCCGATTGAACGCCATAATAGAAAAGTAACCGGCAAGAACACTAATTCATTCATTCCCCTCTATAGTTTCTTTTTCCCTTTTTTTTTTTTTTTTTTTTTTTTGTACCTCAACAACCACAACAATTTTTCTGGATATTATTGTGAAAATACTTGGACTCATGAAATGTTTCTTACTTTTCTTGCACCCAAAACAGTTGAATACAAGTCTCAACGTGAGAAGTAGGGCTGTTATTTACCTCGAGATAAAATCCAATATGTACAAGAGTAATCCTATATTTACAGGAGTAATCTACAAATCACAACTGACCACTTCTTATCCTATCAAGTTAGGAAGGAGGTTCTAAAATTAACTGCGCGCAGATTACTGTCAGCAATGAGGAGAAAGCAGCACACGATAAATTCAAAATTGTTTAAAACATGTAAATCTGGTGCCAAATCCAAAATTATGAGTCACACACTTTACAGTGAGCACAGGCATGGAGCTCGTGTTAGGTTGGACGCACATATGTTAACATCCATCCAACCCAGTTAAATGTGGAGGTTGTAGTACAGGGCTATGGCAAAAACTGCATGTGAGAATTGGGCTTTCCTGACACAACCAATACCCATGTACTGCAATAATCAAGCAGCCATGCATATTACAGAAAATCCAATCTCCACAAAAAGGATAAAAGTAGGTTGAAAATGTTGTCACTGTGTCTGTAATGAACTGGCTGCAGGAAAACCCCACTACATTTCTTCCTACAGAGGATCACTTGGCAAATATATTTACTAAAGCTCACAGATGCTCACGGTCTGATTTAATGTCCATTTTCTTGGCACCTTTCTGAGCAACTTGAATGATCCTAATTAGTAATAGAATTTCAATCCAGTAAATCCTAGGAGACTGGTAACTTAAAGTTGGTAAATCCAAGTCAAGATGCACTCTTTTTCAATGTTATACCTATAAAGGCTTCTGCCGTCCTTAAGGGCGCATGATCTTCTTTTTCAATGTTGCACCTAGAAGGCTTCTGCCATCCTTGGTTATGGAAGGGAAAATAATCCATTGGCAATGGAAGACGAATACAAAGTTGATGTTGGAAAAAACAAACACAGAAATCGATCAAACCAATTAAAAACACACAAGATTACGTGATTTACACAATGAGGGCTATCTTCTTTGCTAAGAAAAGCAAAGGATTGCAAAGACTCGCTCTCTCACCATCTCAACAATGATTTCTCTCAAAGCAGGAACACTTTAGTCAAACTCCTACATCATCAAACCCTAGACCTAAAAAATAACAATTTATATATTCAGCCTGATTACAATGAAATGCCTAAAATACCCTTATGACAAAGAAACCCTAGGTCAACTTAGCTCAATTGATTTGGCCTAGAGAATCGCACCACGTTTAGGGGGGTGGGTGCTCTTCATCAATGGCAAGGATCAAACTAGATGCAAGACATCTCTACACAACATTCTCCACCTTGGCTTGAATTCTTTTGGCCGCCATGGAAAGAAACTGCTTGATGCCTTGAACACTGCACCTTGTAAGGTGCCTTCACACTCCACTAGAGGAGTGTGGCTTTCCATATGTAACTCATCCAACATTCACCAAGTCCAAGCAATTGTCACTAGCTTGGTCATCATATCTGCTGGATTGTCATCAGTGTGGATCTTCTCTAACATTATCACCCTTTCAGCTACTGCTTCCCTAATGAAGTGGTAACGAACATCAATATGCTTGGTCCTTGAATGGTAAACTTGATTCTTTGCTAAGTGTATGGCACTCTTGACTGTCAAGTATATGATCATCTCTTCTTGTCTTAGCCCCAGCTTACCAATAAGACCTCTCAACCATATTACTTCTTTAACTGCCTCTGAAGCCACCATGTATTTTGCCTCAATAGTAGACAATGTTGTAGTATCCTGTAACATTGACTTCCAATTTCCAACTAATTGGTCCACCTCCCAAAGTAAACAAATACCCTGTAGTAGACCTTCTCGTATCCAGATCACCAACAAAGTTTGCATTACCCTTCAAGTAGCTTACTTTACCACTTGTTAGTGCACACTAACTGCCTGTGAGATGTCAAGTCTAGTTTCATCTAGCATACGGAAATTGAGACATGTATGCCTTGTCTTCATTTGTGGCTGGACACATCTGTGAAGATGATCTGAAATGGGTGGCTAATGGTGTACTCACTGGTTTCACATCTTGCATGCCAAACCTTTCAATCACCTTTTTCAAATCTTTACCGTGTTAGACCTAACTTTCCCAACTTCCTGTCCCTCTGAACCCCGATGCCTAAAATCACCTTTGCAGGTCCTAGGTCTTTCATATCAAATTCACTACCGAGTTATCTCTTCAAAACATCAATTTCAAACATACTCTTTGCAGCTATCAACATATCATCCGCACAATGTTCCAAGAAAAGAAATCAGTTATTTTCTAGTACCTTGAAGTAAACGCATGAGTTGTACTCACTCTTGATGTAACCCACCTTCAACATGAAGGTGTCAAATCATTTGTATCACTGTCGTGGAGCCTGCTTTACCATATAGGGACCTTTTCAACATGCAAACATAATCTTCTTTGCCTTTTTCTTGAAATTCCTCTGTTTGTTGCATGTAGATCTCTTCCTCTAGCTCTCTCCACATAGAAAAGTTGTAGCCACATCAAGCTGCTCTAACTCTAGGTCTTGCACAGCTACCATTGATAACAGAGAACGAATAGAAGTATGCTTGACCACTGGGGAGAAAATTTTATCCAAATCTATACCTTCCCACTGTGCAAATCCCTTAGCCACCAATCTGGCCTTGAATTTGACTTCCTTGTTTTATGAAGACTCTTTCTTCCTGAAAATCCACTTGCAGCCAATTGCCTTCTTCCCCTCGGGTAACTAACTTCACCAAATCCCAAGTTTGGTTTCGTCGCAGAGAATTCATCTTACTGTTCATAGCTTCCATCGAATTGTTTTGATTTTCAGCTAAGGTTGCTTCTTGGTAACACGATCGTTCGTCATTCTCAGTAATGAGTGCAAAAGCCACCAAGTCTTCATCTTCATCTCTAAATCTCTTTGGCTTCTTTCTTGTCCGTTGTGACCTTCTCAATTGAGGTGCGTCAATCGCTGTCTCCGATAGTAAAGATTCTTCCATTTTAACTTCACCCTGTGGAGTATTCGAGGTGGCTAGGCTCCACCTCAATTGAATCTGCCCAACTATCCGAAACATCCTTTTGATGCTTCTCTTCTTTTAACATAGCCGCTTCATCAAACACTGACTACGCCATAGCTAACTTCAACTTTTCTCACTATAGGATCCCAAACACGAAACCCCTTTTTTACACCTTTTGTATGCGCAAGAAATATGCACTTCTTAAATTTAGCCATTTAGGGTCAAGCTTGCTTCGCTCATCACCTGGAATATGTACAAATGCAAGACATCCAAATATTCTAAGATTTGAATAACCAACAAGCTTGCCGACCATACCTCTTCGGGTGTCCTGAACTCAATTGCAGATGATGATGATCTCTTAATCAGGTATGCAACTGTGTTCATTACCTCTCTGCCCAGAAATCTCTCTCCAAACCTGCATGTAACCTCATGGCTCATACTCCTAGCCCATTCTGTTAGTGTCCTATTCATATGCTCTACAATCCCATTCTACTATGGCGTCTTTCTCAACGCGAAGTTTTGGGCAATGCCTTCATCCTTTGCAGACTTTGATGCCGCTTTGGCTGGTCCCCAAACATCTGAATGGACATACTCTAGTATTCCATTACTTCAATATAAAGAAGTCTTGAACTTAACTCTGCATTGCTTCCCAAATACACAATGCTCACAAAACTGCAGTATAAAAGTCTTGATCATTTCAGTAGCTTTCTACAGTGAAGTTCCATCAAACCGCACTCACTCATATGGCCCAATCACATGTACCATAATTTGGTGTCATCAGTTTTACTATCATCTGATGAACCAACTGCAACTCCACATGTCAGTGTCCCCAATCATCCTGTAGAGGTTTCCTAGTCTCTGACCTTTCATAACCACCATGGCCCATCTGACAACCTTTAATACTCCACTTGAAACGAGTATCTACACCCAGAAGCATCCAATGCACCAAAAAGAAATTGAATTCTTCTTCAAATCAGGTGCATGAATAACTTCTGTCAGGGGATGAACCATGCCATCAATCATCTTAAATTTAATGTTTTCTTTTCTTTTTCTTCAATAAAATGTTTATATTTTCTTCACAAAAATAGTGTTAGAGGTGGAGATTCAACGAGGAAAACAATGCACTCTATAAGGGAGGTTGTAATTCGCAAATATGGGTTGGGGAAGAGTGTAAGGATCATTGTAGAGTTCCTTGAGCTAAAATTTCTAGGATGTAGAGCTTCATACCATCTATCGAGGTTCAAATCTAATAGAGTATTACAGTGCGAAGTCTTTAAGGTGATGTTTGCATAATCTACCGAGAAAGTAATGTAAAGTAAACCTCAAATTTGGTTTCTAGAACATGTATGGTAAGTCTTTGACCTTCCTCTGGAGGTGCATTTTTCGCTCCTTGTGGAGTTGTCACTCATAAGTATACCTTAATCAATCAGTGTTATGAGGATGGTTCAAATTAGCACGCAGTGGCCGCATTATCGGTCGTAGTGGTTAAGGCCAGGTCGTAGCGGGTGAGGTCACTACATAGCGTTTTGGCCACTGACCGCTACGCCCACCGCAACCGCTATTTTTATCCTTAGTTATGAGTAATTAGAGAGTAAAGTGGTATGGGCTATAAATTATAGGATGATTTTAAAAAGCCAGAGGAAAAGGAGTATGTTTAGTTATTGGATTTCTTTCAAATGGTATCATTTGGATGAATTCCCAAGATCTCAGGTTTGGAAATAGCGCCCTTCAAGAAAGTCCTCACCCAAGTAAGGCTCCTATTCCGACTCCCACACTCTGTCTTCCGCTGTTTGGCGAGGAATTGCTCATCCTAAGGCATTTCAGTTGGTTGACTATTTGCAATCGAGGTGTTTGCCATATATAATTTCAGGTGGAAATATTTTTCTTCTTCTTGGTTTGAATGTCAATCATTTATGCCTCCCTAGGTCTTTATCAAAAGTGGCAACTAGCTGGGCGGAGTAGACATTTCCAGAAGAAAGGGCAACTCTTGTGGAGATTATACTTGGTTTCAATTCTTTGGCCTTTACAAAAGGAGAGAATGACAATTTTTAATCATGAGGAATCCTCTCCAAAAGGTTAGATTAATTCTGTCAAATTCTTGTTAGTTTTATCCAAGAGGGTTCAAGACTTTCAAGATGAATGATTTTGTTACTTGGAAGCTTGAGAGTGGTGGAAAGGCCACAAAGAAGAGTTCCGAAGTGTCGTCTCCTGTCTCCACCGTAGTTTGATGTTCTCACGTTCAATATTGATGGTACCACAAGAAGGAAGCCTGGTAAAGCCGGCTTAGGGTATTTTGAGAGAGGCAAATTCAGATACTCTATTTGAATTCTCCAGCTCAATGGTCTAATAAAGCGGAAGTGCGGGCCATCAGGGAAGCACTGAGATGTGCTTATAATGGCCTTCATTAGAGGCAATTGAGGATATCCATGGAGGCCCAGATTTCTTTTCAAAGAGATTTTATGGTTCGCAAGAGATGAGGAAAGTTGTTCTTTTGGCTCATGCCGAGGTTAGCTTAATGGAGAGGCTGTCAAATTAGGTAAAGAGTAGATAGAAATTCAGGACTTTTTTATGTCTTTCTAGCCTGCTTCTTCATTATATTAATTTCTGTTTTATGACACTAATCCTTGGGTCCTATATTTTTCTTCTTGTTTTTGTTCCTTGCTTCATGGTATATTCTCTTATAATGTATGTTTTTCTGCTTTCTTTCCTATTTGTTCAGGCTTTTTCGTTGTTTTAAATAAAATATGGCTGATGATGGGTAAGAAAATCAAAGAATATACTATTATAAAACTAAGAAACTAGTGTCGGATGTTCCTTCAAAACTCCTTTCATGCCAACCGATCACATATTCAATCAGCCCTCTTCCTACCAAACTAGTGTTAAGCTCGCCAAACCCTTCCATAGTCGCATCACAACAAAGATAATCATCTATTATTCTTGAATCATCTCAATTGTGACTTAATTTAATCATAATCATTAACTGATTAAAGTACTCTTCCATGCATGCTTCAGTCCAACCCATCCACTTTTTCCAACTTAGGAAACTACTCACTATTGCATAGTTGGTTTTTACCCTATCAGTAGGATGCATTACCAACCAAAGAATGAAGTCAAAAGGCCAAAGAAATGACAATGATGATCAAAAAACTTATCCTGAGGATTCCAACAGAGTCCATTTGGCATCTTTGTACAATGTGCAATCCCACTCTTCGTGGGGGTTTTTTTTTTTTTTTTTCCTACATCAGGCATTTGTGCTCACACACCCATGTCCCTAACCAGCTGAACTATAGCTGAGGGACCACTCCTTATTCACTTACTAATAACCATGATTTTAAAAGACAGTTTTAGAGTGTAACTCATCCAATCTTTGCATGCATTATCATCATAACCAGGTCCAATTCATCTATTTCAGAAGCTAAAGTTGGGGGTCAATCATTTCATTCCCTAATTAAAGAGAGGTCTGATTCCACACATTTTACAAAAATCCCTTCTACGAGAAATCATTTCCTGGTCTATCACCACACTTTCCTCTAGCAGAAACAACCAAATACAAAGCGCCCCCAACTACAAATAACATCATTAACATCAAACCCAACATATGAAACACCACTACAAGTGATAACAATTGCCTTTCACATTGATATCCTTTCATAGCTGGATAACCTACTTAAACTTAACTCTTGGATAATATTATACTGGACGATCAGATGCAAAAGGACATTGAGACAAGTAATTACACATAAAATTAACAAACTCTCTTTCTTCTATTGAATCTACCATTTACCTTATTAAGTTATAAACTACAAGAGATCATGTATCAACAGGGAAAGACGAAGCATTCAGAAGAAAAGACAATCTAACAGTTCTACTTCGCTTAATTCTTACTTGAGGAAAAAAAAGGAATACAAAATCAAACAAATTGGTATGTTCTTCCACTACCCTAACAATTGCAGATAGCACTTACAACCCACTCCACAGAGGGTGAAGAAGAAAAAGAAGAACTCCTTTCAGCTCCCTACAGATTTCAGCTCCTCCAATGCCAACTTGATCTGCTCCTGCACCAACTCCAACCTCTTGGAATACACCTCCAGCTCCAAAATCTGCTGCTTCCTCCACCTCTCATCAACCGCCTCCGAACCTGTCAGATTCACGGAATTCCCACCAAAATTCAACGGCAGAGGATTCAATGCCACCCCTCCACCCATCAGATGGGCTGAGTTCCCGCCAAGATTCAGCGGCAGAGGATTCAATGCCACCCCTCCAACCCCCAAATTGGAAGGGCCACTCATCGCGCAAGACAGCAGCTCCTTAAACAGCGGAGAAAGGCAGCTCCTCACCGCATCCTCAATAACACTAGGAACCGACCCTGGTGCAGGGGGTGTCACCGGGGTAGTAAATTCCGGCAAAATGTCATCCATCTCTGCCGGCGCTGCCCCCGGATCATCAGAATTCTTCGGGGTCTTCATCTCCGCGGCATTAAAATGGCCGTTTCGATCTTCATTAGCATCGTCGAGAGGGGAATTGCTCCAGATCTTGCGTGATAATTCGAAGGTCATCTGTTCATGGGGGGTCTTGAATGAGAAATCCTTCGCAGAGGCCATCCGATTCACGACGTTACGGTACTTCTTCTTGAGGCGGCGGAGCTTCTCGACGAGCTGGTTCTTGTTGAAGTCGAGGTGAAAACGGGTCTTGATCTGGTCGTAGAAGGGGCCCGTGTCATAATTGGTGGAGCCGCCGCGGCCTCCACGGCGGCGCCGCTCCGACGTGTAGTCAAGGAAGCCCCGGAGGAGGCCGATCTCGTCCTCGTCGGTCCAAAGCCGCTGGAAAATGCGGCGAGAGTCTTCGACATCGGCGGCAGCAGCGGCAGAGGCGGAGGAAGTCTTCTGGTGCTTGTGGTCGGGGGAGGATAGAGGGTGAACGGAAGAGACAACGATAGCGGAGGAGAAATTAGGGTTAGGGTTTTGAGGGATTGGGGGTTTTTCGTCATGAGCTGCTGCTCGTTCTTCTTCGTGTTTTCTCTTGTTGGGTTGGGGTTGGGGTTGGGGTTTGGGTTTTTCTTCTTCTTCATCGTCGTAGATTTCGTCTTCGTATTCTTCATCTTCTTCTTCTTCGTCGATTTCGTCTCCGAAGAGATTTGGATCTTCGACTTCCGGCATTTTTTTTCTACTTCTCTCTCTCTCTCTCTGGATTTTGGATTGAAACTTTGAGATTTGGGGGATTTTGATATATATACATATATATATATATAGAGAGAGAGAGAGAGGGGGAGAGGTGGGCCACTTGCAAACATCATGCCTTCTTTGATGATTGGATTTGGGGTCTTAACTTAAGAGTGGAAGTAATTAGATGGTAATCTTGGATCTACTCGAATTTTATCTCTAGGAAGAGAGTTTGGTCTAGGAATTAGTCTAGGAATGTAAATGAGTCCTTATTTTAACTCTTGATAAGAGAATTCTATGCAAGGGGAGTATTGAGGAGTGAGTTTAGAAGAGCATTTGAAAAATTATTTATGTTCCCTCTACTATCGTCTCAGGATTTTGATAGGAATGACAAACTAAAATAAACTTAATATTATTTACGTGATTCTATAATGATTGGATTATTTATGTGGGCCTACTTTAAGATTTGGCTTAATTTTGGAATTCTTTCTTGGGTGAGCCACGGTGTATAAAGCAAAAATCTTGGGAGGGCTATATATGCAAAAATGCATGTAGTTGGTAAAATGTGGAGGGGGCTTTTTTTAAAGTTTTTGGGGGCCAGATGTAAAAAATAACTAAATTTTTTAAAACATAAAGGGGCTTTTAGCAGTTTTGGGGCCCCTTTGGGCCCTCAAAGGATATTTTGGTGATTCAAGGGTCTTTTTTTTTTAGGGGATTTAACCTGAAAAACCCTCATAAACACCTTATTATTTAATTTGGCCCCAATAGAAACCGACGGACAGAATGGGCCCTTAATTGACGTTTTTTTTTTTTTTTTTTTTTGTCTTCTAGTGACATAGTCGATATCGACTATCATCTGTAACTACACTTAAAACCCATCGTTGCATCTGCTTTTCCCGTTTACATCGTTCGCCTTGTCTAGTGCGAGCAACCCTTCTGGAGGCTGGAAAATCCACTACAAGTCTTCGAGTTCTCTATTAATGGTGGTGGTTGCACTCCTTGAAAAGGCAGGTACACACATTAATGTTTATTATTATTAGTTTGATGTTTTCCCCAAAACTCCCCAAAACTCGACAGTCACCGAATTTGTTGATTACTATTCTTCCTTTTATGTCTTAACATCCTTAGACAAGTAATCAACAACCTTGATCTGTCCTAGAAATTGTCAACGAAGTGCATATTTAGTTGTGAGTAGTTGATATTTGCTCATAAAAAACCACTCCCATCTTTTTAATCTTCACATTTATTTGCTCATAAATGTGCATTTTTTTACTCTCCCAGAAAATGGCACCCAAGTGCATCTAGAGTTCTGAAACGTGGATATCTTCTCCTAAAGTGACACTCCCATCTTCAATTTTAGCATAGTTTATTATATATATATATATATTGTTGGGTTTAGGGTTTTAAATGTGGTTGTATTTGACAGTACAGGCATCACATCTCTTCTTTTATTTAGCCTATACTAAAACAGAACATTCATGCCCCATGTTAATTGTTTTTCGAGTATTTCATTTTTCTAGATCTATAAAATTTTAACAGCACATGGACTCTTAAAAGGTGGATAAAAGGTGGATACGCTCCTACACTGTCGTATTTAGTTTTCATATTCGTATTTTGCTCTGTGGTTCAAATTGTATATAGTCTGTACATTTAGTACAACCTTTGGAATATCATAATGCATCTACTTTAAACATACACTTGCCCTTTGACCATGGGCATTGTTTATCCATACATATCTACTTTCTGTTTCCACCACTGTATAAACTTAATAATTTTTATTTATAAACAACATGTCAGATTGCGATATCCTAATCATATTCCACTACGATGGAAACTTTGAGTTTGATATGATGCGGCCCGTCTATAATGGAGGAAAGCAGAAGATGAGGTATTTATCAACCAACATAACATATGGGTCATTGGTTGCCGAAGCAATTGAAGCATCTAATTGGGATTCATCGACTGAAAGTTTAAGCATACAATACCTTCATCACAATGGGCGTGCATTTGCACTAGCTAGCATTGAAGATGATAATGATGTAAACAGAATGATGAAAGCATCGGGTCGGGATACAAATAGGTTATACTTATATGTTTCTAACAGATCGAACAATGGACAATGCAGAGGAGGAGAACAATCAAGGTATGTTAACTTTTTGTATTCTAAATTATGTATCATTTATTAATCCCAATTGCTCACACAGATTTTGCTATAATGTTGATGCATTGTAGGTTTCAGAGGAATGACAAGCATCGTTCTTATCCTGGGAAATCGAGGGGTGTATTGTTAAATTGCAAGGGAAAAGAAGTGAACGACGGGACAGCCGTTCCAGAGCTTCCTACCGTCGATCTCCAAGAAGATAATGACATGCATTTTTCAACTGTTCGGGACATTACAAGTCAAGAAATTGATGTTGATAATGTAGAGGATGGGGTAGAGTCTGGTGATGAGAATGATTTTGATGAAATTAATTTCACCGGACAAAATCCAGTGGTTGTGATGGGTGTGGACAGAAGGAACATTGTTGTATCTAATCCAGCCAAAAATGCATGTGTTGATAATATAGATGAAGGAGCAGAGTATGATGTTGAGAATCAATTGAATGAAAAAAATCTAACCGGACAAGTACCAATAGTTGTGATGGCCGCAGATAGTAGGAACATTATCGGCCCTAATCTAGTCAACAATGCATTTGTTGATAACGTAGAGGATGTGGCAGAGTATGGTGATGGGAATCATTTTATTGAAAATAATTTCATCGGACAAATTCCAGTGGTTGTGATGGGCGCGGACAGAAGCAACGTTGCCGGGGCGGATCCAGCAGACAATGCATGTCCTTCAAGTGAACATTCAGGTGTTCATTTCGTCGACGACATGGTACCTGAAGAATTGAATGCAGACGTTGGAAACAATTCAGCACGGGAAATGTGGATTGGGCGTGAATTCCCTGATCGCGACACGTTCCGGAAGACTCAGGCCAAGTTTGCAATCTATGAAAACTTTACTCTGAAGCACTTAAGGACCAACATGTACAAAGTGACAGCATGCTGTAAAGATCATAATTGCCCCTGGCGCATTCATGCCTCCATTGTGGAATCAGGACCACAATTCAAAGTGCGTACGTATAAACCAGTCCATAAATGCTCGAAGCCAATGATGGGGATGGCACATAAACAGGCGTCAGCATTACTAATTGCGGAGTTCATCATTGATAGAATCCGACAAAATGCGAATCTGAAGCCAAAAGAGATCATGAACGACTACCAAATGGAATTTGGGACAACTATTACCTACAGGAAGGCACATATGGCAAAGGAGATAGCCTTGCGTACAGTGCGAGGATCTTATGAGGAGTCCTTTCTAATGCTGCCTAGTTACTGTATTGAACTACAGAGGACCAATCCAGGCACAGTAACAAACATAGACACCACATCTGAAGACCGTTTTAGAAGATTTTTTTGGGCATTCGGAGTTTGTCTTAGGTCTTTCATGAATACTTGTAGACCAATGATTGCTGTAGATGGGACACATCTTCAAGGGAAGTATCCCGGTGTTTTGCTCGTTGCTGTTACACACGATGCCAATCATGAGCTCCTCCCAATTGCTTTTGCATTTGCGGAATCCGAGCGACGTGATAGTTGGGAGTGGTTCCTTGCAAATTTGGATATAGCGCTGGGTGAGCTTAACAATTTGACTATTGTGTCTGACCACCAAAAAGGTCTTATTCCAGCTCTCTTGAACACCATACCCTCTGCAAAGCATTGTTATTGTTGTCGTCACATTGCCGAGAATATCAGGGTGGCTTTCAGTGATGCGGCAATTGTTATGAAGTTTTGGCGTGCCGCCAAAGCGAACATGCCGTTTGAGTACGATGCATATATGACTGATATACGGGTAGTCAGCGAAGAGGCATTCACTTACATTGATTCAATTGGAAGGCAACGTTGGGCCAATGCATATGTAGATGGACGCCGGTATGACATGCTCACTAGCAACGCAGCAGAATGCACAAATGGCCTCTTAAAGGACACGAGAGTCCTTCCTATTACAAAACAGGTGGAGGAAATACGAGCCAAACTAATGGAATTTTACCAGAAGCGGCATCTTGAATCGCAAGCAGTTACAAGTCGTCTAACACCGTATGCAGAGAAAGTGCTGGAAAAAGAAACGGAAGAAGCCAGGCGACTGCATGTTCTTGTGTGGCTGGCCTAGTTGAGTTTCAGGTACAATCAGCGGAGTACGTGGATGTCGTCGATCTTGAGCGCAAGACTTGCACATGTCGAAAGTGGGATATATTGGGGATCCCGTGTGCTCATGCATTGGCTTCAATGAGAGTTAGAAACTATGATCCATATGAATTCTGTGAACATTGGTACCTCTCAAATGTATATCGCACGATGTATAGTGAAGTCCTACATGCTACCCGTGACAGTAAACAATGGGAGCACACAAGTGATGAACGAGTTCTCCCACCACGAGCCACTAAATAGCCAGGGCGGCCAAAGAAGAACAGGATTCGGACTGAAGATCGTGGTCGCCAACGAAGGGTAGTGACTTGTGGTAACTGTGAGGAGAATGGGCATAACCGGCAAAGTTGCCGCAATCCACCGGCACAAACTTGATATTTTGCTGGAGCATTTTTTTGAAGGAATTTTGGTTGTTGGTGTTAATATTTTTGGGAAGGCGGATGCAAATATTTGGTCTGAATGTGCTGGAAGATGCAGCCGTCTTGACAGTGTACAGTCTATATACTGAACAACATTTTTTGTTAGTGAGTGGTGAATATTTAGCGTGAATGTGCTGGATGGAAGATGCAGCCGTGTTGACAGTGTACAGTCTACTGAACAACATTTTTTGGAAGTGGGTGGTGAATATTTAGCGTGAATGTGCTGGATGGAAGATGCAGCCGTCTTGACAGTGTACAGTCTACTGAACAACATTTTTTGGAAGTGGGTGGTGAATATTTAGCGTGATGTGCTAGATGGAAGATGCAGCCGTCTTGACAGTGTACAGTCTACTGAACAACATTTTTTGGAAGTGGGTGGTGAATATTTAGCGTGAATGTGCTGGATGGAAGATGCAGCCGTCTTGACAGTGTACAGTCTACTGAACAACATTTTTTGGAAGTGGGTGGTGAATATTTAGCGTGAATGTGCTGGATGGAAGATGCAGCCGTCTTGACAGTGTACAGTCTACTGAACAACATTTTTTGGAAGTTGGTGGTGAATATTTAGCGTGAATGTGCTGGATGGAAGATGCAACCGTGTTGACAGTGTACAGTCTACTGAACAACATTTTTTGGAAGTGGGTGGTGAATATTTAGCGAGAATGTGCTGGATGGAAGATGCAGCCGTCTTGACAGTGTACAGTCTACTGAACAACATTTTTTGGAAGTGGGTGGTGAATATTTAGCGTGAATGTGCTGGATGGAAGATGCAGCCGTGTTGACAGTGTACAGTCTACTGAACAACATTTTTTGGAAGTGGGTGGTGAATATTTAGCGTGAATGTGCTGGATGGAAGATGCAGCCATCTTGACAGTGTACAATCTACTGAACAACATTTTCTGGAAGTGGGTGGTGAATATTTTAGCGTAAATGTGCTGGAAGATGCAACTGTCTTGGCTGGTTATTGAAGATTTTGTTCAGACCTTGTACATCGTGACACAGCATTTTTCTGGAATGGCATTTTAAGTTTTATTAAACATATTTCCTTTATGTAAAAATATGGACGACCCATTTTAAGGGCACTTTTCTATAAAAATTTTGTATTGTCCCAATATCAAATGTTTGTTCCCAACTCTGATGACTCTGTATGTGCTGTCTTTTCGAAAAGCATCTCTTAATCGTCGAAACTAAATAAAAAAATACTACTGAATGCACACAGGTTACAGTGAAATTTTTTTCCTATTGACAGTTAAATAGTCGTCGAAAGTAAATAAAAAAATACTACTGAATGCACAGTTGGACAGTGTTTTTAAAGATTCAGATAAATAGTCGATATCGACTATTAACATAGTCGATATCGACTATGTCTGTCTTTTTTCAGTTACAGTTAAACAGTTGATATCGACTATGTCTATGTTTTTTGAGTTACAGTTAAAATAGTCGATATTGACTATCTCTGTTTTTTTTTTAGTTCCAGTTAAATAGTCGATATCGACTATGTCTGTCTTTTTTTAGGTTACAGTTAAATAGTCGATATCGGCTATGTCTGTGTTTTTTGAGTTACTGTTAAATAGTCGATACCGACTATGTCTGTTTTTTTTAAGTTCCAGTTAAATAGTCGATATCGACTGTAATAATAGTCGATATCGACTGTAATAATAGTCGATATCGACTATGTCTGTGTTTTTTATGTTACAGTTAAATAGTCGCTATCGACTGTAATAATAGTCGGTATCGACTATTTTGTTCCACATCATTATACATTCAATCTGCAGCTTCCATTATCTGGGAGTAGTACACACCTTCACATTCCCAAACATTACATGCTATACATTCCATTCCTCCAATCAATCCATGCCTCCAATCCATTCCTCCAACAATCAATCCATGCCTCCAATCCATTCCTCCAATCCAATCCACCATGCAAACTAATAATAACATTCCATTCTCATTCCATGCTATACATTCCCCATATACATTCCATTATTCCAATCAATTTTATAACATTCTAAATAACATTCCATTCTAATTCCATGCTATACATTCTATTAACAAAACATACCAATACGATAAATAAAAAACCATTCATTGTTAGTAAATGTGTTCCCACTTCATAAATCAACAACTTTGAAGAATCATAATGTATTCTTCATCAATTTCAGTGCCCACAAGGTCCACAATTTCATATACAGGAAGTAAAAAAAAAAAAACAATTAAATCTTGTCATTCGGGGTCTCCAACAACCGGCCAAAAATCTTAACAACTCAGTCAGGATGATCAAATCGGTAGGTTCAACAACTCAGGAAGATTCAACCTATTAGCATTAACCTGCCAACTTCTCTTGAATAACTCAATGACAATTCTGCTTCGGAAGTAAGGGATGTCGGACTGCGTAAATGTGATCGGACGGCGGTGAACACAATGCTCAGCGAATGCAATTGCGAAAACTCCGCAATCATTACCATTGTCTTGATGAGGAATGTCTTCCTTGATCAGTATAGGCCATAGAAATGGATCAGTCCACCCAAAATGCATATACATAGCGTTCAACCACCCAATCTGCAACAATGTCAAAATGAGTAAGGTAAGGTAAGAAGTTTGCTTTACAAATGAGTTTTGGCCTAGTTGAGTTGGGATGTGAAACCAAGTCTACAATACTTACAAACTGCTCCGCCTTACTCCTCGTCAAACGATCACCAGCCAGACTGTTGTAGAATTCCCACCTTCTTTCATCAACGTAGCCCACAACCAACGTGAAATGGTTCTTGTAGTGTAGTACAAACACTAGAGTACGACACTCTCGGGCTTCCCATACCCTGTGGCCATGCTTGCCGAAGGCAGCTTCAATACTGGCATCGGATCCATCCTACCACCAACTCTGCATACAGTAATGTATCCACAATATGAATGGTGTTAACACACAGTTGTGATATAAATCAGAGGGGTTTGTTCAAATTAAAGTGAATGACAATTTATCACAGACTTACGGATATGCTTGGGTCCGAGACGAAAGCTGTGGGACATCCTTCTCTCAGAATCTCAAAGTAAAAGTACATAAGATTGGTGTCCAGCCAAGTTCCCTCTTCGAGTGCTTTCTTTAGATCATTGCTAGATACCATTGTACAAATACTTGCAAGTTCATCTCCTCTGCATGAAAGAGATGTTTGTTAATAAACACAATTATTACAGCAAATATATTAAGGAAGATGGGTACAGTGTGAAAAACACTAAGGAAACTTTCACGCTTACTTTGTACTGTAATATTCGTTGAAACCCCTGACCAAGAATTGCTCCTGCTCATTTAATACATAGCCCGAATGCACCATAGAATGAGAGTAATCTGAAAACTTTACAGGCACCTTACGCATGCGAGACAATCGCTTGATTCTCCAAATCAAAGACACTATGGTAGCGGGGGGTGCTGCAGCAACTAGAACGGAATCACTACGAACTGACACCGGGGTGTCGAACAATGCTCTGGCTATTGGGGGGGTGTCAAGCACCTCTTCAAATGGGGGTAAGTCAGCTGGCTCACCTTTACTTGGGACGTCATCACTTTGTTTCTTGCCCTTTCTCTTGTAAATTTTCGCTTTTGTACTTTTCAAAGCAGGTTTCTTGACTCTCATGTGAGAGGGACTAGGCAAATCTGGATCAGCTTCACTCTCTTTAGCTTCCTGAGAGGGAACACTGATGTGGGATGGACCAACATCAGTCTCGGGAACAGCATGAGGGGAAACAGTGTGTGTTGGACCAGGACCAGCATAGGTATCGGGAACACCCTGAGGTGGAGCACTGCGAGAGGTTCCAGTGTTTGTTTGCATATAAACAGTAAGGAACATCGTTATACTAGTTAAATAGTAAATTGAAGTTCGGGCTGGGCGGTTTACCTTCTCTACATCCTCATCGGAATCTGAGCTGTTACACTCTTTCATGTTGAAGTTTTCGAATGATGTCCCGAATGCTGCTTTAAATGTCTTAAGCTCTTTCCGGATGGAATCCGCCAGCCTGGACATGCTTTTCTTCCTCTTCTCCGCCCGATCGCAAGATCGCTCTAAGCCAGCAACAAGTTCTTCGACCTGAATACATCCCAATTCATGTAATCAGTTCAAAGCAACATTACTACCATATGATTCGAAAAAATCAATTTTTCTGCATAAAATTACTGACAAATTTCTGTGGAACCACTGGGGTTTCATGCTGAGCAGGGGCTTTGGCCTCGGTACTCTCCTTCTGCTCGACCCTGCCTATGTGTTGGACAGTGTTGGCAACATACCAGAGTAAGTACTCTTCAGAATGTGCAGGCTGGGTGCACTCCTCCCCGTGCAATCGGAGTTGCCTTCTCGCAGCCCACAATCCTGCTATCTCTTCACCCATATACAAGCTGTAATCAATTACCACTCTCTCGACACGTTCTCTTCTCACGTATGGAATACTGAAGGGAGGGGGTACAAGTTGCTTGAGCCCAAATTGCTTCATGACTCGCCACATGTTATGGCGCTCAACAATCCAGTACCACAATACAACGGTCGATGATGAAAAAAGATCGCGATCCCCTTTGGGTACGCTCAATCGGAATTTCTTGGGGTAGTTGGCGTACGGTTGCCAAGTGAACTGCATACGGTCATGCAAACGAATCCAGTAAGACATGCAATAGGTAATCAAATTAAAAACATGTTAAATTGCCTTGGAAACCAAATATATCTTTACCCCATCAGCCGGCAACGTGTTTAGTTGGTGCCTTACTTCCTTGACCGTTGCGAGGGGTGGGTGTTCCCCCAACCTCCTATGCCATGTCTTGAACAACGGAAATTGTATGTCCTTCTTCCAGCTACGATCTGGCAGAGGACACCGTCCAATGGCCATTCTAGAATAAGCCCATATCTGTCATGAAAACAGCAAGATGCAGTCATATGTTAGCTTTTAAATTTTTATCCAAAAATGGTAGGCTTGCGAATTAATCACCTGTAGAAGCTGCAAAGGTCCCGTGGGTGTCCTACAGGACTTACTATCCTCCTCTTGTTGATCTTTTCCCTTTCCTTCAGCCACTTGCGGATCCTCGCCCCACCAAGTTGTTTTTGCAAGCATTCTATAAAGGTTTGCAAGGCATGCGGGGGCCCATGCGTAAGGCTTGAATTCTTTAAACAACTCAAGCAGAAAAGCAGGACCCCTTGCACCGGAAGTCTGTATGAAGATTTGCCCGGACACCAAAAAGAACAGATAAGCACGAGTGGCTCTAATCTCATCATCTTTGTTAATCTTAAAATCCTCATCCTGCCAGGCAGAAGGCTTGAAGTTGTCTTCAAGCCACTTAAATTTTTATCGTTATGCCAATATAGTCTTGCTTCTTCTGGGGCGTGATCCCAAGCAACTCCTGGCACACTGGCTCTACAAACCTCCCAGGGAAAGTCCGACCGGTTACGACCGGGCCATCCACTGGCAAGCCATAGATATAAGCAACGTCTTCAAGTGTTATAGTTGCTTCCCCCGTTGGTAGATGGAATGTATTTGTTTCGGGACGCCACCTCTCAATCAACGCTGTTATCAACGCATGGTCTATCACCATACGATCTTATCTCCGACAAGTGGTGTAGTCCCGTCCGCCGAACGTATTGCTTCTGAGTGTCTGTCAGCACCCATATATCCTTGTCGGGGTTTGTTGGGATACATCTCATTCGACCAAGTTCCTGTAAGAATAATAATTATTGAGGTGACTCCAAGGAAAATACAATCCAGCTAAGAGATTGAAATTATAGTTATATTATTGATATAGGTCCACATTATACCTCTCCTTGACGAATGCCTTCTGAAATATTATTTCTTTGTGAGAATAGGAGTCCTCCCTCAGCATCGTTGGTGTTCTCTTCGTGAACCTGTAAAAAAGAAAGTGGAATGTGGTTGTGTTTATATAGGAGCAAGCATTTCTAAATCTTGATAGAACTACAATTGATGCCAAGGTCTGTTATGAGTCCATATCACTTATGGTTTATGACTTTGCCTCATGTTAGACATGGGGAGCTAATGTACAGAGGGGCACATGATTTTATATCATTGAATAAGAAAGCTGATATCACAGGAATGGCTAAAGAATCAACATTGATTTACTCAGGCTAAGCATGACTGACCACTCCTTCATAGTTCATTACTTCAAGCACTGTCCACCATTCCACCAAGGAATGGTGCATGCTGTGGATCCACAAATCTTGCAAGTGTTAGTCAACATAAAGCACAACATGCCCACAACGACCACAAAGAAGGAAAGTAATATATTCAATTTTGGAGTCAACTAATCGATATAAGTAATGTCGTATGTGGGGGTGAATTGAATATTTAGTTATAGTACTCCACTACCCACAGACCATATTATAATACTCTCAATGGGTAGCTATGGGTAGGCCACATATTAAGTAATCCCGTATTACATAACTCTTTCTATATTGATCATTAACAAACCACCACATGTAAGTGGAATGGCCACATATACAAAAGCACGTAACGAATAAAATAAATAAATAAATAAAAACGAACAAAATTTGCATCTAACTTGCCACTTTGGGAACATAACATCAAGGACAGCGAACAAACCACCCATGTCTAACCTTTGTTGCACGTAAAAAGTAGTCGTACATTGTGATGGAAAAGGGTTTCTTGGTTTTACTTATCATTTGGATGCGTTGCTGTTTTTTAGTATTAGATTTGTTTGAAGCGTGTAAGATCTAGATATCTATTATGTTGTGTAGCTTGGGAGTTTTTGGTTGTTGATAAATTTGATTGACACGTGTCGTTCTTAGATTTGATTCAATCGATAACATATGACTAGAATAAGAGATAGATGACCTACAGTGATTTCATATTATTGAGCATTGAAGGAGATTATGGCTCCTAATTTTTACTCGGTTATGTCGGATAGTTTTGTCGGAGATTATGGCTCCTAATTCTTTGTTACCTATGAGATTAGAAATTTTGTTAACTGCATTTTTGTGGAATTGATTTCTTTCACTATGATGAAGTCATGTTTAATATTTATCTTATGAATAAAAATTATTCGTTTACGCCGGATATGATCAGTACATGTTTGACACGAGAAAGTAAGACATCCAAAAAAAAAAAACAATTATAAAATTATTCAACTATATTCATTTGATTACCTAAAATTAGCGTTGGTTGTCGATTTAAGATTACCTATGTTTTGTTTCGGTAAAGCATAAAACTGTAGGAAATGAGCCACATGTTTAGAAACCTGTTTGATATAATTACCAAAATTTGTGAAACGTCTCTCATTTGGGATGGGGTATGCTAAATTCATGAAATTATGCATCTCGTAAAGTAAGAAATGAAAAGTGTGTGTGTGTGTGTGTGTGTGAGAGAGAGAGAGAGAGAGAGAGAGAGAGAGGGTGAAAAATTAAGAAAGGGAAAGAAACAAATTGCCTTGGATTCATGTCTCTGTTGATTAATTTGACTTCATACTTTATAAGCGTAGGCTGATCAGTGTTCTGCTCTAAAAATCTTATGAGGTTTCTAGTTACTGAGCTACTTGATCATTTTAGTTTGGTGAGGGCCAAATTTAGTATTTTATTTGTTTGAAGTAAAAGATTATTAACCGTAACCATTCATTAAAAGGATAAAAAGGGTATTATAATGATTTTTATGTTTTTGTTGCATTAATTGTCCATCTCTTTTCTTTTATTTCTTTTTTCTATTTGTTTGATGGAAAAACATACAAGTCAAACAAATTAAAATTTTTAAAACAAATTGATTGACCTCATTTTAATTTCCATTAATTGTCCTCTTACAGTTCAAGAGCCTTCTTTTAATTACCATCATCACATCTAGAAAACATTTTTTTCCTCGTTTTTTTTAGAACTAAGGGTACCTTAAATTTTTATTCATGTGTATATTTTTTGTGGCTCTGTCTGTGTGTATCATGATTGAAGTGGATTGGTCCTTGTTTAAATGACTCTTTAACCACATGTTTCTCAAGTGGGTTATTTATCTTTTGCCAAAGTTAAGAAGAACAATAAAACAGTATTAATTGAATTACTTTTCAAGTGATTCTAGTAAGCCCCCCTCCAACAAAAATCCTAGGAAGCAAAATTTCTTCCTCAAACCATAAAGCAGGCTACTTCACATTCGCTACTTGGAATCTACTTGGCAAACTCCATTAACATGTTATATTCATTCAAAACCCATTCACTATGATTCAGAAAACCCCACAGAAAAACCCAAAAACGGCAAGGATGACAGTGAATCACTTTCTACACGGACAAACTAGAAACAGTAAATAAAATTGCATTTTCATGAAACTACAAACTTAAAAACAGATTGCAAGGTCGCTCCCTTTCAAATGATCAATCCCATCGAAAAACAATAAAACCCACTCCAACTTTAGGCGCCAAATATGAAAACGAAAACAAAAAATACCTCCATGTGCGTCAAATGTTGTAGAATCTTTGAAAAGTAGGGCCGAATGTGATAGGGGACCACCGCCTGGGACCACCGATGGGAGAGAACAATAGCCAGGGAGGATGAAAGCGAAAAAGGTAAAGGAAGAAGAAGACAGTGAAGGTTAAAAGCGGTTTCGTTGCGGTTTTATATGGAATATGAATAGTCGATATCGACTATAGCACTAGAAGACAAAAAAAAAAAAGGTAAACGTCAATTAAGGGCCCATTATGTCCGCCGTTTTCTAGTGGGGCCAAATTTAATAATACCTCATTTATGAGGGTTTTTCAGGTTAAATCCCCCTTTTTTTATCATATAAATAGACTGAAGTAAATATTTAATTAAATATAATTTAAAAATATCATAGGTTCCGGACCCTTTGGTTGGGTTAAAAAGAGACACTAAATGCACAAGTAATTACACTCCAAGGAATCTCTAATCAAGCCACTGGTTCCTTGTAGATATCAAGAAATCAATGGAAAATCAAGCACCATTGGATATGCATAGGTTAGATCCAGTCACTTTCGTGTGATTTTCTTCTCTTCATTTTCTTTTTTTAATTTTGAGCCACTATATTATGATCTAAACCGTTGGTAATTTTCACAACCTTAAGCAAGACTAGGTGGTTAAATTTGATTCGCTGATCTATTATAAATCTCAAGATATTTGTAAAGTATTGCAGCACCGTATATCTGAATTTATGGAGTTCCATTGATTCCATAATTATGATCTGAGCCGTTAATTCTCTTTAAAATGTTGAGATCGGCTATGAGGTTTTAAAAAAAAATAAAAAAATCAGCCCCTAATTGATTGTATATCTTAAGAAATTAATGAAAAACTGTGAACCATTGATTTTTTAAAAGATCTATTTCAAACAATTTTTATGTCTTATCAAATGGTCTACTTGTAAAACATCTATTTCAAATCGCTACATTTGAAACAGATCTACATCATATATTATGAGTTAAAAATGACTTCCATGATTTTGCAAGAAAGTCAGTTCACCCTAAAGAGAGGTTTTTTTTTTTTTTTTTTTTTTTTTTTTTGTTGGTTTCTACTATTGTAGAAGAGGTGGAAAAACATTTCACCACAAAAGAATGTTCAAAAATTGAAATTGTATATGATAATATGAGCCAAGGAATGACTCAACACTTTTGAAAATCAACTGACGTGTATATGAATCAATGTGGTCAATGGTAGAACCAAGAAATTCGCCTCCGGAGAGGTAATATGTACAAAATATAAATTCTTCGTGTGGAAAGTGGTGGGTAAAATAGAAAAAAAAGAAATGCACTAATGAATTCGCCATTGGTTACAAATCTTTATAACACATTTTATACTGAAAACTGAGGAACCTAATAAAACCATATGAAATAATGACATTAATGCAGTAAGCTGGTGTGGAAGAAGCATTAGTGCAGTACCAAGAACCCAAATCTGTCTTTGTAAGATTTGGATTGGGATTCAACAAAAAACCTATGTGTTGTATCCTTATTTACATTGATTTAAACACATGGTTCTGGTTTCAAACCCGAATATGAAAAGAAAAAAAAAAAAAAGAAGAAACGAAAAAAGAAAAAAAAAGTTGAAGTGCAGCACTAATATAATTAGTTAAAAGAGGTTCAGAATATATATTTTTTAAATATGTAACTAGAGCTATTATGATGTAATGATTGAAGCTAAAATGATTTCAAGTATGAATATGACTTATGCTATGTAGGCCCTTAAACTATATATATATATATATATATATATATATATATATATGGGTAATATTCAAGTGGGAACTGTTCTCACATATTATGTGAGAACTTTTTTGTGGGGCCCAATTGTGGGCCCCATTTGGGGATGGGACAAGGGGGGATGGAAAGATCTATGTGAGACCACCCCAAGTATCAAGTTTGACCCTAAACCCATGCCCCTAACCCCTTCATCCGTGGCCCACAAGTTTAATGGCTTCATATTCAAAAAATTATTCAACCCTCGATCCAACGGTTCAATCCATTCGGATGTGTGTCAATCCTTGGGATTAGTGACTATAAAGGGGTTCCCTATTGGTTGTTAGGTTTGGATGAGTTGTTAGTTGGGCCTAACAAAAAAGTTCTCATATAATAGGTGGGAACTAGTTCTCACTTGAATATTTCCCTATATATATATATATTTATATAGGATTTATTTAGTTGACACAATATAGTTGGGAAAAGCCATGAGGATGTTGAATAATCTTAGATCTGAATCCTCACCAAAAGATACAGGAATCTGATTTCAGATTTTAATGCTCGGAAACTATACACATGGATCCGGATAAGGATTCAAATTTGTCCCTAATTGAAAAATAGATTCCATATGCTTAATTTAGATTGGGAGAATTCAAATAGTGGGATAATTGGATAACCATCTGCGACCCTAGTTGCATATGGGCATAGACCGCTGTGGGATGTATATAGGGCTGCAAACGGAATGGCTCCGAGTCGGAACCATAGTGGACTCGGAGTCAGACTTGTTTCTAAATAACAATTCCGGTTTTGACCCGGAACCTATTTTGTTAGTTCCAAACCCGATTTCAATTGAAAAATCAGGATTCGATTCTGTAATTGAATCTACCTAGTTGAATGGAATCTAGTTCTTAAATCGATTCTAATTTTTCTTTATTTTTTATTTTTTCTTAAAATAAGAAAATCATTCAACTTATAATAGTGTATCAAGTCTACTACATTCCAGTCTTATATATAAAAATATTAAAAAAAATATTAATTTTGAGGTGCAGTTCGCAAGATCAAATACTCATATACCAGGTCTTGGATCTACGGGTTGAAACCTATATGGATCCATAACTGGACCCGTTTATTAATTGAAATCTAAATTTAGTTCCGCACCCATTTATGAATCGGAACCTAAAACATGTTTTTTTGACCTGATTATTTACGGGTTAAAACTTCTGGCCGCCCCCAACATGTGCTGGGCCATGGCTGGTTTTTGGGTTGGACTGGGCTTTATCTACAAGAATTCTGCCCAAAATCAGAGCTTGCTTTCTTTTGCAATTTTTGCAAAACGTGGAGACAGAAAAATACAAAGCTTGATTCTCTCTTCCAGTCTTCCTTTTTAGTGGAACCTCAGAGTTTTTGTAATACAGTGACATATGGCGTTGAGACGCGTCTTTGGATTTACTGATGGAGAGCTCATGAGAGCAGATTGCAAACCTTGCTCAACTTTGATGAAGCATACGGCTACAATTTTCACTGTTGGAGGCGGCATAGGCTTCTGGGTTCTTTGCAGATTGCACTATGGTATCTTCTGTAATCTTTACTTGCTTGTTTTGGGATTAACCATGGTTTTTTTTTTTTTTTCACCTGAAGCAAACCCCTTTTGCATTGTTTTAGAACTTTTGACATGTGTGTCACTTACAAATTTTTTTTTTTGAAGGGGGATGGATTTAATATCTGGGGTATCAGTGGATGTAATCCAATTCACTAATGGTCTGAATATTTTGGCAGAATGGAAGCTATAATGCTGCAGTGCATTTTTTTTAATTTTATTTTCTCTGCTTTGCCCACAAAAATCATTAAGCTTCTTTGGATTGATGGTATTGATTTGGGACAGAAAAGTTAGAAAACTATTATCTCAAGATTCTTAACTAATTTAGTTTCCATTTAATTTTTATTGCAGTAGAATTGATTATGTGAAAACATCTAAACCAATTTCCATTTGGGTTAAATCCAAAATCCAAAATGCCCTTTATTTATAATTGTGGTGTTCAGTGTTGCTCCTGTTGGTCCTATATGGCCTGTTTTTGTTGAATTGGTGTTCAGTAGTAATGATACAACTCAGTTAAATAGAAGATAGAGCTGATTTACTTAATGCCATCATCATTGTCATCGCCATTGTCTATCAAAGCTGCATCCCAATTCCCAGCTAACTCGGTTGGGCTTCTGGCTGTCACTTTTCTGCTTAATTCGGTTTTAGAGGAGTACACCATCGGTCAGCGTGACATGTCTTGAGTTTTTCTTCATTCCAAGTCTTTACTGGTCTCCCCCTTCTCCTAGTTATTTGCACTTGTAGCACTCCTGTTCTTCATCCTGACATAAGCTGAACCGAATGACGTTTCTTAAATTTATTAATTAATCATCTATTGAAGCTATCCATATATTTTCTCTTATATGCTGATTTCAAATTCCATCCTTTCTTGTTACTGGACCATTCATCTTGACATAAGCAGCTTATCTGCAAATCCCCTTTCTTCCTGCAATTTCTTCAGCTCTATACATTTTGTAGGTCTAGTTGCTGTATGCTCAATGCCCTAGTTCTCCGTTCTCTATGCTTGGTGAACTTTCATATACCCTTCTTCCTTTACTTCCCTATTAAACAACTGGTACTATTTTACCCATTGAATGGTTTCGAAGCTGAAAATTTATTTAAAACATTGTAGATTCTGCTATAGTCATTATGTTTCAGGAGTAGTCTGCTGTTATTATTCACTCATAATGAGCAACTTTGTATGATTGATTACCAAAGATCAATATGTGAAGAAAATATTTTAATCTACCTTCATCTCAGTTGATTGGATGCTTGCAACACTCTGATACCTCTTCCAATGATTTACACAATCATGAACCTTGTGCTGCTCATTTTTGAGCCCTCACCTCGATTTCAATATCCATGACCCTGAGCTTCTGTTGATTGTTTTATGGTGCCTTTAGATGTAACTGAAATCATATTTTGTTTAAACTTGGTGATTGCCAGAACGGACTCATTTTGCTGTATATTTTGTTTAATTGTTCTGCCAGAAAATTAGAATTAATCACTCTAGATGGGAATGTGGATGTTGGAGAGGATAAGGATAAGATGATGATGATGATTGGGTGGGTATACTGTTTTCTAATTCTTCAGCTCCTAATCAGTTGCGGTGGGTTTGCAGTGACATGATTTACATGTGGAAAAGGAAGATATCCCACCCTGTGCTGTTTTTATTTCCTGACTACATCATACACAGCAAAATGTATAATCACTTGTTCTGTCAGTTCCGCTTTCTCATAATATGGGTGTCGTCCAACCTACCTTTACATGTCTGGTCGAATAATACTATAAGTGCGATATGCATTTTAATAATCCTGCTACTTGACCTTTTTCTTTCAAATTAGGCAATTGGCAATTCTTAGAGTGCAAAACATGTCAATATCCCATGAAGTTGTTTATCTTGTTCCAAAAAAATCACTAGCATATACAGGCAATTATAGTAATACCTATCAGGGATTATCTTCCCTTCCCTTTACAAACCGTCTTTATATTGTACTCAAGTACCGTTCTTTGGAAATTCTTTTAGATATCTATGTATATCATTAAAAGGGAACCTACTATTCTTCCAAGCTGTATATCAGCTGGTTAGGGACACCAACGCTCCCCTTGGGGAGAAAGAGTGGATGATTTGGTTCCTCTGTTCATTAGGGACCAAAGCAGGAAAAAAAACCCTAGAGGAATCTATGATTGTGTTATTATGGTATTGGGACTCTGAAACTGGTTTTTTGTATTGGTCATTAAGTTTGCATATTGGTGCAGGTACGAGAATGACCCTCCCTAGGACTCTTAGGTGGGCTGCCTGTGGAGCAGTATCCGTGAGTTCATCCACAGCTCTGTTGGTCCGCCTCTTTATGCCCGAGTGTGAACCCCAGAATATAGCTGCTTACGACAGTCAAATGAAAACATCATCTGTAGGGTTCAAACTTTAAATCCTCTTCATTTCAGTCAATTATGCAACTATTTGCTTGCAATAGAAGATTTGTTACATGCGTATCAATGTTCTCTCTACAAGTATTATTGTTGAGAATTTGTTTTGTTCAAGTGAACATGCTGATGTGGATTGCAAGTGTTCAAGCAATCTATGCTCATTATGGTGATTGTTCAAAGTTGTGAATTGGTTTGTATGAGTCAATGTTTTTTAATTTAAGAACCATCTTGACAGATGCATTATTTTTTTGAATGGTATCTTTACAGATGCATTTCATTCTGATGTTATGCACTTGCTTCTTCATCATTGATTGCACGCACTCACAACCCATTGGCTGATGCAGCTTTTGGACCCACGCGTGGGTTGGAGTTCTGCTGTTTCAGGGGCTGTTCTCGTAGTATCAGTACATGAGTTTGAGATTGATGTCTTTAGGTAGGCTGCTTTTTCATATTTTGGATTCTAGATCTTTGAGGCATTTTTTGTCAACATTTCTCAACATTCTGAGCTGGTTTTACAACTCTTAATATGTTTTCATCAAAGCCTGTCATGATCAATCAAGAGCACATATTTGACAAACAGAGTACTGCATATTTTTCTGATAATGTGTCTCCAAAAAGAAAGAAAAAAATGTCCTATGTAGTTTGTCTTATCTCTTATCCATTTCAGGTATCCAGATTTGAGTCAAAATCACATGTAGAAGCTCCACACTCTTTGTCTCTTCTACATCTCTTATCCATCTCAGGTATCCAGACCTGAGCCAAAATCACCTGTAGAAGCTTCACACTCTTGTCTCTTCAACCTATTTCCTCCTACTCCACAGTTGCAGGCTCGAAAATGCCGCTGGTTATAGCTGTTGCTGCAACAGATAACAAGAAACCAAAGAGGCACCAACCTAGCCTAAACTTAAAACTAGCAAATGGCACCCATGTCAAGCATGGGAAAGCATCAGAAATGTAGAAAGCTGATCGAAAAATATAGGGATTTGAAATATATGCTCCGAGAGAATCTTAAAGAGCACCTTATCGATTCCATACCCAGAACAAACAAAACAAAATTGAAGAACCCACACTATCACTATAAATTATCCATACATTGAACAAAAACCATCCAAGTAATTTAAACAAAGTTACACAATACAGGTTTGGAGTTGAATCTTAGCTTTAAATTTCAGACCCTACCTTGCATAGGTACAATGCAGAATTTTGAGTTACAAAATTCAAGACTATATAGCCTGATCTTATCTGGAATAAGATTGGTCATCTGATTCAGGTATAGTGAGTTTTCCTCTCTCTCTCTCTCTCTCTCTCTCACACACACACACACACACACACAGAGTTTAGGTTCAAGTTTTGGAGTTAAAATGCTAAATCCACGTGCTGCTAAAATTCTTACCTCTAACACGAACCATGAGAGGTACCTCTCGGCAGAAGGAAATCCTATATAGAGGCCAATTTTCCTGTGCATCCTCCTTGCACGGAGCTTACTATGCTAGGTAGCAACTGGCGCCCACCTATGCACTGATCTGGATGGACCATCCAAACCCTACCCCTATATGTCATCGGATCCAATGGGTTTGCACCGATATGAGCAAAGTAGACTGTTGGAGCGAGGGTCAAATTTATTTATTTTTTGATATAAAGCCATTAAATTGTGGGTCACGGATCAAGGGGTCAGGGGCATGTGATTGACTTGAAATTTGATATGAGGTTCCTAAACAAATGGATCTTTCCATCTCCTTGTTCCCATAAATTTTTTTTATTTCGATTTATTACAAATGTGATGTTTTTCTTCTACTCTTTATCCTGTGGACAGAAGTTGCTTTCATGTTCCATGATGTTCATGATTTCTAACATGACTAAAACTAATTCTACATGAATTCCATACATGTTCATGATTTCTAGCTTCTTTGTTTTGCCATTCCAGCAACAATACCAGGCTACCAGCTGCCAAAGTAAAACATATGCTAAGTTCTAGCTGGTGTCAAGAATTATAATTACTATAGATCTATTGCATCTTCACTATCACTACAGAGCCAAGTTTTGCATCTAATGAAGGCAATTAATTATGTAAATTTATAGAAAATCTGGTTTTACCAATCCTACACCAGTGATCTTTGAACTAATGCATTCTGGCTCAAGTAATTGTTTGTTCACCATAGAATCTCTAAATATGGCCCATAGCAATTGAAAGGTCAGAACGTTCATGCGCTTCAATTTTTAAAAAGGGAACTTGCTGTTGTCCACAGTCCATTACAAAGTCAATACCTACCTATATTGCAGGCGAACAATTTAGCATGGGCTGAGTTGCTTGTTTCATATGAAAATATCTGGTTTAAAAAATAGGGTGCTTGGCTGTTGGGAAGCATATCACTATTTTGTAACTTAATGATTGGGTTCACATGAAGATGGGATTAAGTAATTTGATAATAAGATAGTTTTGTTTAAACTTATTTCTATCTTTGGAAGCATGCATTCAAGTGATGTTCATTGACATTTCCATTCTGAATGTTTCTGGTTTCAACTTTCGTACAATTAAAAAAAAAAAAAGCTTTCAACTTTCAAGAGATTTGTTGTGCTTCGACTTGTGCCTTCATCCTTAGTTTCTCTTTTAAGTTAGCACCCCTCTTTTAAGTTAGCTTCAGTTAAATTTTTCCACATTGCCTGCATGCCAATAAGCCATTTTTTGTATGTATATATATATATATATAGGGGTATTCAAGTGAGGGATTCCCTCACCATGTGTGGTGAGGGACTCCCCTTTTTGGGAAATTTCAAGTACAAAAGGGGAGCCCTCACCACACATGGTGAGGGAATCCCTCACTTGAATATTTCCCATATATATATATATATATATAATATGGGTGGGGGCCCTCACATTTAAGTTGTTGGCATTGGATATGGATGTGAGAGCCCCCACCCAATCTCTCATAGGACCACCTCCCACATATATATATATATATATATATGAGAGCCCCTCTCCTCAGCTAACGCTGAGGAGATCGTCCGCTCACCACGTGCTGAGGAGTGGGGGCTAACGTCTAAGTGATTCAAGTGATGAGAGTGCCTCGTGTGGAGCCCGCCGAAGACATTTCATCTCCTGCTCTCATCTGAGGCCAAAATAAAAAATCAAGAGAGATCGTTGGCCTGCCTCTCATCCTCTCATCGCTGGCGCTCTCTCCCCCATTTCCATTCCCCGATTTCCATTTCTGGCTCATCGCTGGCGCTCTCTCCCCCATTTCCATCGCTGGCGTTGTCTCCTCTCTCTCTCTCTCTCTCTCTCTCCATTCTGCAGGCAAGATCATCGTCCTCGCGCTCTCTCCTCAGGCGACTCCCCTGGCTCTCTCCCATTCCAGGTTTAGCCCTAAATCTCCTCCTCTCTGCGATTTGCGATCGACTTCACCGCCAACTCTCTCTCTTGACCAAAGACGATCGATCCCAATCGTCGTCTCCTTCCTGCGATTGCAAAATACAGTCGTCCTCGTCTCTCTCTCCTTCCAGGTTAGGCCCTCTCTCTGCTTTTCAGTTGGAAACCCTCTGCAAGCAGTGGAAATGTTATTTTGTTTTTTTTATTCTATTTTAAGTGATTGATCGAGATGGAGATGGAGATGGAGATGGGTTAAGGGGAGGGTTTGGATGGCTTCTGGTTGGAAACATGTCGCCATCCAAATCCATTTTCTCTCTTACAGTTCGACTAAGGAAAAGAAGAAGGGGAACCAGTTTTCCAGCTGTTGTTCTTCCTTCTTCCTCTGTTTGTTTTTCTTTTCTTTATTTTTTTATTTTTTTGTTCTGTTTGTTTTTTCTCTGCCATCGAGTTTGATATGGGGTTTGGATGGGTTCCTTCTTTCTCTGTGTATTTTTCTGTTCTTTTTTTTTTCTGTTTTTTTTTTCTCTGCCAGCGAGTTTGATATGGGTTTGGATGGCTTCCTTCTTTCCTTGTTTATTTTTCTTTTCATTTCTTTTTTGTTCTGTTTTTTTTTCTTCTCTGCCAGGGAAAAGGCTCATTTGTTATGGAAATTATCTAGTTAATCCTACGAGTTTCATTTGGGTAAAAAGTCAGTTGTGGATTCTCCCATACCATCCCATAGCAAAAAAAAAAAAAAAAAAAAAAAAAATGGCTTGAAGCTATTTGAACGTTCACACAGCCTTCATTAATAAAATCTGAGGCTTGAAAAACAATTACAACCAGCCCTTTCTAAGATTGGTGAAGATGACAAGCAACTTATCAGATGGTGGCAGCTTCTCCTTGATGAATGGAACATTGAGGAATCTCTCACCCCATGCATGGAGACATGGTAATGTATTGGCCATCCAGTAGCTTGAATCCACACACTTCCTCAAACACTGGCAACCAGTGAGGAATCCAACCCACCACCATTTCCAGAAAAACACCCCAAAAAGGGAGATAGCACCCTATTGTAAGTAGGTTTACCCAATGACTATATATATGTAAGTAGGTTTCCCTTGCAAAAGCTCATACTAAAGACTCAAACCACAAGCTTTAAAATCATTTATTAAGCCAGCCCTTTCTAACGACTCAAACCACATACTAACGACTCAAACCACAAGCTCTTTCATGAGCAGCCCATTTAGATGCCAATTCTAATTAGTAGGAGGAGGAGGGCAGTGTGTGAATGGTTTAGATAGTTGGTCCACATGTACTCACTCTCACTCTAGCCATGCTTTGTTAAGTCTCAACTGTAGTCTAATTGCAATAAAAGGGCTAGTTTAGTTAGTTACCATCTCAGGCTGTGCTAGTCCTACTCGTCAACCACAAGCTTTAACATCATTTATTGAGCCAGCCCTTTCTAAGATTGGTGAAGATGACAAGCAACTTATCAGATGGTTCTGTGCCTACAGGTGCAACTCATCAAATCTAACTAAACATTGCGGTAGTGATTATTTAAAGATTACAAATTCTTTTTTGTATTGTTGATGTCTATGAGTTGATAATGTCCATGCAGGAATGTCTTCCGAAATTCCGTTTCTGTCATTCTTTCTATCTCCTATTTTTTATGTGTTTATAGGAGCAATCACCCGCCCACCTATGTTTGTGTTACAGTTTCAAGATGGATATAATCTCCTCATCAACAACACGTTTGCACTATCCAGATGTCGGAGAGGATATGACCCCAAAAGTGGGGATGAAGTTTGATAATTTAATGGAGGTGTATGATTTTTATAATGCTTACGCGAAGCTTGCTAGGTTTAGTGTAAAAAAAGATTCAACTCGTACTAAGGATGGGGAGGTACTTTGGAAGCGATATTTTTGTTCAAAGGAGGGTAAAACAGATGAGAAACATTGGAAAGATAAGGAATGTGTTCAAAGGCATCGAATGGAAATAAGAGAAAACTGTAAGGCTCAGTTGCAAATTAAAAAAGATCAAGCAGGTGGTTATATAGTGTCCAAGTTTGTTCCCGAGCATTCCCATGCCCCCACCACTCCTCATAAGAGATTCATGTTGAGATTACATCGAGGGGTGCCGGAATCAAAGAAACAATTAATAAATACACTTGATTCTGCCAATATTTGAAGCACCCAACAAATGGTAGTGTTCAGAAAGCAGTCGGGGGGGACTTGAGACGATTGGATTTGCAGATAAAGATGCTGAAAATCATCGTAGAAATGAAAAGGAAAAGAAAACAGGGGCTAGATGTGTCACGTCCCCCAAAATAAGAATTGGGGAAAAACGTGAAAAATAAATTAAATTCAAATTTTCCTGTGTTTAATACAACACAAGCTTCCAAAAAGTGGACCCACAAAAAATGTGGTGAGTCAAAATATATTTCATTATATGCAACGGAAGCTTAATCAATTGGTATTCAATGATCATAAATAAGATCCAACACGAAAATCAAATAAACATTAAATGTTAAAATTGCAGAATAAATAAAACAATTACTAAGGAAATGTTTATTATTAAGGAAAGTTCATCTAAAGAGTTGCTAAGATGACGTTCACTCTCATGCAGGTTCAGACGGCTTCGAAACCGTCTTCGGCATCCCACTCGGGTTCATCAGTTGGCTCAAACGTTTGAAACGCTTGATCCTCTTCCGTCTCCTGGGTAAAGTAGGGCTCGGTACCTATGCACCAAATATTACAAAGTAAACAGCAAGTACATAATCATAATTCGAAATTTAATACAACAACGAGAAGAATATAAACGAGAATGATCATATAGAAGTAATGACAGTAATACTGACACGAAAGAACGTATAGCCTAATCCAACTAAAACAAAAGGAGCAATATAATTCACACGAAGACAAGTGTCCCCGTTTTGGGTGGTCAGCCCTAAATAAATCGGGAGAGCCCGTCCATAACGTCGGTGGTCATAAACCGATCGAATTAAAAACAAATCAGGATAACCTGTTCACATTCAAAGCGGATTATAAGTGATCCGGTCACATCGGTGATCAACCGTCCATATATCGAGCTGCAGTCGTCCAAAAATGACCCACATAAACATAAATATATAAGCATAATAGACCTGAATAATAAAGCTCCGACACAAGAATCCTAAGTCAAAGTAAAGTGCTGGTCATTCCACATCCCATATCATAATCAAATAATCATTACAAAATTTGCCAAGCCACTTCATAGTCCATAATAAACAATAGGGTATGCATCTAAAGGAGTACATATCCTAAACCAACATAGAAATGCATGCGAAAGTTAATACATAAATACGAATCGATCCTAAGGTCAAACATAAGGTCTCGTACCCCACAACCATAGAAATCTCTAATAAATATAAGATCAACGCATCCCTTTTACCATCAATGGTGCATGGACCCATTTAAGGATTTTCCAATAGAGATGGGTTGAACTCGAATTCATTAGGATTTCCACGAGGTCATACAAAGTACTAAACCCCATGTTAGTAAGATACCGTTTGCCCAGACGGTATTTATGCAGTCCAATGACCCAATTAATAAAGTACAAACATATAACTTTAACACATTAAAATCAAAGATACCTTTTAAAATTAATTTGCAAATAATAATAGAAGTAACAGTCCTTAACTTATAATTTTAGGAAACCTAAGGACCCATCCAAAAATATTGTTCTCATTCAAAATAAGTCAAAGGGTTTCATTAAAGCTTCTAAAACAATCAAGGCCTTTATTTAATTTCTAAAACCCAATGGGCAAAGTACCATTCCAATAGTACTTAAGCCCTTTTGGCCACATGGGATACTTTATCCCAGCACATCGCACTAAGTCAAACAACTCCTATTCTTTATTCAAAAATAAATCAAGACACATGGGATCATCAGGCGACCTCCACAAGATAAGTATAAAGAAAAAGAATACAACACTGTACCATCCAAGGTGTACAGCCGTCCTCTCTCTCCTTAATTTTTTGTAAAAAGTGTCCACTCTCTCCTCTACCTTTATCCTGTTCTTCCATCCCTTCTTTCTGTAGAAATCTTTCCCACACACAAACGAAATGGCTCAACGTCTGCGCATCTGGATCCTCTGGGAAATGGGCCCACGGATCACATGAGAAGATCAACCTACACCATCAAGGTCGCCCAGCCATGTAAGGACGGATGTGCGGACTAGATTTGTGATCAAATCACCTAGTGGACCCCACCACTGCATAATATCCAAAATAAAACCCCATCTGATGATTAACGCCCCAGACTGTGTAAACCCTTAGATGAGTGGTCAGATGGGACCCAATCGCCACGGGTCCACCACCATTAGGTTCGCCCCTGGGTCCTCTATCAGATGTGGGGACCCGATCATGCATCAAGTGGCCCCACCTGGATTCCATGGTCAAGACACGGATCAGTCCCAATCTGCTACGTTTTCCTGTTACAGATTTGGCTCTCCCATCTCCTTGACTTATGTGGTTCCGCCGCCCATCAAGGCCACTTGGAATGGTGGTCTCACATCCCTAAACACCATTCTACAGAAGATGAAAAAGAGATTTTGGAATCCAAATAGGACTGGGTAATGGCAGCAGAAGTTGAAAACAGGGTTATATTAAATACGAAAAATCGATGAAACAATTAACATCATAAAAAAAAGCATCAAAGGGTTTCTATATGCATTGGCACGCAAATCAAGGAGAAAACAAGTATTAAATCTATAAATCATGATTAGGTACTTGCCTTTTTACCGGGTTGAAGAAAAAAGCACAGATCATCACCAAAACCCAATCCGAGATTACTACGGCGCTCAATCACAATCCTAACACCAATCTGATATAAGAGATGGGAAAGAAATACCCAGGTGATCAGATCTATGGTATTCCTATCCAAAACCTAACATTGGAAAGAATATGAAGATAATCTAAAAGTACAGATCTACTCCTAATGATTTGAGGAGAGGGTTACCTGAGATAAGAAAAGCCTGACAAGAATACTGGTATCCTCTGATCTTGATTCTGATGGCTGGATCCTAAAGCTGGAATGGCTTGGGAAGTTGAAAGAGGAAGAAGAAGAAGAGGTTACGGGAGGAGTTGCAGAGAGATAAGTTATGAATATTAAAATTAGGGATTAAGTAAGAAGGTATTATTGGGCTTAAGTCATTGGGTCAAAACTATGGGTCAGGTCATCTACCCATCAACCCAACTCACCGATCCAAGCTTCTAATCTATCGTGTACCCCACTTAATCCTACCCACTTAAATAGCTAAAATACATTAAATTAATATAATACTAATATTTTAATAATAAATATAATTAATGGCGGGGCCGGATCTTACAAGATGGGCATATGTTATTTCAACATTTTACAAGTTCTTTTAAATGAGATGTTTGTTTTATTTACTAATCACATGTATCTCTTGTAGACTGTGGCTGAAGAGTGTGGGGTGAAAGTTACCGTCACCTTCCTGTCTTGATTCCGAAAGAAAGTATGGGAAGAAGTTGACAAGGTCAAGGGAGTAAAGAAGAAAGAGCTGAAGCTGACAAGATCAATCTTTTAAATGTGGATGTGGTTTTCGTTTATGACAAAGATATGACCTTTACAAGAAAGAATCCACATTAGAAGAGCAACTTTAAAAATAAAAAAGATCTCCACTATGTGCTTTTGGAGATATGGTGCTTTTGATACTGTTCATGCATTTATTATTTATTTATTTATTGGAATTTTTGCTATTGAATCAGTGTGTCAGGAATTTTAAATCATTATGTAACTCAGAGAGTTTCTTTATAATTTTCTCACATAATTCTTGACATGTTATTTATGGTGATTGTGGTGGTGGTTTCAGTATGTGATGATTTTATTGAATGGAGGAGTAGCCATTGGCCATTGCATTTGCTGGTAGTGTAGAACCAGCTGCATATGGAGAATTGATATCCATTGCTTGAATTCCTGACAAATGTTTACAGAAAGTTGAGTTCAGCCATTGCAGATGTTCTTGAAACCAAGCTCTCAGTGGACAGCTCTAGGTTCTATATCAAGTTATATGATGTTCAAGTGAGCTAGAGCATTGCATTTGGATTTGAATGTTGTTTTTTTCATGTTGACATTGGTCAGATGTGGCCATCAAGAACCCATATAAAGAAGTTGCCACACAAGAAACCCAAGTAAAAAAATCCCAAAAGATGATTTGGAAATACCCACAATGATACAAGAATACCAAGATGAAGATCTGATGGGAAATTTCCACCTCAAATGCTGTATATGATGATGAGGACGACATGAGTGCAAATTTTGGCTTTGGTATTGTAGAAGATTCAATAGCAGATTTTGCATATGAAAGAAATTGTAGGACTTTCAGTTAGTAGTATGGCAGGCTCTTTAACTCTTCAATTCACTAGTTTATGGCTTGAATTGGTTGATATTCCAATTAAAAATAACAGCTACAAAACAGCTTCAGATGCATATAACACCTTAAAGACGGAAAGTGCCTTCCATTGAAGAGGCAATTTACTAATTGCAAAACTTGGAATGGTTTAGGCAGAGGAAATGATTTGTGGCTCACATTGACCTACATGGCTACATATTCAATCATGTGGCTTTCAGAAGTGGAGAAAGTTGTCAAGGTCATATTTGTATAATGTTCAGTCTTTCCACATGTTTCTCCACTTATGAAAGACCGTAAGTAGTTTCTTTTCCTCCCTTTGTATCATTTTCATGCAGCATCCAAACATCATTACAACCCACCTCCAGAAGAGAATGCCAACCAACAACTCCACTCAAAACCCAAGTTTTCTTTAATTAAAATAAATAAATAAAAAAGGTCTTCTTGTCCATACAAACATCCACAAGCTCTAGCTACAATCTGAGATTATTTCCACAAACCCACCACAACATTCAACAACTGGTGCCTCTTTTTTATTTTTTGATCTTTGAAGATGCAAACCCATAAACAAGGCCAAATCACTTCATAGCCAAATCACTTGTTTTCTTTTAATGACACCCTTTTGAAGCCGACCTAAAAGAAGCTTCAAATGTTCACAATAATGAAAGAAACAACCAAAAATATAAGGCAAATGAAAAAAAAGCTCCATGTATCCTATTTGTTAGTTCTGAACAAATCCAAACAAGTCGTTCACCATGAAGATAAAAAGAAGGAAGAACACCTTCTTCTTCTTCTTCTTCTACCATGATCCTCCACCTAACATCCCATTCCAGTTATAAGCAGTTGTATCTCCTTATCCCTTATTCTGCTCAAAATCAGTGGTTGGAACTGGTTTCAAGTCCTCAAAAGGAACCAAGAGTCTCCCACCACCATGTGGCTCTTGTTTGGTATGCTGTGAGTCAATCTATAACATTAGGAAATTATGATAGTGCACAAAACCCACATCACTTGCACTCGGTTAAAACAGGAACCACATCAGAACAAACTCAGTTAAAACAAAAGCTACAGATTCATTTTCTTCAACAAAAAATCCAAACTCAAAAGAAAGTTTACAGCTAAGGATCCAATTACCATAAGTTTATACCTTCTAGTCTTTCATGCATTCAACTTCCTAAAGTTGAAACAAGCAAAAAAAAAAAAAAAAAAACCAAATAACTAGTGCCTCCCACATCAGAACAATGTTTACATCCCATAAGACAAATAGGCACGTTCATCATTCTGGCCACGCCACATGTACCCAACAAAGAGGAGAAGAATTGCAATCGAAAATGCAAGGCCTTTTTTGCTTCGACTTCCTTTCATGTTAGTCTCCATGCTCTCACTTAGACGTCGTATTTCTAGACACAACTCATTGATTGAGTCTTTCATTTCTTCTAATTTCACTTCAACTTGGCCTTGATTTAAAGTTTGCATCGGTATACATTCTGGAGCAATTTCATCCATCCCAATCAAAAGACCACAACCTCTTCCTCCCTGGAATGAAATTCATATTGATATAATGAATGTTGGAGCAAAAAATATACAGTTTTATGAATGAAGTTAAAATGTTTTGAATATTGAAGAAAAAATATCAATAAATGATTTTGGAAAGATAGATGCTTACATGTAAATCTGGACATTTTCAAAATTTACGGCCAGGGTTGGATGTAGTACGAGACGTCTTTAATATCATAAACCCGTGTCCACATGGGCATTTTAGAGCCCATTCTAAGCTTCGGAATGGTGTCAAAGATGATTTGCCTATATATTCTTGACCTGAGATGTCACGTCCCCCGAATCCGATTAGAGAATAAACTATTTGAAGGGTTTCTGATCGTCGGATCGCGACGAGCCAGAAGACAAAAATGATCAGCGCGACGAGACCTTCCCAACGAACCCAAAATCAAGATGATAGGAATTTTCCGGAAAAACACTCAATTTTCCCTGATTTGCAAACTACCCCCTACTAGGATCAAACGAACTCGAAATCAAACGAAACTTCGCAGACACTATTCTAACATTAAAAGAAACTCACTCAAGGTCTAAACCCACTTAAATATCTAACAAAACAATAATTACAATAATTATCAAAATAAATAGGTCAACGGGTCGGTTATTGGGCCCAACTGACCCAGTAAGGTCGCAGACCTTACATCTCTTACCTCTAAAAAGAACATTTGGTCCCCCAAATGCTTAAACATTCCTCATCAAGAAAAAGATAAGGATACGCCTTCTGCATCTGGTCCTTGAGCTCCCATGTGGCCTCCTCCGGAGTATGATGCTTCCATTGTGCCTTGACCCACTGGATGGTCTTGGTACGCAACACTACTTCCTTGGTGTCAATGATCTGAGGCCGGACGCTCCACATAGGTTGCATCTGCTTGTAACTGAAGTGGCTTGTGCTACAACACATGAGTAGGATCTGGAATATACTTCCGAAGCATTGAGACATGAAAAACGTTGTGCACACCGGCTAGCTCAGGCGGTAGCACCAAACGATAAGCCACGTCTCCAATCCTGCTCTTGATCTCGAACGGTCCCACAAACCTCTTAGCAAGCTTTCCTTTCTGTCCAAATCTGACAACACCTCTCATCGGGGATACCTTCAGAAACACCATATTCCCCACCTGGAATTCTAAAGGTCTCCGTCTCTTATCTGCATAGCTCTTCTGACGATCACGAGACTCCTTCATTCTCATCTGAACAATTCTGATTTTCTCACTGGAGTCAGCAATCTCTGAGGGTCCATGGAAACTCCAAACTCCTACTTCCTCCCAACATGCTGGGGTCCTGCATCTCCGCCCATACAATGCCTCAAATGGCGCCATGCCAATGCTTGAATGATAGCTGTTATTGTAGGAAAACTCACATAGAGGCAAGCTTTCATCCCAACTCTCCTTGAAATCCAAAACACATGCTCGGAGAAGATCTTCCAATGTCTGGATGGTCCGCTCAGACTGTCCATCTGTCTGAGGGTGGTAAGCTGTACTGAATGTCAATTAAGTACCCATAGATGACTGAAAAGAAAACCAAAATCGAGAGACAAACTTAGGGTCTCGATCGGATACTATGGACTTAGGTACTCCATGTAGCTTGACTATATTGTCTCTATACAACGTAGTCATTTTGTTCATAAACTGACCAGTCTTGAATGGCAGGAAATGTGCTGACTTAATCAACCTATCCACAATCACCCAAATAGCATCATTACCCCTCCTGGTGTTCGGCAACCCTGACACAAAATCTATAGTGATGTTCTCCCATTTCCACTGAGGAATATCCAACGGGTGAAGCAAACCAGGAGGCTTTCTGTGTTCTGCCTTAATCTGCTGACAAGTCATACACCTGGAAACAAATTCTGCAATCTCCTTCTTCATTTTCACCCACCAGTAGTGATTCTTCAAATTCTAATACATCTTGGTGCTCCTTGGGTGAATAGAGTATCGGGTGTGGTGCGTGATGTCTTGAACATCTGGCACACACAACCTATCCTTGTAGTACAAGATTCCTCCAATCAATCGAAACTCTGGATTACCATCAATGTTGTCAATGATTTTCTGTAACTCTAGATCATCCTTCTGAGCTTCCTTGATCCTGTTAACTATTTCTGGCTCCCAAACTCCCGTAGTAGCAACCAATACTTTCTCATTGACAAGCCATACTTCCACGTCCATATCTCTGAACTGCTCCATCCATCTCCATTCAGGCATCACACACCCACTGAAAGCTGCCTTCCTACTAAGAGCATCTGCTACTACATTCACCTTACCAGGATGGTACTTAATCGGAAAATCATAATCCTTTATGTACTCCATCCATCTCCACTGCCTGTTATTCAGATCACCCTGTGTAAACAGGTATTGTAGGCTTTTGTGATCTGTATGCACCTCAAATCTTTCTCCATACAAATAATGCCTCTACAACTTCAATGCAAAAACCACTGCTGCTAACTCCAAGTCATGCGTGACATACTTCTTCTCATGATCCTTCAACTGCCTTGACCCATAGGCTATCACCTTGTCATTCTGCATGAGAACACAACCCAATCCAATCCCTGATGCATCTGTATAAACCACAAATCCTCCACTGCCTGAGGGCAAAGCAAGTATGGGTGCTGAAGTCAACCGGGTCTTCAACTCTTGGAAACTCTTCTCACATTCTTCTGTCCACACAAATGGAACATCCTTCCTTGTCAACTTAGTGAGTGGAGATGCTATGGTAGAAAACCCTTTCACAAACCTCCTATAGTAGCCTGCAAGTCCAAGAAAACTGCGAATCTCCGCTAAATTTCGTGGACTACCCCAATTAACAACTGCTGCTACCTTCTTAGGGTCCACCGTCAATCCATCCTTTAAAATAATATGGCCCAAAAATGCCACTTGCTCCAACCAAAACTCACATTTGCTCAACTTAGCATACAACTAGTTATCCCTCAAAAGCTGCAATGATGTCCTCAACTGATGCTCATGCTCCTCCTTAGACTTCGAGTATACAAACACATCATCTATGAAGACAACCACAAACTGATCCAGAAAAGGAGCAAACACCTTATTCATCAATGCCATAAAAACTGCGGGTGCATTAGTCAACCCGAAAGGCATCACGAGAAACTCAAAGTGACCATATCTCGTCCGGAATGCAGTCTTAGGAACATCCTCATTCCTGACTCGCAACTGATGGTAACCGGAACTCAGGTCTATCTTCGAAAGGAATTGAGCTCCCTGCAGCTGATCAAACAGCTCATCAATTCTCGGTAACGGGTACTTGTTCTTGACAGTCACCTGATTCAGCTGTCGGTAGTCTATACACATCCTCATTGTCCCGTCCTTCTTCTTCACAAATATCACCGGAGCTCCCCACGGTGAAACACTAGGTCTGATGAAACATTTATCCAACAAATCTTCTATCTGAGTCTTCAACTCTTTCAATCCCGCTGGAGCCATCCTATGCGGGGCCTTAGATATAGGTGCTATACCCGGCTGCAATTCTATCGTGAAATCCAACTCACGAACAGGTGGCAAACCAGGAATCTCATCCGGAAATAAATTCGGGAATTCTCGCACCACTGGAATCTCATCCACAGTCTTAGACTCCTTGTCCTCCGCGATAAACGCGATAAAGCCTTCACAACCACTCCTTATCAATCGTTCTGCCTTCAATGCAGAAATTAACCGAGTGGAGGTAGGCTTTTTAGCTCCAACAAACTCAACACTACGGTCTGCACCTTGCAACCTCACAGTCTTGTTAAAACAATCTAACACCGCTCGGTTTGTTGCTAACCAATCATACCAAGTATCACATCAAACTCCGACATAGGTAAGATGATCAAACTGGCAGTCAGCTGAACTTCTCCAATTTGAACACTACATCTAGGGTAGATGACATTACAAGGAACCGATCTACCCACAGGGGTGGCTACTATCAAATCATATGGTAGTGTCTCCTTATCCTCCCCCAAGTGAAGTGCAAATGCTGGTGCAACAAATGAGTGTGTGGATCCAGGATCAAATAGAACTTTAGCATCAAATCCACAAACTGAAAGTGTACCTTTTATGACATTGCCTGCAGCCTCTGCCTCCTCATGCGTCAGAGCATAAGCTCTCCCTACCAGCTGGGGACGTTGCTGCTGATACTGCTCCTGTGGCCTAGGAGCACGAGCCTGGAATCTGGGTGGTGCTGGAGGTCTCTGCTGGAATCGCTGCTGCGGTACTGAAGGACGCTGCCGTGGTACTGGAGGACGCTGCTGCGGTGGCTGGGGTGGTTTGACAATCATCTGCTGCTGCTGCGGTCTGGCCTGTGCAGGTGGCACCTGTCTCAACGGCTGCGCAGGATGTGGAGGCCTGAGCACCGGAGCTGGGAATGCTAGTGGTGCCACTCCTATCTTCCCTGGACAAGTGCGAACTTTATGTCCTGGGTCTCCACAATGAAAACATGCACCAGTCTGCTTCCTGCAATCGCGAACATGATGACTTCCCCCACAAAAAGTGCAAGTGATCCGTTGTGGCAACTGTCGAAGCACTGGTTCATACCGTAGCCTCTTAGGTGCTGGCTGCTGGTAATACTGGGACGAAGAACCCTGTGGCTTGGGTTGAGGTATCAACACCAAGATCCTCTGTTGCTCTAGCGCAATCACTTCCTTCAAGGACTCCTCCGCCCAATATGCTTCCTTGACCACTTCATCATAATCAGTCAACCTGCTGCGCTGAACTTGCATCTTAATATCTGCCCGCAGTCCCTTGATAAACCTCCGAACTCTCTCCGATTCGGGCTGAATCAGATTCCCTGCAAATCTGGATAGGTGGGTAAAAGTGATCTCATAGTCTTGCACTGAGAGATCACCTTGAACCAATCTCTCAAACTCCTCCATCTTTTGATCCCTATAGTGCTCAGGGATAAACTTCTTTTGGAACTGTTCAGTGAAGGTCTTCCAAGCTACTTCTTCCTCGACTGTCTCATAAGGGTGCTTAACTGTTTTCCACCACCTCTCGGCTGCCCCACGGAACATGTGGGCTGCTAACTGCACCTGTTGGACACCCGTGCACTTAAAGACTTCATAGATTTTCTCCATCTGAATAACCCACTCATCTGCCATAGCGGGGTCCTCAATGCCATGAAACTCTGGTGGAAATCTCTTCCTGAATTTCTCAACCAGCTCGTTGAGATCATATTCCTTGGGCTGTGGTTGGCCCACTTTCTGCACTACCTCAAGCATCTGAGCTTGGAATACAGCCTGACTCTCGTTCTGTCGTGTACTCTGTTCAGCCAAATCCTTCTGAGACTGAATAAATGCTGCCATGAATTGGTGGAATTGATTCTCAGGACCACTCTGAGAAGAACTCCCCTCTGGCGGTGGTCCGTTATTAGTTCGGGTGGTTCAACCGGCCATTATCCTGTAAAACATTCAAGGTTAGTTCCAATATGCCTCAATCTAACAATACAATGCTAAGAAAGAACTACCAAGCCATCCTACTAACTAACGGAATCCTCACATGCGTCCTATGGTTTCTAAAATTTTTACCCTGAGAAACCATCCATTGCTCTGATACCATTCTGTCACGTCCCCCGAACTCGATTAGAGAATAAACCATTTGAAGGGTTTCTGATCGACGGATCGCGACGAGCCAGAAGACAAAAATGATCAGCGCGACGAGACCTTCCCAACGAACCCAAAATCACGGTGATAAGAATTTTCCAGAAAAACACTCAATTTTCCCTGATTTGCAAACTACCCCCCCTGCAAGGATCAAACGAACTCGAAATCAAACGAAACTTCGCAGACACTATTCTAACACTAAAAGAAACTCACTCAAGGTCTAAACCCACTTAAATATCTAACAAAACAATAATTACAATAATTATCAAAATAAATGGGTCAACGGGCCGGTTATTGGGCCCAACTGACCCAGTAAGGTCGTAGACCTTATATGAGATCTCAGACGAAGTAGATGAATTCAAGTTTAATTACAAATGCTTAAAATTTATTTGAAAAATAGTTAATCTCATATTACATACTTGAAGATGACATAGCTCAGCTTGAGGTTGAGGACTTATACTAAATTGCCTTTGATAAGTTACTTTGCAAAATCAAGTTTAGGTCAAGCAAACCACAACAAAAGAAGTCTTGTTTCAACGAACTAGTTAACCTGGTTGACGAGTAGGACTAGCACAGCCTGAGATGGTAGCTAACTAAACTAGCCCTTTTATTGCAATTACACTACAGTTGAAACTTAACAAAGCATGGCTACAGTGAGAGTGAGTACATGTGGACCAATTAACTATCTAAACCACTCACACACTGCCCTCCTCATCCTCCTAATTAGAATTGGCATCTAAATGGGCTGCTCATGAAAGATGCATTTACCACTCCAAGTCATGGGCCCCACATGTTTGTCCTTGCTCGGCCTACACAATTGGCTGATCCTAAAAGAGGGGAACTTTTTTTTTTTGGGTAAATGAAAGAATGAAAGAAGGCCCTTGTAACTAAAAGTTATATTGAAAGTTACTGTTTGATTTCCTACAGTGTTTCTCTAGCATACTAACTGCTCTGCGTTCCGAAGGAATAGAACAAGAGAAGGCACTGGAAGAGTCCCTAGAGGCATTGAAAATTCTAGAGGAAGAGCTCAAAGGGAAGGAATTCTTTGCAGGAGAAAGTGTGGGCTTTGTGGATTTGGTGGTGGGTTGGATTCCTCACTGGTTGCCAGTGTTTGAGGAAGTGTGTGGTTTCAAGCTATTGGATGCCAATACATTACCATGTCTCCATGAATGGGGTGAGAGATTCCTCAATGTTCCATTCATCAAGGAGGCACAGGATCATCTGATAAGTTGCTTGTCATCTTCACCAATCTTAGAAATGGCTGGCTCAATAAATGATGTTAAAGCTTGTGGGTTGAGTCTTTAGTATGTGCTTTTGCAAGGGAAACCTACTTACATATATATAGTCATTGGGTAAACCTACTTACAATAGGGTGTTATCTCCCTTTTTGCAGTTATTAGATGATTTGGTGGTGGGTTGGATTCCTCACTTGTTGCCAGTGTTTGAGGAAGTGTGTGGATAAAAGCTACTGGATGCCAATACATAACCATGTCTCCATGCATGGGGTGAGAGATTCCTCAATGTTCCATTCATCAAGGAGAAGCTGCCACCATCTGATAAGTTGCTTGTCATCTTCACCAATCTTAGAAGGGGCTGGCTGTAACTGTTTTTCAAGCCTCATATCAGATGCTTGACAATTGTCTAATAATAAATTTTTTTAATGAAGGCTGTGTGAACGTTCAAATAGCTTCAAGCCATATTTTTTTTTCTTTTTGCTATGGGTTGGTATGGGAGAATCCACAACTGACTTTTTACCCAAATGAAACTCCTAGGATTAACTATATAATTTCCATACCCAATTGAGCATTTTCGCTGGCAGAGAAAAAAAAATAGAAAAAAAAGAAAAGAAAAATAAACAGAGAAAGAAGGAACCCATCCAAACCCCATATCAAACTCGTTGGCAGAGAAAAAAAAACAGAACAAAAAAAAATTAAGAAAAGAAAAATAAACAGAGGAAGAAGGAAGAAAAACAGCTGGAAAACTGGTTCCCCTTCTTCTTTTCCTTAGTCGGACTGTAAGAGAGAAAATGGGTTTGGATGGCGACATGTTTCCAACCAGAAGCCATCCAAACCCTCCCCTTAACCCATCTCCATCTCCAACTCAGACTTCATATCAATCACTTAAAATAGAATAAAAAAAACAAAATAACATTTTCACTGCTTGCAAAGGGTTTCCAACTGAAAAGCAGAGAGAGGGCCTAACCTGGAAGGAGAGAGAGACGAGGACGACTGTATTTTGCAATCGCAGGAAGGAGACGACGATTGGGATCGATCGTCTTTGGTCGCGAGAGAGAGGTGCCAGTGAAGACAACTTCGCCGCCTAAGTTGATCGCAAATCGCAGAGAGGAGGAGATTTAGGGCTAAACCTGGAATGGGAGAGAGCCAGGAGAGTCGCCTGAGGAGAGAGCGCGAGGACAACGATCTTGCCTGCAGAATGGAGAGAGAGAGAGGAGAGAGCGCCAGCGATGGAAATGGGGGAATGGAAATGGGGGAGAGAGCGCCAGCGATGAGCTAGAGATGGAAATGGGGGAATGGAAATGGGGGAGAGAGCGCCAGCGATGAGAGGCAGGCCAACAATGACTTTTGATTTTGGCCTCAGATGAGAGCGGGAGATGAAATCTCTTGGGCGGGCTCCACAAGAGACACTTGAATCACTTAGACGTTAGTTGCCTTAGCGTTAGCACGTGCTGAGCGGACGATATCCTCAGCATTAGCTGAGGAGAGGGCTCCTATATATATATATATATATATATATATATATATATATATGAGAGGTTCTCTTGTGAGAGACACTCTCACCTTACTATGAGAGATAGGTGTGGGGGCCCTTACATTTAAGTTGTTGGCATTGGATATGGATGTGAGGGCCCCCACCTTATCTCTCATAGTAAGGTGAGAGTGTTTCTCACAAGAGCACCTCCTTCTATATATATATATGTATAAAGCTTGGTTTACAAAAGGAAAACAAGAAACAAACAACAAATGCCATTACACATGAAAAAAAAAGGCAAAATTAAGAAGGAAGGCGATGCCTGAGAGAGCACGCATGCTTATTGCTTGCCTTTGCTAATTCTTGGTTTTCTTTTATATACTGTTTAATCTTTTTTTTTCCCATTATTGATGTCCTCTAAATGTAATTTTTACTATATTGGTGGTCTCTCTTCTCCCTCACTCGCGCTACCCCCAAACAACCCCTCTTCCCTTTCCCTCACATGGTCAAGCACCGAAATTAGATAATAAGCCTAGATCTCACTGGGAAAAAGAAGTAAGAGACTGATTGAAGATGCTGATTGCCAAAACTAATCTGATTTGTCAGCTGAAATGGATGGAATGATGGATTTGAAACTACAATGTAGAGCCTAAAATCAAACAGTTGATTGAATTCAATTTGTTTGTGTTCTGGGGTAGCACAAATCAGCTATGGGTATCTGCAATTTTAGAAGCAGGCTATAGTATTCGTGGTGGTGATTGTGAATTTCTATAGGCAATCTGTTATCTTCAGGTGCATGGTGAGGGAAGGGTCCTTGATCTCTTTCCTATGATTGTTATGCCTCAGATCGTGTCAGTGTCACAAATACTGTTTGATAGTTAAATCTGTTGTCTACTTAGCATGTACTTTATTTTTCCGGGCGTAACTTAGTTGATAAATATGCTGACTGATTGATACACTATTATGCTTATGTTCCAATAACCCGGCCTCACTCGTTAATAAATTTAACACCTCTTATACTGCATCCACATATCATAATGGTGAGTATCAATTTATTCTCATTGGTATTAGTTAGTTTGATCGTCAAATCCGTGGTCTTCTAAGGATGTACACTATTTTTTTTTTATTTTTTTTTATGAGGATCTTTGTTGATAAACATGCTGACGCATCAATACACTATTTTTTATTTTTTTTATAATGTTCCAATAAGATGGCCTCACTGATGAATAAACTTAACACATCTTTTACTGCATCACATATCATAATGGTGAGTGTCAAACTTATTCTCATTGGTACTAATCAGTTTCTTTATCATAGGAATTAGTGATTCAAATTTCATTTCTTTTTCCCCACTTAATGTTGATGAATTCTCTCTAACGAATTAAAGGTAATGTGATGACTTTCTTTGTTCATTGAGACACTCTTCAAGCATTAGCTACACCCAACAATTATGCATGTAAAAGGTTAGGTGTATCAGTATGCTTTTTCAAGTGATAAATTGTTTTTCTCATCTTAAAAATGGTATTGTAGTGTGATTCATGGTGTTTTATGATTTTATCAGTGTCAATAGTGATGCATTAACATGAAGCAATCTGGAGTATCATCTCAACATAATTGTATTTTGACCTTTTAACATTGTATATCAGTTGCTGTTCATGGTATGCAATTTCATTTTCATATGGATTGTGTACATTGCATTGCAACATTTGCACTTGTAAGTCATCAACTTTCAATGAAATAATCTTTCTTATATTCTTTCTCTGTGCCATTTGTTGTTACTCCCAGACAGTTTTTGGTTTTACTCTCAGACAGACAGCCTTTTATTCTTGTGCACATTGACCAAAATGGCTAGCTTTTTGCTTAGCCTCTGTTATGCATTTAACAGTTTCAAGAGAAACCCCCCACCCCCACCCCGCAAAAAAAAAAAAAAAAAAACAGTTACAAGAGGATTCTGATATATAGCATAAGAGTTACAACCCCCTTCTCTCTCAACCTTCTATTCTGTATGCAGATTGACCAAAAAGGCTGGCTCTTTGTTCAGTCTTATCATGCATGGAACATCATCTAGAAGAGGACTTTAATGTATACCAGCTAAATCACAACCCATCCTTGTTTAGTTTGGCTTCTGCGTGCTGTTGATTACTTCAGTAGAATGCTCATTCGATACTAATTTGTGCTGTATTTTATGCATCCCGGCAATTATTTCAAGTATGAATAAAACATCCATTAACAGATCAGATCTAAAGATCTATATACTATGATTATTATTACAGTAAAAGAAAAACGAAGAAGAAATACTACTACTGTTATTAAAAAAATACTAGAACAGGTCAGATCTGAACTCACTCCAGGCTTAACTAAAGTAGGCCTGGGCTGATTTTGTATCACTATAGATTGATTGACCCTTTTTACTGTGCTTTCACTACATGTGCTCTGTCAGACTCCTTTTCTATTCTAAAGATTTCAAGGTCTTCATCATAAGATATTAAACAAATAGAGCCAAAACTAGAGAAAATTAGGAACATGACTCCCTTGCTGAGCCAATGATGCAAATGGGTTTTCATTCCCTTACTAAGCTTCTGTCCATTCAATTGATGACCGGTATCAAATATAACTATAGCATAAAGTGTTTTAATGTGTCAGTTCTTTTTAATCTTATGGGCAACATTATTCATAACCTGCAATGCCATGGGTTGTGACAGTGAGTACCTTCCAACTCTCTGCTACATGGGCTTCTGTTTTTTTCTCTTTTTGTTCCTCGTATTTCGGTTTATTTTACATATTTGGATGATTAAACATGTAAACTTTTTCAAGTTTATGACATTTTGTAGTTTCCTTTTTCAAATGTTAATTACATGAAAAATGAACGGTACAATTTCCAATGAAAAATAATTTTACATTTTATACTATTATGTATGTGTATGTATAGGAGAATATTCATGTGCATCCATCCCTCACCATAGGGTGAGAGTCACTTACATAATTGGAAATATTTATGTGTAAAAGAAGAAAAGTCATATATGGTCATATGCAAAAAAAGAATGTTCATGTGCAAAGAGGGAAAACTATGTAAGTGTCTCTCACCCTATAGTGAGGGATGGATGCACATGAATGTCCCCCGTATGTCTGATTGTATCTGTTGCCATATGCCCGTGCTTATGCTTAATAGATACATGATTTATGAGGTACATACTTCCATTTCAATTAATCTAATGCTGCCATGCATGGGAGATGGTATGAGGCTTGGTCCTTTGAGAATGTGTTAATCACACTATTTTAATCATATGCTCAAAATTTCTTTGAGAGTATGTGACTAACTCTTATTGAAATAAAATTTAGAGACATCTCATACACGGCGGGGTGGGGGAGGGTGTTCATTTTGAGCTATTAGTATTTTCAATTGCAAGTGGAAATTAATAATAAAAATTATTGCCGTGAAGTTCTTTTGAAATTTGTAGAATTTGAGAAATTCATTTAATTACTAAAAACAAAATTTAGGAGGCAAGAATTTTCCTTCTCGCCTCCTTACTGTCCACAAACTTAATCCCTCCACATCAGCTTTTTTTATTTTCTCAAATTAATCAATACCTAAACGCTAATTAGTATGAGGAGAGAAACTTACAATAAACTTCTGTGATTTTGAGGAAGTTTGTTTTTTTCAAGAGAAGGTGTTTCACCAAAGTGCAAAATAGTACTAGTACATGGAAAGGCAAAGCTTTCTTTGCAAAATTTGTGTGACACAAAGGGGCTGTAAAGGAGTTTTGTGTAGCATTCCAACTGTAAGAAAGAAAGAAAAATTGAAAATGAAATGGAGGAGTCTCATTTTCAACATAAAGGCTTGAAAATGACCTAGAGTTTATCCAGAACCAATAACAAAAATGTCCATATCACATTATATGTTCCTGAGAATCAATTGAAACTGTTGTTGTTGTGATGGTTGTTTCTCTTAACCCAGCTGAGGGAGTTCCTTGAGATACCCCAGCCATGTGGAGACAATGCCGCTCAATTACACAGGCATCTCGACCATTGGGCAAGAAAAGGCCCTGCTTTAGCCCCCCCCAAAAATAAGGTCCCATAAAATTCATATTTTCAAATTCTAAAAAGGCATTCAAGCAACTGTCATAGTTTTTTTTCCTCCCAATGCCCCATAATGGTAATTAATATCACATCTCATTAAAGCTATCTTTTCACATTTAAACAAAGCGTTAAAGTAAGTGTCATCCTTCTTTTTCTCTACACAGTGTGTTTTTAAATCTCAACCCAACCTCCTTGCCACCTCACCAGTGAAGTTTTTCAAATGAACATTTCTCCACCAACGCTTTTCCATCTCACGTATTCTTTACTCTCTCATAGATTGTCTTTCTCTATAATTACTTTTATTTTTTAATTTCTAAAGCAATCTTTTTTAAAGATTTATTGATCTGGTTTTGTCTTTTTTGTAATAATATATGCCGATATATTTAGATAAGATATGTGAGTCTTTTTTTATAATATATATTAATCATAACCCACTAACTCAAATATAATCTCCTTTTTTTTTTTTTTCATAATGAAAAAGCTGGATCAAATTCGAAATTCATCTACATCTACAATTTTTATGGCCAACAATGATAAATCACTAAATCAAGTTCTATTGTTTTATGATTTTAAGATTTTTTTAATTCCATGCTCGTATGGTATGTTTATTATAATCAGTGTTCGTTTTATTTATAAATATTATTAGTTATAATTTATAAATGATAAATGTATCCATTAGAAAATACGAATCCAGATGCTCAAAACTTAAAGAAAAAAAAAAGAGAAAAAATAACAGATAATTTGAGGCCTAATTTAGGATTGTCGATTTAGGTCTCAAATTGTCTCGAACCAGCCTTGCTCAGTTAGTAGGGGTGCACAAAAAATCCGTCGATCCGTAAATCCGATCCAATCCGATTTGATCCGCGGATTTTTATCTAATCCGAAGGTAAACAGATTGGTGACGGATTAAGAAATTTGTAATCCGTTAGCAATGGATCGGTGGCGGATTCCACCATGAATCCGCGGATTCAATCCGATCCGATCCGTTGACATTAAATATAAAAAAAAAAAATATAAGGGGTCTAAATATAAATTAAGATGTCTAAATATAAAATAAGAAAAAAAATTTATGGGCCAAAATGTAATTTTTTTACAATGTGTTTGTTATTTTTCTTTTAATATTAGATTGAACGGATTAATCCGATCCGATCCGTGGAGGACCGGATCGGATCGGATCGGATTTTAACAGCTACGAATTGGTGACGGATTCTAAATCCATCAATCCGTAGGTAACGGATTGGTGACGCATTTGGCCCAATCCGATCCGTGTACACCCCTATCAGTTAGAGATGAAACCATGAGCACTTGGATGGGAAATGAGGATATGAATATCCAACCAACTTGACTATCTTTATGTTTTGGAGAATCGATTGAAACCATTGACCACCTATTTTTTCCACTGTCACTCCACCCAACAAGTTTTAGCATATATTCCACTTGCATCTTACCAACTAGCTTGATAACTTGCCCTACCATAGGACATTGGTTCTGGCATTCTGTCCACCATTTCCGGCACCTAGGGTGGCACTAGTGGTCATTTGGTAGTTATATATGGAAATCTAAAGAATCTCCCATCTCTTTCAATCACAACCTCTTCATCCCCACACAGTCCATTTAAAAAGGGATAAATTTGATGCATCAATGGAACCTCGCTACCAAACTGACTCTGCCCATGCCACTCCTGATGGACTAACTGCGCCATGGTTTCTTCCCAATGGGGTTTGTGGAGCTAAATTGGCTGAGCAAGTTTAGCCAAGGAGACTTTGGAGGAATTCTTAGAGTCACACCAGAAATATGTTGGTCGCTTACACAGGCCAAGTACCATGGTTAAAGCCTTTGCATGCTGAATTATATGGGTGTGAAACTCTGCTAACACAATAACCTCCCAGTGGAGGGAGACGCACTCATTATTCAAGGCATTCCTAGAACCTATGAGAGACCTCAGCTTTTCACTGACCGAAGAGAAAAACCTGCTCACGTAGATAGACAACACCCTCTCAAATGTGGAAAACTCATTCAACCAAGAACAGAGTGACGGATCCGTGGAAATTTGGGTGAGAAACGGAATATCCAACCAACTGTGCTATTCCAAACTTAGGAAACACACGTTGCGTGGCCTCAAAAATATATAGCAATGGTTAGCCTCTTTTTTGCAGCCATTGGTAAACGGGTGGCAGCTGGGCTCCCTTACATTGACTATCTTCTACTCAGTTCTTCCACCTGACATAAATACACTAACAGGATGTGAGGACTAGTCCACAGGTTTGGAACCATAGACTAATATAGCTTCTCCAAGCCAAACAATTATATACAGTAAACCAATGCGCTAAGATTTCAGTGATAGGTGAATATGTATGTATTAAATATTATTGCACATCAATTTATGAGACTCTTCCCTAAAACATAACATAGAAATAATAACTTCTCTTTAGTTACCTTCAAAGGGCCCCACGTATTATTAAACTAACAAAAAAAAAAAAGAATAAAGGCTCCATGGCTATGATTTTAGTGATCGGTGGATATGTATGTATTAAATGTAATTGCATATCAATTTATGGGACCCTCATGTCAGATCTAAGTTGAAGAAATTTGGGACACTTTCGTGGACAATATTTTGCTACTTTTTTTTTCTTTTAGTATGTGGTATGGTTAATCTGTGGGGACCATTATGGAAATCAGTTAATTTTAAAATCCACACTTAATATATAATCATTTATATTTACTAATTTAACCAAATAAATTTTCAAGTCTTATTTATTTCTAAACTCATAATTTGTGGGGGGCACTTTTTTTTATACTAACACACGAAGAGGTTTTTTTTATATCAGAGTGGGTGCCACTTTTATAGGCTGTATTCTGCTACTTTTTTCTTCTTATTTTCCTTTCAATGTTCAGTAAGATTAATCTGAGGGGCCCATTATGGATATTTTTCTCATTATTTTTCTTTAGATATTTGATAGGATTAATTAATCTGTAGGGCCCATTGTGGAAGCCAATTAATTCCAAAATCCACATTTAATTTCGAAATGGCACTCAATTTATGGCTAAGAACAAATATAATTAAATCAAAGTCCTAAATTTTTTACTATTTACTTGATCTTTCCCTAGATATTTCCAGCTATCTAAAATTTTTCCAATGAGTTTTCATCTTTATTATGAATTATATATTAATATTTATTTATAATTTATTTAAATATTTAAAAATATTTCTAATTAAAAATCTTAATAATTTTTTAAAGCAGGCCTATTGCACTAGTATGAATATATGCTTTTGCTGCTTCACCTAGCTAGTAGTTTAGTGTTTTACACTAGCATGAATATATGCTTTTAGTGTTTTATCATTGGCCTTGGGATATCCGTCTACTTGTGCACCTGATCACTTTCTGATTTTTTAAACCTTTACCTGTATGTTTTTTAAAATAATAGAATCCGCACTTGGACTGCATTTTGCCCATGTTTCCAAACTTGCCCTTGTCAAAATGGGTGATCAATTGAGCCCCACCCAAGTCTTCAACCACTCTAACTTAGGTAGGATGGAACAGACTGGAATCCTTTTTTTTTTTTTTGTGATGGGCATTTAGTATAAATCTTCTGAAATCCTTAATTACTCAAAATTGGATTGGGGCTTTAACCCAATTCAAACGCAATGTTAATCCGTGGAAGAGGACATTTCCATCCCATGGGGAAGGGGCCTGGCCCTATTAAAAGAGCGAGACTCTCTGAATTTAAAGATGCCAATCGTGACAACTCATTTACCCAAATGTAAGGAATGTCCACAATTCAAATCCCCTCCAATTCCAAACATCTAGCCGGAAAATTGACACCTATGAGGCTAATAAAATATAAAATGTTATGATGATATTTTATTTTTAGTTGTTTGGTATGGAATATCTTTAAAAGTGATTTTTTTTTGTCCTTTAGAAAATTTGGAGGGAATTTTAAAATTATTTACTTTTGATATAACTCCTTGTCATTTATTGTCTTGTTTGGATTCACTTTACTTTACTGTAATTAGTTAATTCCCAAACACGCCCTATATTATTGTTTATTAAAGGGGATGCCTATTCACATTGATTCAATTTAGAAGTGACTTGCAATTCCACAAGCTGGGTGTGGAAAGAGAGACACTAATCAAATTCATATCACAAACTACAAAACTTCAACTAGTCTGTGATATGAACCCCTTTAATGTTATTGTTTCTTAATAAAGTGATGCCTAATCAAACTGATTCAATTTACAAGTGATGATTTTCAGTTGCCCAAGCTGGATGAGGAAAGAGGAACACTAATCAAATGTGGGTCCCAAGTCCAAGTGGGCCCCATGGGAGTGGACCCTGCAATCCACTTGCAACATAAAAACAATTCTCCCCACCAGCAAACCAGTGTCCACTCTCTCTTCCCGCACTTGAAGTGGAAGAAGCCCTTTTTATATAATCTTTATCCTTGCACACAGAGCCCATAAGGCTTATCTTCCCATTTTAGCTTTTTTTAAATTCAACCCAAACTTCCCTTTTCCCCCAAAATCCAAAACCCTAACCCTACTTACCATGTCCCCCTTCCTCTCTCCACACTCTCCTTAAAAACCCTTCAAAAACCCTAACCCTAACTCTCTCCTCCTTCTGCTTCTTCTTCTTCCAATGGATTCTCCTCCAAAACCCAACGATCATCAACCCAACGGCGATTCTTCGCTCATCGAGAACCACCAGCCACCCAAAAAGCTCAAATCTTTACCGTCGATTCCAATCTCTGACACCGAAATCGCCTCCGAATTCGCCCATCACGACCCTTCAATCGCCCGCATCAACAACGGCAGCTTCGGCAGCTGCCCGGCGTCGATCCTGTCCGTCCAATCCTTCTACCAGTACCTCTACCTCCGCCAGCCCGACCACTTCTACTTCAACCACCTCAAACCCGCCATCCTCAAATCTCGATCCTTCATCAAGGACCTGATCAACGCCGATGACGTCGACGAGATCGCCATCGTCGACAACGCCACCACTGCCGCCGCCATCGTCCTCCAGCAGATCGCCTGGGCCTTCTGGGAGGGCAGGTTCTGCCCCGGCGACGCCGTCGTCATGCTCCACTATGCCTACGGCGCTGTCAAGAAGTCCATCGAGGCTTATGTGGCCCGCGCCGGCGGCCACGTTATTGAGGTCGGCCTCCCGTTCCCCGTCCGGTCCGACGCGGAGATCATCCGCGAGTTCAGGAGCGCGCTCGCGGAGGGGAAGGCCAATGGGAGGAGGGTGAGATTGGCCGTGATCGATCACATCACGTCCATGCCTAGCGTGTTGATCCCCGTCAAGGAATTGACGAGGATTTGCAGGGAGGAGGGCGTCGATCAGGTGTTCGTAGATGCCGCCCACGCCATCGGCAACGTTGAGATCGACGTCAAGGACATTGGTGCTGACTTCTACACAAGCAATCTCCATAAATGGTTCTTTTGCCCGCCCGCTGTAGCGTTCCTGCACTGTAAAAAATCGAATACTAATCCCAACAGTACTGATTTGCACCACCCTGTTGTTTCCCATGAATATGGTAATGGGCTTGCGATTGAGAGCACGTGGATTGGGACTAGAGATTACAGCGCCCAGCTCGTTGTGCCTTCGGTGATCGAATTCGTCAATAGGTTCGAAGGGGGTATCGAAGGGATTCGAAGGAGAAACCATGAGGCAGTGGTTGAAATGGGAAATATGCTGGCAGAGTCGTGGGGGACCCACCTTGGGACGCCGCCGAAGATGTCCATGAGCATGATCATGGTGGGGTTGCCGAGTAGTTTGAGGATTTCTAGTGACGAGGATGCTATGAAGCTGAGGACCCATTTGAGGGATAGCTTTGGAGTTGAAGTTCCAATATATTTTCGGGTGCAGAGAGATGAAGGGGTAGGAATTTCGGATAAGAATGGCTGTGTAACGGGGTATGCGAGGATATCTCATCAGGTTTATAACAAGGTTGATGATTATTACAAGTTTAGGGATGCGATAAACCAGCTTGTAAGTGAGGGGTTCAACTGTCAGATGCTTTCCTCTGAAGACTGAGAAGGTATGCATTTTTCAGCAATGGAACTGAGAAATTGGTGTAGATAGCTAATGAAGTTATGTTATGTTCTTGTTCCTCATATAGTTTCTCATTTTCATCCTTCTTCGAGTATACAGATAGACCAGCAATCAACTTTAATCCATTGGATGAGCTACTATTTTTCTTCCCTATAAGCAATCTTAGGAGGCAACACCCATTAACAGCTTTCATGTGGGGGTGATATACAACATGTCATTTTATTGTGGCCATTGTCATCATTGCAAATGGTGCAGACTTTTCAAAAAAGTTATATTCAAGATTCTACGTAACCATGAGCTATCAAACTGTGAGTGATGAGTGAAACTTTTGAAGAGATTAATTGAGCAGTGATTAAAACTAGAATCTAAATGTTTTGGATAACTAGTTTTAAGTTTATGCTAGATGGATTCATAACGTCAGTGTTTCTAATGAGACAACTCATGGATAGGGGTGTAAACAACCCGAGTGAAGCTCATCCCAACTTGAGCTTGGCTTGAACATTGAGGGCTCCTTTGTTTGCATTTGGTTGAATTCCTAGGTACTCAATGTAAAATGGGTTCCAACAAAGGATTATTAAACTGGTGAAGAGCGAAGGATAAAAGGTGGAGATGTAGATGGGACCTGGCTTTCCTAGGAGTTGATTTTCTAGTGTGATGGCTGGGTATTCATTTCCCATTTCCCTTCATTTTCCATTAAAGGGTAGATTATTTCGTAGCCTTTTATGGATTCCCACCTTTATTTCTTCAATTTTAGCCACCTTTAGGAACACATTTCTTAGAATTCCTAAGAATTTAATTCCAATAAACAAATGGGCTCTGAATGAGCTGACTTGAGCCAAGCTTGATGGCATTGAATCGAGCTAGAGCTTGAGCTAGCTTGATTAGAAATCTACCTGATCTAAGTAACCAGGCTTGGGCTCATCTTGACAATGCATATCAAGCTTTTTTTTTGGAAATGGCAATGCATATCAAGCTTTTGATCTTGTTAAGGCTTAAACAAGTCAAGCTGAGCCAAACTGGCCTAGATCGAGCGCAGTCTTGATTTCTTGATCCACAACTAAAGCTTTGCTTGTTCTTCCTCTACCCAGCTTGTCTAGAGCACAAGCTTGAGCCTGATTATAAACATGTTGAGCTCAACTTTGCTCTTCTTCTCAGCTTCTATTCCTCATATATTCACTTTCTGTATATTATTGAGTTAAGCTTTGGCTCATTTGTATGTTTATGCCGTAATTTCTATTGATAACCGGGATGAACTAAACTTACACATCCTCACACACAACCTCCAACATGCATGCTCACGCACAACTATTGACAACATTCACACAAACGCGCACACACACAAAAAAACAAAAAAAGAAGAAGAAGGGATTGTCTAGCACTAACCCAAATTTTTGTAGGTCCTTGGATCGATCAAGCAAATTTTGCGGCTATTTGACTTTATCTAATGACTAGGATTTGGACAACTTTGAGGCCCTCAAAAAAATATATCTTGTATGATAAAATGATTACCTTCTTTTTTTTTTTTTTCCATAGAGATAGGTCATGAGGAGACATTTCAAAATCGTCTAACTACTCATGATTGTCATGCTTCTAGGTGGGTCCCATAGGGCAAGCCGTTCGTGCCTACGGATAGCTGAACGTTATTGAAAATGGATTTATATGTATGTTAATTGAGCTGAGCTTGAGATTGTGTTTAAGGTAAGCCCTTAATCAATTTCAAACTTTTGAGAGAGAGAGAGAGAGAGAGAGAGAGAGAGAGAGAGAGAGAGAGGAATGGCCTGATTGTTCCTAGCTAAGGAACGGTCTAGCTTGTGGGGTCCACCTGAAAGCATGACAATCATGGGGGGTGTCAGGGTTTGAAAGGTCTCCCTATGACCTACCTGTGTGCAAAAATTGGTACGTCTAATCATGCAAGGCTGTGTTTTGAGAGCCTCAAAGTTGTCCAGATCCTTAACCATTAGATAAAGCCGAATGAGTGTCAAATGTTGCACGATCAAGTAGGTGGTGTACAAATTCAGATGTGTTAAATTTGGGCTCAAGGCAATTCAAGGGGTATAGCATGTGGAAGGCTTAGATTGCTTCACACAATTGTATTGTTACTAACTTAGGATTAGCCTGGTCGTTCTTAAAAGTTTTTCATCTACGCAAAGTCTATGCTGCATGGGTTCTTTTAAACGAGCAATGCACCCATGTTGGTACATCTCAGACATGACATGTCAGATTTTCTATTATTAACTTGAACATTGTTTTGTAGCTGATGAAATACATGTATTATTCAATCGGTGACATGACTAGAAAGTTGATGAAACATTATTACAACTTCTCTTTTAAAATTTAATTAAAACATTGAAATATTTATTAGTTGTACATGTTTTTAATTGCTGTTGTATTGGATATTATTTTTATCCTAAAAGATAAACGTTTATTTAAATTTATGCTGATCCATGAACCCTATCTTCTAGATTTGCGGAATTGCTATTGTATAATGGTACTCATGCGACTTGGGATAGCATTTATTTAATATAGGATAACTTTCTCCCATACCCATTTATTTGAGCAACACTTTGATGGGTATATTTTGGGCCAATCAAGAGGAAGGTCGGGATACAAAGGCCTTTGCATGAATAAGAGATGCCTATAAAGGAGAGGTGTGTGATATGAAAACTTGAATTTCAGCAGGGTGGACCTTATAGGTCAAGCAAGTGGTTAGCTAGGTCAGAATGGTTGTGGGCGAATCATTAGAAAATTCTTATTTTTTATGTTATATAGTACCCTAATGAGTTAGTTTTCAAAAAAGTTATAAATAAATAATAGAGGGTGGATTAATGTGGTTTCTGTACATACATCTTCAAACCATGCCAATGGAGTCATCATACATTGGAGATGCCAAGGAGTCTTCACACAGGTCTAAGAGAGTTTGTTTCACTCAAAATTGGAAGACAGGACAATATTCTTTCATTGATTTAATGAGCATCATTTACAACCTTTATATGGACTAGTAGTCATCCTTTTTTGGTACCTTAATTAGAGATTATACCTTCTAATTAGAGCAATCAACAATATTTGACTTTTAATTAGAGATTGTAATTTCTAATCAAGGATTCTAAAGATATTACTTACACATCTTTCTAAATTTGAGCAAATCATAATATAGTACATTCTGTAAAGATAGAAAAATCTCCAAAATACAAGTTTTGCCTTGTGACATCATATGACCACAATGCTCTTATATAATGTGTGACTAATTAATCACTTAAGTTATGGGCCCACTTAGTGAACCGGGCCAATGCTTGTCTTCTTGAGCCTTCTTTGATAAGTCAAATTTGACCCATGGCTTGAATAAATAAAGTTTAATGTATTATGTATTAGATATATTTGGTATTATGCCCCCCTTGAAATATTTTAAAAAGTTAACAAAATGATTCTTTAACAAATTATACTTGTGAAAAAAAAAAGAAAAATATTTTCCATGCATAAACATGGAGAACTTGTGCTGCTCTCTAATTGAAAACAGCCGAGTACCGCAATGTAATAAATTTTGTTTCCTAAGACCTATCATGGAACAAAATGAAGGGTTTGAGTTGGATATAGCTGGTGTCAGCATGGTGTGGATGAATTGGTTAAGTGGAGATTAAAAAAGCTAGCACAGTAAAACAGCTGTGTCGAGTGCCAATTTGAATAAAGGGCCATTTTTCAAGACATCGGTTAGACTTTGTATGTTGTATTGAGCTGACTGTTAGGCTAAAATGATACATGAAGAAGCAAAAGTTCATGTGGACAAGAATGCATGCTTAGTAAAATGTACAAAGTTACTAGAAATAATAGAATTTGGAAACAACTGCATAAGAAGGAAACTACGAGCATGCAATCAAATATGAGATCAATGAGTGTTGTTTGAGATGGCTTGGGCATGTTGCGAGTTAATTGAAGGGTTAACAGTGGAAGGTACTAGGAGAAGATGGAGGCGAGTCAAGATGTTTGGAGAAACAGTGAGGAAATACGTGTCATTATTTAGAGTAACTGAGACTAAGGCATTGAATAAGGTTAAGTGGAAGAACAAAGCTCACAAAGGAGACCATAAGTAGATGGGTCTTGCAATGGCGAAGATGAATTGGTTTTGACTTCATTCAACACAAAGAAAGTGAATTAAAATATTTTTCATTGAAACCCAAAAGAGGAGAATAAATCAATTTGTAGTCACACAATCGGCGAACACATCACACACTATCCATCCATGATCCAACAATTCTGATCTCTACAAATCCACTTTGATTCTCCTTCCTCAATCTGGATAACTAAATAAGAAAGGACCTTTTCTGTTGGGAGACATTTATACCGCTATGATTTATTCACTGAGATCTATGATACCCGGACATTTGACGTATGGTACTCATACCGATACAGATCCCGGGTACAGGAAGATACGGGTGGGAAAAGGTGTAAAATTTTAGGATACGGTAGGGGCTGACTGAAAATGCCATAACCCCAAAACCTTTAAAAAAAAAAAAAAAAACCAGCAAAAAAAACCATCGGAGAGATAGAGAGATGCAAGTGTCTAAAAAAAAATAGAGAAAGATCCCCCGTTTGGTGGGGGGGGTGGTGGCGGCGCTTCTTGTTGCTGCCGGTCGTGGGATGCCAACTTGAAGTTATTGCTTGAGTCAAGCGTAAATCAGGTCCTTCTTCCTCTCCTCCTTCCTTTCTCTCCTTCTTTCTTTTTCTCCACCTTCTGTTCATATGTTGGAGTAGTCATCGAAAAGGCTCAAAAGGCCCTTTTGCCTTTTATATTTATTTTTATATAGTCTGGATGAGTGGAAAAGGGGCAAAAGGCCCGTTTGCATTTTTATATATGCTTGAGTACTCATCAAAAGGGGTAAAACTGCAAATGGCCTATTCGCCCTTTTATAAATGAGTACGACCCACCTCTTTTTAAAAAAAATTCCTTACTGCTGGGCTACTTGTCCAATTGGCCTTTTTATTCCTATGTAGCCTATTGGTCCGGTGATGCCCACCTCATTAAAAACTTGATCAACTCAATGGGCCTCACTATATTTGAGCTCTAAATTGAAATAAAATAAATATTCTACTTAAAATAAATCGCTAATCTAATGTCTACATGTGTATATTCTACAAGGCCAAGGGGAATGTCCCACAATTTGGTCAACTCAGTGGGCCTCACCATATTTGAGCTCTGAAAGGCCATTGTGGGGCATTCCCCTTGGGCTGCATGAACATGTATCCTAATCTAGTTAGGGGTTGAGGTTGGCATTATTTAGCACTGGAAATTTTCGAATACTGTTTGATTAAGGAATTATATGAATTCCAAGAATGAACTTGGGCCGTGTGCTTCTGTAGATTTTTCCATCTCATAATGGAATTCTTAGAATTCTATAGATTCCAAAGGTTACCTTTTTATTTGCTTTATTTACCTCATTTCTTAAATCAGTTTGATGACAATATGACACGCCATAGAATGGATTCCATGAGAAATTCCCAATTTCTCACCACATGGGATAATTTGATTCCATTCCACTCCACTAATTCGTTAATCAACTGGTCCCTAAAAGGAGAAAGTATATAATTTTTTCCCACACTTGTGCACATGAGAAACTCCCAATTTCTCACCTCATCGGATAATTCTATTCAATCTACTGAATCAAATGGGCTCTAACTAGAGAGTATCTCACGTTACTTGCGCACATGCACAATTTTCGAGTTTGCAGCGTATAGGCATGTGAACTAGTTCGACTGACCCCAAGTGAATGACATGGGATATGATGATGATGAAGACGATGACGATGATGCACACATGGACACGTACTGACCTGAGCTTGATGATGATGATGCACACAAACACTGACCAAAGACCCTTACTGAGCTCAGCTCGAGTTTGAGCTCAAGCCAAGTCTAGCTACCTTCCAAGCTAGCTTAGTTTGTTGACAGCTTTATTCGTTGAGAGATTTAAAGTGAAAGTTTTACATGTGATTTTTATTTATTAAGAGAAGTTTTTTTATGCTGATGCCATTATTGATGCAGATTGAGAAAATGCGTCCATAATGGAAATATTGAGATTACGCAGGACATCTTAATGTGTAATGTGTACCATTTATTATTAGAGTGAAAGTTGCGTACCATTTGTTGCTTCATTGCATCTTTGCTAGGAAGGTAAGGAATGCATTTCTTTTAAAATCTTTTTGATGTGAACTGGGCCATGGCAAGATCCATTAAGGACGTCATTGAGCATTGCCAGTGTGATTTTAGATCTTATTTTCTTTTGGGTTGAATCCCTACCAACTCCACATTACCCCCAACAGGGACTTTGGGATGGGATGCAGTATGAGAGAGTATAGGAATCTGTTGCCTTAGTGGAGGGTTAACTGCCTAAATGTCGAGCCAAAAGAATATTCTGTCTCCATTGCCTACACGGTACTGAATAATTGGTCAAAATTTTTGATTGCCTGCATGAAAACATGCTAGATAGCCGAAATCATTAGTTGTGGCTTGAGAGATTCTCCACCATTGAACATAAGTTTTTTACCATTAAAAAAAGAAAAAGAAAAAGAAAAAAAAAGAGAAGCTATTTATCCTCATTTGCCTTTTTAAGGCCTCAAGCCAAGATCTCCTTGATCCTTCAGTTCGCAGAAACTTCCTAGTTCCCAAGATGATATTTTTTTTCTCCTCCATGCCTTCTTAGAAGCCGCTCTGAAGCTTTTCAGTATGATTGATGTAAACCAGAAGGTTGGATGACGCTGTCTTGACTAGTACTTCTACCAGCAAAAGGTAGGTACTTGGATTTTTAGGAATATATCTTGTTCTCTAACTCTCTTTCCCCACAAGATCCCATGGGCTTTGTGAAGCTCTTAATGAGATGGCAATTGCCCCCACTCCCCAGCCCTAGATAGAAGCTGAGTCTAAGAATGGATCCTCTTCCACTCTTAAGCATATAAACTAATGGTTAGCAAAATTAATTTTTGAGTCCTAACAAAGCTCCAAAACACTAAGATCACAGTTTTGATGTGCATGACCTCCGCCCATTTTGCATTCATGTTTGCGAATTGGAGGTGGCTAACTGGGATGTTTGTTCAAAAGAAGCTGCTGATCATACTAGCTCTTGGGGCCTCATCCATTATGCAGCTGAGGGTGTCTGCAACGATGACGAGCAGGAAATGCGACAGCAAATCTTCTTGGCAGATCCCATGTGATAGAGAGTTACAACATGGGCAATACAACTTGAGGAGCTATGATGCCTAGATACGGCAAGGAAATGGTAGGGACACGCTATGGATACGGCAGGGACACGGGTTTTACACATAAAAAGTGAACTATCGGACACGATACGTTGCCCACTTTGAAGTATCTGTGCATCATAGTTGAGGAGTCAGTTTTGGAGCTCAAACATTGAGACCTTTGTAGAAATAAGCTATAATTCATTATAGATAGATATGTACATTTGAGTTTGAAGTTGTACTTCTCAGAAGGCATCAGCGTTGGGTCCACAAGATTTGAAATTTGAAACCCTTATTTCATTGTCCATCGAGAAGGTACTAAATTCTTTAGCATATTCAATGTTTCCATTAAGTACTCAGATTCATGATTTGGATGCCCGTTTCTTCAGATTGCATGATTTGTAAGTGTATGCCGCGCTCTCTGTTAGTCTTGTTGTATGCTATCTTTCATGTTGTTTCTAGCTTTGAGGCTTTATGACTTTCAACGACAATGAAAAGCAAGAGGTCTCGGTCAAGGCAGAACTGTTTTAGCTGCTGTTGTCACGTGCTTTATCCTGCTTCCATCTCTCATTCTTGGTTTTCTTTGTTGCTTTATGTGGAAATGGGCATTGCTTTATGTGGAAATGCATTCCCAGCTATGAAATTCTCCAGTGGTGGATAAGAAAGGCTCTTCTCAATTATGTTTTGGCCTTTCAGTTTTCTATTAACGAGGATGTTTAATCTTCATATTATGCATGTTCTATGCCTGTAGAACATCACATTCTTGTCCTCTTGTAAAGATGCCTACATGCCAACATGGATATTCACTGTTTATGGATGGAGATTTAACACAGGCAACTGAAAATTTATGGTCCCATTCAATGACTTCAGTTTAAAACTTGCTTAGTTTGCTTCATGTGTACTGATTTCGCTTCTGCAGCTCAGTGCACACATTGTAGAGCATTGTTTGAACAATAGCTTCTTTTCTATGATATTGCAGGCAGATCATAATTCCAAAGTTGCTTGCAGATTCAGGTGTCTTCGAGAGGCAATGCAGATTAGTGGCACTTCCCATAACTTAATGACAAGGTATCTAATTTATTTGATGTTGGAATGGGATAAGACTTGCTCTCTAAAGATTAGATGTAGACTCTCATGTAACTCATCGGGGAAATAAACATTGGAATGCTTGCGGCAAGTAGAATAAATTATTTTCAATTTGGGTTTTAATCACCTCACTTCTGTTGATTGTATTCTCAATTTCTGATGCAAACCAATGTAAATTTCATCTGTTAAGATCTGCAGAGTCATCCTAATTAATCCTCATTGAAACCACCTGTGCCTGCACATACAATAGTAGATAGATTTGCAACTCTTGCCACCACTTGGCCAGGAACTCTTCCAAAGCTTGTAGCTTTTTAGCAGATGACTTGCTTTCAGAATTTGTGACATCACCTGCAATCCCTGAACTGAAACTTTTTCTGTACCTCATAAATCGCTGACTTTTTTTTAATGGCAACCATATCATTAAACATAAAGCTCAGTACAAGAGAGATACCGATAAGCCAGCCCATCAAAAAATGCAACAAAGAGGAAACAAAACAAAATGCAAGTTAACCTATAATTCATCTCTCATTGGAAGGAAGACTGATGTGAAACTCTTTGGCAAGAGTGTGCCTGATTCGCTGATTGGTTTATGTGGAGGAAGGAAACATTAAGAAGTCTATCAAGATCAACCATTTCTTCAACAGAATCAAGCATATTTTTCTATTTCCCTATTTTCTTCGAAGCAGGATTTCCAGGGATAGATGAAGTGGATTGTTCATAAATAATCCAAGGTGTATGTTAAAAACATATACAAGAGTAACTTTAATCTTGTTGCTGACCCTTACGTGGGCACGGCATGCATGAAGATCAAAAGGGTTTTTTGTGGGGTTTGAAAGCACTTCATGTGGACTATGGCCATGTACAAAATGGGGAAATTTTACTGCTCAGCATCTTTTTAAACCTTGTAGTTTTACAATGTAGACAGTAGGATTACTGTGTCATTTTTATTTCCTAAACCTCAGACCCACAATTGGTTATTTGGTATTTGAACTAATTATTTTCCCCATTGGCATTTCCAGGTTAGGCAGGAGGAAGAGGGTTAGCGTCCGTAAAAACTCGTCAAATCAAATTTGATTCTGCTTCCCTTTTTGGATTTAGTAGAAGCAAATCTTCATAGATTGGCAATCAGAAAACAACACCAACAACAACAGTAATAATAATTTGACTTGGCCACCCTATCTGTTCTCCTTTGGTCCAGATTTTGGAGCAGTACGAGATGGGCTGACTTCTAAGGAGTTCAAATGGGTCCGTTTCTGCCGTATCAGATTTTTCCTACTTGGGCATTATAAACTGAGATCATTCCTATGAGTAGCGTAAATGGAAAGGTCACCTTATGGATAAGTGTCAACCAAAAAAATCAGCTCCATCAAATTATCTTAGCATTGATTTAACAGCCTTAAAATTTAATAGTGTTTTAACCATAAATTTCTTGTGAGATAAATCCAGTGGTGGGTTAAGTTTTGATGGGTGAGTAAAATCGGACATGTTGCCAGGTCGTGGGATAAAAAGTGTGTTAAAAGGGGCTGTCCTGATAACAGATAGGCCCAAAGTGTGTTAAAAGGGTCTGTCCTGATTAAAGATTGGCCCAAGCGGATCCCACAGCTGGACCCCTTTCTTTTTCCTCTTTGCAAGTATTTCCTTTTATTTTAATGAACATATATTACAGAAAGAGGAGTAATCCTTCCAAGTCAGAAAGAAAACTCCAATGGAGCATACCCCATTCGAACAAAGAGAAATGCTTGACAATCAAGAAGTAGAATTAATTAGCCCCAAATCCCAGACATTAGAAAAAAGAAAGAGATAATCATAAATTATGTAAAATCATCTCCATCTCTATAGAGGTTAACAGTGCAGGAGCATGCCTACCCTGTGTAATGTAATCCTTCTATTGAAATGCCTTGATTGAGGATGCAACTGAACCAAATTACACATTTTTCAAACTGCTGAAGAAACAAGCCCATTTTTTCTGATGTTAAACCGATACAACCATGGAGCCGAATATGGATTATTGTTGATAAAACCAAAACCAATAATTCTTGAATCCATTTCAAGAGTGAGTCCTTGGATATCCAATGCAATGAGTTGAAGAAGATCATAGGGTGAGGGTTTGAATGGTCCATCATTTAAATCGATATTCAGATGGGCTGCACCATGCAGGAGGCGTGCATTGGATTTGGATAGCCCTTTTTTTTTTTTTTTAATGACAATTGAGAGACCGCAATGAAACGTTTGAAATGTGTTTCCATCTCCTGCCTTTTGTGTTTTTGGTTAGCAAACATTGCTGAATTCCGTGTACGTGTTCCCCGAGGAGTTGTTCAGTGCTTTCCATAATTACACCAAAAGGTTTTGCAAGAGTCCTAGTTTTTGTTTTTTCCCAAGGACACCAGTTTCCCACATGGCAGGCCAAGACCTTTACATGAAGTTCAAATTTCATAGGGCTTTTCTTTTCATGAAGGACCTATTTATGTGGGCACTGTTAGATGCAAGCAACTCAAAACAGATAGCTAGAATGCAAAGAACAACTCTAGAATAACTTGATTATTAAAAATGAGAAGCAGCAGCTATTAAATAGCCTTTTACAGAATGAAAACAGAAACAAACTACACTCACGTTCTAACTAGAATCGTGGTAACAAACTTGACTAAATCAAATGGCAACAGTCCCTAAAGACTAGGACTTATTAACAAACTAAATCTTATCATTTCCTCCCCTAAACTAAACTGCCTAAACAGGCATCTAGTTTATCTTTGGCGCATCACAAACTCCCAGTTTCTTTCTAAGCTCCTGAAATGTCTCTAGCTTGAGTGGTTTGGTGAATATGTCTGCTATTTGCTGCTGTATACAACAATACTAGATCTGCACAACTCCTTCATTCACCAGATCACGTAAGAAATGGAAACGCACATCAATGTGCTTACTCCTGCCGTGCATCACAGGATTCCTTGATAACTTTATTGTCGAGCTATTGTCACAAAAGATGACGGGACTCTCACTGCCATTATAACCAATCTTCTTTAATACCCTTTTCATCCAAACCAAATGACAAGTGCATGCTGCAGCAGCAGCAAACTCTGCTTCTGTTGTACTTAGTGTAACTATTGGTTGCTTTCGAGAAGACCAAGCCACTGCTGCACCACTTAAAATAAAGGCATACCCCGACGTGCTCTTTCTATCTTCCACACACCCTGCATAATCACTATCAGTAAAGCCAACGAATTCCTTATTTCCTCCTTTCTGATAAAGAATACCAAAGCCAATGGTTCCTTGCAAGTACCGTAGAACTCTCTTGGCTGCTGAAAGATGTAGCTCAGTTGGTTTTGACATATACCTGCTAATTAGGCTAACTGCATACATTATATCCGGCCTTGTGGCTGTTAAATACATCATGCTTCCAACCAGCTGCTTGTAGAACGAACCATTCACCTCTACACCATTTTCATCTTTAGAAATTTTGAACCCTGGAATGATTGGATTTTGAACAGAATTACTATCCTCCATTCCAAACTTCTTTAGCATTTCCATCACATATTTCTTTTGACTAATGAATATCCCTCCATCAAACTGCACTACTTCAATGCCAAGAAAATACCTCATCTTGCCCAAATCTGACATATCATATTCCTTCATCATGGAGTCTTTGAACTCACGCATCATAACCTCATCGTCTCCTGTATAAATTAAATCATCAACATACAAACTAATGATCAAACGTTTACCTTGTTTGTTGATTTTAGTAAACAAAGTCTGCTCACTTTCATCCTTCTCAAAGCCTTCTTTCTTGAAGTACGACTCAATTCGGCTGAACCATGCTCTTGGTGCTTGCTTGAGTCCGTACAAAGCTTTGCTGAGTTTGTATACCTTTTCCTCTTCATTCTTCATCTCATAACCCCTCGGCTGCTCAACATAAACGTCTTCGATTAATTCTCCATGAAGGAAAGCTGATTTCACATCGAGTTGGAATACAGTCCAACCTCTCTGAGCTGCAAGAGCTAAGATCATTCGCACTGTGTCCATACGAGCTACAGGAGCATACACTTCTTCGTAGTCAACTCCGTGTTCCTGGGCATAGCCTTTTGCGACTAAGCGGGCCTTGTGCTTCTCCACTTCTCCAAGTTCATTCAGTTTTGTTTTATAAACCCATTTGACTCCTATCCTTTTAGCTCCCTTTGGCAAGTCAGTTAGAAACCACGTCCCATTCTTCTTAATTGAGCTCATTTCTGAATCCATAGCTTGCCTCCATTTTCCATCTTGTACTGCTTCATCAAAACTGATCGGGTCAGAACTGGGCAGATCTGAGCCTGTGATCAAAGCCAAGTGAGCTTGCACATCTTCATCGTTCAGGCCATCAACAGTAAAATAGTCAGCCATCCATACTAGTGCTCTTCTATTGCGAATCTCTCGTGCATGTGAAGTTTCAGGAACATCAAGATTTCTCGAGGTCGGCACAATTTCTTCGCTCCCTTCCATATCTTCATTCTCTTCCTCTTCACTACTGTGTTCTTCATCTCCCCATTCTAAATGTAGTTGAATCTGTTCTTCATAGCTTGCATCCCAATTCCATGTCTTTTTTTCCTCGAAAATGACGTCTCTGCTAATCACAATCTGTTTCGACACCGGATCATACAGTCTGTATCCCTTGGATTCCTTGCTCACCCCAAATAAAACATAGCTGCGACTCTTATCTTCAAGCTTCGTTCGTCGAGCATCAGGCACATGAGCATGTGCGATACAACCAAAGACTCTTAAGTGGTCAACAGAAGGCTTCACCCCGCTCCAAGCTTCCTCTGGGGTCATGTCTTTCACTGAAGACGTTGGACATCTATTAAGAACATAAAATGTCCAATTTACTGCTTCCGGCAAGAATGTCTTCGGAACATTGGTCTCAATCAATAAACTCCTCACCATATTCATCACCGTCCTGTTCTTCCGTTCTGCAACACCGTTTTGCTGCGGTGTATGGGCAGTGGTCAATTGTCGCTTGATTCCATTCTGGCTACAGTAATCGTTGAACTCACTTGATGTGAATTCTCCTCCACGATCTGTTCTTAAACATTTAATGGACAAACCAGTTTCTTTTTCTACGCAACTTTTAAATAACTTAAAAGAAGCAAATGCATCTGCCTTATAAACAAGAAAGTGTACTCAAGCCTTTCTACTAAAGTCATCGATAAAACAAATGAGGTACCTCTTGTGGCTGTTGGAATTAGGAGAGATTGGACCGCAAATATCCGCATGAACTAGCTCCAACTTCTCTGATGCTCTCCATATGCTTTTCTTCGGAATAACAGCTCGGTGTTGCTTCCCTTTCAAACAATCAATGCATACAGCTTTGGATTCAGGGAAACTTGGCAAACCCCTCACCATTGCTTTGCTTTGCAGAGTCTGAAGTCCTTTGTAGCTGAGGTGGCCATATCTACGGTGCCAAAGATGAGCTAGGTCTTGAGTGGTTGCTTGGAGACATACCTCCTTTGGTTCCTTCTTGATTGGTTTCTTGTTTGATAGCAATACAAACATCCTGTTGGCTGTCATGTTGGTGTGAATGATTAAGCCCTTCGTGGGATGGTAGATTCGGCATTGATTGGATTGCATTAGAACGGCTAGGCCCTTTTCTTGCAGTTGTCCGACACTGAGAAGATGACTCTTCAATTCTGGTACATAAAATACATCTTTTACAAGAAGACTGACACCGTTCAAAAACAAGCGCACACTTCCTTTGCCAACAACTTTCAGCCTTGTATGATTGCCCAATCTGACCACCTTTTTGAACCCCTCTTCCAACTCACAGAAAAGAGATGAATCACCACACATATGGTTGCTGCAACCTGAATCAAGGAACCACACATCATCTTGGTTTACTCCATGTAATTCAACACAGGCCATGAGTACCGTCTCCTCTGACTCATCTAGTTCTGCATAATTTGCTTGCTTCGAACTTGGACACTCATATCGGAAGTGTCCGAGTTGATGACATCGGTAGCACTCAACAGTTGCCTTATTGTAGTTTTGGCGACCCCTGCCCCTACCTCTTCCTCCTCTGAAAGTAGTTCTACCATGTCCACGTCCACCATAACCTTCATCATGTGACACCGTGAGTGCATGTTCCTCTTCTCCATCCTTCTTAAACTTCTGCTCATGAACAAGCAGTGAACTTTGCAAGGCATCTACAGAGAGTCGATCGATATCTTTGGCTTCTTCTATGGAACAAACAATGTAATTCCACTTTTCAGTGAGAGTTCTCATAATCTTCTCGACGATCTTGACATCAGTCATGTCTTCCCCACAATTCCTCATGTCGTTTGCAACCACCATCACTCGACCAAAGTAGTCAGTGATCGATTCACCTTGTTTCATTGCCACAACCTCAAAATCTCTGCGAAGACGATTGAGTTGGGCCCTCTGTACGCGTGCATTGCCCTGACACTTCATCTTCATGGACTCCCAAAGTTGTTTGGACGTCTCCTTCTGTGTGATTGTCTTTAGAATTGACTTGTCAAGGGATTGAAACAAGTAATTCTTGGCCTTTAGATCTTTCAGCTTCATCTCCTTTAGAGTTTTTCTCTGTGCAGCGGTCAACACCTCTTCATCATCAGGTTGTGAATAGCCGGATTCCACAACAGTCCAGTATTCCTTGGATCGGAGAAGATTCTCCATGACCATGCTCCAGTGATCATAGTTACCATCAAACTTCGGAATAGAAGGTTGAGCAAAGCTACTGTTTGTTTCTGACCCCATCTCGTGCACACTCCCTTGTTGTCTCTCTAACTCACTCTTTCAATCTCTCAAGTTATGCTCTGATACCAGAATGTTAGATGCAAGCAACTCAAAACAGATAGCTAGAATGCAAAGAACAACTCTAGAATAACTTGATTATTAAAAATGAGAAGTAGCAGCTATTAAATAGCCTTTTACAGAATGAAAACAGAAACAAACTACACTCACGTTCTAACTAGAATCGTGGTAACAAACTTGACTAAATCAAATGGCAACAGTCCCTAAAGACTAGGACTTATTAACAAACTAAATCTTATCAGGCACAGCATGCATGAAGATCAAAGGGTTTTTTTTTTTTTTTTTTTTTTTTTTTTTTTGTTTGTGCGGTTTGAAAGCACTTCATGTGGACTAAGGACATGTGCAAAATGGGGAAAACTTTAATGCTCAGCATCTTTTTAAACCTTGTAGTTTTTACAATGTAGACAGTAGGATTACTGTGTCGTTTTTATTTCCTAATCCTCAGACCCACAATTGGTTATTTGTTATTTGAACTAATTATTTTCCCCATTGGCATTTCCAGGTTAGGCAGGAGGAAGAGGGGTTAGCGTCCATAAAAACTCGTCAAATCAAATTGGATTATACTTCCCTTTTTGGATTTAGTTGAAGCAATCATAATAGTTTAATAATTCTATGACTTGGCCACCCTATCTCTTCCCTGGTTCAGAATTTGGAGGTTAGGAGATGGGCCCACTTTTAAAAATCAGCCCCATCAAATTATCCTAACCTTGGATTTAAGAACTTTAATGTTCAATAAATCTGATGGTGAGTGAAGGTTTGATGAGTGTAAATTCTGGAGAGTAAAATTGGACCTGTTACAAGGTGTGGGGATAAAATGTGTGAAAGGGGATGTACTGAAACAAGCCCATTTTTTTAATGCTAACGGATACAAACTATGGAGCCGAACATGGATTATTGATAAACACCAATAATTCCGGAATCCATTTCAAGAGCGAGTCCATGAATAACCAATGCAATGAGTTGAAGAAAATCATGAATAGCCACATAGTAATGCAGGAAAGTTCCTATCCCCCACAATTGGTAATTGCTGATTTTTTTTTTTTTTTTTGGATAAGAGAGGGTTCTCAACCCTTTGGACAAGACTATTTCCTTCGGGCCCAGAGAGAAGTCCGGTAAAACCCCTGTGGCCCCTTGGTGGTAGCACAAGTGGACTCGACCTTTGCAGGGGCGGCCCAACAAATTCGGAGGCCCTAGGCAAGAATATGAAAGTGGGCCCTATTAATAGGCAATAATTATTAAAATATATTTATTTAAAAGATATTTTTCTAGCTTTTTGAGATGCAAAAATATTGATTAAAATTTTATATTCAAGTTTTGTTAATATATCTTTTTCAATAGATAATATAGCTAACCCATTTAATCTTTCTTGTGACATAGTTGATCGGAGATAAGATTTTATTAATTTAAGTTTCGAAAAACTTCTCTCCGCTGAAGCAACTGTTACTGGTATTGTTAACAATATTCTAAAAGCTATACATGCATTTGGAAAACAATCTAATCGTTTTATATAAGTTAGGGTTTCAGCTGGAGTATTAATTTCAGATTGTAGAACTTTTCTTAATACAGTCAACTCTTGAAATAAATCTAAACCATCAATATCAGAAAATAAGTCATGCTTAAAAAAAGTTTCAAGGTTAAGACAATAACTTTTCAAACTAAATAAAAAACCAAAAATATTTTCATATATTTTGAATTGTTCAAATCTACTCTTGATCGAAGAAATAGCTAGATCAACTATAAATAAAAAATACTCAATTCTAAAAGACTCTTCAGCTGATAGTGTTACTGCATTCTCAATTGTATCACCAAATTGTTTTTTCCTAAAAATTTTACGTTTTTCTCGAAATACTGGTTCTATTTCCATTTCAAGTGCAATCTCTTTTGATGAAATCAAAGCAGAGTAAAATCCATTTTCTCTATATGATTCCAAAAAAGAAATAAGTCCTTTTAATTGATCAATAGCAACATCAATATGCATGTCTTTGGATTGTAAATTTTTACTAACTGTGTTAACAACAAATAATATATCATACCAAATATTCATACCCAATAAAAATTCAAAGTTTTCAATCTCATATGTAGCTAGGCATGTGGCTTCACTTCTTGTTTTAGGATCTTCACTAATTTTTGCTAATTGAATTAAAGCATCTCGTATTTTCGGAGTCTGATACTTGATTGCTTTAACACTTTCGATACGACTTTCTCATCGCGTTTGAGATAATGATTTAAGAGTTAACATAGATATATTATCTTGTAAAATTTTCCATCGTTTTGTTGAAGAAGAAAATAATGAGTATATACGTTGTAATACTCCAAAAAAAGATATAACTTTAGGACAAGAGTTAGCTATATCACAAAGTACGAGGTTAAGATTATGACATCCACATGGTGTGTAAAATGCTCTTGGATTTATATCTAGTAGTCTTTTTTGTACACCTTGATGTTTTCCTTTCATATTAGATCCATTATCATATCCTTGTCCTCTTACATCATTTACATCAAGTCCAAGTTTTTTAATTACATTTATAAGTTCATCAAAAAGGCCTTTCCCAGAGGTATCATCTACTTCCAAAAATTCTAAAAAATATTCTTCTATTTTTATTGGACTTGTTGAAATATCTACACATCGCAGTATAAGAGTCATTTGTTCTTGATGACTTGCATCAGGAGTACAATCAAGTATTACTGAAAAATATTTTGCTTCTTTAATCTTATTAATGATTACACTTTTAATTTCAGAAGCTAACATTTGTATTAATTCATTTTGTATCTTATGCCCGAGATAATGATTATGAATTTCACCATCTTTAATTCGTCGAACATGTTCTTGCATTATTGGATCAAATTCCGCAATCATTTCAATTAAACTTAAAAAGTTTCCATTGTTGTCTTGATATATTTTCTCATTCTTCCCACGAAATGCCAAATTATTTTTAGCAAGAGTTTTTACCACAGCTAAAATTCTTACAGGTACTTTTTTCCAATAATCTTTCTCTTTGTTAATTTGTTCTTGAATATTTTCATCAATAGTTTTATTTTTTGACAATCTTATTTCTAAATCAACCCATGAATTCATGTTAGCAATATGTTCATTAGTTGTTTCATGAGTTTTGAGCTTATAACTAAGATTTTTCCAATCTTTAGTTCCTTCATTAACTAATTGACTTGTGCTAGGTTTTGAATTGAATAACTTACAACAAAAGAAATATACTCTATCTAAATCTTTTGAATATATTAACCATTTTCTATCATGCTTTTCTCCGTTTGACAATTTTCGAGTGTAATATGTAATAGAAAAATGTCTATTATTTTCATCATTAGGAAAGTCTAAATTATTTTCCCTAATAGGACCTCTTTCAACTAATAAGTCTCTTAATTTTGTGTCAATATTTTTCCATTGTCCTGGATCATAGATATTTATTGGAACATAATCTAATAGTTCACTAACATGTTCACATTCTTTATCATTTTCTACTTCACTAACAAATTCACATTCTTTACCAATTTCATTTTCTTTTAAATCTTTTTGGCATTCCGTTGATTTTTCTATATTATTTAATTGTTCAATCGTTGAATCATCATTTGAATTTTTTGTTGTTGTTGGTTTATCACTAATAACAAATTTATCGAGTGCTCCTTTTTTAGATTCAATAAATTCATCTTGTTTTCTTTTTTTTTTTTTTTACGTTTTTCACATCCAGAATCATATCTTCGAGTAGACATCCTAATTATATAACTTGCAGTTACTACAATGAAAAATTATAACACAAAATTTATAAAAATTAAATTAAAATAAAATAAAAGTTCAAGAACAACACAACCTGGTACTGTTCCGTTCTTAGGTACTGTTGGCAGTAAGATTGATCCTTTTGTAGCAACAACATTCAAGCAAAAGCAAAAGGCAGCACTTTCATTCAGAAACTTCACGCAGAGGCCAGAGAACTTCATGCAGAGAGAGAGAGAGAGAGACGTTATATCTTGAACAAAAAAAAAAAAAAATTCTGCCGTTAATGTAGAAGTCTAACCGTCTAAGAGAGAGAGAGAGAGAGTCAGACTTACCCTTTCTTTGTAGAAGTCTAATAGTCTACTACAACTAGGAGCAATTTTCTAGGTTAGTTATTAAAGTGTTAATGGATCTATCAATAAATTTTGGGCCCTCTCAAATCTCAAATCAGTCTGTCCAAAATATATATACCCATATCTAAAATAGGGGGCCCCAAAATTTTGCAAAAATTGGGGGCCCTAGGCGGCCAACTAAGTGGCCTAGGCCTAGGGCCGGCCCTGGACCTTCGGTTCCTAAAGAGGGGGGAACCGAGGGTTGATACCAAGTAATTGCTGAATTGAGCAAATAGAAAATCTTCAACATGAATTAATATTAGCCACTTAAATATAGGCCTGATCACCAGCTCGCCCTTCACCTATGCGCTTGTGGGCACCTTTATGGGGTCCACACGTGGGGTATGAAGCTAGGGGATTGAAAGATCTAGATAGCCCCTACCTCTATATAAAATTTCATGCCTATAGAAAAAATATATATTGATCCTCAATCCCACAATTTAATTTATTGGATCGATATGGCTAAAGCATTAGAGAACTCTCACCAATAAATTTAAGTTAGGGTGCAATATGTGCGGGTCCACCCATCCCTCAACAACCAACAATGGTTATTCGGGTTAATGCGGGTTGAATTAGGTGGTGTGCACAAGCAGAAGGTGTGCATTGGATAGCCCCATTTTTTTTTTTTTTGTTTTTTGTTCTTTTTAATTAAATAATAATAACAATTGACAAATGGCAATGAAACGTTTGAAACGTGTTCCATCTCTTGCTTCTTGGTTAGTAAAATTTGCTGCATTCAGTGTACACGTTCTCCGGGGATTTTTTTTCATTGCTTTGGAAGTTAGCATATGATACTTACTAATCACAGCAGCAATAAAGTTTTCAACACACCTTTTGACCTTTTGTGGGTTACAAGGACACCCACCAGTTTTTCACATGACACGGCTTGTAGGCTGGTTGAATAGACCACGGACTTGCAGTGGTCTTGGGACCACGCATTCAATAGGTTCCATCCATTTCCTTTGAAGTTGTTCAAATTTCCAAGGCATTTTTTTTTTCATCAAGAAGGGTCTTTTTTTTTTTTTTGGTTTTTGTGAAAAGATTTTCGCTAAATTCTAATTATGTGAATTAGTGAATAAAAAATAGGAGACCGACTTATATATTTTTTTGGATGAAATTACCCCATGACCCTTATCGGCCTGACGTTGACTGTATGTTATTCTTTTCTCCTCTATTATCTCCCATAACTACCCATTTCTTATCCTATTTAATAATACCTATTTTATCCCATATAACTACCAATGTCTATTCCTCACTTTTCCTTTTTGTAATTTTCTTAAAACTCATTTCTATCCAAATCTCATGTTCCATTGCTGCATATTCTCCTATTTTGTTTTACCTCAATTCTCGTACTCTCTTTCTACTCTACATACTATCAATTTTGATGGTACGGTCATATATTTTCTTTTTTATTTTATTTCTAAAAATATACTATACTTAGGCTATCATTCAAGCCAATGCTTGTTTTTCAATTATATGAATATTTGATTTACGGTGTACTCATGTTTAACACGGGTTGTTGTACTAGTTATATATTAAAGAGGAAGGTTTTGACTTTAATTGTAACCGTCGGTTGAAATTTTGACCGTAAATTATTCAGTTTTCAAAACTTCTCTTCCCACTTATGCAACTACCTACTTTATCTCATTATAATCAAAATCACTTGTAGCCACTTCCCACTTTTATTTTACAGCAAAAGCTTTATTTCAATCTAAGTTCCGCAATTTCCTTTCTACTAAGATTCTCCTCTTTCTACCACTAGGTTTTGAATTACATAATAAGATACTCTTATAATCTTTGGATTCTTCTACTTTTTTCTAAAATCTATAAGTTTTTTAATGCATGAGTACTTAAATTATAATGTTGGCGATATCCCTGCGGAGCATAGATTAAAATTAATATAATATTTTTTATCCCTTTGCATTGTCACATTATTGTGATTTTATGGTGAAGACGGAAAACGGAACGTGGATCACGTGACAGAGTAAACTCGTCACGCGAGAGTCAATGTCTCCATGTGAAATGGGAATGTATAGATTCGAAAGAGGTTGTCAAAGGTAATAATAGCCATGATTTTATGTGTCGGATGGGGCCCTAAACAGATTAAACTTGGAAGTGGAAGTGGGGGCCTAATCTTCTGAATACATGATCTACTACTTGACTCTATAAATGGTCTAGTCATGATTTTGGCCAAATTTTAGATTTAAGATTTTCGATTGAATTTGCAACTACATGGGCTTTTTTGGGATATTGACAGTAACCATGAATTGTCGAAATTTAAATATTTTTTATAAAGCTATTCTTGAAATGTCCAAGGATCATATAATATTACACATATTTGATTGTGCGATATCCTAGAGTTAGGGGCGAAACTAGGTAGAAGAATCTATTGTAAAAAAGTTAAAGGTTTCAAAGAACTCCTTATAGATTATGATAATTAATAAGTATTTTTTTTTTTTTTTTTACTTCTGTCGATTCATCTAATATTTCTTAGACATCAAGCGCCCCAAAACTAAATTTTTTGGGTCCGCTAATGCCTAGAGTAGTGCGGTATCACACATATCGTGATGTGCAATGTTGTGAAATTGCATAAATTTTGTACAAATAATTATGCTTAAAAATATATATACCTGTCAGAGGAGAAATATCAGAGTTAAAAGGCAATTGTACCGATACTATCCCTTCTTTTTATACATTATTAGGGAGTACTTGAACTCACACACTCTCTCACACTTACACTGAGGTCCAGATAAGGGTCTTAATCTCCAGTCTCAGGCGGGGTCTCCGAGTCTACTGCGTAGGAGGCGACACCTTTGTAGGTCCCATTCTAGCGAACCATGTGATCTTGACAATCCTAGATGAAAGGTCCCTCCCTCACTATATTTCCACTTGACCAACTTTGGGCCTTGCAAAGAATGGTCCCACTGTTGGATATGATATAAAATCAAGAGGTTTCTAGCCGTTCATTTGCATGGCTGATATCTCTGAAAATTAACTCTCCCTACTCTACTTTAGATATTGTTTCTAGCCCCCGTCTGGCCTCTTGGGCGGTTATATTGCTGAAGAATAGAAAGGGATGATGTGAGATGTAGCCACCACTCATATTGAATATATCGTGATTTGAGGTGATGCCACGTAGTAGGAGAGCACCACCATATCTGACTCTCCTGGTGAAATCGCACATGATGCTAACATGATTAGCACAATCTGCTCAATTTCACTATGCGATCAACTCCGATAAAACTAAAATTATAGTATATTTATTGGATGTAGGGTTGCAAACGGGTACTATTATAAAATTATCCAAAAGTTCTATTTTGAAAAAAATCGGGTCTAAAAGGTTCAGATTTATAAACGGGTTTGGGTCCAGAATCTAATTTAGGTTCCGACTAATAAACGGGTCCGATTCCAGGGCCACATAGGTTTTGACTCGAGATACGTCATATGAGTCTTGATATTGCAAACCATACCTCAAAATAAACTCTTTTTTTTTTTTACATTTTTATGTATAATGCTAAAGCTAGTAGACTTGATTCATTGCTATAAGTTAAACTTATTTTAAGAAAAAAATAAAGAAATTAAAGAGAAGTTAGAACCGATTTTAAAACTAGATTCAGTTCTCTAGGTGGATCCAATTTCGGAACCTAATTTGAATATTTCTATTTGAACTGGTTTTACAACCAACAAAACAAGTTTCGAGTTAAAATTAGATCCAGAACCAGAATCAAAACTGTAATTTAGAAACGACTCTAGGTCCAGTATGGTTCCGACCCAGAACCGTTCCATTTTCAACCGTAAATGGAGGGGATGAAATTCATTTTTAACAGTCCATAATCAATTGGGTGGGCCCTAAGTGTAGTTCCAGGTTCCACACAACCCAACTCACGGGATGCATGTGGGAGACACTTGGGTGATCAGATTTTTCTGAAGAGAGTTGCAGATGTGAATCCAAACTGAAAAAAGGGGCCCACATTCATGGGAGAGATGCCCCCTGCTACAAAACTACAAAATAAAAGAGAGGACCATCCTTCCCCCACTATAAACTGCCACGTTCTGTGAAAACGGTTTCAAGTCTGCTTTTAATAGTCACCTGTTTTAGCGACCCCTTACCAGTTGGCTACACAGATATGAAATCACACCACTAGCACATGTTATTAAAGAGAAGAAAGCAGAGAAAGTTGCAAACAAGTGAAGAAGAAAAACAGGAGGACAGATTTCTATTTCAGGTCTCTGGTTTTTTCTCCATTGGGATCCTGTTTTCTTTGAATCCAAGGTGAGTTTATGAAACCCATTTCTCCATTTCTGCTCAAATGGTTGTTCATTTGCTAGAGATCACTTTCATAAGATGTAACCAATTTCTTGAAATCTTATCATCTTTCTCATGGGAAGAGGATTTTTGATGGTTTTGAAATCCTCATTTTGGATGAGGATGAGGAAAGAAAATCATGCACAGTTGGGATCTGTACTGTGGATCATTCTCCCTTGTTCAGGATCTTGCAAGGCAAAATAGAACCACATGACTGTCCATGGCCAGTGTCGTCTATCTGCATTCAAATCTAATCCTGTCAATACATGAGTTTAGTCTACAAATAATAAAGATCCAAATCCAAAATAAGGTGTAGTTGGATGGTCTGATGATCAGACAGAGACCTTTATCTCACCTTTTAGTGAACCCTATGTGACCCATCATTGCTTTGATCTAATCCATTCACATCACACACAGTATTATTAATTGAAACTAGTTCAGATGTTTGAATTTCAATTTAATTGAGGTATACCATTTTTTTTTATTTATGGTAATCATAATGTGATTCGCACAAAGGCCCGGCCTACTTGATGAGCAGGTTCACCCATTTTGGGCCCACAAGTTTGACCCACGTGCAGCACGCATGCGTGTTTGCTGGCATTTCTGTGGCTTAAAAAAAAAAAAGATTTCAATGTGAAAGGATCATGTGCAGATGGAAGCAGGTAATTTGATATTAGAGGCACATGATTTATATCTATGTTGATTGTGTCCCTATTCTTTAATAATTTAACAGCTAGGATCATAATGGTTTTAAATATAGATATTGCATCTTGGATGAAGAAAAGTGGGTCCCACCTCACAGTGGGTATCCCATATTCCCATAGATACACAGATACACAACACTACACTTTGGACGATGGTCCAGTGCATATGGTGAGAATGGGGAATTCACCTCATGGTGAGGCCCACCTACCTAATTATCCATTCAAATGAACCACATAAAAATAGGGATGTAAATGGGTTTCTAATTCTCTAATTATCTGCAGGTTTTTATTCGTTAAAAACCGGATTTTGGTCTTTATTTAGGTCCCGATAAGTAAAGGTTCAGATCCACCTTGGTTTAGACCCGTGGATCCGATACCTGACATATTACTTCAGTTTTTTAAAACCTCTCCTAAAAATCATATATATTTTTTTAAATGTCATTCTCTATCTAGACCCAGACCCAGATTTAGACCTATCCTATTTATGGTTCTGGTTCTGGTTCCGGAGTCAAGATATCGGTTTCGAAACTGTTTTGAATTTGGATCCAGTTCCACTTTCTCCTTAACAGTTTTAGTTCCGGATCTACCATGGATCCGGACCGAAACCGATCCGTTTACAATCCTACATAGAAAGAGACTCCTAAATTACAATGATTTTAATTTTTCTTTTTCACACTCATTCGAATGAACTGCACCAATTGTTCGACCGTATGTAGACTTTTCTAGGGGTAAAATTTTGTGAGTAGTTGATGAAGGGATTAAGATAATCGTATGGGCCTATCTTTATACATGGGTAGGCTCCAAACAGATGTTTTGATCTCCCACAGCCACATGGAAATCCTCATGCACACCTCCCTCATGTGATAGGGACAGAATAATACATAAAATTATGCTGGTCACAAATGTTAATCATAAGAAATATGCTCGCTGACACACATGCTTATATATAATAATATTTAAGTTATTATTATTATTATTATTTTTCATTCATCAAGGACATTCTTGTGTAGGAGATCTCTTGCTTGTGGGGCCCACCTCAGAGTAGGCCAATCAGTAGTGCCAGAGTTGAAGAAATGGATGATCATTTGCTCACTTGAGATGTAAAATTAAGGTATAATTTTGAAAGCCTTAAAGTTGTTAGAATCATCATAACTAATACAAATAAAATTCAAGGTGAATGATACATACTTGCATGAACATGATCAATCTAATGGCCTATGAAAATCATATTATAAGATAAAACAATTGTACTTTTTAAAATCTTTTTTTATAGATAAGAAAATTTTCTTTTTTCATCACAACTAAGATGAAAAATGAAAAAAAAATTGAACAAAAAGAAAGTCCACCCTTAACAGTACTCTGCTTGTTGAGGGGCTGACAAAACAAAACCCTTTCACTTTCATGAGCAAAATTTTCACTATTTTGACTAATGGGATGAATGGGCACAAGGACACGACACTTAATGGATAGCCATACATTTGCATCAGTGGGATGTAATTGTCCATGTCAGAGATTCAATCCAATCAACATGGTTTATGGTCTATACGGCTCCATAGTTCTTATTTCAAAGAAAGCATCTTCCATTCTCTTATTGCTTGATATTTATACAAGGATCCAGAATGGTTGGGTCCCAACTGTAACTGGTTCTAACCTGATTCTATTGATTGACAGGAACTTCTTTTAGTGAAAGTTTTTTTTTTTTTTTTTTCCTTTTTTAAGTATTGATGGGGACCCACAGATGGATGATGGATATTTGGGCGGAAAAAAAAATCCAACTGTGTAAAATTTCTTTTCTAATTTTCTCATTATAAGAAAGCAATTGAAAGTATATATTAGCTTACATGAAATTTTACATAGTTGACTATATTTTATAAAGAGCATCTCCTTGTTTTTACGAAAAAAACGACCCGGGCTCGATGGACACAGGTTAGACCCGGCCTAAACGGCTTCTCCAAAAACCACTTGGTAATTTTGAAAGAGTTTTCTCCTTGGAGCAACAGTACGAGGGAGTTTCCATCTCAACCATTCATAAAGCGGAGCCTCTAAATTAAACAAATGGGCTCATGACAAAAGCACAGACAACTAACACATACGAGATAATAAACACTCATATAAACAAGTAGGTAAGGTTGGACCTTCAATAAAAACTCTTGTTTATCATTGTGGTGAGGAGCCGTTCTAAATTACAGAAGTTTCTTAGGGCCTGTGAGACAATGATAATACCAAAATAAGCGTGTGAATGATATATATATATTTGTGAGTTGTGAATGACTAAATCATCATTTTCCACTAGTATGGATTAAGGATGAAAGTTCCACAGTGCTTCCCTCGCCGCCGGAAGCACTTGATTGAGGGAGACCTTCTTGGCTTTCTGGAAGCAATTGCTTTTGTCTTTTTAGAATTCAATACCCATTTTTTAAAGGCTGGTTCTCTTGGCTCGGTTAGGTCAGGTAGGCTCCACACTTAATTGGTAGATGTTTGACATTCAAATAAGCTTGGATTGTCTTTAGCCTCCAGCTCAGTGGGCCATTTATCTGGACATTCCTTTCTAAAAGATCCTCGGCGTCCAATCCTCGTGGAGTCCTATGTGGGACAGCTTATGGAGCCCTTGGTTGGATTGCAATCAATCGGTAGGGTATGATACCCAGTCAAGGGAGCCGACACCCAAAAAAGAGCTGGCACACATACAGAAAAATAGCTTGTAAAGCAGGAAGAATGCCCACATAAGTGAGAAAAGGTCAACTACCCCGAGTCTGAACCTTGGGCAGCTTAGGTGAGAATTGCAGTGAGGTACGTGGCTGTTCTCATATACATAGAATGTTGTTGGATGATAAGATGTATATGACATTTACTAGTGTGGAAAATCTCAATTCGTCCCTGTCATCCCTGTCATTCCAACCTTTGATACATCACCCTAAATTTTAATGATTTTATAGACATCAATTTTTTAGAACTTCAATCTAAGGGTGAGTAAAAGTAAGATAACAATCAAATTTAGGCCTTTGCCTCTTCATAAGTGATATTGTCTGAAAAAAAAAAAAAGAATTGGCTCAAGGTGGGCTCTCTGTGCCCTAAAAATACGAGTAGAAAAAGGGATTTTCATAGAAGGGCAATTTTCTTTTCTTAAAATTTCCAGTATCTACTAGATGTTATTATGTATGTATATACTATATAGACCAAGACTCAAAATATTTTGTTCTTTTTTTGGATTGGGACCATTGGGATACCAGGTAATGGGCCCACAGCCACTACACCTTCATCTACGATCCTGTGAAATGGTCTTGCAAATTGAAGGAATCAATCGATAAATTCTTCGCATTCAACAATACCAGCGAAGGGATAAGGATTAGAACACCAATTAGGACACCCCGGAATTGGTCAATACCCCTAAGAAAGAAGGCGTTACGTTACTAACTTTAGGTAACTGATGATGTAATGATAATGAAAATTTTGTTCAATATGCCTGCCTTTAACTTTATCTATTTTATACAAAAAGTTACTAGAATGTTAAAAGTTGTTCTTAGTCCAAGAATTCAACTATTTACTCAATGAAAATATTTTTATTGTTCACATGTAGTTTAGCTTGTTGGGCCCACTTAAAGCAAGAGGGAGGCCAGATGGAAAGGTCACAATAAAAAAATTTAGCTCGCTTTATTATTCCTACTCTTTTTTAACCATATATATATATTTTAGATTCTCAATTTAATACTAATAAAGGTCCAATGAGTATAAAATTGGACCTAATATCAAATCAAATGATAATACATGAGTGCATGGATCAAAAGTGGGCCCAAGTAATTTCCATAGAGTTGGATTTCTAAAACATTTAATTTCTTTTCCTTAATAATTTCCGAATCATGGTTTTGGAATATATCTATTGTGTGGCACTCTAGTGGAGCCAATTTGGAGTGAAAATTCTTGATTTAGGTTCAGATCCATCCAGTCTTAAAACTCAACTTATTATATTTTTACGAGTTCAAATAAGATAAAAATTTATTTTAAATTAATCATGAGTTGACCCATCACGAATCGTCCGTATTTACTCATACTTTGTGTTGTTGCCACCTCACTAAAAATCATTTTCCCTGTAAAGTTTTGTAATGCAATTTCCCATGTACAAATCTATTTACCTCAGAGTTGGAGTATGTGTTGTCCCTCCCGCCTAGTATACAGAAATAGAGAATTTTATAAACATTCACGTCGTTGTCGTGTTTCGTGTAGGTGACTCCATTTTTGCCATTTCGTACTATAACAAGGCAAAGAAAGAGTGGAAGAGAGAAGCATTTGCAGCAAATCGGAGCTTTCATCAACACCAAACAACATCGGATTCAACGGTTGCTAGTCCTCAACAAAGACCCTTTCTTTTATACAAGTGCTTTTGGTAGACCTTTGGGTTTTTTGTATTGGGTCTCTCTCATTGAAGAAGAAGTAGAAGAAGAAGTAGAAGAAGAAGAAGAAGATCCTTATTCTATAAGAGGGTTTTATAGATCATTGGGTTTTTTGTATTGGGTCTCTATCATTTTAGTAGAAGAAGGAAAAAGATCAATTTTTTAATAAAAGAGTTTTTAGATCTTTGGGTTTCTTGTATTGGGTCTTTCTCATTTTAGAAGAAGAAGAGGAAGAAGAAGAAGAAGATTGCAAAAGGGTTGGTGGTGGTTTTTGGATGGTGAAAGAGGTTGTTGGGGTTGAAAAGAAGGGAATGCGAGTAGGAAAGTACGAGCTGGGACGAACTCTCGGCGAAGGTAATTTTGGAAAGGTGAAATTCGCCAAGAACATTGAAACTGGACAAGGATTTGCCGTCAAGATACTGGAGAAGAAGAAGATCCTCGACCTCAAAATCGGCGACCAGGTTCGAAAAGAAACAAAAAAAATCAATTTTTTTCTTTTAATTTTGAGATTTTCAATGATGGGTTCTCTGCTATTCTGTTTTCTTACTTGGGTCTTTCATTTGAGAACTTCACATCTCTCTCTCTCTCTCTCTCTCTCTCTCTCTGCAAATTCTGCAAATTTGTGGGTTTTTGTGGGGGTGTGGGAGACAGAGAGTTACTCTAATTAAATTGTATAAAAACACTTTTTTTTTTTTTTTTGTAAATCAGTATGAGAAAGAGTTTGATGATGGTGTTGTTGCAGATAAAGAGAGAGATTGGTACATTAAAGCTACTGAAGCATCCGAATGTGGTGAGATTATATGAGGTATTTGACAATTCCTCTTCTTTTGTATTTTCAAGCTCTCTATTCACAGCTACAATTTTCTCTTCTTCTCTTTATCTCTTTCATAACTCTATTGATTTTTTAAACTGGAATTGCCTGTTTATTAATAAATGGAAGATTTTTCAAGTGGAAGATGAAGCTCTGAGGAATTTCAGTTAAATTGGTTTAAGTTTTATTGAAGAATTTCAAAATATTTCCAGTTGGGGTTTTCTTCTAACATCAAAATCTATAATTTGTTCTCTCCCAATTTCTCAATCAAATGGGCTAATGACTAATGAGTCGCGAAGAGTTCATAAGCTGCAACTCCTAAAACTAGCAAAACAATCTTCACCCAATTCTCATCCAACACAAAACTATCTTCCACCATAGACAAGGTTGAGGCCGTGGTATGGAAGGTGGAAGAGCCAATCCGGTTCACTAATAGGCCAGTGTGGGTGGGTCCCTTAAAACTCTGCGACATCTCTTATTTTAAAGGAAGCGGATGGACCAAACAGGAAATCCCTATTTGGACCACTCACGGGGTGCCACATGTGGGAGAGATGATATCAATGACATCTCATCTCCTCCACTTAAAAAAAAATATTTTGCTTCCCATGTGGCACCCCTTCATTTGTCCAAACAGGGGATCCTCTTCCTATTTTAAAAGCAATATTGTGCTTCCTGCCACCGGTCAATGGGAGTGTGTGGTTAGTTATGCATAAAAATCTAAAGCCATCAAACAGAAGGTTGGCATGGATGAGATGTGCCTTGTAGTAAAGTGGTAAGAGCCATCTCACTCATGTAGCTGCCGGGGAATCCATCCATTCATGGAGACGTGGCAGCAAAGTGGTAAGAGGCGTCTCACCTCAGGCAGCTGCCGAGGGATCATCCGTGGATCTGTGGGCATGTAATACTGATCCAACATAGGAAAAAAATTAGAATATTGTGGTGTGATTTTCATTGTCTCTCTCTCACATGTACGTCGTCAAATGATGATAAAGGAAATGGAAGAAAAGGTAGCTGGCCACTGCGCTATAGTATTGACTTATGTTTTTCATTTTGCTTGTTTCCTTGTGTAGTAGGAGGCTTTGTTTTTAGCTATTTAATGTTTGATTTCAGTCCTCTCCCTGCCCCCTTTTTTTTTTCCTGCAACTTGAAAGATAATTTTCTTTCTTTTCAAAGGTGTGGAACCATCCACCAATTACTCTATGACCTTGGGTCATTGTGGGTCGGTTTGCAGCTGGCAGCTTGTTATTATTTATGGTTGGAGTATACCTTAAAGTTGAAGTTACAAGTCCTGACCCCATGCCAATCGATCCTAGACTCAGACCGGCCCATATGATTAGTAATGGGTTGACCTATACTACTTTCAGGTTGTTTTTGGGGTTCAACAATTCCCATGTAATTAGTAAATGGTTCAGATTTGGGTTGAGTCCATGCTTGCTAATTGCTATTCAAATAGCCAACTTGATTTAACCTGAAAATTAATGTTCTCTGACCTGTCATCCAAACATGGTAATTTGGGGTTCAGGTTGCCTATTTCAACTTTAGATTTGGGTTCAGGTTGTTTGGTTTGGGGAATACCCATGTGGTAATTTTGAGTTTTAAATTAAGTTCATGTAATTGGTTTTTGGGCCTAATGTTGAAACCCACATACAGTCATGGACCTATAAGTCAGATTAGTGAAAACTCAACCCTTTGTATAAATTTACCAGACCAGGCTAGGCCATCAAGTTGGTCTTAAGGCAAACATATGCTCAATCCTAGCCCATTTAGCTCTCAGGAAAAAAAGAAAAATCTGAGGCCTGGGCCCAGCCCAGAAGCATAATAGGTCAGATGATATGTACCCTAAAGTGGGCTGGTTATGGGTGGCCCAGCCCTTGTGTATAAACCAAAATAGCAGTCTGTTTAGTCCTTATTTCTAAAATAAAAACAGTTCATTTTTCAGAAGATAGAAAAAATGTAAAAAATCTTCATCCTTGAGTGCTTTGCAGGTTTTTTTTTTTTTTTTAATGCCTAGAGAGCTCCAATATCTTCACTGTCTTGCCAATTTGTAGCTTCTAGTTCCACGCTTACGTGTATGTGTGTTTTTTTCCCCCTTATGTAAAGTGTTTCATAAGTCAATAATTGTTTTTTTTATGTTTTGCAGGTAATAGCAAGCAAAACCAAGATTTATATGGTTCTTGAATATGTTACAGGTGGTGAATTATTTGACAAAATTGTAAGGAGCTTTGCATTCTATCTATCATCTGTTTGGTTGTGCATGCCTTTATTTTGTTTTATGAAAAATGAATACTACTGCAGAGATACATTAAAAAAAAAAAAAATCTATACTGACTGATGCATCTCTCCATCTTTGCCATCATCATATATATAGGAACACAGAACAAGGTTACCAGAAGATGAAGGCAGGAAGCTCTTCCAGCAGTTAATTGATGCTGTGAGCTATTGCCATGACAAAGGTGTCTTCCACAGGGATCTCAAGGTACTTGCAGATCTTGCATTGTTGAAAGTCATAGTAGGCTTTCAACTTGGTTTGTTTTGTTATACAGTTTAAGGGAGTTTTCTTTGCTCAATTGACAACTTTTCCTCTTTCCGCAGCCGGAGAATGTCCTTGTTGATGCAAAAGGAAATATAAAGATATCTGATTTTGGCCTCAGTGCTTTACCAGAGCATTTTCGGGTATATCACGCGTTCAATACTAGTTTGTTGTTTCATGTTGTCATCGCATATTTTTGTTAAGAATCTCGTCTCTGCAATTTCAGGATGACGGTTTACTGCATACAACCTGTGGAAGTCCCCACTATGTTGCCCCTGAGGTGAGCATGAACTTCAATTTTTTTTATTCACAGTGCCTGTTTGAATTGTAAATCAGAGTCTGCAACAGTATCCTGATGCACGTTTGTTTGACAATTGCTTATAGGTTCTTGACAACAGAGGGTATGATGGTACCACATCAGATCTCTGGTCTTGTGGTGTTATATTGTATGTGATTCTTACAGGCTATCTCCCATTTGACGACACTAACCTTGCTGTCCTCTACCACAAGGTACTCCAGAGTTTGTACTTGTCGGCAATCTCGTCAGGCAGAATGTTTAGCCCTAGAAGCAATGTCCTGAATCTATTTGAATATAAATGGAAGCCTCAACGGAAATATTAGTTGGCCTTTGATGTTGCTATTTGGATCACCTTCTTTTATCAGATTCCAGGAAGATGATGTTCAGATTCATCTTCTGGTGTTGCTACCTTATATTAATAGAGATTCAACAGTGTTGGAGGTTTTTCTAAAAATAACTTTAGAATTTAGATTCTTAAGTCCTGGATCTCTAGTGTAATGCATGTTAAAGTTTTCAAAAGAAAAGAAATGTAGACTTGTTTGCATCTTGCGCTATCAAATTTCTACCATCCTGCTTATCTGTTATTGATTCTGCTCTCATTACTGTGGTTCAGATTCGCAAGGGAATTCATCAGATTCCCAAATGGATCTCTCCTGGTGCTCGAAACATGATCAGTAGGATTCTTGATCCTAATCCAAGAACAAGGATCAGTATAGCTGAAATTAAAGCAGATGAGTGGTTCAAAGAAGATTACACTCCTGCAGATCCCAGTGATGACGAAGAGGACATATACATTGATGATGAAGCATTTGTAATGCAAGAGGTGGTAAAACCTTGTCTTATGCAAGGTTTATGCTGTTTGCAATGTTTGGGTCTGTTTGACTGCAGGCAAATGTGAATCTAACCGGGCATTTCTTTGTATAGTCAATGGAGACTGATAATCATGGAAATATACCCACCCTAATCAATGCCTTTCAGCTGATCGGGATGTCGTCCTCTCTCGACCTTTCTGGTTTCTTTGAGAAAGAGGTGTGTTGCAATCTGGCTTCATATTTCTTTTTCACCCCAAATCAGTTCTTGAATAGAAACGATAAGATCAAATGTACCAGGAAATTTTGGTTATAATAATGTATATTCCGTCCTTTGAACAATTGCAGGATGTATCTGAGAGGAAGATCAGATTCACATCAAATCATTCTCCGAAGGAATTATTTGGGAAGATTGAAGACATCGTAGTAGGGATGGGATTCCGAGTCCAGAAAAGAAATGGCAAGGTTGGTATCACAGTGGATAAGTACTCAAGATAACATGAAAAAATTGCACGGCATGCCACTTGCACATATTGCCATTGGAATTGAACTTCCATAAAGCAAGTGCATCAAGAGGAAGCGACCAGAAGTGGTTGCAGCACCATTTGATACACAACAATGTTGAACCATAAATTTCAGTCCTGTGCATGACAGGATAAAACTGAATAAATTTTAATGGTACTTTGGGTCTAGCCCTTCATTACTAAGGGAGTGGAAAGCTTTACTACATTTTGTTTCCACTTGAAGCTGAAGGTGATGCAGGAGCATAGGAAATTGAAAAGCCACGGTAACCTTTCAGTTGCTGCAGAGGTAAACACTTGAGACTCTAAAAGCTCTACTTTTTTTTTCCTGTTGATCTCTAAAACCTTTATTGCAGTTGTCATCTTTGTCATTATCTTAGCTTTATCCCATCAATGTTCTACTCAACTAAAAAAGCTAAAATTATTGCTGGAAAAGGAATTTGACTGCTTAAATAAAAAAATTTATATCGATTCATTTGATTGTAACTGTAGTGTGCCTTATTTTAATATGCATCAATAGAACAGTATCTCAAACAAAACCATGAGCCTATAATCGATCAAGAACAGCACACGGGGCATTATATCTCTGTTCAATCTATTATTAATTGATGCTGGTTGTCATCATTTTTCTTTCCAAATTTTTGCAGGTGTTTGAGCTAAGCCCATCTCTGTATGTGGTGGAATTAAGAAAATCAAGTGGAGACTCATCATTGTATAGACAGGTTGGTGGTCCTTCCTCTCAGATAATCCGCACGTATCAATTCCATGTTTTAAATATCTGATAGGCAGTGATCAGTTGGTTTTCCACTCCAAATTACATTAATCTAATGAGAAAGTAATGGGGCATGCAGTTATGTGCAAAACTATCAAATGATCTTGGAATATGCCAAAGCCAACAACTTTTGACAACTGAAGCTTGATGGCTGGAGTCCAAATCCGTCGGAAAAAGTTTGTCTGCGCTATGTGATTTTTTGTAAATTTTTTCATTACTTATCATATTTTCATACACAAGTTGGGATCCAACTGCCCAAATTCTGTAATTATTCGGAGAATGTATCATGTTACAGAGAAATTCAAGGAAATTTTGAATTGTGTCAAGTGAAAAATGATTCTTCCTCGTGGTCATTTCTTACACCTTTGTTGTCTGTTGAGATTGCATTCTCCCAGTAACAGCCCTAATCGAATCTACAAAATCATACTCCTCTCCGATCACCAGTCGCCCAGTGGGCATGTTCTTACAGTAACCATAGTAAACAGTACAAGCAATGAAAGGGCCCACCCAAAACACCCAATGTCCATCCCATAGAGGTCCACCTTGTAAGAGCGCAGGGCCCAAGCACCTCGCTGGGTTCAACCCCACGCCTGCATAGCCAGGCCGACCGGTCACTGTTGTTGACACAAATACCACCAGCCCCATGGCCCCAGCCACCACCATGGACACAATGGTCAGACCATGTTCTTCACACCTTCGTGGATCGAATGCTACAGTCACACCAACAAAGAGCACCACGAAGGTGCATGAAAATTCCAGCATCAATGCAGCTGCAAGGCCTAGTCCTGGGGCTGCACCGGTCCCCACGATGGTGCAACCGCCTAAAGAGTATTTCGTCGCAGCCTCATGGCTCATTACGTTCTTGATGATGATGAACCCGATGATGGATCCAAGGCATTGGGCTAGGACATAGATGGCAGCACGGGTGGGAGAGATGAGGCCCCTCAGAGTGGCAATGAAGGAGAAAACTGGGCTCATGTGTCCTCCAGAAAGAGGAACCGTCGTCATAAGGAAGAGGAAGACAATGGCAAAGACCACAAAGGGGATCAAAAGCTTTGGGTCTGGTTCGTGCGAGTTCAAGCATGAGATAATCGAGGCGGTGAGGGTGAACATGAGTGCGGCAGTGGCTACCAACTCAGTTAGTGCCGCCCTCCATACCTGAAATGCAAGAAGTAGTAAGTTAACAAGTTCTAAGCTGACCTCAAATACATGGGATGAGGTTTTACAGTAACGACGATGAATCAAGATTACAAGTTTCATCATTGCCGTTATAGCATTATTCCATGTATTCAGGATCGGCTTTATGAGTTATACTTTAAGAATCAAGAGTGTAAGTTTACTTCAACCGAATAGAGTTCATGGGCACCCATACGATCCATCAATAGCCTTCTCTTGTCTAAATATGTGTCGTTCCAGTCCTTGCACTCCACATGAACCACATGAATCTCTTGGTCTCCATTAGTTGACTTGCAGGACATCGGTGACTCCATTGTTGCCTCATGCGTGTAAGTATATGTGAGGAAATGGAAGATGAGAGGTTTTTATAGTCATGCATGGCATGGAAGGATCCCTTTTGGGGAAAGAATATGCATTGCATATACATATAATGACAGTGAGGATTTGATATAAACTAATCAATTTATTACTATTATAAAGAGAAGTATAAAAACTATAGTGTCATTTTGTTTATATTATCAAGAGAAGACTGCTTGGTTTTGCTCGCTCTGCTAGGTATTCTCTATAATGGAAGAATCTTATCGATAGAGATAACAGACCGAATCCTGACCCGATCTTTGAAAACGTGACTCTAAATTGATTAAAGAAAAAGTCTACCCACCCCGACCCCCATACCCCGACTCGGAGCCCGGGCTCCATGGGGTCCGTTGGATCCCAGCCGCCCGATGGGGTCCGTTGGATCCCAGCCGCCCTTGGGATCCAACGGACCCCATGGGGGCCCGGGCTCCCAGTCATGGTCTGGGTCGGGGTGGGTAGCACGGCTGTTGATTAAAACCAGGGGAGTGGTGCTATGGACCTCGGCTGGGAGCCCGACTGGGAGTCCGGGCTCCCACGGGGTCCGTTGGTTCCCAGGGGCGGCTGGGATCCAACGGACCCCATGGGAGCCGGGCTCCCCCAGTCAGGGTCCGTAGACATAATCAAACCAGGGCTACAGCATACCTTTTTTTTTAATTTTTTAGTTGGGTAGAGAGACAAATGCTATTATAAGGCAAAGGAAAGGAAGGGCAGCCCAACCTATTGAGCTGGGAAGAGCCCAGTCCATACAAAAATAATCACCATAAATCTGACCCCACTTAGCTACCCTATGGGTGGCACCATTCAAAATCTTAGGACTATAATCAAAATGATCAATTCTTAAAAGAGCCCAAAATGGCCAAGTCATTTAAAGCAAATGCATCAATTGAGCAGTCCTCCACTCCTTTGGCGGTGTCAATAACTTGACCTGGGCTTGTTTGGATGTATGGTGAATTGAAGTATGGTGAGGTGAAGCATCAAATCAAGAGAAAATAAAATATAAGGTGTTATGATAGTGTTTTTTTTTTTTTTTTTAGTTGTTTGGTATTGAATCTTTTTGACTTTTTGTATAGAAAATTGGAGTTTTTTTTTTGTCTTTTAGTGGATAAAGGATGTTGCTTTTTTTGAAAAATTCGGAGGAAATTTTGAAATTATGTACTTTTAATATGACCATTTGTCATTTCTTGATTGGATTCACTTTACTTTTACTTTAACTAGTTAATTGCTGAACACGCCTAGATTCAGAGGCTTTTAGTCCTCCATAGTGCAAGAAGAACTGTGCACCCCCATTTTAACCATGCACCCCATTTTAGCATTCTTGGAGTGAAGTATCCTCTGTACTTTGAAAGACCCTTTGCAAAATGTTTGGAGGTGAGCCGCACTATTTGGATATATAGGTATCGGGTCATAAAAAGGACAAAAATCTACCATCAATTTGACTATTATTTGGAGTCTTTTTCATTTCTTTGGTAGCTAGACCTAGTAAGTTGTCTTTTTAGATATTGGTTTGCATCATTAACCACTCAAAGTTTAAATGTAGGCTTTAAGAGTTGCTTGCCCAACATGTTAAATGACTCGATCCTTTCTCATTTTTAGTCTTTCTTGCACTTAGATGCATTATTAGATCGATAATTAAAAGATATACGTCAATCCGATGGTCGGGCCAACTCCAAGTGAATTGAAATTTAGACGAGAATTTTAAGTGGTTTAGATGAACGTGGATGATGGATTTAATAAGTAGGTTGGGATTTAGTGAAGGGTAGTATTGGAAAGAGAATTGTAAAGAAAATGGCAAGGGTAATCTTCGAAAATTAAAAATTCCAAAAAAAAGGCGTGTGACCAGAAATCCGTTTCAAGTTGCTTAATTTGATGAAATGAGCTAGGTGGCAAGCGGTGATTTGAGGAAGACCATGGCCGCATCATAGTGTGATGCAGCGACGTTGCACCGAAGACGGCTCCATGGTCTAAAGATAGCATATGAAATGTTATTGTTGTGGATTTGCATCCGCAAATTGTTGAAATCTTATATCATCAGCAGTTCTGGTCACCTGTTTTCAATTACTTTTGTTTAGTAACTACATTAGTAAAGTAAAGTAAGGTAAATAGTCAAATTAAGAGACAAAAAAGGAAAACGGGTCAAATAAAAACGTGATGGCCTTTTGTCATCTAGTGAAATGAGAATGTAGTATTTTTTAGTTTAAAAAGAAGATGATATTTTGTCCTTCAGCAACATGAAAAATCAACTTTTTGAATTCTTTTTGATGAGACTGACGGTGTTTCTTGGAATACAAGATTTCTTTATTTGATCAATTTTATTTTATTGTCTCTTAAAATAACCCTCACTCCACTTCACTAGCAAAGTGAATTTACAAAAATAGCCCAGACATTGCCAGAAAAGTTTCTTTTGCATTTTACATGACTATGATGTGATATGTGAAAGAGAGTTCCATTAACTTCAAGTAATTGCAAGTATCTTTCAACAATTCCACCACGAAAAAAGGAGTAATCACTGCTTGGGAACCAAAAATAAACCACAGCCAAATGATTTCTGTAACACACTTGGTTAGAGAACAAAGATGGTCTTTGAGTGTAATTGAATTGGCTTACTGAAAGGCCAGAAACCAGTTTCCTCTTCATCCCAGAAAAACGGGCTCCAATTTTAAATTTATTTGCTAAAAGGGAGTTGCACCATACTACTTGCGATTGTGGGCCGTGGAGATCATCAATGCGCACTTTCCTTCATTATTATGTATAAACGCAGTTATGTACAAACGTTATTCCGAGCAACGCGGTTATGTACAACTGCGTCAAGAGAAAGAGAGGAGAAAAAGGCCCCGGTCATACATATATAGAAGATCGGCAACATTTGAAAGCCTCAAGAAATTACATATATAGAAGATGGGCAACATTTGAACATTTGTAAGAAAAGTGCACATTTCATATACACTGCATATATACAAGCCGGCTGATCGCGGCTCCAAGTGCAGAGCTTCGATTGCAGTAATAACTGGTGAGACAAGGTCGATCCATAGTGAGCTTTAGAAATTAGGCTTTTCAACTTTGTCACCTACCTTAAACAAAATTGAATTTTAGCCTAAAATCTAGAAAAGTACATTCATCATTCATACTTTAAATTAAAATTAAATACATTTCCAAAAATAAAAATTCCTAAATTTAATAACCTAATCTAAAATGAATCACAAGTTGCTACAAAAGAACACAAAAATTAGAACATCAAATAAGAAACAATCCAAAAATAAAACTTACAAAAAATAAAACTAAGAAGCTAAATTCCAAAAAAAAAAAAAAAAAAAGAAACCCTAAGTCAGAAACCAAATCAATCAAAATATGCTCAACAAAGATTAGTAACAAATCAAATAACTCAAAAAGAAAACAACTTGCTTTCTAAAAGTAGCATGAAAACCTTACTAAATTAGTTTCCTAAATTAGAAACTAGGTTAGGCAATTAGGGTTAGTATATTTCCTAAGTTAGTGAAATTAGTTAAATCAACTCCCTAAAGTTAAGGTCTTTCCAAATAAATAAAGATTTTCAAATTATAAAAGTTTTAGAAAGCATTAAGTCAATCATACCATATGATTGAATTTCCAAATCTTAACTTGGCAAATTGAAATCTTCAATTAATAAAAATTAGAAAGATCTTTTATTTTTGGAAATAATCTAAATAATCAAAAACTTAAAATTAGAAACTAATCATAAAGTTAGAAAGTTAGTAATGCAATGTAAGCCATGAGATATTAGAAGAATCTAAGTCTAGAAAACTAGTATGCATGGCTGTTTTTATACATGATTTTTCTTAATCTAATGCAATCTAAAACTGAGTTTAATGGTTGGGTTTTGAACTACAATGATAAATGAATCAATTAAAAAAATAAAAAAACGGAAGTGAAAAAATAATTAAAATGAATGAAATATGAATGCATAAACATGACCTAAAAAACTCTAACTGTACAGAAATTCTGCACACTAACAGCCTAACATGCCATGTTCAAGTCACTGGTTCACAAACCTCCTGAAATCTTTTTCATCTGAAATTTTGGGGCGTGATAGAACACATGTTGAATTTCAATTTGTCCAAATTTCATAGAAAAATACCATGATTTGACTAGTCTACCCACTTCAAACTTTTTGCCAAAAACTGTTTCTGCAGTTTTCTTGAAACTGTGTAGAAAGTGGGATGTTTGGTGTCAGGGACTTTTTTTTTCAGCCTTGTTCTTGTACAAGATTTACCATCCAAATCATGATATTTTATCTTTAAATTTGTAGCAAACTTTATTTTCAATTAATCACAATTGATTGGACTTTTATCCATTGATTTCAAGCTTCAAAAGTATGTCATATGTGGACTGTTTGGATGTCCAACATAGGTTCATCAAAACTGATTTTTTATTTTTGTCTTAAAGATCTGAAAGCTTAAATTTCCAACCACTTAAACATGCATTAATCGTATGATATGAAGATATATGCAATGAACTCTAATCCCAACCATAAAACATGCATAAAATTCACATAAACGCAGAAGAAGTATAAGAAGAAGAGAAAACAACAAGTGCTTGACTTTAAATGTGTAGTGTAAAAAAAATAAACGTGTGGATTGCATAAAATTAAATGTGTGGCATTAACAAGAAATTAAATGTGTGGGTTTTTCATTAAATGTAAATGTGTGGAAATTGCAATAAAAATAAATGTGTGATAAGTGTGCTCTTTTTTTTTTATTCTCAAATCGGGTTCATAATTACTTATTTCATGCCCTTAGGATCTTGGGTTGTCAATCCAAGAACAACAACAAGAAAAACACAATTCCGGACTTAATCACATAAGAAAAAGAATAATTGAAAAAAAATCACACTTTTACTAATATGCAATGTTTTTACATAAAAGATGGAGAAGTAAAATTAAAAAAAAAAAAAACAACTACATACTAGGATGAAAGGAACCTCTCTAGTTGAAGCATCAAGTTGGGACAAGCCTTCTTAAAGAGAGATGAGCTATGGTAGAGAAAGGAAATTGGTATAATGGTGGAGGAATTACACTAGTGAGGCCTTTTCCTTCATGAAAGACACTGGACGTCAAAGGCCATCATTAAATAGGCTTTGGGTTGCCCTATTCTTTCTCCCTAGTCCCTACTTTATTGCAAGAATCTTCTTCACTTAGTAAGTCTTGTCCTTTCCTTTCTCCATTTTATCTTCATGCACTTGTCATATTTCCTTCTTTAGCAAATCTTCCTTTGACTTGACATTTACGAGAGATACATGAGGTGGCAAACCTTATGTTGGAATCAAGAGAAGACTGAATGCCCAATATGTGTAGATTCTTTCCACTTTTGTCTTTTTGGAAATCTTCTTTCTTGATTTGGCCCTTCATAAATTTTCTTTAATTATCTTGAATTATCTTCAAAATGAACTTGGGATTTTGTGTAAAAAAAAAGTAGACCCCCCTCTTGAATGCCCCACATGTGTGACCTACACATGTGCATGTGTGACCTACACATGTGCATGTGTGGGACATTTTTTTCTCATTTCCTTAAAAAAAATGAATTTAATGATAAAAGACAAATTTACCTTTAATTCACAATTGCATGATTGCAGGCCCATCTCTCATAAAATGATGAATGAATGCACCTGATGATTAATTAATTTCATAAGAAAAACACATTTGAAAAGTCTTTTCAAATTTTTTTAAAAAAAAAAGGCAGGTATCATGATTTGATCCAAAGATGATGGTTTTTTTAGCAAATTATGCAAGAATGTACAACCATGGGTAAAAAAATGCATAAAATCATGATATGACACTAAATGAGGCTCTCTTGGATTGATAAGTCCTTAAACTTACCAAAAATAACCATGAAAATGTGTAATTTTAAGGACTTATCAACGGCCTAAAGAAAAAGAAGGTCCAATTTAAATTTATTTGCTGAAAGAGAGGTGCACCAAACTAGGAGATCAATGCGCACTTTCCTTACAAACACGTCAAGAGAAAGAGAGGAGAGAAGATCGGCAAGCCTCAAGAAATTTCATGACAAAAGAGGAAGGACCGCTCTCCATATTGCAGCTAGGAAAGGCTGACTTGAAGTGTTGGAGGAGTTGGTTCTTGTTGAACCCATAGCCGCTTGGGTTCAAACGGAACAAGGAGGCCCGATCTTGCATCTGTGTGCAAGTAATGGCCAGTTCGAGGCCTTAAAGAGGTTGATCGAGCTGATACCTGATGATGATGCCAAAAAGTGGATTTCGAACACCACCGGTCAAGTAACAAGTAATAAATGCAGTAATTTAACGTGACACAGAAATTTATAGTGGTTCGGTCAAGAGTGACCTACGTCCACTTCACAAAAGGCAGGGTTGCCTTGTTTCTTTACTAATCAGAGGTGTGGAGATTACAAGTTAAGTAGTACTGAGCAAAGGTTACATCTCTCTTGCCCCTCAAGCATTGGTGGGGGCTTTATAGTCGTCCCCTAACAGTCGGGGCGACTCTCCAGTGATATCCCATGAGATCCTGCAACGGGCATGGCTCCAACGGGCGTCCACGAACAGGTGTAGTGGGCAGGAAATACTCCGCCTGACTCGGTAAAAGCAGCAGCCGCCATGACGAAGCAATCCTCTAACTTGTATTTGAGATCATACGGCCCTGACCTACTGGCATGGGTTAAGTTTCTTGGACCTGACTAGCTACACATTCTGGGTCACCGGACCTGACCTGTCATCTGACCCGCTACGGTGGATCGGACCAGACCCTTAACGGGTAGATAACGACCCGGGTTAATCATGGACTTGGGTCAGTCAGACCCGACCCACTACCGTGGGCCGAGCCATTTGGGCCTGGCCCATCATTTGCCCCTCAATGTCTTGCGTCAAAGAAGACTTTGAAAGGGAGACATTAATACAATCTAAGCTTCTTTATGTCAAGCAATTTGTAACTTTTCTGAACATTGAACCCTCTTTGAATTTCATAAAAGACCATGGAATTTCCGGACCAACCAGAGGTGGTAGATGTCTGCACTGACGGAGGACTTGCTGGCGACGGAAGTGCTGGACAGGGCAGGGGCGCCAGCCAGAGCGCCCCCGCGGCTGCTGCACGCGGCGGACTGGGCAGGGTCGCCAGCCAGGGCGCCCCTGCTGCTGGTGTGGCCGTAGCCGAGGGGAATCAGGGGCGCCCCTGCTGCTGTAGGCCCCACTGTGATGCACGGAGGGCGGGGCGCCCATCGCAAGTGCAGCTGGGCGTGTTGCTCTTGGGCGCCCTGTAAGTGCATCTGGGCGTGCTGCTCACCTCATTCAAATTCGAAGCTTCTCATTCGATGTCAGACGCTCCGAACCCCACACTGACTGCTCCCATTCAATCCCATGCTCCCATTCAATCCAATTTACAAGACCACCAAATGCTACAACCTCTTTTCTCATAAATTCATCAATTTCTATGCAAGGTGTCCTTTTTCCTTTATTGAACTCTGCAGTTTGTACAAAACCTAACTCAATGTTGCACTTTTAATGAACATTTCTCATTGGTCTCAGTGCCTGCAAGAGACTAAAATGTATTGATGAGAAAGTAGAAATGTACACACAAGAAGTAGAAAATTCCCTGGGCATGTCTTCTTTGACTTTTGTTCTTTGGATAAAATAATATGTACTTTCTTTTTTCTTTGTTGGTGGGTATGTACGTGGATGAATTACGGGCTGGGGCGCCCATGTTAAAATTTTTTTTTTTTTTTTGTAGTGGGTGCAGGGGCGATCATGTGGACGAACCACACAAGGGGCGCCCATGTGGTTGCTGAGCGCCAGCAGCAGTGATGTGTGGGCGAGCTGCTATTTGGCGAGCAGTGTTTTTTTTTTTTATTGTGGTGGGCAGGGACGCCCATCACTTTGGCGCCATGCACTTGGGCGCCCATCACTTGGAAAGGGCGCCCCACCTGTGGTACCCTCTTTCTCTTTCTTTTTTTTTTTTTTTAATGTTGAAACACCATTATTTTTCAATAAACAAACTACTAAAAAATAATAGTTCAAAGCTTGGGAGGGCATTTGGCTTTTGACAGGGTAAAAAGTCAATGAGTGGTGACTACATGTGCAGGGCGCCCATGCGGTAAAAAATTTTATTTTTTTTTTATTTTTTATGGGTGAGCACATGGAGAGGTAGGGCGAGCACACTGGCACTTTTTTATTTTTTGGCCAAGCATTTGTAGCTTTCCTAAACACTGTTAGTCTTTGCTGCTCCCCTTTTAATACATACACTCTGCCGAGGGGCTCCGGGGGTGTCCCCCGGCGGTGGTCGAGCTGGCGATGACGAGGAGGGCCTGCACTAGGAGCGGGCGCTGGAGAGGAGCGCTCGCGCACGAGGAGCGGGCGAGGAGCGCCTGCTCGCGAGGAGCGGGCGAGGAGCGCGGATGCTGGGCGCTGGCGCGGAACAAGGCAGGGGCGTGCAACCTTCGCTGCTGGTGGGCGTGCAACCCCTTTGAGCGTGGGTGAGGCTGCCGGGGCGCCCCCTTGGGCGCGGGCAAGGCTGCTAGCCGAGGCGCCCGACGCCCCTTGTGGCGCTACTCAAGAGGTGATTTTACTGATTGCGATGGAGGAGCGTTGTTTGAGGACCTCGCGCCGGCAGGCCTCATATGCACTGGAGAGAGAGCACTGCTTGCGTGAAAGCAAAGACAGGTTTTGAGGATTGCTCATGTGGGAGCTGCACTTTTTTAGACTGAGCTTTCGGTGACCCTGAGAGAGGCGCTAAGGTGGAGATAGGCTGCCTGTTTGAGAATAGTGCAGAGGTAGGCAAAACTTTTTGGCGACCCGCAAGAGAGCCGCTAAGCTGGAGATAGGCTGCCTGTTTGAGAACAGTGCAGAGGTAGGCCAAGCTTTTTGGCGACTCGCGAGAGAGCCGCTAAGCTGGAAATAGGCTGCTGCCTGTTTGAGAACAGTGCAGAAGTAGGCCAAGCTTTTTGGCGACTCGCGAGAGAGCCGCTAAGCTGGAAATAGGCTGCTGCCTGTTTGAGAACAGTGCAGAGGCAGGTTACGCTTTTTTGGGCGACCCACGAGATGATTCGCCTCGCCTAGACCTGTTGATTTCCTCAGCGTTCATATATTTTTGAGCTTTTGCCAATAGTTCTGTCATGCTCTTTGGTGGTCGCTTCATTACTGAAAAGAGGAATCTGGATGAACGGAGGCCTCCTAGAAAGGCGGTCATGGTGACTTGGTCATTAGGCTCCTTGATTTGGAGGACCTCCTCGTTAAAACGAGTGAGGTAACTCCTCAGACTCTCATCTCGATCCTGTTTTATGCTGAGTAGGTGTGCGGCAGGCTTCTGGGGGCGGCGCCTACCGATAAAGTGTGAGACGAAAGATCTGCTCAATTCTCCAAAGGTGGCTATGGATGCTCGGGGGAGATTGGCAAACCACTGCCGAGCGGAACCCTTCAATGTAGTTGGGAATGCTCTGCACATTATCTCGTCAGGGATATTATGCAGCTGCATTTTTGTTTTGTACGTCTCCAGATGGTCCAGTGGATCCTTCGTTCCATCGAAGGTCTCTATGGATGGCATCTTGAACTTCCGAGGGAGTGGATAGTTTACCACGTCAAGTTTGAACGGCGAATCTGTTCGCCCAACTAGATAATCTACCGTCTCCGGTGCCTTCGCCTTTATGGCGTTGAAGACATTGTCAATCTGATTTTGCATCTCTTTGATCTTCTCGTCCCAAAGGTTGGGAGCTTCTCTGGATTGACCTTGGAATTGGCTCTCGTCTTCCAGGCTGTAATTTCCACTTCCTTCCTCCTGGAAATCAGGATCCTCATGATTGGAAGCAGAGGGAGGAGGTGGAAGTCCACCGTGATTCGACCCACCCGGGGGAGGGGGTATGTCGAGATGAGCGCGGCCTTCAGGATCAACCAGGAGTCTTCCGTGCGGGACGACCGGCGGAGCTCCAACAGACGTCCCCTGGTCGTGGGCGCCATGATGACGAGCGCCCAGGGCGCCATGAGGATGGGCGCCCAACTGTGGTCCTCCACCCTGGGCGCCCAGGGGAAGGCGGCCTCGGTTGGCGCCTCGGCCCCGTGCACCGTGTTGACGGGCGCCCGGGTGAGGTGCCCCTCTGCGTGGAGCGACCAGTTGCTTCGAGTGTGGTGCTTCCTGCGGCCCTGCACCTAGTGCTCCTCCCTGACTCGCCAGCATGAGCTGCAGTATTTGTTGGTTTTGGGTTACCAACTGCCGCATGGTCTCCAGCATCTGTTGAGGAGAGGGAGCGGGAGCATTTGGTGCGGGGTTGGTCGGTGGAGGATTACCCTCGCCCTCGCGCGAGGGGTTACCATCTTGTCGCCTTGTTGATCTGGTGATCGGCATGACTTTTTGAAAAAAGGAAACTCTTTTCGGTTCCCACAGACGGCGCCAAACTGATGATGCCCGAAAACCACTTTTTGGCATCATCAGTTTGGCGCCGTGGACATGTGGTCACCACTCATTGACTTTTTACCCTGGTGTATGGACCTTTAAAGGCTTGTGGATTTATTGGGAAATAATGGTGTTTCAACCTTAAAAAAAAAAAAAAAAAGGGGTACCACATGTGGGGCGCCCCTTCCAAGTGATGGGCGCCCAAGTGCTGGGCGTCCCTGCCCCCTACCCCCACCATAAAGAAAAAAAAAAAAAAAATATGACCACATGGGCGCCCAAGTGATGAGCGCCCAAGTGTTGGGCCCCTTCCAAGTGCTGTTGGGCGCCCAGCTTATGTTTAGGCGTCCATCAGCCACCTTGCCCAACAAAGAAAAAAAAAAAAAAAAAAAAATTTTTTTTTTTTTTGATGGTTCATCCACGTGCATTCTTTAGTTTGTGGTTGTGGGGGCATGGCAGATTGGTCTCAAAGGTGGCCCATACACTCAGTTGGTTTTTACAAGTGGAAACAAATCAATAATTGTTGTGTGGACCTCTTTCTCTTTGACTGTTTGAAATTTGATTGATTCTCATCAAAAGGAGGGTGAAAGTCATCAAAAGGGGGTTGAAAGTTACTGTTTTGGAAAAGGTGAAAAATATATGTACGGATTCAACAACTTAACTTACCAAAGTAGTGCTCTTCCAAAGATCTTGACCAAGTCTCGCCCAAGATGTACCATGACCTGACGTCTTATGGGTAATTTTCATCCACAACACAACTACGTGGGCCCACTCCATCACAAGCAGTAGCACGCCCAGCAGCGACATGGGCGCCCTCTTCATGCGCTCGCCCAAACATAAAAAAAAAAAAAAAATCTACACGTCAAGCAGCAGCGGGGCGCCCACGTCTCCCCTCGCCAGCGAACGCAGCAGCGGGGCGCCCACGTCTCCCCTCGCTCACCTGGCGCGCAGCAGCGCCCAGTCCGGCCGCTGTCTCGCCGCCTGCAGCGCCTGGGGCGCCCGACATCTCGCCGCCCAAAGCACCTGGGGCGCCCGACGTCTCGCCGCCCGCAGCGCCTGGGGCGCCAGACGTCTCGCCGCCTGCAGCAAGGGCGCCCCAAGCGTCTCGCCCCCGCTTGGCGTCCACACTCGCCTCGCCCGCGCGCCTGAGCCCGCTTGGGCACCAGCACCCGCGCGCCCTCGCGCCCGCTCGCCCGCGCTGGCCCACCAGAGCCCGCTCGCCCACGCGCCCACGCCCGAGCCCGCGCCCAGCACAACCTCGCCCAGGCTGGGCGCCCGGCACCAGTCCTGCAGCACCCTGGGCGCCCATCTCCTCCATGCTCCTCGGCCAGGCTAGGCGCCCAGCTCCTTCGCGCTCCTCGCCCGCGCCCAGTGCTCTCCTCGCCCGTGCCTTGGCTGGCGCCCCTACCCCGTCCAGCACCTCCGTCGCCAGCTCGACCACCGCCGGGGGACACCCCCGGACCCCTCTGCGGAGGGCATATACTAAAAGGGGGGTTCAGTGTCCAGAAAAGCTACTAATTGCTTGGCATGAAAAAGCCTGATGTTAATAATGTCTCCCTTTCAAAGCATTCTTTGGCGCGAGACATTGAGGGGCAAATGATGGGCCAGGCCCAAATAGTTCGGTCCGCAATGACAGGTTAGGCCCAAGTGGCTCGGTCCACGACGACGGGTCAGGTCAAACTGACCTTAGTCCATGATGAGCCTGGGTCATCATCTACCCAATGAGGGTCGGGTCCGGATCCACTGAAGGAAGAAGTCATCATGTCGTTTCACCTACCTGCTTTTACCAATTCCCGCGGAGGAAATCTTATCTACTCATCTGTTGAGGAGAGTTCGGAAGACTCCACCAGACTGGAGCGTACATCATTGGAGATCCCTGGAGAATCTCCCCATCCGTTGGAGAAAGAGTATAAAAGGAGGAGTCCTAGCAAAGGAAAGGGGCTCTCTGGAATTCTTCATATCATCATTGTAATCTCCTACTTTGTAATCTCCTCCCCAGAGCAGTAAATTCACCAGTTAAAGTGGACGTAGGTCACACTGACCGAACCACTATAAATCTCCTCTCTCTTTCTCTCTCTCTCCATCCATTTTTTCATTAATTATTTATTACTTGACCGGTGGTGCCCGAAAACCACTTTTTGGCATCATCACCTGATGAGGATTTTGTGAAGATGAAAGATGACGATGATAACTCCATCTTGATCCATCTCCTTGCACTCGAGATTCAGACAGAGGTAATTAAGCTTGTTTTCTTGTATATAATTGTAAGGAACACTTGTGTGACGCTGATGATTCCTCGACCGCATCTTGGGCGACGCTTTTCCAATGCCAAGCTAAACTCTTATCTAACGGAGTTGGAAACACCCCCATAACATCACACGCACACGCGGACACATATATAGAGTAGTAATATTCAGGTGAGAACTAGTTCTCACATATTATATGAGAACTTTTTTGTGGGACCCAATTGTAGGCCCCATTTAAGGATGGGACCGAGGGTGATGGAAAGATCTACGTGAGACCACCCCAAGTATCAAGTTTGACCCCAAACCCATGCCCCAAACCCCTTCATCCGTGACCCACAAGTTTAATGGCTTCATATTCAAAAAAATATTCAACTCTTGATCCAACAGTTCAATCCATTCGGATGTGTGTCAATCCTTAGGATTAGTTACTATCAGGGGGTCCCCCGTTGGACGACATTAGTTTATAGGATTCAGTGGCATCGTGTTTCAACTATATGGACTTTGATGATCGCTATGTGGATTTCAAATGCGTACATTTTTCAATTCTATCTTTCCTAGTTTTACACCATGATTAATAAACATGAGTACTAATATGTCAAAAAAAGTCACCAAAAATCTGACCCCACTTAGCTACCCTATTGGTAGCACCATTCAAAATATTAGGACTATAATAAAAATGATCAACTCTTAAAAGAGCCCAAAATGGCCAAGTTATTTAAAGCAAAGGCATTAATTGAGCAGTCCTCCACTCCTTTGGCGGTGTCAATAACTTACCATTTAGATTCGTAGGCTTTTGGTCCTCCGTAGCGCAAAGAGAACTGTGCACCCCCATTTTAGCATTCTTGGAGTAAAGTATCCTCTGTACTTTGAAAGACCCTTCGCAAAATGTTTGAATAGATGTTATGTACATCTCACCTTTTAGGCACACTTTAAGATTTTATTGATTTTCCAGTAGAAAGATATTTTGGTAATTCAAGAGTCATGCTCTAGTATAAGTAGACTGAAAGTGAACATTTAATTGGCAAATCTTGTTGTGAGCTTGGTGTCACCCACTTTAAGATTTTATTGATTGTTCAGTAGAAAGATATTTTGGTAATTCAAGAGTCTTGTTCTAGTATAAGTAGACTGAAAGTGAACATTTAATTGGCAAATCTTGTTGTGAGCTTGGTGTCACCCACTTACGGTGAGGGCGACAGAGCGTAGCCCACCTTATGATTCATCCCAAATGAGTCGCATACATATCCCGCAATTGATAGCTAAGTCCTTTGATTTTGCGCCCATCTAAATGGTTTAGACGGTTGGATCAAGGGTAAATAATTTTCATATATAAAATCGTTAAACTTTTGAGCCACAAATAAATTAAGGGGTTAGTGGCATCCTTTTGAATTGAAGTTTTATATATAAATGCTGGCTGGTGGACTTAGTTTGACAATAAACTTTGATGCATTGAATGTCCAAATGGGCCTTAAAGCTAAACTTGCCCATTTTAGGTTAGTGAGTATGAACCCAATTTCTCAAGTTTAATTTTCATACTAACATTGTAGCCCGTGCTGAGTACGATCATATTTTTCTACACTGTGATTTAAAATTTTATATTTTAAAATATCAAAGACCATAAATTATAAATTAAAACTTGGTGACCTTTTTTTCAAAAAAAGAAATCGATCACCTTCCTTTCCTTTCCATTTGCAAGTGAATTTTCGAACATTGCCATTATAGGGCTAAACAAATATCAGGCCCAAATAAAAACAAATCCTCTCGCATGGCCATTTTTAATCCATATATTAACCTGGGGAATACCTCACACTAGTCAAGTTTTAATATTTATCAGTAATCCGCCACCATTATAAGTTTATTAGTGAGGTCCACCTTATATCCAACTGGGTTAATTTACATGTTTTACGAATAATCAATCATAGAATAATTGTCCTTCATAGCCAACGGGTTTGAAATTATTATTTTTGGGTGGTCTAGATTTTAAAGGTGAGCCGCACTATTTGGTTATATAGGTATCGGGTCATTAAAACGACAAAAAATTGCCATCAATTTGACTATTATTTGGAGTCTTTTTTATTTCTTTGGTAGCTAGACCTAGTAAGTTGTCTTTTTAGATATTGGTTTGCATCATTAGCCACTCAAAGTTTAAATGGAGGCTTAAGAGTTGCTTGGCCAACATGTTCAATGATTCCTTTCTCATTTTTATTCTTTCTCACACTTAGATGCATTATCAGATTGATAATTAAAAGATATACGTCAATCCGATGGTGGGGCCAACTCCAAGTGAATTGAAATTTAGACAAGAGAATTTTAAGTGGTTTAGATAAATGTGGATGATGGATTTAATAAGTAGGTTGGGATTTAGTGAAGGGTAGTGTTGGAAAGAGAATTGTAAAGAAAATGACAAGGGTAATCTTCGAAAATTAAAAATTCCAAAAAAAAAAAGGCGTGTGACCTGAAATCCTTTTCAAGTTGCTTAATTTGATGAAATGAGCTTGGTGGCAAGCGGTGATATGAGGAAGACCATGGCCGCATCATAGTGTGATGCAGCGACGCTGCACTGAAGACGGCTCCATGGTTTGAAGATAGCATATGAAATGTTATTGTTGTGGATTTGCATCCCAAATTGATGAAATCTTATCTCATCGGCAGTTTTGGTCACCTATTTTCAATTACTTTTGTTTAGTAACAACATTAGTAAAGTAAATGGTTAAATTAAGAGACAAAAAAGGAAAACGGGTCAAATAAAAAGCGATGGCCTTTTGGCATCTAGTAAAATGAGAATGTGGTATTTTTTAGCTAAAAAAGAATGATGATACTTTGTCCTTTAGCAACATGAAAAATCAACTCTTGAATTCTTTTTGTTAAGAATTGACGGTGTTTCTTGGAATACAAGATTTCTTTATTTGAGCAATTTTATTTTATTGTCTCTTAAAAAAAGCCTCACTCCGTTTCACCAGCAAAGTGAATTTACAAAACAAGCCCAGACATTGCCAGAAAAGTTTCTTTTGCATTTTCAATGACTGTGATGTGATATGTGAAAGACAGTTCCAATAACTTCAAGTAATTGCAAGTGTCTTTCAACAATTCCACCACAAAAAAAAGGAGTAATCACTACTTGGAAACCAAAATAAACCACAGCCAAATGATTTCTGTAACACACTTGGTTACTGAAAGATGGTCTTGGTTACTGCAGAGCTTTGATTGCAATAATAATTGGTGAGATCAGGTCGATTCATAAGGTGCTTTAGAAATAAGGCTTTCCAACTTTGTCACCTGCTCTAAACAAAATCGAATTTTAGCCTAAAATCTAGAAAAATACATTCATCATTCACACTTTAAATTAAAATTAAATACATTTCCAAAAATAAAAATTCCTAAATTTAAAAACCTAATCTAAAATGAATCACAAGTTGCTACAAAAGAACACACAAATTAGAACATCAAATTAGAAACAATCTAAAAATAAAACTTACAAAAAATAAAACTAAGAAGCTAAATTACAAAAAAAAAAAAAAAAACACTAAGTTAGAAACCAAATCAATCAAAACATGCTAAAAAAAGATTAGTAACAAATCAAATCACTCAAAAAGAAAACAATCTACTTTCTAAAATTAGCATGAAAACCTTACTAAATTAGTTTCCTAAATTAGAAACTAGGTTAGGCAATTAGGGTTAATATATTTCCTAAGTGAGTGAACTGAGTTAATCAACTCCCTAAAGTTAAGAACTTTCCAGATAAATAAAGATTTTCAAATCATAAAAAAATTAGAAAGCATTAAGTCAATCATAACTTATATGATAGAATTTCCAAATCTTAAGAAACTTCCTAAGTTGAAATCTTCAATTAAATAAAATTAGAAAGATCTTTTATTTCTGGAAATCATCTAAATAATAAAAAAACACAAAATTAGAAACTAATAATAAAGTTAGAAAGTTAGTAATGCAATGTAAGCCATGAGATATTAGAAGAATCCAAGTCTAGAAAACTAGTATGCATGGCTGTTTTTATGCATGATTTTTTCTAATCTAATACAACCTAAAACTGAGTTTAATGGTTGGGTTTTGAACTACAATGATAAATGAATCAACTAAAAAAAACGGAAGTGAAAAAGGAATTAAAATGAATGAAATATGAATGCATAAACATGGCCTAAAAAACTCTAACTGTACAGAAATTCTGCACGCTGACAGCCTAACATGCCATGTTCAAGCCACAGGTTCACAAACCTCCTGAAATCTTTTTGACCTGAAATTTTGTGGCGTGATAGAACCCATGTTGAACTTCAATTTGTCCAAATTTCATAGAAAAGTACCATGATTTGACTAGTCTACCCACTTCAAACTTTTTGCCAAAAACTGTTTCTGCAGTTTTCCTGAAACTGTGCAGAAAGTGGGATGTTTGGTGTTAGGGACTTTTTTTTTTTTTTTTTCAGCCTTGTTCTTGTACAAGATTTACCATCCAAATCATGATATTTTATCTTTAAATTTGTAGCAAACTTTATTTTCAATTAATCAAAATTGATTGGACTTTTATCCATTGATTTCTTGCTTCAAAAGTATGTCATATGTGGACTGTTTGGATGTCCAACATAGGTTCATCAAAACTGATTTTTTATTTTTGTCTTAAAGATCTGAAAGCTTAAATTTCCAACCACTTAAACATGCATTAATCGTATGATATGACTCTAAGAATTCCTTCAAAGTCTCCTTGGCTAAACTTGCTCAGCCAATTTAGCTTCACAAACCCCATTGGGGAGAAACCATGGTGCACTTAGTCCATCAGGAGTGGCATGGGCAGAGTTAGTTTGGTAGCGAGGTTCCAATGATGCATCAAATTTATCCCTTTTTAAATGAACTGTGTGGATGAAGAGGTTGTGATTGAAAGAGATGGGAGATTCTTTAGATTTCCATATATACTACCAAATGGCCACTAGTGCCACCCTAGGTGCCGGAAATGGTGGACAGAATGCCAGAACCAATGTCCTATGGTAGGGCAAGTTATCAGGCTAGTTGGTAAGATGCAAGTGGAATATATGCTAAACAAAAAGTCTACTTGGACAAACTTTTTGGCCAGAACTTTGGCCAACCCATATGGTTTCCATTGAATATCATAGTGATATTCAATGGAAACCATATGGGTTGGCCAAAATTCTGGCCAAAAAGTTTGTCCAAGTAGCATTACTCTATGCTAAAACTTGTTGGGTGGAGTGACAGTGGAAAAAATAGGCGGTCAATGGTTTCAATTGATTCTCCAAAACATAAAGATAGTCCAGTTGGTTGGATATTCATATCCTCATTTCCCATCCAAGTGCTCAGGGTTTCATCTCTAACTGAGCAAGGCCGGCTCGAGACAATTTGAGACCTAAATCGACAATCCTAAATGAGGCCTCAAATTATCTATTCTTTTTTCTCTTTTTTTTTTTCTTTAAGTTTTGAGCATCTGGATTCGTATTTTCTAATGGATACATTTATCATTTATAAATTATAACTAATAATATTTATAAATAAAACGAACACTAATTATAATAAACATACAATACGAGCATGGAATTAAAAAAAATCTTAAAATATAAAACAATAGAGCTTGATTTAGTGATTTATCATTGTTGGCCTTAAAGATTGTAGATGTAGATGAATTTAGAATTTGATCCAGTTTTTTCATAATGAAAAAAAAATGGATTATATTTGAGTTAGTGGGTTATGATTAACATATATTATAAAAAAAACTCACATATCTTATCTGAATATATCCACATATATTATTAAAAAGAAGACAAAACCAGATCAATAAATCTTTAAAGAAGATTGCTTTAGAAATAAAAAAAAAGTAATTATAGAGAAAAGCAATCTATGAGACAGAGGGTGGGAGAGTAAAGAGTACGTAAGATGGAAAAGCGTTGATGGAAAACATTCATTTGAAAAACCTCACTGGTGAGGTGGCAAGGAGGTTGGGTTGAGATTTGTTGGGATTTAAAAAGACATTGTGTAGAGAAAAAGAAGGATAACACTTGCTTTAACGCTTTGTTTAAATGTGAAAAGATGGCTTTAATGAGATGTGATACTAAGTACTATTATGGGGCCTTGGGAGAAAAAAAAACTATGACAGTTGCTTGAATGCCTTTTTAGAGTTTGAAAAGATGATTTTTATGGGGCCTTATTTTTTGGGGGGGCCTAAAGCAAGGGCTTTTCTTGCCCAATGGTCAAGCCGCCCTAGGTGAGGGGGCCTTTTCGTTCAAGAAAGGCAATGGACATCCAAGGCCATCTTTAAATAGGGTATGGGCTGCCCTATTCTTTCTCCCTAGTCCCTACTTTGTTGCAAGAATCTTCTTCACTTAGTAAGTCTTTTCCTTTCTTTTCTCCATTCTATCTTCATACACTTGTTACTTTTCCTTCTTTAGCAAATCTTCCTTTGACTTGACGTTTATGAGAGATACATGAGATGACAAACCTTAAGTTGGAATCAAGAGAAGATTGAATGCCCAATATGTGTAGATTCTTTCCACTTTTGTCTTTTTGGAAATCTTCTTTCTTGATTTGGCCCTTCATGAATTTTCTTTAATTACCTTGAATTATCTTCAAAATGAACTTGGGATTTTGTGCAAAGAAAGTAGACACCCCCTCTTGGACGCTCCACATGTGTAACCTACACGTGCATGTGTGGGACATTTTTTTCTCATTTCCTGCCAAAAAAAATGAATTTAATGTGAAAAGACAAATTTACCCTTAATTCACAATTGCATGACTACAGGCCTATCTCTCATGAAATGATGAATGAATGCACCTGATGATTAATTAATTTCATAAGAAAAACACATTTGAAAAGTCTTTTCAAAATTAAAATAAAAAAAAATGGCAGGTTTCATGATGTGATCCAAAGATGATGGTTTTTTAGCAAATTATGCAAGCATGTACTACCATGGATAAAAAATGTATAAAATCATGATATGACACTAAATGAGGCTCTCTTGGCTTGATAAGTCCTTAAACTTACCAAAAATAACCAAGAAGATGTGCATTTTTATGGACTTATCACCGGCCTAAAGAAAAAGAAGGTCCAATTTTAAATTTATTTCTGAAAGAGAGTTGAACCAAACTAGGAGATCAATGCACATTTTCCTTACAAACATGTCAAGAGAAAGAGAGGAGAGTAAGGTCACAGTCATGCATATATAGAAGATCGGCAAGCCTCAAGAAATTTCGTGCTCTTCTAAAATATCTCGAGACCGTACAACTTTGAAGGACAGTCTCTCCAATCCCCACCCATCGATCAAAACGATACTTTTATAAAATATCAAACGTTGTGGAACATGTAAGAGGATGTGGTCGAAGCTTAGTCTTCAAAACTATATAAATTGCACTTCCTAGTATGATAATGGCACACTATCCACTTCTAAAAAAACAAGTGAAAACTTTTGAAAGAGAGACTTTAGCAAAAAAAAAAAAAAATAGAGAAAGAGAGAGATGGACGCGAGGCTCCACAAGGTAGCAATCAGAGGGGATGTTACTTCCTTGCTTGATCTGCTTCAACGAGATGAGCATATTCTCGATGGAGTTGGAGTTGGAGTTGGAGTTGGAGTTATAGTTATTGTGATGCATGATCCCGTTGTTAATGAAAATCCTTTGCATGTAGCGGCCCAGTTTGGACATTTTGAGTTAGCCAAAGAGGTTTTAAGTCGAAAACCGGAGTATGCCCATAAATTAAACTCACAAGGCCAGTCTCCTCTCCATCCTGCTTAGGGAGCAAGGCACGTAGAGGTTGTAAAGCTACTCTTAGAAAAAGATGCTGGTGTTTGTTTCCTACGTGACAAAAGAGGAAGGACTCCTCTCCATATTGCAGCTAGGAAAGGCCGACTTGAAGTCTTGGAGGAGTACAGCTGCTTGGGTTCAAACGGAACAAGGAGACCCGATCTTGCATCCGTGTGCAAGCAATGATATACTTAATTTAAAAAAAAGAAAAGAAATTGAAGAGAAGTTAAAACCAATTTTGAAACTGGATCCAGCTCTCTAGGTGGATTCGATTTCGGAACCGGATTTGGATATTTCTATTCGAACTGGTTCTGGAACAACAAAACAAGTTCCGAGTTAAAATTGAATCCGGAACTATAACCATTATTCAAAAACAGGTCCAACTCCAGCATGGTTCCGACCCGGAACCGTTCAGTTTTCAACCCTAATTGGAGGGGATGAAATTAATTTTTAACAGTCCAAATTATGAATTGGGTGGGCCCCACAGCAAAGTTCCACTCAACCCAACTCGCAGGATGCATGTGGGAGACACTCGGGTGATCCAGATTAGCTGAAGAAAGTTGCGAATGTGAATCCGAACTGAAAAAAAGCGGCCCACAATCATGAGAGAGATGCCCTTGCCACAAAACTACAAAAAAAAAAAGAAAAAAAAAAAGAAAAAGAGAGGAGCATCCTTCCCCCACTATACACTGCCACGTTTTGTGAAATTGTTTCAAGTCTGCTTTTAATAATCACCTGTTTCAGCTACCCCTTACCAGTTGGCTACACAGATATGAAATCACAAGCACTAGCAGATGTTATTAAAGAGAAGAAAGTAAAGAAAGTTGCAAACAAGTGAAGAAGAAAAACAAAAGGACAGATTGCTATTTCAGGTGTCTGGTTTTTTCTCCACTGGGATTCTGTTTTCTTTGAATCCAAGGTGAGTTTATGAAACCCATTTTTCCATTTCTGCTCAAATGGTTGTTCATTTGCTAGAGATCACTTTCATAAGATGTAACCAATTTCTTGAAATCTTATCATCTTTAGAATTTAGATTAAAAAAAACGGAAGAGAAAAAGGAATTAAAATGAATGAAATATGGATGCATAAACATGACCCAAAAAAACTAAAACTATACAGAAATTCTGCACACAGACAGCCTAATATACCATGTTCAAGCCACTGGTTCACAAACCTCCTGAAATCTTTTTGATCTGAAATTTTGCGGTTTCGATGGAGGCTCTCTTGGCTTGATAAGTCCTTAAACTTACCAAAAATAACCATTAAAATGTGCATTTTTAAGGACTTATCACCGGCCTCAAGAAAAAGAAGGTCCAATTTTAAATTTATTTGCTGAAAGAGAGTTGCAACAAACTAGGAGATCAATGCGCACTTTCCTACGTCAAGACAAAGAGAGGAGAGAAAGGTCACAATCATACATATATAGAAGATCGGCAAGCCTCAAGAAATTTCATACTCTTCTAAAATATCTCGAGACCGTACAACTTTGGAGGACAGTCTCTCCAATCTCCACCCATCGATCAAAACTATACTTTAATAATATATTGAACGTTGTGGAACATGTAAGAGGATGTGGTCGAAGCTTAGTCTTCAAAACTATATAAATTGCACTTCCTAGTATGATAATGGCACATTATCCACTTCTCAAAGAGCAAGTGAAAAATTTTGAGAGAGAGACTTTAGCAAATAAAAAATAAAAAAATTTAGAGAAAGATAGACATGGACGCGAGGCTCCATAAGGCAGCAATCATAGAGGATGTTACTTTGTTGCTTGATCTGCTTCAACGAGATGAGCATATTCTCGATGGAGTTGGAGTTATAGTTATGGTGATGCATGATCCCATAGCTAATGAAAATCCTTTGCATATAGCTGCACAGTTTGGACATGTTGAGTTTGCCAAAGAGGTTTTAAGTCGAAAACCGGAGTATGCCCATAAATTAAACTCACAAGGCCAGTCTCCTCTCCATCTTGCTTCGGGAGCAGGGCACGTAGAGGTTGTAAAGCTACTCTTAAAAAAAGATGCTGGTGTTGTTTCCTACGTGACAAAAGAGGAAGGACCGCTCTCCATATTGCAGCTAGGAAAGGCTGACTTGTAGTGTTGGAGGAATTGGTTCTTGTTGAACCTACAGCTGCTTGGGTTCAAACGGAACAAGGAGACTCGATCTTGCATCTGTGTGCAAGTATTGGTCAGTTCGAGGCCTTGAAGAGGTTGATCGAGTTGATACCTGATGATGATTTTAGCAGTGTCTTTCAGTTTATCTTACTTTTTACCTGATCTCTTTTGCTATGAATTAGTGTATACTAACTACTACAGAACATAGATTCCCCTTTGTAAATATTGATTCTTCATCAACAAATTATGCATGAAAATACTTGGAAATGAGATTTTTCACACTTGAAGGGGTAACTCCCTTATGCAGGTGTCGGATGTGAATTTTGATCCCCCAGGGGAGGGAAATCGCCATTCATCTATATGTGCTATTTAAATTTTTACATCGAAAATGAGGATTCCGACTACCCTCAAAATCGACGGATCACGATCGCCAGCTACGGTAACGGCCGTAACACCGTTCTTTGACAAAAGCCAAAGAAAAATGGGAGAAAATAAGTGGGTGGGTTCTTCTCTCGTCTAATGTGCTGCTGGCAACACACGACGGTTTTCCTGTCACATTAATTTGGGTCTCTTTGGGTCTCTTTAATATTGGGTCAATTCAGGGTTATGAGTCAGAATCCAAATAAGGTTAATCCTCACATAGCAAAATCATGGTATATCCAAGTAAGACAAAATAACTAAAATAAAGAAAATAAAAAGGGGGAGGTGCCAAATATTTAAGAAGAGGATCGGCCCCGTTCCCGGGTACCCCCTTCTAATCCCTTGGCAAAATAGGGTTTAAAGGCTGACTTTTCAAACCAAAATGATGATGCAAATGAGACTTTGACTTGTGATTTCTGTGTTTTTCATGTGCGATACACGAGTGATAAAAAGTGAAAAGCCGATGGGCTGTAATTGATTGAAGGTGGCTGATGGGCCGGTGTTTGTTTTAGAATGGCCGATGGGCCGTGATTGATTTAGGGTGGCCGATGGGCCGAAATAAAAATATGCAAAGTGTGTGAAATCACTCATCTCATCTAATTATTCTCATTTATTCAATTTTAGGAGTCAGTTCTTTATTCCCTTTTATCATTAAGTTCGATTAAATATCTGGCACCTGAGGTGGAGGAAGAAATAAAGGAAAAAATCTTTTTGGGTTTATTTGTTGGTTTTATAGTTTTTATGGATTTTTGATATTGGGCTAGAAGGGCCTAACTAGGGGATCTTACTTGGATTTACGTGATTAATGCTTTATTACTGATCATCGGATTAACCCTAACCTAAGATCCTAGACCGCCCACATCAGCTTTTCCGGTCCCCTAACGGAACAAGAAAAGTGGTGGGACGAAGCCTAATGCTCTAATCTATCTAATGAAGGAAATCTGATATAATCCTAGGGTGTAAATAGCCTAAGCTTAGCAATTTCTATGCCTAAGGAATTTGGTTATGATCTTAATTAATTCGGTTGGTTTGTTTTAAATTAAAAGTTGATTAAGAGTGATTTAGGGATGCTTTAAAGTTCTGATTAATATGTTTTTAAATATGTTGAGGTTCTGTTTTAGTTGTTTAAGGCTCTAGAATTTCAGGTTTTGTTTCAAATGACGGAGAGATGTCAGAATCGGTGAAATAGGACTGACGGAGAACTTGGGCGCACTTATAGTTGCGCCTATGTTACTCAGGCAACTTGGGCGCATTTATGGTTGCGCCTAAGTGTCAGGTTCTGTGTGCTTGGGCTGGTGACGATGGTATCGCTATTGATTTTGGAATTCAGGGAGTTTCTATAAGTGTAAGCTTCTGTTTTAATGTTGTTTTAGGTTCTGGATTGATTTATCTTAATGGTTTAAGCCTGGAATTCGGATTGTGACCAAGATTCGCAACTTGGGCTAGACAGGAAACCTGGGCGCACCTGTGTGTGCGCCTAGGTATTTCTGTGAACTTGGGCGCACCTGGGTGGGCGCCCAAGTGGTGCTTTGATGTTGTTTGCTCGTCCGGCTCCGGTTCGAGGTCCCGGTTGGGTTTAAGTTAATTAAGTCTTTAATTTATGGGCTGTTATTGGTTCTGTGATGGTCTTATGATGTTGATTAAAGTCAAGGTTCAAGGTGAATATGGATTCGGAGATCCCGGGTGGAGGCGAACTTGGGCGCACCTGTGGTTGCTCCTATCTTTCCTGAATAACTTGGGTGCACCTATGGTTGCTCCTATCTTTGTTAAATAACTTAGGCTCACCTCTGGTTGCTCCTATCTTTCCTGAATAACTTAGGCTCACCTCTGGTTGCTCCTATGTTTCCCGAGTAACTTGGGTGCACCTATGGTTGCTCCTATCTTTCCTGAATAACTTGGGCGCACCTATGGTTGCTCCTAAGTGTATGATTCGCGTGTTTTGGTTCTCTACGAGATTCTGTTCACTTAGGCTTGGAGTTTCAGGTGATCTATGTCAATAAATACACGTGGTTTAAGTTCGGGAGTTAAAACGCGACCAATGTGCTTCGGGATTGGAACGAGAAGTTGGGCGCACTTATATGTGAGCTCAGGTTTCTGGGGTAACTACAGGGGCGCCCAAGTGTCTGCCTGTTGTGGACCTACTGGTTCGTTCGATTCTATGGTGTTTCTAAGTCGGATTTGTACCTTGGTTGGGGAATGTCTCTATTCTCTGGGTGTGGCTTAGTCCTATCGTCTTTAATTAGGTTTTAATTGGGGGTCTTAATTAGGGATTGGTGGCTAAGGTTTTGTTTATTAGGGTTTGATTAATTAGGGGTTTTGGTTCATTTAGGCTTATTAATTAGGATTTTAATTAAGGTTTGTTAATTAGGGTTTTAATTTATAGTTGTTAATCAATTTTAGGGATTTAGTTAATTAAGTCTATGGATTTTAATTTGATGTTTCAATTAGGTATTTTAAGTTGATTAAGTGTTTTAGATTAGGAGTTGATCGGATTTATTGGTTTACTTAGGCATGAATGAAATATCCTAAAATCGGCTACTTAATGCCTACTTTTATAATTCTAATACTTCTTTTAATTACTTTCTTTTCTTTTTTGTTCTCTTCTCTAATTACTAAGGAGTAAGATGAGAGGAGAAGTATTTTATGATTTTGTGATTTTTTTGGTTTTTTTATGCAATTTACCCTAACCTAAAATGATGATGATTTGATGCTTCGAAGTCTAGAAGTGCAGTAATCAATTGAAATTACCAAAAAGATAAAGCAGCAAGCTAAATGGAATGCAAAGATATGAAGATGCGGGCCGGAAAACGAATTTGGAACTTGGGCGCACACACAGTTGCTCCCAAGTTTCTCTACACAACTTGGGCTCACACACAGTTGCTCCCAAGTTCCTCTGCACAACTTGGGCTCACACACAGTTGCTCCCAAGTTTGCTGTCTCTTTTAGTCTTTACCTTTTGGTACTATATTCCGGTATTCCTTCGATTCTCTTAACACTTTTCTCAAATCCGAAGACTTTAATACTAACTTTTATAGGGGTAGGCTCGGATCTAAGAACCAGAGTACGCGCGAAACGAGAAATCGGGGCCAAAACCCTATCCAGAAACTTGGGCGCACACACAGTTGCTCCCAAGTTCTTTCCTGCACTTTTCTTCTTCTTTGTTTCTTTTCTCAACGCTTTTCGCTCGATTTAGGGTGCAATATTATAGATCCAAAGGTTCCAATATCAATATGTATGAAAAATGAGTTCGGATCTGAGAAATAAATTATGCTTAATATGAAACTCGAAATGGAAACCTAAAGCAGACACTTGGGCGCACAGATAGTTGCGCCCAAGTGTTCTGTTGCACTTCTTTTATTTATTTATTATTTATTTTTATTTTTATTTTATTTTACTTAATGAAAATGAAATGGATGCAAAGTCTATCCTAATCACGAGTTCGGGATGCAAGAAGTGATGCATATCTACAGAGTAGGGATGATCCTAAGCATGTTACTAATGATGGATGATTGCTAAGTATTAGATCTACTAAAAAAGACTACTATTAATGCAAATCTACAATGCATGCATGATCCTAAGCATATTTCTAAACATTAATGACACTAAATATCAATGGAAGAGAACCTAATCTAGAAATACCGGTTGGAATCGTATCTTTCAAGTCCTAGGTCGAAGCTTTCGCGCGGATCCATGGCTTTCAGAAGCTTTCTCCATTGTTGATCTTGAGAACCAGAAAGCTCCTCTCCTTCCTCTTCCTCCTAGATCTAAAGCTCTCTCTATGGTGGCTACTCTCTTTTCCTCTCTCTTCTTCTAATTTTCTATACTTCTTGGTAGCCTCCCCCTTGTAAATGACATAAGAGATCCTTATATAAGGGTTTTTTCGTGGAGAAGGGGTTAGGGCTGCTGTTTGCATGAGTTTCCAGAGGTTTCACGCAAACCAAGGCAAGTCTAGGGTTACGGCGAACTCGGGCGCACACATGGGTGCGCCCATGTTGGCTTGGGAACTGCATGCGCCCATGTTGGTTTTGGGGCTAAGTGGGCTTTCGGTTCGGTTTCGGACTGTTTTTGGGTCGAGGTTAGGTTGGGACTACGAAGGATAGAGCAAAACCCACCTAAGAATGTATTCAAGCTCTTTTCTAGGCCAACTGGACACCTGGGCGCACCTGTGTGTGCGCCCAAGCACAGGCTGAAACTTGGGCGCACCTAGGGTGGTGCCCAAGTTGTCTCTAGTGGGGGGTTGTTAGGGCAATCTTCCGTGGGCCATAACTCTTGGACCGTTGGTCGGAATTTAATGTTCTATATACCGTTGGAAAGCTTTTGAAATGTAGAATCTGTTGATCCATACATCATAGTGATCAGAGGTCGGAAAATGGCAGGGACCTGGGGTTCAGTTGACCTAGGGTTTGGTTCGGGTTGAATTTGGACTAAGGCAAAGGAAATTGGACTTGGGCGCACTTGTGGGGGCGCCCAAGTGGATTTTTGGAACTTGGGTGCACACACAAATGCACCCATGTTATCTTCTTGGTCGAATGGGCTTGGGGTTTGGTTGCGGATTGTTTTCGGATTGAGATTGGGTAAGAACTATGAAGAGTGGAGCGGAACCAACTTAAATGTGCATTAAAGTAGGTTCTAGGGTAACCAGAGACTTGGGCGCACCTATGTGGGCGCCCAAGTGTGCCCTTGGAACCTGGGCGCACCTGTGTGTGCGCCCAAGTGCAGCTTGGAACTTGGGCGCACCTATATGGGCGCCTAAGTGTATCCCTGGTGCGGTATCATTTGTGTAGTCTTCCGAGGGCCATATCTTTTGATCCGTTGGTCGGAATTAGACGTTCTATATATCATCGGAAAGCTCTCGGAACGTAGAATCTTTTGGTCTTTAGCTCCTAATATTCAGAGGTCAGGAAAAGTAAGGGATACTTGGATCAATGATTCCAACCTCTTAACCCCTGTTAATCGCATAGTACTTAGGCAAACTATGTGTAATATCTTTATGAATAACCTGGTTGTGTTCTACATAGTCTGGAAAGGGTTTGGAATAGTGTTGTAGTCCATGCCTGGTATGAGTAGTGGGTTGAACTCGAGATCTCAACGCGATTTGGCCTTTTCTCTCACAATTTCTATAAACTGCCGAACTAAGTCTAAAATTATCAACAAGCATCTTCATCGTCATTAATTAATTTGAATTATGCGATTAACCATTCAATTATGGGTGAAATGGGGGCATCGTTATATATGATAAGTGTTTAAGGCTATCATAGGGGGCCAAAATGAGGTGTCTACAGTATGCCCCTCTTTGGAGAGCAACACGTGGAGAGTTGTGCTCCAAAGAAAGTAGACACACCACTCATGACTCACGGGAGCTTTTGAGCTCGCGGGAGTGGCCGCCTACGGATGTTTGCAATTGCAAACTCGTTCTAAAGGTGATGTTCACTTTTCTAGGATCGATCCTGATTCAGGGGAAAAAATAAAAAAGAAGAAGTTACGTGCCTACTGATTTGATTGGAAACCCGATATCTGTGCCTCGGTGCCCATGGTATTGCCACGTGGCGGGTTGGGAACTGTGCCCCGGTTGCTTAATTTAAAGTGATGGTGGGAACTGTGTCCCGGCGGTCTGAATCAGAAGTCGATCTGTCGATTGGTTAAGTCACAATTAGAATTTCATTTGTTCTTGCAATAGAGTTTTATTCAATTTGTCGTATATAATGTCTTTTGACTTTCATCCACAGTTGAATGCTCAAGGCATAGTTAAAATTAACTAGCAATAATGGAGATCTTGAAGGCAATCACAAACATAGTTCAAGCAATGGTGTGAGGTGCATGTGAGAATGAGATGCATTTTTTTTTTTTTTAAAAGAGATTTTATTTTGAAACTGAGGTATGCATCGAAAAAAAAACTAAATCAATGGAGAATGTCCACCGGAATAATTGTCACTCTCTAGGGATCTTGGCCTTCACCCAAGCTTGGATGAGAACCTGGGATAGATTTGATCATCATTTTGTGCTTATCATGGAGAGTTTCGAGTTACACGGATTCCATTCTCCAACGTCAAGATTTGAGTCGGCAAACACCACAATTCGTGATGACACGGTATTCTGGTTGCCGTACCGATTATAAGCGCTTAAGGGAGGCCTACGGCTACTCAATTTCCAGACGTGAAATAAAATCATGAAAATCCATAGTTAGGTGTACTTACCTCAAGAGCTTTTCATAAATCCGATGATGGAGCCCATTGTCACTTTCCTTCGTTGTCCATTTGCAGAAGGTTGTGTCATTCATCCCCATCAACGTGTTTGAATCACTTTTGTTATTCTCATTCATGGGTTGTAAATCTGCAGTGGATAAACACTAAAAGATTCTGCACTCTTGCTTGTTAGTACTTAATATTATAACTTGCAGAAATAATAATTTTAATTGCTACTGATGGAGATGACATGGAATGCACAATATTAGATGTATGTGTGATGGGACTAGAGTGTATGCAATGAGATCCCATGTGGAAGGGTGATGTCCGGTGAGCACTACTCTCTTCTTCTTCTTTTTTTTTTTTTTTTTTTTTTTTTGGCCACTCAAATGCTTTCATTACTCTCTTTCGGTTATTATTTGTTGTTGCCTTCGTTTGAATTGATTAGTAATCATCAAAGAACCATTTTGGTCTTGAATCTATGCATTGCGGGGTCCTCCGGCCTAAAACATAGGGTTGGGCGCACATGGAGGGGCGCCCAGGTGTTCCTGTGCACTTGGGCGCAACTCTATGTGCGCCCAAGTAGTCTCTCCTACTCGGTTTAGAGTTCTTGTGAGGTGGTTATACGAGGTGTCCTCCATGGGGTAGAATTGAAGAGTTGGGCGCCACTAGGAGTGCGCCCAAGTGGCATTCTCCTTCTTGGCTTAGAATTCTCGCGAAGTTTGGAAAAGTGAAGAACTTGGGCGCCAGTAGGAGTGCGCCCAAGTGGCCTTCTTCTTCTTTTGAAACTAGGATACTAACCTATAAGTGGGAGGGCTGCCTATGGGTTTCTCCAAGTTTTTCCACTCCTCAAACTTCGAGTTCCAGGGTCTTTGCTCTCCTTCTTGTCTTTAAGTAAGCACTCTTTTCACTCTTTTGGTCTTGAATTATGCAACATGTTTTCTATTTGTTTTGCTCTTTCTTGAGAGATGTTTTTAAGGTTGGAGTTTTATTATTTGATTGAATATCAGTGGGTTTTTTATTTACTCCCCATGTTCTCAGGTTTCTCTCTTGCAATTATTAATATATTTTTTTAATTATTATTATTAATATGTTGCATTGCATTATTGATACTTGCTTGAGCAAAAAGGACATGTTTTTGGTTTCCTAAAGATCTGAAAGTGATCTGTCAGTACCCTCGGGGAACTTGCCTCACGGGTCTCAAGGGTTATGATGAATAGTTTTGGGTTGAACCGGACCCACATGGGATGAAATTCATAAGATAAACTTGGGCGCCACCCCTGGTGCGCCCAAGTGATCTTCTACCTTTTTTTTTTTTTTTTTTTTGTTATTATTCAAGTGGAGAGTCTCTAAGGTTGGGTGTTTTTGTTCGCAGGTTTGACTTCATTCAATGGTTGGTTTCCCCGTCTTTTCATTCACCATCGGCGTTGGTGCAGGTCCTGATGCTTGCAAGCCTTATGTGCCAGGGGAGGAATACTGGTCCCCTGGAACTGAGATGATAGGTTACCACGACTCCGAGGATCGAGCGGAATTCTATCTTGGGCATGAGTCGTCCATTCCCGCTATTTATGGCTGTGTGTTTGAATTTGAAAAGATAATGGATCAACGTCTTGCTGAAGTCAAGCGCGAGACGTATGATCTGCTAGTTGCTAAAGACAAACGAATTTGCGGGCTATACGGAGACTTGTGTGTCGTTGTGAGGACTGCCCTTGGTAGGTTGCGAGGTTATACTGGGCTCATGGAGGACTTACCGGGTTTTGTCAGCGAGGTGCTTCAGTCCCTCTTATGGAGCTTGATAGACCTCAGAGCAATGCTGGGGGTTTGGGAAGCTACCAAAACTGCAAGTGAAAGGGCTCCAATCGATGACTTCAATACCCTGCAAAGGCGGAATACAAGGGCAGCTCGAGGCTCACATCGCAGAGATGGAGACGCGGATGGCTCGTTTCCCAGTCTTCAACGGCATGATTCACCCATTCTAAATGACTCACAAGGAGTCCCCATTTTAGGCTAGGTTGTGATCAAGAGGTTGGGTCATTAGGACCGCTAATAGTAGTCATAAGCCTCAAGTAGGATTTGGAGGCGGAAATGATTACCTCTTCTCGTTTTAGCTTGTGCCTAGGGCAGTTAGTTTAATTTGTCACTCCACTGTTAAACAATTCCTATCAGAATTTAATATAAAAACAATATAGATTTTATGATTCCCTTTTCTTTGCTTTTTTTTGTTTATTTTTATTTTATTATGCAATGATGCTTTAGTCTTAAATAATGGTGACTTCTCATTGTTGTGATATTATGATGATGAGTTATGAGATTTAATCAGGAATTATTAATGTAGGATGAATGGGTAATGACCAATTACTCTTACGAATCTCTTTATGTATTGTAATTGAGTTCATGATTATGGGGGATGTTTAAGTTTCTTAATTAACCCTTCTCTTTATGTTCATGACATTTTTTTTTTTTTTTAATCAAGGTTCGTCTCTTCAAACTTTTTTATTTTTTTATTATTATTTTTTTAATCAAGGTTCGTCTCTTCAAACTTTTTTATTTTTTATTTTTTATTTTTTTTATTTAAAGAAAGATACAGGGCTGTGCTTTTAGGTGTGTCCCCCATAGAGATGGATCCCACCATATGATGGGGCTGGGCCATCCAGCGCCCAGCCTTGGGCGTGCTTTAGGTCATGGGGTTACCCCCTTTTTCCTCCTCCTTTTGTTTTCATTTCATTCTCTATTTCCCTCTCTTTCTTATCTTTCGTTCTTCACTTTCTTCTTTCCCTTTTGGGCGTGAGTTCAGGTGGAGACAGAGGAGCTGGGAGCGGAGTGGATAGAGGAGCGGTGCGAGGGAGGTGCAGCGCAGGCTTGCTGGCGCTCAGGTAGGTGGACCGTCCCTTCCCTTTTCTATTCTTTCCTTCCCTTTTTTTTTTTTTGTTTGAATGCTGTTGCTGCCATTTCAGGTGAAGGACGAGTGGGCTGAGGAGGAGTAGGAAAGAGAGAAGAAAGGAGAGGAGAGGTCAGGTATGTATATCATTCATCTCTATTTCCATTTCCATTCTCTTTCTCTTTTTTTTTTTTTTTTTTTTTTTTTTTTTGAACCTGTTGCTGTTGCTGCAGGTGTAGAACGGTTGGAGGAAGAGGAAAGAAAACAGAGAGAAGAAGGAGAGGAAAGAGGAAGGGAGGAGAGAAGGAGTCAGGTATGCGTGCTCTATTCCTTTCCCCTGTTCTTTTTTTTTTTTTTTGTTTTTTTTGTTCATCTTTCCCTCCCCTTTTCGTTTTGAATCTGTTGTTGTTTGTAGGTGAAGGAAGAGTGGAAATAGCAGTGGAGAAGGAGCAACGCGGGGTCTAGAGCATCCAGGTGTGTGGGTCCCGCCCCTTCAATCTATTCATTCTCTTTTTTTTTTTTTTTTGGTTGTGGAATGGGGGCGCCGAGCCTGGTTTTGGTCAAGGGCAGCCAAGAGAATGGTGGCTTAAGATGAGGAGAAATACCAGAGCTGTCTCTGATGTGGGGTTGGCAATCCAGCCCTCATGACTCTAATTTGAAAGATTGCATAGTGAGGAACCTTTGGCAAAATCAGTCTGGGTGGAGAATGGGTGTCTACCTGTAATTAGTTAGGACTGATGAGATGATGAGGAGTGGAGTTTGGTGTCACCCATGGAGGCTATTGAGTGCAGTGAGGATAGTTGAATTTATCGGACTCTTCTGTTGGCCTTAGATGAAAATGTGGTGAATATGATTTTGGACTCCTGACACAGATTTTGGCCATTGCAGGGGGCAGCTTGGACAATTTTTTTTTTTTGCATTAATTTTCTGTCATTGTTATTCAGGGATTGGCCTAAATTTGTAGAGTGCATCTTTAGTCTTGTTCCTGATGAGATGATGATGATATGTTTTATGCTGGCTTTTATATGTGTGACTGTGTTTAAAGATCTTCAGTTCTTTTATTCCCCCCTCCCTATTGGTTTGTTTGTTTGTTTGCATGGAAGAGTAAATTTGATGATAGCGGGGTGTAATAACCGTGATGGGACAGTGGACGAAAAAAAACAGGGGGCTGTTTCAACTCAGATGGGGTTCACTTTACTTGTCCTCATTATCATTATTTTAGTTTTGGTTCCAGTTTTGTTCTTTGATTAATTCACTTCAGGATAGGTTGGCCAATGTTTTCTAATTTGATGTCTCTCATGGATTCATTTTGGTTGTTTTGCACAATCTTCTATGTGACCTCTTCAAAGTTAAAACCTCCCCTTTTGCTCATTCATTTCTAAATCCATGGTTTCTCATATATGCTCTCTTCCCTCTTTTTTTTTTTTTTTTTGGAATGTGCAGGATGGCTAAGACGAGGCTCGCTGGTCTCAGCTTGGGTGAGGATCCAGGATCAGTACAACGAGCGCATGGATCGCATGGCGCGATGTCACGAGGAGCTGGTTGCTGATTTGCGAAGGCGCCTCGATCGATATCGCCAGAGGGCGGAAGATAGAGGTTATGCGCTGTCTGACTCGACACGAGCTCCTTCTCAGCGTGCGCCTGGTCCGTCTTCATTTGTTTCATCGGCTCGTCATAATGGAGCTGCTCCATAGGGTTATCGTTCTTTGATTGATCTCCTAGGGATCCATCCTTTGTGTATCCTCGCTCTATATTGTATTCATATGTGATGGCCATGTATTTATGTTATCTCATGTTGTACATGGCTCATGGCGTGGGCTCGCATGTATTTGATCTGAGATGTATTATGTGTATGTATGTACCACGTATGTGTAGTTGATATACTATGTTTTAATGCCTTAGAAGAGCTATGGTTGGTGTGGTTGATTGATGAGGAGCTTTTGTGGGGGTGTCGGGGAATATACAAAGTGTTTTTCTTCACAGGTAACATGTTTCTTGTATCCGGAAATTTTCCGGGGGCTAAAAACAAGGGGAGATGCTGTCGAAATTTTTCTAGAATTTCTCGAAATTCGTGCTCTAAGCATGGATCTCATATGGAAGGCCATCGGTAATCAGAGATAGCCGGTAATGAAACCTATACAATAGACCAAATGACTACACTTTCGTACCGGAGCTGTAACATAGACTTAGGGTTCTCACACAATGGGAGTGCCTGGGTGTGTGATGCTTGTGGCCTAGGCAGTTCTATGTTTTAAGGCATTGACATTGCTAACTATAAATGTAAAGACAGAGTTTCAAGATAACTGCATTTTTTTAATAGCACGGCGTGATATCATAGAAAAGGTATGGACAATAGGCATCTATAATTAAATTCATCATAAAGCATCATAACAGGCATAATTTATATATCTCAAATTTAAATAACACCACTGTATTCTTTTCAAATCATGAGGAGTTGTGCGCAGAATAATGCATGTAAAATTAAAAAAATGCCCCAGCTTGTGGGATGTTTTGGATGTGATCGAGGTTGGGTTCCCTGTAAGGTCTCAAAACAAACTTGTTAGTTCAATATTTTTAGGCCCCCCTGCATAGTCTGGCTAAGGTAATATTTTCTTTCTCGGTAAAAATGTCAGGGGACCGTTTTGGCATTTAAGCTTTGGGAAAGAACAAGATGGGATTGATACCTTAGGGGAAGTGTTCTTTACTGCATCCAATCAAAAGTCGTTAGTAACGAAAGCATGCATGAGGTGAGTGTGTGTGCGGGCTAGTGAGTGCTCGTGACAATCGTGTATGATGAGGACCCAGATGGGGAGGCCGTGTAAGATAGATAGATGTTAATAAGAATGTATATATAAAAAAAAAAAAAAATGCCCCAGCATAAGACTAGTGTTCATTTGGGCTGTGGGTGAGGGCGTAAAGGTAGATTAGCTTCTCGATCCATGATTTTTATTCAGGTGGTAATGTGCTCATCCCTAACTTTCCTTTGGAGGTCGAACCCTCACGGGCCGCCTTTTGTAGCTGCTTAGTCTTTTCGGTTGACCTTTGGAGAGCACCTGACTGCCTCCAGGGCTCATTTGTGAGTAATGTGTGTGTGTGGGTTGGTGAGTCACCATGCTACCTTAGTGTTGTGGTTTTCGACCACCTTCTGCTTAGTTCGCCCGATGAGTACCCATGTCACTCCAGCGAGCCTTAACTCTAATAGATTTTTTTTTTTTTTTTTTTTTTTTTTGTGACCGTGCAATGCCTGGGTCCTTTAAACTTCTAATCAACCCATGTAACGAGCATTCAGCCAATGACTCCCAAACCAGGTGGCTTTAGGGCACTGAGTATGTAAATACCTCTACGGGCTTACTAGCTCGAGTTAAAAAGGCTACGAACCCAGACTAGTCAAAAGACTTTTATTCTTTTCAGGACTTCTAACTAAATATATATATATTTTTTTTTTTCTTTTTTTTTTTTTTAAACATGTGACTGTGCAATGTCTAGGTCTCTTAAGCTTTCTAATTAATCCTTGTAACGAGCATTCAGCCAATGACTCCCAAACCAGATGGCTTTAGGGCACTGAATATATAAATACCTCTACGGGCTTACTGGCTCGGGTTAAAAAGGCTACAAACCTAAACTAGTCATGATTTTTTTTTTTTTTTTGTTTTTTTTTTTTTTTGTTTTTTTTTTTTGAAATAAAAAGCTTTCATGACACGGGCGATCCCACCTTCAAACCTTTACATTGGGTGACTTCAGCCGTGCAAAATTTGTGTGGGGTAGACTCACCATTTTGTGTGTTTTTTTAGGTGCTAGTGTGTGTTTGAGTTCCAAGTTTAATCAATGCGCATCTCTTCGGTCCTCCTACGGGATTTCTTCAACTACGCTAAGGGGCAAGGAGGGTCATACTCCGCAAGAAGTAGGGAAGGGTCAAACTGTGTACCTTTTCAGGTACATAGCATTCCATGGATCGGGGAGCTCTTCCCCTTCTGCATTTACTAGTCTGTATGCATTTCCAGAATATACTTCTTTAATTACATAAGGGCATTCCCAATTGGGTCGTAACTTACCTCTGGGATGCGGAAGCTAGGATGGAGTGATGCGCTTTAGCACGAAATCACCGACTTCGAATCTTCATTCTTTGACATGCTTGTTGTAGGCTCTAGCAATCCGTTTCCGATACACTTGTGCATGCTCTGATGCCTTCATTCTTTTCTCATCGAGTAGGTCTAGCTGAAGTAGTAGTGCTTCTCTCCTCTGGTCTTCTGTTATATCTTTATTTAACTGGACGCGCAGTGACGGGTGAAGGACCTCGAGTGGAAGGACTGCTTTCGTTCCATAGGTTAAAGAGTATGGGGTTTCTCCTGTAGGAGTTCTTATGGAAGTCCGATACGCCCACAACGCTTCAACAAAACGGTCTGGCCAATCATTACCTTTGGTGGTTTGCACAGTCTTTTTGATGATCTTCAGTAAGGTCTTGTTAGTTGCTTCGGCTTGACCATTGACTTGGGGATAATATGGGGTTGAATGATGCAGTCCTATGTCATATTTTGTGCACAACTCGTTCATTTGTTGAGAAATAAATTGGGGGTCATTGTCTGTTATGAATACCTTAGGGATGCCAAACCTGGCTATTATATTCTTTTTGATGAATTTAACTACAGAGGTAGCCTTAATATTAACATATGTCTCTGCCTCTGCCCATTTAGTGTAATATTCTGTAGCTGTTAATATGAATGTCTCGGGCAGTTCTTAAATCTCCTAATGTGGTCAACCAAGCTACCCTCTTTAGTACCCACTAATTTAAAGACATCCATCCATCATTAATAATCGTGGTTCCTAGGGCAATCCCGATTTTGAAGCAATAGGTAAAATCTGCAACCGATCTCACTAATTCTACTCATGACCTCTTCCATTCGTGATTGTTCTAGTAGAGGGATTTTGCACTATTATGGCTCGCCTATGCCTTTTATGATGATCAGACAATTGTGTTTTTATATTGTTTATACTTCCTTTTTTGGTTTGTGATTTTTTTTAGGTTTTTAGGGTTTTTTTTGTGGTTTTTTTTTTTTTTTGCATAATCCTACGTAGTAACTAATTCAATTGGGCTTGCTTGAATTTGCAACCCTTCATTGGCATGAAGCCTAGGGTTCGCCTAGCATGATTGTGATTTTCCATTGTGTGTGCTAGTGATGTGTTGCGCATTTTGAATATTTTGACTATTCGAAAACGTGCGCATTTAAGACCTCTTGACCTACGTGTTTTTATTAGGGGATATTTGGTCTGGGTCTTATGGTTTTGCTCTCTTCGAAAACGAGAGCGTTGAAACATTTTCGACCTCCGCCATTTGGGCCTTGGTCTGATGACAATATATCTCACTTGTATTTTATTATGGTGTCTTCTTTGATACCTGTGATTTGTTATTTGTAGTTCAGGTCCTAAAATGATGTATTTAGTCCATAAGTTTTTATTTTGGTTCATCCGAAAACGAGACCGTTGAAATATTTTAGACCTTCGCCATTTGGGCCTTGGTCTCATATTAAAGAGTTTCATATGTGTCTCATTATGTTGATTTCTTTGAGAATGTGGATATGACTTCGCTCGTTGATGCATTAAGATAAGGCTCTTATATTTGGGACCTTTAGTTTGCTCTTGTCGAAAACGAGAGCGCTGAAATGTTTTGGACCTCCGCCATTTGAGCCTCGGTCTTAAAGAGTTTGAACAATTAAGAGATTTGTAATCTTTGAATGATGATTCCCTATTTTTACTTGATGATCTCCGGTCTTTTGTTTTCCTAATTGTTCGACCCTCATATTTTGTGTGAACTGTATGATTTTTCCTTTTTCTTTGGGCTCTAGGTTTTGTTGTAGTGCGTCTAGCTTCCTTAAATGTAGTTCGTCCATGTTTTGGAAGGTGTGCTCTAAATTTTCTTTGTAACCTAGCAGACTTACATCGTGAAAGTCTTTGAGCAAGGGTGTAATCTTGAAGTTTTGGTTGCGTCACTACAGGATGCTCATGTGGGATAAGAATTTCTTCAGTCATGTGGATTTTTACATTGTTCTTTGGGACTATCGGAATCTTAGGTGGCACGTTTGGGTTAACACCTGAAAGTTCTTCTACAGTCAAATCTCCGAAAGTCTTTCCTAGAGCTTTGGGAGTGGTCTCAATTCTTTCATGGAAACTAATTGGACCAAACTCTATTTGGCTTTCTAATTCATGAATGATCTCTATTGTTGTGTTTGAATTTTGCTCTTTATGGGTAGGGTACCATTCTAGGTGAAGGATCGGAGTTGGATCAACTCTTGGTAGTTGTCTCTTCTCAAAGTATTCTTTGTAATCTTGGCTCATGATTATTGGATTGGTCAAGGGCGGGCATGGTAAACCCTTTAGAATACTCTGAAGTCTTAGCCTTGCATTTAGATGGGCCTTAATCAAGGCAAATACAGGACTAGGCTCTATCTCATTGTGGAAGTCATGTTTGTCCTCTGAGATCGGTTTAATTATATCGTTATCCTTTGATCTTCTAAGAGGGATTGACCTATGAGGCTCCCTAGTCAAGACATCATTTGATTGTGGTTTCTCCTCTAGGGTCTTTTCTACTGAGTGGTTAGGGTCTAGTTGAGGGCTTCCTTGTTGGATTTCAATGATAGGCCTAACAGTCTCTTGGTGTTGATTCTTAGGCGGTGCTTTAATTTCTATGATAGATTCGGATGGCTTTATTCGTTCTAATGGCATGCTTGACCTAATCGGCATATTTCTAACCTCGAATTTGAGTTTCTCTATGTCCTCTTGTAATTCGTTAAACATGTTCGTATCTAGGAATTCAAATCCATACTCTTTGTCAACCTTTCTTGGTTTAGCTGGTGTTGGAATGGGGTCAAGATGCATTGGTTTGGGTCTAGGAAAGTCTTGTTCATCATTTGGTTGCATGTTTATTTGTCTTTGGATCATGATTTGGGTTTTGCATGATGGTCTGGGATTCAAGTTCTTTCGTTTGTAATGTGGTCTATGTCTTTTAGTGGTATTCGTCTTAGATTGAGATTCTGGATCTCGTATGATTTTGTTCGTATGGGTTTGGTATTTTATTTCAAATGAAGATGACTTAACCAGTCTATGAGTTTCCACACTTGATTCTAAGTCGTTCGATTCAAACCTAACTGGTTCGTGTGTTTCAGATCTTATGACATCAAAATCTTTAATTAATTCATCCACTCGATCCATTTGATGGTCAAGTATCTTCATCGTCGTCGTGAATTCAGATTCTTCATGTGGATCATTAGGTTGTACTGTCTCGTCTGTCTTCGAATGAATCGTTGTGTCTTTTATTTGTTGTGTTGAATGATCTTCATTTGGTCGTGTTTGGGGTAGCATTTGTGATGTTGGTATTTTTGATCGGATGATTGTTTGTGATTGATCTAGTTCGTTCATTTGATGCGTGGTGATCTGGGTTTTACCGCCCCAAGGTGTTTCATGTTGTCCGTAATCTTCATTAAGCATATCATAAAAGTCCTCAGGAGGCATGTCTTTAAAGATGGGGTCGTAAATCTCATCGGAAGATTCAAAAGTTTGGTCATTTGGTGGATAATAGGTTACTTCAGGAGCTAAATTTGTCAAACATGGAGGATCATAGGTCCAATTCTTGAGAACATGATCTATTGGGGAATTAATTATGGTATATGGCGTGTCTATGGTTTCTTCGTTTTCGAGTTGATGGAAGGGAGCAAAATATGTTCTAAGAATTCGTATCCCCTCTTCTACCTCATAGCCTTTCCATAATGTTGGGATCTTGATCTCTTCGGTCATAAGTCTTCTTAGAGTTTCTGAGATTAAACTAAGTTCCCATTCTAGATATTCACCACATATAAATTGTTCTTCTAGGGGCTTCCCTGTGTTTGCATACAGATCATTCTTTGGAGTGATACTCTTAAACCAGTCTAGGTCGGGCAACTCTAGCTCACTTATGTCCACCATCCTAGCAAACTTTTCCTGGATCTGTTTTCGAGATACTTTGGTTTTACGTGGTAAAAATGGATTTTGTGTTCTAGCATCTGTGGTTGAATTTATGTCGTGGTTCTGATTGGATGTTTGACTAAGTTGGTCGGTCGGAGCGTGAGAGGATTGTTGATTTATGACCGCTGAAGATTGGGTGGGTGGATGGGTTGTGTTGGATGGTATGGTTGGGCGTGGCTGGAATGGGTCAACGATCATGGTAGGTGATGTTGCTTGGTTGAATGGTGAGCGTTGGGTGGGATGATGGCTTTCAGTGGATGGCGTGGATTGGAATGGTTGATAGGTCGGATAAGGATGCATGGTCATGGAAGGTTGGATAGGTTGGTTGAATTGATGAGGTTGGATGGTTTGGATTGGTGAAGGGATTTGATTGGATGGGATGGTTGGAATGGATTGGTAGGTTTGATTGGATCGGATGGTTTGGATTGGTGAGTGAGTTTGATTGGGTGAGATGGTTGAGATGGATTGGTAGGTTTGATTAGGATGGATTAAGATTTGGTTTGTTGTTATATATTGTGTGTTTTGGATGTAGATTCGTTGATTATTAAGGTTTAAATTTTGATTTATGTCATGATCAATGTTTTGATTATTTAAATTTGTGTGCATTGTGTTTTGATTCGATTGAGTGTAATATTGTCGAGTTGGTTGGGAAGTGGTTTGATATGGTTGGGGTTGATGGATCGGGCCATGGTTTGGTCTCGCGTGTTCGTAAGAGGTGTGATTGTTTAAGTCTTCATTTGCATAAAAGTGTCGTTTAGATCTAAGGGAAGAAGCTTGAGTTGTTATAGTTTGGTTGGAAAGGTATCGATAATTTTGTGTTTCCTTATGGTAGTGTTGGTTTATATTCGTGTATGAGTTTAAGTTCTGAGAATCTTGAGTCATGTGGTTTGTGTAAGATTGGTAATTTGAGTCGAGCATGAATGATGTGTGGGATGCAATTGTTCGATGTGGATTTTGATAAGCCATCTTATATTTGATTTCTAAAGCAATTATCAAACATTGCCATGTAACACCGAGAGAATTTTTTTTTTTTAGTTCAAAATAGAAGGGAGGGAAGAGGAGAGAAGGTTCTTTTTTTTTTTGGAGGTTTTTTTTTTTTTCAAAGATGAAAGGGGAAAGTTTTAATAGTGGTTTTTTATTTTGTTATAATTAGGGAATGCTTCAGTAGGTGGTATATTCAGACCTAAGGTTTAAATTTTCGGACTACACTCATAATAACCCTAAACTGAATGGGACACAGACATTTGATCATTGACCGAATGTTCGTGTCCTAGAATAAAACTCCAGAAAGACCCAAATAAGTGACAAGAAAACAAAAGAGGTCCCATCACGATCGCCAGGCTGTCGGATGTGAATTTTGATCCCCCAGGGGAGGGAAATCGCCATTCATCTATATGTGCTATTTAAATTTTTACATCGAAAATGAGGATTCCGACTACCCTCAAAATCGACGGATCACGATCGCCAGCTACGGTAACGGCCGTAACACCGTTCTTTGACAAAAGCCAAAGAAAAATGGGAGAAAATAAGTGGGTGGGTTCTTCTCTCGTCTAATGTGCTGCCGGCAACACACGACGGTTTTCCTGTCACATTAATTTGGGTCTCTTTGGGTCTCTTTAATATTGGGTCAATTCAGGGTTATGAGTCAGAATCCAAATAAGGTTAATCCTCACATAGCAAAATCATGGTATATCCAAGTAAGACAAAATAACTAAAATAAAGAAAATAAAAAGGGGGAGGTGCCAAATATTTAAGAAGAGGATCGGCCCCGTTCCCGGGTACCCCCTTCTAATCCCTTCGCAAAATAGGGTTTAAAGGCTGACTTTTCAAACCAAAATGATGATGCAAATGAGACTTTGACTTGTGATTTCTGTGTTTTTCGTGTGCGATACACGAGTGATAAAAAGTGAAAAGTCGATGGGCTGTAATTGATTGAAGGTGGCCGATGGGCCGGTGTTTGTTTTAGAATGGCCGATGGGCCGTGATTGATTTAGGGTGGCCGATGGGCCGAAATAAAAATATGCAAAGTGTGTGAAATCACTCATCTCATCTAATTATTCTCATTTATTCAATTTTAGGAGTCAGTTCTTTATTCCCTTTTATCATTAAGTTCGATTAAATATCTGGCACCTGAGGTGGAGGAAGAAATAAAGGAAAAAATCTTTTTGGGTTTATTTGTTGGTTTTATAGTTTTTATGGATTTTTGATATTGGGCTAGAAGGGCCTAACTAGGGGATCTTACTTGGATTTACGTGATTAATGCTTTATTACTGATCATCGGATTAACCCTAACCTAAGGTCCTAGACCGCCCACATCAGCTTTCCCGGTCTCCTAACGGAACAAGAAAAGTGGTGGGACGAAGCCTAATGCTCTAATCTATCTAATGAAGGAAATCTGATATAATCCTAGGGTGTAAATAGCCTAAGCTTAGCAATTTCTATGCCTAAGGAATTTGGTTATGATCTTAATTAATTCGGTTGGTTTGTTTTAAATTAAAAGTTGATTAAGAGTGATTTAGGGATGCTTTAAAGTTCTGATTAATATGTTTTTAAATATGTTGAGGTTCTGTTTTAGTTGTTTAAGGCTCTAGAATTTCAGGTTTTGTTTCAAATGACGGAGAGATGTCAGAATCGGTGAAATAGGACTGACGGAGAACTTGGGCGCACTTATAGTTGCGCCTATGTTACTCAGGCAACTTGGGCGCATTTATGGTTGCGCCTAAGTGTCAGGTTCTGTGTGCTTGGGCTGGTGACGATGGTATCGCTATTGATTTTGGAATTCAGGGAGTTTCTATAAGTGTAAGCTTCTGTTTTAATGTTGTTTTAGGTTCTGGATTGATTTATCTTAATGGTTTAAGCCTGGAATTCGGATTGTGACCAAGATTCGCAACTTGGGCTAGACAGGAAACCTGGGCGCACCTGTGTGTGCGCCTAGGTATTTCTGTGAACTTGGGCGCACCTGGGTGGGCGCCCAAGTGGTGCTTTGATGTTGTTTGCTCGTCCGGCTCCGGTTCGAGGTTCCGGTTGGGTTTAAGTTAATTAAGTCTTTAATTTATGGGCTGTTATTGGTTCTGTGATGGTCTTATGATGTTGATTAAAGTCAAGGTTCAAGGTGAATATGGATTCGGAGATCCCGGGTGGAGGCGAACTTGGGCGCACCTGTGGTTGCTCCTATCTTTCCTGAATAACTTGGGTGCACCTATGGTTGCTCCTATCTTTGTTAAATAACTTAGGCTCACCTCTGGTTGCTCCTATCTTTCCTGAATAACTTAGGCTCACCTCTGGTTGCTCCTATGTTTCCCGAGTAACTTGGGTGCACCTATGGTTGCTCCTATCTTTCCTGAATAACTTGGGCGCACCTATGGTTGCTCCTAAGTGTATGATTCGCGTGTTTTGGTTCTCTACGAGATTCTGTTCACTTAGGTTTGGAGTTTCAGGTGATCTATGTCAATAAATACACGTGGTTTAAGTTCGGGAGTTAAAACGCGACCAATGTGCTTCGGGATTGGAACGAGAAGTTGGGCGCACTTATATGTGAGCTCAGGTTTCTGGGGTAACTACAGGGGCGCCCAAGTGTCTGCCTGTTGTGGACCTACTGGTTCGTTCGATTCTATGGTGTTTCTAAGTCGGATTTGTACCTTGGTTGGGGAATGTCTCTATTCTCTGGGTGTGGCTTAGTCCTATCGTCTTTAATTAGGTTTTAATTGGGGGTCTTAATTAGGGATTGGTGGCTAAGGTTTTGTTTATTAGGGTTTGATTAATTAGGGGTTTTGGTTCATTTAGGCTTATTAATTAGGATTTTAATTAAGGTTTGTTAATTAGGGTTTTAATTTATAGTTGTTAATCAATTTTAGGGATTTAGTTAATTAAGTCTATGGATTTTAATTTGATGTTTCAATTAGGTATTTTAAGTTGATTAAGTGTTTTAGATTAGGAGTTGATCGGATTTATTGGTTTACTTAGGCATGAATGAAATATCCTAAAATCGGCTACTTAATGCCTACTTTTATAATTCTAATACTTCTTTTAATTACTTTCTTTTCTTTTTTGTTCTCTTCTCTAATTACTAAGGAGTAAGATGAGAGGAGAAGTATTTTATGATTTTGTGATTTTTTTGGTTTTTTTATGCAATTTACCCTAACCTAAAATGATGATGATTTGATGCTTCGAAGTCTAGAAGTGCAGTAATCAATTGAAATTACCAAAAAGATAAAGCAGCAAGCTAAATGGAATGCAAAGATATGAAGATGCGGGCCGGAAAACGAATTTGGAACTTGGGCGCACACACAGTTGCTCCCAAGTTTCTCTACACAACTTGGGCTCACACACAGTTGCTCCCAAGTTCCTCTGCACAACTTGGGCTCACACACAGTTGCTCCCAAGTTTGCTGTCTCTTTTAGTCTTTACCTTTTGGTACTATATTCCGGTATTCCTTCGATTCTCTTAACACTTTTCTCAAATCCGAAGACTTTAATACTAACTTTTATAGGGGTAGGCTCGGATCTAAGAACCAGAGTACACGCGAAACGAGAAATCGGGGCCAAAACCCTATCCAGAAACTTGGGCGCACACACAGTTGCTCCCAAGTTCTTTCCTGCACTTTTCTTCTTCTTTGTTTCTTTTCTCAACGCTTTTCGCGCGATTTAGGGTGCAATATTATAGATCCAAAGGTTCCAATATCAATATGTATGAAAAATGAGTTCGGATCTGAGAAATAAATTATGCTTAATATGAAACTCGAAATGGAAACCTAAAGCAGACACTTGGGCGCACAGATAGTTGCGCCCAAGTGTTCTGTTGCACTTCTTTTTTTTATTATTTATTTATTTTTATTTTTATTTTATTTTACTTAATGAAAATGAAATGGATGCAAAGTCTATCCTAATCACGAGTTCGGGATGCAAGAAATGATGCAGATCTACAGAGTAGGGATGATCCTAAGCATGTTACTAATGATGGATGATTGCTAAGTATTAAATCTACTAAAAAAGACTACTATTAATGCAAATCTACAATGCATGCATGATCCTAAGCATATTTCTAAACATTAATGACACTAAATATCAATGGAAGAGAACCTAATCTAGAAATACCGGTTGGAATCGTATCTTTCAAGTCCTAGGTCGAAGCTTTCGCGCGGATCCATGGCTTTCAGAAGCTTTCTCCATTGCTGATCTTGAGAACCAGAAAGCTCCTCTCCTTCCTCTTCCTCCTAGATCTAAAGCTCTCTCTATGGTGGCTACTCTCTTTTCCTCTCTCTTCTTCTAATTTTCTATACTTCTTGGTAGCCTCCCCCTTGTAAATGACATAAGAGATCCTTATATAAGGGTTTTTTCGTGGAGAAGGGGTTAGGGCTGCTGTTTGCATGAGTTTCCAGAGGTTTCACGCAAACCAAGGCAAGTCTAGGGTTACGGGGAACTCGGGCGCACACATGGGTGCGCCCATGTTGGCTTGGGAACTGCATGCGCCCATGTTGGTTTTGGGGCTAAGTGGGCTTTCGGTTCGGTTTCGGACTGTTTTTGGGTCGAGGTTAGGTTGGGACTACGAAGGATAGAGCAAAACCCACCTAAGAATGTATTCAAGCTCTTTTCTAGGCCAACTGGACACCTGGGCGCACCTGTGTGTGCGCCCAAGCACAGGCTGAAACTTGGGCGCACCTAGGGTGGCGCCCAAGTTGTCTCTAGTGGGGGGTTGTTAGGGCAATCTTCCGTGGGCCATAACTCTTGGACCGTTGGTCGGAATTTAATGTTCTATATACCGTTGGAAAGATTTTGAAATGTAGAATCTGTTGGTCCATACATCATAGTGATCAGAGGTCGGAAAATGGCAGGGACCTGGGGTTCAGTTGACCTAGGGTTTGGTTCGGGTTGAATTTGGACTAAGGCAAAGGAAATTGGACTTGGGCGCACTTGTGGGGGCGCCCAAGTGGATTTTTGGAACTTGGGTGCACACACAAATGCACCCATGTTATCTTCTTGGTCGAATGGGCTTGGGGTTTGGTTGCGGATTGTTTTTGGATTGAGATTGGGTAAGAACTATGAAGAGTGGAGCGGAACCAACTTAAATGTGCATTAAAGTGGGTTCTAGGGTAACCAGAGACTTGGGCGCACCTATGTGGGCGCCCAAGTGTGCCCTTGGAACCTGGGCGCACCTGTGTGCGCGCCCAAGTGCAGCTTGGAACTTGGGCGCACCTATATGGGCGCCTAAGTGTATCCCTGGTGCGGTATCATTTGTGTAGTCTTCCGAGGGCCATATCTTTTGATCCGTTGGTCGGAATTAGACGTTCTATATATCATCGGAAAGCTCTCGGAACGTAGAATCTTTTGGTATTTAGCTCCTAGTATTCAGAGGTCAGGAAAAGTAAGGGATACTCGGATCAATGATTCCAACCTCTTAACCCCTGTTAATCGCATTGTACTTAGGCAAACTATGTGTAATATCTTTATGAATAACCTGGTTGTGTTCTACATAGTCTGGAAAGGGTTTGGAATAGTGTTGTAGTCCATGCCTGGTATGAGTAGTGGGTTGAACTCGAGATCTCAACGCGATTTGGCCTTTTCTCTCACAATTTCTATGAATTGCCGAACTAAGTCTAAAATTATCAACAAGCATCTTCTTCGTCATTAATTAATTTGAATTATGCGATTAACCATTCAATTATGGGTGAAATGGGGGCATCGTTATATATGATAAGTGTTTAAGGCTATCATAGGGGGCCAAAATGAGGTGTCTACAGCAGGGACTATATATAAGAGCTCAACTTCCGTGAATAATCTAGCTTTCTATGGTTTTTGGACTGATTGCCCTTGTTGTTATTGGTGATTTTGTCCCAACTTTATAAGCTTACTTGCCCAATTGCCTAGGTATTGATATCTCTAGGTATGGCCTCTTTAATGTAGAGTACTTTTAGTTCAAAGTCTTTTAACTTGTAGATTACATGGAGGGGTGCTAGGTTTCATTTTAGCGAGGTGAATAATCATTTTCTATCGAAAAGGAAGGAAGGTTTTAAACCTTCACTGCTCTCTTGCTTATGTTAGGAGCAGGAGTGCTCTTGTACCATGCCGGCCAAAGTGAGAACTAGGGCTAGCCCGCCTTGGTCCGGGCTTAGCCTCAAGTTTAGGTACTTGGGTTGGGCATGGACATAAAATTTGGGTACATTAAATATATGGTCCAGACTTGGATTGAGTGGTAGAAAGAGTGAAACCTAGCCCTAACCGAGTGAGAGGCACTGTTCAAGCAAAAACAACAATTTCTTGTTGGAAGGAGGAGATGAACACATGTACTCTCACACACAAACAAGCATCCTAACTAGATGAGCTACAAGTTGGATCAGTTAATGTTTGTCCTTTTTTCTAAAATATAATAACTAGACGGGCTGGGGCTTAACCTATTTTAGGTGGGCGGGCTTAGGCCAGGTACTTAATTATGGCCCGAGTGGGGCTTGGGCTTGTGGTTTTAAATCCAGGCCGGGCATAGATATTATTCGCCTTTGCCCAACCCTCCCATGAACAGTACCCCTAGTTGGGAGAAATAAAGGTGAAGTACCCATTTACGAAATGTTTGTTTTCATGAAACGACTAAACAATATTAGCGACAAGTAATGTATTTTAGATATAAGGGATTAAGACTTAAGAGTCAAAACTATTATAGTATGAGATCATCTGGTACTATCTTATGCTTCAAAGTTTTCGTAACTATATCTCCTTGAGACTTTTCTAACTGTATTATGTATCTCTTATGCTTTAAATACTTGTATCTCCTTAAGACTTTTCTAACTGTGTCTTGTTTTTCATGTAGATTATTTGGCTGAACAAATGCTTCGCTGAGTTTGGATGGGAGGACCCTAAAAGTTGGACAAGGCACCATGTTGAAGATAGACCAATACAAGATAATTCAAACGATTGTGGATTTTTTGTAATGGGATTTGTAGAGCATGTTGTCCTTAACCTAACCGAAAGATTGCTTTCACTCAACAGGACATGATGTACTACAGGTGCAGATTAGTTGTCGACCTCTACATCAAGCAGCGTGAATTGTATGAGAAAAGACTGAGATCTTCTGTGTGAGTCAAGTGTTTTGAGTCATGGTTTGAGTGGAGAAGAAGGTGTTAAAACGTTGAGGACTCTTGTGTGATTGAGATTATTTGATAGAACTATTTTTGTTAATGTATATGATTTTGAATGGTGAATCTAATTGAAAGTTACTTTTTTTTTTGTAATAATGATGAAAATTGCTAAAAAAGTTGTTAATGAGGAATACAATGCTATTGTAGCACAGCTTCAATAGATGAGAACTTGTAATGCCAGGTTAATGTTGACAAATGGATGTTGATATGAATGTTTTTGGAAGGTGAGGATGGTCAATGTGATAGGGTATTTTGAAAAACTTGTAAATGTGGGTGGTGAATGTGTATTTTGGAGCTTCTAAATGCTTTCACTCAACAAGTTAATTTTTTGTTGTATATGTTGCAAGATGAAAATTGCCGAATAGGTTATTTTATGTTGGCTTCGATGGATCTTGTATCGATGTCAACAAATTCACAGGGTCACTTATAGTGCTAACTGGGCATTTTTGTTGATGTCAACACAAGTTTTGTTGACATCGACGAATCTTGTGTCGACGTCAACAAAAATGCAGGGTCACTCTTAGTGCTAACTGGGAGTTTTTGTTGACGTCAACACAAGTTTATGTTGACGTCAACGAATCTTGTGTCGATGTCAACAAAAACGCAGGGTCACTCTTAGTGCTAACTGGGAGTTTTTGTTGACGTCAACACAAGTTTATGTTGACGTCAACAAAAACTCAGGGTCACTGCTAGTGCTAACTGGGCGTTTGTGTCGACGTCAACAAAAGTTTATGTTGATGTCAAAAAATCTTTTGTTGACATCAACAAATTCACAGGGTGACTAATAGTGCTAACTGGGCGTTTGTGTCGACGTCAACAAAAGTTTATGACGACGTCGACAAATTTTGTGTCAACGTCAACAAATCCTATTTTTAAAACCTGTTCTGTACAAAGATATTTCCAATGTTGTGAACTAATAATTTTGGTGGTACGACAAAACTCCTATGTCAAATGCACATTTAAGCCAATCACATTTTTCAGAAATTGCTGCATACCCGACCATCATCATAGAAAGCATTTGGGAGATACATTAATAATACACTTCTTTGTTAAAACTTAGGGTCATCAACCAGATTTATCGAAAATCAATGATCAACCAAAAACATAAAAATAAGAAGGACATTAGTATCCAAATTGATTTACTACAAAAAGAGAACATTTCTGCTCCTTTACAACCTTCTAAATAAGATGAGGCTCCACCATTACAAAATGACATGGTGTCACATTCACAATTTCAAATGGCCCTCCTTTACAATAAGTAGCAAAAGAACTTCAATTCCACCATTACAAAAAAACATGGTGCCACATTCACAATTTCAAATGACCCTCCTTTACAAAAAGTAGCAAAAGAACTTCAACTCCACCATTACAAAAAAACATGGTGCCACATTCACAATTTCAAATGGCCATTCTTTACAAAAAGTAGCAAAAGAACTTCAACTCCACCATTACAAAAAAACATGGTGCCACATTCACAAAAAGTCCTTCGATGGTCCTTTACAAAAAGTAGTAAGAGAACATCAGCTCCACCATTACAAAAAGAAATGGCTCCGCTATTACCAAAAGATAAGAGTCATAGTTTGTTGTTCAGTGATCAAGGTTGATGTCGCTTCTTTGTGTGCGATCCCCATGGTTGGTTTTGAGCATGAATGATTTCAATTGTATGTCCGAATTTGAAATTGTGGACCTGAATCCACAATAGAAGCATGTACACGCCACAGACATGTTTCATCTCCACACCGTGTAGTAACCTTGTAGTTGTTAGTCTTTAGATGCTTCAACCCGAAATTCTTGTACATTGCAAATTTTGCAAAAGTTTTTCTAAATGTATCACGATCTGGAAACACTCGCCCTTTCCACAACTCATGCGCAGTACTCTCCAGCAACTCGCTGCTGAAATCGTCAATGGGTACAAGAGTGTTTGGCATGTTAGTATATTTAATAACATTCGACGGTTCCGCATGAGATCCCAAATCGTCTTGCATTTTTTCCCCTAATGGAGGATTATCATTAACAACCTCTCGCAAAAATCTTCTGATGACAAGTGATCGGGCGAAAAGGAAAAAATGGCTTCAATGTCTTTCTCTGACATCCTGTAGACACTGCGAAAAGAAAAAAATAAATAAAACCACGTCATAAAAAAAGCAATTGAAGCCATTATTTCAAAAAATCAATAATAAAACCACGTCATGTAGACATTAAGCAATCCATAGAGCTAAAAGTTTTTATTTTTTTTATTTTTTATGACAGTTTTTATATGTATATTTCAATCAATTAGTTACAATGATCCATTAAACTAGTCATCTGAGCTTTCTGCAAGCTCCTTTAACTATGACTTGTGCTTTATTTGAGCAAGATTCACTAAATTGAAGTTGTTTATTGATGCAAGAGTGAATAAATTATGCAATCCTAAAATGAAACTAATGCAATCCTAAAAATATCAAACTCTTAGAATGAAAGCATGAATTTTGAAGTTTGCAATACTGTGTTACAGGCCCAACTTTTTGAACTTGATCGACTAACCTAATATGACTTAATTCTAAATCCCATGGCTGGATTTGAATCTTCAATGATGAATGAACACAAAAAAGAAAAAAGAAGTGAAAAATCCATGCTAACGAAAAAGATATGCATGTCTAGAAATGCCTACCTGACCATGTTCTGCTGCAGAAAATCTGCATAGCGTGACTGATTCACCATGTTTAGGCTATTAGAAACCCAGCTTCCCAAAATTGTTCTTAGCCAAAATTCTGAGGTTTCAATGTAAAACTATCAACGTTTAGTTTCCCAAAAATTTCAAAGGAAAATAACATGTTATGACTTATCTTGAACCGTGCTATTTTTGTCATAGAACCATGCTGAATATGTTGAAACCAGTGAAGATTTCTCTATCGTGCTAATGTCCACCAAGTTGTCTATTTCATTTGTGATTTCACATGCTAATGTCTTCTTTTTCTCCTTAAAAAAAATCAAATATCAAATTTCCTATTCAGTAACCCCCCCTGCGCACAGAACCTATTCGACAAAAGTGCATAGAGAATAGGGTTGCAAGTCGTTGTGGTCTAGAAGGGTATTATTCAACAAGAGAAATTTGATAATGGAAACTGAAGAAAAATCAAAAAGAAAATTTGGTGAAAAGAACAAAGCAATAGATTATAGAAGTAGATGGATGAAAAACAATCACAAAATAGATGGATGAAAGACAATCACAAAATAGATGGATGAAAGACAATCACACACTAAAAAACCCAAGATTCATAGCAACAACGCAAACTGCTGAAGAAATATGAATCAAAGATGTAAGGAAACTAAGAAAAACTTGCAATCCCTTAAAACCCAAGAAAGCAAAATACATGCATATCAATAACCCCATGCTGAATTCTAAAGTTCAACAAAATGAAACTGTTGTAGGTTTCTTACCTTGAGATTTGAGGATTTTGATGAAAAGGAAAAGAGGGGGACGAGCAGGAGAGATGGTGATGTGGAGTGCGAGATGGGCATTCTTCTCCTCCTTCTCCTTCCTCTCCTTTCACTGTGATTGAGAACAAATTGGTAGGGCATCGAGCTCCTTCTTCTCCTTCATCTCCTTCTCTTTCCTCTCCTTTCACTGTGATTGAGAAAAAATGGATAGGGCGTCGATCTCCTTCTTCTCCTTCCTCTCTTTCTTCTCTTCACTGTAGATTTGGGATGAAGGACGTTTTCTTTTCTTAGAGTTATGTTGACATCAACTTACCAAGGGCAAAAATGGAATGAAAAAAATGGATTTTGGACAAGAGGTCCTTGGCTGTTATTATTAAAATTTAGGGTCCTCAGCTGTTATTAAACTATTTAAGAGGATTTTTGAAGTAAATGTCCCAAAAAAAAAAAAATTGATCACCTTTTTGTTTCCTTTCCTTTTGCAAGTGAAATTTCTCCTGTGGGGCCAGGCCAAAACCCTACACTATTCACTAGTCACTAGTCACTAGTCACTAGTCACTATTCACTATTCACTATTCACTATTGATTGTGTGATGGGTGAAAGACCTCCCTCCTCTTAAACCCCACGCCATGGTGTTTTGTTGCGGCTCGTAAGAAGGAAACCAACTCCCTCAGACTTTCCCCTTAAACCCTTCCTGTTCCTCCCCCATGTTATCCAGAGGCCTCATCTCTCGCCTCCGATCTCTATCCATCGCCTCGAAATCGACCTCGATCTCGACGACCCATTTCAGGAAATTCAGCTCTGAGCCTCGGGGCATCGTCGAATTGGACGATGATGCGCCACCCATCATCGAGGCGGCCCCGAGAGCGATGGGACCGCAGTCGAGGCGGACGGGGGCGGTCGCCGTCAAATGCGGGATGACCGCCCTCTGGGACAAATGGGGTGCCCGGGTTCCGATCACCGTCCTCTGGTTGGATGATAATATCGTGACCCAGGCGAAGACCATGGATAAAGAAGGAATCACCGCTCTGCAGGTATTTCCAAGTCTCTTGTTTTCTGGTTGTTTTGCTGTTTGGTTGATTTTAGTTCAATCGTTTAGGATTTTGCTTTTGTGGGGGTGTTTGAGAAAGTGGGGAATAAGAGAGAATATAGTTTAGACAAATCATACAAGTTAGAATCTGTATAAAAAATTAGCTAAAAACTTATTGTTTCACAATTTAAAGAAAAAAAAACCATAAAAACTTGAACAAGCATAATCAAAGAAAAACAGGAAAAGCATATAAAGTGGTAATAATGTGCATGTAGAGAATCCAAATCAAAATTAAGGCACAATATCTTGCAGAGCAATGCTAGGTGGACCGAACATGGGGACCGGGCCACAGTCCGGTCCCCATGTTCGGTCCAAGTATACTTTCTGTATCTGAGCAATGCTAGGTGGATGATGAAAATTGATCACCTTTTCGTTTCCTTTCCTTTTGCATGTGAAAATGGGTTTTGATGAAGAGTGATTGGTAAGGTTAAAATTAAGGCACAATATCTCCCATATGAAAATGGTTTTTATGACAGAATGATTGGTAAGATTTTCATTTTAAGAGGGAGAAGCATTTGCTACTCTGTTGTTTTTGCAGAACAAATTTGTACCCATCAGGTGGAAAACCATTTTATCTAGACTTCCGAAAGAGGTAGGAGCACTTTTCATCCTGAAAAATGTTTAGTTGTACCAAATAATAGAAAATGGAACTGTAGAACTAGAAAATGAACTAAATACGAGTCGGGTCCTATGGGACTCGGAATTGAGCTATGGGGCCAGCTGAGTCCCATGCAACTCGGCGGAGGTCCTTTGAGACTCAGCCAACTATTTTTCTTTCTATTTAAAAAATAAAAATGGCAATCGACCTGGCTTGGCCAAGTACCATGTGACTCACCCGACTCAACTTGGACTTGGCCCTGAGTGAATCGGGTCCAAGTCCGAGGTTTTTTCCATTGGTTTCAGCAAAAGGAGTACTAAAATGGTGAAGACTGAATGACCTAAAGTGGTGATGTAGATTGGACCACCACCAGAAATTAAACATCTAAGGATTCAGTTCAATTGCCTATGAGGAAAGTATGATCGACCTAATATGTTTTTAATCGATTCCTTCTCCAAACAAGCAATGGAATGGATAACCATGAATTCTTCCAAGATATACAAACCAATTCTAATCTGGGTTGCATTTGTGAACCTGCTGCTTGATTTCATGCTTTTAGCTTCAGCACCACAACTAGGGACCTATTTGCCTACTTTTTATTGAATTCCTAGGATTCATAGTTGATGGGTCAGGCCCAAATGACTCGGTCCAAGATGGTGGGTCAGGTCGAAGTAACCTAAGTCCATGATGAGCTCAGGTCTTGATCTACCCATTAAGGGCCGGGTCCGAATCCACAAGAATGATAGAGTTATCGCGTCGTTTCATCCACCTGCTTTTACCAATTCCCGCGGAGGAGATCTTACCTGCTCGTCTGTTGAGGACGGTTCGGAAGACTCCACCAGAATGGAGCGTACATCGCTGGAGATCGCTGGAGAATCTCCCCATCCGTTAGGGGAAGAGTATAAAAGGAGGGTCCAACCAAAGAAGTAAGCATGATCAACCATTTACACTATCATTGTACTTATCTGTTTTGTAATCTCTTCCCCGGAGCAGTAAAGTACCTCATTAAAGTGGACGTAGGTCACACTGGCCGAACCACTATAAACCTTCTCTCTCTCTCTTCATTAATTTTTACATTAATTGCATATCACTTGACCGGTGGTGCCCGAAAACCACTTTTTGGCATCATCAATAGTAAAAGGGGGTTTTTATCAAAGAAACATTAAAAAAGTGAAGGGTTTAGTGTGATATCTAGATGGGACCATTAATTTTCTAGAATTTAAATTATTAGGGCGATGAGTTAGTAGTAATTAACTATTAAAGAAGAGAGATGTGATGGCTCCTTATAGATCTTAATCTTTTGTCCTTCACTTTAGCTTTTCATAACATCCTCGGAATTGGACACTGAATAAACAAATTGGCCCAAACTATTGATTGGAAGATAATGAATTATGGTAACTTCATGTCTTGTATTTGGTTTGTTTGAGATAGTGTGTGAAACCATTTGATGGTGGTTGTTTTGCTCTGTTATGCTTGCGTGTGTGGTTTCAAATGTAATTTCTTAGAAATTGTTATATCTGGATAGATTTCTGAGCTACTTTTGGTTATGGTGTTAGTTAGCTTGGGTGCGGGCAGAAAAAGGAGAAGCATTTGACGAAACCTGAAGTGGGTCATTTTAGAGCTCAAGGTGTCCCTTTGAAGAGGAAGTTGAGGGAATTTCCTGTGACAGAGGATGCACTTCTTCCCCTTGGTACTCCAATCACTGTTCGTCATTTTGTTCCAGGCCAGTATGTTGATGTTACAGGAATCACGCGTGGGAAAGGTTTTCAGGTATTCAATTTCCCTATATATATATTATCATATCTTTTCCAACTCTTATTAAATGCTCTTGAACTCTTTAACTAGTACTATTTATGTAGAACATGGTTATTATTTTCCATAATACAACTATTGTCAGTGGAAATCTAGTAGTGGTTAAATGTTTTGTTGCAAGAGAGTAGCAAACTTTTTTTTCATTGAAAGTAAAAGAACTAGAGCAGCGCCCTCCTTCCTTCTGATATTCTGTCATTGTTTATGCTTGTTTGGTTGTTTTCCCCTGCTCATGTGGTTGGTTAGCATGTCAGTATGTATATCTTGTACTGCCTTGCTAATTTTAATGGAAGTTACTATATATATATATATATATATATATATATCTTAGGAATAACAATGGCCATTTCCTGTGATGGGCAATGGCGTGAAGAAAATACAAGCGAACACAAAGATAGAAGGCATTTCAGAGATCAGACATCATAAGATCTTTCCAGGTACTGCTCTTAGCTAGACCATCCCTCGTTTCACCCAGCCAGGGCCCAATTCTCTGATGGCCCATATAGAAGTCCTCTGCCCACCTGATGGCACAGACTAAATTGCTTTCTATAATCAGAAGCAAGAGACCCTATTGCTAGCCTCCGGCATATCAACCAACACAGGAAGGAATTCTACTATGTTGATTCTTCTAAAGCCTCTAGGACTGAAGAAGCTTCTCCTTACAATTCCCGTGTTAGAGCATATGCCATTTGCTCATAGGCACCATGCTATGTGTCTTGCACAAGGTATTTAACAGCCATATGTCATTGCATGTTCTACATGCCTTTATAAGTGGAGATGTGTGTGGCCCACCTTGGATGGAAGGAATGTTTACAAAAATGCCATCTTTAAAAAAAAAAATTGATAAAATCTAATTCTCGTTCATTATCCATCTCTAGAACCTTTCACAAAACAACTAAAATTCTTTAGAGATTTCTTTAATTAGTAAATAACCTTTAAAAAATGCTAAAAATATAAAGAAAGAAAGAAGTAAAATATTAATAATATCAAACTCAACGCTATGGTTATTCTTACTCAGCTGAATAGCTTGAATCGTAAGACTTGATGAAATGAGTATCGAATGATAATCATAAGATTCACTTCTCAATTCTAAGATTTACTTGTAAATGGGATTCGTTGCATAGATACAAATCTTTTTCCTTAGCATTCGGTTTGAATCATAAGATTCGGGATGCGAATCGTAGAATATTGACAACAGTTACCTTAACTAATTTTAATTTTTTGAAGTCTCACCATGAGAGGCTTATGGCTTCTTATGGTGTTCTTCACCACCATTTTGTTTTGATTCCCCGCTGCTGCCTATTACATGACAACACCATCATTTGGAGTCACAAATCACAATCCAACACCTTGACTTGATTGCAGGCTTCATTTGAACCTTGATCTCCATTTTTACTTGCAACACCTTTATCATATTTGATCGAGCATGACAGACCTTGTAATTCCCAACTTTCTATCTTTTACGGATTCAAAGCTTTTTATATCTGCTCCCTCAAGGTTTTATAGAGGCGGACTCGGGACACAACGCGCCCTTGGCCGAGTCCGAGTCGACTCGGGTGAGTCACCCGGGACTCGGCAGGGTCAGGTCAAGTCCCCAAAAAAATCTCAAAAAAAAAGGAGAAAAAAAGAAAAAAAAATCCTAGAACGATCTAGATAAGAATACCTTTTTAATCAAATTTGTCATTTATCTTTCCTATTTTCCAATTATGTAGGTGTTTTCACTTTTTCAAGGCTTTTGAAATCACTTATTAAGTATAGGAACCTATATTTACAATCAAGAAGACAATTAATACAAAAAAACTTATTAATGACATATTCATAGGAATTAGAAAATTATACTATTAGTAATCTACTATTAGTACTGTATTCCACCCCTTAAGACGCAAGCGTTATAAATCATTCAATTCAAATAAATGATAAAGTCCATCCGTATTCCATATCAAGTATAGCAACCAGACGAAAATAAAAATAAAAAACCTAAACTCCAAGAATCAAAAGCCTCTCTTTTGGATGAATTGTAAATTCGATCTTGGGCTAGAAAAATCTCTCAAAATGCGAAGATTTCTCCAATTTTGTAAGAAATCAACTTAGCACAGTTGAAAACCCTAGATTGAAGTGTTTCCAACAAGTGAAATGGGAGAACAGAGAACTTTTGGGTGTTTTATAGTTGGATGAGTCCGTCATTGTGCGGACTTAGCCGACTCGGGCAAGTCCCACATTACTAGGCCCGAGTCCCTATGGATCTGCCTTGGTATGTGCCGAGTCCAAGTCAAGACTCAAGAGGGATGAGAACTTTGCACATTATTAGCTCGTACATCCTCAATCATATATTCTTGATGACCTTCCAAAGGGATTTGATGCCCATATAAGCCTTCATTCCAACATGTATTATTAGGTCAATGTCATTTGGAAATTTTGATGAGATTGCCCGTATGGTTTTCCTTTTTAATAGTGATGAGGATCACATATAGCAATAATCTACATGCATGTGCTTTGAGATGGATTAATGAAACCATGTATATGATACAGTATGGTTTGCTTTACCGACTGAAGAATGCGTTATATGTTCTCAAATATTGCCCAAGGTTTGGCAAATCTCTTTTCAAATTAAGTTAAGAGTTTGGCAAATCTCTTTTCACTATTCCAAATCATTATGTTTCTCCTTAGTGTTTTGTTCTATCGTGGGATTAAACTTATGAGCCAATAGCCATACTATTAAGCTATGGGAGAGAATAATGGAGCAAAGACTTAGACAAAAGACTAAGATATCTGAAAATCAATTTGATTTTTCTCTAGGGATGTTAACTATGGAAGCTATCTTCGCTCTCAGGCAATTAATGGAAAAATTTGCATACGGTCTTCATCGATCTAGGAAAAGCTTACGACAGGATACTTAGAGAATTAATTTGGTGGGTTTTAAAAATTAAAAAAAAATGTTCCAAGAAGTTATATTGAAATTATTAAAGACGTGTATGAAAACAACGGTAACGAATGTGAGAACTACATGTGGAGAGATAGGTGAGTTCCTAGTGAGTAGTGACCATATGTTTGCATCAGGGGTCAACCCTAAGCCCTTATCTATTTGCATTGATTGTGGATGAGTTAACTACTCATATTCAAGAGTAGGTGCCTTGGTGTATTTTGTTTGTGTCGGATGCACTCGTATGAAGAGAGTAAGGATCTTGTGGGAGAAAAACGTGAACCCTTAGGGTTGCCTTCTTCTCATTATATAAGGGTGGATGACCCTCTTCTTAGAATCCTAATACAAATCAAGTTCCTAAGTTAACATTCTAATTACAACTTAAGTTCCTAAGTTAACATAAAATACACATTTCCTAGATTAACCCACCCCCCCAAAAAAAAAAAATTTTGATGCAGGGGAGTCATAAAGCAGCAATTTGGAAACCAGAAACTGATGTCGAGGCCGAGGAAGTCCTTTTGTGAAGATGTCAGCAAACTGAAGGTCAGTAGGGACATGAGGTAAAGAAATGACCTCACGCTTCAATTCATCCCAAATAAAGTGGCAGTCGACCTCAATATGTTTGGTGTGTTCATGAAAGACAGGATTTTCAATGATCCTGATAGCCCCAGTATTATCCGCATACAAGGATGCAGAAGATGTTTGTGCAAATCCGAGTTTCGAAAGTAGTCCCCATAAGATTTTTGAATAGGCCGAAGACATTGCCCTATATTCCGCCTCGTTAGAAGATTGAAAAACACGTTCTTGTTTCTTGCATTTCCAAGAAATTAACGAATTGCCAAGATACATACACAAACCAGTAGTAGACCGACGAGTATCATGACAGCCCGCCCAGTCAACGTCTGCATAACCTGTCAACTGAAGAGGATTGCCCTTGGGATAATATAAACCACGAGTAACAGTGCCCATCAAATACCAGATAATGCGTTTCACAGCAGTCGGATGAAGGTGGCGAGGAGATGTCATGAATTGGCTTACAAGATTGACCGCATAGGAGATGTCAGGTCGAGTGATTGTGAAATTGGCGAGTAGCATTACCTTGTTGATAGATCTTTTAGGGTTGCCTTCTTCTCATTATATAAGGGTGGATAACCCTCTTCTTAGAATCCTAATACAAATCAAGTTCCTAAGTTAACATTCTAATTACAACTTAAGTTCCTAAGTTAACATAAAATACACGTTTCCTAGATTAATAGTTTGCTGGTGATATTTGTTGGAAATAGGTGGGCCTCGTGGATAGGTTTTCAAAACTTTTTGACCCACTTGACTCAGGCATCAACTATCCAGAAGGCTATAACCCAATCCAGGATGCAATCCCTCCTTCTCATCAATCATGTACAGTAATATAACCTATCTAGAAGATAGAGGTCAGCAACTACATGCAGCAAAATAATCAGCCACAAGAGGAGAAGCAGATTATACCTTTGGAGCCCAGTAGTGCTCTAATCGAGGAGAAGACAATCAACTAGAACAAGAATTCTTCTTGAAGCAATTAGAGATCTCCAAGACCTTGTTGTCTTCCACGCTATGACCCTCTATCAGATCTCTTTTCTCAAGAAGATGTGTGGGATCTTCAAGAGAAAACCCTACTAGAAACTCTAAGAAACTAGAAGGCAACTAGAAAAGGGAGAGAGAGAGAGAGAAGAGATGTGCAACTCTTGCACTTGAGGAGTCTTGGGCGTAAATACTAGAGTGAGGACGTCCAAGGGGTTTCTTCCCTTATTTATAGCCCTCAAATCTCCTCTTAAGACTCTCTTACTAATTGCATTAGAAGTCACACTTCCACACAAATTAGTAGCTTACTATTACCACTATTAGAAGTCTCACTTCAAATAGAAATAGTAACTTTCTAATTCCTTCCTTTTAGAGTTCAAGTAAGATTAGTAACTTTCTAATAACTTGGGCTAGCGTGGGGACCACTAGGGATTCCTTAAAAAGCCGGCTCCAACTGAGACACGCGACCCCACATCTCATGTGCAATCCGGGCCCACAGTTAATTGCAAATAACACAACTATATAAATGCAATTGCACTCCAGTCTTAGGAATAAATTACAATGAAGACCCTAAATTTCCCAATTACCACAAGTATGCTCCTCTATCATTATCCATGGATCAATTGGAATAAATATGTCCCATCCAATCTTAGATCCACATCTTATTATCCTTGAGCCCCAATTAATTACAGTGATCATCAGTACCATCCAATTAACTCTTAATCGAAATGGGTGCGCACTTACTAATGATAAATCCATTAATTGGCACAAGGGGATAATATAGATAGATTCCATCTTGATCATTGTATGTTCCCACAGTCCTACTACAACGTACCCAAGACACCGAGGTGTTGACCTACAGTTGGCCTCACTCATTGGTGACTCAAAGCAAATGAATAGACAGAAACTTGAGTTCATCAATGTCTCAGGATTGAGAGCCTATTGCTAGGGAATTATGAGAGCAGTCCTTAAATCGAGACAGTATTTCATAAGGTGCTTCTCATGGTCCTTCAATACATCCATTGTACCAGCACCGTGATCCAGAATCTTCCATTCTAATGATCGAGACAAATCACACTATCTCATAGTGATCAAAGTGCTGCAACCTTATCAGATGAGATGCCCAATCTCATCACTGGTTGTGAAGATATGTTAAGTATAAGATTTGTGACACATGTCTCCCGTATGTGGTTCTCATCCATATACATATATCACATCTAATATACTAATGGGACCCGGTTCATCTCATGAACCATTATGTCATATGTATTTGTCATGTTCATTAAGTAATAAACACCATTCATCTCATGAAAGGAAAGCATGATTTTATTGATAAATAAAGAAATTAATCAATTTATTACATCAACTGATGGATTGAGTCCATACAATCTAACAATATTATGTTGGTGGATGAATCAAGAGATGGTGTGAATGCAAAACTCGAGAGATGATAGAAAGCTTTAGAATCCTAAAGTTTCAAAATAAGTAGTGTAGAGACAGAAGATATGGATTGCAACTTTAGTGGGCATTTACAAAGAGCTGAAACTACTGTGAGAATTGAACCCCGGGAGATGCCACAAAGAGATTCATTTTATTACCTTGGCTTGATTAGTAAGGATGGGGATTGATGGAGATGTCGAATATAGGATCAAAGCCGGATGTTTGAAGTGGAGACTTGCTGCTGGAGTGCTTTGTGACCAATGCATGCCGACAAGATTGAAGGGGAATTTTTAAAGGATAATGATTAGACCAGGTATGACATATGGAGTAGAATGATATGCACGAAATGGAGGTAGCACATATGAGAAATGTTGAGGTGGATGTGTGGTAAAACTAGGAGGGATATAATTAGAAGTGATCGATTTCGAGAGCATTTAGGGGTAACATCAATAGGGGATAAAATTAGATAAATATGTTTGAGATGGTCTGGGCATATTCAACATAGCCGGGAACAGCACTGGGAAAGAAAAATTTGACAATGCAGGTTGATGACCCACCAAGGAGAAGGGGTAGGCCGAAGAAAACGTGGATGGAGGTAGTAAATATAGATTTGAAGAAGTGCAACTTATCTAAGGATTTGACTCGGGATATATCAAAATAGAGAAATAGAATTCATGTAGTCAACCCCGATATAGTTAGAACTAGGCTTTGATGATGATGTTGATGATGATGATTAGTGTTTTGTTCTACTGGCCTGTCTATGTTGAATGTTGATGCATCATGATTGCTGGTGGTGATGTTTTGGGCATTACATATATCAAGATTTTGTCCATGGAAAATTGTATGGTGAAAAACTGAGATATTTAGAGGGGATTTAGTTTTACAGATTCCTGTGGATGTATCTCGGTTCAACACAAATATGAAAAGGAGTTCTGATGCAGTGCGGGTAGGGAAGAATAGCCAATGGGCTATTGTCCAAACCGAAGGCTTAGGGATAGGGATCCATAGGATCCAAACGTCTTGGTCTCACACCGCAGACAGGAAAACATCTCAAAGAGAAAAACTCAAATTCTATTCCAATATTCAATGATCGACTATGAGGGGATTACACTCCTTATAAAGACTTCATGCTAATCTATTATTTCAGGAAACAACTCAAGATAGATTTTCTAATTAATCTCAAAACCATCCCTAAAATTCAGCTACTACTAGAAAATAGGAAACGTAGATTGGGATGACAATCTGCCAGAAATATCTGGAGATCTTCTTTAATGGGCTTTAGTGGGCTTGGGCCCAGTGGCTGGCCAATCATGGATTTAGCCTGCATCAAGTTCGAGTCATGTTACCTATCGAAAAGGAAAAAGGAAAAATAAAAATACTGGAGTCCTGTCATGAAGATGAGTTTTGAACTGATCCTACACGAACACCTGTTTTGGATGGGTGTGTCTAACTTGCAAATTGTGCATTTTGTCAGTCATTTTGTCTTGAGCATTTTGTCAGTCATTTTGTCTTTCCTACTTGACAAGTCTCATATGGGAGTAATCAGTTGGATCTTTCAGTAGATTCTGGGGTCCTGGGGAACATTAATCATAAGACTTTTATAGTCTATATGTTATTATGAGCTTTCTGCTTAATTGGGTGTTGATGTAAAGATACCAGATATTCCAGCATGCAGTTATCTATGTAGATCTTTTCGAATACCATGAAAGAGCAAGATACATGACATTATTACCAAATGAGCTTAAGTAGATAAAGCCATACCACACCATCCTTTGGAGCCTGTTAGGGACTGTGGGTTCTTTCGGAAGTGATGCCCAACTTTAGCAATCTTATTGTTTTTGTTTTGAATGGTCAATATTATTGTAAAACAGAACTGATTTTATTTTTTCAAAATGCATAATATATGAAAATTAGAGCAGATCCTAACTTGCTGTAAATTTCAATGAGGTATTATTTAGTGGCATCAATGCAGTGCCGATTTTTAGCTCTATTATCGTGTCTTTTATGTAATATGTCAGCCATATATGAATGGTAATTTGAGGCTCACCATATATGGGCCAAAATGGTGATTGATGGGCCCTGTCTTCAAGGGAGACGTCCAAAAATTGACCCGCATCGGATGATCCCAACTGTCCAATCCAGCCATTGTAAAATCTGGACATTGGCTGCTGTTGTCTGATTGAGCTCTGAAGCCTCCAATCTTGGTTCATCTGATAGAGGATTATCAGAGCACGAAACACCTTCAATTAGTACAAGGTGGGACCCACTTATCCAATTACTCCTCAATGCCACTTTCTCGATCAAGTTTCATGATGCCCTGACAAAGAGCCATAGCACAGTTGGAAGTTTCTATGTTCACAACCATGGGGTTGAAGGTTTGATTTTTGTCATCTATAAAAAAAAATCAAAATGCCTCAAGCATGTGAGAAGTTTTTTTTTTTTTAAACCAGCTGAGCAACGGCTGGTGGCATGAGAAGCAATTGGCGAACTTGGATAACCTCTTGCTTTGTTTAGATTGGATAAGGGTAAGCAGCAATTAAAGCAAGTCTTCACTTCTTAGTCCTATTGGGTCAAAGACTTCACAGATACCCGCGTCATTAAAAAAAAAAAAATCTCTGGCAATATAGAAATTCATCATGCATTGAAGCTGCTTTGATGCATTCAGTTTCTTTCCCCCAGGGATTGATCTCTGTCAGATATACTTGACATGTTCTTTTTTTTTTCCCCGGAAAATGATCTCCTGCACACGGTTCGCATGGGAACCATGCATCTAGAGTTTTACTAAGGTGGGATCCGGCAACCAAATTCTTCTGCAATGGCTGCCTGTGCAAGTTCCCATGAGAACTGTGTGCAGGAGAATATTTTCCCTTTTTACCCTTGTCTTTTATGTGGTATGTGCAAGTCAGCATGGTGGTGTGTTTATGCATGTGTTTTTTTGTTTTGAGATATGACACAAAGATTTGTTCCATTTTGCTGAAACAATTTGCTTCCTTTGTTGATAGGGTGGTATGAAGAGATGGGGATTTAGAGGAATGCCTGCAACTCATGGTGCATCACTATCGCATCGAAGTATTGGCTCCACAGGTCAAAGAGATGCTCCTGGGAAGGTATGTTGCATAGATTCTTTAAATGTGCACTGTACCAGTGTCAGACTTGATGTTGTGTCAAATTCTTCATCATCATCAAAGCCTTGTACCAACTATGTTGGGTTTGGCTACATGAATTCTATTTATCCATTTTGATATTTCATGAGCCAAATCCTCATATAAGTTACATGTCTTGAGAACTATGCTTTTGAGATCTAACAAAAACATTGACATTTTTTTTTTATGTTTAGAGTAAGATATGTGCATTATTGTTTGTTGTTCTCTTCATATTATTTTAATGCAGAAGTGAAAGTAGAACTCAACTCAAGTACGCCCATGTTCTCTATATTTCTACAGGTTATCATCTCCTTCCAAATTATTTCAATTAAGGTTTATATTGGTCTTCCATCTTCCCTTTCTCCTTGTTCCTTGAATTTGCCTTCGATACGTCATATAGGGGCCATCGTTGATCTTTTATCTACATTCCTAAACCATAAAAAGAACCTCATTTTTTTCCTCTTCCATTTGGGGCTACTTGTAAGTTTCCTCTTTTGTATTTCATATTAATTTTATCCTTTTTGTAATCAATACATCCATTTATTCTTAAGGAAAAAAAAAGGTAAATCCATGCGCTTTTTAGCCAATATATTTTAGCATCTCGTCCTTTTGGCGTTGCTCAACAATCTGTACCATTCTACATAGTATGTCTAGTTGTTGTCTTATAAAAAGACCATATAATCAATTGGGACTTGACTATCACAGGACTCTCAACTAGCTTGTATTCACTTTGCCCATCCAACAATAATGGTAATATTGTATTTGTGTTGTCTTGTTAAAACTTAAAACCCTCAATTTTGTTCAAAGGTTGCTCCTAGATATCTAACTCCCTCATGTTCTAGCACTATGTTACTTCCAACTTAAGAAGTTTATTTTCATTACTTATAGACTATGATGCTCGGATACAACATGCATATGGAAGGAACATGCCATGGATATGGTTGGGACATGGATTTTAAAGTGAATTGTCGATATGGTACGACACATTACATTGCCTATTTTGAAGTCTCTGGATGCCATAGCCCTCAGATCCACCAAACTTTCCGTACTATGTATTTGTACTTGATCTACTAATTTTCAATCCATCCTTTAAATCTTGAACTTATCATTTTTATTTATTATGACGAATAATGAGGATCACATGCAAACAATTGCACCAAAGAACTTTTGGATATCTGTCATTTTGTCCATACCCAAGGTGAATAATTAGGGGCTTAAAATAAACCTTTGGTGCAATCCAACTGCAACTGAGAACTTAGATATCCTCGTAGATAGTTCTGATACACCATTTATACATTATCTTGTGATTTGGATTGGCCATCAGGAGTTGCATTTTTTCATAAAACGTCTGGAAAATTAATAGCCTTTGTACATTATTATAGACCTTTTCTTTATCAACAAGAACCATATTTAATTTTTTTTTGTCCTAGACTTTTCTAATGAGTTGTCTTATTAGGACCAAATTAATAGTGACTTATGAAGTAGATTTCTCTAGCATAAGCTGATTCTCATAAAAACTTTATTCTTGTTTAAGTGCTGCTTTATCATTTTCTCCTTGTGTTCTACTTTATGGCTAGTAAGTTTGACAGAACAATAGTTTGGACATTCTGAATATCTCCTCTGTTCTTGCTAAAAGCAGACCACAGTTTCTTTCTCCATTCGTTGGCATTTTTCTTGGGCCTAAAATTTTGTTGTATGATTTGTTTAACAATTTAGCCCCAATTTCTCACATTAGACCCCTATTTCTATAGGCACACCATTTGGATGTAGGAAAATATTATCCTCCACACAAGCACACAGCACATTCCATCTGCACATCATGTATGCGCAGTGGTGGGTCCCGCCTCTGGGGACGGTGCAAATGTGCTGTGCGCTCATGCGCAGTGTGCAGTTGATCTTTTTCCTTGGATGTAATGCTATATTATTCTTTATTTAAAATACAATACGAATATTATGCCAAATCTATGAATCTATTTTCTGGTACAGTGGTACTTGTCAAATCATTCGCCTCATACTCATGTTGGATTCTGACAAAGCTGTACTCAGCAACTTAGTATCCATCTGATACAAAAAGCTGTATGTATTTTTCCTGTGGATAATTTCCTTTGGCTTCAATTGATACACATTCCAAGTATTGGCTCATGTGTTTTTTTTTTTCCCCCCGCTTCTTCTTCTTCTTCTTTAAATTAGTACCTTCACCTTTTACATGAATACAGAAGTTTGTAGTTTCTTGGTCGACTTCTTAAGCAGCTTGGATTTAAATACTACAGAAGACTAGGTTCTGTCTTGAAATGAGAGTTGCATCAAATTCCATGTAAAGCCATCTACCAACTTCTGGTCAATCAACAAGGGTTGTCAAAGCATTCAGTGTGATCCAAGTGCATGTAATTTTATGCAGAGAACATATATGATGGAGAGCTGCCGTGAAAGGCTACCCGAAGTAGCTGACCCCTTTCAGAATCTGTAATTGTTCTCAGATTTTGGGAGACTTAGAGAAATATCAGTGCTTCCTGTATCCACACCATGGCATTATCCCTCAATCTGGTAGCTAAATGCCTTGTGCACTGCTCTGATAACTTTAATATTGAAGCAGAATTTCGGTAAAACTAGGTCTAAGTGGACTCAATTCAGAAGCTGCCTTTTCTGTACACAATGCACCCAACAAATTATTAAGAACTTGTTAATCCGATCTACTTGAACTTCACAAATTTCATATTTGAGATATCTTAGTTCAGTATTTTTGTGCATGATGTGTTTCATCATGTATTAAAATACAGGCTTTTGGAGCTTTCATTTATGTTCTAATGTTCCTTTGTTATGATCACATAACTATTGTTTCCTTCCTGGAAGGGAAAGGAGAAAGGTTAAATTAAAAGCTTATTATATTGGAAAGGGGAGAACGTTAAAGTAAAAGCTTACTATATTATATTTCTTAAATAGGTGTTCAAAGGCAAGAAAATGCCTGGCCGCATGGGTGGAAAGCAATGCACAGTTAAAAATGTTTGGGTCTACAAAATAGATCCAGCGAGGAACTTAATGTGGGTGAAAGGCCAAGTATGTTTCTATCTTCTATCTCTACCATTCTGATTTGTTCTTCTTCATAAACTGCAGTACCATTTTGTAACTTTCATCTTATTTTACCACAAAATCCTGTGTTCTCTCACTGAATACTTGTTTTTACAGGTTCCAGGCGCCGAAGGGAACTTTGTCTTCATAAGGGATTCCATTTACAAGAAACCCGATATTTCATTGCTTCCTTTTCCAACTCATTTTATCCCATCATATGAGGACACATCAGAATTAGAACCTCTGGTTGCTGATCTTGGTGAAGTAGATCCATTCATGACAGCAGATTAACCAATCTTAACATTTTATTTGTGATTCTGGTCACTTTTTGTTGCAAGATCAGGTAGCTTGCGATCTCATAGTCTAATATGGAGAGAGTGGTATGATATGAACCTTGTTCAGAAGGGTCAGCAGTTTGAAGAATACAGATTGGAATGGGCGCTCATTCTTTCATTGTGTCTGGCCTCTTTTTGCAGAGGTTACACTCAAATCTTCAGGCAATTTTTTGGAAAATAAATATTCGAATTTTGAACCGATCAGTTTTAATTGTTTCTTGAGGTGCATTTCCTTTACACTAGAATATATTTTCATATCCTTGTTGGAATATGCTGTTATGCAGAATTCTTCAACATAATTTATTTGCACAATGGATTTTCGCAACTTCTGATTTCTGAACACATGGATGTAATTTTCTTAACTTGAATACTGTATGGGCCTTGAGATTGCAGTCTCTGTTTTGTATTTAGGGATGTCAACGAGGCCAGCTAGCTAGCAAGCAACTGGCTTGGCCGTCTTTAGCTCAAGGTCCGCTCATGGTCTTGTGATCCAGGCTCAGGTCAGATCCAGCTCAGTTTGTTAAGAGTCTCAGACTTGTTATGGTGCTTGAGTGGCTTTGTTTGTATGTATCAATGGTAAATGTTATTTTACCGAAGATTTTCTCCTGTGCACAGCACCCTGCGGAAGTGCTCATCCAAAGGGTCCCAAAGGCTCGTCCCCCAAATTTCATTGGACCCACTGTGATGACTGGAACTGATCCAATGGACTGCAGGAGTGTTGGAGAATATAGGATATGGTAATATCGTGTATGTAGATGTTTTGGTGAAATTACTAATTAAATTTTTTTTCAAAATCAAATCAATTGAGTAATGTTACTTATTTCAATGTTGAACACTGAGGCCTTCAAATTTACGTCTCTTCCTCTTGATTTTTGGTTGCTCATATTGGTGGTGCCAATTTTTTTTAAATGCTCAACTCAAAGCTCATATGTGATATGCCTTGCCAAGCCAAGCCACAGGCCTGAATTGGTTGGATTTTTTAACATGAGCTGGGTTTTACTTAATCCAAGCCAAGCCTAAGATGTCTTAAGCTTGGCTCAGCTTGAGCTCAAGGTGGCTTGTTTAATGTTCAAGCCAATCTCAAGCTGGGCAAACTCGGATCGGCTCAGCTAGGCTCATGTACACTCTCAGTGATCATGTCATATGAGCAGTCAGCCAGGCTTGAGAAAAGGGCCATGGACCTATTTAGGGCTTGTTTGTCTGATCAGTGTTGAATTCCTAAGATTCTAAAGCAACACTTCTTGATCAAATGTCCTAAAGTGAAGTATTGGGGAACTTAGAATAATTTTGTGCAACCAGGGGGAGAGTAAAAATTTTTGGTTTTTCTGTGCTGCCCACTCTTTTGTTGTCTATTGTAGCACTTATGTAAAAGAAAAAAAAGAACCGATTTTTCTCGATAGAAAGGATTTCAATTTCCTATGAGAGCGTAGGAAATATACAGGATTTTTTTTTCTTCCATGGAAACAGAAATATGTGGAGAGTGGGATCCTCTCCTTGCACAAATAAACGCTTTTAAAGTAGATTGAAAGGGCGTTCAAATCCATCAGACGGAATTCTCTTTATTATGGACCCGTTTGTTTCATCTAATTGAATTCAAATTTTAAGTCCTCTGAGTGGTTAAAAATGAAAAAATAAAAGTGTGAGGATCCAAAAATAACCATCAAATAGTCTCCTCTAGCCATGACTCTTTAAGTCCTCTGAGTGGTTAAAAATGAAAAAATAAAAGTGTGAGGATCCAAAAATAACCATCAAATAGTCTCCTCTAGCCATGACTCTAGTAATTCAAATCCTAGGCAGACATTTATATCTTCCTCCTCAATATTCAATTCCATGCAAACAAAAAAAAAAATCCATGCAAACAAACGGGCTCAAAAACATGAATTTCGAGGGAATTCTTCCTATGAATTCCTAAGATTTCAGTTCAGAGTAGGCAAATGGGCCCAATGAGGACCAATGCTGGGGTCCACTGAAATTGGTTGCACTGGCTCCCTATCTATCACCTTGATCATGTTGATTTGCTCTTTGTTCTTGCTAAGTGATGAAACAACTAACCCCAAGGGGTTAGCCGAGTGGTCAGGACCACGGTTCCTCCCTCTTTCTGAACTAGAGGTCTTGGTATCGACCCCCGATTTTCCCTTTTTCAGGAATCAAAGGTTGAGTCCACTAGTGCTACCACCTTGGGGCCAAAAGGGTGTTTACCCTGACTTTCCTCTGGGCCTAGAGAGACTAGTCCAAAAAAAGATAAAATGACAACAATTCCTCAACTACGGCAAAGTGACAATTCAATCTAAAATTTAGAACTTAAAAAACATGAAATTAATGATCCATTATATAGAAAATGACCCAGATAACAACCAAGAGAGGCCCATTGCAGCTGTAATGCAAATAACCTCACTCAAAACACCAAGGACCTGGAGCCTATACCCCAACAGCGACATAAACAAAAAACACCAAGGACATGGAGCCTATACCCCAACAGAGACAGACATAAACAAAAACACATCAAAACCACTAAGGAAAACATAATTTTCGATGAATCCACAGCAACCCAGAATTATTCTATGGTGCACCGGTAGCACGGTGGCTCGGCTAAGGGCCCGTGGCCGGACCTGGATAAGGTGAGGGCGGCGGAGGGAGGAAATCAGATGCATCACAATAGCCTCTAAGTATGTCCCCTTCCTCAGATGTGAATCCAAGTGTGAAGATCAGGGAGGGCCAACACTGGTGTTCAATGGTGTCGATCGCTCGGCAGCAGCTGGGCCCGAGGTAAGTCTCACCATTGAGGAAGAAGAGTATGACCTCGCCGGTGCAAGCCCGAAGTTCAAGCAATGCATCCCAACACTGCATGCTGCCGTCGGCTTGAATCCGAGCTGCGAGGCTCACGCCGGTTGCCAAGGGCCGGGACATGGATGCAGACCACAAGCAGGCCCATGTCAATAGCACAAAGAAGACCATCTTTTGAAACTCCATGTGTGTGTGTGTGTGTGAGAGAGAGAGAGATGTGAAATGGGGTCTTTGCAGGGTGAGATTTATAAGAGGGATTGAGCCTACGTTATGTGCATGGGAGGTCATGAGACATTTTAATATGATTAGGAACTGATACTTTATTATATGAAGCAAGACGCTTCTCCTTCCTCAAGAGGCTTTTAGGTCTTTAAGAATTCTCTGTGGCCCTATACGGATAAATCCATCAGTATGGGCCACATGAAATCTAAAACTATGCTCATAGTTACAACCACTCTAGTATAGGCAAAATCTCACTCCAATTAGAGTTGAGTGCACCGTTAGCCAGCCGTAGCAAAATTTTACTTCAATTAGAGTTGAGTGCACGGTTAGACATATGGTTACGTTTTGATATATTTGAGACCTTGGTTGAAACTCTAGTTGAAGTGGGATTTGGCTGAGGGTCAACCTAACAGTGACTGATTTGTTGGGATTATGGATGTGAGCCCTACTAATAGATTTATAGACGTGAAAAAAATATGTGCACACAATGGTATCCCTCAGCCTCAGGTATATTCTAAGAAGTGGATAGTAGAGTCTAACGGCTGTGTATCTGTAAATGCAACATAAATTTCAAATTGCAGTTTCTCTTTAAATTGAAATCGTTCATATGCACAATCTCATGTTAATGGCCTCATCAATGTTTATACAATAACTGACAGGAGTAACCCAATGGCTCTCTCTCTCTCTCTCTCTCTCTCTCTCTCTCTCTCTCTCTCAAAAAGTAGTGATAATTACTGGCATGAGATTATTTTGATTAATAGATACATGGGCCGGGATTGGATTGTATATTGTGTTAGAAGTTCGGCCCAGCCCAAATAAGTAGTGCATGTAGTTTAGTCACTAATTTGTGGATACAAGTGATAGAAAGCTGACTCAGCCCGACCCAATTGACTAAATTGGCGAACTCGGGCCTAACATGTTTGAAGGCTGAACTCAGGCCAGGCATGTGCTAGGAACATACGAACTATCTTGGACTTGAGCCTGACAAGAGCCTGTATATCTAAAGTCGAGGGGTCAAAAACAAATATCCTGCAACCACCCTAACTGTTCAAATCTTAAGAAAGTCATGTTGCATCTATATGGGTAAGTTATTTCCTTGCCCCCCTCTATCACTTCATATCTTTTTGCCTTCACTTCTTTAATAATTACTTCAGTAGATCATTTGGCGTTGAATTCTTATGTAATCAATTTCTATATATATCTTGCAAACAAACAAGCGCTTAGATTCAAGGCTATGTTTTTGAAAATTAATAAAGACAGAGGAGAAATGGTGTAAATAGATTGAGCAAGTAAGTGAAAGGAAAATAAGGATATGTTGCCTTGAATCTTTAGCTCGGTAGCATAATGGCATGAATGGAGTTCTTGTGCAACCGGAGTGGAAAAAAAAAAACCGAACAAAATAAAAGAGGGTAGGAAGGGAGTGATGGAGGGTGCAATATGTACTCATTGGATCATATAAAAGAATAAGAGATGTGTAAGAGTTTGTAGGGTTCACTGTCCTTATCATATAAAAAAGAGTTTGAGATCTAGCTATGCTAATAACATCAGGTCCTATTGGTTTTGCCGGGGTGTTACAGTCACAATCTATCCATTCCTTCTTTCATTTGCAACACACCACATATGTGTGGAGCTGTGGGGTTCTGAATTTAAGAGGCTGAGAATAATTTGGGCCTATTTTGGTGGGGTCCATGGTTAAATGGAGGACATCCTTACATGGATATGATCTTAAATGTCCTTAGTCTGCATTATGTCCTTAGTCTGCATTGACTAAGTCGAATAAGCCCTAAGTGGGCAAGGAGTGGTGTATGGACAGTTTTGATAAATCAGTGAGCTTGAATATGGGATGATTGAGATCGATTTCATGATTAAACAAGTTGGTCATTTGAGTAAACCAGCTTGCCCATCAAATCTAAAGGTCTGGATGAGGGATATGGTTCTAGGACTAAGGTTAATTGGGCCCAACTCTCTTGGTCAACCAAAAAGTGAGGTGTCAACACACTTAGGCTAGAGGATTTTGGGGATTTCCTAGCTTATTGATTGCTAAAATTCTCTAAATCAATGGTGAGATCGACACTGACCCGAATCGACCTAAGTTAATCAAAATTGTGGCAAATGCAGGTCCTGCATTTCAACACTGGAAACTATCAAACATCCATAAAGACCATCCATGACCACAAAGGTTAAGCAACAAAACTCCCACTTAAACTAAACATCTGCAATAATATCTATTAAAAAAAGAACTTAAATGAATAATCAATGTATTGTGTATAATCAGTGCTCTTTTCCCCCTTTCCCATTGCCTTCTCTTTCCAAACCACAAGCACCAGGGCTTTTTTAAAAAAAAAACCCCAAAACATTGTGGAAAACTTTATGCATTTTTACATATGACCCCCTTAAGATTTCTTTTTTACACCAAGAAAATTTTCTTCCCCCTCCACTGACAACTGACAAGGACCTCTATTTACAAAGGTTTATGGAGCCCTCAAGGAGAAAGAGGAGAAGAAGAAAAGTTTGTGTATGTTCCTACTCATGCCCTCTCCCACCCACACACACTCACCAAATCTAGAACCCTAGTGGCTTTTGAGTCCAAGAATGTGATGTACACCAGTACCTCTCAACCACAGGTCACCTTGAATGAAGGGTCCAAGTGTGTATTCAAGAGCCTCCTTCCTTTCAGTTATGACCTTGTAACCAGGCCATGTAACCCTCTTATCAGTTCCGGCGCCCTGCCCAAAGTTGTTAAATTCTGCAAAGAACAAGGTCTTGAGCGCGAAGTCTCCATCCCATGGCACCCACCCATCAGGGTGGATCAGATCATCAAGGCTAGACTCCATGACCACAGTCCTCGAGTACTCTTTCCATGGTCGGCCCAAGTAGGTCTTTGTTATGAGCCTTGTGGGGAAGAGCTTCTTCTCAGCCACAACACGGCAGTTCTGGATAACGAATCCAGTGCTCTCGCGCTTGTCCTTCCTGCCATGGGCAGTCAGAGTGTTTTGTTGCTGGTCCATGGGCTTCCTCACCACCATTAGGCAGTTTTGGAACACTGCAGCTGAGTCACCGAAGATGAAGTCGATGGTCCCTGAGATGACGCAGTTCTTGTAGAATTGGCGGTGAGTCTGGGCGTAGAGGGTGCCTTGGTACCCATCAATCCTACAATTGATGAAGGCCGACATGTCTGATTGGACTCGGAGCGCCACTGCCTGGTTCTTTTCGGGGCCTGCAGTGTTGCGGATTCCCATCGATTTAGCAATGAATCCATTTCCAATCGCAGCTGAAAGAAAGGTAAAAAAAAGGTAGTATAAGAATCAGCTTGTTCGTATAGAATACATAGGAATTTATGGTAAAATGAGTTTCACCCAAGGATTATTAACTATTAAAGAGGTGAGAGGTGAAAGATATAAGGTTACCATGTAGTTGGCACATTGACTTTTCCGGGATTTGAATTAATAGGGCAATGGCTTAGCCCATTTCTTATCTTTCCCTTGATTCAATTTCAAAGAGGAGGTTAAATGGTGGTCCTTTTGAATTAATAGGCCTTTTGGCCTAGAATTGTAGAAAAATGACTCACCAAAAGTGGCCGTTTGGTAAGTCAAAGTCCCGTCGACAAAGTTCTCATCACCGGTGATTATTGTGTTCTTAGGGCCGTCACCATACATGAAGACATTCTCCATCTCATTAGTGATTATCACCTTCTCCAAATAGATCCCAGCCTTGACATAAATCACATACCGGCCAGAGTAATTGTTCTTGGGCATTGCTTTGAGCGCGTCATTGATGGTCTTGAACTCCCCACTTCCATCCTCGGCCACAACCACATTGGGCTTCAAATTGGCGTCTTTGTCATTGGATTCCAAAAGCTCTCTATCCCCGCCGGGGGTTGAGAGCCAAGTTGGGTAGTCCTTACTGTCAATTGGATGTTCAAGCAGGCTACGCGATAGGGCGGTGAGGTTGAATGAGATTTCTAAGGTGGAAAGGATGGCGGAGATCTCCGATACAATGGCGAGTGCGTTGCTAGTGAGTTGAGAGGCATCAATCATCCCCTCCTTCATCGCCGACTTGATCTCCGGGTTTGTGATCCCATCAATGCATGTCTCCTGGTATGATATCACAGCACTAAGCCAATTCTTGATCTCATTCACCCGGTCAGGCAATGTTTTCATGTCCTTATCGCCAACCTCCGAGAAGGAGGCTTGGACCTCCGCCACTGCATACTGGAGCAAGTCTTCACAATCGGAAAGGGCCGCCCGCTCCATGGGGTGCACCGTCTTCCCCGCCATTTGCCTGGACAAGTTTAGCGCCTTATAGAATGAACTCACAGTCACGGTGAAGGCGGCCTTCAGGAGCTCCTTAGTGCTCAGGCTTGAGTCGTCGTGTGCAACCGGAGCGAGGCTCTTCAGACAAGCTTCCTTGTAGTCGGTGGGGGCGCATATGGTGGTTACGGCCTTCACCGATGCGTACCTAGGGTTAGTGTCGGCCTTGTCGTTGGCTTCCGGGATGAGAAGGTCGCCGGTGTTTGATTGGGAGATTGTTTGTATGATTCCCAATATGATGCTAATGATGACACCGATAAGGAGGGCGATGGACACACAGCCGGCGGCGAACTTGGTGAAAGTGTCTCCGCGCTCATTTGGATTGCCATAGCCATTGTGGGAAGGTGGCATGGTGTAGAGAGAGAAGGATATGGGTTTGGAGCCGGAGCCGGAGCTCCTTCGATTTGGGATTTCCCACTTGGGAGAGGTGGGTGTTAGAGAAAAAGACTTTTCATAGATTTCCATGGCTTCCCGCCCTTTTCGTGTACTCTTCTTTCCCGCTCTTGAAGCCACACCAACCGCTTTTTGAAAAGAAACTACCAAAGGAAATGGGCTGGTTAATTTTGGGTCTGAGAAGGCCCACCTTGTCAAGCCCAATAAGCATTTAAGGGTTCGAGCCCAGAACAAAAGGGTTCTTATCTTATTATAAGTTTGAGTATGCTTAGTATAAAATATAGGAGGCCTAAGCCTACGCATTAAAGCCTTGGTATGAGTCCAACTAAGGCCCATGTCAAATTTAAGCCTTTTTTTTTTCTCGAAATATCTTACTACTATTGGAAAAGCATTTAAATATTTCATTATACACATTTTGCAAATTTATACATTTACACCCGTGTTGGGCCAAGCTGAGTAATATCCAAGCCCGACCTGACTTCTAAGAGGCTAAGAGCTATGCCCAAGCCAACTCAGGCCATAACTAGCTGGCTAGCTGGCTCGGGCCTGCCCGCTTATGGAAGATTAAGCCCTAGCCCAGCCCGATTTGATATGATGAAATAAAAAGGTATTTGTATAGTATTCAAACTTGTAGCTCAATTGATTTGTTTATGTGTGCATTTGTGAGCTGTCATGAAGTTGATCAGTCTTGTCTTTATTTCTCCCTACCATTTTTTTTCTCAATCGAGTCGGGCTGTGCTTTTGGGCTTCTACCACTAAATGGGCCCTAGCAAATAACCATAGCCCGTCCCGATTACTAAACTTAACCAAGACCAAACGGCTGGGCCAAGCTCGTGCCAGCCTAGTCCATGAACACTACTATTTATATTAGAGGTGTTCATGGGCCAGGCTGATGAATATCCAGGACCGACCCTACTTCTAAACACTTGGCTCAGGCCCAGTCCAAGCCAGCTCGGTCCATAAGCCAGCCTAAAGGATAGTGAGCCTGAGCCCAGCCTAAGATAACATCATAACACAAAAAATTAGGCCTCTTGCAAATACCTTAAGCCTTATCTCAACTGGTTTGGTAATATGTGTCTGTCAATGACATGTCATTTGTTTAAGTCTTGCCTCTTTCTCTTGTTTTTTTCTTTCCTGAAATTACTCTTATGGTCAAACCGGGCCGGGCTTGGACTCTCTACCAATCAATCTATGCGCGGCCGATTTAATAATAAATAATGCAGGCCCGGCCCAAGTAGTAAAATTAAAGGTCCATGCCCCGGCCAAAGCGGGCCGGAACGGTCCATGAACACCTCTAGTTTACATACATTTATGTATACAATGTATATGTTGAACAAAAAAGATACCAATGATTGCAGTTTGATGGGTTTAGATATTGAGGCCCAGTTGGCCTGATAAAAAGACCCAGACCCTAAACCTGGATCTATTCAATTGGAACGGTTGGGCCTGAGTCAATTGACTGAGAAGACTCTAAATATCTGGATAGCTTTTATTAAGACCTGACTCCGAGTTCAGATTAATCGGATCCATGCCTAAATACCCAAGTGATCTGCATAATAATATCATATAATGATGCAGAACATGTATTAACAACATCATATCAATAATGTTTTTATTGTAATAAAAGCATAACAATATAGATGGTAGAAGCATATTATTAAAATTTCAAGTTCTGATCCCCAATGGCATCATGTGTAAAATATATTGATCTTCATTTGGGTTTAGGGCCAACTCTCATGGAGATTGTTGGAGTTGGGCCCTCTCCAAGTATAAACATTTATTCTTGCTTGAAATGATATTTTCCAATGATAATATGATGGTGTTCAAAATATCACAAAAATTGAAAATGTTTCTGAGAAAAGCAGAATATTACCATAAAGCAAAAATGGGAAAGCCTATTTAACATAATCCCCATTGGAAAAAAAGTAAAGAAAAAAGGAAAGCATATGAAAATAGTCTGTGATAGTATTGTTTTCATAAATGGCCCAATGATGTCCAATAAGAGCATAATTCTGAAAAAAAAGGTCCGGTCCAGTCCAATCCAATTGAAAGCTATTTTCCTCTTCTTTATTTTTTTATTTTTTATTTTTTTTGTTACTATAGGAGGATTCCCAACCCTTTGGACTGGACTAATCCATCCGGACTAAAAGGGAAACTGGATAAACTCTCCTGTAGCCTAAGTGTGGTGGTGCAATTTCAAACCTATAACCTCCAAGTGCAAACTGTGGTCCTAAACCAACTCAGCATATTACAATATACAAGTACACAAATACAAAGATACAGGGCAATTTCAAAGGAGTAGTTTCTTTTGACGACAGTGGGGGTTGAAATCCCACACCATCCTTATGCGAGAGTCCCATAGATGAAATTTTCACTATGGATAATTCAATACAACACAATACAATAAATACATACATACATTTATGTTACATAGGCTCGAACTGTTTGATGCTCAAGTGTCACTTGAGAAGGGGTAAGTGTATGGTCCTTAAATCTGGCCCGATCCAATGGAGTGTCTGAACCTTCAAGTTTTGGACACAGGCTCGGGCCAAAGGCCAAAGTCCATTTGAATCGAAAAAACTGGGAATGAAACTTTCTTGACCCAATTTGAGGCCCAAGTCTAGTCAGGTCCATGCCTGAATACCAAGTGGAAATGTATATAAATATCTAATTTCACTTTACATACATTCAAACTGTTTTTTTTTTTTTAGCTAGGACATACATTAAAACTTTGAATTATAGAAAATATTGCAATTAAATATGCAAGTGATGAATATGTAGAAATAGAAAAACAAAGAATGCAAGTCCACATAAAATAAAATCAATAATAAGGTTCATGTTCCACATAACATAAAATTAATAGTCAGGTTTATATGGTTCAAGTGTATTAGTGTCAAAATAATCATTAATAGGGAATAGTTAATGAGCAATGATATTTCCAGTGCAATTTTCTTATAGATTTTCCTCCTCCTGTGGGACCCACTTAGGGCCAGAAAGGCTGATCATTCTTGAATATTTCCCTTGGATAATAAGCTAACGCTAGACAGTGCCCCATGTTCTAAAATTACAAATGGGATGTTTTCGCTTATAATAGATCAAGATAGAGAAACAGAATTCATGTAGCCAGCCCAGCTAGTCAGGGACGAGGTTTTGATGAAGACAATGGTGCTGTTGTGCTGTGCCTTGCAGATGAGGCAAGGGGTGACCATCTGTTCCTCAACTGTAGTGTCACACAAGCAGTGTAGACATTGATACTCAGGTGGATCGAGTAGTCTCCATCTATTTTGCATTCTTCTATGGAAGATGGCTGTGGAAATTGTGCTTTTTGGCCACTTCAAGAAGATCATCGTAGAAGGAAAGGAATCCACATGCTTTGAAGGTCAGATTCCCTCTCTACTGAAGTGAAATTCCTTGTCACCACTTTTGGTAACTTGCAACCCTTGGTTCCGAGACATCTCTACAACTCTAATTTTGAGCTTTTCCCACCTACAAACATAGAATGAGTTGTGCAAGAACGGAATGCTAAAGGCAAACTGGTGCATGTTCAATAAATATGGCAAAACAGTCAGCACTGCTTAACCCACATGATATTTTAGGAGGTGACACCATTTGTGTCATCCAATGGTGTTTGCCTGTTCAGTATTTATTACTGTTTTGCTCTGTTAATGAAATCTGGATACCATTTGGGAAAAAAAGAATCCACTACCAACAATTTATCATAAATCTTCATTAATCAGTAAAATACCTGTGATGACGAAATAACTGAAAACAAAAAATACTAGTAACAAAATCCATTAAAAGAAATAACCATAAGAAAAGCTGAAGTTATAAGAAGAAAGTTCTTTAAAATGTATCATGGAAAAGCCAAAAATAGAGCAAAAGGTATAATAATAATAATAATAAAATAGTGTCCATATTTTGTAGATGGGAATTATGTGTTACTGGTTTAGTAGAACAGGAAAGGAAACATTGCATTGTAAGACAATAAATGCAAAAAAAAAGCTTACTTGTAAAAGGAAATAAAAACCCCATCAACATAAATTGAAATGGAATAATTAAACATGAATGGAAGCAGAAATCAGTGGGCAGACTAGGGTCCAATCCTGGCAATGGAAGAAAAGACTTGCTCTTTCAGGGCGAAAGACATGCGAAAATAAAGTCCAATGCAAAACTAGCATTTAATCGATCCTACCTTGAAAGATATTTGACCAAAAAGAATACATCCATTTCACTAACATCAACATAATCAGCCTTCTTGACTTTCACAGATACTTTCAAAACACTATTTGGAAATATTTTGATCCTGTTGACTGGTGATTTGAGTTTAAAATGCACAGCCAAAGAGACTTGGCAAATAAAGCTGCATTTCCAGTCTCTAGTCTAAACAGCAATAGTACCGAGACCTACACACTGCAATTGTAAGGAAAAAATATTCAACTCAAAGAAAATGGTGAATAATGCTAATCATTTTATACAAGCCAATATTACTCACAATAATTTCAAAAGAACAAGCCACAATTACACTGAAAGAAAGAAAAATCACAATTAAAACTAACTGTAAACATAACAATTAAACTATCCTTGGCATTGATTCAAGAGAAAGGTAACAAGCATTATTTAACATAACCAAAGACAGCATCATATGTAGTTCTATTTTATAACTTAGCATTGACGAGCACAAGTATCACTCTTCTGCAGGAATGTATGCTTATATGTACATAGATTTAACAACAATTGTCTTTAGAGTTCAAGAGAATGATCATTCAAAGCAGCAAGGAGCAGTGTCTTCCCAACACCATCTTGAACTTCTACCTGCAATGCTTTAGGCAGTAAGTCCTTTTCATACCTTCATGGATGTCAGAAACAATGAAACATTTCTGTTCACATGCCGGCTTGTACTTACCCTGTAGGCATTCATTTCCTTCAAAAGGAAATCACGACTAATGGTGTAAAAATCTTAAGCAATCAGCTTCCATCAGAATACGCGTGTAAAGGAACTCCAATCCTCCTCAATCCAGTGTAAGAAACTGCTATTCTTCTTCAACATAAACCAGCCTTCCTATACTAAGCAGCCCGAGTCATAGAACCCATGTCAAAGACACAACAAGAATACAAACAGAAGCTCAATTATAGGAACCGTCAGGTATAATAGAAGTCCATGGTAACAGTAAATCAACCATCCCCTGCTTGCTTGGTTTATGTATTGAAATTACTCCGATGATGACTATTTTTCAAGGTGATACCCCAAAGGAGAGAATATTGATTGGTGAAGGTGCCTTTTCGTGTTTCATAATCCACATGCCTCTAAATGGGAGGAATGCTAGAGACTCCCCTTCCAATGCACTAACAGATCAAAAACCTAACAGCAAACTGAAAAGGGATAACTCATAGTCCAAACTCGCCCTTCAAACCCGCCCATATATAAAGGAGCAGAAAACAGCTTACCACCACATTCCTGCCAAATCCCACATCCCACACTTCATTCCCTCTAAAGTTCTCCACTAACAACCAAAGAAAACAGCAAAAGAAATATGTTTTGAGACCTACATCACTACTCATTCCCAATAAAACAGAAAAGCATCTACCAATTAACCGCCCTGGCATCTTAAACTCAACTTCAATTACTTACAATTTACTTGTAAAAAGGTCCTTTTATTCTACTGTCGAACCTGAAACACTTCCAGTGTTTACCTTCAGGACCTTTCAAGTAACATTTTTGGCACCTGCCTCTCCATTTGCCTCCGGTAACGTAATAGATATTGGCTGCCAGTCTGAGGAATGAGTAGTAATCCATTTCTTAAAGTTGACTATCACATGCAGTATCTGGAGTATATCGCCCAAAACAAGATGTGTCAGGCATGATTTTTTTAGTATAATAGCAGCATGATACCTGAGAGATGCAAACAAATCAATAATATAGGTTTCTGTCAGAAACTGGATCAGGAAGCAGAAGAGCAAAACTGACTGGGTCAAATTAAAAATAACTTGTCTTTTTTCTTTTTTCCTTTAATTAATTAATTAATTTATTTATTCTATCTTTACCTGCATTCAGAAGACATGATCGCAGAGCGTCCATCAACAGAAGATAGAAATTTCTCAATTGCATCCCATATTGCTTTTGGATGCTTAACATTAGTACCTATATGGTTCACACACTTCCACAGTTCCACATTTTTAGGTAAATAAATCTGCAATGCACCTACCCTACGGGTCACTATCCTCTGTTGTTCGATGGCACTGTCTAGGACTGCCTTTAAACTGAAATTCAGACGTTTCATATCCCCATAACGAATGCAATCTGCAATATTTGCTTCTGTGGGCACCATCTTGTCATTTTTAAGTGTGTCCAAAGCAAGTAGGACAACCCCTATATAGCCTTGAACATAAGGCTGTGAGTATCCTGGTGTTCCCCAAGGCCCTTCGTTCGAAGCAGCATTATCCATGGGACGAGAAGCTGGGGGTCGGAATTCTGGACCATGATGAGGATATCTACTGTTTAAAGTGTCGGGGTTAAAAGATGGACGGTGGTGTGGATGATGGCCATTATGTGAAGCATAAAATTTTCCAGGGTTTGAAGACTCAAATACAACATTCGGCCTCGGCTCTGTTTGTGGTTGGGAAGTAGGGTTATAGTGGAGACTGTTTGAGTAATCCGAAATATTTAGCTTAGCAATATCAGGCATTATAGTAGGCGGGCCTGATGTGAAGGAAGGTCCATCTGACCTAGGGGGAAGAGGATGAGGATTATGAAAATGAGAATTTGGTGAAAACAAATTCCCTGGAGCAGAAGTGGGTGCAGGCTGTAAGTCAGTTGGCCTTAATGGTTGTGGATACTGGAACGGATAATTGTTTGGGAAGTTATTCCCATTGCTCCATGATGGATCAGGGCCACGCGCACCGAAACTGGGTGGGGCACTAGATGCTTTGTGCTTGTTATCAGCATAGAGTTCATGAGGAGCTTCATTAAACTGCCTTCCCTGTGCATATTGAGGTTGCTGAGGGAAGCTAGAAGCAGGTGGTACTGGGAAATTATGCTCTCTAGATACATTCAATGGTGTTGGATGGAAAAACGAAGTGCCTGCACCGGTAAAGCTGGGTTGAGAGCTCCCTTGTGATTCGATACTTGATGACTTTGATGTGTGAACTTGATTTTGTTGAGGGATAGCACTCATCCACATTTGATTGGATTCATCGGAAGTTCCATTGCTAGGACGTCCTTGGGTTTCAGTTGGAGACTGCCAGAATTCATTACTTGACGTTTTTGATATGCTAGACTGACTAGAAGTTCTCCTAGGCAAGTGCTTCCCTTTAAACTTATTGTCAAACTTTGAATTACCATAAGGCTTTCGATTGCCCGAATGGAAGTTTTCAGGAACAGGTTCTACCGAAAGCTTTTCCTGGAGAGGATCAGAGGAAACATTTTTTGACGTCTCAGCATTTGCCGATAGTGATGCATCAGCACTTTGCAAAGTTGCCCCCCCTAACAAAAGACTAGTCCATAGCCATACACTCTTTGCTGCAGCAAGCAGCGGAGCAGATACGTTTTGTGGTTGTGCTAGAAGAATATTATATCTCCTCATGCCCAACTGATGAAGAGCATTAGAAAAGTCGCGATCACCAGAAATCAGCAAATAATTCGCAGGTGGAGGGTTATCTACTGCCCAGAACAGCATGTCAACAAGAATTTTTTTATCACTCGCATCTTTAACACCTGCATGATAAAACAGGTCAATCAGCATCCAAAGACAAACGCAACCACATTTAACACCGCAATCAATGCTATGAAAAAATAAATTTAAGACACAAGGTAAGTAACTAATTTGAAGTTAAAATAAGCCATTAGATTTAACTTTAATAACAAAACCAAAGGCATAAATACATTGAAGAATAGAAGTTATTTGCTGGTATCCTGATATTGTACTTTGATAACTTAACGGGAACTGTCATATAAAAGGGATAGAAGCACAGCCTTCTTCCGTTGAGTTGTCTAGGAGGCGTATTTGAATAGCAAAAGCAGTTTCTTGAACAGGTATAATAATCATGGTAAATTGATGGTTGCATATGGGATAGAGTTAGGTAAAGTTGGAAACCAAAACTTCTGGCACAGCCTCAGATCTACGATTGAGTAGACCAACACCTCAGATGGGGTTGGTCGAATCCAAAGGAGGGCTTAAACACCTAGGGCACTCACAATAATGGAAAACACCAATATTGAAGAGAAACTCAGAGAAATCTTTAATTGATAATAAGCATGAAAATACAATTGAGGCATATCATCTATATATATATATATATATATATAACTTTCCTAAGGGCACGTTTGTGTACAGGCAATTTCCATGGAAAGATGAAATTGCCACATAGCAAAGTCTATAGTCTTTAAATACCTCGGAAAAAGTTTTCCGTGGAAGTTAGAAATACATGTTTGGTGCAAATTTTTTTCCTCGATGAATTGGTGCTAATGTTGTTTGGTGTGACTGCGGATTCCTTATTGAAAACTAGCATTAAAGAGGGGAGTGTGGAAATGAAGTAATGAAGAGGGGAGATTCCCACCCACCCAAAACACACAATAGGAACTCTATTTCCAGGCTATTCAAGGAAAATGTTGACGTGGCGAAAAAACATTTCCACAGAAAATTACCACGCCAAAACATATGAAAAAACAGTTTTCCATAGAAAAACAGTACCTTTTCTACGGAAAGGGGTTATACAAACGTGTCTAGAAAATAGAAATAAGATAGATAGAGGAATCCACAGTAGCTCTCGGTCAAATTGGGCTTGTGGGCTAAACCCAATGGACCATGTTGACCTAAGGGTCAATGGGTTGGCCCAATTGGCTTGGGCCTGGTCCATAGTGCATCAACCTCCCTCTCCAATTGTGATGATCGTTTGGAGGGGCTCTTCAGGTTTTGAGACTCCAAACAATCGTAATGCCCGCACAGACAACTAGAAGGTGCCCTCCCATTTTATTAGATGACATGATGAAAGGGTTTGCATGTAAAATAGTAACATTGTTTATCTCCCAAAGTTTGCAAGTCTCGCAATCTAGTAAGGAAAAATCAGCAGTTAAGATTCCCCTCAACCTTTGAGAATACTTAGAAAGGCTTTTTATAAATTTAAATTAGAAAAATATTAGAAGACAATTGGAAATAGAAATGCTGAAAACTCAATGTCCCCAACTTTCACTTCCCAAAACAAAGGCAGTGCACATGATGAGCACGGAGCATTTCACGCGCACCTCATGGTAGGCCCACTTGATCACCCATCTGAATGGACCACGCAGGCACGAGTCCCCACAAATTACACCGATCCCATTTTTTTACACACATCCGAATGGACTGGGCCATTGGATCGACTTTGCATTTCGTACAAAGGATTGACTGGCGTGGGTGGTTTAATTTGTAATAATGCTAGCCACACCAATCTGACTTTCTCTTGTCCTATAGGCAGCAACTGAAAAGTTGGAAGTAGAGTTTAAGGCCATAAAGACTGGCCTCCACCAAGCCTACAGGTTAAAGCTACTGCACACTTTGGCTGAAGAGGCTCTTTCTATGCTATTAGTTAAGTGTTTGGTATAGCAACAGCCCCATGGAGGCTTGTGAATTTGTGTAGCGAAGCCATTTGTGTAGCAAAGCCTTGGAGCTTGCTAACGGTTTACAAGTCACCTTTCCCCATCAAATGCAACACTAACTCAGAGGTGCTTTGCTTAGCAGAGGAGGGAGCTGATCGCACCCCAAATAACACTGTAGATCTGTGAATTTGAGAATAGGGAAGATATCATTATTTGATGGTTACTTCAAAAGGCAATGGAGTCCTAACTTATTAAAGCCGACGTAAACCCCTGTAAAACTCTTAAGGACTTGATCTATTCTCAGTGTGCTAAATGTCTTTTCCTTGAGCATATAGAGAGTGGCACCTGATTTTAGGCAGGCAACTGAAATTCATAGTGTGCTTTCTACTGGGTTTGAAGGGTCAAGTGTTTCTTTTCTGTCCTTTTTTTCTCTGATAAACGGATTCAGAGACCCATCAAAATAAGAGAGGGATAAAACACAGAGATTTGGATCATGGGTCCCACAGTGGTTAACCGGCCGACTGAGGAACCATCAACAAATGGCATTCATCAATCCAGGGAAGAAATTCAAACTGCTTGGATTGATGCACGAGCACAACCCTACACCTCCAACACACCTATTAATATTTTATCCAACTTTCATTGCATAATCCACATCCACACCAAATGAATCCAGTTCACCATCTTTAGTCATCTTCGGACTCCACAATCATATGAAAATCACCAGGTTAAAACCAACAGCAGATATAAAATTCAGTCCTTTAAAGCAAAACCAGTGATATACCAACAATCCGAAACCCACTATAACAAGGAGAAGAAAATCACCAATCAAAACGAAGAAGAAACAGCCAGGTTAATTCAATATGGGATCTACAACAGCAATAAAAAGAAACATTTAAAAAATTAATACGAACAAAATCTAGTATTTTCCAGCCAATCCAGGGTTTCACCATCACCATCATCATCATTTTAGCTATTAATCCCAGATCCACAAAAACAAGTAGAAGAAAACCACCAAACTAAAAGCATTAAAAAAAAAAAAAAAAAAACCCCGCCTTTTCAGAAAACCCATAATTTCTTCATAATCATCATGAAGGACAAGAAGAAGAGAAACAAAATCTGGTCTTTAGCACCAAATCCAGGTTTCTTCATCATCATCATAATCGAGAACACTGAAAACACCCAAATCAAATCAATATAACAACCAAAATCCAACCTTTCGCACAATTCAGGACATCTATCTAGTCCGACATTTAGGGGGAAAAAAAGAGAGAAAGAAAGAAAGAAAGAAAGCTAGGGTTTTTGAAATGATGTGATGTAAGGAATTGAAATTATATACCTGCAGGGACGTGGTTGAGGGCGATGCCGGTGCTGGATAGGGCCTGCTGAACGAAAGAGGGAATGTTGTGGGTGTCTCCATAAGCGTGGATGGAGACGGGGCCTCTGTAATCCAAATCCGCCAACGCAGAGCTTATATTCTGCGCGATCACGTGCGCGTCAAACCCCTTAGGAACCTGACAGTTCTCGATGTCCCACCAAACCGACGTCTTTGCCATCGAGTACTGCCCTCCCTCTGCTGCTCCTCCTCCCATCGCGATCCTCAAATCTCTCAGATATATTCGAAGACGAAAGAACGCACGATAGCCTTCTCGATCCGACTACCTGCGCACGATAGCCTCTCTGTTGCAGATCGCTATATATAGTCTTCTCGATCTGATTTTTGGTACCTTTCGTCTACTAGATCTGACTTGCTGCGCAAGATAGTTTCGCTACCTTTCGTCTCCTCGATCTCTCTCTCTCCCTCTCACTGAGCGGCGCACGATAGCATCTTCGCTTGGATACCTTTCGTCTTCCGTTGGAGAGCGCACGATAGCGTTGTGTCTCCGCGCTGCAATCGCTCTATCCCTCTCTTTATGCACACGAAAGTGAGTCGGGGCCGACCTGACCTTCCCTTCCCCCTCTTCCTCTTCTCTCGGCGCACGATAGAGAGGATCGCTTTATTCTCTTTTTTCTCCCTCGGCGCACGATAGCGAAGAAGATCCTTCTCCTCTCTTCTTCTCTTTCTTGGTGTCTGGCAGCGGATAGGTCGAGGGATTTAATAGGAGGCACGCTTTCGTGGAAAGTTCGGAGTCACATTTAATAGGAGCCCACGGCCACAACACAGGTCACACAAATGGAGGATTCCATGAAATTTCATGTATAAAACGAACTGTCAGGACGGTAATGTATACAGCGGTTACCGAGAAAATTTCCTACACATATTTAAACTCATGTGATTTTAGTGGACTAAAATATTTTTGACCATCTCATATCACATAAAATTATAAATAGAGTGATATCAAATATATATCTTTTTTTCAACTCAGGAAAAGGAAAATCTTTATACAATATTACGGTATATAAGAATTTATTAAAATCAGAAAATATAGCATGTAATATCGTACCGTCAATAGCATTTTAGTCCAGGAAAAACTGTATCACTACCGTGGGGAATTTTCTCGACTTTTGTCACAAGGAAAGGTTATCTATGACTATCGTATGAGAAAAAACCCTTGGAGAAACTTTTTCCTATTTAATAAGATACTTTATTTTGGTTTGAATTAAGGGTGTGTTTGTATAATGAGAGGATTCCATACTTTGCCGATTTTTTCATTTGTTGTAGAGAGAAACCCTATATTCCTTCATCTCTCAAGAAAATTGAAAACTCTCTTTTTTTAATAAAATTAGTTTATTTATTTCCTTTTTTCTATAAAAGAAACGCATCACACCAAAGATCTGGAAAAAGGCGTACACAAAAAATTCGAATGATTATTCAATTTACTACATTACCATGAACAAATCAATTCATGACTCTTTCATTCCTACCTAGGAGGTCGAACCCGGTTTCTTTCCTATTGTAGAAAATCAAGTTAATTTTTCAAATTTCATCATTGAAATATAAGTGCACCAAACAAAAATGCATTAGAGACCTAGGATTTCAAGTGCCCTTTTCAACTTCCTTTCCATGAGAATATGTTTGCATGAAAACGTCCTAAGGACAAGAGAAGTATTTATTTTTCTTGATACAAAGGAGCCTAATTTCATATTGAAGAGGTATCAATGCAGAATTCCTCTCCGCAATGAAAACAAAAATGTAACATTGTGGAATCCCCCTGTCACACAAACAAACAAAGAGATTGGACTCATCCATGAAGGATCTAAAAGTCTACAATGAGGGAAAACTCAAACCGTTCAAAATGAGTATCCTCACCTTTAGTGGGACGCCCAAAGTTTTGTCTAACTGAACATGTATGATTAATAACCGAACATGTATGTTTTCATTGTGGAGAATTCCTCTCCACAATGAAAACAAAAATGTAAGATTGTGGAATCCCCCTGTCACACAAACAAACAAAGAGATTGGCCTTATCCATTAAGGAAGTAAAAGTCTAAAAAGAGGGAAAAACTCAAACCGTTCAAAATGAGTATCCTCACCTTTAGTGGGACGCCCCAAGTTTTGTTTAACCGAACATGTATGATTAATAATGTGAAAAGCATAATCTTAAGAAGTATACGTCATCTGTATTAATTATATTATTGATCATATGGTAAATCTTATTGTGGGATTAACTTCTATCTTGAAAAAAAAAAATTCAAAGAAGTCAATGAACTATTATGCGATAAGAAGCTCTCATTTTTAACCCCTTGGATTTTGAACGGATAGCCTACGGTGGAGTTCTAAAGTCTAAACCCTTCAATTAAGGTAAGCGTGAGTGAGACTCCTGAGAAGATGTAAACACATGTGGTCCAGTCATGGTTGCAATGACGAAATTTTCCACACATCACACATTACACATCACACAGCCACCAACTAAATGTCAACTAAATATAATTTTCTATTTTCTTTTCTGAAAGTTCTCTACTGATTTAATACTTTTTGACCAGATAATATGGTGATTTATCACATTATTTCCATGTTTGACTATATTTTTTCAAAATTCCTTGCGTTTCCCTGGTAGCGAGTTCTTGGTAATGGTGGGCCTTGCTTTGATTAGGATTGAAGTTCGGCCTATCATCAAATTAATCGTGTATAAAGCATAAGCATCTTACTGACTGACGATCCTATTCTCATTTTACTTTGACCAATTTGATGGTAAGCTTAACTCGATTTGGAATGAAATTTGGCCCATAGCAACATAATTGAGGTTTATGAATTGGTTAAAGGGTTGTAAATTGGTTGGTTCCGGTCCGGGTGCATAGTGGACACGGAACCATTTCAGAACCGGTTTCCTGGCTCTGAAACCAGAACCAAAACCATATATGAAACGGATCTAAATCCGAGTCCAAATATAGGTAGAAAATGATATTAAAAAAAAAAAAACATGATTTCTAGAGGAGATTTTCAAAAATTAAGGTAATATGTCGGGTCTCGGGTCCATGGGTCCGAACCAAGGTGGAACCGGATCCGGACCCATTTACTTATTGAGGCCTAAATAAGGATCCAGACTCGATTTTTAACAGATCAAAACCTTCGGATAATCAGATAATCGGGTACCCATTTACATTTCTAATGTTTGGATTCATTCCGTAAAGGATAAAAAGTAAAAGCAAATTAAATATTAAATTTACAATATATAGTGTGGCCGGCCTAATATAAAGACCGAGTAAAGTTGGTCCACACGGTTTATGATAAAGTATTATAGAGTAGTTAGTGGTTGGGGAGGTCCCACAGGTTGACTCAAATGCACTAATAAAAGATGTGACCACTCCATGGGCCTTGGTTTTGAATTGGATTCAAGATGGCCCAGGGCCTCTGAAATGTGGCTTGTGATGATTGGAGGGTTCATTTTCTTTTGTGTGTGTGTTTTTTGGTGAGTTAGGTGGTTGGACACCAGTTGATGGACAGCTCAAATTCAATCTCAGGTGGGGTGCCCATGACTGAAGAATGGAAATTTTATAGTTATGTGCCAACAGAGGTATGGAAGCCGAGTGAAGGAAAGCACAACCAGGCCCAGGATACCACACCACTTTCCAGTTCAAATGTCTCGGTTATTATAATCAAGGTTGGAAAACTCGTAACTCGGATTGACTCGGCTAATATAATAAATTTTTGACTCGGATAGAGTCAATACGGAGACCGGGGAGAGTCATATTTTTTTAATATTTAGAAATGAATCCATTACTTATAAAATATAAAAATATATTTATTTACATGCATTTATAATAGTCAATTCAAATTAATAAACTTATATATGCAAGAAAATTATTGCAATAAGGAAAACAAAAAAAAAATATTGCATATTATATAATTGGTTAGTTTAAATATCGAATGTAAAAGATCAAATATAAGTTTCAAATTACATTTCAGTCATCGTTTTTATATTATTGACTACAAACCTCATGCATAATTACTTGTAAATCAACTTTAATTGTTTAAAACTAGGTTATACCAGTAAATGGTTCGGAATGCAAGAAATTTATTAAAATGAGATGATTTGACCGAGTCTTCCCTATTTTTATACTCGGTCATTTATCAAAATGAGATGACTGGGGAGAGTCAAGAGTCAACTTTGAGAGTTTTCCAACCATACAAGTAATTAGCCAGGCTTCATTTTGTTTATTTTGTGTTTTTTTTTTCTTGGTAAAGATTTTGTGTTTTGGTTAGTTGTAGTTATTTTGTGGTCTCCGATACTTCATTTTTCACAGAGAAAAAGATATCATTGTTTAAATGAATTCACATCCTATGCAAAAAAAGAAATTAAAAAAAAAAAAAAAGAGGACAGAAGGAGGAAAAAAAACAAGGGAGAGAGAGATGGGATTTTATAGAAGGGCTTCTCAAGATGAGTGAAGGAAAATATGAAAATGAATAGGCTTCATAAACCTTTTAGGATAATATGTTCATATCTAAATGTGGGTCCACTCGGGTCCAAGTTTGGGTCCATGAATTTCAAACTTAATGTAAGGACCCAAATACAAGATAGCATAGCCATCTCCACTCCTTTATCCCCTACAATTTTTCATTGGGAAAATTCTAAAAAAGTAGAAAAGTTCCCGCAACTCTTTTAATCAAGTCCTTTTCATAAAAAAGTTATAAAAAAAAAAAAAGATAAATATACCCTTCCCTCACACCAAGCTTTTGTCTTTTAATTGACCCTTTCCAAATATTTTGATTTGTTGAAGTGGGCCCCACTAGGCCATTTGGATTGGACTTGATCAATCATTTTAAATGATTCATTAAAGGGGTAATTTGAAAATTAGGATAAGAGTATTTTTATCATCTTTTTTTTCCCCCTAGTGAGTACTTAAATGAAAGAACAATGAAATACTTTTATACTTTTTTGAAATATTTAAGTTTTCATGTACTTTTTAAAAAATGAGGTAAAAGTTTTCTACCTTTTCGATGATTTTTTCTTATTTTTATTGCAATATTAAGCATATATCAAGAGACCAAATTCAACTCAAGCTAAATTTGTTACCACACCACTATAAGAGAGGGCATGCATTTTGAATGCGTTTAGCGAAGGCCGTGGGACAGGAAACCATCCCAACATGGCAACATCGAGGAAATGTAGCACAAAAACGAGGTTTCCTTCATCGATTTGTCGCCACACCAAACATCAACCAAGAAGTTGCCGAATTTCTGTATCACGTGACCCATGTTGGCTTCACAATATTGAGGATTTCAGAGATCCAATGTACCACATATTGAGCAGATGCGTTAAAAAGAAGAAATGAATGTCATGAATGCAAAGACAGCAAAGAGAGAGGAGTAGAAAATAAGAAGTGTCCTACTTAATGGATTAGGAACTATCTATTCAGGATCCCTTGTTGGGCTCAGCTCTTCAATCAGAAATTGCTTACCAAGGTCCCATATAAATTTGTGTGGAGGCCATTGATGGAAGTAGTGAATTTTCTATGGGGCCACTATGTAAAAAAATTTGTTATAAAATTTGTTATAATAGATGGAGTAATTTTCTAAAACCATGAAGGGTTTCTGAACCCCTAGACCTGCCCCTATTTGAACCCAAGTTTACCTCTAATCAGAGTTGAATCTACTATCATATTGATCACATATAAACATTGCCATTGGTTTTTAAAGATTGGTTTGTTTCTCAATTTTAATCCTTTTTTTTTTCATGGTGCTACTGGTTAGGAGTAATAACTTAAACTCTAGGGCTTCTCGATCCATCCCTAGGTATGTGTGTGGTATCAAGGTGCCAACACCACTAAACAATATCGGTGTTGGCCCTCAAATCGCAGTTGATCTACAATCACATTGATCACATATAAACATTGCCATTGGTTTTTAATGATGGGTTTGTTTCTCAATTTTAATCAGTTTTTTTCATGGGGCTACTAGTTAGGAGTGATAACTTAAATTTTAGGGCCGAGCGATCCACCCCTAGATATTTATTTGGTACCAAGATGCCAACACTACCCAAGCATAACTATGTCAGCCTGTGGATAACATGATGGTGGATGAATTATTATCATTATGATAAGAGGAATCTGAATGTAGAGCCCTGTAAATCTAAAACTAGTACCGGTGATACATTCCCACTATTGGCACGTCCACATGTCAATCTAATCGGGTGGCACCCACCCCCTTAGATTAATCACGATTACAGTTGGGCTTGCCTTTTAAATCCAAGCCGCTTAATTATGTTTATGCTTTTGTAGGCACCAACTCAAATCTCACTCTAATTAAAGTTGACTCCACCATTAAATTGATCACTAGCGCAAAAAACTGTACTAATCACGGATATGCATGAAGTGGTATAATTCTATGTATGTTAGAAATGGGGATGGGGTTCATAGGGGAAGTAAACAGGCCTGGCCCTAGACAAGGGCGGTAAGTGCCCTTGCCCAGGGCCCATTTTCCAGGGGGGCCCAAAATCCAGATTGAGGCTTTGTTGACTTGGCATTTGGCAGTCCTTTCTAACTCCAGGTCCTTTTTATTACCTGTTTGGATTAGTGACTTCAATGGGCCTGGAATTAGGTTTTTTTTTCTTTTCCCTGGATCTGAGATTCGAACTCAGACGCCCCATCTTCAGCCCTTCACCCGTTCTTCTCATCTGTTAGTGGGGCCCACCAATGATTTTTTATTCCCCATATATGATGCTTAAATTATGGTCTGAGTTATCTTTCTTCTTTTTTTTTTCAAATAATTATACTTGGGCATCATCAACCCATTACCAATTTTTCACATCAGTGGGGCCCACCAATGATATTATCATATATGATCGCTGAAGAGGCCTAACTTTTACTCTTGCCCTGGGCCCTGAAAAATTTAGAACCGGCCCTGGAAGTAAATTAGTGAAAATTGGATGGAGAATATGTTAGCTGTTGTAAAATCTGAAGGTAACTTCTAGTCAAAATATAAACAAATATAAACAATAGTAAAAATTGGATACAAAACCTTCTAGCTTAATATATAATAATATGTGAGAAAAAAATTATCAATTAAATAGTGGATTTGGAGTGAAATCTGGCCCAATGCAAAAAAAGAAATAGAGTGCTTTTACATGTGATTAATTTGATGGTAGACGCAATCCAATTATAGTAAATCTGGTGGGTCACAACAATTGGTGATGGACTAATGCGATGGAAAGCTTAGATTTGACACACGTGTGCTATAGTTGCATGGGAATAGCATGGGAATCGTTCAATGGAAGAGAAGGCTAATTGACATCCTCACATGAGTGGCTTGGTAATTGGGACCAAGGCGCAAGGGGGTGCGACCCACTTGGGACAAACCCAAACTCAATTGACCGGGATCAATGAAGATCCAAATACAAGGTGAGCACTTATGGTTTTGCGTTGGGGGCTTATGCCTGAAAATCAAAATCTGATTCATGGTTCAAGTTTAGATGAATTTCAAGTTCAGTATTTCTCAAGAATGTGCTAAAAATTAGGCTTGTCCTTTTCAAGCAAGTTTAGCAAATTCAACTAAACAAACAAGCTTATTCATCAAAGAATTCATATGCAATCCATTACCCTTGTAAACAGGGAAGCCTATAATTCACGCAAGCAAACATGCTTTGTGACAATAAAATTCTATTCATCTTAAATCAATACCAACAAAAAAAAAGTCCATTTGATAAAAATATATAATATATCCAATTCTGCCCAAACAAACAAGCACATTTTAATACATAGATTCCAATTCCATGCAAAAAAAATAATAATTGGTCACACTCAATAATGCCTACTTAAATTAGGGTTGTAAACAGGTCGGTTCCGGTCCGGGTTCATGGTGGACTCGGAATTGAAACTGTTAAGGAGAAGGTGCAACCAGATCCGGATTCGGAATTGTTTTGAAACAACTTATATGAAACGGGTTTGGATCTGAGTTTAGGTAGAGAATGATATTAAAAAGACACGATTTTTATAAGAGATTTTAAAAAACTGAGGTAATATGTCGAGTCTCCAGTCCATGGGTCAGAACTAAGGTGGAACCGGACCCGGACTCGGATTCATTTACTTATCGAGGCTTAAATAAGGACCCAAACTCAGTTTTTAATGAGTTGAAATCTTTAAATAATTGGAGAATTGGGGACTCATTTACATCCCTAACTTAAATGCATAGATGAAAGGGAATCAATTTCGAAAAAATAGGTGGTATGTCTCACAAGTTGTGTACCGCTCACCCATCTAACACGAAAGAATTTTATTTTTATTTTTTTCGACCCCAGGCGACCCTACCCGTAAAAGGCACCTAAAATTGAAGGTAATTTAAGAGTACTTAGATAGCCCAAACACACTTCCATCAAGTGGGAGTGGGTTTGGGCTGATTACACTTAACCAAGTAGATTAGGATACTAAATTTGATACAATTAAAATTTATTTGACTTGGGATTCTCTTTGAAAGACCCTTCTTCTCCAATTAATTTTCTTCAATTGACAGAGACTCACTACATACAAAATCAATAAAGTAAGTAATTCCTACTATTGTCTTTCTCATTATATGTATTGTATATACGTGCATACGTATTCGTATCCAATCGCGATAAAAAAAAATCGTGATTTGTAGATAGAGAGAGTAGAGAGAGCTCATCAATTCACTCATTGGCCGTTAGTGCTTGTGTGACCGCGGCGCATTTTAGAACCAACCCCCTCCAAATTTTCAAACTTGAAAAACCGATCCTCTCTCTCGATCTATTTCTCTAGTTTCTTCAAAACCCTAAATAATCTCTCCATCTTTTCTTCCAAACGCATCTGATTCTCTCACGATTTTCGTTTCTGCCCTAAACACGCTAAAGTTAGGGGTTTTTTTTTTTTTATATTTTTTTGAAGTTTCAGTCCTTTGCTTCTGTAATTGATTGATGTGAGATGGTGTTCTTCTTCTTCGATTTGATTTTCTTATAGTTTCTGCAATCGGACCGTGGGATTTAGTGAAAAAAAGGGTGGTTTTGTAGATAATGGCGGAGGATTCGCAGCTGGAGCAGATCCAAGGGAAAATCCAAGACTATTTTCGTGCTATTGCGTAAGAGCAGCTTTTCTTTCTCTTTAAATTTTATTTCTCTATCTGTCAATGTCAATGTATTTCTTCTGTTTTGATGGCTATGGTTGTGGTCTATTATGTTTTGGATTTCTGATGGAAAACGAACTGGTGTATGGAAATAGTGACAGAAAGTTTTTTTTTTTTTTTTCCTTTATTTGAAATTTTCATGTTGTAGTGTAGTTGGTTAAATTTGGTGAAATTGTAGTGATTGAGATGGAAAAGAAAGGAATTTTTTAGGATTGGCTTTTCCTATTATATTGGGATGAGAGGAAATTGTATCCCAATTTTGGGAATTCTATGTGTAGCTGTGACAAGGGGAGAATTTTGACCAGTTATTAATGGGAAGGAGCCCAACATGTACTCATATATGTCCCTTTTGTTTCAATGAAAAGACCCAATGTTTATTATTATTTTTAGCTAATCACATGGTTGGGGAATTCTGTCTAATTATCCTAGTTACTGGGAAGACTTGTTGCCATTAAATACACCTAGTCTTTTGCTTCTTGTTTCACTCTTCACCTTACAAAAAAGACATTGCAAAATGAGGGAGGCTATTCATGGATCTGTTTCACGCATTGCGTTCACATCCTTTTCCTAGTCTCGAATAATTTTAGGTTCAGCATCACATAGTCGGCATTTCACATCAGATGGTTGGCGTTTCACATCCATTTCCTAGCCTGGTAACTATGGATTCGGTAACTATTTGTTTCACACATTGATGAAAAATTCTCTTTAGAGAATGCAATGGGAGGCCTCATATAAGCCAATTGGATGTTCCCATCCAATATTCAGCATCTGAATCAGTTTTTTCCCCTAGAATCCCATGGCATGTGATTGCTATTTCCATTTAAGTCAACTAATTACTCTCCTTATTTACTGGTTTCTAATTACTCTCCTTATTTACTGGTTTCTAAAAGAAAATTAGAAATAACTTGGATTCTGGAGGAGGGATTGGTGGTGGTGGAATCAAAAGTGTCCAAAGGAGATAGATGAGATCTATTGGAAGTTGGAACTCACTAGGGGGCTGTACACATGGCTCGAGGCCTTGAGTTTGTGGCGGTGCATGGCTATGCCCTTTGGGACAGCTGTGTGGTTGGGCTTGGGCTCAATGGACTGGGACTGGCACATGGGTCTTGGGTCCACTGACCTATGACACACCGTATTAGGATGTGGCAGCACATATTGGATCGGCCCTATAGATGCTAGAACCAATGATTTACTAGTTATGGGTCCACTTGTTAGATTTTTTTTTTCCTTTGGGTTGAAGTGAGCTTGTCATTTATTGAGAGAATAACAGTAAAACTCGCTTCGCCCGTGGCTAAGGTGGGGTGTCAAAATAAAGTCCATTCTTTCGTAGTACCATAACACACAAGGTGCAAAAGAGGCAACGTGAGTAATGTTTCTATTGTTAGCTTGCCTGAGTGCATGCAAGTAATTTAAGTGAGGAATGTTTTTATGTTAACTTGTGTGAAGCATGCCTAATGTTGGCAGCACGCATAAGGGGCAAAGTCACAAAGAGACTATTATCAAGGGAGGAAAGTCTCAATTTTATATCGGAGGAAAGTCTCTATTTTATATGTCTTTATGTGCATGGGTACATATAATTAGAGAGTGGATGAAGGAGCATCTCTCTCTCTCTCTTTTTGTTTTGTTTTTTTTTTTTTTGTTGCATAGGAAATGAAGAGGAAAGAAGTTTAGGGCAATGGTTTCCCCCTTACCCATGGTTTTAGATCTTGGGTGAAACCAAATTTATGTCGCCAAATATGAAAATGTTTATACCATGTCCATTCCTGATTTTCTGTTTGTATAGTTTGAAAAAAATCCATCTCTTTGCCTGTGTTTTTTGTTTCGTTATTTTATTTTACATTTGGGATACACTAAAAACAGTAAAAAATAAGGATTTGCAATCTTGTTTCCTAAACATATTTGAGTTTTTTTCTTTTAGGGAAAAAAAAGGCTGAAACAAACCAAGATATCATTCCGTGAACATAATATTGGCCAATGCATAAATACTTTCACTGATTAATCGGCCGATACATAAACCTTGGATGATAGCCTGATATTGTGTCTGAAACTGTGTTTTGTTGATACAGTGTCCAAAGCCATTCAACATAAAACCAAGGCCTGGCACCTTCTTCAACCCGTTTTCTAGGCATTCTTCTTCTACTACCACTATTTTAATTTTAATTCTTCAGCAATGGATAATGAAGTATCAATTATAGGGAACCATTTGTTAACTAATTATATAGCCATGTTCAATTATCTTATCTTCTCACCATTTAAAAAAAAGGACACTTTTATGGATATGCATCCTATTTTGATTTGTTTAAGCATGTTGTGACTTTTAACAATAAATCAGATGAAGGGGGCACCTTTCACATATGTGCCATAACATTACACTCTCGTGCATTTGTGTTGTTTCTTGTGTAGTTATTTCTAGTGTTTCTTTTATTCATAGAAAATACTTGCTCTATCGTGGGTTGCTATTTCTAAAGTTAGTTTCGCCTTCAGGATGGTAAGAGCTAAGGAGAAGGCATGTAGATGACTAACTTATGTATATCTGCAAGAATGATATTACCTGTGGAAATAGTATTGAGATTGCGATATTCATGTTATAGTAATGAATTTACCTTTCTGTGCAGAAATGGCTTCCAGAAACTGGATAAGATTAAAGACCCTAATAGACAATCCAAGCAGTTGGAAGAACTCACTGGGAAGATGAGGGAATGCAAGCAGTAGGTTTGCTCAACCAATCATGGTCTTTTATCTTTTTTGTTTTCCTATTTAGCTCTATAGACCTGTACTCTTTTGGACTTGTTCATGATTTTGTATTGACTTGTCACTGGCTTTCATTTGGAGAATGTACCTAGCATTCAAGTTTGACTCTTTTTTCCAAATGAAATGATTGCAGGCTTGTATTCTTCATTCTGTACATTTTAATGTGGTATGAAGTGTCTACATGAGTTGTCTTCTGCCAATTCTTTTGCAGGCTTATCAAAGAATTTGATCGTGAGATTAAAGATGCAGAGAATGGAAATCCTCCTGAGGTCAATAAAGAACTCAATGACAAAAAGCAATCAATGGTCGGGCTAAGGGGTTTTCTTTTACTTTTTTATCCATTTCAGATCATTCCTTTGTTGATGCATTATCTACTACTAATATGATACAATCATCAAATACAGATCAAAGAGTTGAATTCCTATGTGGCTCTGCGGAAAACGTAAGTAAGCTTCTCCAAGGAGTGCTGAATGGTATTGTCTACAATCATGTGTACATGAGCATGCATCTGTAAGGAACCAGTCTGATTTTTTTCCTATGATCCTGTAGGACATCCTGACAGTCGTTGAAACCCATTCTAGGTTCCTGTGTGACTGGAGTAGACCTGCCCATTCTAGCGTCCCTACCCATCAAGCATTCCTTTATTGGCATGGTTCGACTTACGCATTTTAGCATCCTTACACATTAAGCATTCATTTATTGGGCATGGTTCTTTTTGGTCTCTCTCTCTCTCTCTCTCTCTCTCTCTCTCTCTCTCTCTCTCTCTCTCTCTCATATATATATATATATATATATTCCTGAAGAGTCCAATCTGATGAGATGCAGGTATACAAGTAGCCTTGGAAATAAAAGAGTTGAGCTCTTAGATGCGGGAGCTGGAAGCAGTGAACCTACAGCTGAGGACAATGTACAAATGGCATCAAGTGAGTCTTGATCTCTATCTGGTTTTTTTTCTCAAATGTTTGATGGTTAAATCTATTTGGATGGTCAGTATGTGTTTCATTTTGTTAGAAAGAATTATATGTTTGTATGATTTTGTCTATTTTCAATCTTAAGTAATCAATGTAAATTAGAAAATTAAGGTCCAGACTAGACATATTATTCCATCTTGAATTGGAAAAAAAAAAAAAAGCCTGGACAAGAGATAATATCCTTAGACGGAAGTAATCCACAAAAAGCCTGGACAAGAGATAATAATAATATCCTTAGACTGACATAATCCACAACGGCCAAAGCTAATGGACTGCAGTCACGTGTAGTATTATGTAAGGGTATTTAATATGCATGTGACAGAGACTTGTAGAAATCATTCAAATTAAGACTTGGGCATCAAGTCGTTCCTCACTGGTCTCGATATTCTTCAAGACTTCTGAATAAGGAAATCTCCTATAGAATGTGGGGTATGAAATGCTTAACAACAGGAGCAATCACACACCTATTGTGGCTTACGATCGAGGCTACTAATTGACAGTCAGAATAATGCTATGGTAGTAGTACCAGAATTGTTGTTAAAATCATACTATTTGAATCCTATATCCTTTGATTCATATCAAATCCTAAGGAAAAAGATATGTATCTGTACAACACTTCCTGTTTATAGGTGAGTCTTGGGATTCGATACATGCTTTACCATATGTTATGATTCATGCGATTCATTTGGGCGGGAACATCCATGACCGTATGGTTAAAATTAATAACTCTGCATCTTTTTGTGTTTTAGTATTTCTATTTTTATTTATTTATTATTATTTTGAATGGTTCTTGTGTTTCTATTTTTTGAGAGTTTATCAAGTAATTAGTGAAATTTCTTAAAGTTTTTGGGATCTTGAGGCTTCAGACATAAGTAAGGAATATGCTTATGACTGAAGTGTTTTGACTTTATGTATGGATTTCATCCTCCATTCTTTTTTCATTTTGTATTTAACAACAATAATAATAAATTGCAACTTGTTTATTTTTATTAGCAACATTGATATATAAACATATTTAAGTATACATACATATATCATCTCATCTCATCATCATCATTAAAGCCTTGTCCGAGCTATATTGGGGGTTAGCTACATGAATTTTGTTTCGCAATTTTGGTCCATCCTAGGCAAGTCTTCGGATAGGTTGCACTTTTGTAGATTTATCCTTACTACTTCTATCCATCTCCTGTTCGCTGTACCCCTTTTCTTTGAGGGGTAGCAACATGTAGAGAGAAACTTTTCCTCACAGGCACCATTGTTGGCATGCATTGGACATGTCCAAATTATTTCAACGAGTCTCTCTTAGGGGGCATTTGGAAACTCTAAAAAACAAGCTTCTAAAAATATGCTCTTATTTTATGATTTAGAGCTTATTTACATATTAAAGCGTTTGGTAAAGCTCTATTTGCTTCTATTTTTAGAGCTTGTTTATGAGCTAGTGCTTTTGGCTCTGAAAAATCAAGCTAAGGGTGGCCACTTTTTCTTTTCTTTCTTTTTTTTTTTTTTTTTTTTTTTTTTGAGGTTTTTTAGCTTAAGTGGATGAGGTAGACAATGCAAAATTTACAAGTGTTTTAAACGAAAATGACCTCATATTTCAAAATGATGCAAATAGTGGGGTCTACATTGTAATTTTTAAAAGGTGGCCCCACTTACCTCATGAAATAAAGCTTTTTTTTTAAAAAAATTTTCACCAAACAGGCTAATTGTAAATTAGAACTTAAAAAATAGAGCTTTTATTATAGACCTTAATCTAATATGCTATTATTTATTAGACTAGAGTTTCCAAATGGCCCCTTAATTTATCACCTATTTAATGCTACCCCTAAATGCTCTCAAATGCACTCACTTCTGATTCTAGCATTTCCTAGTTCACCACACATTCATCTCAACATTCTCATCCATGCTAAACAATTTTTTAAGTAGTAACAAAAGCACTTTTGTCAAGAAGAGAAAGATACAGTTGAACACCACTCAAAGCAAAAAGGAAAACAAAATAGTGGTATAAGAGAATTAAACCACAAAAACCACAAATTACATAGATCCGGAAATCAGATTAGCCGACATAGTTGTCGGTTGCTACACTCATTTTTTGCATGTGATGTTTCCTGATTGGTCAACATTCTGCTCCACAGGTCATGCATATGTCATCTATCATATATTAATGTATGTCATTGATGTTCTTCGTATGATTGTATTAGGATATTCTTAGTCTTAATTGTCATTGTATTGATGTTTCCATGGTGGAAAATGGATGGATGATTAATAACCTTTCATTTTATTTATTTATTTTTACTATTTTTTCATTTGTTGCAAAACGATAAAAATCCTACAATTTGCGATATGATTCACGATATGATTTGATTCAACCCCTTGTACAATTTACAGGACAATTTTAATTTTCGAAGCAATACTGCCAACAAAAATAAATCATGAAGATGCTATGCATATATCATCTATCATATATTAATGTATGTCATTGATGTTCTTCGTATGATTGTATTAGGATATTCTTAGTCTTAATTGTCATTGTATTGATGTTTCCATGGTGGAAAATGGATGGATGATTAATAACCTTTCATTTTATTTATTTATTTTTACTATTTTTTCATTTGTTGCAAAACGATAAAAATCCTACAATTTGCGATATGATTCACGATATGATTTGATTCAACCCCTTGTACAATTTACAGGACAATTTCAATTTTCGAAGCAATACTGCCAACAAAAATAAATCATGAAGATGCTTGACCAACCTGTTGTTAATTGACTAATCTCAACTCATCTGGTTAAAGTATCCACCAGAAGAACAGCAGGCAGTAAGAAAAGAGAAACTTCACCTTGGATATTTATAGGAAAAGGTAGCAGCACAAGCAGAGTAGAGATGGAAGAGAGGGCAGGCCTCACACCTTTGGAGTTTGGGCTTGCGCCAAACATTCACATAGAAAACTTGGAGTAGGGATTTTCCTGCGGAAGTATTCAATGGCGCAAATTTTATTCCATCACTAAAAACTGAGTTGACTGAAAGGCCTTTTTAGAAAAAAATAATAATAATGTGACAAAGCTGGAGAACTTATCCTAACTCTTCATTCAGGGAGATTTGATCTAAGCCCTCAAAGAAAACAATATAAATAGAAACCATCTTGTACCAAAGAAAGAAAAGTGTGAAACAAAATAAGCAAAAGGATATATATAATATCCACTCCTAACTTTCGGGAGAATCTGTTGAGATTGGAAAATTGGCTCATGCAAGGCTTGTGCAAATTCCCTTTGGGATTCTTCTTCCTGCGCTAGCTATGGTGATGATGTGGGCCCTCTATCTCCTGTATGCATTAACAATTTTCTATATCTATTATGTATGGCATTATGGAAAGAAGCAATATATATTTTTAATAGAAGGGTCTTTTTCTTTTTCTACTTCGTTTTAACTGCTACAAAATTACAGATTAAAAAACCCTTAAATCCATTTCACTATCTTTTCAATCATTTGCTTGCTTTGTGCCTTGTCAACATAGTTCTCTTTGCTTTGTCTTGCAAATTGTTGAGCTTCTTTTGATTGTTGCAGCAATGTCTAATCAAGAGCTAATTAATTCTGGGATGAAGGCGATGGATGAGACTGATCAGGCTATTGAGCGCTCCAAACAGGTGGATTGTATAACATTGTTGCCTTTCCCTACTAACATTCCTGTATGACTTTAATTTTTACCTAGAAGATTTATTGACAGGTTGTTGAAAAAACAATTGAAGTCGGAGCTCAAACGGCAGTTACCTTGAAGGGCCAAGTAAGTTGGTGTTGAAATGCTGAACTGTTAAATGAGAATGATTTTATTGGAGAACTTTGGCCTTTTCATTTATTTTTTCGAGTTGCTACTGATTTGGGCTTTCCTTTGTTATTAATTGATTTGAAAATGTGCAGACTGAACAAATGGGCCGCGTTGTTAATGAGCTAGATACCATTCATTTTTCAATCAAAAAGGCCTCTCAGCTGGTGAAGGAGATTGGTAGACAGGTTGCTTAGTAACCTCTATACTCTATTATGCTATCCTTGTGTCACTTTGTTCTGAAGGCTGTGACTGACGAGTCTTCCATTTTAGGTGGCTACTGATAAGTGCATCATGGCCTTTTTATTTCTTATTGTGTGCGGAGTTATAGCCATCATTGTTGTGAAGGTTCTCTCTCTCTCTCTCTCTCTCTCTCTCTCTCATCCCACTGTTTTGGAGCGCACCCTCTTTTTTTTTCAAAAGAACATTACAGTTGATTTATATACATTTGGAACTGGAAATGCTTTTTTTTTTTTAAAGATGTTATATTGTGTTTGGTGTTGCGTGAGAAATTGGAAGAACAATTTAATTAATTGTTGATGTGGTGCTTTCCTCTTTCTGCATTCTGTGAAGAATCCAAATGAACCCTTATTGGGGGGACAATTTGTTGGATTAGCCAACAAAGAAAATCTTGAATGAGTTGCAGCACTACATGATATGAAATGCTTTGAAACCCATAACAATGGTCAGTGGTAACTGATGCCATCAGATAACTTGTGTTCCTTGGGACCAGGATTTGGTGTTCATATTTTCCAGGTGGAGCAGAAATGAGAAAATATTATTTGAATGGCTGTAGCAACATAAGTTGAGGAAGATTTGTTTAATTATATCTCCTGCTGCTACAGTGAAAATTTGAAGATTGTGTTCTTAGCCTTACCAGATTTATTTTGCCATATGAAAACTTGCTTGGCAATCTCAAAAGTCTAATGCTTTCATTGTTTGAACCCTGAATGCTGCCATTATTAGTACCTCTTCTGCTCTCCTGCCATTAGATAATTGTCGCTATCACTTCTGTGCATTTACTCACAGCATCAAATTATACATATACCTCTTCATAGTTCATACATACATGCATGTAATTTTATGGTTCATTCTAACGGATATTTGTTTTTTAGGTTGTTAACCCTGACAACAAAGACATTAGAGACATCCCCGGTTTGGCACCTCCAGCCCCAACTTCAAGGAGACTGTTATCAAGAAAATCAATGGGTGCCTTCATGTAATCTTCTCAATCCAGATTATGGGCTCTCATCTACCTATCCTCAAAATGAGACTGAGGAATGCAGTTGGGAAGTACCTACATCGGCTATCTATCAGTTGACATTACTTCTTGTTGCGGAGATGTTCATACCCTGATTATGATTCGTTATCCTTGTAAATCGAGTCTTGAGGCTTGTCCTAGTGCTTTTGGCTTCTGTTGCTTGGGCTTTCATGATTGTCATTTAACTAACCTTTTTGAGATCTGTTTGCATGAAATTATACTTGAATATGTTATTTCATGCTTTTGATTTGTATATGCAGTATAAAGACAGCCTCCATAAGAAATAGGAATATTGTATTTGTTTAAGCATTGAAAATTTTTCCCCATCTAATTGTGTGTTTGGAATTTCTCGGAAAGGTGGTTGGTCAAGCTGGCTGATTTCCTAACCTGATTGAATGTGATGTGTTGTTACATTTGATCTGTTTCCCTATAATGGAAAACTTGAATGGGTAAGCATAGAAAACCATGCCCTATGAGCTTTCCATTTTTCCACCGGTTTGACTTGGAACATATAACTGCACGCAATTTGGGGTGCATCGAATCGCATTTGAAACCCTCTGTGTGTGTGTGTGTGTGTGTGTGTGTGTGTGTGTGTGTTTTCCCTGTTCCTGGTTTTGCAGAATCCTTTGAAACCGCCTAAAGAGGACTCATGTTTAAAGAACTCTTTAGTTATATTTTTCATATCACCACTCTTGAAAAATACAGTCTGATAAAATCTGATGTATTGCTGGATAAATTTGTGATGGTTTCTAGGGTAAGTGGCTGAACATAGATTGCTACAGACCTCAAGGAGCATGTCATCAAACCAGTCATCCCTGAGAAGTACCTGGATGAGAAGACCATCTTCCGTCTCAACCATCAGGCTGATTCGTCATTGGTGGGCCACATGGTGATGCTGGGCTGACCAGTCGCAGGATCATCATTGATACTTATAGTGGGTGGGGTGCCCATGGAGGTGGTGCCTTCTCAAGCAAGGACTCCACCAAGGTGGATGGGAGTGGTGCTTACATTGTGAGGCAGACAGCTAAGAGCATGGCTGCCAGTGGGCTTGCAAGGAAGTGCATTGTTCAGGTGTCTTATGCCATTGGTGTTCCTGAGCCATTGTCTGTGCTTGTGGATTCATATGGGTTTAGATGAGGACTCTGTGGACTCGGACAGTGACCATGGCACCATGGTCAAGTACTGGACGGCGACCTGGGTCTTTCACATGTCGCCGTATGGAAAGACCAAGCTTAGGACTCGTTCCATCACTTTTCTCTAATTTCTTTGATCCTAAATCGGATGATTTGCATTGAATACATGATTAATCAAATAATACATGCATTGGTTTATCTTCACAGAACATGCATTTAATGATTTATTACATTTTCTTTTTGCCAAATCTGTTCAGATGACAAATATTTGATTTGGCTCTTGGCCTTTCTTACTTGATTGCACATTGACATTTTAATTTTACTGTTGATGGGGGATTTCCTTTCTCTCTCTCTTTTGTTTTTATTCATTTTCAATTGTAGATCAATAGGGATTTTTTTTCTTGGAAGCGTTGGAAGGAATGGTAATCCAGCATTGTTCTCTATTTCTTTTAGAGCAGTAGAATTCTACTCAATGGTTGAGCATGAAGTTTAAATTTTTTAAGACCCTGGGTTTATGTGAGCAACTGGTTGAAGCATGTGAAAGTTTGGACTCAAAAACACCATCAAAGATTCAAGTTGAAGCCATCCCTCATGCTTTTGAAGGTTCAATTATTTATTTTGTGATGCTTAATTATTATTAGTTGATTGCTTTTCTTTGTATGAGCATTTATGTCCTTTTGCATGGGTTGATGATTTGTTAGGTAATTTTTATGACAAAGGTACATCTATTTTGGGCTTGATCCGTAGGGTGGGTGATCTGCCAGCTAAGGATTAAAATAATAGTTGCGGCAGGCGTAGCGGCTAGTTACCAAAACGTCGCGTAGCAGGCAATACATAGCGGTTGCAGCAATACTTAGCAGTGTAGCGGTGTGAATTTCTTAAGTGGTCAAAAGAATTCAAATATTGTGTAGTAGCCAATCTTGTATTTTTTTGAAGAAATTTAAAACCATATAAGGATAGAGACAACTTTAGGAAAGAATATTGAAGAGAAAAAAATAGGAAAGATAATATTTTAAATTAAAACAGATTGACTCTACTAGGTTTGAACACTGTAGTACTGCTATTTTCAAAATAGCGTAGCGGCCTCAATCGCTGGCTATTTTGGACCATGTTGCCAGCTTCTTATCTAGGGCTGCCATTGTGTGTGGGGTCGGTTGCCAAATTCCAATGGAACCCAATGGTGGAGAGGGTGGAGAGAAAGCTATCTTCCTGGAAAGCTTTATTGGAGGAAGGGTCACCCTTATTAAATCAATTCCATCTAACCTGCCAGTGTACTATTTTTCCCTCTTTAAATGCCCAACTTCGGTAATTCAAAGAATAGAAAGACTGCAAAGAGAATTCTTATGGTATGATAACAATACTCAGAAAAAGTATCACTTGGTGGACTGAGACTCCATTTGTAAACCAAAGGAAGAAGGGGAATTGGAAATAAGGCCTCTAAGACAGATGAACCAAGCCCTTTTAGGCAAGTGGCTTTGGAGGATAAGTGAAGGTTCGAATGGCCTTTGGAGACAGGTTTTGATTGCAAAAACAGTCTCCCTAGAAATGAGTGGGATCTCCAGGATGCCCGTAAAAAGTCGTCAGCAATTTGAAAAGGAATCATTTCACTTAAGAAGCCCTTCATGGAGAACATTAAATATCAAGCCGGGTAGGGGGAGGGGAATCCTGTTGGAAAGGATACGTGGGTTGGAGATAGGACCTTGGCGGCTCAGTTTCCAAACATCTTCAACCGTGCCAAGGACAATGAAGAGCCAGTTATAAGGTGGTTTAGAGCCTTATATTAAGGAGGAACTTAATGGATTATTAGGAATCTCAATTAATTTCGCTCCTTAATCTTCTAAATGGTTTGTTCATCCCGAGTATGGGGGAGGATACAAGGGTGTGGACTGCCTCAAAAGATGGTCTCTTCTTAGCTATTTTAAATAGATCGAGGGAGAGGAACATAGTGGGTAGCATTTGAAAGACCAAGGCCCCTCCAATGGTGGTAATCTTTGGGTGGTTGGCTATCCGGAAGAGGATTCTGACTCAGGATAACTTAAGGAGGGGGAGGATAGTGGTTAATGGTTGCCCAATGTGCTCAAGAGAGAAAGAATCAATGGATCGCCTTACGGTGAACCGTAAAACCAGTTGGGTTCTATGGAGCTCGATGGTGGGTGATTTGAATGCTATTGTGTCTTCCCTCAACCCCTCCAAGAGCTCCTCCAGGCTTGGAAAGCTCCAATAGAAGCCCATTGAGGGAAGAAATTGTGGAGATTGTCCTTTCTAGTAGTCCTGGACCATTTCAAAGCAAATAAACTCTAGATGCTTCGAAGAGGTTATACCAGCAAAAGTCACCCGGTGGCAAAGGCAAAGTTCTTAATAGCACTTAAGGTGTCCATTAGTTCGTCTTTTAAAAGATATTCTATAGAGCAAATAGTATTACATTGGAAGGATTTGGCTTTTCCTTTTGCAGGGCGAAATTACTATTCACCGGAGGCTTTTCTTGTTTTTTTTTTCTGTTTTCTTATTTTTCCTATTTTAGCTTGCCCAATATATTTCTCTTATTTTGCTGGCTTTTCTTAATGAAAGTAACCATTCAAAAAAAAAAAAAAAAAAGGAGGATATGTAGTAGTAGTAGACTAGTAGTAATAACAATGGAAAGGTTAATAACTTTTAAAATAAAACTATTTAAATGAATTGTAAAAAATAATAACAACAAAGCAAATAGTAAAGCCCAGTGAACTCTATATGCCCAATTAAGATCTAACATTTTGTAACATTTAAAGATATTTTCTAATTTTTTCTTTAACACATTCAATATTGTTGCTATTATAAAATTTATAAAGAAATATTACCCCCTAAAACTGACATTTTTAAATAATATCTATTTAAGAGAAAAAAGAAAGTTGCTCGTTTTGCGATAATCTCATCAAATATAGATATTTTTTCAAACTATCAATATTTATGATAATGGTGAAGGCCAATGCTTGGAACAACCCCGGGTGTTGGCTCTTTGGTAGTTCTAGTCCCACCCTAGACTTACCTGATGCACATGGGCTGCAAAGTCGTGGGTCCACCCAGAAGAATAGTCCTATCGAGGATACCATCATCAACAAATAAATAATAAATAAATAAAACAAATAGAAAAATCATTTATGAGATGCCTCCAATAGCTTCTAGTCAAGAGAGCCAAATTATTTTTCTTAACATCTCTAATTCCTAACCACCTTCAACAATTGGTTTACATAATTCACTCACTCCATTTTGATTAAATGAATTTCTTTTTCCATCCCCCTCTACCCCACCAAAATTAAACATCATATCCAAAAGTCTTTGCATTTTGTTAGGGATTTGAAGGGCTGACATGGTGTAGACTGGCATAGCTGTGGCAACCAACTTAACCAAGGTGTTTCTACTTTCTACCTACCTGGGATAAACCAGTAATTTTGCTGAGACTGAATCTCTGACAGGATACCTTATATTTTTCTTGTGACACCCTGAAACCAGGATTTGCTAGAAGCCAACTTTTGCTACACGAGATGATAATAAATGTTCAACTGAATACAAAATAAACTACTTTAATTCCTTCAGGTTCTGCTGCAGATATTGAATCCTCCTTGTCTCAGGAGCCTGCTGCAAATATTGAACCCACCTTGTCTCACAACCTCCTTTTGATCATCGTCGGTGTTTTTCTTGGGTTTTTAAACTTTATCTGGGAAAAATGGGGTCATGGTGAATTAATGAGTAACATGAACATAACTCAATAGATAAACTTATCATTAGGCCACATGCGTCCAAAGATATAAAGAAAGACAGGTAAATCATTGCATGAGGTCAAGGTTAGCCATCAATACATGATCGTGCAAACACAAATTCAATCTATCTAGAATCAGATTATAAATCAATCATATGAAAAGGAATAAAACATTAAAGCAACGCATATAAATCAAAGTGCCAATCCACATGAGCTAAATGCCGGCCTAGTATAGCTAAGCTGACTACAGCCTCAGTACCCAAAGGCACCCACATAATCTCGCTATCGGTGGGCACCTGCACTACAAATACTGAGTGCCTCAAGGCACCTATCCGAAGATGCCTACAGAATAATTCTAAACTGCAACTAGATAATTAATCTTGCATGAGCCCCTGCACTAGTAGGCATCCCCATGGTGACAAAGTCTTAAACAGCTTAGTGGTGCCAATGTTTTAATGAGTCAATGACCATAAATCATGTGACAAGTCATGTGTAAATAATAGGAATATCATCAAAACACGTTAAACAGGCATATTTAACATAGTAAGGCATGACTTAGCATACAAGGTAAGAGTATTCTTTTAACTTGTTACAACTCAGGTATTCAGTGGAGAATATGGAATTAAATATAAGTATGTGGTTTATATCTGAGAGATTGTTTGAATCGGAATCGAGCATGATTCTAAAATCTAAATTAGGTAGACTTGCTAGATCGAGTCACACATGCAGGAGTCAAAACAATAGTATGGTACCCTATTGATGAGTATCTTGTAATAGGGATACAATCCAACCTTAGCTCACTCAGGTTTCATCATCTCAAGCTAAACTAGGTTCGACCAAAGGTGCTCAGACATACATTTGGGATTCGGCCAACATGATTATTTTATTTCTGGTTAAGCCCCCTTATATCCAATCCATGGTCGAGTGCTTGCACTCCATTCGGCCATTTGGATCTGACATACAACCAACCAGTAGGATCCCACCTGTTGCACATTTCTGGGTGCACAACAGTCCTATTTACAGAGGTAATCTTCTTGGATCTGAAATTTCCGATCACTGCCCTGTATTTGTCCCACCAAGCAAATGGAATCACACTAAAAGCGCATTTCGTTATTTCAATGCTTGTGCTAGAATTCCTAATTTTTTCAAAGTAGTTAGAGAAGCTTGGAGTATTCAAATCAAAGGTTCTCCAATGTTCGGAGTTATGAAAAAACTCTCCAATATCAAGAAGGCCCTTATTCAATGGCAGAGGTCCCAGCCTTCAGCGTCTGCCAAAGATTAAAGCTACCAAAGATATGATTGAACAAATGGATCACATTATCAATCACATACCCAATCTTACAACGAGACCACATCCTACTAAAGTAAATTTGAGAAAATATCATTGGATGGATGCGATACCACTCATTTTTAACGGCTAGAATTATCAATAGGTGGGCCCCACAATAGAGTTCCACATATCCCACTCGTGGGAAGCATGTAGACGACACTCGGGGATCCGGATTCTACACAAAAATAATGTACAGTCATAATTATATGTTACTCAAATTTTTGGGTCCACTTGAGCCTGACTCGAGCTCATTAAACTCCTATGCCATGTTTTGGAACAGGCCTAAACTTGATTCTGAGCATGGCATTCACCACCATATTCAATTCTAAGCTTGAACCTTTAAAGCGGCCCACGGATTGATAGTTATCACGAGCTAACAATGATTTTTTCCTATCTTTTTAGGCCAAACCTTGAATAGTGGGAGTCCCAAATGCAGCTCACACAGTGGGCAACGGGCACTTAAATACATCAATCCTCCTTGTAGTTAGTCATATGTGTCGATACGTATTGATTTTTCCAGTTGGCCAATATGTGGAACCAATCCGATACATTAACAGTATGTGTAGATACAATGAAACATATCATTGATTCTTGAAAAAGGATGATTGTAATGGTTAAGTGGTTTAGATTCCCAATTAAACACAATTCAAATAATGGTAAGTAGTTGAAGTAGGACTGAACCGTATTACAAAGCAATTTCAATTCAACCACATCAAGCTCAAAAGTCCAATCCAATTTTTAGAAATTGTGTACAATAAGTCAAAGGATTGCTGGTTTAAAGAATTAATAGAAGGAAAAAAAAAAAACTAATTAAGACATTGGAAGTAGTGAGGAAAGACATCTAAGAGTGAAACTAAAGAGCATTTCCTTAAATAGGATCAAGTGGCAAGAGGGTGAGCTCACAATGATAACCATAAATAAGAGCGTAGCTTGTTTCTTTATTTGAGTAAAATGCTTTAAGCCCACAGAGATCGATTGGATAAAGATAAAGATAAGATGATGATGATGATTTCTTTATTTGAGTAAAATGCTTTAAGCCCACCGAGATCGATTGGATAAAGATAAAGATAAAGATATTGTAGACTTGTGTTCATACTCCTCTTTAAGACACCAAAAACAGTAAAGAAAAATGAAAAGAGGGAAAGAAAAGTTACCTTACGATCCCACTCATTTTCTTCATAATGACCCAAGTAAATAATTTCAGCCTGTGTGGAAGCTGGTTGAGATCGCAACAACTCCTCCAAAATCGCTAATACCTTTTCAGCTCCAACATATCTGTTGGTATAAATATTCATTGTCTCAAGCACAGGGGAATTGGAGAGTATGCATCTAATGAATTTCAAATCCGATAACATGGTGATTCCAATGATCTCCACGGCATGGAGGTGACTTAAAAAACAATCAAACTGTGTTTCTACACCACACAGCTCACCGTGTCCTCCAGATATATCATCCACTACTGGCAATAGACCAACTCTTCTCTCTTTTGAATCTACACAATACTAGATTCAAATAACAAACTCAGACCCATGAAATCATATCATTATTGAGCTTTTTAGACCATAACAAGATCAAAACCCATGATAACCATGCCTAAAATGTAACTCACCTTGATTTTAAGTTGTTTCAAGTTTGGGGAGCTTCTCAATAAGCATAGAATAGCCAAAATCTCCTTTGAATTGAATTCTAATTCAACTTCAAGATACTGTAGGTGATCAAGCGTTGCAGGAAGCTTCTTTGGTACAATTCCAACGCATAAATACTGGCAAAAAAAAAAAAAAAACAGAGAATAGATTAAAATGATTTTATAAGGAGCAATGCACTGAAAAAACTTGTTTCAAAAGTGTCTTATGCATTCCAGATTATCAATGAGTTTAAGTTATACCAAAAGTAAATGCATTCCAGTTTACCATAGGACTGACTCCTCTTTAAGTCAAACCAGCTCCTGTTACTGTTAGCATGGAATGAATCGAATTTCAAACAATGAAAAGGCCACAGAAAAACACCATCCAGCTTGATGGTAATGGTAGACCTTTTTATTGCCTCTCATCATGTCATCATGAAGTTGCAAAATGGACAGTTGGACCAAAACTAGCACAGTTTTATTATTATATAATAATATATTAGGCATTGTTGTTACCTGTGTATAATACTCCTTCAATGTAAGACTTTTAATCCCATGCAAGCACCCAATAAACGGCATCAGACTGTTAGGACGTCCCCCTTGCCAACAACGGGGGAATACGTCGGAAGTCAAACAAACATCAGTCAATTGTGGACAAGCTTCTTCAATTGAAAGATGCACAAATTCTCCATCGAGCTCCAAGTATCGGAGATTTGGAGCATGGATGTTGAGACAGTCATAAAAATCAAAGGCTATAAATTTCAGCCACTCTAGAAGAGGGCATTCCGAAATCAGACATTCAATGTCATCTTTTGAGATTTTAGCAGCAAGATTGAGGACCGAGAGATTGCGGAAACCTTTGAACGTTGGTGGCACTTGCAATGCGCAATTGAGCAACTCCAAATGACACAACTCTCGATAGTCGAAGATACTACAAGGCACATTATACCAATCTATCTTTTTTTCGTTTCCCATGACGAATTCTTTAATCCCATTCCCATGATTCTTTGACAGGAATCTGATCCAGCGATCAAAGTGATGGGAGATTAGGGCAGAAAAGAAGACGCACGAAAACTTACAAATAGGGCCAATGAGTTGCTGGACAACTCGATCCAAAACATAGGCACAAGCAATTTCATCATCAGAAGAAGCATAAGAATATGATGGTGATTTCTTCATCAAGCAATCCCTATTGAGAACTACATCAGGGATGGAAACCCACTTGTACCTCCATTCTTTTGACAAAATGCTCGTCCTAACCGCATCTCTTAATGGCACAAGCCCTAGAATGGAACTCATCACATCCACAGGTAGATTGCTAATGAAATCTACACCACCTGCACCTGCAGCACCAACTCCAAATGCTTGCCTCTCCGTCTTCTTCATACCCTCCTCTACCACCAATCACATAAACCCACACTTGCAAATTGAAATTCTACACTCGTCTCGAGAGCTGTTGATTGATTATATATATATATATATATATATAGCAAGGCTCTCCAGAGAGAATTGGAAAGGAAGGAAAGAAATAGAAACAGTGGTCAGGGTCTGAGATTTTTTTTAAAAACTCTATATGGACATACCCGCCCCCTATTTTTTTTTTTTTTTTCGGTCTCCCAGTGTGTCCATGTAAGAGGGGGTCTTTTTTTTTTTTGGATTCGGCGAGAGGTCCTGAACATTTCACTTTATTGCCTTAGGTCCATAATCTTTTTTTATAGTGTGAAAGGTCCTTTTTTCCAAATTTGAAAACCTAAAGTGTCTAATTTACCCTTTCTTCAAATCATATCACATGATTAGTGGGATAAGCCATTAATAATGGTCAACTACCATTTAATTAGTCACGATTAATAAAATTCCACTAATGAGATTTTCAAATAAAGTTCAAAAAACAGGAAACAAATTTCAAATAAATTTCTAAAAATGAAATAAATTTCAAAAACACAAATAAATTTCAAAATACCCAAATAAATTTCAAAAGATCCAAATAAATTTCAAAAGACGAAAATAAATTTAAAAAACTGTAAATAAATTTCAAAAGATGTAAATACAATTAAAAAAACAAAATTAAACTCTAAAAAAACAAAAACTACAAATAAATTTGAAATAACGCAGATAAATTTCAAAAAATGCTATAATATCAAAAGAACCTAGAGATATTTAAAAAGACGCAAATAAATTTAAAAAAATCTAAAAATTTTCAAAAGATGAAAATCAATTTAAAAAGATGCAAATAATTTTCAAAAGGTGAAAATCAATTTTAAAAGATCCAAATAAATTTCAAAAAAGTGTAAATAAATTTAGAAAAACGCAAATGCATTTGCCACAAACTCGGATAAATTTGTCCAAACTCAGATAAATTTGTCCCATAACTCAGATAAATTAACCAAAACTCAGATCGATTTGTCCAGAATGTAAAGAAATTTATTTTAGAACTCAGATAAATTTGTAAAAAACTCAGATAAATTTGTCTAGAACTCAGATAAATTTGTTCCAGAACTCAGATAAATTTCCAAAATGAAGATAAATTTGTTAGAAACTCAGATAAATTTGTTAAAAACTCAGATAAATTTTTCAAAAACTCAGTTAAATTTATCGGGAACTCATATATATTTGCCAAAAACACAGATAAATTTCTCAAAAACTCAGACAGATTTGCTTTTGGGCTTTGAAATCAGGTCAAACTTGACTCGACCTCACCCGGACTGGAACTGACCCTCTGGGTCATCTTCTTCCTCCTCTCGTTCTCCTGTTCTAGAACAAGAACCGCAAACGTTCCTGCAACGACGATGGCGCAAAGGCATTTCAACACGGGGCTCCGGCGACTTGAAGATTCGCTAATTATCTCTATATAATTTTGCACATGCATTGGAGGTGACTTCTGATATAGATCCGACTCATAATCAAGTTGACCAATTAGACATTGGGTCTAGTTAAAGGAAAACTGGCCCACATTAATGAGTATCACATAAGATCCCTCAAGATCTACTTACAAAAAAGATTGCAATTGACCGAGTATGGCCACGAGATAACCGTGCATGCTTACTAGGAAATCTAGAATATCCTGCATCTACGAAGCTCTACAGCAAAGAATCATGACAAGGAAACCGTGTGACAGCATATATGAAACCGTGTAACAACAAGTATCTTGACTCAGGGTGACTCCGCACAAGATCTCAATGATCCTTCACAGCAAATCATGATCCTCCATTTGGTGCCGCGTCTCCGTGGTGGGATGCAAATCTTCGTCAAGACCCTGACGGGGAAGAAGATTACTCTGGAGGTGGAGAGCTCTGATACGATTGATAATGATAAGGCAAAAATTCAGGATAAAGAGGGGATTCCTAAACAGTTTTGAAATATTAAAATTCAAAATTAGATGCCTAAACAGTTGAAAGAGGGCATATTAGTCATGTAAATTGTATCCAGGGACTTCTGGCTGCAAACAGTCTAACTGCTTGGACCAGAGCCCTTAAAAAGAATTTGCTTGGACTGGAGGCTGGATAGATTCAATCCTAGGGACCTTTCGCTAATTATCTCTTTTTTTTTTTTTGCATCCAAAGTCGAACTGGACTCTCAGTTTTTTAAGGCTTTCCTTTTTTAAGTTCTACTAATAACCTAACCAAACCCCATAGATAGAATTAATAAAACTCTATAAATGGGATGGAAGTGGTTACACCCTGCCATTTCAAATTTTCTAATGCTCCCTCCCTAGTCCCTCCAAAGTCCAAATTGCAATGCACTTTATTATTATTAATAGGTTTTTTCTTTTCCAAAAAAAAAAAAAAACCCTTAGACTCTTACTGGATAAAAAAAGGATCTAAAATTTCGTTAAACTTTCCGCCACACTTTACTTATTTTTCTGAACTTTTCAGCTGAACAACGATATCGCTACTTATAGATTATTTAAGCGATAAGAATTTCCTTTACTAATTTAATCCTTTTCATCCAATAAGAAGAAAGACTTGTAACATTTCCATCTCATAGCCCTCTTTTGCAATTTTCTCTTCCGTTACTCTACTAAAGTGGAAGGAGGACTCCAATAAAGAGGTAGGAACCAATATCGCTACTTATAGAGTGTTTAAGCGACTCGAATTTCCTTTTTCTAATTTGTCATCTTTTTCGTCTAAGAACAAAAATCTATAGAACGTTTTTCATCTAAGAACCATCGTTTCAAAAAAAAAAAAAAAAACCCATTAGTCTCTACTAAAGTGGAAGGTGGACTCCAGTAAAGAGGTAGGATTCAAAGATGAAAGCTAAACCTAAGTCGTCTACACATGGGCCATAAAGAGGAAGAAGTAGACTAAAAAACCAATTAGTGTTTGGTATGCATCAAATGTTAGAAAGTTCTTATGATGGCTAACCTGGAGGAGCTTGAGATCACAACGATAAGGGGGCATCTCTGTCAATCGAGAGGAAAAGGGCAAAGATGAGGAAGAGGAAGGAAATAAGAAGAATGGAGAGCGTTTGAGATTTTATTGCTATGAAGTGAGCGGCAACATTGCGGCTGTGGAAAACATTAAAAAAAAAAAAACAAAAAACTGGAACAAGCTTAGGGGACTACTCCCAGCCATAAGTTTTTTGGGGTCCTTTTTTATCTAGTATAAGTCCAAGGAGTTTTTTCCTGAAAAAAAACTCATTATTATTATTATTATTATTATTATTATATTTGAGAAGAAAAAAACACTTAATGTGCCCATAGGACCGAATCAGACAAATTAGATAAACCTGCACCAAATAGGGTAATTTGCCCGAGTTTTTTTTTTTTTTACCATTTTTTCTATTGTCAATATTGACCGTCATTTTGTGTGTTGATGGTCAACATCGATTATTATTTTATGTTTTGATTGTCAATATCAACCCTGTGCGGAATCCCTATATATTGTAATTTGGTTTGTCATTCTTCCTATTTTCCCCCAAGATAATAAACACCAAATCACAAGAGAATATAAATAGAAGGGGGATTCGGCGAAAGGTCCCTCAAAGTATTACTTTGTTGTAAACAATAAAAAGTAATACAACCAAAGGTCCTTTAACACATTCTCATGCCTGATATGTCTAATTTATCATTTCTTTAAATTATATTCCATGATTGGTGGGATATTTAATTAATAATAGTCAACTACCATTTAATGGGCCACGATTAATGGAATCTCATTAATGAGATTTTCAAATAAATTCTAAAAACACAAAAATAATTTTAAAAAATGCAAATAAATTTCAAAAAACGCAATAAATTTCGAAAGAACATAGATAAATTTAAAAGGACACAAGTAAATTTCAACAAATATAAATAAATTTCAAAAGACGTAAATAAAATTAAAAAATGTAAATAAATTTTAAAAAAGCAAATTCATTTGCCAAAACTAAGATAACCCAATTTTCCAAATTAGCGAACAATGTGGCAAAAAACTCAAGTCTTTTTGTCAAAAACTCAGTTAAATTTATTTCAAAAAATACAAATAAATTTCAAAAGCACAAATAGATCTAAGAAAATACAAATAAATTTTCCAAAAACGCAGAAAGATTCGTTCAAAAACTCAGTTAAAATTTTTTAAAATGGAGATAAATTTGTAAAAAACTCACCTATATTTTTCAAAAACTCAAATAAATTTGCCAAAAATATAGATAGATTTGTTTATAACTCAGATAGATTTGTCCAGAACTCAGATAAATTTACACAATACTAGATTCAAATAACAAACTCAGACACATGAAATCATATCATTATTGAGAATTTTAGACCATAACAAGATCAAAACCCATGATAACCATGCCTAAAATGTAACTCACCTTGATTTTAAGTTGTTTCAAGTTTGGTGAGCTTCTCAATATTCATAGAATGGCCAAAATCTCTGATTTATAGTATAAGTCAACTTCAAGATACTGTAGGTGATCAAGCATTGCAGGAAGCTTCTTTGGTACAATTCCGATGCATAAATACTGGCAAAAAAGAAAAAAAAAAGAATAGATTAAAATTATTTTATAAGGAGAAATGCACTGAAAAAACTTGTTTCAAATCTTTCAAAAGTGTCTTATCACTTATGCATTCTAGATTATCAATGAGTTTAAGTTATACCAAAAGTAAATGCATTCCAGTTTACCAGAGGACTGACTACTCTTTAAGTCAAACCAGCTCCTGTTACTGTTAGCATGGAATGAATCCAATTTCAAACTGTGAAAAGGCCACAGAAAAACCCCAATGTTTTGGGTTCTCCATCTTTTTAATCAACTTAATTATGTGATTGCAAAATGGACAGTGGTACCAAACTAGCACAGCTATTACTACAAGGTTTTCAAGCTCTTAATGGTTTGTTAGGAGGCCCATCTCAATAAATTTGATAGATAGATAGGAGCACTTTTAATCCCATGCAAACCACCCAATAAACGGTATGTGTCCGATCCTCCTGCGCCAATAACGAGGGAATACGTCGGAGAGCAAAGACACATCAGTCAACCGTGGACAAGCTTCAATTGAAACATCTCGAAATTCTCCGTCGAGCTCCAAGTAACGGAGATTTGGAGCATGGATGTTGAGACCAGTGGTGGATCCAGGATTTAAAATCACTGGGGGCACGATTAAGTAGTAGGAAATTTTTTTTGGGTTATTTATATGATTGCAAATGATTTTTTCTTCTTTTTTTCTTCATGCTTGAGAAAAAACAATACACAAAAAAGTAGTGGACCTTTTGCATACACTATCAGTAACTAATACACAGAAAGGTGCATTCAAAGACAGATAGTTTGTAGATTTCCACTGCATTGCAAATCATGCCTAGCAAGGACAAATAGTGTGCAGATTTATATGGAACAAATATAACATAATAATTTCAAGCAATAAAACAAGATGTATTTATTTATCACAATTGTTCTCTACAAGTTTTCATATTCTGAAAAAGTTCTATTACAATATCATTAGTAATTGTTCCAAGCAACTCTTTTTCTATAAAACATACAATACAATCATTCATAAATTGGTCATTGGGGGGCCTGGTTCAATGTCACTGGGGGCCCAAAAAATTCATTGGGGGCCTTATGGAAAAAAATTAGTGGGCCTCACCAAAATTACAAGTAAAACTTAGAAATATTGATGTGTATAAAGAATGGGCTGATAAGTGATAACTTTTCACTGGAGGCCTGCTTCAATGTCACTGGGGGCCCAAAAAATTCATTAGGGGTGGGCCTCACCAAAACTTAGAAATCCACTGGGGCCCCAGGCCCCCAGTGGATACATACTGGATCCGTCACTGGTTGAGACACTGATAAAAATCAAAGGCTATAAGTTTCAGCCACTCTAGAAGACGGCATTTCCAAATCAGACATTCAATATCATCTTTTGAGATTTTAGCCTCAAGATTGAGGAAACCTTTTGAATGTTGGAGGCAATTCCAATATGCAATTGAGCAACTCCAAATGACACAGCTCTTGATAGTGGAAGACACTATGAGGCACATCATACCACTCTATCTTTCTTTCAATTGCAAAGACGAGTTCTTTGATCCCATTCGCGTGATTCTTTGACAGGAATCCAATCCAACGATCAAAGTGATGGGAGCTTAGGATAGAAAAGAAGACGCACGAAAACTTAGAAATAGGGCCAATGAGTTGGGAGACAACTTGATCCACAACATGGGCACACGCAGCTTCACCATCATCATCAGAAGAAGAAGAAGAATATGATGATTTCATCAAGCGATCCCTATTGAGAACTACATCAGAGATGGAAACCCACTTGTACCTCCATTCTTTTGACAAAATGCTGGTCCTAACCGCATCTCTTAATGGCACATGAGCGAGGATGGAACTCATCACATCTTCAGGTAGATTGCTAATGAGATCTACACCACCTGCACCTGCAGCACCAACTCTTTGCCTCTTCGTCTTCTTCATACCCTCATCTACCACAAATCACAAAACCCACACTTGCAAATTTGAAATTCTACACTTTTTCAAGCTTCAGGCTAAGATCCTCTTAGTCTCATTTCATAAGAACGGTTGTTGATTGATTATAATATATAAATAGATAATTGGAAAGGTCGGAAAGAAATTTAGAAACGGCGGTCTGTGTCCGACGTTTTTACGTTTTGGGAATCCAAACTCGAACTGGACTTTTTTTTTTTTTTGCCTTCTCAAAACCGACCCCTTCATTTTTCGAGTTCGTGAACCGAACCCCAAAAACAGATGAAACTCTGGAGACGTTTGTGTAGCCTATTTCGTGGAAAACGACGCAGTTTTCTAGAAAAAACTTCTGTTTCTGTTAGCAAAGATTACTCAAATGTGAGTTGCACTGCGGCCCTGGGGCCACTATGAGATTCCATTCTATAAAAATATAATTTTTATGTTTTTATCAATTGTAAAGTGTAAAAGTAATTTAGAAAAAGAAAAAGAAAAAGAGAGAGACATTTCATGCTTTCTTTAATTGTGAATTTTCAATCCTTAAAAGTTTGGCCTTTATGATTTTAATGTTTTGGGTTGAAATAAACTATATATGTGTATTTGAATGGTTCAAATTTTGATAGATTTTGATGGATAAGGTCCCTCATAGTAGGGGTGGCAAACAGGTCAGGTCAGGCCAACAAGTGGGCCAATCACCTGTTCCTTGGGCTCTAACCCCCCACCTGCCCTGTTTTGGAAATGAGTTAGTTTTTTTCAAACCCGCCCCTACCCACTTTGACCAGTTTTCGTTGCTTCCTCTATATTTGCATGAGGTTCTGTTTGTGCAGAGAGCAGGTTTAAGCGGAAACCACTTGCCAACTAGGTGCAGGGATTTCCGGCGACTCCTTCTCACGTTTGGTGCAGCAAGTGAAAGGATGCGTTTCTGACTTTTTTGTGCTGAATTTTTGCGCAAGCGGTGGATTGCGTTTCCGATCTGCACTCGTCGGATTTGTTTTCCGCGAAAGAGGAAAGCGTTGTTTCCTCTTCCACAGATGCGCACAAACACACCCTAAAGGAAACAAGGAGATAAAAAGGGCTGAGAAATAACATACTGGGTTGGGCAGGTTAAGCAGTTAACCCTAACTTGACTTCTTCTTTTTTATTACGGGTCAAGGTTGACGCATATTTGTTGCAGGTCAAGACTGGGTCAGGTTAGCAAGTCGGGGCCATATTTTGCTCGCTCTATTTAAAAGAGTCACTTTTTCCACTCGGTTTGTACTCGAGCAAGAAAAATATAAGATAGCATTTTTGGAAATAAAGGGGAAAGCAGAAAACAACTTTAATTTCAATTCCTAAAAACTCTATCCAGTCTCTCTCGTAAACGAAAGCACCTCATCCTTCGTTCCTTCATTTTGAAGGGAGCTTCGTCTGCAATGCATGGACTATCGAATAATTCAGTCCAATGCATGGACTCCTTGCAAATTCATGGGCTCCGTGGGAGGGGGGGATGCCAAATTTCACTCTCATACGAAATGGGCCCTAGCCAAATTTCACCGTAACGAAGACTTTGCATCAGGGTCGGCTTTAAGCCCTATTTCCTTATAAGGGTTATGAACAAGTTTACCGGTCATATATACTCAAAAGGTATGTACTTTGGTATATGTTATTTGCATAGGATATAGTTTTAGCGTATAAATTAAGAGATTGTGTAAATACAAAACTTGAGAGATTACGAGAGGCTTTAAAACCAAAGGACTTTAAAAACAAGTAGTATAAAAACAGAATATATAGACTTCAAGCAGTCTTTGTGCATGTACAATGTTCATCTCAACAGTATATGGGTCCTCACCTTTGTTGAGATGATCATATTATGTTGTCTGCAGCTAACATCAGTGGTTTATTGCTAGCTTATCCCTTTAACTATCATTCTTTCTCATAATAATATGTTATTATGATGTAACTTGTTTAGTGTTAAGACTCATGGCACTTGCCTATATATGCACTTGTTTGTTGGAACTTCATGGAATGTGTTGTAGTGGATTGTCGAGACTATTTACTTATATTTGACTGAGAAGAGAGTTTAGTGTGGGGTCTCCTGTGATAATTTGTTGTCCCTAAGCGACTGGATGCAATGCATCAAAGCATTTAGTGGTGGGGATGAGGTCAAGTTTAGAGTGGTGGCAGATCCCAAGAGAGGTTATTAGGCAGCTAAACATGCTAGACCCAGATGAGAGAGATTCAAAAGGATTCGTCCACCCATCTCCATCTTATTATGCTCTTCATATCATATGCCCTGATAAAAATTCAAGTAATGTGATTTCTTACTACTACTACTAGCAGCAATGTGGAATTACTTGAGGATGTTAATGCACCCGGATTCATGTTTGGGATTTGAAACCTTTATCAGTCTGGGTCTGAGACCAGTATGCACTTTCGGGCACTATTTAGGTAGGTCTATAGGCTGTGATCTGGCTGTGCTCTCGCCTGATTGTGGGCTGGGCCTTGGCCAATATTTTCATGAAGAGCGGCTGCCGAACAATGCATGCCTTATACATACTAAATGCCAGCTGGGGTGTATATATGTATATGTTGTTGCAAGTAGGCTAATTCTGGACTCCCTTAACAACATTGCAACTATTGCAAACTGGAAACTGGAGAGCCCGTCGTCTGTCATCTCCCCATTCCTTTCCAATGACAAAGCCAAGGAATTGTTCCCTCGAGGTTTCAAGACAGCTGAACTCCCATCCCACAAACAATACCTTCGTTTCACCACCATCTAAAACATCTGTAGGAACTTCCTCAGCTTTTGTGGTTAGGCAGGCCCTTAGAATGTAAATACCAAATACTAGTTGGTTTCCTGTGTTTTTTAGTAGGGGAATTCTCGGACTGTTTGAGATGACATAACAGATAACAGAGTTTTGTCTAAAAAGGGGGAGAGAAGTAAAATGAAAGCTTCAGCTCGATCAATGTTTCTCATCTTTGGGCTGGTCAGAAATTCATGAATGGACTAATCTGAGGACGTCAGGTTTCAGTAATGTGCTTAATATGGGCCTATCAAAGGGCCAGGCTCGCAGTTGGCCTTACCCTACGCTCAATATGTGGAGGACCGGGCTTGGCTGACACAAAGCCCTTGAAGGGCCTGCTCTACCTATGCCTTTATCCGACCCTCAACTCTCAAGGCTCAAGGCTGCCCCAGCTCTAAGGCCACAGCAAGTAAGAAAACCAAAATTTTAACTTCTTTTTCTACACTAAAATTGAGCATAATGTGTGGATCAAACATTAACCATTTTATTTTACTCGTGATTGGGACCGACACTGCTTCCAATAAGAAACGTGGTAGAATAAAAAAAAAGAAAAATTATTTGATTGGCCGATTTTTCTATTTCCCTCCTTTCAAGTTTTGAAAAAAAAAACCCCACCTCAGATATACTTACAGGTCCAAAAAAAATTGCCCATAACATTTTGATTAAGTGTTCACACGAAGAATGATGGCTTGTAATATCTGCTTCAGCCAAGTATCCAGCAATTCCATTATGGCCTCTACTAGATACTAAAATTTTGATGTTGGGTCCTCCTGCACCCAATCAGACTAGTGCAACTACCGTTTCCTCTCTAATAAACAAATAATACTAAAATAAGACTAACAGGTAAAAAAACTGGTCTTTGAATATAAAAGAAATTCAATCGCAAATATACTTAATACAAAAGATGCATTCTAAACTGTACATGCTAGTTTACATCGTGTGCATGAAAGAAAGTGGCATTCTTACCTACCAAAAAATGCAGCCCAATGAAGCACTGTCCATCAACATGAATGTCTGAAACTGGAACTTATGCCAGTAGCAACTATGGGACTCATTGCCCATTCATATCAAGAGTGGCTGCCAAGTGGATAACTTGCTGTCCTTTGTCATCCAAAATATTTGGTACTTTGCCACTTCATGAGCAGCCAAAATATTTGGCACTGTCATTCAGCAGCTTTTGCATCAATGCCTTCTAGGATTTTTGTCTCACATTTCTCCATTGAGCAATAAGCCGTATTTGAAGGCACAATTCCTATTCAGATTCGCTTTTAACACCTAAAATAGAAATAGCCTTCCATGGATTGTCACGATATTCAAAAACCATCCTATTGATGCAGGAACTGTTCAGGCACATGGGCAAGGGCATTAGTTCCCAGAACTTCAACAGAAGCCTCGAATTCACCAAACATACAACTCCACACCACCTTGTGGTATTATGATTCTCCATACTTCCCAAAAATGTACGTAAATCAATGCTGATAATAAGAAAAAAAAAATGGTTATTAACATAAAAAAAGTAGCAATAAATGAAATTTTCTTCTCAGCTTCCAAATTCATCAACTATTTGAGACAATGATAGAGGATGTAAGTGCAAGTGTGCATTTTTATTGGTTGCCTGATGTGCTTGTTTTGTCTGCACCGTGTCAAATGCATACCTTTGTTTCAAACCCAGAAAAGGCCCAATCTGGTGAGAAATCAGCAATCCTGAATAGCTGTGCTTGGGATAGAGAAGGGCCCAGTGAATCAACATCCAACTGCATCTGAGACACAAAAAGCTTATTGTCGAGAAAATCCAGATCTATTTGATATAACAACGATAGTTTTGTGCTAAAAAAAAACTTAATATTTGCTGAAAAAATGGCTATTTTGATGGACTGATTCAAGTTAATTTCTGTTTTTTTTTTTATCACTAATCAAGGTAAATGATAGAATTTTAATTAAGGAAATACTTTTCAGAGCTTGTTAACAGAGGATCACAGAGAAATATTTGAATAGAACCATGCATATATAGCAAAGACATTAGCCTTTTTTTTTCCTTTGATCATTAATGGATATATTAAAATAAACAAAACAATCATACAACCAATAATAGTCCAATGGGAAAATGGATGGCAATCAATTGCAAACCAAGCCACAAATAATGGCCCATAATACCCCCAAGCACAGCAAATCTCAAACAACCTACAGCAAGGGAAAAAACACTGGCGGACCTAGGATTTTCTTTTGAGGGGGGCTCATGATGGTCAATTGAAAAACTCAATTATTATTCTACTGTATTTTCTTCACATTAATAATGACACAAGAAAAAATGTATTCGGAAAATAATGAAGAAGAATATGAACTCCTATACTTGAGAATAGTGGAGAAGAATATGAAATGCATCAATATCCTACTCAAGCCCAATAATCATAGAAATGCACACTCCAATATACACTCAATGGTCTAAACAAATAGTTAGAGCAGAATTTTAACCTAAAAAAATTTGGTTTAAACAGATATATTCATTTAGTCAAAACCATTTAATTCTAAAATAATCAATTTCAAGAACAAAGAATACAAACAAGTGGACCACTACATTTGAATCATTATGCATGGGCATAACCATAAAAATACACACATCAATAAAAATTTAAGACACTTTTAGTAAAGAAAATGAGGCTTTTCCTCATGTCATCAATAAAAAAAGAGGAAAATGATCTAAGGCGCCCTTCGATAAAAAAAAATATACACATCAATAATTTCTCCATTGTCGTGTTTCTTTTTTAAATAAAGATTTCATATATAAATTGAGAGAAATAAATTAAGAGTTACAAGTAGTAAAGTTGTCTTACGCAAAAAGAATTTTTCTTTTGCGATTAGAAAATGCTATGGTAGTCCATGATTTTGAAATTTATACTATCGATTTCAAGGAAGAGTTGGAAGGGATATCAGAAAGATCTGAGTGATTTTACGTCGATATGCAAGAGAGACAGATTAGAAAATCAGAAATTCTTAACCTCATATTAGAAAACCCTATTAAAAAAATCTATAAAATCTTAAAAGATTTAATTAATATATGTAATTGATTTAGATTAGAATATACATATATATAATTTTTGGGTGATTTGATTTAGAGATTGAGGTTCAATTTGTCAATTCATTGCTCAATTAAACTCCTAATTTTTGTTCAATTTTAACTTTATCTTCTTAAACAAGAAGCCCTACACGTTATAAGTGTCCTATACAATCTAAATTTTTTAAGTCTTATATGGATGCAACGTTTCTTACTCCAATTTTAAGTCTCAAACTCAATCATTATTAATTTTAATTTTTTTTCTTATTTTCCTTTTAATTTCTTTATCTTTAGCTATGACTCTAGAGGTTTTTCTTTCATTCCTTAAACTTCTTATTACTTTTAAAACCGATGATATAAAATCTCTATATACTAAATAATCAATATATAAAAGTAAAAAATATTAGATTAGGTTAAGTTAGAATGTAGTTCTTAAATGGAAAAAATCAACATACCTTTTTCCTATGCCACCCGTTCTTGATAAAGATATAATGACTGCAATTGTGAAAAAATAAATTCATAAATAATTTTATAATTTACTTCAAAATGAACTCGTCATTGTTATTGATAATGTTCACAATCTCAAGGTAAGAATCTAAAATAATATCAGTGTAAATAAGAAATAAAATAGACATAAAAATAAATTAAAAAATAATCAAATAATTCTTCATATCTAAAGTCATTTCAACATATTTCATTTTCTTCCAAAAATATATTCCATCAATAAGCCAAATTTAGGACACAAATGTGTCCTTATTTAACTTTTAATTTATTTACCTTAAAAATAGAGAAGCCTAAGTCGTCTTGTTTAAGAAAATTAATACATTTTTATTTAAATCTAAATTATGCGACTGACTAAATTGATTGAAAAGTATAAGAAAATCTTAAAAAGTCTCTTTTATATTACATATGTATTAAACTATATGTTCTTTATTAGTATATGTACATAATTTAACCCATGCATAAAAGTAAAAGTAAAACCTTTGAAATGAAAATTATCATAATTTATGTCAATTCTGATATAAACTTAGGTACCACAAGCAGCAGCCGGCTCAATTTGTCGTGGTAATAGAACAATAATAACTTTCTAAGAAAATGATATAAAATGCAACTGTGCATTAGAGAATAATGCTTGAAAAATGAATTTGAGTTATGGATTGAAATGGAACGAAATGCCTTATTTATATCCTAAAAAAGTTATAGATTATTGACAAGTGTTGCTCATCTAATTACACAAAAAGATTGATAAAAATGCCATGGCATAAAACGATAGTTTAAAGAAAAAATTTCAAAAATGATTGACAAATGTCACTCATCTAAGCTGTCACTCCAAAAGGATGATAACAAAGTGTAATAATATATATGTTACATTAATCAAGTTAAGTTGTTGGATGGTGAATAAGGCAAGTAAGTTAGGTTAGAAGGTTAAATATTAATATTAAAGTTGTTGATTTTGACCGAACCAATTTCAATATTGACTTTTAAATTCAAACTATTTTTTCTCCAATTGTTTAGCTGTACGAGGGTAATTTTAGTCATTTTTGTTTATTAAATATGGTTAAGACAACTAGCTTATTTGTTTTCATATTTTATCGATCAAACTGGATCTAAGCAAAAAAAAAAAAAAAAGAAGAGGGTTTTATTGGAAAATTCTCGATATTTGGCCATTGCTCGTATTAGTGCCTCGTAACAATTTCACCACGAAAGTATTCCTCCCACCTTTTTTCATTTTTCTTTTTTTGTACTTTTCGATAGCGACGATAGCGTCGCTTGATATGAAATACTATTCCTTATATTTAGCTACTTTCGAAACCCTTCTTTCTCATCACCAAATTCTCTCCTAGTTTTCTTCCCACATCCATCCAAGAAATCACATGGAGAGAGAGGCCCACATACTAGCAGCTAACTTCGAATCTGTCCTGATCACTGGCGTTAAATGGATCAGTTTATACCAGTGGGTTCCGGAGGATAAAAGCGAGCGCATTGTTGAAGTCTTTAGCCTTGATGCTGAGTTACTCAGCCAATGATACAACGCGATAGAGACGGGGACGTTCAGGGGTGACAAGCTGTGGAGATGGGGAGATTTCGATGTGGGCAGGAGTGCCCCACATGTAGGGATGTCAAACGGGCCGGGCCGGGCGGGCCTCTTTCAATTTTTTTCCTTTTTTTTTTTAAGTTTTGATGGAATAGAGAGGGACCATAAAGTTTAAAGCTTCAAATATTCAGCACAAGCTTAGAGTTTAGAATTTAAATAGATCCCTCGAAAGTCAAATGTCACAAGTCACAACCATGAAGTTCATACCGGAACGAATTTGGAAAATTCATCTTATTCGGTAATTTTTTTAATGGTAGAACCGAAATAATTCAAAAACAATGTATGAAATGAAATGAATTTCGTCATTTTGCTTCTAAGAAATCTTCGTACGCCTATATGAAGGAATCCCTCAAATTTTACTAGGAATTAATAGGGCTTTATACCATATCAAGAGGAATGGGAGTTTAATTGGGCTTGCAATAGCATCCTACTGACTAAATGGAAGAGTCTGGCTCAGACCTGTCTAGTGATGTGATCCCATTGGTATGTATTTGGTACTTCAAATCAACTGGCCACCACTTGTGTAGTTTGGGGGACATGGATCAAAACCAATCACCCAAAGGATCACCTTTCAGTGTAGGTTTTTTTTTTTTTAATAAAAGGATAATTTCATTGGACACAAAGATCAAACAAATGCACCAAAGAGCAACCAACTACGCGACTTCCTCTTGTCCCAATCAACACAAGTTCTAGGAAACTATGACATTTTAGCAAAATTGTTAGATACCCAACTATGTAGGAGTGTCAATTCCAAAGAGGTCTCTTTTAGGCTCTTAATTATCTCTCCTTTGTCAATTCTTATTCCTTTAATTCAATTTACTTCAATTTACCTTACATCCAAACACACGCGTTATGTTTGATTTACACCTTTCAGTGTAGTTGATGAGCAATTTTGAACCATCATCCCATTGGACGATTGCCTTTTACACATGCAACTAAGCATAAAGTTTATTTAAAAGTCTTTATCAGATGAATATTTACCAATTAAGTTAATTTTTGTCTGATAGGTAATTCATTGGCTAAAAGCATCATTTTTTTATGAGATATTGAGAAAAGTCCGAGTTACCAAGATTGTTATATACCAGTCGGATAACCACAATGATCAATATCAAACAAATTCTATGATTCTATTTCTCAAAACCTAGGTCTACTTGAATTATTATCCAAATTTACATAATCAAATATCTAGATCACTAAGAAAGTTAAGGTCTGTGGGAATATGGAGATCAGATTAAGGGCTAGAAATATTCGAAGATTAGAGTATTATAAATAATACTAATAAATTTAGAAAAAGAATAGGAGGGTTAGAGTATTATAGATTTTGTAAAATTGAAAAGGACACAAAATACCCCTTATATGACCATTTTATGGTTGTTTTGCGGTGGTAAAACGGACAATTTAAAAAAAAACAGCCACTTTTGGTCGTGCCAGGCAGGCCAGGCCTGGCGTGCCTGGCAGGCCCATCCTGGCGGGCCTCGGAGGGCAGCCCACGTGCCAGGCGGGCCTAGTGGGCCCGGGCCAACGGGCCTAGCCTCCTCGGTCACGAGTTGTGCCGTTGACCGGGTTCGGCCAGGCCCAACCCATTTGACATCCCTACCCACAGGTAGGCGATGGGTAGGCGCTGCCGAGTCTAGTTCACGACCGCCCAGTAGAGACGTTGTGGAAGCAAGCATTGGAGAGGATGTGGAGGAGATCGCCTACATTGACAACAGCGACCCAAAGGGTGGGGGCGCCATGAATCGGATGTGATTTCTTTGACATTGCACAACCAGAAATCAGCGGGTTCTTCCCACATCCATCCAAGAAATCACATGTAATGATTACGGGCCCAGGAACCCGGAAGCTATCGTGGGTATTCTCCGTGCCTCGGCGACTGTAAAGTGCTCTGCCGGAAATTGCATGTGGTCCTGCAATTTAATGGTGGGGGGTTTGTTGCAGGCAGCAGCGATTCGACTTCCAATGATTTCTTCTACAGGAGGATTTGAAGAGGAAGATACGAGGAGGGATGCTAGCATCGTACCCATCAACGACTTTTCAAAAGAAAAACGCAATAGGAACTAACGAACCCCGTTTGTGCTGCCGAAACTACTAGGCACCTTTTCATGCAACGTCCACCTACAGGGAATTTTCCAGTAAATTCCTCAAAAAAAAAAAAAAAAAAACCTACTTTCTTGATAAAAAGCTCATGTCTGTATCACCTAACAATTTAAAATTATGATTAATATACTATCTATGATTATATAATTATATTATTTTGGCCAAAATAATCATAAAAATTATGGACTTTTACATTTATCTTATTTTTTAAAATGGCTCCACTTTAAGATTTTTTAAATTCTATCACTCTACTTCAAATTAGAGGCATCCATAAGATCAATCATTTTTAAAAGATTTGATATAAATTACAAAAAAATACTTTTTGTGCAGTAAATAATATTGAATGTGACATAAAGAATGTATAAATTTCTTACTTAAAAGAGGAAATGTCGATAAAATTAGGCTTTCAAGAACTGAATCTCGAAAATCTGACAAATTGAGCTGAAATTTTGAATCGAAAGAAGAAATGTAGATAGATTAGGGTTTGAAACCTACTTGTGTGAGGTTCTTTTATGGATCTCCATATGAGATCGATGATTGCAAGAGAGAATCGATCCAACCACCTTTGGATGCGGTCGAGAACACTGGATTCTTCGCAAGGTTTTCCTTTGAGCGGCGGTCAGAGGAATTTGGTTGGATTCCATTATGGACGGGAAATGATAGTGAGGGATCAGGGTAATATATTTATAGAGATAATGTGTGCTTTTTTTTTTTTTAGTACCCCAGCTTTAGTGGCCGGGACCCATTTTTTATAATTATTATTATATAGAGCCCGGCACACCCAAGAAAGAAGCCCACCGAAGTGGGAAGAAAGCCCGCATGTACACATGTAGGAATATATAGTAGGGAGGTGGGGTTGAACCCTTGACCTCCCCAATAAGAACCCAACTCATTACCAACTAGATCTTAGCATCCAGCCTCCATGTTTTTGCACAGAAAAGTTCTTCCAACACTTCCTTGGTTTGATCTGGCTTTAAGGTTCAGAAAGTCAAAAAATGAAAGAAAACATGATAACTAAGCTGCAATTATAATAACTTAAATATAATCTCCCCACATCATTTCAAGCTCAACGGGTTAATGAAAGGAAAGCACGCTCCAACAAAAGAAGACACCAAAAAATATACTGTTGCTTTGAAAAATATCTTAGCTTACAATCTAACTATTGATTCTATTCAACCCCAAGAAGCTCTCTTCATTTTCTCATACCACACTACAAAATTACACAACATACTCAGATTCAAGGAAGAAGTTAAAAATACAAGAAGAATAACTCAATTGAATTGCTCATTCAGAGAGAAAAAAAAGTAAAAAAATCAAGTTGAATTGCTCATTTTTATCTCATCTATAAATACCCCAAAAGAAGCACAACAAACATGATCCAATAATTTGTTGAATGAGAGCTTATCAAAGGAGTTGAAAGAGTGAAAGATCATGCCAGTGTAATAGATTAAGGTTGCTTACAATCTTTAAGTCCTAAAGATCCTAATGTAATAGTAAGTGACAAAACCACAATTTGAGTGATCATTGACATTTTCTATAAACAATAAGAATTTATTTGATTAAGAAGGTGGAAATTTAATATTTCAGAGAAAAGATGTAGCTCATGGATGTAAAATGGTATAAAACTCTAAAAGACTATTTTGTTAAGAGAGTTTTCAATTGAGTTGGCCAAGTAAAACTAGTATAACCCAAAACATTTGGGTAAAACAAGTAGAGAAAGCAAAACATAAGTGGAATTCTAACTTTGATTCTATAGAATAGAAATCAAATCTCACTACAATGAAGCAACAAAGATCCAGACAAGTAACATATTAGAGTTTCAGTAATAAGAGTCTATGAATCAGGCATCAGAACTTATCATCATAACATGCAATGAAAGATATCCCATAAAATAGAATAGTAGATGGTAAGTAAACACTTCCAAGAGGAGAAATGTTAATGAGAATGGAGAGGATGAAGACTACTACTCTGAATGATAATTTGATAGTAACAAAATACAAAACAGTAGAGATCGATAAAATAAGGAGTCCACATACTTGACAACATACATGACGAATGAAAAATATGACCATCACACTGTGACTAAATGTGGACAATGGACCACTCAGATGGCATAACTCTACATTTGAAAAAATAAGCATGGTGAAGTGACAGTTTTTTTTCCCCCTTCTTAAACAAGGGTTTCATCTACTTTCATTTTTTGGGAAAAGGTTAATAGAATAGGTCCACCACCATGGAACAACCATTGTGTAGAGTGACACAATTGCTCACCCAATTGCTCGGTCTTCAATTTTTAGATCATCTCCTTTACAATTGCAAGTAGTCATCTCCTTCATATGTATGGATGGTTTTCTCCCCAATGTGTGCTAAGGTCCACTCCCATGTGAGCTGCTCCTAGGGTCTAGCTAGCCACCCAGGCTAGTACACAAGTTCAAAAAATGGTAGAAAAACTAGACAGAGTCCAAGCCATTTAAGAACTGCCTTTGATCCATGTGGTATCATCGGTCACAAGCAAACAATCCATATCAAGCGAAAAGAAAATTCAATAATATAATTTTCAGGAATTTCAAGTTCCAAATATTTCCAGTTACTTACAGAATGTTTATAGCCTTGTTTAGGTGTGTTTTTTTTTTTCATTTGTTACTCTTTCTTAGACATGGTTAAGAAATTGTTGCCTTAATGTCAAACAAAGAAATCAACAACAGAGATAACTGAATGAAACGATTAAAATCCAACCTTGAAGAAATGCAGTGTCCATAAATAAAACAGAGATAATACAAAAATCAAGAACAGAACATCAAACAATTCTTTGCAATCAGAATCAACAATATACACAAATCATGAAAAAGAACCAAGAGATTTTGAGAAAAAAAAATCAAGAGACCCATAATTTAGGCTCCCTGAGTCATGATTATCTTTAGAAACCCAGAACAAATTTAAATTTTAGCTTTATCAGAATAAAATAATCCACAGACAGGGGTATAGAGAACAAGCTGTCTCCTTTTGCTTTAACAAATGGACGGAATTTCCCTGATCAGATCCATCACCAAAGGCAAAAAAAAAAGAAAAAAAAAGAAGGGAAAATAAAGCATTCAAATTCATCTATTCACCAAAAGACTACTAAAGAATCCAGAACTGAGCAAATCAGAAAAACCCTACTCACCATTGTGCCAGTGATATGAAAACCTGAAATTCATGTGCGTAGGATCTATTCTATAGGCTCTTACTTTTGTATCCTTTTTTTTTTTTTTTTTTGGTAGAATACTTTTGTATCCTTAAAAAGCTCTAAGGAGACAGCCATCTAAACATCCCTAAACTCTCCCATTGCTATTCCCATCCAATGCGACCACATTTACAAAACCAAATTAAACTTCCATCGATTTCATAGAGAAAACGAATTCACAATGTAAGATCCAGTCATAAAGTGAAGATCCTAAAAAAAATTTGAGGATCACAGCTCAGAAGATCTCATATTTGGAAGTGATTTCTGAAAAGAAGGAGAGAAAAATCAAAGCGCTTGACTAGATCGATAGCAATGACGATCACTTGGAAGCTCTAAACTACATTTCAAAATAAATAAATAAATAAAATGCAAGATCTGGAAAGAACTGGAAAGTGGGAATGGAATCAATGGATCATTAACGTACTTGGAAATGATTTTGATGCAGAGCGTAGGGAAAGAAGCCTGTTTCAGAAGTTGTTGTTCGTCTTCAAGGTTTTAATGGCGGAGAGAACCGGTGGCGGCTCCGGCGCGCGGGAGGGCGGCACAGTGCAGATTGAGAGGGAGAGGGAGGGAGGGAGAGAGCCGGTGGCGGCGGCTCCGGCGCGCGCGCGCGGGAGGGCGACACAGTGCAGAGAGAGAGAGAGGGAGAGAGGGAGGGAGGGAGGGAGGGAGAGATCTCCGGCGCAGGTGGGCTCCGACGGAATCGTCGCTGGTGCAGCGGGAGAGCAGATCGAGCGCAGCGCGGGAGGGGAAAAGAGGAAAAAAAAAACGTGGGAAGGAAAGTGGAAAAAAACGTGGGAAGTAAAAGTGGGGTGGGGTGTCAGGGGCTTTAGCGACCGCAGGCGGTCGCAACCGTGAATGCTTATATTTCTAAATAGTGATGGGGTTGCGCATTTGAAATTCTATTTTGGACAGTAATATTTATAATTTTTAGAATTCTCTCAGACAAGAATTCTCACAATTCTTCTAAATAAATAGGTCTAGGATCCAACGGTCCTCATGGGGGACCATGCCCGAATCCGGTACCCCAGTCGGTCCATGTAGCACGACTAATGTTATATAAAGCAATCGCAGACAAAACTTTTTTTTATACTTCCTTTATTTTGGTTTTTTTTCTAGACATTTAAGAAGGCATCCCATCATAACTTATGAAGTAGTGGCATGGAAAAAATGGGACCATAATATCAATAGCATGCATTTTAGATTAGTTTGGAAGGGATAAAAATGTGAGAAGATGAAAGCACAACTACGGAAGTGTTGCCATATTTCATTATGCTTTGTTATTATCTATATTTAGAGAGTGGGTTGTGAAAAATTATGTTTAAAATCATATATTTCTTTCTATTTATCTATTATCCCTATGCAAAGAGCAAACTACTAACCCTTTGTGTTTTCTATTGTTAATGGGTTTATCTTATATTAACCTACTTTTATTTAATCTTTTCTTTATCCCTCTCTGTTTTATTTTTTTATTTATTTTTATGACAATTATCTAATCATTATCCACAGTTGGATTCTATTACCAAAATCAATGCACTCAAAAATTTAAACTTATAGGTTTTAAAATAAGAGATTTGATTATCTAACCAGAGGTAGATTGTACTACGATAATATTGCGGATGGAGCTAAAAGAAATAACCAAAGTCGTATTATTTTTGTATGATAATTTTTTTAATGGCTTGTATGATAATAATTAATATTTCCCTAGAGTCATCTAGAGTTTCTTTATTATCATTGCAGTGTAATTGCTAATTTAATTTTCATACCATTAATTTGAATAAAAAAATATTTTCTTAAGGAGATATTGGTTGGTGTAGTTAAAAAGATTTTGTAGAAATTGAGTAATAGTAGTAAGATGTAACTTATTTATATTTTATTTATAAAAATAAAAAATAAAAATAATGTCTTTAAACCATATAATAAGTGGAGATTATTCACAGTTGGTGCTGATTTTGACCTTTGCAATTGACCATTGTCGGCCCAACTAAGTAAAAAATTCTGGGTCCGCCACTGGACACCCACCTCTAGGAATTATAAAGTGGGGTCACCTTCTTTAGGATTATGAGCGTAGGGCCTATATTTAGGATAAGTGAGAGGGTTTAAAATCTTCAAATGATATTTTTTTAAAGGTAAGAGATAAGAAATAAACAATTATGCCAGGAAGTTGTTTCTTAAAATAAAAAAAAAATCGTTCCAACTTTCCTATGCCAGCGGGTTAAAATTTTGAGATTCCTTCCCATGAACACAAAATTCAGAACAATCATTTTTACACACCAAACATGTTTTCTACACCCTTATCTCGTGGGAACATCCAAATGGCACGATGCCAAACGCACCCTCAGGTTCCAACAGCCCCGCCCGGTAAAAGTACAAAGGTAGCTTGGGACTGCCAACAGTGACCTTCAATAAAGCCAAAGGTTCATATATTAGCTTGAAACGAGAGAATTATTACAGGGTCGACTCAGATTTAAGGTTTTGATAATGATCACTACTTAACTATCTTTCTTAATTTAATTATTATACTTGACCTGTAATTATTAAAACAAGCATAACAAACATGGATTTTTTTTTTTAAATATGAACTGTGACACTATGACAGTTCTGGTTACACCTGCAGTAAACTAATATTGGCTAAGGGCACATTTGTGTACGTACATGTAATTTCCGTGGAAATTGAAAATTGCCACATCAACAAAATCCATGGGTTTTAAATTCTTTGGAAAAGTTTTTCCGCAGAAGTCAAAATTTTATGTTAGGTGCAAAAAGGTTTTCCTCGATGAATTAGTGCTAATGTTGTTTGGTGCAGCTATGGATTTCTTTAGTGAAAACCACTTTTTAGCGAAAACTATTGGGTGGGTGGGTTGGTATGTGTGTGGGGTGGGTGGGGTTAGGAGGAGAAGAGGAAGAAAGAGGGTGTTTGGGTGGAGTGTGGGTGAGAGAGAGGAAATTGGGGGGGTCAGTTTTCCGTGGAAATGGACTGCCCATACCCCCCTATAGGAAGTCTATTTCCATGCCTAGAAAGAAAAAAACTGACGTGGCGAAAAAGCATTTCCGCGAAAAACTGCCGCACCACACACATGAAAAAGAAGTTTTCCGTAGAAAACTACAACCTTTTCCGCGGAAATGGGCTACACAAACATGCCCTAAAGCCTAAAATAGCCTTTGGTTAAATAGTATGTTGCACTGCTGATCAACAACGAAAATATATATTATCTAGCTACAGATTGGCATTTCAGAAGTTCACTAGCAAAACGCTCCCGTGCTAAGCACGTGTAATATAATTCATAAATATATATATATAACTTTATGTTATGACATAAATAAAAAAGTGATTTTGATATTATATGTTTATATTATATAAAATCTAAAATAGAAATATTTTTTAAAAATAAAAAAACTTATAGGCTTAGAATTATAATCACATATAGGAATGTTGTGTTCTCTGTCTCAATCACGAATTACGGAATAATTATCAAATATAATAATAAATTAAGATAATCTTAATGACAAACACTTATATTTTGGGTTTTATGGAGATGATATTACAAAAATTATTTGAGTAGATCCTAGTTTGCATTTTTTTATTGTTGTATATTGGATCTTTTTATCAATATTCTCAAAAATAGAATATTTTAAAATTACATGTCTATATATAGAAATATAAATAACCATACGTCCTAAGTGCTAAAAGTGTTATTTGTGTTCTTATTGTCGTATCAGTAATACTATTTTAATAAGATATTTTCCATAAATATTGCATTAAAGGGTGAAATGAAGAATAGAAAAATGAGTTATGGTTCTTGTAGAAATGGTCGAAAGTAGATGAGAGACAAATAATAGACATAGTTGGGAGGAATTAAATGGGGTCAAAATCAATTTGGTATTCAATTTGGCTGATTTTTCGATTGGAATCAGTCGCTTTCATATATTATAATGGGGTAAGGAGCGGTTCTTTATAGAGATGATGAGTTTATCCTGGGGCTGCATTGAAATATAGCTGAACCCCTATAACCCCTAAAACTGGTATTTTTAAATAATATCTTTTTAAGAGAAGAAAGAAAGTTGCTCAGTTTGCAGTAATCTCAGCAAATATAGAGATCTTTTCAAAATATCAATATTTATGATAATGATGAAGGCCAATGCTTGGGACACCAGCGGGTGTTAGCTCTTTGGTAGTTCTAGTCCCACCCTAGACTTACCTGATGCACATGTGCTGTGGAGTTCGTGGGCCCACCCAGAAGAATAGTCCTATCGAGGATACCATCATCCACAAATAAATATTAAATAAATAAAACAAATAGAAAAATAATTTATGAGATGCCTCCAATAGCTTCTAGTCAAGAGAGCCAAATTATTTTTCTGAACATCTCTAATTCCTAGCCACCTTCAACAATTGGTTTACATAATCCACTCACTCCATTTGATTAAATAAATTTTCTTTTTGTTTTTTTTTCTTTTCCATCCCCCTCTACCCCATCAAAATTTCCTTAACATCATATCCAAAAGTCTTTGCATTTTGTTAGGGATTTGAAGGGCTGACATGGTGTAGACTGGCATAGCTGTGGCAACCAACTTAACCAAGGTGTTTCTACCTACCTATGATAAAACAGTAATTTGCTGAGACTGAATCTCTTTTGTACATAACAGGTTACCTTAGATTTTTCTTGTCACACCCTGAAACCAGGTTTTGCTAGAAGCCAACTTTTGCTACACGAGATGATAATAAATGTTCAACTGCATACAAAATAAACTACTTTAATTCCTTCAGGTTCTGCTGCAGATATTGAATCCTCTGTCTCAGGAGCCTGCTGCAAATATTGAACCCGCCTTGTCTCGTAACCTCCTCCTGATCATCCTCTGTGTTTTTCTTGGGTCTCTAAACTTTATCTGGGAAAAGGGGGACATGGTGAATTAATGAGTACCATGAACATAACTCAATAGATAAACTTATCATTAGGCTGGCCACATGCGTCCAAAGATATAAAGAAAGACAGGTAAATGATTGCATGAGGCCAAGGTTAGTCATCAATACAAAATCATTTGCTTGCTTTGAGCCTTGTCAACATAGTTCTCTCTGTTTTTTCTTACAAATTGTTGAACTCTTTTTGGTTCTTGAAGCAATTGTCTAATCAAGAGTGAATTAATGTTGGGATGAAAAGGCGATAGATGAGACTGTGAGCGCTCTAGACAGGTTGATTATATATCATTATCTATGATGCTCAGAAACAGATATGGATACGGACACTCATACAAGAATCGGGGATATGACTCCTCACTTTTAAAAGTTTTAAATATAGATATTGATATGGGTGTCCTAATTTTTTCTTCAGATTACTTTTGAATCAATGAAATTATCATTGTTTTCATCCCTTTTCAACATTTTTTACGGCGATTAATAAAAATATTAAAAAAAACTATATGATATAAAGGACTTTATAACTGGGATATGTTAAACTTATTCCCTAAAAATTATCGGTGCACTATCGAGTACCGATATACAAGTGTCATATGGGATATCATAGATCATTGTTGCCTTTCCTTACTGACATTCCTGTATTACTTTAAATTTTACCTAGAAGTTTTATTGACAGGTTATTGAAAAAACATTTGAAGTAGGATCTCAAACCGCAGTTACCTCGAAGGGCCAAGTAAGTTAGTGTTGAAATGCTGAACTGTTAAATGAGAATGATTTTATTGAAGGAATGAGAATGATTTTATTGAAGGACTTTTGCCTTTCCATTTATTTTTCAAGTTGCTACTGATTTGGGCTTTCCTTTGTTACTAATTGATGTGAAAATGTGAAGACTGAACAAATGGGCCGTGTTGTTAATGAGCTAGATACTATTCATTTTTCATTCAAAAAGGCCTCTCAGCTGGTGAAGGAGATTGGTAGACAGGTTGCCTAGTGTCACATCCCGGTCCCGAAATCACCCTGGCCTAGGGTAATTCCCGAGGTGTGCCACACGTACTCCCGCATGTTGTACCTATCTCGAGCCAAACACAACACACGAAGGAGATAAAAGCGACTATTCCACATGTGAGAACACATAACATTTCATATAGCGGAAGTCGTAATTCATTTAGATAAGGTATCAAATTCCATCAAGGTCAATTAAACATTTAGGTTTGATATAAAAGAAGTAAACAAGTATATACATTAAGTTACAAAAGAGGGATCAATAAAAGAATCCCTATACAACCATTGAAAGAACCTATACATTCACTACCAAAAGTATATTCAAAAGAATTTCGTATGACGATATGAAAATGATAGTCACACGAACTATGGTATTTACTAGTGTAGTCCGCACTCCGAGGAGGTCAAATCTAGGCTGGCCCTGGTTCTGACCACTCTTCTAATCATGCTGGTACCTCCTGGGTACCTTCCTCTTTCTCCTGGGCCTCTTCAGGGCCGAGAGCTGCATCTGCGTCTGTGACACCAAATGTAGTATCTCAATACGACGATTTTAGCAAGTATAAGCACAATAAGAAATTACATAATGTTGCAACTTTGAATTTAATACGAGCAATTTAGTGGATGGCAAGGATAGTATCAACTATGCAATTTGTGTTGGAATAAAATATGCTGATGAATCAATAATTAAGAAACCATACAAATGTGGCTACTACTTAAAGCTCATCCTCTCAAAGAGAGCAAAATCTTGTTGGGATGTCACCAGCGGCCCGGCCAAAGGTTAACTGGTTACCCGGTTCTGGAGTTCCGGTGCTCCAGGCGACTTACTGCAGTAGTCTCTCAAACTAAACCATGTGCTGGCCCCGTCGGGCGTCACAAGGCCGAAGCTATGTAGTGCCGACTCAATCGAATCAAACTAATCGAATAATAAGTGGACTCAAGTGAGTTTGTATTCCAAATCAATCTAAATAGAATTTACTTTCATTCATATATCACCATATCTTATACTCACTCAATCCACATGTTTACAAGTACTGCATCAATATACCATGTATAGCGAATGACGGAGGAAATAGAGTTATTAAACCTCACAGGATTCTGGAAAATGAAATAAACTTATTTACTTATAATGATTGATCTGTCAAATGAAAATATAATCCAATATGAAATGCAATAAGTCAAGGAGTCAAGGAAATTTACTAGCCAATACACCAATATACTATTGAATTAAGTCCTTCACCATCCAATACAAGGTAAATTCAGAAAGTCAACGTATACTACTTATTCGGTGTCACTAATTAAGAGAATTACGTTAATTTTCCAAGCAACCTCCATGGCTTAGTGTTGGGCTAATAATTATTCACTGGTCCAATTATTGAGGTTCATGGTTCCATTTTTTAATCCTAGAAATCAAAAGAATCACTAATTTTCTATGGAATAGGGTAAGCACCTTAAGTATCCAGTTGGAACATTTAAGGTGGTTTAAAATAGGTTAGGGGTGATAATTCACCCAAAATTGGGGTAAAAAAGAGGTACAGTTACAGCCTTAGGTTCGCTCGAGCGGACCCTTTCCAGAAGGTTAAAGGTTCGAGCGCACTGATTCGTTCGCTTGAACGGCTGATTCGCTCGAGCGAGGTGTCCAGTTCGCTCGAGCGAACTGTCTAGAATCTAGACTTCCAAATTCCTTCCATTCCATTCTCATTTCTCATTTCTTTACATTTTTCCTCCCACTACTAAACCTGCATAAGAATGGAGCCTTCATGCTCTCATTCATCACATAACACTAATAATGCTTCCAATCAATTCCATTAACTTGAAATCATTCCAACATCATTCATTTATTAATAACTAGGAGCATTGAATGAAAATGTCATTGAGTCAATGAAATAAACAAGAATGTAATCCTTATTATGCATATATTTGCCTCACTTTTAAGCTTTTCAAACTCTTTTATACTCTCTTGGTATTCAAGACCCTAGAATCCCCAAATGACTCAAACCCTATATCAACAAAGAAGGAAATGAATGCTATGTAAAACTAACCAAGAGTCTCTTGACTCTATTTATAACTCAAACTTACTATTAAGGATGGATTTGAGTCATACCTTGACAAGAAATCCAATTTTTTGGAGTTGGAAAAGAGAGGGTTCTTGAAAACAAGAGGTGGAGAAGATGAATAAGATGATGAAGAAGAAGACCTCCACCTTGGCCTTCACTTGCACAAGCTAAAGTGATTGATGAAAGAGAGGAATTGAAAGGAACAAGGAAGAGGAGAGTTTTCTCCACAACCCACATGCACAACCGAATGAAAATGAGTGAGATGGGGTTGGTGTAGGTGATAAAGATGGGAATTTTGCATAAAAACCCATTGTGTTCATGTATTTCCATTTTGAGTCAATTGAGGGCCCACTTCTTCAACGAGGAATCAAATGAAGTAAAATCAAATACGAAAAGCGACGTGCTCGACGAGATACACGCGATGACGCCAAAATGATGTGAAAAAGATGAAAAACGAGAAAATCTATAATTACGGAAAAGTCCTTGACTCAATCCAAAGGAGTCAATTCCACTTCACTCAACTAGTCAAAACTCAAGACTCAATTTAACTCGGTCTAAGAGACTAAGTTAATGATTTACAACTAAACAAAAATTAATGAAACTAAATCCCCATTACTTAACATTAATGAAGATTAAATTGGGTTGGGGTGTAACACCTAGAAACCTCTATCCTCTATTATGCTATCTTTTTGGTACTTTGTTCCCTAATTGGGGGCACATGTTCTTGGATTAGCCAACAAAGAAAAGCTTGAATGTGTTGCAGCACTACATGATATGAAATGCTTTGCAACCCATAACAATGGTCAGTGGTAACTGATGCTATCAGATAACTTGTGTTCCCCAGGTTTTGGTGTTCATATTTAACAGGTGGCGCAGAAATGAGAAAACATTGTTTGAATGGCTGTAGCAACACATGTTGAGGAAGATTTGTTTAATTGTATCTCCTGCTACTACAGTGAAAATTTGAAGATTGTGTTTTTAGCCTTACCAGATTTATTTTCCCATATGAAAGTTTGCTTGACAATCTCAAAAGTCTGTAATGCTCTCATTGTTTGAACAATGAATGCTGCCATTATCAGTGCCTTTTTTTTTTCTCCCTCTTCATAGTTCATGCATACATGCATGTAATGTTATGGTTCATTCCAACGGATATTTGTTTTTTTAGGCTGTTGACACTAACAACAAAGACATCAGAGATATCCCCGGTTTGGCATCTCCAGCCCCAACTTCAAGGAGACTGTTATCAAGAAAATCAATGGGTGCCTTCATGTAATCTTCTCAATCCAGATTAGGGGCTCTCATCTACCTACTATCCTACATCGGCTGATAGTCTACTGCTTTTGGCTTCTGTGGCTGGTCGAGCTGGATTATTTCCTAACCTGGTTGAATACCCCCCCCCCCCCCCCCCCCCCCCCCTCCCTCTGTCTTTCTCTGTGTGTGTGTGTGCCCTGTTCCTGTTTTGCAGAGAGCTTTGAAGCTGCCAAAAGAGGACTACTGTCAAACGAACTCTTTAGTTATATACTTCATATCACCACTCTGGAAAATGAGGTCTGAAAAAATCTGATGACCAATGGCAATTACTGTGGAATTTAGTTGGAATTGTTGCTATTTGTGATTTAAACCAGCCTGTAGGCAAGTCACAGAAGATGAGGTTTTGAGTTCCACATAAAAGTAGAGCATCTTCCAAAGGTAACCTGCACTTGTGCTTGACTTTAGGATTATTAGCAAAGAAATTTAAGCCTATACCCCAAAAAAAGATACCAAAGAAACATGAGTAAAAAAGACCAGAAGCAGTTACCTAACTAAACAACTGACTTAATTGAGATTTAAGATTTAACTTGATGATTCTGCTACAAAGATTATAGAAATAAAAATTCCATAGTAGAAATATCATCTTTCCATCAAACTGACGCACACCTCTCAACTGCTCCTTCCCCATCCCATTTGAAGTTTTGAGCTGGTCAAAGATTACCCATCTCCTCCTCCATTTACCAACCAAAAATTACATCATGACATTGACAATCAAGAAAACGAAAAGAAGGGAAAAAATACAAGATCCATTATAAAAAATACAAGACAGTAAACCAGAGGAACATAAACACATGAAAATGACACCAGCAAATGCCAACAGCGATCCTTCAACCACAGAAGCAAACTGGGGCGGATCCAAGCGGTCATCACACCGATGTAATTCGAAAAACTCCTTTAATTATATATTAAAAATTCTATTTTATTATTTGACTCGTTCGCTTAACGATTGCCCGCACCACTCAAATAAAAATCCCGGGTCAACAATGGGAAGCAAAGCCACTCCTTATTATTTGGGGCAGGGTCATTCAACTGCTCAAGCAGTACTGGCTTTCTCCCACTTAAGGGGCTTCACAACCTCCCATGTGAAGTCTGGGTCATCCCTGCCAAAATGGCCATATGCTGCCGTCTTCAAGAACCTGCCATTCCCTCCCCTCTTAAGGTCGAGGTTGATGGAGATCATCCCTGGCCTAAAATCAAAGCTCTCCTTCACAATCTTCAGAATCTCCTTATCTGGTATCTTCCCAGTCCCATATGAATCCACAAAGACAGACAATGGCTCAGGAACACCAATGGCATAAGACACCTGAACAATGCACCTCCTTGCAAGCCCACTGGCAACAATGCTCTTAGCTGCCTGCCTCACAATGTAAGCACCACTCCTATCCACCTTGGTGGGGTCCTTGCCTGAGAAGGCACCACCTCCATGGGCACCCCACCCACCATAAGTATCAATGATGATCTTGCGCCCGGTGAGCCCAGCATCACCATGTGGCCCGCCAATGACGAATCGGCCTGATGGGTTGAGATGGAAGATGGTCTTCTCATCCAGGTACTTCTCAGGGATGACTGGTTTGATGACATGCTCCTTGAGGTCTGCAGCAATCTCATCATTGGTGACGGTCTCATCGTGTTGGGTTGAGATGAGGACTGTGTGGACTCGGATAGGGACCATGGCACCATGGTCATTAAAGTACTCAACGGTAACCTGGGTCTTTCCATCTGGGCGCAGCCATGGACAGGTCCCATTCTTGCGAACCTCTGTGAGGCGAGCCCCGAGCTTGGTGGCAAGGACATGGCTCAGAGGCATCAACTCTGGGGTCTCATCGGTGGCATAGCCGAACATGTGGCCCTGGTCACCTGCACCAATCTCCTCAGGGCGCTTGGTGAGGTGGCCGTGGACACCCTGAGCAATGTCGGGGCTCTGCTGCTCGATGTTAACGAGGACCTTGCAGTTGTCAGCATCGAGGCCAACATCAGCTGACACGAAGCCAATGGAACGGCAGGTATCGCGAACAATCTTCTCATAGTTGATGTTGCCTTTGGTGGTGATTTCACCAAAGACCATGACCATGTTGGTTTTGGTGCAGGTTTCGCAAGCAACCTTGCTGTCGGGGTCTTGGGCAAGGCAGGCATCAAGAACAGCGTCGGAAATCTGGTCGCAGAGCTTGTCAGGATGACCCTCGTTCACAGACTCAGAGGTGAATAGGAAGGTCTCCATCTCTTCTCGGGGAGCTGTCAAAACAAGAACCAATTTGGTATCAAAAGACCAGTTGGGCATCATGTGTAACTTTACTACATCCTCGTAACTAATCTTGGTAAATAAGATCTTTCTTGCAAGTAAAGTTTAGCTTAAAGTTTTGATGTGCTGTTTGAATTCCCCCACAAAAGGACTTTCATTTATCCTTTAAGAAGGAAATGCCTTTCTGAGATTTTCCAATCACAGAATCACGCGGAAATTCAGTTTCCCTGCACCAACACAGCAAAGGGCCAAGCACGGAAAAGCAAAATGGTTTCCGCAACATTTCCACAGAAGCAGTTTTATACAAATGCATCCTAAGGACCCCTTACGTTTGGAATTGAATTCGGAGGCATGATTTTGGTTTCATTTACAAGTAAAGTAAATTAAATGTCAAATCAATGAGAAAGGTAATGGTCACGTAAAGCAATACTTTCTAGTAAAGTAAAATCGCATTCATTTTCATGAGGTAAAAGAAAATGAGAAGAGGCATCAACAAATGGTAAAATAACCACCTGTCTTTTATGAGATAAGTTTTTTGGGTCTAGTATAGTCTTAGCATAATTTTTTTGGTGGCTGAAATTTACTTTCCACCTGTTGTGATCAACCAAACATGGTAAAAAAATATATATATACGGCAGCTGGGATTACTTTACATAGGTTTTTACTTCACACAAATCTTGGAAACCAAACAAGAGGTAAATGGTCTTCACTTCCTTTCTTCAATTTTAACAACTTTAGGTAACATTTGTGTCACTTCGCTCCCTCATAAACTTTTTCGCACTCTTCGCTTTCTCCACAGTTTGATATGACACCATTTCATAAAAAAACCAACTAATAATTTTCTACGATACCACCAAAAATCATTTCCCATGTAGGGTCATAGGGAATTGTTTTTTCACGAGTCCACAACCATTCCCCGAAGGACCTACATAGGAATTCATGGTGAAATAAACTCCATGGAAGGATTATTAAGGTGGAGATGTAGACATGATGGAGACAGGACCTTTCACTTTCCTACGTATTCAATCACTACAGTGATGGCTATTCATTTCTCATCTTCCCACTATTCTATTTCCCTAAAGAAAAGGCTATTTAATTAAAAAAAAAAAAAAACTCGCATTTGATCTTATTCTTAACCACTCATGGCATGAATTCCTATCAATTCAATTATTTTGCATTCTAATGCAACCAAGCAGGCCCTAAAGAAATATATTCCTTAGAATTCCTAAGAATTCAATTCTATGCAAACAATAGAGCCCTAAGTATTGCCCTTAAAAAAATAATAATAATAAGCTCAGGTCTCCATATGATCATATAAACCAAACAATCATCTTAATTTCTAACAGAGAAAAAGAAATCTGGGAAACAAAACAAACCATGATTTGACCTTGCAAAAACATTCCACCCAAAACTGTGGATATATCAGAAATCAATTGAATGCCCCTCTAAAATCACTGGATATGGCATAGAAATCCTCCAAACAAAAACACCCAAAGACAACAAGAGCAGAAAAAGGGAAAGAGGGAGAAAGAGAAAGCACCTGCAAGAGTAGAAAGAATGCAGATTCTGTTTGTTTTGGTTTTCTGGTTTCCTTTGCAGAGAAACTCTCAATGGCTTGGGAGGAGAAATTCCCTCTATAACTATTTATAGACAGAGAGAGGTGGGAGGGGGGTAGGTGGGTAGGAAAGATGGGGCCCACTCTAACCACTCCAAACGTTGGAATATGAGATTTTACCGAGAGAGGCCGGTCGGCCACCAAACCCCTCCTAACCCTTCCGGTCATGGCTTGGCTTTGTGATTTTAACAGGAATTTTCAGCTCTCACTAGGTGGGTATCCCCTGCCAGGTCTAGGGTGAGGGGTTCATATGATCATCCTAATTTCTTTTTCAATGAGTCAAAGTTTTTATAATTAAAATTGATATACAATCAATTCTTACTAATCAATCCATTTAGATGAGTGTAAACTCAAAAATCGGATCGCTATCTAAAGAGGTGGACAGCCCATTCAGATGGGCTATCAAATAGGTCCTACTATGAGGTGCACACGAATGTGCGTAGGATAATTTATTCATGGTGACTGGCCCACCTTTCTAATTTTTAACCTCCTATTAGAAATCTATACAAAATTAATAATCTTTTTTTAGTTCGTCTTCTTTTTTTCCTATTTATGAAAATCACAAGGCCTTTTTTATTTCATGTAATTGAAACATAGTTTATGATTATTTATTACATGCGGCCACTCCAACAACTTTGTTAAGCCCTACGCGTCTTTATTTTGTAGGGTAGAATAAAGTAAAGTAAAATTGAATATAAAATCAATAAGTAAAAAAAGTTGAGGGAGTTGAGAGTAAAAGCATATTTTTGTCATTTTGTGCTTCTTTAAGTGTATTTTTTTTGTCGTTTTATACTTTTTTTAGAGCATCTTTTTCATCCTTTTGTGCAATTAAAAGAAGCTTTTATGTATTTTTCTGCTTTTACGATCTCACTCCCGCTGCTTTATATATTTGTTTTCATAATTTGATACTCTATTTCACTTTGCTTTACTCATATTTACAAATAAATAGGCCCAAGAAAAAATTGCCTGGTTGTTTGTGCCCCTAACTGGAATATGAATAAAAACCTCTAAAAAGTATGAATCAGGGGTTTGATGGCATATATCTACCCTAATTTGGGGCACCTTACTGGAACATGATCAGTTGCATTGTATCCATGTGAGGCAAATGTGAGAGGTCTTGGATTGATTATTGGTTACTGTCATTTTATTCTTTGGTTCAAAGATAAACTCTGCTCAAAGCCTGGGAAGCCACAGCTTCTCTAATGCGCAGCCCTCAAGGCTGGGCAACTGACACGTGTCAGTCATATGCAGTTGGTGGGAGTTGGTGGACCCAGTAAGAGTATAAGAACCCAATTTCTCCACCCAACTGAACGAGGTTGAGACTTGAGAGAGTGGGTTGGTGAATGGTGATTCCATGAAAAAATCCATTATTAAAATAATGAAATCTCATAAGGATCTAAATATTTTATTTTCTTTAATTAGGACCTCCAAAGGATCATGAAATCCAAACCATCCAAATTCCACTCTAAGACTTTTTTTTTTTTTTTTTTTTTTTCTGTATTGGATGCGTTAGGGCATTTACTCTTTTGATCAATTATGACAATAGGCTCATGACAAATTTTTGGATCTCAGAGTTGAGCTTGATTAACAATATTTCTAGGGTTGGTTTTAGGGATGTCAATGCATATTTGAATATCTGAATAGTCCAAGCTACCTACCCATCTAGAAAACTACGTATCAAGCATGTTTATCTGAATTTAGGAAAGACTTGAAAACCATTTGGGTCTAAAATTGAGTAAAGCTGCCTATTAATTAATAATGACGTACTTTGATAACAAGGCGTTACTTAATTGGTTAATGTCACTTAATTGCCCGGGGTTGTATATATGAGTACACCACTCTTCCCACTTTGTGGGCTTCTCCTTCTACTTTTGCGGGCTCTCTTGAGTCTCAACTTTCAAAGTTGAAGTGCCAAAAAAATATACTTTAACAATATGTTTGTTTCATTTAATTGAATATATAAAAGTAGTTGAATTGAAGCAACAAAATTGAATTTCCAAAAATGACCATTAAATTATATACCTTTTAATTGCAAATGAATCATAAGGAGATGGAAAATTAATACACAGTCATCACCCTAGTGATTTAAATTCTAGGAAAGTGAGGGTTAAATATACATTTTCACCTTATATTGTGCAACTCTCACACGCTATATACTTTGCCCTTCACCTCTTTAATAATCATTTGGTGGTGCTCAATTGACCATGAAGTCGTAAGTTTTCTATTTCTATGTGTTATGTGTAAATAAACATGTTCTAAGAGTTCAGAAAGCTCGGATATATATTTTCTTAGAAAGCCTTGTAAGGCTGCATCACAATGCCTTCTAAACCCCCACTTAGTGTTCGCGCTAATGACTCTCTTAGAGGGTGAGAGTACGTGACTTAGAGTCTCTTCTAAAACAATAAATGCATTAATAAAACTATTTGGGGCCCATTGATATGAATATTTAGATTCATAATTAAGAACCCATGATCTATGTTAGATCATGATACAGATATATGATGGCTCTAAACCAAAGCCAACTCATTAACATCTCTACTACCCTGAGGCCTGGCTTGAGAGGATAAGGGTGCGAAATTCATGTTATTTTAATCCACTCTCATGAGAGTTTGGAGGTGGGACTCCACTACTTCTATATCAGGATTTGATATCCAATAAGAACAAGCATAACATGTTCTCACAAAAAGTTGTATTTGTAATTTGTTTATTGAAGGCATGCCTCATTGCATGAATCTCTCGTCATGATCATTTATGTGGTTACCTGCTTCTTTTCTGTTTTTTTTTTTTTTTTAACACCACACATAAATAATAACATAGTGTGCATGATGTGTTAAATATCGGTCCTTATTCCTTGGTAAAGAGAGCAGTTTGAGTGGGCTGGACTAGATATTCACAAACCCAAAGCCCAGGTAGAATTGACATGTAGCTTAGCCCAAGCTCAGAGAAGGAGGCCTCAGTTGCTAGGCCAAGGCCCAAACTCAAATTCAACATGGTAATCCAAAGCCCAAGTAATCTGGGTGATATTATCCTATAGGTGAGCTAAAGGAGTCCTTCTCTATACTTTTGTTATAAGGTACTTTGAATAATGAAGCCAAGTAAGAAAACTTTGTGTTTATGTGTGTCACATGGATATGGCCCAGTGAAAGCCTAACCCAAATTCCATTTTTTATGCTGGCTTGTCCTGGCCAAAGTTGCACCCTTGATAACTATTCTAGTCAAGGTATGTGAGTCAAGACTCTAGAAAATGAGGAAGGGAGCCAACAAGGCATGCATTGGATGGGATTTTAAGACAAAATTTGAACTACAGAGAGATGAACATGTTTCACGTGGGTAGAGTGAATGCACCTCCTACCACTCTCACATCTAATACATTGCTCTCATCTCCCTTAACTTTCCATATACTATAACAGGCAAAAATACATTCCACCTACCGCTAATCTATTTAAAACTCTTTATATACAACTGAAGCAGAAACTTGAAAGGGACAAAATTAACTGAAACATAAACTTGAAAGGGACAAAATTACCGTAATGAAGGCGTTAAAAGCAGACAATAGCTCCAGAACAGTCGAAAAATATATATTTACAACAAAATTGTTCGATCTGTATAATATCGCAAGCGGAATGTAGGATATCCCAAAATCAGAAGTGAACTTGAACAGTCCCTTTTTCTTTTCTTACTATGACCACCAAACCACCATCCAAACCGTTGGATAGTTATATAAGTGTAAGAACTAATAGCACATCAAATTGAACCGTTGATCTATCACAGTATCGAGAAATTTGCAAAAAAAAGTCACGTTTTGCAAATTATAATAACAAATTATAACCCACGTTTTTTTTTTTTTTTTTTTTGCAAATTTTGATATTTAACATTTCTTAATGATTTCAAGAATACTTTATATCAGTTTTTTATTTTATTTTTAACTAATTAAAATTAGTTTATTTCTCCAACATTTTCCTAATAATCTTAAGAAAAAAAAATCAAAATATATTACAACATTCTCCCAAAAGAGGTCAATATTTTGGGATCTAAGTTACATCAAAATCCAGAGTAGCAACAGGGTTTTAAAAATCAGGCGACAAAGCCAGGTGGGACTTGGTCGAGTCCCAATCCCAACTACATTTTCTTCTCCTCCTCCTCCTCTCCCAGCCAGAGTCACATGTGACTCAGCCGAGTTGACTCAGAATCAGAATCAGACTCAGCCCAGTGTGAGTCCATCTTTTTAAACCCTGGTGACAAAAGCCCACTTCTAGAACAAAGACAGCAAAGTATTGCATCAAGCAAGCAAAGAAGCAGTTAATGCAGCAGAAGATCTTATATTTATTACCATGGAACTTATCGGCAGTAAATGCTCCAAAATCTACACCGAAGAAAAAGAAAATGTTGCAGTTCTTACACATTAACTCAGCTATCAATCAAACAAAAGCAATGCCGAGCTCAATTACTTCATCGACACACGACACAAAAGAACAATGAAAGAAAAGTGATTCAAGCAGTTGACATGATGCACTCAATTGCTTGCTTGCAGATTCCAGTCATTGTAGCCTCAGGCCCATAAACCTACATCAAGATCACCCATCATTACTGGTATTGGTGTAACTATGAAAGCACAAATTTTAATTGTAACTCACTTAGGTAATCTGCAACAAAGAGTTCATTACCAACACCAACTGCATTCCATTTCTTACCTCGAGGGGAATTCCAAGTTCCACTCCTAGTGCCCGCATTTTAGCTAGACCTGTTTGATAGTTTGGACCACCTCTTCGAACATAGATATGCATCCTTGATGCCTTGAGCTTGGATTCCTACGGTCAAAAAAGACATAATTTTTTTTATCAAAAGCAAATACAGAAGAAAAGTTGAAAGCTCTATAATGCAACAATTAGGAGATTTGGCTCTACAGGAGAGGAAAATACAGATGGCATATGGCAAAGCACTTTAGGTGGGTTTCATTTGTGCCATTTCTCCCTAAATGGCAGTCCTAACCAAAAAGACGACTCCAATAAAAAAAAATGTGGATATCTCTGGTCAACACACACCTTCTCCCTCAGAGCCCGAATAATGCCACTGAAAGTAGCTGCAACATCAGTGAAGTTAGCTATGCCTCCTCCAATGAGAAGTGCTCTCTTCCGGCCATCAGGATCAGCAGTAGCACACTGCAGCAGAAAAAGTGGATATATCATTATTCCAGTCTTTAGATGTTTACATTACTAAAGCGAACTGAAGAAATGAATGATAATGACAGACCAAAACCAAGTAGTCCTTACATCAATAACAACTCTGGCATACTGCAAAACCTCATCCTCATTTGGAGCACCACTGTACTCTGCATAATTTCCAAGTTCCGATGCATAATCCAGATCACCAACCTAGATAAAACATAGAGTTGGGCATGTCAAAAAGCATATTTAGCATTTTATGCCTGCTAGAGATGTGAGGTGCTGGAAGTTTAATGGCAAGGCATCTTGGTGAAATGGAAAAATAGTATCCAATGAGCAGACGGAAAAGAAGCAACAGCTATGTGGGAAAAAGGTACTATAAGATGGAAGATGAGATTAATTTACAGTATCAGCATAGATGACACTTGCACCCCCTCCAGCTACCATAGTCCAGATGCGTCCCTTGGGGTTTAAAACAGTAAATTTCAATGAAGCACTTGTCTGCAATGGAACAACAAAAATTAGCATGCCATGATGAAATTCTTATTAATACACACTCTGCTTCAAGCTTACAAATGACTTGATTACCAAGTCATCCACCAGAAAAGGGAAAAAAAGAAGCAACAATAAAATGGTTTGCATTATATACAGCCTATTAGAACAGGTTCAAACATTTATTTTATTAATTGTTTACCAAGTCTAACTGCTATGTTTCCATAAATAAATAAAAAGGAATTTTCAAATCTTTATTGATAATCAAGACATATTCATAAGCAGAAGCCGTAAAAAACTGTCAAATATATAATTATTCGTTGTTCAAAATCAAAATATGGAAATACAAGCTAGAATAGAACTCAACCACCTTTTCATCCAGTGCATGAACAAAGCTCTCTGTAGGGCTCATAACTCTACCAAAAGGCAGTGGAAATTCGATGTTCCCCCACCTGCACCCCGTAACTATATATGATAAGAAATTTGACCTGATGCATTTCTTGAAAGAAATTATCAACATAAAAAGAAAATAATTTTTGACGGGGAAAAATATATACTTCTTGAAGTTTTTGAAGGCAGCAGTGTCATCCAGTTCTCCACGCATATCCAATGGGTAAGGTTTCCCATTTACCAATGTAAATGGATTCATCTCTAAGAAAGTGAAATCCAGATCTGAAGTGCATATAATCAATTTATACAAGCCAATGTCAGTAGTTTAAAAACATCTAAAAAAATATACATAAAAATCATTTAGCATATATAAAGGTTAGGCATATCAAACACAAAGCATGAAAGTTAATAGCTTCCTTAAATTAGTTAAAATCATTAACAAGCAATTCTTCCAAGTTAGATACTAGGAATCCTTTGTTTACACTCACTTACATACGTAACTGATGCACATGCATAACACTTACGCATGATCATGTATGTTTGCACTCATTTACACATCACACGCATAAATACGGTGTGAAAATGGTGTGTACATGAAGCCACTTTTAGTGATCATTTACATAATGTACATGAGGAAAAAAGTGCCAGTACACTAGCAATAGGGCATCCGCAGCCGAATAGATTGAGGTATCAAATCCCTCAACTACATTTTTCTTTTGCACTTTTGTGGGAATAGACCCATATTTAGTTTCATATCTTAAATCTTCATAGACTGTAGATTTGTGAAAAATGTCTAAAACATCCCAACCAGTAGACCTAATTTTCTGCAAATTTGTGGGTCTCAATTCATGATCTGAACCATCTAATAACTCATATTAATGATAGGCATGAAGATGTTTAGTTTCATATCTTAAATATTCATAGATTTTGAGAAATTTGTGAAAAAGTCCAAAAAAAATACAAACCCATCTAAAACTGTTGGATGTACACATTAACTCATGTGAAAATGAGCTTCCAAATAAACATGATAATGTGTTTCACATATGCAACATTTGTAGATGTAAAAGTTACATATGACTCTTTACATATGTAAAATCCATTTTCATATCCCACGGGTAAAAGGCAAATGACTCCTTAGGGCTGATTTGACTAATTCCTATAATAATATATCAAAGCCAAGGGTCTTCGATTGAATTTTGACCATATTCCTTTCAATTTTGACTTTTTTATTGAGCTTTGATAAAGTTTTAGAGATTTGAACTCATCACCTATAGCCTTTTAAATAAAACTAACCTAGCCATCAAACCACAATTATTATATGTAATTATTCATCAAAAAATTTCAAAAGTAACTAAATGGAGCAGGAGACCCTAGCCAGATGGGTCATGTCCGTGCTTAGCATGGGTTATTATGCAAGTAAACTCTTACGATTGCAGGATCACGGACTACCACAAGGGACCATCAAAGTCCTGGGATTTAAGTTTATAGGGTAGGACAATGGATAATATTTCCTCACAGAGAGAGAGAGACAGAAGAAGGGGGGGAGGGGGGGGGGGGGGGGGGGGGGGGGGAGAGCGGATGGGGTTGAATAGGGTAGGGACTGGTCCCCTGTGGCTCTTCAGACATGATCCTTCATCCTTAGCCCCTTCTGATAGAAGACCCTTTCATATGAATTCTTAGGAGTACAGAAAAAGGAAAGCAAACACAGTCCTCGTGACAAGCTGAGTGGAAGCTGTTTTCTTCTTGTTTCTATAAAGCTAGCCAAGTTCATGGATACTTACAAAAAGTAAGGAGGTAAAATCCTTCATCTCTAAACAAAAACATACCTTGAAATACTGCAAAAACTCCTTTAATGAAGTCCCCAATTTTGCCACGAACCTAAGCTAGTAGAAACAAGCACATGTAGGGAAAATCAATCATCCAGATTTCAGGACAACAAATCTTTCTGTCAAAAAAGAATGTCAAACTACAAAGAAGACATATTGCCAGTTGCCCTCTACCTCATGTTATTGAAGATTTAGAAAATTAAGGGAAAAAACAGTAAGAAAAATAACAGAATGATTTCCACCATTAATCAACAAAATGACATCATGAAAAACTAAAAACACATCAAAGGAGAAGGCCTTGCCTCCAAAGGAAGTGTAGCAATCAGCGGGGCACACGCCTCAGAGGTCATTGACTTCTCAGTTGGGAGAAAGATGGTCTTAACCTGCACAGCCCATGATTCAATAAATGCCATAAGAAACAGGCTTATGGTTTATAAGACCACGTCACATACAGTGATTTTGGTTCACGCACATACCTTATCCCAATTCTCCTCAATCTCGATACCCCCGCATTCTGAAAAGCTTATAGTGCATCCAAGCCTCTCAGATACAATCGAGAGGTAATATTCTTGATCATGGGGGACAAATGGTTCAACAATGAATGTGGTAATTGGTGCTTTGCATCCACCCATTTCAACCTAAAAAAAAAACCCACTATAAAATGGACTGCGAAAAAATCCTGGTTTCTGCTAACTACAATAATTTATAGCTATTACTTGAACAATTGAACTGTGATGCAAATTTAAAAAAAAAAAAAAGAGCACTGCAGTCTCAATATAATTGAGCATCACCTCTACACCAAGGCGTTCTTTCACAAACTGAGCAACCTGAGCCAGATCTAAGTTCAGAGCTACTAATCCACTCTTTCCACGCTTCCCAAACAGCATGTCAGGCTTCACTACCAATCTCGTGGATGAAAGCCATGGCTCTTTGTCTGTTAATTCGGTGAAGTCTGTTGATTCCGTCACCTTAATTTACCCAAACAAATAATCATAAGCGATCATCTTCCGCAAAAGAAAAAAGGGGGAAAACATCAAATTTTGAGAGAGATGTACATCCGCCGTTGTGCATATTTAAAAATATTAGGAAAAAAAAGTTGCCAATCCATATACCCAGATAGACATAAAATTCCATTGAAGTTTGAGAAATGAAAGGGCAAAGTCAGATCAGATCCCAGCTTGAGCAAAATACACAAAATATCACATCCATTATAATATATTAAGCTAAGGGGTTTTCAACCTAATTGTGATTGTAACCTTGATCATCAGTTATAACTATCTCTTATACCCTTTCTCAACATATTCTCCTCCCTTCTCACCTCAATTCTCCAATTCTCTACAGTTCTACCTCTATCTATACTAAATTGTTGTTAGTAAGTATTTGAAGATTATTTACGTGATTTGAATTTTTCTTATTGATCTTTACACATATTGCTACAAATTTAATCGGAAAACCTGTGCTTAGCATACTAAATCGGTGTTAGTAAATATTTGAAGATGATTTAAGTGATTTGAATTTTTTTTTATTGATCTTTACACATATTGCTACAAATTTAAACGGTACGCCGCGGGTTATTGTTCTAGTGTATCATTAAAACAATGAAGAAAAAAAAAACTCAATTCACAACCACTAAACAAGCACAGACGCAGACAATTCACAAAAGTTGCAAGAAATTAAAGGGAAGCCGATTGGATCAGATCCATAAACATTCCACACCCATAAATCATAAAGATTGGATGCAAAACACATATACATGAAGGAAAATCATCATTACCTCAAAACACATATACACAAATGATCTGATCAAAACATAAGCAGAAGCAGAAGCAGAGATTCGTCGATTCTATCCAAATTCGAAAAGGACAAAAGGAAGGGATGAGGTTGAGATCAGTTCCGTACCTGGGCAGAGCAGATCTCCAATCCGATCTCTGCAATTCGCTTCAGATGCTCCTTCAAGAGCCGCTTTGAATCGTACTCTCTGATCTTCTTCCTCGCCATCTCCTTTCTTTTCCTTCGATTAGATGCTCGATCTCTCTCAAGATAGATCAAGGAGAGTCGAGAAGAATAACCTAGAAGTAGAAGATGAGATGACAAGAAGAGAGTTAGGTGGATAGAGAAACCCTACTTGGAGTTGGGGAAGATGAAATTCTGAGGTTTTAGAAGGGAGAGAGAGGATTAGTTGAGGTGGTTGGAGGGGAGTGAGTAGTTAGCAGCCATCAACACCTTGAAAGTTGCTTGAGTTGAAAGGCCGGTAATGTAATTTGTTGACCAGTGAGTATGTAGATGTAATTCACCTTCATGTAAATGTAAGCCACACAAAAGGGCTGTTTGTTTGCAAGAATTTTAAGATTTTTTTTTTTTTTTGAACTTTCAAGGTTTTAAAGTAAAAAAGTAATATTTTAGGATGTTGATTTTCGAAGGGATTTTGCCTATGCAGTAATTTTTAATCATTATTAATCACACATTGTGAAGAAAGTTGAGATAATTTTTCCTTAGTGCTTGAAACCTTTTTTCAGTCCTTTTGATTTCGTTCTGAAAACGCGGATCATCATTTTCGTAGCGGAACCGACCTTAGAGCACGGCTTGACCGAATAGAAATCAAATCGTGCAAAATCTTTGATTTTTTTGATGAAACTTGACATTTTTATCTTTTGAATGAAGAAACTTCTTCTGACATATTAATTATTATCAATTTTATGTGATCAAATTGCAAAAGTTAATTTTTTTTCTCCATTTTTCATACATGAATACATGAATAAGATATATTTGTACTCATTAATTAATTGTTTATAAATTCATAAGCACTATGTTGTATAAGCGCTTCGGAGGCACTCCAGACATATAATTATTTTAAAACTTCACATTACGGTGCTCTCGCTCCGCACTTTCTAAGCACTTAGATTCCCCCACCCCCACCCTCTTCTCACATTCTTCACATTAAAGAAAAATAGGAAATGATAAAACTGCCAATATTTATTTCCTCTTTTATGGGTTAAAAAAAGTAAAACATATCTATGCGATATTGCACGGTGAGTAATTTTTTGCGATATTAGCACATTCAATGGCATTTTCGTCCATAAAAAATATACAAGTTTCTATAGGGGATTATCTAACTCATGTCATCAATCAAGGTTATCCATGGCTAAAGGGCGAAACTCTGTTTTTTTAATTCAATTCTGTCTTTGGACAGGGAATTCAAAATTCTTGGATTGCAGAATTTGACATAAAAGGATTCTCTATTTTATTTAGAAATACATCCAAACACGAAATGCCTCTAATCAACTTGTCCATTATTCGCACACACCTTGAATTGGAGTTGGTTCTAATTTATGTTGTCCCCAATATTAGTTAGCTTTTGAATTTTATCATGTACTGTCGATTACATTTAGAGGATTTAGAATAAGGATTAATGTTAGGGGTGTTCATGGGACGGGCAGCTTAGGCTCGATTCAGGCCCATCCCTTTTGGGCCAAGTTCTTGGGTCGGGATGAATCTAACATTTGAGCCTATTTTAATATTTGGGTTAAACTTGGACTAATTGATAGAAAGCTTGAAGCCTACTGACAGGGTCTGTCCAGAACAAGCAATCTTTAGTGGCTGATTTGCCCACACAAGTGATAGATAGAAACCCCAGCCCAGCCCAGCCCAGCCTAATTGAGTAGGGTGGGCTCAGACTTGACATGTTTAAGACTAGCAAAGCTTTGGCCGAGTACTTACTACCTAAGTCAGGCTTGGGTCAAAAATGGGCTTATATGTCTAAAAGTCAAGCCGGGCCTTCAAATGCCTCAATCTGGCCTGACCCAGCCCATGAACATGTTGAGGCCCTCTCTCTCTCTCTCTCTCTCTCTCATCCAATTTAATTGTCTGAAAATATATTCACAGAAGTACTCTCCAAACAAAGGCTAATCATTATCTAGCTTTATGCCTTTAAATAAAGAGAGAATAATATTGGCTGTGCCATTTTCAAGTACAGGAAGAACCTATGGGACCCACATGGTCTACCTTTTACTGACTCCAAATTCAATAATATCAGTATATCACTATCAAACCCACCCCTAATCAGACACGGTCAGGGCGAGCCACCCATTTCACCTCATCCATTGCAATCCCTACCCAAATGGTGGTCTCACATTCGAATGATAGGAAGAATAGCTCATACGTTACCTCTTTCTGACATTTCTCACTTGTGTGTAGGCTACCTTCTCGTGTGTATACAGACTCTCTCTTGAGTCACAACTCTCTTGACTAGGGTACCAAAAAAGAAAAAAAATAAATATTCGGATAATAGGATCCAATGACTGAAACTCAGGCTTGGACGCCTCAGTTGTAAATGGACTTGGGCAATAATAGCCTGGCCCGAATCCAGCCCATTGACAACCTTACATGACTGATAAGCTTGAGTGTGGATCCAAAATATGGAATCCAAATTCTCCATGACTAATGAGTTGGGATTAGATGGACTATTGGATGGTACATTAATAACCACATGTTGGTTTGTTGGAAGGAGGGACCACTGACCAGTGGATGGTTGTTCATTGAAAACCATGTATGGAATGGGTTGGTGAGAGCTAACGTTAATGGTAAGGATCCCATGGGCCAGCAATAGTTAGGTGAGAACAATTGAAAATGGCCGAAGAGGTGGTGGTCAATGAGATATTAAAAGTGACAGTTTTGTTTTTGTCTAATATGTGCATGGCCAATGTTGAATTTTATTTGATGTGGGCTCCACATACAATCATAAAAACCGAATGATGGGGCCCACTCATGACCAATCTGGATACTCCCAATCACACCAACTCCTGTATTGACAATCATCTCGATTTGAATTATGATTTATTCTTAAATCGATAGGAGGTAAAACACTTCTTTTCTTCTTCTGTTTTTAGGTCCTTACAAAAGCGCCAATTCTCATACGGGCACCATACATGTTTTACCCTCTATTATTATTGCTGTTGAGTAAAAGCACTGGAAGCTTACTTCTCCCCTCCCCCATTTCCATCCAAATGCGTTAAAAATAAAATAATCACATCACGACTTTACTTTGCACGAATGAGATAGAAAAATAGGTTTTACATTTGTAAATGCGACATATATAAATGTAACCTTTGTAACTATTATACATGTGAAAATAGACTTCCATGTTTGTTAAAGTTACCATTTTCACATGAGTAAATGATTACATCCATCAGTTTTTGATGTATTTGGATTTTATGGACATTTTCATAATTTCTCAAAATTCATGAAGAATTAAGATATGAAATTTTATGTCTTGATGTTTACCATTAATACAAGAATATTGAACAATTCAAATCATTAATTGAAGACCCATAAAAGTGCAGAAAAACATATTTAGTTTTTTGGATTTTTTTTCATAAATTACTCAAAATCTATGAAGATTTTAGATAATCAGCTTCAAGATCTTGTGACTTATTAGTTCATTAAATAAATTGAACGATTTGGATTACAAATATGGAGCTCACAAGAAATTAAAAAAATAAAAGTGGTTGATGGGGCCCATAAGAAAAATTACTGTGAAATAAATTGTATAAGTGCCTTTTTGTTGAGGAGTGTCAATCACTCTCACAACCGTGAAGGTGGGAAAATTCTGGTCCATAAATGGCCACATTTTCATACCTCATTTACACACCACAAGTGTAAATCAATGCAAATAAAAACGTGACAATTGGAAAACAAATGACTCCTTGACATTTTTAACATTTGTATAATGTCCCCAAAATAGTGTTATGCAGATTTTCCACTATCCTATCTTTCTAGTTGGGCTTTTGCTGGGTTTTGGTTGTTAATAAGCCATTAGTTAATGAATCTACTTTTGGTTATCTTGTACTAATGTACATGTAATTAAGGTTTATAGAACTTCCAATGATTTTGTTCCTTGTTTTCTATCAGTTCACAAGAGAGGGCAAGTAAAACATTTTTTCCATCCATACATGGGAATGTATGATTGGGATAGAGGGTTTTTTTTTTTTGCTAATAATTTTGGGGTTGTTTTGTTAGTGCATAATTAAGACTGAATCTGCATTTAATTAGTTTTTAACATGAGAGTTTGGACTGAATCTTGTAGCACTTTCATTTATTTATTTATTTTGTACCTTATCCTCTTTCAATTCCCAAGACATAGGTCAATCAAATTGTGGTTCTAGTTCTACTATGCGTGCAAATGCATAAATCAGATTGGCTTTTTGTTGGGTTTCATTATGAATGCATATTTAATGACTTGAGATTCATAACATTTGAGCTAAAGTGACAAGGGCATGTGATTTGTTAGGCAGGTTGCCTCCTAAAAATTGCCCGGGACCAAAGAACAGGCTGATTTGCTCCAACAGGTGGACTGTGAGAAGGACAAGGAATGTGCCAGCAACCCAAGATCAGCATTTTATTGTGTCTGACCTGATGAGTAGCCCAGTGCTATTTTTTCAGGCCAGAGAGATTCATGATGGAACCCTTTTGATTAAAGGCCTGGATGCTGTATATGCAATGTGTTGCCATTGGCTCTTTTGTTCTAAATATGTTCCCCATCATCTCAGTGGTTTGGCTGTGAGTGGTAACTTTCTTTCTTGACAACAATTGAAATAAAGTTCATGCATGACAATAACACCCCATCACTTTTCACAGGCAACAATTGAAATAAAGTTCATGACAATAGCACCCCATCACTTTTCATAGGATACATTGAAGGGAATCCATAGGCCACTCTGGGATGCTATGTGAATAAAGGGACTCAGTTTCTTAAATGAGAGATTTTATTCTGGAAGGAACCATTTCACTTTTGACTGCAATTCTATATAAGCTTTAAGGTTTCATTATTATAACTGTGAATTGTAAGCATTTGTGGTATTCTGCTGTGTGTATTTTCTCCCATGAAAGGATGGATGTCTTGTAGACTATCTCATGCTTATTGACTAAAAACAATGGGACCCATCTTAAAGATTTGTTGTGATTTTCATCAGCCTCAAAGTGCTTTTAGGACCAGGTAACCAACCTACAGGGAAGTGCTTTGTTTAGCACAGAGCTCTTATTGGACTTGACAACCAGAAGATTGTGGTCCATAGATCACCAATGGCTTAATCTACTCTGACCTTTGTCAATGCTTGTTACCATCTAAATTACAACTATTTTATATATAGATATTTTACTGATACAATATCTAAAGTAATCATAAGAACTCAGCAAGGCAGAGCAAAGCAGCCAGAACCCGAATCCACATTGAACTCAAACCTAGGTTTGAGTTCGCAAAGGGTCGCCCATTTAACTTGACCCCACTTTGTTGCCCAACTTTTCTCCACAGTAGCTCTTATCCTCTTAAGCTTTAGGGCCTATTTCTTTGTCGAAATTCCTGACAAGAATTTAGTTTGTTTGAAAATTTTGGAATTTCTTCATGTTCTGGATGAGGGCCCGTTTAGTAATTTTATATGATAAATAAAATGTAATAAAGCACCAAATCAAATCAAAAGAGAATAAAATATAATTGAGTTATGATGGTATTTTATTTTTAATTGTTTGGTATGTATTTTTTTTTACTTTTATATAGAAAAGTGTAGTGGAGAAAAGAGATTGCTTTTTGACCTGTTTTTTTTTAAATAATGAAGGAAATTTTGATTTAAAGTGCTATTGATGTAACCTTTAGTCTTAAAAATGGAGGTTTTACTTGACATTTACTAAGGAATTTTTTTTTTAAATTTCATTTTCGAGAGATTTTGATTTTATAGATTTTTTTAAAATAGGGTGGCAAAAGATAGAAGATTCAAATTTTCAAAAGAAAAGAATATATTCTTTGTAACTTTTGGTTGGCCAAACACAAAAGATTTTTTAGACAACTACTCCAAATATTGTGTGTGGAAAATAATCAACTATCCAAACTGGAGGGCCTTGCATTGCTTATAATATGCTAATAATTCTCACTTCCATAGCCAATCATGCAGACTTCTTAAGTTTAAAAAATAAAAGACTATGTTTTATGATATATTATTTACTTAAATATAATTATACATTGAAATCTACACCGTTCAAAATAAATGCTTTTCCAAATAAGATATGAACTCACAATATCATTGATGAATTGATTACAAATTAATTACAAATTAAAGGTAATTATCACAAACTTATGTACATTGATTAACCACTTTTTCCTATCTATCAATCTAAGGGGAATAAGCCACTGGGAGGGAATTTCTTTTGGGCTGATGGATTTGAAAACAAGTGGGTCCCACCATGGATCTCTATCCCCTTAACGCAGGCTTTCTCTGCATCAAAGCCACAGAGAAACAGGACTCTTCTTCAACAAAAACCAACCTGCAACTGCGAGAGAGAGAGAGAGAGAGATGACGTTAGGAAATAGCAGTTCGAAGCAGGCTTATGGAGAGCCATGGTATTGGGACAACAGGTACAGTCAAGATCCAGGTCCCTTCGACTGGTACCAGAAGTACCCAGCTCTCTCTCCTTTGCTCGATCTCTACCTCCATCGCCACCACCGAATCCTCCTTGTCGGATGCGGAAACTCAGGTAACTCAGACCCCACATCTCCAATTCCTCTCGATCTTCACCAACCCAACAAAAAAAATTTGGATTTTTCCGAATGGGGTCTTGGATTTTGATGAAAAAAGGGGTTTTTTTTTTTTTTTTTTTTTAACTGGGTCTTGAAATCTGACGTGTGGGAATGCGTAACTCAGCTAGGGTTTTGATGGGTATTGTTGGATTTTGTGTTTAGTGTTGTGGTAGATGAATCTTCATTTGTGGTTAGTTTTGTGACGGCTGAGATTCATAACAGATCACGTTTGGATTGAATGCATTTCCTGAAGGGTTTTTGTTGGGTTATGTTGTTTGTGCAATTGTGCGAGTTTGGTGAATGAATCTGCATTTGGTTAGCTTGTAATAATGGAATTATGATTAAAGCTTACCACCATTTCAATGATTTTTCTGAAAGTAAGCTTCCATTGATTTTGTTCCTTGTTTGTCCTCTATTAGTTCACAAAAACAGGTCAATACAATATATTTTTCATAGATAAATGGGAATGCATGGTTGGGATAGGTCTTTCCTTTTGTTTTTTTTTAGAGGGATTGAATCTGCATTTGATTAGTTTCTAACATGGGAACTCTAACTGAATCATCCAGTACTTTCAATATTTATATATGTACATATATGTAAATTTTGTACCATATCCTCTGTCAATTCCCAAGATATAGGCCAATCAGCAGAAATGTGTAATTCAGATTGGGTTTTGTTGGGCACTAGCTTACCAGTAGATTTCTCATACTGTTAAGCTTCTTCTAATGAAAGTTCCATTTGGAAAAAGAAGATCGAGTTTTGTTGGGTTTCATTGTTAGTGCGCGCTTAATGACTCAAGTGAAGTGTCAAGGGGGTGTGATTTGTTAGGTGGGTGCCTCCTCAAACATTCCCAGGACCAAAGATTGGGGTGATTTGATCATCAGATGGGCTGTGAGAAGGAATGTACCAACAACCGAAGACCAGCACTTTACTGTGGCTGGCCTGATGAAAGTACCATACTATTTTTTAGGCCAGGGAAATTCATAATGGGACCCTTTTGATTATAGGCCTTAAGGCTGGATATGTAATGCATTGCCATTGGCTCTTTTGGTGTAACTGGGTTCCCCATCATCTCAGTAGTTTGGTTGTGAGTGGTATTCCACATGTTTAATGACAAAACTCTGATGCTATTTCCCGCTCTGCTTTGTTACCTTTTCATTCGAAGACAATTAGAAGCTCTTACGAGTAATTATTACATTCTCGTTTGCTTAGCTTTTCTTTTCTTTTGCTTTTCCTTTTCTTTCCAGCTTTACTGCTAATCTTGACCGTGCATTTGGATAATTGGATTTGCATATACCTCAAATTGCATCCTTTTAAATATCCTGGTAGAATGGATTGCTTTTCATTTGTGATGTGTTTAGACTTAAAGGTGAAACGGGCACCCGTTATGTGATTCAACCTCCACGTAACCCCAAGTGACGAAGGCATAATTACCATCCACTTACCAAAATAATCAAACCAGTTAATCCGTCTAGATGCACCTTTAAAGTAGTCAAGGCTGCTGATGATTGTATGAGTTTATTGATAGTAGAATCATTTATGACCAATCAACAAATTCTCAAATGTGAAGTATGAGCATAGAGGGCCACACTATTGGTTGGAAAATTCCAAAATTGGCTAGAAACAAAAAATCGAAAAATAGAGACAAAATTAATTTAGAGTAAATAGGTAAGAGCTGAGGCACGTCATTAATAATGCCATCTTAAAGATAGATTTTCCCCCACATGGATGATCTCTGGATGCATTTTATCGTAGCTTTTGTGTCTTCGAGATGTAATGGCTTTCTTTGTCATGATCAACAGTTTGGATCTGATGCAAGCATGATCCAAACCCCTTTTGTACAACATTTGGGCTCTTTGGTTTATCCCCAATTGTGAGTGAAAATGGAGAGAAGAAAGGTTGTTCCTAGAAAGAGAATAAAAGAAAAGAGGACAGAAACCTTTTTAAAGATGGCTGGGAAGCTTTCTGAAGAAGCCGGATGGCCACTGCTGCAACATGGCAGCTCGTGGTTCGCTGCTGTAGTGGCAACCAATGGTGCAAACAACAAGGAACGATTGGACTGCACTTGCAGCAGATAGGGAATAAGGAGGAAGACCAAAAGCTGAATATAGGCTTTGGAAGGATATCAAGAGCCATGAGCTACATGTGTGAATCACACGCACATGCAATGCTACCCAACACGACCTACCCCTGCCTGGCCTAGCTCAGCGTATGCTCGTGTGAAAGAATTTTCCCAAACTCCCAACATATATCTCTCTCATGGGATTTTTCATTAACCTATATACACTCAACCTTATGTCAGGAGTAACACTCCTTGGAGCCTAATGAATGTGGGACAAGAAAAAGCTCCTTCACAAGCGAAGTCCCCAAAAACAATTTTCTATATTTTAAAGCCCTTTTATTTCCAACACAGACAACCACATACGAACACATATGAACATGCACACATGTATGCCCAACATCCCACTTTTTGTGACTTTAGGTTTACCTTTAATAACCTATATGTTTCTGGATGGCCAAGACTGCTGAAACTGTCAGTCCGTGTTTGGATGCCCCATCTGAGTGGGGCAGGAAAGATACATTCCTAGTTGGACTCAAATGCATTCAATCTAGATTTGGGGTGGAAAAATAGACAAGACTGATGTGTACCTAATGTGGTTATGTTTCTTGACCTGCACAAGGCTTCAAACAGTGAAACCGATCCTCATCATTCACATAGAGGAACACCATTCCGTATGCTTCTATAGACTGTGTAAAAAGGTCTTTTGAGAATTATTTGTATATGTTTCTAAAAGTAAAATAAGTGCAATGCATCTGATCCTGTAGAGTAGAGATGCAACGGTTGAATAGCAAAATAATGGTTTTTTTTTTGGGTAATAGCAAAATAATGGTTATATTGGTAAGTTTACTGAATTCTTTGTTGAAGTAGTTATATATAATGTTATATGTCCACTAATCTTTGTTGTAGTAACTATCATTTCAACACCTTGGTATCCTAATATTTGTGTGCGCTGTTATCACTTTTACACCATCACTGTGCAAGGGTGGGAGGGGCCATGGGGGAGATGATTACATATGTCCATTGTCCTTCTAGTGAATACCTTTCTACAATGTATTGAACATGCTTTGTCAGTCCTCTTACTGTTGCCTGGTTTTATATCCCTGGATTGTTAACAGCACTTGGAGAAGGCATGGTTGGTGATGGTTACAAGGATCTCGTAAATATTGATATTTCATCAGTTGTGATTGAAGCTATGCAACAGAAATATCAGGAGCGCCCGGAGCTCAAATGTATCCTGTATATATTTAGGATGTAGGGCATGTTTTTCTGACAGGAAATTTTTTGTATGTTGACGAGGTTTTGTTATTTTCCCAATATGTCATCCTTAACATTTGTATAGATATTAAAATGGACGTTCGTGATATGAGTGATTTTGAATCTGGTTCATTTGATGCTGTTATTGATAAAGGTTCGCTCTCTAATGCTTGGCCCGATTTTTATTACATGCTTCATATATATATGCTATTAATATATATATTTTCAAAGTAATTGTTCTGGCATATGCTAAGTTAGTCAGTGATCTTTTCTTTTAATAAATTTATTGCACCTTGTGTATTCAGGAACTCTAGATTCTCTCATGGTGAGTGTCTTATACTTAGATACGGATACCTCCAGCATTGCAAATAAGTTGATTACTTACAGCAATTCTTGGTTGTAGTGTGGACATAATGCACAGCAAAATGCAACTAAAATGCTTGAGGAGGTTGGAAGGTATGTTAGTAATATTCGTAAAGTAAAGCCCCACACCCCACATCGCCTAAGTAATGCCTTTGACAAGACTTCATATACTTGTTTGGGCCTTCCACCTATCAGCTTAAGCTTTTGGGTTGGTATATGGCATCTTACTTGGGTTCTTACAAGTAAAACTTTGTTAAATTTGTTATCACGGGTTTTCTCTTTTTTTTCTTGATCTACTTGAAGTATGTTAAACTATGCTAATCAAATTGTCAGGATCCTCAAGGATAAAGGAATCTATATTCTGGTACATTTTACTTATCCTTAACCCATTTTACCTTAAGATTTTTCTAAGAAAATTGAGCTAATACAACTTGTTAGGCGTTATTTGTTGTTATTGGTACATGCCACTAACTGGTTTTCGTATATGCAGATTACTTATGGGGCTCCAAATTTTCGATTATCTCTATTGAGGGAGCCACGTTTGTGGACAATAAAACTGCATTTGATAGGTTAGCAAATCTATATTTTAGTATGATTGCATCAATCCATAGTCTGGACTAAGTCATATATCCCTCATAGTATACTCAAAGAAGTGTGTCATGCCCATACACATCTTCAGCACACCGACTGCTCTGGGGTTGAACTGATGAGTTGAATTGTGTTCTTTGTCGCACTGGTGACATTTCAGGTTTTATCATAGCTGTCAATTTTCCTTCGTTTTTGCTGGCTTTCCAAAACAAGAACAGTGTAGAAATTTCTCGTTCAAAATTTTGCAAGGTAGTTGAACAAGACTGTCTTGGCTGAAACTTTGAACGAAGGGCTGTTTTTGACCGAAACTCATCTTCCCAATAGTTGTTTCTGGCGGGATTTTCCTTTTTATCAATTAAGCAGCTTCTTGCTCTATCTTTCTAAAACTCTAAAATCAGGGCCTAAATCAAATGTTCTTTTAACTCACACAATAGAACAGGATGCATTTGAAATGTTATTTTTAGTGTTTGGAGAGATGAAACAGTTCTTCTAAACCCAAATGCCAAGCTACACCTCAAATATGGAGCTTGACTGTAGCATAATTCATCTGGGCATACACCTCAAATTGCCTAATACCAAATGCTAAGCTACACCTCGAACTTGAGCCTCAGGTTATTTTGGGCAAACTTAATCCTAAGTTGTAAGCCTCAAACGCTTCTAAGACCCTCAGATTTGAGCCTCATGGCGCTTTGGGATTGCTTTGCCCTAAGTTCTTCTAAAAACACTGCAGTGTATGGATCAAGAGGCAGAAAGTGCACCCACCAGATCCACATGGTGGCTTGCAAGTTGACCTGCCAAACTTTAATCTACGGTTGTCATTTTTTGTTCTAACCATCTGTCTGCAGGCAAAGAAACAACTTAATATATTTTACTGTTTTTGGCTGCTCCACTTGTGATGAACTGTTACTTCTTGAAGTTCCAAAAAGTTAGTTGTATTTCATGTTTTCACTCACAGTAAATGATCCATGAAAAATGTAAGTGCAAAAATAGGCAGTAAGCAGTACTGGAAATGAGAAAAACTTGCGTATTGTATACTGTTTACTGCTTTTATCAACATTCCATATTCAATCACAATGCACATGTATGTTATAAAAAATACACACACAATGCACATGTACAAGGGTCCAAATTCTATACTTTGCGCACTGAGAGAAAAACTTGAGTATTTTTATACTTTTTACTGCTTTTATCAACATTCCATCTTAAAACACAATGCACATGTATGTTATAAAACACACACACACACACACACACACAATGCACACGTTCAAGGGTCCAAATTCTATACTCTGCGTACTCTGTGAGATAAACTATTGATGGAAAACATTCCATACAAAAACTGACTCTGATTTTTGGGGGGAATAATTGACAGTCAACATAACTCAGGTTGATTGTTTCAAAACCCAGTTTCCATTTCCTGAAAATGTCCTGGGCATGTATGGTTAGGAATGTTCAATCATCATGAAAGCCTTGTCTCGACTATGTTGGGGTCGGCTACATGAATTATGTTTCTCCATGCCAGTCTACAATGGTTAGGAGTGGTCAATTATTTGTAATTCTGGGCTTTATTAGTAGTAGCTTTCAGATTAATCTTGCAACTCACATCAGATTTAGTTTCAATCTTATGCACTATGAAATGTAGAAACAAGTGATTTATGCTTAGGGTTTTTCTTTATTCAAAATTTTCGTGCAGAAAAGCTTGGGTCTGAGGCTAGATCTCGTCCAACATGGGAACTGACAAATCCTATTCCACTGGATGACAATGGCAGCTTGGTCACTTCAACTTTGGGTGAAAATCCTGATGTCCATTACACCTATGTCTGTATCAAGGTTAGTAGGAACTTATTCCTTATAGCATAACTCAATTGTCTGCACTCTAAAAAGCTCCAAACCTTTGCAGTTTAGCTGGCATTTCTTGGCAGAGTCCACAAAATACTAAGTTGGTACCCTAGTTTAGTTATGCTTTAGTAAATGGAAACTGGCCTGTCTCCAAGCTGTAGCTCATCTGGTTAAGGGGCGTGAGTGTATGAGTTAGAGTGCATGAGTTCGAGATCCCAATGTAGCAATAAAAAAAAGGGCACTGGCCTTTACTTGTACTAATCACACCATACAATAAATGCAGCCTGATGATCCAGTTTATTGCATGTTTGGAGATCTCTTGCCTGTGTAATATGCAACTCCCTGTTACCTATTTCAATGCCTTTTATCAACCCTTCTTTGCGTGCCCCTTCCATAAGTTTTTCAAAACTTTACCGTTTGGCAATTCACCCGTAAAGCGAATTCAAAGTAAATGGTCACTCTTAAGAGACAAGAAAAGAAGAGGGGTCTTATCAAAAAGTGCAGAATTTTAAAACCTTATTGTTGGCATGTGGAGGAACTTTTTGACCTTTTGGATTAAAAAAAAAAAAGAGGCTATTTTGGTTTTTTTCAAAATAAATGCAAACCTCCTGAGGAGATTGTTCGGTCCGTTATTTGGGTTGCTTCGGAATGGGCCATTAGGAAGGTTGAATTTGTTGGAGTCTCTTTAGAAGCTCTTACTAGATCTTTGCCAGTCCATTTTCAAGGTGGAAGGCGTTCTATTCTCAGAAAAAATCTATTGTGGGACCTCCTCCGAATAGTTTTCTTAAGCTAAATTTTGATGGCAGTTATTTTCTGCATATTTAGATGGGTGGAATTGGGGGTGTTATTCGTGACTTCTCTGGAAAAATTGTCAAAAACTCCACAGGTCCTGAATTGTATTGATTCTAATGGAGCTAAGATGTATGCTTTATTGGTGGGCTGCCGTGAATTACGTCATCTGGGAGGTTTTCATGCAATTATTGAAGGTGATTCTTTCTCTGCAATTCAATGGGGTTCTAGGAAGTCTTCTCATCCGTGAACTTTAGCTGATTTGGTGGAGGAGGTGCAAGATATTTCATCTCACCTAGGAGCTTCTTTTCTTCATATTCCTCGTGAAGCTAATTTCTTGGCAGATGGTCTTGCTAGGGAAGAAATTTGTACTAAATTTGTATTTTTTTGATAAGACCGCTCTTTTTTTCTTGTCTTTTAAAAGTGACCCTTCATTTTGAATTCACTTTACGAGTGAATTGCCAAACGGGTAGCAACAATTACAAATAGAAATGGAGAAAGTGGGTCTTGGCCCCTTGTACCTCTGAAAATGGGAGCTGGGGATCCATTCACCCAAACCAAAAAAGAAGTTGAAAAGCATTCTTTATTCCAACCCCTCCACGTTTTACCACATTCCATTCTATGAAGCATTGAGCCAGCAAAACCCCAATCAACATGATGGTCAGCCTTTCCTGTATCAATTTTAAAAAGTTGACCTTTATTAGCTCTCCAGCTCTCATGAGTTGGCTCATTGGCAACTAAGACTCCTTAAAGAATCTCCCTGCCTTCACCTCCTTGAGGTGGTCCACTGATGTGGTGTATCGCTGTTCTCATCCCGTGTGCGAAATTTTTTGCATGCAACTTATAAATGCCTCCCACCAAGCTAATATGTCTGTAGTCCTTCACTTCATCTCCTTCAAGAATGAGAGCAATAAAAGTAATAATTCAGCCCATATTCAGTTTTCCATGCCTACGCCCATTTAACTTCCATAAATTCACTCTTCAAGAATTTCCAAGCTACCTTGATGATAGGGAAGTGAAATTCATCCAGATGCAGTGCCATAATCACCATTGATGCTCTGAATGGCTTCCTCCACCTCTTCCTCAAAAACTTCTCCTAGCCAATCAGCTTCCCCCAATGAGATTACCTTGAAATGCATCCATTCCAACCTCACGCTGAATGAACTCTTCCTTCGAAAACAAGTTACTAAAATGCAACTTAACCTGCACTTTCATTTTCGAAGATTCACAAACCAATCTCTCATCAACGCTAATGTTGTGCAAGTCTTTCTTTTGCATCGTGCATTTTCCATGCTAATGTTATACCAAGGATTCTTTTCTTACATTTTGTTTTATTGACTAAGGGCTACCTTTCATAAGATTATGCCAAGGATTCTTTTGTTACCGTTTGCTTTATCGAATTTGAGCTACCTTTGATAAGAATCTAAAAATTGGGGCATCAAACAGGTTTGACTTTTTCAACAATGCATATGTCCATTGGAGCCCCTTGATTAGTCAAAAGGAAACACTGCACTATTTGCCAATGCATGTGGGCCCCACCTATCATTGATTCAAACCCTCCAAGCCCCCCCTCCCTCTCCTCTCTCTAAATATCACAGAACCAATGAGTTTGAACTGATCACAATAGACTGGACCATTGGATCGAGGGAGGATTGGATTGAGCTGAAATTTGATATCTGGGCCCTACCCAAATAAATCTTTCCATTCCCCCTGAACCCAAGATCAGTGGGGCCCCCTTTTGCATGTCCCTGGCTTCTTTCATACCTTTTTTTCTCGATTGAACCTATAAAACTGGTTCCCAATGGTTGAATGGGATTCTTATTCATCTTATTTTTTGTGTATCATTTCTTTTATTTCTTTTGGCTTGTAAGTGCCTTCTGATATGTTTTTTTTTTTTTTTAACTTACTACTACTGAGGGATTTGGTCTTTGATACTTTACAATAACATTTAGAACATGTTTGGCCATTTGGAAAGAGAAGGGAAATAGGGAAAAGAAGCCAATGTTTCAAATTTCAAACACTTTACAACATTCATGTTTTAGCTTTCACTTTACCATGGGATGTAGGAAAAGTAATGAGCCAGCAAGCTAGACAGTAATGAACTAGGAATTCTCATGTTTATAATGAAAGAAAATTGGTTTCTGCCATTGTTGCTAGTGTCATTTTCAAATGTTTCAAGGGATGCCATGATGTTAAATATTTGTTTTTTAGTATTTCAAGTCAATTTGCATTGTTTTGGATTTATATAAAAACTTTTCTTTGGGCCTGTTTGTTTGTATTAAAATAGATAGGAATCCAATGCATAAGATTTATGTCATAAATAGTTAAAAATAAAGACCAGCAGTTAATTTTAAAAATTGAGCATCAAATAACCTTTCCTTTTATGGAAATAAAATCAAAGAAAAATAGGAAATGAGTAACCAGCCATCACCTTAGTCATTCACTTTCCATCTTCCTTTGATTTTGTTTCCATAAAAGGAAAGGTTATTTGCTACTCATTTGTTAAAATTAACTTTTGGTCTTCGTCTTTAACCACTTTGGCATAAATCATGTGCATTCAATTCCTATGGTAATGGAAACAAACAGGCCCTTAGTGTTTCCCTTTGCATGTTTATGGCATCATGGTTTTTTGAAATTACATTTGATGAAATTGTCACAGTTTGGGTGTTCATTTACCTTTATGGTTGCCTTTATCATGTCTTTCCTTCTTTTTTTTTTATCATCCCGCACCTCCCTCTCTCCTCCCATTTTTTTTTTTGGTAAACACGTTCCTCCCTCTTAGTGCACGAAAGGAAGATAAAACACATCAAATTAACCTCTGGAATTTGGGCCTTCTACATCTCATTTGCAATTTCTGAATTCAAAGCCTTGATTTTGTATTGTGGGTCTCCTACAATGGTCTCAGAGGAGAAGAAAGGCAACCTCTGTAGGACCTGTATTATGAACTGCTAAACTTACCCTATCCCTAGGGGCGGACCTAGGTTGGAGGGACCTGGGGCGACCACCCCAGGTCAGAATTGAAGCCCCCATGGACATTGAATGGGGCCTTTGGAGCAGGGGCGGACCTATGTTGGAGCAATCTGGGCGGTCGCCCCAGGTTGGAATTGAAATCCCCCTAGAGTTGAATGGGGCCTTGAAGCATGCCCCACATGTCTAAACTTGTCACTCCACATATGTCTAAAGATAGCCCCACATATGTAAAGCTTCGTTGGTAAAAAAAAAAGAAAACTTTGTCGCAACACATCGCTCCCTCTTCTTCGACTTCTTCTTTCGAAACCCCTTCACGCTGATTATCGATCGAGCTCCTTGTCGTCAGTCCCTATGTCTGTGTAGACTACTGCATCTTCATATGCCAAATATATCTAGTGTAATCCTTCCTAATCACTCTATATCTAAATCTAAATGCTTACTCTCCACCTAATCTCTAAATCCTAATTCCAAACCCTGAATCCCCAAATCCTAATCCAAGCCCTAAGCCCTAAACCACCAAATATAAGGGTATCTACAAATCGGAAGATGAACAAATCCATTTTGTTATCATGTCTTCTCACCCCCTCTATGATTCAAAGATAGAGTTCCACTCCCATTATCCAAAGGTTGGAGGTTTTGAGAAAGTGAAAAGGGAAAAAGATGGGTGTCCACAAAATTTTCTTGTATTCAGTTTTTTTTCACACACCCACTCACCTTGAATTTGTAGCAATCTCCATTGGGCATTGATTTTGACATGTAAATTTAGTGAAACATGATAATTTGAGTTTGAGTATCTAAAATCAAGATTAGAATCATTTCTAATTCTTCTAATGCTTTGTGGTACTTCTGGTTAACGTTCTAATTCCTAACCTCCTCATTGTCCAATCTTCAATAACCATCACACATCTAGTTGAATTGCACGAGTTGGACATTTTATGAAGAAAAACTTGTAGGTTCTATTTGGTAATGTGGAAAAGTCTAGCAAAATTTTTTTTTTCAAATGTTAAGTGTAGCAAAATTTTAGTCCCTCCAAATGAAAATCCTGGGTCGGCCACTGCCCACCCTTCCGCAATTTTATTTTTTTTTACATATGCTTGTGGAATCTGTTTTCAGGATAGCTCTTTGAGAATGCAGTGAAGCATGTCACCAGCTATCGGGGGACTGCGAAGGGAAAGTTCTTAACCATTCACGTGAATTTTCTATGTTGTATGTCTTGTATTGTTGTCACTCCTGTTCCAACCTGTGCCATACCAATGCATGGAAACAGATAATGATACCAAAACTCATCTTTAATAGATGTGTAATTTGTCTGTGAAAAGAAGAAAGAGCTTTCTTTGGGATGGAAACTGTAACGTCAAGATGTTCTCTACTGATTTTAAGTTTGTTTTCCATATCCAGTGATGAACCAGATAAGGAAACTTCCCTTTAAATTATGAGCCTGAGGGGAAAATATGTTAGAAAAAAAAAAAGAGCCCCTGCGCCAAACCTCACCAGGTTGAAATTTAGCTCGGGCAATTTTCTATAAACAAACATGGCAAATGCTGCCTATGGGAGTCTGGAAAAAGGAGGAGGGTTCATGTTAGAGTGAGAGTAATAAATGCTGTGTTACAGCCTTACGGGTCTTGATATGTGAAGATGGCATAAATTCTATGAACTGAAAGTAGCAATTAACCTACCCCCACATTATAAACCTACCCCCACATTATAAAAGCTTTGTTAAAGCATATGATATGCTAAGATGGCAAGCAACATGGGAACTTTGAAATGAAGAGAGCCATACTGTTGAAAATGACCTTGTTGAACAGGTCTTGCTAATCAAGTGGATGGCAGCTTCGACGAATTTTCAAATATTGATGTGATAAACATGCATGTACAGGTAAGAATGTGCTTGTGTGTTAGCCTACGTGGCCAATTTTGCACGGTAGAGGACTAAAGACTTCATTTAGATAGAGACCTCATGGTTTTGGATTGGATGTGTCCCCGCGAAGCTGTACATTGTGTCATTTCCTTTTCAGGCCCTGCAAAAGAAACACGTGTGTTTTTCATTTATTTTAATTTACCTACTTTAGCTGTTAATTCTGTTTTGTTTACCTCAAATGATGATTTTTGTTGGTAAGTACCTCAAATGATTATGAAAGTGTTCTGGTAGGAACCTATAAATCCAAATCTGCAATTGTATCTACCCTACCTTTGTCAATTCTGTTTTGTTTACCTCAAATGATGATTTTTGTTGGTAAGTACCTCAAATGATTATGAAAGTGTTCTGGTAGAAACCTATAAATCCAAACCTGCAATTGTATCTACCCCACCTTTCTGTTGGCATTCACCCCAACTTAGACACTTAATTAAGTTATAACAAATGGAGTTTGTCCCAAAGCTTAAACCCCCAATGCCCAAAAAACTAAAAAGCGAACGAAAAAGAAAAAGACAAACAACTTGAATGAAGGGTATCTCTAAGTAAAGATGATATAGCATTCCAATCACTAAAATATACTCAACATGGACCCCACCCACCTTATCTTGTCTGTGTTTTCTTTTTCTCTAAAGCTCTTATCTTAGTCATATCTTCATATCTATAGATGATTGATCCATACCTGTCTGGACAACTTATGGGGAAGGTTAATGAATGTAAGCACCAATTGTTGTCATGAGAATTGGATGGAATCCTTAAATGAATTGAAAAAATAGAGGTCTTTAGATCCATCCATGTTGTAGTTAGTTATGGGCATTTCGGTTATTATTAAACTCCCAAGGTTTCTAAGATATTCTTAAACATCAGGTCCTAGTCTTGGTCTTGGTCTTATTTTGAGAGGCACTCTGGGGTAGGGGGCATGTGAGGTGGGTATTATATATTGCAAGTGGCCATTTCAGCTTACTAGAAAAGTATTTTAGATAAGACTTTAGAGTGTTAAAAAGATGCGAAAGGGAAAAATCTGCATCCTATGATTAGTGTATGTAGGGGAATATGGACAGAGTTCTATAGCTTTGCTGTGCATATTGATTGATGACATAGATCTTATCATTTATTTTATGCTGTATGTTTATTTTTATTTATTCTCTTTTGGTCTTCCATGACTTGTTTTTATAATTGTATTTCCTTCCCACAAGCAATTTATAATTGTAAACTTTATTTCTTTGATATTTGCATGTAGCCCCTAAAGTTTGGTGTATTTGTAAAAGGACCTAACCCCATATTTTTCACGAAATATTTAGAAATCTCTTTGGAATCACAGTCAAACATTTTTCAATTGGGTGATTTTGACCATGATCTCACACCCTTTTTTCGGAAAAAAGAAAAATACAATCTCCCTCTTGAACTTATCAGCACCATATATACTGTGATAAGTAATATTAATTGACAGCATATTCCAAAGAGCCTATGTACTTAATAAGAGCCCAATCAACTCACAATTGGCAGTCCGCAACCTACTAAAACAATCAATAAAAAAAATATTGAAAAATTATCTATAACTGAACTTTACAAATTACAAATTGAATTATTTATATAAAATAGTAAAGAATAAGAAGTTAGCAAACAAGGTAAGAAAATAGAAACAAAAGGATAATATTTTATTTTTGATAACCCGAAGCCAATGAATATAAATGTCAAATACCAGACCTCCCCACTTTTTAAGGTGCAGAGTCATTGACCAACTAAGCTATCGCTCGTTGGTTAAAAGAATAATAATCTTAAGAGATGAAATTAATAAAGTAATACACTTTCTTTTGTTTTAAATCTTAAATTTAGAATTCATTGGCTTGGATGGAGCCATGTAGGTTTGGGCATGGATTTGGTTCCTTTGAGATTGAATCCTTACACAAATAAATTCAAGTGTTACAAATATATAAAATATTTTAAATTTATCATAATATTTATTTAAAATGATTCTTTTAAACTAATGTTGAAACGGGGATGAGTAGATCACAGTAATATTATAAAAAAAAAGTCTGAAAATTTTGAGAAAGTTTTGACAAAATTATGGGTTTAAGGTTTAGGCCCAAAATATTTCCAAAATTAAAATTATCCCCACATTTTTCCATGAACATTCAAGACAATGGCCTCCCTTTAGAAACATTGAAAAACCCATTATATTTTAGATAAAATTCCATGTTTTCTTTATATTGCCTCCTCTCCCCCAATATCTATTTTTCACAGTGTCCCTCAACTTTTATATTTTTGGTTCTGCACTTGATTAAAGATAATATAGATGATACAAAAAATATAGCAACAATGCAACAAAGTCCAGTATACGTATTTTCTCAAAAATATTGCTTGTGTGTGTCTATATATATATATATATATATGTATGTATGGACCATAGTGCCCTTCACACCCATGCACGTGAGTAACACGCTTCAAACGTGCATGCACGAGTCACTTTCTACCATTTGATCCACGCACGCATTGATCCTAAGTTTAGTAAAAAAAGACCCTTTTATTGCATTTCCACATCCATTTTTAGCACTTTCTCCCGATTGCTTTATGAATAACTCATCATTTTGTAGTCATTCTCAACTTTTTCTATGGGTTCTCATTTTCAAAAGTTCTGATTGTTATAGAACTTTAAGAGATGCGGATAGGCGCAAACCATTAAAGAAACGAGGTGTTCACTTTCACATGAAAGCTTGCAAACACTTAAGAAAGGTCGAGTCCGAACCACTTATCGCATTTGTTATACATTCACCGTGAGTGGACTAATAATATTCCGCCACATCATCAAAAAATTTAGGCGATTCTCTTTCATCTAATTTAAACTTTTTAAACTTCAAAATCACCTAATTTTTTGGATGACGTAGCAGATAATTATTGGTCTACTCACGGTGAATGTATAACAAATGTGATAGGTGATCCAAACTCAAGAAGGTCCCCAAAAAGTTGTGCCGCTTACCCTTTGACTTACCATTTAAATCTTATGTACTTGAAATAATACATATAGTTCAAAATTTTTGTAAAAATACTAGTTGATTGCCCTCAATATTTTACCTTTCCAAGCTTGTATAACTAAAACCCCTAAAAATATTGGGGAAAGTCTGTAAAATAAAAACGACTGATAAATAAAATGAGAGAATATTTTAGAGAGCCCTGCTATGTGGACATACTGGGGGGACCGATTCCTGGTCCGGTCCCCCTCTGACAAGATGTCCAAGTGGACTTTCTCTATTTTAGAAGGGTTTTTTTTCCAGTGCCTACAACTCTAGTGGACCTGCATGTGTGTGACCCGCACTCACGCGTAACTTGCACAAATGCATGTGGAGTGCAGTTAGGTTAAAAAAGGCACAGTGCATGAAGCTTTTTTCGAGATATTATGTCTTTTAGGACTAAAGTCGAGATTTTGAAATATTTAATAATTTTTACCAAGAATTTTATAAAAAATTAGGCATAAATATTGTTCAAACAAATTAATTATAAAAAACACAAAATTAATGAATTAAGGCATAATTAATATATATTATAGACGTAGGCATTGATTTTGAAATTGGAGTCCGATTTTGTAATTGATTGAGAAATTGAAGGTTAATTTCTATTTCAATTTTAACCCGATATAACTTAAATGTGAGATTTTATGAATGAGTGGTGCTACGTGGACCGAATGGGGGACCGAACTTTGGCCCGGTCCCCCATGAGGACCACAAGATCCACCACAAGATCATGGGATCTTGTGGTCCTCATCGGGGACTGGGTCAAAGTTCGGTCCCCCATTCGGTCAAAGTGGCCTTTCTCTTTAGGAATTTAAGAGAATTTTTCGATTTTAGCCATTTAAATAAAGAGGTTCGATTTAGAAAGAAACTTCAGTAGTTTAGATTTTTATTGCAATTTAAATTATTGTGGACTCTCTCTTGGATTTTATCTTATCAATTCATAATTCATCCATCCAAAATCTTTTAGACTCTGAATATTTTAAAAATTCAAATTTAATTTGGAGATAATTACTATACATTCTTCTTTTAAATTAACTTTGATATATAGTATCTAAAAACCAATAAATGAAATATTATTTGATTTTAATGTATTTTCTTCTCATCAATTAATATATCCAAAAATAGCCCCAAATTGGATATAGTTTGATTTTTGTGCCCGAGCTTAGTGCGGGCATGTCTTGCTAGTGTATATTTATATATATATATATATATTTGATATGAGGGAGATGCTTTCATGAGAGATGCTCTTACTTTACTATGAGAGATAAAGTGAAGGCTCTCAAATCTATATCTAATACTAACAATTTAAATATAAGGACATACACTCTTATTTCTCATATAAGGTGAGAGATATCTCGTATCATATAATTACCCCCGTGACAATATTGCTGCCCAATTTAATTTTACCAATTTTTTATTCTCATAATAGGCTTTTTTTCCCGAGACCATAATTCCCATACGAATGCCTGTGCTGTCAGCCTCGAAGCACAAAAATAAGAATGAAGTAAAAGGGCACATGGTGTGAAAAGGGCCCGTGACTTTTCTTCTTCATCATCTTCTGCTGCTCTTTCTGTTCCGGGGCCACATGAAAACTTGCGTATCCTTAGGGTTTTAATTAACTCTCTAAAATCTTTTTCCCTCTCTTTCTCCTTTCTCTCTATCTCTCTTGTTGATCTTCATTCAATTCGATTTCGATGGATTAAAGAATCTCCGTATCGTTTTCTCTATTGTAAATGGCATTCTCCAGCTGATGAGAAGGGAATTACTCGCTTGCGGATGGCAGACGGAAGAAGATATGCTTTCAGCCCTCAATTAGGTCTGTATTCTCTCGAGGGTTTTCTTTTGGATGGGAAATCTCACAAATGTTGTCTGTTGGATGAGAGCTTCAACTCGTGTGTGTGTGTGGAATTTTGGGGGTTTTTTGAAATGAATGATTATGTGTCATGATATTCTGTCAATGTGATGGGGTTTTGTTTGTAGCTGCATAAACCTTCCTTCTTTATCAGTATCATCATCTTTGTATATCCTTGTGATTTGGGGTTGGGGTTAAATGCCTTCTAATCAAGATACAAGCTAAGACTATATATATATATGGTGTGTTATGAGCCATGGTATGTATGTTTGGGGCTTTGATAAGTCTCCCCATGAACTACTTTTGTGGGAAAAAAATAAAATAAAATTGAAACCATCCATAGTAAGATGTTCTATTTTGAGCGTCTCAAAGTTGTCCAAATCATAGCTGTTGATAAAATTGGATGGGCGCCAAATACTCATGATGGATCCAAGGGCCTACTATGAGAGTCAAATTTGGCATTTCTCATATTGTGACTCTGAGGGGGTTAAGGGTCCCAAAAGATAGGCTGTTCCATTCTCAGGCATGGTTGACTTAGCTGTTCACGCAGACACACACATATCTGATATTGTATCTTGCTAAAATTGGTGTACATTCCAGATGCAAGAGTCTGATGGATTTAGGTTTATGGTCAGGTCAGGTGGTTGTTTTGTTGCATGTAAAGAACAAGTTTAAGATTTTTCTATAGAGTTGTTAGCTGCTTGGCATTCCACCTGACCTTTGTTGGCATGCATCTGGTTTGGGTTTCAAAGATGGAATTGTATGAGGTCAAGTCCTTATCCAGTTTGGATGAGTTTTAGATTGCACAAGTGGAACAACGCACAGTTCAATTATCATAAGAGATGTGACCTATCATGAAACCGGGGATAACTGAAGTGTCTCATAGCACGTTTAGAGAGTTTACTGGAATAACTCTTTCAGCTGACCCTACATTGATGGGATAAGGCTTAGTGGATGACAATGCCAGTGGGTAACTTAAGCCTGCGTTTGTAGAGATGAAAACTGGATATATGCATGACACTGCATGTTCATTTCTAGTTCACCCACTTTGAAATGAACAGAAAATAAAGAAAAAAAAACTACATATATTTCCAGATCAAATGTTGCATATTATCACTAATGGAAGCGCACTTGTGGGGCCTTTATGATTCTGCTAATTCGGAGAATGGAAACATTTGTCTTCTGTTATGTTCCTCACAAGTTTAATCAGCTCCCTTATCAGTTGGATAATCGAAGTTACGAAATTCGTTTTCCTTTGGATGAATTTCCCAAATAATTTCAGTTTGGTCAGTAAACTGAACTGAATACCCCCCACCCCACCCCCCTTTCCCTTCTTCTGAAAATCCGGTAAAAAAATTCAGTCCGATTTGGACAAATATTGGCAATTCAGTTCAAAATGTCTAATTCTGTCCAAAATTGGGTGAAATGCTCCAACCAACAAGTGCTAGCTCAATTGGCCAAGGACTCTGTGTCTTACGAAGCGGGGAGGTCTTGTGATCGACACCTACCTTTGCTGGCCACCGCCCATAGTTTTACCCGGTGCATGTGGATAGAGGGTTTGCATGTACCCCTAGGGATTAGTTCTCGGCCGTCTAGAATAGAGTGTCCCTCGGCTCAGGGCAAAAGGCTCCTTGGCTGGGTTGGGCGGGATATACCCTAGGTTATAGAAAAAAAGGGTGAAATGCTCCAATTTGTTCGAGTAGTGGCTTTTGGCATAAAAGGAAAAAAAAAAAAAAAAAACCCTTACCCCACACATTCCCCTCACTTGGCCGGAAGAGACCGTTTAGCCAAAAAAAAAAAAAGAAAAGGAACAAAGAAAAAGAAAGAGGCAGTGAGAAGAAAAGGAGGAGGAGGAGAAAGAAGAAATGGAAGAGGATGACGTTCATGTTTGTAAGTTGCTAACCAATACACCCAAAATGCCTAGGAGTTAAAGGTGCGGCAAACTAACTACTTAACAACCCCCCTCGGGCACATTGTCCGGACTCGAAGCACATGCCCGCACAAGATGCGACATGGGGCTTTTTTGCACTGCACACATGTGCCCACATTCAAAACGCGACATGGGGCCTTTTTTGCCATATGCGGATTCAAACCTAGGACGTGTTGGCTCTGATACCATCTCAAGTTACTAACCAATACACCCAAAATCCCTAGGCATTAAAGGTGCGGCAAACTAACTACTTAACACCTATTATCGGCGATCGTAACAACCAACCCTCCAGCGACCACCGTCTGGGCTTCTCGTTCTCCTCCTTATGCTCCTCCGTTCCTTTCCTCGCCTTTTCCCTCCTCTTTCTCGAAGCTTCGACGAGTGTAAGGGACAAATTCTTGTCTTTTATATTGCCTTTCTTTTATAAAAGCGGCTTTGCGAGGTTCATGTGGTTCCCATGATGGGGCCATCTAGTAAACATCTAAACCATTAAAAATTAATGTCCCACCCCCTCGCTATACATATGAGCAGTGTCCGATTTCACTCTAATGGAAAATTGGGTCTAACCATATCTCACCTTTAAAAGAGAATAGGCTAGTCAAATTCTAAATGGTTCCTAACCAAATTTCACTTTAATAGTATTTGGCTTGATTCAAATTTCACTCAAGTAATATATAGGCCCTGCCCAATAGGAAATTGAGCACTATCCATAAACTTCTCTCTAATAATGTATAGGGCTCTACCTAAATTTTTCTCAAATAAAATAATTGGCCCTAGCCAATTTATGTTATTTTTAAATTTAAATATTTGTTTCTTATATATATTATATTTGTTCCAAAATGGAAATCTGAAACATTTTGCCGAAATCCCGAATTGGCCGAAATATTTCAGGCATCTGAAATGAATTTCTCAACACTGTTGTGGGACGCTTGGTCAGTCTCGGTGTTAAAAAGTTGGAGGGGAGGGACGTGTTCTCCCTATCAGTTTTGGTAGAGGACCTGAAGAACAACTCTAAATGGCTTCTCACGTATGTCTACGGTCCAAATAGCAGTCAGAGGAGAGTGGATTTCTGGAATGAACTGGATATGGTTAGGGGGAGATGGAATGGGGCCTGGTGCATTGGTGGGGAGTAGAACATCATAAGGTTCCCAAGTGAGAGGCTGGGTGGTACCATATATACAGTTGATATGAGACGCTTCTCGGATTGGATCAATGCTACTTCTTTGGTGGATTTGCAGCTTGGTGGAGCATCCTATACCTGGTCCAATAACCAGAGCAATCCAGCCATGTCTAGATTGAACAGATTTTTGGATGGATGTTTATCCAGAGATTATCCAATTAGCTTTGCTGAAACCTGCGTCAAATCACTGCCCTATTATATTTGACTCAGATAGTGAAAGATGGGGTCCTACGCCCTTTCGTTTTGAATTAATGTGGTTAGAGGAAAAGGAATTTCCCAGTCTGATTCATGGGTGGTGGGAGGAGTCTAAGGTAGAGGGATGGGCGGGTGTGGGGCACAGATTGGCTACTAGACTGAAGTTGTTGAAGGATAAAATCAAGGAGTGGGCTAATATGACTTTTGGGGATGTGAGCATTCAAAATCTAATATTTTAGTGGAGATCTAGGCTTGAGACAGGAAAGCGAAGTGTCAAGTTATCCATTGAAGAAGGAAAGAGAAGGTTAGAACTTAAAGAGGAGTACCATAGAAAGTTGAGAGAGGAGAAGATAAGACGGCGGCAAACGTCAAGATGCAATTGGTTGAAAGAGGGTGATAAAAACACTAGATTCTTCCATGGGATGGCATGCTCGAGATGAAGGACAAATACGATCTTCATTATTGATGGGCAAAGAAGGTTGGAGAAGAAAGAGGAGATCATGAATCATATTGTCGACTATTTTGTCTCTCATTATGTGGAAGATGGTTGGGAGAGACCCCATTTGGACAACATAATCTTTGAGGATATCGGAACTCAGGGGGCTCAATGGCTAGAGAGGAAGTTTGAAGAGGAAGAAGTTCGCCGGGCGGTCATTGATCTTGCCGGTGATAAGGCTCTAGGCTCTAGGCCCAGATGGGTTTCCGCTGGCTTTCTTTCAACGATTCTGGGGAATGCTGAAGAAGAACATTTTAGCATTTATGGAGGAATTCCACCAGAGAGGTAAGCTTTTCAAAGGCATGGGGGCTTATTTTATTCCGTTTGTCCCTAAGAAGTTAGGAGAACTTGGTATAAAAGATTTTTTTTTTTTTTTTTTTAATGTTAACTTGGTATGAAAGATTACAGACCCATCAATCTCCTTGGAAGCCTCTATAAAATTCTACCGAAAGTTTTAGTAGGGAGGATTCGGAAGGTCTTGCCAAGTATCATATCCAATGAGCAAGGAGCTTTTCTAAAGGGGAGACAAATTCTAGATGACATCCCCGTGGCAAATGAGTGTGTGCATTCAAGGTTTAAAGAGAGATTGGTGGGGCTAATATTCAAGTTAGATTTGGAAAAGGCCTGCGATAGGGTGGATGTTGAAGTTTCTCCAATACTTGCTCAAAAGAATGGGGTTTGGAGAGAAGTGGAGGAAGTGGATTCACGAGTGTGTTTCTTCAGCTTGAATCTCTATTATGATAAATGGATCTCCAAAGGGTTACTTTCCGGCTGGAAGGGGGCTTAGACAAGGGGACCCTATCTCCCCTTGTTCTTGATAGTGGCAGAAGCCTTGGGTAAAATGATAAAAGGGGCAGTCAATGCAAGTTATTTTAAAGGTTTTAAAGTGGCCAGAAACTACCCTGCAATTAAGCACTTGCAATTTGCAGATGATACCTTTATCTTTTGTGGAGCTAGCGACAAACAAAGTTAGAAATGTGAAAAGGCAACTCTCCTATGCTTTGAAGCGGTATCGGCGCTTAAAATTAACTTCCTCAAAACTGAGCTAATTGGGATAAGAACTGTCACGACCTAAATTCGGGGGCCCTGTCGGATATCCGGATCGTGATTAGTTAGCAATATTCACCATGCATTCATCAAATAAGTTTCATAAGGAATCAGGCACTTAGTTCAAAAAATAATTCCAATTATAATTATCAAAAAGTCTCTGAGTAATCAAACTTATTATTTCCTGACTCAATTCTATAATGTGCTTAAAACATTAAATAACTTCTCCTAGACAAGGACTAATGATTCCACCAACTATTTAAGCTTTTCTCGTTCTCTCCCTTCAGCCATGCATGCTGAAATCTACGTGCTGATCATCATTTCGCTCTTGCCCACCCGCAATATGATTACTTGAATGGGCAACACAATATTAGTATTACTGGTGAATGAATTTTCCTAATTACACAAGCCGCATACAACACAATATCATATAATCAACAAATCTGAATCAATAGATCAATTATCATTAAAAGTACATCCATATACAAATCCGTGCCCATGCACATTACCACGCCTCAAAGGCCTATCGTATATGTGTATATCGGTCGCTATGACCCTGCCTCATCAGACACTTCCACTAAGGACCAGCCAACACAATGGCCATTTACATCCACTAAGGACCAGCCAACACAATGACCATTCACGTCCACTAAGGACCAGCCAACACAATGGCCATTCACGTCCATTAAGGACCAGCCAATACAACGGCCATCAATCATCCGGACACAAGTCCAACATCCACATATAGGATCCAGTGTGCAACATTTCATTACCATGTTCACCTTTCTAGACATGTCATAACATTACAATAACCAGAATTCAATTAAATATCCATAACCTACACAAATCAACAGTGTGGGCCAGGCCCCTGCATAATTTACATGTCGCTGCCCCACCTCTAGTCATGAATGGTAGTGATAAGTGTAGGGCGGCCCAATTAATTATAAACAAGACAGTACACAATATCAGCAAATAAAACAATCCACAAAATTATCATAATCCTCCTAAAACTTCAACTTATCTAAGCATATGGATAAATTGTAGTGGTACCCAAAGTCCAAGGCTGTCTCCATTTATAGACTCCTTTCAGACTTCTACTACATACACAGAGACATAAAGAAATAGTAATTCATGCCAAAAACATCTTGGCTTGAGATGCTGTGGGTCCCACTGACCGAAGGTGTGCGTGAGGGTTATTTCTTTATTAATAGGACACTGGGGCCTAGAAGGACTAATTAATGTTAAATCTGACCTACCTGAAATTGAGTTTATCGGATGGTGGGGCACCACAATCCACATGGGACCACCACCAATCAGGTCGCCCCTGGCCCCCCTTCCAAATGTGGGGTATTGATCAATGATCAGGTGGGCCCAATGGCCCCACAACCACTGCTGACCAAACCTGAATTTTCTTCCTCATTCACGCATCTGTGATCTGAAATACATGGATGGTGGTCCCAACGGGGCCCAATCTTTGTGAGTCTAGTATCATCATGGTCGCCAATGGGTCCACTTCAGGATTCATGGACCAGATTTTCTATCTAATGGGCCATGGGGTCCCACAACCCCAAAGTGTCCATTCCACTGTTGACGTCCAGGTCTGTTTCCATGAAATCCAGATCTGGTATTCATAACACTTGAAGATTCAAAAGAAAACAACACCTGGTAATCATCTACCTATGATAAATAGGATTTACATGATCTCTATGACTCTAAATATAGTCTGTATCTAATCCCTGAACACAATATCCTTGTGTAACAGTCAAGGCATATTATCAATCATCCGATCAAATCATCTAGGGTATTTAGGAAGATCCACTCACCTTTGATACGTGATTGTTGCTCTTGCGATGTGCGGACGCGAAAAGGACATCCGATGATCGTCTTCCAGCCAATTGGCTTCTTCCTTTTCTTCCCCTGGATTCCAATGACCAAGTTCTCTTTCTCAGATTTTTTTTCTCTCAAAAGTGAGAAGATAATTCCATACTATGGAATGGTCGATGGTTGCCTATATATACAAAATAGAGTCCTATTCTTACTCTTATACTTCCTCTTCCTCTTTCTAATTAGAGTTGTCATACAACTCCTTCCCTTTCCAAAACTCTTCACGTGAGTCTCTTTCTTATTAAAAAAAAATTAAACGAGTAGGGGTCCTACCTGGGCCAAACTAATCCTGGGCCCAGGTATTACAAGAACCGATAAGTCGGTGCTTCTAAAATATGCTGACATCTTGGGGTGTAAGGTGGGAGACCTTCCTGCTATGTATCTAGGGTTGCCTTTATGCTCGGGACCGACAACTAAATCCCTGCGGAGCCTAGTAGTGGAAAGGGTCGAGAAGAGGCTATCTACATGGAAAGCAAACTACTTGTCTCTCAGAGGAAGGGTCACCCTTATAAAGTCTGTTTTGTCGAACTTGCCAGTATACTACTTCTCACTGTTCAAATGCGCAGCCTCAGTCACTAAGAGATTAGAAAACTTAAAGAGAGAATTCTCATCGTATGGCAATAGCCCCTCAAAAAAGTTTCACCTGCTGAGTTGGGAGGCTATTTGCAAACCGTAGGAAGGAGGAGGTCTGGGAATCAGATCTCTTAGGCAGATGAATCAAACCCTATTAGGTAAGTGGCTGTGGAGGATAGGTGATACGACCTATGGAGACAGGTGTTGGACATGAAATATGGTCTTCTGAGAGGTGGGTGGGATGTCCAGGATGCCTAAAAAAAGTCGTCTGCAATACGGAAAGGAATCATTTCGGTAAAGAGGCTGTTTATGGAGAATATTAAATATCATATCGGCTCAGGGGAGAGGGTTCTGTTCTGGAAAGATTGGTGGGCTGGAGATAGGACAATGGGGGTGCCCAATTCCCGGAGCTGTTCAGCTGTGCTAAGGATAAGCAAACTTCAGTCAAGTCTTATATGGTAATAAATGGTGGACGGGTTGTTTGGAGTCCCATTTTGAGGAGAAACTTGAAGGCTTGTGAAGAATCTCAATTCATCTCGCTCCTGAACCTACTCTACAATGTGTACATTATGGAAGGAGGGGAGGATGGAAGGTTGTGGACTGCATCAAAAGATAGGGTTTTCTCGGTTTTTACTTTCTTCGAGCCCCTTTCTTACAGATCGATTGAGAGGAATGTGGTGTGTAGCATATGGAAGATGAAGGCCCCTCCAAGGGTGGTTATATTCAGGTGGCTGGCTCTTGGAAAAGAATCCTCACTATGGACAATCTAAGGAAAAGGGGGAGGGTCGTGGTTAATACCTGCCCCATGTGCTTAAGAGACGAGGAGTCTGTGGACCACCTTATGCTAAACTGTAGAATTGCTCAAGCCCTTTGTAGAATTGCTCAAGCCCTTTGGATGACGGTGGTTGGGTGGTTTGGCTGCAGCTGGGTCTTTCCCAACTCATTCATAGAACTCTGCTAGGCTTGGAAGGCTCTAATAGGGGCTCCTAGAGGTAAAGAAATGTGGAGATTGTCCTTTCTTGCGGTTTTCTGAATAATATGGAAGGAAAGGAATTCAAGATGCTTTGAAGGGGTTGAATCTAGTGAGAGCTGCTTGGTGGAGAAAATTAAGTTCCTAGTTGCTCTTTGGGTGTCTATAAGCCGGTCTTTCAAGGGCTACTCACATATCAGATAATGGTCCATTGGAAGGAGTTGGCCTTTTCTTATGCTAAGGATTAGTAGTTTGTTTTAGGATTTCCTCTTCTTGGTGTTTGGTTGTTCTCTTGTTTGTTTGTCAATGCTCACCTCTTGTACTGCTTGTTTTTCTTTAATGAAAGTAGCCATTCAAAAAAAAAAAAAGAATTTCTCAACACTGATGAACCAATCATCAGACCACTTTGTATCATGTGCAATGTTTATTCCTTAGGTCGTAATATTTTGCAATGAAACTTTAAGTTACAATTTCATTTTTAGCATGAAAATAACAGTTGAAATTAAGTTACCAAATTGCTACCAGTAGTGCATGTCTTCTTCAACTCTTTATTGATTTAATTTACTTTGCTATAGCGGGATGGGTCCTTTATGATGATATGAATTTTTTTACTTCTCTCTTTCTGCATTTCTTCTGTGATCACTGATGGGCGTTCTGAATCATAGATATCCCATTCCCACAGTATTCTTGTGTTTTGCAGCAGTAAGCATAATCCACGAAGCAGTTTCTACTTCTGTCATTTCTTTTTCTTTTCCTTGATAAGTATTTCTATTTGTTTTTTTTTTTCTTTTTTCTCATAGTATAGGTTTGATTTATAAGGTTCATATGCCTGATTGTTGAAAATTTCTTAAAGTTTACTCAGTGATGAAATTTCTGATCACATGCATTAATTGAGTGTGCAGCAGACATTGAACAGATACTATTAGAAGCAAAGAATCGTTGGCTTCGTCCTAGTGAAATTTGTGAAATTCTTCGCAACTACCAAAAGTTTCAATTGACACCTGATCCACCTAATAAGCCTCCCGGTATGTTGCTGTCTGGCCTTCTTTTTCATACTTGACTCTACATGTACGATAATATGACATAGGACTCCAGAAGTTTATTTCACTGGGTAAAAGTTTGAAGTTCTGGGTCTAAGTCTTATTTGCTGCAATGTTACTGAAACAAATATGTAACATGACTAAAATGACAGAATATTTGTTCAGTTTTACGGTATGGCTTTTTTTTTTTCTAACCTACCAGCCTTAAGTGTATGTAGGAAAGGATCTACCGTATACAAATCTACAAAGCTACATGCCGTAGTTTTTATTATGATTTTTTGAATGGTAACGAAATTTTGATTAAAGCTAGGCAGCATAAGAGACATACACAAGAGGCAAAAAAACAAAGACCATTCGAAAAGCAAGAGAAAAGTCTCCTTTTGCATCTACAAAGCTACAGGCTGGAGTTATTGGCACAATGTCCCCAACAACCATGTACACTTTGCATGTGATTACCAACACTAGTTGTGTCTCGCCAGAATTTTGAACACTAGATCTAGATGTGTATGCTTAATGATATTGTGGGTACCATCATGATTACCAACATTTGATAGGTCTCATTTTGATTACAAATCAGATGGGATCCTCTAGCAATTCTCAACATAAGGTATGGATCAAAATAGAGATTGCGGCAGGTATAGCGGTTGGAGGCTAAAATGCTACTTGTGGGCAATACGTAGCGGTTGTAGTGATATGTAGTTGCATAGGGTGTGAATTGAGGATGTGGTAAAAATGTCCAAAAAATCCATAATATTGAAAACTGGTAGAATTAAATTTTTTTTTTTAGTAACTACGATCGGGGGCGTAACGGTCCCCTCATTACATAGAGCAACTGTATTGTTGTATGACTAATTTATGATATTGGAAAATTTTCCAAGAATAAAAAAATATGAGATTGAGAAAATTTCCAAGAAACCAAAACTAAAAAATAAAAAAAAATCAAGCTATTTGGGATTGGTCTACAGGAAACATAGATCTATAAGTTAGAATGCACTAGGTGCCCCCCCGCTTTGAGGATTTTTTTTTTTGGAAAAATCCTCAAAAATCTGAAAAGAAATATAAAAAATTATAAAAACCTCAAACCATTTGGGAATTGGGATTGATCAATGGGAAATATTGATCTAGGTGAATGCATTAGGATGTTATTTCATTGGCCCACTTTGGGAAGACACTTTTTTTTTTTTTGAAAAAAATCCAAAAATAAATATCAAAACACTAAAAAAACCTCAAACCATTTGGCATTGACCTATGGGAAACACGGAATTAAAAGTTACAAGGCATTTCCAAGTTGTTCATATAAAAAAGCGAAAAAAAATTGAAAATCCAAAAATCCTCTATGCAGCGATTGCTATGGCAAAATAGCGGTCGCTTCGCATGTGAGCTCAAAGCGGCCTCTATTTTGAACCATTCACCTTTATCATCAACATTTACATGGGCTCTAGTGCTCTACTAAACTCCCAATATAAGGTGGACCTGTCAGGATAACCAATATTTGATGGGTCTCATTCTGCACCAACATGGGCCTCATTGCATCTGCTAATAATGGGTGGATCCATGATGATTTCCAATATTTGGGTAGGTCTTACCATAATTACAACATTTGGTAGGACTAGTATGATTACTAACATTGGATGGGTCCAGAATATTCTTGAGTTGTTACAAATAAACAACATTAGATGGACCAGCAATTGGTGGGTCCCATTGTTATTTCCAGCGGTAGATGGGTGACAATGTGATCACTAGCATCAGGTGGGTCCTTCCATGATTGCTTCAATTAGATGTGTCCCTCTGAGATTATCGACAATAGATTGGCTCCACTATACCACTATTAAATGGGTCCCAAGGCAATTATTAACATTAGAGAGTCTTGTCACAATTACCAAGTACCGACGGTGGATGGTCCCAAGACAATTTCCAATAATGGATTGGTCCCTATATGTTACTAACATTTATGTAGGTTTTTCTGTGATTTCAAACGTAAGATTAAGTCTCACTATGGTACCACCATTATATGAGTTCCAATGATTTCAACATTAGACAGGCTGTCGAATGATTTTTAACTTTAGGTTGCCCTCAATGATTTCCTACACCAGAAAAATCCATATTAGCTTGGTCCCATGATTTCCAACATTAGATGGGTCTTATTGTGACCAATTGATTGCATTATATCTCAAACATTAGATGGGCTCAAGAATGAAGACTGGAAAGGCTATAGGGCTGGATATCATTTCAATAGAGGCTTGGAAATGTTTAGGAGAAATTGGATGAATTTGGTTAACTAGGTTTTTCAATAAGATACTAAGGACAAAGAAAATACCAAATGAATTGAGAAGTGTTGTAGTGCCTATGGCTATATACAAGGACAAAGGAGATATCCAAAGTTGCACCAATTATCGTGGCAATAAACTTATGATTCACAATATGAAACTATGGGAGAGAGTAATTGACCAAAGACTTAGACAAAAGATCGAGATATCTGATAATAAATTTGGATTCATCCTAGAGAGGTCAACTATAGAAGCTATCTTCTCTCTTTGAAAATTTATGAAAAAAAATACTTAGAGGAGAGTAAATTTCTTCATATAGTCTCCATTGATTCAGAGAAAGCTTATGATAGGGTACTTAGGGATTTGATTTGGTGGGTTTTACATGATAGAAGTGCTCGAAGAGGTTATATTGATATCATTAAAGACATGTATGAGGGAATAATAACAAGTGCAAGAACCACCTATGGAGAGCGAGGCGGGTTTCCATTGACCATAGGTTTGTGTCTTTAAGCCCTTATCTCTTTGCGATGATCACGGATGAGTTACCTGCTCATCTTCAAGAGGAAGTACCATCGTTTATGTTGTTTGCATATGATATTGTGTTGATTGGCGAATTGAGAGCTGGCGCGAATGTAAAACTAGAGAGATGGAGGGAGGCTTTCAAATCCGAGGTGACACTCTCTAAGGATGGAGACACTCCCAAGGACTCTCAACATAGTGCGGAATTGGGACGACTCCACATCTTTCAAATTCCTTCTTGATAAAAAATTCAAGAAAACTCTTAACCAGCAACGAACTCGTTCCACACAAGAGAAATGAAGAGGATAACCTCAAGTTGATTCATAAGTATTATCTAAAACTAAAAAAAAAACCCAATGAATGGCCAGCCGACTCCTTTATACATATCACACTTATGACTTTTTTCCTTAGTAAACATAAGACATTAAATAAAAAAAACTTCAATGTTAACAACCTTTAATAAAACTAAAAAATAAATAATAAAATAGAAGTATTTAATTCTTTTGGTCAGCTGGACCTTCCCCCCAAACTGTCAGGCTTGACTGGGCCTGGCAGCTTGTGATTTGACTTGGCATAGCTTGAGCTTGATCTACCTCGGTTATCATTTCCCTTGGGTCAAAAGAACTCATCTCCAACTTGTTTGCCCACTTGTAAGCTTCAATCTTGTCACTGCCCTCAATTTGCAGATCTTTAATCTTTCAGCTTAAATGGATTCGTCATGATTTGTTGAATTGACAACTAGAACATATGCTATGTTGCCCTTGCTGTCAAGCTCATGTGTTTACTTTCTATCTTGTCAAGGCCCCCCTTGGAGGATTTTCTTCATTAATGGCTTTTGTTGCAGATACAAGATAAAACCCATGTTTTCCTTGCAGAAGGTATATGGGCCTTCCAAAAGGAGATGGTTCAAATCCATGGTTTCTACCTCATACTGAATTTCATCCTTGTAATGCTTGCAATAGAGAAGGAGAACAAAGATCTGGTTGCGTTGGGGACTTCTTTGCCTTTCCAAATCCATTGGATACTGTGTGGTTGTGGATGTTTCTATTCCTTAATCCCAAGCATGCTCACCATCTCCTTCGAACCATTATTTTCATGACTCCCACCATCACTGCAAAGTCTTTCTTCATATATTGTAGTAGTCTGGAAAATTTTCTTCCAGAGCCAACTATTATCTGCCTTTGGCTGCTGTCCTATAGTCAATGTGGTTCAATACCAAAATTTTTGCATTATACTCTCCATGTAAATGCACATGTCTTATTGCTTTTAGCTTACTGCTTTCCTGTTCCTCATCTCATGTGTCAAGGATCAATGTACTTGTTCATACTCACTCTCCTGGACCAATACTACCTTTTCTGGCATTTGTTTCATTAGTCAGTTTAGACACTGGACCGGAAGGACAGATGTCCCAGTTGCCTCCAAATGTAAGAAAGTGGACCTTTATCATTTCTTTTTGTGGGGGGACTCTTCTCTCGATAGTTTCTACCCTGGCTTAGGTGATGTGGGTCCCGGTCAACCCATCGTTTGGTTTGCTGGTAGTAATCTAGGTGGATTCCTCTACTGGCCTGTCTATGCATAGCTAAAGGCTGCTGATATTGTTCAGTATTTATAACCTCCTCTTCTTATAAGGCAGAATACACATTCTTGAGCATTCCAACTTTTCAATAGCTAATTCATTTCGTACTTGCACCCGTAGGCTGTGAATATAGAGGGAGATCTTTTGCTCTGCATCTTCATGATATCCAGCTTGTAGTGTCACTGTCAGGTAATGGAACTCCTCGATGTAATTGGTCATCAATTTGTCTCCCAAGTTCTGATTATGGAACCTCATATAAAGATCTTATGTATAGTGAAACGATAGATACTCTTGACACGTCTTTCCCTTCATCTTTTGTCATTCTTGAATTTTCTCAGTTGGTGAAGAGATCAGTTGCATATCTTCCTATCATGATTGCTAACGCCAACTGCCACAATTTTCCGGCATTGTTTTGACTTTCTTGTTAGTGTTTCCCCCCAAAGATTTCCTCAACTTTACTAATCCAATTTAGGAAGTCATTGGGATGAAGTTTAGAATTCTTCATGGTTGTCTTTTTGTTGATTTCTTTTGAGAAGGCGAAGTAGCTTCACCGTCGTGGTATCATCTTGAGTCACCTGTTCTTGGATGAGAAGATCATAAGGGTCTATACTCTATACCCATGCCAACTTCACACTAATTCCAGATCTTGTTCCAAAGTGTTTGATTGCACTTTGGGTCTGCAACCTTCATGTAAGTTGGCCTATGTCTCAATCCATGTTTTTGGTCCTTTCCATTAATATTTCTGAATTTTGCTTCGAGAATATATTGGTCTCTCTAAAAAAAAATAAATAAAAAAAAGCCCGTGCTATTCAGCACCCATCAGCCTTAGTCATGTTGGGAACTGTTTAGTCTAGTTATTAATGGCTCATTGTACTTGTTCCATTCCATTGGGTTAAGAAGATTTTGGAGGCATTATAGGAAATTTGGGTCTAGAAGTTCTAGGGTTGAAATTTGATGTGGATGGTCTTGATGATCAAGTGGTCGAGCAGGCTTTGGCGCTCATGGGGGCATTTGATTGAACACATGGAGTCTGAACCCATGTGTAGATGTCCCACCTCCATTAAGGAGCCAAACAGCCCACATTTTCCAATTTTTATTCATACAGGGGGCTGTCTAATAATTCCATACACCATGGGTGTATTTACAAACTGCTGTATTGAGATTTTATGACATACACAGAAACTGGGCAGGCCGTGTGCATGTTTTGGACTGGTGATCACAGGGCCCAACTGTGCCCTTATCCACAAGAGCCCAGCTTCTCCAAGTGCACCCATGGTACTGTTGAGGGGCAGGGTTCACCTTCCATATTGGCGGACCATGTGGGGCCCGAGATTATTCTCGTACAAAGAGGCTGAGTTGGCATTGCTTTTGGGAATTTGCTGGATTTCCTGTTTTCTTTCAATTCATTTGCTATTTTCTTTCACAAGGGATCTTAAATTATGCTAATTATAGTGATTAGAAGCAGAAGTTATGGGAATGATTGCCTGTTATTTTTCTCAAGACTGTCAGAGGAGTGTATTGTGGATTGTTATCTTATTATTCAATAAAGGTTCTGCAGTTAACCTTTAATGTTCTCTTATCATCTTCCTTTGATTCTGAGTGTGTGACTGGATTCTGAAATCCACACAAATAAGGTGGTTTGATCCTACTCTAGTCTTGGAATAAGCCCATAAACATTACGACAGTCCCTGTTACACAGTTGTTGAAAGCCGCAACTGCATCAAAATTTGGGTAATTTCGGAATAAGGAATTGACACTTGATTAAGGACTGACTTGCGATTTGGGTGTTTAACTGAAGGATTTTTAAAATAAAAGCTTAGGGATCTTGTTAGGTTATGCGTTGGGATCAAATTGGGGCATAAAATTTGAATGGTAGAATGGTCTTTGGGTGGGGTTATTTGTGCGTAATTCTAGACTTACGAAATCCTTTTTATTTTTTATTTTTTATGGTAACATGTTTGACGGAATACGAGATTTGAATTTGATATTTCTGCTTGGGGAATTAGAACTTTATCTAACACGAAATTGATGTAACTACAAACACTAAAATTCCATCCACATCCCCATCCCCATCCCCCACTCCCCTTCCTCCCACCCACCCACCAACACGTAGGGAAAAAAAAAAAAAATCCTCAAAAGCCCTGTTTACCCAATTCCTAAAATATACACCACCTCAACCAATTCTGAATGGAATAGGGGAAAGAGCCCTTAGTAGATTAATTGAAGAAAAAAGGCCTCAAGTTATCAAAGAAACAAGATCAAGTACCTAAAAGAACCACAACTGGTTGAATGGAAGGTAGAAAGAACCTCTTCAATCCGCAATGAACACATTCCACACAAGAGGGATGAAGAAGAAGGTCTGAAGCTCTATTATTTTAGTTTTCAAAACTAAAAAGGCCCTAAAATGGCCAACCCCTTTATATATATGTATATATATCTCCTATGACCTTTTTTTTTTTTTACAAAGTAAACAAAAGAATTAAATAAAAAACAACTCCAACGCCAGCAACCCTTGATATTTCTAAATAAATACATAAAAGGAAACTTTTAATTCTTTTGGTTGGCTGGGGCTGCCCCAAGATGTCAGGCCTGGTTGGGGCTGGTGCAGCTTGAATTTGGTCTAAGTGGGCTTGGTATAGGTCTGGACAATCGGAACTGATCCTATCCTTCTAGCCCACTCAATTGCGTTATGAGTCTGCATTTATGATTACATGGTCCAAGAACCTTCTTTTGAAAAGCTTAAAGACCCTTCGGACTGCCAAAATCTATGCCTTCTTGGGTTCTTTCAACCGACCCAGTCTTGAGAAAGGGGATAAGTCCAAATGATTTTTCAGTTGGTCCTGGTTTCCTTTGCATTGCACTATTTACATTAAATTTTGATGAACCCTAGATGGGGAGGATTCCATTTTGTTTTGACATCTCCCGTATATCTCCTAGGAAGGAAGCTTCCCAATATGCTAATTTCCTTGGTGAAGTAAACCTCTTGATTCTTGAATTCCTTTCTCATCACTGGCCTAAGAAGGTAAGGTTGTGTTTGGCCTCAAGTTGTCATGTCATAAAACCGTTTGAAAAAGCTTTTAGCCCCTGTTTGGCATCTCTATTTCCAGGGTCTATTTGCCTAAATGTCTAAAGTGTCGCAGAGGTTTGGAAAATAAGAGTGTTTGGCGGCCATTTCTACCCTCTGCCCACATTAGAGAAGTAGATGCAAAGCCTCTGAAAACCACAGCCCTCCTATGGATGCACTTGAAAAGTAGAGGTAAAAAAAGAGGCAGATCAAACAAGATCCAAACTGTTGGCAAGTCCACAACGCCCCAGTCTGGTTTTTTTAATTTATTTTTAAATCTGAGAGAGTAGATCTAGATCCAAACCATTGGAAATGTTCACACGATTAAACGCGGCTATGGGACCAAATTTTAGCCGTTGGATCATCACTAATCTCGAGATATTGCAAAAAAAAAAAGGCAAGCCATTGGATATTATTTTTTGGATTCTGTTGGCCCCAAACGCACGGGATCCACACTGTTAGATGTATTTGGAAGGCTGAATATGGCTATTGGGTTAATTTTCAAGACTACATACCTTGTGGATCTCGAGAAATTTGCGAACAGATATCAACCATTGATATAACATGGTCAATTTAGGATTAGTCCAAGGCAGTCCTTTTTTTCTTTTTTCTTTTTTAATTATTTCTGGGAAAGCAAATCACAATCCAAGCCGTTGAAAATGTTAAGAAGGTCAAACATTGCTATGGATCCAAATCTCAGCCATTGGATCATCACTGATCTCGAGATAGGTGCAAAAAGTGAACCATTTAATATTATTTTTTGGAATTTGTGAGCCGTAAACACAGGATCCAAGCCTATCTCTTTGGAAGGCTGAAGACGGCTATGGGTTCAACTCTCAAAGCTTGATACCTCGTGTATCTCGAGAAATTTGTGAAAAAATTTCTACCATTGATTTAAAAAAGTCTATTTAAAATAGATAATTGCATTACCAAACACGTTTTTTTTATTCTAGTCTCTCTCTTTTTTTTAATGGGTCTATTTTTGATGGGTCTGTCAAAGAAAGAGTAGAGATACCAAACTAAGCCTTAGACTGTTTGGTAACACATTTTTGGATGTCTGTTTCAAATGGATTTATGACACAAAGTCTCTATTTCACAGTGTCACAAAAAGGGGCCAGAATCATGCATACATGTCTGAAGCAGAAATATCTGGAAGGCTGCAGTATTTTGATATCCTAATGGCCCTGTCCGGTTTTTTTCAAAATTTTCTTGTGGAACCCTAAATCATGATCCAAACCGTTGGATGTTGATTTATCATGGATATTGAGATATTAGTGAAAAATGCCGGACCCTTAAAGCTACTTTTTTTTTTAACTTCTGTGGGCCCTTAAGTCGAGATACGAATCGTTCATCCTCTTTTGAAGGCCAAAAATGTCCATGAAGTCAAGTTTTAGGTCTTATTTCATCATGGATTTTGAGAAATTTGTAAAAACCAATGAACCTTTGGATGTAGTCGAGTTAAATGGCATGATTTTCACTTGTTTTTTTTGGCAGTGCCAGATCTTATTTCAAAATTCTTATTATTTTGGGCCTCTAAATCACGATACAAACTTTCGATCCTCTTCAAATTGCCAAAAACAGCTAGGGGGTATAATTTCAAGCCCAAGTTCATGGATTTTGAGATATTTGAGAAAAAACTTTAGACCCTTAGAGCTAATTCTTGGACTTCTGTGGGCTCCTACTTCACTATCCGAAATGTTTATCCTTAATAGAAGGCTAAAACTGGCTTGGGGATCAAATTTCATGCCTCATTCATCATGGATCTTGAGAAATTTGTGAAAAACTGTGAACCGTTGGATGTACTTGGACAATGGAATGTGTTTCACATGTTTCTTACCAAACACACTATATTTGTAAAACGCCGATTTCAAACAGCTCCACTTGAATCAAATCTATCTCAAAATAACAAATTTGCCAAACAGGCCCTAACTTGGTTTTGATTGCCATGGTTGCCTTCTCCTTGGACCTTTCCTTGCAATTGAAGATCATACCATCCCATTCTTTATATATTGATGACCATATTATAAAGCATGAGATGACATTTCCAATACAACCTTCCCCTTCTTGGTATACGTGTGCTCCCAGGAGACATATAATGCTTAAAATGATCCAGGAAGGACCCAGTTCAACCTGACATGTCAAACTCCAATCACCATTCATATAGCTGGTATAAACATTTATATGGTTGGGGATTCATTCTTGATAATGCACAATGAACTCAGAAAGACACCTTTATTTATAATTCCAAAAATGCTATGGTAGGACTATTGCGAACACATAAAACTATGCAGATTGTTCACAGATGTATGAAACTGTTTCTATCATTTGTAAGAGAAGGATGGCCATGAATAACCTTCCATTAACAGACGTCACTGTGAAAGGATGGTTGCAAAGGAATAATGCTATAACCTATTGTTCGCAAAGTACAACATTGTGCGGATGAGTACAATTGTAAAGTGCGGTTGCAAGTGAGGTTATAAAATTTTTGCTTGTTATTATAGTTTCTCTATTCATGGCACTTTTCCATTGAATATTTGTTTCTTCCCCTGTTTAAAGCCAACCTTTTTTCTGTACATAAAATTTTTGTTTTGAAGGAAGTTTAATGCTATTTGTGTTTTAGGTGGTTCTTTGTTCTTGTTTGATCGGAAGGCACTCAGATATTTTCGTAAAGATGGCCACCGTTGGAGAAAGAAGAAGGATGGAAAAACGGTTAGGGAAGCTCATGAGAAACTAAAGGTGTGTTCCTTATCACTTTCATTTGAGATTGATTGACCAGTAACCGGTTAGGACTAATTTCTTTCAAGGATGTCATCACTTCCATTCTGTTGTTTTCATCCATATTACAAAGAGTTTATGCATTGTGCAATCTATTATGTGAGTCAGATATTATATGCTCTTCATCATTAATATGAACTTCATATCAATATGACATAAGGACACTATGGATTAGGCATGTTTGAATTAGTGGATCAAGTAGTATGGTGTGATTCAATGCAATTGTGAATGTCGCTCCAATTGGTGTGATGTATGACCTTCTTACCATTCAAATGGGGAGGTTTGTACCTTATTCTTTGCCATGAAAGATGCGCCCATATTCCGTTTTGAAAGTGGCTACATGGTGTATTGTGCTCAATGCTCATAAGTCCAGGTAGTATCCACCAAAGTCGAAATAAGTTTCTTACAACCCTCCATGTTGGGCCCACTTGGATGCATGCCAATCATAGGGGAGAGCTTGGTTGAGAAATCGGGGAGCAAGAGCTTTTTCAAAATGACGGTATAAACTCACCTTCTCCATGCAAGCCGGTCATGATTCCATCACTATCCATCCTGCTAATCTTGTCTTTAATTCTGCCACAGGCGCTGATGGAAGTGGATGAGAAAGAGATGTAATGTGATTGGTTGTAATTCTATTAGTATTCTGATGGCTATATGATTCATGGATGGTTGATCTGATTCCATCTCCAACTAGCTAGCTTCCTTATCATATTATACATGCCACCGTGTAATTGCTTTCCATCTTTGACTCTCTCCGCACTTGACTCATTTGATTTGATACGTGATTCTGTCCCACCATCCAATTGAATGGGAGTGGGACCGCAAAGTGTCTAATCTCATGCTTGCCTTTTAGTTTATTCCTAGTCTTGGTTTAGGTTCTTGATGTAGGGCTAGGATTATATTTTAGTTGGGGTTTCCTTTTCTGCTGAAAGAATGTATGTAAAGATCTTGGTGCAATGGAATGCATCAGATTTTTGAGGAATAACATTATTCTTGATGGAGGTCTCTCATAGGAGAGGTGCAGAGCTTTTGCAGAAGTTTGGAGAACAGCCTTCATTTTTTTATCTAGTGCAAGGCTAGAGCTGGGCGAGGAACCTGATCATCTAGGCTCCGTTTCTTGTGTATTTGCAGCACCGAAATTCCAATATCTATTATATGTAAGATACCGTGTACCAACCCAAGAGCTTAAGTTGATAGGTGGAAGGCCCAAACAGGTATATGAAGCCCTATCAAACCCGTTATTTAGGCGATGTGGGATGTAGGACTTTCCGACACTCCTCTTCATGTGTAGGCCCAACAGATTTCATGGACGGGTCTGTCACGTGGGCTACACGAGAACGACGGGATCAAAACCTGCTCTGATACCATGTAAGAGACCATATACCCAACCCAAAAGCTTAAGCTGATAGGTGGAAGGCCCAAACAGGTGTATGAAGCCCTATCAAACCTGTTACTTTGGCGATGTGGGATGTGGGACTTCCCAACATTATAGGCCAGAAATCTAGCCTTGCCTGGCTGGTTTCCTGCACAATGTGCAGACTTGTTCATTCCACAATCTAGACCAACAAAAATCCATAGCAAACTGTGGGCTGATTTAAGGCTGAGATCTTACGTGCATCATCCTATTGAAGTGGACATTCCTACACTTTTAGAAAAAGACCAGTCGTCTGCTTGTGTGAACAGGTACACCATACAAGATGATGCATATGATGTCCATGTTGCAGTTAGAGGCCCCACAAAGATAATCTCTTGTTTATTTTCTACATCATAGGAACAACAACTTATGTTATCTTCTTTGCATGATTGTAATGAAAAGAAGAATGGAAGGTAATAGTTGCTTGCATTACGAGAATGGCTCATACGAAGTCCAATTTAAACTTCAGAACCGTGAGACCTATCTTGGATGAGTAAGGAGTGAAATATCGGTAAGTTCAGCTTCAGGCTATTGTGATCCTTCAACTTTTATAGAATGGTTGGCTTAATCTTTGTAAACTAAGAGCCTATTTTTGGGCTGCTTACCACCTTATGATTGGGAAGTTAAGTGATAGCATTAGAACTCTTTGTTACCTTGGATCCAACTTGGATTGGGTCCATGTCATGATCAGGATTCAGGAGGGCATAGCAAACCCTTTGGCTGCATAGGGACGGATGGGAAGGGTTTCATGTCAGTTAAGACATGGTGTCATGGTCAACTATCATTAGAATTAGATGATCATTACCCTTGATTTTAGTGCCTCAAAATTTAATGTCCTAGAAGTACAGTATCTTATGTGAATCAATCCATGGCGGGTGATGACTGTATCACTTTCAACTTGAGAAAAACCCCAATTCATAGAAGTTGGTGTGAAGTGATCGGTTGATACGTGGCCCCATTGTACAAAATACCAATGGGGTGAGTAGAAATTGGTTGATGGTAGCATTGCTATTTATGCGCTAGACACAGATACTTTGGTCAAATTCTCTGGTGGAACTAGGTTTGAATGGGAACTTTTTGTGGACCCCAGCTTGATTGATCAACCCCCCTAGAATGACTACCCTATAATGAATTAGCATTGTCCCAAATTTAACTTTTGAATTTTTATTTGAAATTGCCCTCAACCGTTGGAATCTTCTAAAAAAGACATTTCATAGGGGATCCTCAACAATCAGCACTCCTTGTTGGAAACCGAACTATTCTTTATCTTCTCACTCACCAGAAATTCCTGAAAGTGCAAGCTAGACCTATGCAAGTCCTAGAAGGGAGGCGGGGCGGGGGGGGCGGGGAGGGATTGGTTTGGGATTGTAAATAGGACTAATTATAAAAAAACTTAATCATTCACTTTATCCCACAACCACAAGTTCACTTAAATTGCACTACAATATATAATAATGGAACAAGACAATCAAGTGATAAATTCTAAAGTGCACCACAGGTGATATGAGCTAACAACTCAATGATATGCCAATTTGTTCAAAGTATTCTAGCACGTGTGTTGTATGCCAAAATATTAAATATATACCTATCTAGCAGATTTATCTCAATGAATAAATGTAAGACAATAGAGCATAAAGAGATAAAGGCACACAATCATTTAAAGTGGTTCCGTACTTGACCTACATCCACTCCTAAGCCAACCACACACCAATGGCTCCTTGGGTTCCACTATAGGAGGTTTTCCAAAAGGCTCACCTCAAAACCGTACACCTAATTTTTTGATACGGTGGTTTGATCACTAAGATCTAATCCCCCAACACCTTTTTTTTTTAATAGTGGTTCGATCAGTCTAATCCACTTTACAATGATGTGAAAATGAAATTAAACTTATAACACTTGCCTCTAGACGAGAGAGTGCTCTTGATGCTTGAATCCGAAGCTCCAAGCTTTGATCTTTTGCAATGCTTCTTGGTGTCGTAGATCTTCCAATGTGTGCACAACCAAGTGAGGGTGAGGTCTAGTTCTTGGGATGTAGTGATTTAACTTTGAAGGCTCAAGGTTTTCCCTAAATGAGGTTACCACAAGTCACACTTATCTTGAGCTATGAAAGCTCTAGGATTTGCCTATGGAGGATCTAAGTGTGATTGGAATAGGTTTTGAGGGCTCTAAATGTTCGTATCTAGTGTTGGTGGTCTCTTGTTTTGGGTCTTTGTTTGTTCTATCAGTGTAAGCCTTTTGTACTGAAGTGCTCTAATAGAAGTAGTTATTAAAAAAAAAATTGTTAGTATCTAGAATGTGATAGAAGAAGGCTCTCAAAGTCCCAAAAGTTACGGCTGTTAAGTAGTTGTTTGTGCAGTTTTCTTATCACCAATTGGTTTTGGGATTACTGGCTAGCAACTTTGTCATGGTATTAGAGCTAGAGGTCTTGAGTTAGAAACCATGTAGGGAAAAAATGCCTCATGCCGCGTTTTGTGTTTGTGTGGGTGCAAGTGCGCAGGGCAAGAAGGCCCTATGCCGCTTTCTGGTCTTGTGCGGGTGTGTGCTTTAGTTCCGGACAGTGTCCCTCCCGATGGGGGGTGTTAAGTAGTTGTTTGTGCAGTTTCGTATCACCAATTGGTATTGGGACTACTGGCTAGCAACTCTGTCAATGGCCATTGGAATGAATGTATATATAGAAGAGCTTCCAATGGCTAGTCCACGATCTGTAGTAAATTGACGGCTTGCCATCCCAGATTTGGACAAATAATTTGGGGTTTCTGTGTTTTATTTTTGGTGGGAAATTGGGGTGTTGAATAGGCACATGGTGCGGGGCTTAGGGCTTCCATAGGTACCAAATTGGGGCTATTTAGGTTCTGTCACATGACTGCGGAAGTGCAACTTCTGCAGTTACTGAAATTTGGCAAGAAAGAGAGGAAGAGGAAGAGTTTAGGATGTAACTGGGTTAATGATAAGAAGAGGCTAGGGTTTTTTTATTAGGGCAGGTTTTAGGTTTTAGAAGGGCTGAAATTGATGGAGAAACAACTTTCGGGGAATTTATGGATTTAGGGTTTGGGCAAAAACTTGGGGGTGGACTGAGGCTCAATTTGAAGGGATTTTCTGGGGCAAAACTGGGGTTTGTGATTGGGCATCGGTTGGGGTTAATTTGGATGAAGAATTGAAGGTTTTGATAGGGTTTGGTGATTGGATATATGGGTTTCTATGTAGTGACAAAAACTGAAAATAAATTTTTAAAAAAAGAAAGTAGAAAGGATCAAAGAACAACTCACGAATTCTCTGACCCAGAGGGCCAGAGCACCATCTGCCAAGGATTTGGCTCTGATACCAATCTGACGCAGCCGGATAGGTGGAGGAATCTCCCCAAGCGTAGGCACCTTTAAGCACACACACAAGTGATTCTAGGGTTCTACCCAAAGAGAAGACAATTTTGAAATATTATCGAAGTGCATTTCTTAGTACATAGGGGGTCCTTAATGAGGCTGGCCTCTTGACAAGTCCAATTGTCCAAAGAAGATATTCTCCTTAATAGTTTTTGGATTTCCTTACCGTAAAAGCATCTATTGAATCTAGACTCTACCAAAATAGGAAAATTATATTAGAGATAACTACTTAGAAAAATACTTATTCTAATAGAGATATCCACCTTTCCGAGCATAGATGTTTTGTGCTCTTATTGGTCCTATTGACTTTATGCACAGTTGGACGAGGCCTGTTAGAATATCTGTGGGCTCGGGCCAAATGCACATGGGCCTGGCCTGGCTGGCCATGAGTCTTGGGCTGGATATGACTCAATGTCCGCAGCCATATCTGTGGCAGGCAGCCACTTTTGGGCTGCATCATGCTGTGTGGTTATTTACGTTCCAAAGAGCTTTTTCATGTGACTAATTGAGCCCTCCAAGTTCAGTGCTGTGCAACTGCAAAGCAATTGGCGCAACTATTGTTCTTGTGTTCAACTATTCTCTCTCTCTCTCTCTGAACTTGCATAATGGTCATGGGCATAAGTATAGTTTTCTATAAATATTTCTCATAATTTGTTGTACTTGAGTCTTGAAATATCGCCCTTTTTTAGTTTTGCCCCTCTCTGAAAATATTGAATTAGTTGCAATGGGACTGAATAGTTTTAGCGGCTTTATGAACATTAAACATCCTTTGGCTGTTCTTTGTCTAGTAAGGAACCTATTTATCAAAGATGAGTAAATTCAACCCTCAAGTTCAGTTGCTTTTTTTCTTACTTTTTTCTGACTGTAACATATTACTATTGCACCTTTTATACTTGTACTCATAGGTAATTTTTACCTTTATATCAATTTTATATTTTTAACGTGCCCTTTATATGTAGGCTGGCAGTGTGGATGTTCTTCATTGCTACTATGCACATGGTGAGGACAATGAAAACTTCCAGAGACGAAGTTATTGGATGCTTGATGGGTGAGTAGTGCTTGTTTTAGCTTCTGATTGTTCCTATATGTAATGTGTACAAGATGAATGATCTGGTCAACATATTCATACCACACTATAGAGGCAGGCCTTTAACTTGTATACTTGTTGAAGAACACTATGGTAAACTTTTTATGTATTGACCCGAGCCCACTGTTCACATGATGTTGTCTGCTTTGGCTCATGGGATTCCAACCCAAGCTTGCCGCACGGTTTTAAAAGGCCTCATGCGGAGCTGAGTGCCAGGTCACACTTATACCTAAGATCTGGACTAGCATGTTCCGATGTGGGACTTATGTACCACTACATACCCAGTCTTCGTCTGACACAACGCCCTTCTACAGGGGAGCCATAGGCGTGACATACTCCCCCACTGGAAAACATACCATCTGGAACGACCTGAGCCCATTGTCCACATGATAGTGTCCACTTTGGCTCATGGGATTCCAACCAGTGTTACAAAATTCGGTTCGGATGCCATTTCGGTTTGCCCTCCAAATGAAATGTTTTGGCCGATTCGGAGATTTCAGTGAAATATTTCGGGAAAAAATATTATATATTTATTAAAATGAAAAATAATATATGATACATTTAATTTATTGTACTAAATCAATGTGATGGACTATTTCATATTAGAGTGAAACTTGGCTAGCTTATTCATAATATTTTTTTTATTGGGATAAAATTTGATTAGGGAGATAGGGCCCATATAGTTATTTAGATTTTAATAGACTCCACATTGGATCCCACTAATTTCTCTAAGCCAAAAGGCTAGAAAGGTAATTTTGCTTTTTCTTTTAAGTTAAAAAAAAATGTTTAGCCCCTTTAGTCTTCATTTTTATTTTATTTTAAAGGAAACTGAAATGCTGGGACGAATAATTGGACGAATCGGACGAATCGGACGAAATCATAAAATTCGAACCGAATTAGACGAATTGGAATGAATTTTGGGACGAATAATTACAGGGTCTTGTTCGTTTCAGTAGAGCGAACAAACCGAAATTATTTGGAAATTTCGGCCGAAACGAACCGAATTTCATAACACTGATTTTAACCCAATCTTGCCGCAGTAGCCGCACGGTTTTAAAAGGCCTCACGCGGAGTTAAGGGCCAGGTCACACACATATACCCAAGATCTGGACTAGCATGTTTCCGATGTGGGACTCATGCACCACTGTTTACTCAGTCCTCGTTGGACCTAACACCCTTCTACAGGGGAGCCACAGGCGTGACATTTTCCAGCGGAGGAAATAGTTGAAACTTGAAAAGGATGGCTTAAATGTGTTCTTTGTAAAGTGCATTCATGTCTTACTCTTGTCTGCGAGTCAAATATGTTATTCAAATGTATCAATCAATTGAGCAAGACAATGTATCTTGTCATAGTAAGAAGCGCCAGAAAAAGTGACTTAGTTGTGGTGTATATGTTCTTGACACAGTCCTTTTCAATTATGGCCATACCTATCTCTAGCTTAGGATGGCCCTGCCTCTGGGGCCCACCTGGAAGCATGACAATAGTGGGGGTTTACGAAAAGTCTTCCTATGCTCCGTGCGCAAAGAATGGGAACCATCCTATTACAGGAGGTACCGTTTTGAGGGCCTCAAAGTTGTTCGATCCTTGGCTGTTAGGCAAAACTAGTTGAGTGTTAAATTTTGCATGATCAATTAAGGGCCTACAAAATTCCCGTTTCCAGGTGGGAGAGGAGAGAAAGGTGGAATGGGTTTGCACATGGGCCCTGCAAGTGGGACTGTCCTTAAGCTAGGAACTGTCTGGTGGTTACTAGATTTCTCGTTTCTCTTTTTATTATATATACACATATACATGTGTATGCATATAGTTTTATTCTTGTGAGAACTGTCCACAGTGTCTTCTCAATGAGATGTTATGAAAATAGAGAGGAAAATGTTGGGAGGATTTTCTGTCCTCCTTCGGGGATTGACAGATGATATATATATATATATATATATATATATATATAAGGGCTAAACACCCAATCAACAAATACAGACAAGCCTTTAATGAGGCATATAATTGGTACAATGAAATCTAGATCCAAAATCTAAGCTAATCACTAGCCTTTAATCAGGCATATAATTGGTACAATGAAATCTAAACCTAAAATCTAAGCTAATCACTTGTACAGTAAATTCATTTACAGCTTTGTGTTTTACCCAGTCACACGTGAGTTATAGAGTGTGCTGGGCCTGGAATGAGAGAAATGGGCCTCCATTGACACACAGTACTGTGCAAACCTGTCTATGGGGCTCAGTTGTGGCCATTCCAAATGTAGGGGAAGTGGAAAGATCTCAATGGGATGCGTGCAAAAGGTGAACACCATTAGATCATCCTAACCCTTTGATCTATCATCTATGGCCCTTAATTTTAATGGTTTTTGAGGGTGTGATTTTTTGGGATTTCACAATCTGAAGCCACAAAGGAAACAGTCTCTGTGCTTTATATTGTTCATAAGAATCAAAACATTCATGTAGATTGCTTTACGTACAAACCTCTTTCAGGATGCCGACAATATGGACCTTAAAACTATTTGCTTCTGTATCTTTTTAATTTTTTGTTCTTATCTAATAATGTTATATACTGTGAATATACTAGATTAACTTCTTACTTATTTGTTTTGATTTTCTTAAAGAAGTTATCACTGCCAATTTTTAATTAAAAAAATCATTTAACTGTTGAAAGTTTTGAGTGTGATCACGAGAAGTGGCACTTTATTGGAGAGACTGAGTATCTTATTAATTGGATTTAGGACATGGAATAAACTTCCATTTCAATTTCTCCATAATTTGAGCTTTATTCCCATCAATACTTTTTTGGTCTATTTTTTTTCATCATAGCTTATCTGAATTTCTTTCTCTTTGATTCTCATCTGTTTCTCCTATTCTTATTGTTTTCAGGCAGTTAGAGCACATTGTCCTCGTTCATTATCGAGAGGTTAAAGAGGTATGTTTCTTTGAAGTCAAGTGATTGATGAAATCCTGAACTAGTATTTCTTCTTGGAAGTCGAGTAAGTAATAATTAGAATGAACGGGGAAGAATTTTCTTACATAATTGAAAATTTCAGGCATACCAAAATAATTTTTTATAGTTAACGTTGTGATGACATGCCTGGCCTCGGGAATCATATTGGGTGGAATAAAATATGATCCTAGTCACTTAGTGCCTAAAAGGTGCTGTGGGCTGGAGTTCCTAGTTCGGGTTGGACTTCTTCATGGGTCTGCTTTCAGCCCTTTATTTCCCTTTCTTAAGGACAACTTGATGACAATTATACAGAATGACTTTCTTCTGTGTATGTTGTCTGGGATGATGTGATTCTAGTTTGTCAGACAAGAAAGCAAGTGCTGCACTAGAAATTCGGAGAAAATATTTTTTTATTATTTAAATTCTTTAATAATATTAGAACAAGAATAAGATACATGGAATGTCATTCCAATAATTATGGGATTACCGAGGAGGTCAAATTTAAAAACCTGTTACTGCTGTAGTGTTAGGTTTTGATACTTGGGAGCAACTAGAGCACAATAGAGGGCTAGGTGAGGATGTTGTAAGTATGTTCAACATAGGATGGACAAAGTGGGGTCAAGCTAGTGAAGTATTATCATTATAGGGTCGTCAATTATTTGATCATTGAGGAACATGTAAGTTATAGGGTCTTTAGTTTACAAGATAGTAAATAAACGTGCATTACTGTGATGGAGGTGTTTGGTAACAAAGAAATGGAAATAGGATGACGTACCTGTGGTTGATATGGGGATAATACTCTTATCTTTTGAGGCAAGTCTTGTGCAAAGCAAGAACATGAATGTAATGGTAGGTGCTTTAAGTCAACTTACGGGTCAACAATGAACTTGTTCAAAAGTGAGTTAATTAAAAAATGATTGGATGATGATGGATTGAAAAGGCTTGCAGAGTTGTTTGGTTGTAAAACTAGCTCCTTACTGATGTCTTATTTTGGTTTTCTGCTGTGTGGGCAATGCCTCGAAAGGTCTTTAGGAACTGATGGTTGAGTGCATAAAAAAGTTGTTTGCATGGAAGCCAAAATTTCTACCCTTTGGGGGAAGGATCACTCTCCATAAAGCATCTTTCTTTTATGGCATGAATGAAGTGCCTATCTTCTTTTATGGCAATGCCTTGATGAAATGTGTTGAAAAGCTTCATTTCGACATTTTATGGCAATGCATGGATGAGAAAAGATAAACTTCACCTAGTTGACTTGGGATTCCTATGTAAACTCAATTCGAAAGGTGGTATTGGAGTTATGCTCGTTGAAATTGATGAACTTAGCTTTGCTAAAAGGTGACAATGGCTCATTGGCAAAAACTTGATTTATGCAAGCATTTGTTATAAGGGAAGGTATGATATTGGCAGGGAAGATAGGGAAGTTAAGGTTGCAATCCGTCACTCTGGCATCTGGGAAAGTGCAACATTTGTAAATGTATTGGCAGGGAAAATTGGGAAGTTAAGGTTTCAATTTTTGCTTGCTTGTAATTACTCATTATAAACTGCTGTTATGATAGAGCTTTTGTATTTTGTACATGGTGCCCTCTGCTGGATGTAATCGGCTTTTTTCAGAATTCTTGTCTTCACCTATAGCATATGTTATGTAATATTGACTCAATGGTTTCTTTCCAGGGGAGCAGGTCTGGCATCCCTCGACTGTTAAATACAGACCCGGAACCACTGAATCATTGTCAAAGTGCTCAAACTAGTTCATTAGCTTGTTCTGCGCGTGTGAGTTCACGTGCTCTTGCAGCGCCGCCATCTAATGCATCAAGCCCAAGTACAGCCAATTGGAATGGACAGACACCATCTTCTGAACTCGAGGATGTAGATTCTGGGGATGATTTTGATTCCTCTTCGTTCACCGAGCCTACCTCATGTTCTGGCTTCCAGATTGCTTCTCTACATCCAAATGATACAGCAGAAAGAAATCAGTTAGGATGTAGTGTTGCTGTGTCTAGTCTCTATTCAAGGGGACCGACGGATGCTACAGGGATTATTGGTGGACAAATCAATCCTTATTTTGTGAACCAAGGACCTACTCTGAATCTTTTGCTTAATGGGGGCCTTCAGGCAGACTATAGAACCACACAAGAGACTGGTATTATTCAATAAACATTCTTTCACATAACTTGTAATTCAGTAAATACTTCTGTATTAAATTGAATGAGTGAATTTTTTCTTTTGTACATCTTGATGTCTGCATATTTAATTGAAGAGAAGTTCATTTTACAAGATTAATTTGAAAACTCACTTTTTACGCTAGCTTTAAGTAATTTATTCTCCTACGCTAGTGATGGGACAATGCTTTGTTTTCTTCATTCCGGGTCTTCCCGGATTAACTAGGAAGTACTTGGTGCTAATTTTAGTCACGATGTAGGCTTATCTACATGGACTGATAGTCTTAGTTCGTACAGAAAACTGACTAGCATGTATGAGCAGAATATATTCCTGATGTATTAACTAAACTAACAATCCTGATGTTTTAACTGAAAATTTGATTGACTATACAGTGGGTCCTTACGGCTTATTCAAGGGTGGTGAAGATGGTAGAATGTTTCCTTGTGCACATCCACAAACGTCCACAAAGAACTCTCTTCAGGTTATTTTCTCTTTGCATCATTTATACTACTGTCTCATGGCTGCCCGTGTACATGATATATTTTAATGCCTTGATTTCATCTGCAAATGGATAAAAAGAAACTGAATATTTTGTGGACTACCATTTCAATATCTCTAGTTATTTAACAGTTGAGAATAAAATAAAAAAAACTGAAATAATGGTAACATTAAAGGTAAGGGCCTATTTGGATGCACAAGAAAATATAAGAAAATAATATTTTATAGAATATAATCTTTCATTTTCTAAAGAAAAAATCTTATGCGTTTGGTAACCCAAGAAAGCTCAATATTTTCTCTTACAGCTCCCCCCTTTAGAAAACTTTCTACGAGATAAGAATCTTTTAAAATGACGATTACAAAGTGGTAGAGTTAAATAAAGACTTTAGTTCACCAAATCCATCATGATGTGTTTGTTTACATATATGGTGAAGTAAAGTAAAAGTAAATATCACAACACGTTAAAGGTGGGATAAAGTATATGGTGAAGTAAAGTGGGAAGGAATGGTAAAGTAATTTATTTATTTTACTTTACTTTATCACATTTTATCGTAGTTTTATATGATAAATAAAAAGTGACTTGTTTACTGGTGTGGTAAAGTAAAATAAAGATTGATGTCATATCATGGTAAAATGAGAGGTAAAGGTGAGATGAAGTATGTGGTAAAGCAAAGTGTGAGTGAGTTATAAAGTAGTTATTTTTTGTATACTTTACCATGGTTTTATGTGATAAAAGAAAAGTAATTTATGGTAAAAACATGACACTTGAACTTTACTTTACCACTCTACTTTTTTATTCAGACGTGGTAAATTACATATAAGTTAAAATATTTAATAAAAAATATTCTAATAATATAATTTACTTTAATCATAGCGCCTTCCAAACAACTCAATTTAAAATCTGTAATATTCTTCAAAAATTGCCAAACAGTAAAAATATTATAATTTTGCATTATTCTATTATATACTAATTTAATCTTACAATATTTAAATATGTAAATATTTTATTCTGTAAACATCCAAACGGGCCCTAAGTATGATTTATAGTTTGGGTTTCATTTTCATATTTCCTGTTTTAGGTTTCTTTTATAGGTATTTCACTCCAGTCCTATGAGGCCACCAAAAAAACAATGTTTTTTTCCCCTAATTTAGGAGAAACAAACTTTTGGTGCGGGCATATCTTTGTGAACCTTTGGGCTTTTCTTTTAGTTCATGGTCATTTCATTCTTTTTACTATATCATCGTCATCGTCATCGTCAAAGCCTCTTTCTAACTATGTTGGGGTCGGCTAAATGAATTATGTTTTGCTATTCTAGTCTATTCTAGGCAAGATCGTCAAATATGTTGTACTTCTTCAGATCTATCCCTGCTACTTCCATCTGTGTCCTCTTCGGCCTACCACTTTTCCTCGAGGGGCCATTAACCCGCATGAAAAAACTTTTCCTTGTTGGTGCCGTTGTCCTACGTTGGACATGTCTAAACCATCTCAAATGAGTATCTCATAATTTATCATCTATTGTTGCTATCCCTAAATGTCCCTGAATGCTTTTTGATTCTATCTTTACTGGTTTTGCCATACATTCATCTCAACATTCTTATCTCTGATCAATAGAATTTAGTCAATCTTAAAAAAAAAAAAATCTTTTCTTTGCCACACATTTTTTTTGCATGTGTTGTTTCCTAATTGGTCAACATTCTACTCCATAGGTCATAGTTGGTCTAATGTTGTCTTGTAAAACTTTTTCTTTAATCTTGTTGGCATGCGCATATTACAAAGCACTCAAAAAGTAAGTCTTCACTTCAACCATCTAGTTCTTATCCTATGTTTGACATCCTCGTCACTCTCCCCATCCTTACTAATTATATGACCAAGGCCTTGAAAGGACTCTCTTTGTGGTATCCCCAGCGCTTCAATTCTTCTAGGAGTTACATCTCTTGGCACATGCCTGCCAAAGTTGAATGAAAAAAAAAAAAAAGAAACCCCTTCTTCTTTCAATTTGTCTACTTACACTATTTCATCTACAAACAACATACATCAAGGTACCTCTTAAATATGAGCATTTCACTCATTCATAATCAATGTAAAGAGAAAAGGACTTAAAGCTGACTCTACAAACAACATACACTCAGGTCAACCTGACGCTACCCTCCCGTTATTTGGGTTTGGGGCCCGTAGTTTCATGGCTGAGTTTACAAACAAGAAATACTTTGCCTATATCTGTACTTTATAATGTTTTATTTATATAATATCTTTCTTAGTTTTAACACAAGAAATTCTCATGTTTCTTAGTTTCTTATAGATGTAAGTTTCTTAGTTTTCTTGATGCCATTGAGTGGGCTTCCGTGTGTAAGGTCTCCCATGATGGCACTCTCATTGGAAAGAGTGTATATCGGTCATCTTGCATCTATATGTTCACTGTTGTCAAATCTTGTAGGAGGGAAACACAAGCTAATCTATTGGCAAGCGAAGAATGTCTCTAAGACACTTTCGTTTTGATATGTTATGATTTTTTGTTCCAATCAGATCTTTCCCTGTTTTTATTCTATTCTGCTGCTTGTTTTGTAATTTTGGAACTCTTTTGAAATGGTTACTTTCATTAAAAGGAGTACCAGAGCTTTGTACTGACCAGCCTGAAAGGAAAACAATGCAAAAGAAACCCCAAAAGTTCCTGAAAACAATAACAAAACAAGCTGAAAAGAAACCCCAAGTACAAAGAAACTGCTTCTCTCCAATTGTTCACAATCATGTCAATAGAAATGGCATAGACCTGGGAGAGAATCGAAAACCAAGAGGCAATTGCGAATTTCTAATTGTCAATCAAATCCTCCACATTGGAAGCTTTGCCTTTGAAGCGACGGGAGTTCTTCTCCTTCCATATAATCCATATGATTGTGGGACAAGAACAACTCCATATAATCCTTTCCTGAACTAACCCATTCCCCAAATTCCACGCCTCAAAAAGCTCGAAGATGGATTGGGGGAGAACCCACATGCAATTAAACCAGCTGAGGACTGAGATCCAAAGCGTTTGAGAGATTTTGCAGCACAAGAGGAGATGATCTACTGTTTCCTCGTCTGCCAGACACATGGGTGCATGCGTTAACCAAAACCCTATTTCTGCAATGAAGGTTGTTGATGGTGAGAATTCTCCTCTCAGGGCTAGCCACACAAAGGCTAGAACCCTAGGAGGAGCCTTCAATCTCCACAAGCGAGAAAAGGGGGTGAAAGCTACAGAGGACTCTGCCAAAGTAGAAAAGAAAGAGGCAACTGAAAACAAACCATCATGGGGAGCCATGCATGCCCTATCCTTGCCTTCCTCTGGAATAAAAATATGACTGGGAGTCTCGAAGGGAAAAGAGCTGCATTTCCTCTTCTTCTGATAGCTTCCTTCTGAAGATTGGAGCCCATTGAGCTTGGGTGCCATTCCTATCTGAATAGGTTGCCACCTTTGCTTGCTGGTCTTTAGCACAATTGAACAAATCTGGAAACTGGTATGCCAATGGTCCATCCCCTACCCAAGTATCAAGCCAAAAAGGGATCTTATCTCCAGACCCCACAGAGAATGGAATATAGCCAGAAAATAACTCTTTCACCGATTTCGAAGATCAGTAACTGGGACTATAAGCATCCCAACCCATTCCTTGAAAGACCATATTTGGTCGATAAGACCTGTATCCAATGGCTCTTTCCCTGACCCCCACCCACCACAACCTTTTTCTGAGAAGAGCTTTATTTGTTTGTCGAAAGGGTCTGAACCCCAAACCACCTTCCTTCTTAGGCTTGCACACTGAAGACCTATGTGACAAATGATAATTTCCTATTGGGATTCTTGCCCTGCCAAAGGAAATCACATTGCAATTTCTCAATATGGTTGGCAACTGAAGTTGGCATTTGAACAAAGACATGAAGTATACTGGGAGGTTAGAGAGAGTGGATGGATTTAATTAAGGTGATTCTATTGCGGAGGGATGCATGGTTCTCTTTCCAGACTGACAGACTGACAATCTTTCGTCAACTCTCTCAATCATTGGATTCCAAATGGAATTGGGAGAATGCCCAATGCAAGGCAGCAACCCAAGGTAAGTTGCTGTAAAAGAACCAACTTTGCGACCGAAAATATTTTCACAATGAAGAAGCTGATCTTTTCCCTCACCCCCAACAACTTGCTTTTAAAAAGAGTCCACCTCAAGACTCGAAACAAAACAATGAAGAAGCTCTCTTTGTTAACCTTGCAGTAGATAATTGTGTCATCTGCTAATTGGAGATGAGATATAATGGGAGCCTCATAGGCCGGTTTGAAAACCTTGATAAGGTTTGCTTCAAACGCAACTGTCACGACACTGCTAAAAGCTTCACCAACAATAGCAAATTTCTAATAGGTTGTTTTAAGATGGAATACGTGATCATTTTTCCATACAAATATCCTCCAAAGACCTATGGAGGAACCAACAACCGCTAAAAGTGTTGAATCTTTTAAATGACTTTTATTAGAAACTCTTTTTTATGTTCTTTCCCTATCCAGTTCGTTGGCCTTTCCGGTTTCAGGATTTCTTTCCAAATGTATTGGCCATATTTCTTTTAGTGAACCCAGACCCCACACGAGATTTTCTTTGCATACTTGGCAAAGATCACCTAATATCCATAGAAACCTGAAAAGTGAATATTTTAGTTGACATTGCCCAGAATATTTTCCCTGATGTATTTATATCCGACCCTCATTTTGAATCACCTTTCTAGTTTCCTACTATTGAACTTCCCCATATCTTAAGCACGAACCTAGCATCCATGATAGACCGGTCCTTTAAGCTTAATTTCGACCATCGGTTTAGGAAACCTAGTCCCGTGGAGTCGACGACTTTATTTGTCTATCACAACTAGAGCTTGTTAGTTGCTACTCTGGTAGGGCGGGCGTGTTGTCAGTTGTGTGAAAATGTTGCCAGTGTTGATTGGTGTTCCTGAGGCTACAAGACTTAGGGCCTGTTTCTTTGCTGGAATTCTTGAATTCCCAGACAAAGTGGAATTTCCGGATGCCCCTTTGGGCTTGAGCATCCAGGAATTCCACCAAAATGCATAGGGAGTTGAATTCCTGGATTCCCGAAGGTATTTTGGTGGAATTCCTGGATTCCCAAAGGTCAAAAGAGACTTTCATTTGGCTGGAATCCAGAAATGCTAGTAAAGAAACATGGAATTCAGAAATTCCAGGGAACAGCCTGTCATATCATGTTCAGGAATTCTTGGACATGGTGAATTCCTGGCAGAAATTCCACTAGAGAAACAGGGCCTTAGCCTCAGTCTACTTGTAGTAAGAGGTTTTGCCTGTGTCATCCAAGGATTAAAATAGTAGTTGTGGCGGGCGTAGCGGCTAGTGGCCAAAATGCTCCTTAGCAGGCGATACGTAGCGGTGTGAATTTTTTAAGTGGTCAAAAGAACTCAAATATTGTGTAGTAGCCAATCTTATGTTTTTTTTTTTTTTAGTGATTTGGAACCATATAAGGGTAGAGACAACTTTAGGAAAGACTATTGTAGAGAAAAAAAATAGGGAAAATATTATTTTAAATTAAAACAGATTGGCTGTATTAGGTTTTACACTGTACCGCCGCTATTTTCAAAATAGCGTAGCGGCCTCAACTACTATGGCCGATAATGCGGCTGCTACGCTATGTATTGGGCGCTATTTTGAACCATGGTGTTATCATATAGCCTGCAGGCAAGGACAATGGTCCTTGGTGGCTGGCGAGTGGGGTATCTGAGACTTTTTTGTTATCTAGTGGGAGTTTGATGTTTCTATTGGTCATGTCCTCAGAGGAGAATGCTGAGCCTTACTTTCTTGGTAAGTAAATAGGGGGTCCTTCGCTCTAATTTTTGGTTCATAGACAATGCGCTCTTTATGCGTGTTTTTTTTCCCTTACTGGCTGTTTTGGATTTGCTGTGCTTGGGGGTATTATGGGGCATTCTTGGTGACTTGGTCTTCGCTAAGGACTGCAATTGATTGCCATCCATTTTCCCACTGGACTATTGTTCTCTGTATGATTGTTTTTTATTTTAATATATCCAATAATGATCAGAGGAAAAAAAAAGATATTAGTATTTGCTATATATGCATGGTTCCATTCAAATATTTCTCTCTCTGTGATCCTCTGTTAACAAGCTCTGTGGGTTTTGCTCTTATGTGCCGCAGGAAAACTACAAGGAAGAGAATCTTGAGTGTGCAGGCTATTTTCCTAGTGACAATCGGATAGGGAATGATATAAATCATACTTATCAAGTGCCACATGAGCAAGATTTCCATGCAAATACTCAATTTCGAAGTAATTGTGGGTCTCATATGGATGTCGCAACAAATGGACAATCCTCAAAAATTGAAACTGAAAATGGCCAGGGCCTGCCAAATGTGCCAGAAAGCAGCTTATATAATGAACATGGGGAGCTGAAAAAACTCGACAGCTTTGGGAGGTGGATGAATAATGAAATTGGCAAGGACTGTGATGACTCACTGATGGCTTCGGACTCTTGCAATTATTGGAATACACTCGATACACAGAATGACGACAAGGAAGTTTCCAGCTTATCACGTCAAATGCAGTTGGATGTTGATTCACTGGGTCCTTCTCTTTCCCAAGTGCAACTATTCAGCATCCTTGATTTTTCACCAGATTGGGCCTTTTCAGGTTTTGAAACAAAGGTATGCATTTGACACACTACAAATAAAACAAGCACATCAAGCAACCAATAAAAATGCACACCAAGCGCACTTACATGCTCTATCAGTGTCTCAAATAGTTGATGAATTTGGAAGCTGAGAAGAAATTTTCATTTATTGCTACTTTTTTATGCTAATAACTGTTTTTTTATCAGATATTGATCTCTGGTACATTTTTGGGAGGTATGGAGAATCGGAATACCGCAAGGTGGTGTTGTATGTTTGGCGAAGTTGAGGTTCCTGCTGAAGTTCTGGCAACTAATGCCCTTCGATGTCATGCTCCTGCCCATGTACCTGGAAGGGTTCCCTTTTATGTCACCTGCAGCAATAGGTTGGCCTGCAGTGAGGTTCGGGAGTTTGAATATCGTGACAATCCATCAGAGACCATTTCTATTTTAGGTGTTAAAGGCAAATCTGAAGAGGAATTGTGCCTTCAAATTCGCTTTACAAAAATGATACTCCGAGGGGTTGATAGGAAATGGTTGGATTGCTCACTAGAGAAATGTGAGAAATGTAATCTGAAAAAGGATACATATTCAATGGGAAGTGCTGATGAGAATGATTGGGGAAAGATCGAGATTGCTGCCAAGGCTATGGGTAAAAACCATGAAAATCCTAGAAAGGCATTGATGCAGAAGCTATTGAAGGACAGGTTGTATGAGTGGCTAGTTTGCAAAGCTCATGAAGGCGGCAAAGGACCAAATATTTTGGATGATAAAGGCCAGGGAGTTATCCACTTGGCAGCCGCTCTTGGATATGAATGGGCAATGAGTCCCATAGTTGCTGCTGGCATCAGTCCTAGTTTCAGAGATTCACGTGGATGGACAGGGCTTCACTGGGCTGCATTTTTTGGCAGGTTAGAATGCCACTTTCTAATCGTTTCTTTCATGCAAGTTATCACTTGCCTACATCTCTACAATTTATTAAATTTGCCCTAACATTGCAGCATTGTTGTCTCGATTTTTGGGTTGAACCCTGGGATGCCTAGATGCTTGTATATGCTCTGATGTAGGTTCTAGAGAATGATCGCATCCTGATTGACAAGCAGCCCTGACCACCTTTGATTGGGGCCCAACCCATGCCTATCAACCACCACCACCACCACCACCACCACCAACAACAAAAACCAAGCAATACCAGGCATAGGATGGAAACTTGCACGATACAGTTTAGAATGCATCTTATGTATTAGGTATAGTAGCTTCAATGTGCTCCCTTGCTCTAAAAAAGAGGGAGGGAGACACTGTTTTGTTGATTCTTGCCAACTGTGTCGTGCAAAAAGTGTCAAATGAAATACTTGTCTAGTGTGTGCAATGTTGATGTTGTAATGAAACTCTTGTCTTGTATCTTTCGCAGTTGAGTTTTTTTTATTCAAAGCGCAGTTTTTTTAACTGTTATTATTATTTGTTTATCAGAGAGGAAACAATAGTTGCACTAGTCAGATTGGGTGCAGCGCCAGGTGCAGTGGAGGACCCAACATCAAAATTTCCTGGAGGGCGAACGGCTGCTGATTTAGCATCTAGTAGAGGCCATAAGGGGATTGCTGGATATTTGGCTGAAGCAGATTTGACAAGTCATCCTTCTTCGTCAACACTTAATGAACATGTTAGGGGCAATGTTTTGGACAATGTTTCTGTGAATCTTGCTGCTGAGAAGGCCATTGAGACGACTCTGGTGGAGCAAAGCGTTGGTCCTCTAGATGTAGATCAAGAAGATTGTCTATCATTGAGAAATTCTCTTGCTGCTGTAAGGAATTCTGCTCAAGCAGCTGCTAGAATCCAAGCTGCATTGCGTATTTGTTCATTCCGTCAGAGGAAGTTACCAAAGTGTGATGATGACAATTCTGAGATTTCGAGTGAACTAATTGCTATTGCCTCAATGAACAAGCCCCAGCAGGTTCTTCACTTCAGTGATTCTTTGCATACTGCCGCTGTAAGAATCCAACAAAAGTACCGTGGTTGGAAGGGTAGAAGAGAATTTTTAAAAATACGAAATCGAATCGTGAAAATTCAGGTACAAAATTATCTAGTATTTGAAAAATGACACATTTATTTGCATTGTCGAACTCTCATTTTAACATTATAAGAGAAGAACTTTCTAATTGTTTGGTTTGTCTCTCCTGTTGTAAATGTTTTCCTGAAATTCAATCTTAGAAAAACTGCCAGTCATGTAGTGCTAACGAATTCCACTTCAGGCACATGTGAGGGGACATCAAGTACGTAAGCAATACAAGAAAGTTGTCTGGTCTGTTAGCATTGTTGAAAAGGCTATTTTGCGTTGGAGGAGGAAAGGAGCTGGCCTGCGAGGCTTTCAAGCAGACAAGGCTTTCAGGAATATGGAACCAGAGAATGGGAAGACTGATGAATATGAGTTCCTGCGAGTTGGCCGGAAGCAGAAGGTGGCTGGTGTTGAAAAAGCCCTGGCAAGAGTTCAATCTATGGTTCGTTACCGGGAAGGACGTGATCAATATATGAGACTCGTGACAAATTTCCAGAAATTGCAGGTGATTTAGAAATTTGACATATACTTACCCTGAAGGTTCAATATTCTTACCTACCCAACTTATACCACTTGCTGCTTTATTTTGACTGGTAGTTTAAGCATCTTTTGTGGGATAAAGACCTTCGTTATGAAAGCATTCTTGCGTTGTTGATGCAGTAGCACATGGTTTCTATATACTCATGGTCCACATGTGGGACCCAAGGGAGTTTAGGAATTCCTTATTAATTATTAGTAGTTTCCAATTTTTATTTAAGAAGTTGCATTTAGGATTAGTTTCTAATTTGAATAGGATTCTTATTTTTGTTTCCTAATTTAATTAGGCTTACTTTCCTAGTCCTTGAGACTCCTTTATTATAAATATAGCATTGTAGAGATCAATGATCTAAGAGATTTTTAGAGTTAGTAAAATTTCCCTGTGTGGGTTTATCGTTGGAGATTGTCTTTATCGAGTGATTGTTCCTTGGAAACCCCAATTGTGCCCGGACACTTGCATCCTAACCCTAGGATTGCATCAATTGGTATCAGAGCCTAACAATCCCTTGATCGCCGGCGTGTTACCCCTATCCCATCCCTACCTTCTTCCACCGTCACCGTCCTTGCACCATCGAAAATCCCTCCCTGTCCGAGAGTCCCATCCTATAGCCCGCCCACTGCCAGACTCCCCCTCATCCACCGAACCCTTTGTAGGACCAATCCCAGACCGAAACCACAAACCAAACGAAACCCTACATTCATCGCACGACCCAACCGCACCCATCTCACCAAACCATTCTTGGATATCCAAAACCCATTCACAGAACCCAGAAAATCAACTTCATCCCTTCTGTCGCCCAAAACTCCACTACACCCACGTCTCCATTTCCTGCCAAACTCCCGAGACCTCTTTCCTGGAATCCCAGCCAAACCCAAACTTCCCCCATTCCCCAGCCGCTACCCTCAAATTGCCCCAAACCAGTAATAAAAAAAAAACAGAGTAGAAGAGAAGCAGAACGAAGAAGAAAGATGTGTACCTGGCACCACAGTCACCCGCTGTCGCCGCTCGCCTGCTGTTGCCATCGCCAACGCGTCACATCTGCTAGAGGAGACATCCTCTTCGACTTCGTCGCAGAACACCAGCAAGGCAAAATGATTTCCTCCTTTACTGCTATTGCCCAAAGAACGTGGCAGCAGTGAAACACCATCTTCGTCGTTGTTGTTGTGCAATCCGGCCACCATCGTCGAAGTCGCCCGATCCAGCCAGCAGAGCCTCTTCGTTTTGTTCTTCAATCTCAACTTGTCAAGACAGCCATAAGCCTTTTTGTTTTCTCTGCCTTAGTCCACACAAAGGAAGAGAACTCAAGTAAATCTGTGACACGTGCCACACTTTAGGCCAAACTTCAGTGTCTGTGGGCCTAATTTCTAGTTGGGCCAGTTTCAGGTCAAATCCGACCCAACGGTAGATTTGGCCTACTCCGCGGTTAAATCTTCTCTTCACAATATCGGGCTCATCCACCGTTCAATTTTAGATCCGTCTTCGCCTACATGATCGTGGAAGTTTCTATCAACAAATCAGGTCAGTCACAAACTTTCAATTGCATTAACCACATATGCCTCCCAAAAAGCAGGTTGACGCGGAGTCTTTCTCTCACAATGATGATGATTTGAGGGGAACCGTTGCACAATTATCGGTCACTGTTAATCAACTATCCGCAACGGTGGCTCAAATGCAAGTTCAAATGCAAGTGACTCTTGATAGGATTGAAACCCGATTAACAAATTTGGAAACTAATCGGCGTGAAGATAACCATCGGGATGATGGAGGACATATTCAGAATCAACGAGACCCACACGTCGTAAATGTTGATCAAGATTTGGGTATTAAACTTGTGATTTCAGAATATGATGGAAAATTGAAGCCTGATGAGTTGGGTTGGTTAGTGTGTGTTGAAAATATTTTTGCACATAAACCAATGACAGATGGTCATAAAATTACTCTGGTGGCAACTTGCTTTCGCAATTATGCTGCAATATGGTGGGCCGAGTTGCAAAAGAAGAGATACCAGCAAATTGACCCTTTTGACACTTGGGCTGAGATGACAAATTTGTTGAAGCAAAAGTTCCTGCCGGTCAATTACTCCAGAGATCTGCGTTCACGTTTCCAATACTTGAAACAAGGATCTAAGACAGTTGTTGAGTATTCTGAGGAGTTTATGACCATGCAAGCCCGCTGTGGTTTGAATGAAGATGATGAGGTCTTAGTCGACAGATACTTTAATGAGCTTACACTAGACATTCAAGATATCCTCGCATTCAAGCATTTTGATAATGTTGATGAGATTATTCAGCATGCTATTAAAGCTGAGGAAATTGCAAATCATCAAGCCCAAAAACGTAATGCAGCTAAATGGGTTATGCAGAAGAATTCCTCCATTGCAGGTTCTAAACCGAATACGTCATCGGAGAAAGTTTTCACCAAGCCTGAAGGTCAAAATCAACTTAAATGCTTTAATTGTAAACAACAGGGGCATCGTGCAACAGAATGTCCAAAACGTATCCACCTCATTGAGAATGAAAGTGATGTGAAAGATGTTCCAGATGATCCTAAAGAGAATGAAACAAAGGAAGTGGTGGATATTATGCCTGAGGAAGGTCTTGAGTCTCTCATGGTCCTCCAAGTAACTACATCGACTACTGAGAAAAAATGGTTGTGAGAGAATATTTTCCGTTCCGAAGGAACCGTCAATGGTCACGAATGCACAATCGTCATTGATGGAGGAAGTTTTCAGAATATTATTTCCCATGCTTTTGTGGATCGCTTATAGCTGAAAGTTCGGAAGCATCATCGTCCTTATTTTGCTAGATGGTTAATGACAGGTGATGAAGTGCAAGTCCGATATGCATGTCCAGTTACCTTTTCCATCGGTGCAGATTATATAGATACAATTTGGTGTAATGTGATACCCATGGATAGTTGTGATATGAGATATCTTGTTGGGTCGACCATGGATGTATGATAAGAATGGAACTAATGGCATGCGTGACAACACATACAGTTTCATGCATGGTGCAAAGCAAGTCACATTCCATCCTCTGAAGCCGATGCCACCAAAGAAAGGGTCAAATTCTCGTCTTACCAAAGAAGCGCTTCACGTGCACACTATCTACAGAAGTAACATCAAGAAGAAGAGCCGAGTTCGAGGACGAACTCTTTTTCTACCTGGTGGGAATTGATGCAGTAGCACACGGTTTCTATATACTCATGGTCCACATGTGGGACCCAAGGGAGTTTAGGATTTCTTTATTAATTATTAGTAGTTTCTAATTTTTATTTAAGAAGTTGCATTTAGGATTAGTTTCTAATTTGAATAGGATTCTGATTTTTGTTTCCTAACTTAATTAGGATTACTTTCCTAGTCCTTGAGACTTTTTTATTATAAATATAGCATTGTAGAGATCAATGATCTCAGAGATTTTTAGCGTTAATAAAATTTCCCTGCGTAGGTTTATCGTTGGAGATTGTCTTCATCGAGTGATTGTTCCTTGGAAACCCCAATTGTGCCCTAGCACTTGCATCCTAACCCTAGGATTGCAACAGTTGTTCACTTAATCATTTATGGCATTATTTTTCATGTTAAGAGTTGCACAACATTCTGTTCTGCTACCATTATCTAGGATTGTATGTGCAGAAGGCCTATCATTGCAAGATTTTTTTCATTCTTTCAGTTATCGCGGTGTCAGGATTTTTTGGTTGCGAGCTGAACATCTTGGGCTGTTCGAAGCAGATGCTGACATCTATGTCAGTGGTGCTGCTGTCCATTTTTGCATGGGTGGTCTTGCTGAGAAATCCCTCTACAGTCACTTGTGATGCAGCAAGGGTCAGGATTGAGCCTTTGACTTCAGAAAAATATGTGCCAGCTCATCTTGCCTACTAAGAAAAAAAAATCATTACAGAAAACTTAGATGTTGACTTCCGCTTCTTGGATATCCTTTCACATGCATGATAGGGTTTTAGATTACTACTACTATTGAACTGAAATTGAAAGGCAGATCTGACCTGTAATTGCGTTAGCAAGAATAAAGGGATTCCAACTGAAATAAACATGAGAAAGCCAGCAGCGGAATGTAGTGGTTTGACGCCCAAGTACACCACAAGGGCTTATATCTAGGGATGAGCAACTCTGCAAGGACGAATGTTCCCTGCTTTAATGTCTCCAAGGTTTAATGAACCTTCTGCGACAAATGATGCTTCTATAGTTCTGTTTGAGGAGTCCTTTCAAGCTCAAATCCATAGTTATGGCCTTTCTGACTTTCCTTGCCTATACGTTATATACTAAAAAAATCCCTATATCAAATCAACAGAACTGAGCTTTATCTTGACCCTTCCAACATAAAATGTCTCAAATATTGGAAACACGCAAAAACTAGGCTTATTAGAGAAGTAAATGAATAACTCAGTCTCATTTCATTTGGACATCGTTTGGCGTATGTAACATCAAAAAACATGAAATTATTGTCAATGGTTTCATATTGGTATGCATGTGATGCTGGTTATTTTGGAGATGTGGAATCCTCTGGATTCTTGATGAAGACGTTTTATGTTTGATTAGATTAATCAGCTTCTGCAACATTTTATTCAGGTGTCGGTCTGGCACGGGCGCAGGTCCTCTTAGTGTGAAATTTGGTTAGGGCCCATACCCAATGGGGGCCATTATTATCAATGGATTAGATTTTTAATACGTGGACTTCCGTTGGAGAAAATCTCTCTTTAAAAACGAATGACCCCTTGGATCAGCTGGTGGCATTTATAGGAAACCTTGCGTCATGCGGTCAAACCTGCACTTTTGATTGCATGGTCCCTTAGGGCAGGTTGATCCACATTATCGCTTCAAGCGATATGATCAACAGCATTTTCCATATCATGACTAATTGGCATGTCTGTGAATGCCTCTGGATGAAGCATCTTCCAAGTAATTTTCTGAAAGGGAAAATTTCAAAAAGGCATAAAACTTTTGGCTCATTTTCAAAAACGTTCATGAATATTTGAATATTTCAAAACCTTATTAAAAGTATTCCACAATTCCTTAAATCAAGTCCTCTCCATATCATAGCTGTCATTTCCATTTCATTTCAATCAAGTCCTCTCCATCTCATAAAATTTTCGGTTTGGATTTTGGTGGATCTGGTTCGAAATCCAAGATTTTGGCTGAAAATCTTGAATTCCAGGCAAAACTTCCGAGACGGATAAACCGGAAATGTTTGTTTGTCTTTTTTTTTTATTTGCAAGGTTTTTTTAGGAAAAGAAGTAGAGAGAAAGGTGTTATTGCATTGCTAGTCCTTTTTTTTTTTTTTTCACTTCTCCCCTTTCTTTCGACAGTGAACCATCGCTTCTCGCCGTGATGCATTGCGCTCTCATCTTTTCTCTTCGCCGTGATGTTTCCCCCTTTGCTCCTCTTCTTTCTTCTCTTTATTTGAGAGTCAATTAGTCAATCCCTCGGGAACAAAAGACATTTTGCATTGATAGAATTACAGGAAAGTGGATGGCCCACTGATGGATGCATGCCGCATATCTTTGGATGTGTCATGGATGAAGGTTTGTCAGAAAAATTGTCAGGTGACAACAACAACGAGGGGAATTGCAATGATGTGACTTTGAGAGGAGGATAAACATCATCCTCTTTATTAAATGAACATGACATATGGCATTTCTTGGGAAGGTCAGAGGAAGGAAGGGGAAACTAGATGGGTTGGGCTAAGGTAACGGCAGTGGCCTATTGGGCTTTCTATGCATGGTTCTCTATGGGGTTATTGATTTAACACATTGCATTATTAATTTAAATGAAAAAAAAAAGAAAAGCAAATGCATTAATTTATATATTATTTTTAAATTTAATATTTATTTTAGATTTTCAATATATATTTATATTTTCTGAAAAGGTACACCGAAATGCCGAAAGATTTCATTTGGAGGCCAGACCAAAATGAAGACCGAAGTGAAATTGATAACTATGATCCATATAAATTCGGAAAAATGACAAAAATATCCTTATGTCATTATTCAAAATTTTCCTTTAATAAATCATTTAAGAGAAATTATTAAGTCCATCCCAAATGACCTAGTGGTGCCTACTTCAACTACCTTTATGCATGGATGGTTAAAAAAAGGGATTCCAAATGAATATAAATTAGCTTCATTAAATGCTTATCAGAATTAAAATCAAAAGGGCCAGTTTTGGGGAGGAAAGAGGTTAAGAAAAGACAAAAATGTGTCATAAGAGGTATTTTTTTTCATTTCTCAAATTTTATGGAGAGGATTTGATTGAAAGAATCATGGAAAACTTTTATACTATTTTGAAGTATTCAAGTCTTCATGTACTTTCTTGAGAATGAGCCAAAAGTTTTATACTTTTTTGAAAATTTCCCTTTCTGAAATTGACTCATTTGAGCGCCTGTGGTGGTCAGTGCAACAATGAGATTGTGATCTTCTTTATTTCTGAGTATTCAGCATAAGGAAGAGTTCTCTGATCTTCCTACAGATGTGACCAGTCCTTTGTTTAGAATATCAAGTGCATTTTTTTACGCCAGAAAATGTTTTGACTCTGACCTATGAGTAGTGGGTGATCACTAAAATAGTAATGCCATAAGATTTTTTTGGGGAAAAGGGCATTAATGGATTATTCCATTTGCTGCTTGCCTAGTTACAGTTGCAAAATCTTAGCACTCCCCAAATTTATGTTTACAGTGATGCATATTATCTGTATTATGATTCTGGCCAATATTTCTTTCATCTATTAGGGGTTACAGTGATGCATATTATCTATTATGAGTCTGGCCAGTGTTACTTTCAGCTATTACGGTTTAATCACTTCATCATTAAGGCAGGTCCACTCAATTGGAAGTTTTCTGTTATTACATTGTACTTGGACAACCCTTTGTCGACCTGCATCAGTTATTAGAAAGAATAGAATCATGTATACTTTCTCTTCTTCTTCTTGGATCCTATAATCAGTATTGGATTTTTGTGACTTTAAGGCTGTGTTTGTGTGATGTGAGGAGTTTACGATAGTGAGAAAAATTGTTCTGATTTTCCATGCAGTCCAATCTTCTGGTGTTTAGTGCAACGACATCTTTCCACGAATCAAAGAAAAAAAAACCTGATTTTACTCAATAGAGGATTTTGAACTTCCTATGGGAGGGCTAGGAACACAGGATTTCTCTCTCATAGAAATGGAAATCTGCAGAGCATAGAGAAGCACACCCTAAACAAGTCTTGTTTATCAAAGGAACTAAAGGTAAAGATGTACAAAGAGACTTAAATGAACTTCTGGTCCCATCTACATCTCCATCTCCATCTCCATCTCCCATCTCTGATACTCCTTCGATCCAAACCTTTTACCATGAATTCCAAGGAATGTGCTCGTTAGGAGAAAGGGCCTTTCTACTCTTCGTCACTTCCACGGGAAGTCCTTCAATGAAGTAGTGAGAAACTACTTGTGAAAGTGAATGTTAGGTACTAAGGACATATCTTATGTTATGAGTTAAATAGTACACCTATTATTCCTTTCCCAAATTGATGGGATGAAGAGTGATATTTGTTCTTTCCTGAATTGAATGTGATGTCTACCATTTTTATCCCTTGCATCTTTTGGCTTGTAATCTTACTATTTGCATCCTTTATTTCTATAGATGGGTAGCGAAGGAGCATCGGGCAAAACTCAAAGTTCAGAAGAAAGTGACATAGATGCAAATGTATTTGCATCCATGAAGGATTAAACTGAATCATGTAGCTTTCATCGATCTTGGAGCGACAAACTGGTCTAACAGCTTAAGTAGCATCATCAGATTCATTTTTGTCTGTAATTATTTCTGATGTGGATTTTTTTTTTTTTTTTTTTTTTTTGACAAATCTTGAAGATGAGGAAAAAAGAAAAAACGGCAATTATACATGTAGATAAACTGTGCTGTCAATTTTCCTTGTAAACTGTAGTATATCACTAAGGAATCGGTTCTAACTGGCACAACTCTTTTTCAGTGACACTCCTACTCTTGAGGTCATGGATTTGCAGCCTTGCTTTTAGTTTTCTTTGTTGGTATTATAGTATCTTGGAAACTAGACTTTTTCCTTATTTTGGACATGAGAGAGCAGCGGATAATCCATCATTCCACCTCAGGCATGCTCAGACATTGCTTTAAAAATTGTAATAATGCAGTTGAGTCACCATCTTGTGCATGCCTGTTGATTAGGACCAGCGGAGTTTATAACTTGTGGATCATGGAGCCTGTTTGGACCCTACATCAATCAGGTCAGGTAACTTGGTTTATTTTCTGTATGAGAATTCATGCATCGGGAGATGTGGTTCACTTGTTTGAGTTGTTTTCTTTGTCATAGTTAAAGATAATTAGATTTACTGATAAAATTAGATTACTGGGTAAAAATAAATAAAAATTTCCCATGGTTCAAAACATGGAATTGGGGATGATGGGAACCCTTTATTTATCCTGGACTCTAATTATATCAGTAAATCTAATTACCTGTAACTATGACAAAGAAAACAACTCAAATAGGTGAACCGTGTCTCCAGATGCATGGATTCTCATACAGAAAATGAGCCGGGTTACCTGACCTGATTGATACGGGTCCAGAGAGACCCCATGATCCAAGTTATAAACTCCTAGTAACATGCAGGCACAAGATGGTGACTCAACTGCACCCTCACCCACCCTAAACTAACCCCTGCGACTACCGCCCCCTCCAGCAGCACTGCTAGAGGGAGGAGACAAGGAGGCGGGCAGGGAGAAGGAGAGCGGGCGGTGGTGGGAAATATCAGGGTGAGATTATTGCCCTTTGTTGGCATTGGAGGGATATTTGTCTTTAAAGAATTGAGTTCACTACTACTAAAATCTGTAGAGCAACTTCCAACTTTTTATATGTGTTTGAATGATGATATAAACATACTTTTGGTCTTGTGATCATTATACTTGAATATTCTGCACTATCCTAATGTTATCGCCTTATCAGGCTATTTTCCTAGTGACAATCGGACAGGGAATGATATAAATCACACTCATCAAGTGCCACTTGAGAAATATTTTCATGCAAATACTCAATTTAATAAAGATTGCCCTTGCCTGGGCCTGGGGGCCCTAGTGGTTGGTATTAAGAGAAATATGCCAAACTCCAAAAGTTCAGAAGAAAGTGAATGTGCATCTATGTGTGTATCTATATGTATGTGTGTTTTAGTGGAAAGAGGGTTTGGCCGAGCTTGGTTTGGACTAGCCCTTTCGGGCTTTTCAAAATTGGGGCCTACCCCACCCTTGGGCTTAAGGATAAAAATAAAATCCCTCATTTTGAGGGCTTTTGTAGGCTGAGTCAGGCCACACCCCCTTGTCAAAGGGTTTGGATTGACAACCCTACACACCACCAAAGGAAAAAAGCCTAAAGAATTACATATATGCATTATTATCCGCTATGCAATGTTTTGGACCATATTTGTCATGACTCAAATCACTTACCTAGTTGATTTAAGTATATTATGAAATTCTTTCTCATCATGAATGGATAAAAGTACAGTAGGTTAAAAATTATTATTTATATTTTTTTTGTTGGTAAAATCCTCTATTATTTATATTGTTTTTACATAATAAATATTTTCTAATCTTCAATCAAATAATTTTTGTTTAACTCTACCATGTTTCTTTTTGCACCCATTGTTGGTCCCAAGCCCGAATAAAGGACGAGGGTTAATGTTCGATTGACACTCAATGCTCAATGGCAATGTAGATAAAAAAATAAAAAAAATGATATTTTTGTTCAGACCTGGGCCAGCCCCATCTTGGATTCGTCGTTTGAAAGGAATGGGGAGAATACTCTACGGGCTCACCAGGCTTCCAGTATGCAGGAGTTGCAATCTTGCATTCACCCTTGGCTTACTTGCAACAACATATACATTCAGAAAATATTGGCCAAGGCCTATCACACAATCAGGCACGAGCACAGCCTATGGCCCTAAATACAGCCCGAAACTGAAGACAGATCAGTGCAGCCTGTTAAAGGTTGAATTCAAATCCAAAACATGAATCCGGGTGCAGCCCATTATACCCTCACAAAGGCCCATTAACAGCCTCAAGTATTTTCACCAGCTCTGTATTGGACTCAGGAGTGAAAGCACCTGCACCCAAAACCCCCAATAAAATCATTTTGTTCAAAGCCATGCTACAAATATGGTGAGAGTGACAACTAATCCTATGATGTGTAGCAAGAACTCCATTTGAAGTAAAATCTATGACCCTTCAAGTAAAACAAGTTCTATGTGAGATGAAAGGGGGCAAAAGTTGGCTCTAATGGTTTATTATAAAAGTGACCCATCATACTATAGTGGGTCCACTTTGAATTAACGTTGTTATGAATGATACAACAGTTTATTTTATTCTATTACAAAATTTGTTGGAGTCTTTCAATTGTACAAACCATGCAAGAATCATCTCTACTTAGCAATAGAAGAATACTGCATTGGCTATCACCTATGTAGTCATGATTTGAGCAATCCGTGGACTCTGTTCAAATCAAGGTTCTGGACAGTGTCTCCTATTGCTTGTTTTATGGTGAAGATGCATTAGGAAGTCATGTCCCATAAGCAACTAAACTCATATCTACCAGCTTGCATGAAATGAATGCATAGATATTAAGGGCTTTGATGATCAAACGTTGCTCACTCAAGAGAGATTAGAAGGGTCAAAAGGAAGAAAATAAATTTAAAAAAAAAAAAAAGAAGAGAGAAGTTATTAGTGCCACAATCAATTAGTCAAGATCGAGGAATTCCATAACATCTTAAATGGAATTTGTTTCCTTTGCAACCAGTAAATGGTTTTCAGGGGATATATTTGAGGGTACATATTTCACAAGCTGTGCTTCCAAACCATGCTCTTTGACCCACATTAGCCTCCCAATATCAATAATCTCTTTGCATATCAATCCCAAAACTGCCCTGTCCACTGATTTCATATTCCTCACAATTTCTTCAACCCCAGTGACACCCACATCAGAATCTCTGTTCTCACTGTCACAACAGGAGCAAAATGACATTTTAGTTCATCAACAAGGAAGTATTATACTATAAAAAGAAAAGGACAAGAAAAGAAAAGAAGGAAATCTGTAGCTTCTTATTCAACTTTTGTTAGTGTTCCGAAAATTTCATGTTTTCATGCAACACATGGGGTAGATATATTCCTATTACCCTCCCATAGGCATTCCCATGCAAAAATCCCAGAATAAATACAAAATACAGTTGCTCAGAAACAAGCTATTTTAAAACCAATCTTTTCAGTGACCAAGTTTCTCATATTCTTCCATATATTTGAAATTCTGAATAGATATATGATTTTCAATGATATGAAAAACTCTATAGGCATTCTCTATTCCCTTTCGCCTCATAAAATGAGAAGATGGTCTGTAAACTTCCACATTTATCACAAACATGACAAAGGAAAACAGATTTTTATTTATTTGTTTGTTAATCAGTCAAGAACAGGTATGAAGGTTTCACTTTTATAAAGAAATTCTGTATATATCAGCGCTGCCAGCCTGCCACTGATAGTTTAAGTAAATGACTAATGAAACAGCACATAAGAACAACCAAACTCTTCATTACCATTCATTGTATACTTTACAAAGAAAAAGTCATCAAATTTGAAAATGGGACTCTAGTTTTTCTTTTGAAAAACCAACTTTTTCCATCTTTGGAACTCGGATATTTTAAATGGGAAAAGGTTTTAAATTATCATTGCTTAAACCCATTTTTTGTTGAGAACATTTCTGAATTTAATGCAATTATCATTGTTTACATTTCCCTTCTAACATTTTTTATGTTGGAAAGTAAGAAAATTAAAAGAAAGACGTGAAATATTGAATGTGACAAGTAGGATATGCAAAACTAATACCGTAAAAGTATCAAGTACCAATACAACACCGGTCTGACATGAATACTCTAGGCATGTGGGTATCAAAGTCTATAATGCAGTTTTTTTTTCTTTTTCTTTATTCTCTAACTGCAGTTTGATTACCATGAAAGAGAAGGATCCATGTTGTGCTTATGTAATCCAAAATTGACCACATCGGAAAGAATGGAGCCATGATCTGCATCTACTGCCCAGCTAGTAAACCAGGTAATCGCATGGAAATCTTCCTTTGAGATCCCTAGATCTGAGAAAAATCTTTTATCTGCACAACAGCAAAATCATAAATAAAGTCTGAAATGCACAAGAAAATCATAAATGACAAAATTTTACCCAGCTCTGAAAATCATAACCCTTTAATCAATTATTTTTTCTTCACTGAACATGCATCCTCGTTTGTTTTCGTCTCTTATGGTGTCTTATTTGGTATCTCATCAATTAAATGGCTAGAGTATCCAATCATTTAAGATTTTATAGCCATAGCTTACTGATGGTGTACCTCATTAAGATTCAGATATGTTACTTATGAGCAAAATAGAAAGTAGGCAGGTTGAAAATTACCCCCCACTGGTTGCAGGATCCTAATTCCTAGCTCATTTGACTGCTCCTATATATTACAAACAAAAATTTTCAGTTTTCACTGTACAGTTCATTTGAATCCATTTAGATTTTCATTTTCATCAGTTTCCAAATCCATTTCCATGCTAACTTAAGCCCAACATAATGACATGGGTCCTACAGTAGGATCATCCAACTTAAAACTTTTAAGGATGAAAATATCATATTTCCAATAAGGTTTCATTTCGAGATGGTGCGAGGAAATTAAATACCCATCATCAACATAAGATGGTATCTATAAAAGAAAAAGGAAAACCCCATTCATACAACCTGGCAAAAATTCTACTATTTAGGACTTGAGAGATGGTTCTGTGCTCGGCCACTGAACTTTTTATTGTTAACTGGGGTCCAAACAGGGGGTTATACAATTAACGATGGTTGGATTACTAAGGGAGGTTAGATCCTTGCACAATTCAATATGGAAATACAAATCCATCCTCTTAAATCTCTACAGTCAGGTTGGCTCAATACCACTTAAATTGTAGTGACACTTACCAATTGATTGAACATAAAGTTCACACTTAATCAACCAGTGAATGTCACTTCATTTGGAGTAATATTTAGATGATAGCAAACTCACGGGATGACGGTTTGATTTCATGCTTCCAATTTATGGTATTTATTTATTTATTAAGGTAACATAAACTTTCAACAAATCATGCATCACAGGCTATTGCCATTAAGGATTTCTGAATATGCAACTCTACATGGTCATTTGCTTCTATACATGTAATCTTTTTACCAAAAAAAATTATAACTTTCATCTTTCATGCCTCATGATGTATGTCGGTAACTTTGAGCTCCGAGTCATATAAACAGAGCAATGCATGTGAAACAAAAATCTTTGAAGAAACAGATAGGTAAATACAATCATCTTAAGACACGAGCTCCACAATTATCTTTCTCCATTTTGCGTGAAACTAGACAAGGTTCAAGATATGAGAAGGTTGCTGCGATATGCCCTTCTTGCACTCTGTGACAGTGCAGTCCTCCTTGTGAGACCCACTGAGACCATTAGCAAGTATGGTGCAAGGTGAGATGGAAGGGTCTCATCAATACTGAGATTTTGCTAAAAGATTATTCTCATAGGATGACAACAGCCATTAATTTAAGGGCTCCATACATCTAATGGTGAAAACTTAGGTTGATTTAATCCAGCCATGAATATCACTTCAATCATGATGAAATTTCGACATAAATACACCAGGCATAGATGAGAATGGAGATATTAAATTGACCACAGGTGGGGTCCTCAAAAGGTTTTCCCAGGATAGGATACCTTCTAAATTTATCATATTTAAAGATTAAAGTCATTATCAAAACTACGAATACTTGACTGACAGATCCAAAGCAGATAAATGAAATATGTATTAAGCTTTTCATAAGAACAAATAAATTCTAAGAAAATCCATATCCCTTATCAAAAGCACTACCATCTTGAGAACATAGGCTTATTTACAAAAATAACAATGTTAATGCAAGAGACCACAATTAGAAAATGAGGCAACTTTCTAGAGCCACTTGCAGTCTTGCACCACCATGTACAAGAGAATGATCTTTCATTCCATTTTTTTTTTATATTATTATTCTGCCTTTTCTTGTCACAAATTGCTAATTACTTTGGTTCTAAAGCCGTCCCTCCCTCTGATTCTAAGAGAAACCATGTCTCTCTCTCTCTCTCTCTGCTACCATGTACAAGAGAATGAATTTTTTTTTATTATTCTGCCTTTTCTTGTCACAAATTGCTAATTACTTTGGTTTTAAAGCCCTCCCTCCCTCTGATTCTAAGAGAATCCATATCCCTTCTCTCTCTCTCTCTCTCTCTCTGCTAATTACTTTGGTTCTAAAGCCCCTCCTCCCTCTGATTCTAAGAGAACTCTCTCTCTCTCTATATATATATATATATATATATCTAATTTCTTTGGTTCTAAAGCCTCTCTCTCTCCCATATACATACATGGAATACTCATCAAGTACAATTCTCTAATTTCACTTTTATAGAATGATATGAGAGAGACAAATCCAGCTGTTTTTCATGTCGCCGTTTTTCATGTTTATAAAACAATGTGGATAACAATAATCCAGTCACGTCCTTCACAAATCCATGTCCAAATCAAGTATCCAACCATATTCACACATGATTTATTTTATTTTTTTTTGGCAGAGTTGGCCTAGTGGCCAAGAGAGGAAAGTGTAAACCACCTTGCCAAGAATCGATCCCTGGCAGGGGCTATGGGAGCGGGAGTTGCTATCCACAGCAATTGCCCACACAGGGGTCTTTTTGAAGAATCCATGTAGCGTAGCTTTTAACTTGTAATGTAAACCAGTAAAGTATTAAGATTCAGAATTTACTTATGTAATGCTTCCATTGGCAAAGATGATGACAACATGTTGCGAGAGCAAGGCCTTTCAAATTACAGTTGCTGCTCGAAAGGACCCCATCTTCACTACATTGTTTGGGAAGGCAACACCTTAACGTCAAATCTGCAGAATAGTTTAAACAGAAAATATGCCAAATTAACTTCTGATGCATATATCATTACATATGAATTTATTTACAAAAGGAAAACTCTGAAGGATATGATTCTTTATGTTAACTTCAAGGTCAAGTGAATTGTTAACCCCTCTGCTGTTTTTTGTGTGTGTGATTTTGAGAGGGTTACATGGATTCTATAAGTCCAACTTTTCCAACCAAATAATTATTGGTTCTTGATGCAGATAATGATTTGGGGTGAAAATGGCACAGAACGAAAGAGATAACCATCAATCAGCCAAAGTATTATTACTCTTGTGACTTGGGTGCATCTAAACTCACCCAAGAGGTCACTTGATCACCTGTTGCAGGTCCACAAAGATGTTTCCCTATAGCCAGGTATGGGACTCCCCTCAATGACTCTATTGCATCCAAGTTCAAATCTTCTACTGCAATGCAACAAAATCTCCATCATTAAACTTCAAAAGAGCTTGTAAGAAACAAAGTGGCATACATATTTGCACCAGAAATAACAAATGAGAGTTCAAGAAGAAAACCAAAACAAACTGTGATTACAGGAAGATTCAATGCCAACATTTGATCTCAAAAACTTACTGTCAATTCTCAAACGCTCCAAAATCATCTGTTGTTTTTGTCGCAGACTTCGATCAGCCTACAAAATGAATGAACATAAGTAGTGCAGACTTAAGAGATACATAAGTAAAATGAAAGTTCAATTAAGGTATAACACATTAGTGGAATATGTAGGGTGTTTTGTTCACAGATTAACACTCAAAAGCATTTCAAAGAGAATTTTTCATTTTCTAATTTTTATTTTTTTATCCAAAAAGAACATGGTAATTTGTACAAGATGCAGTAAGGATATCCAGAGGTTCCTAAAATTAAAGCAGCAATAGCTTTTAGTACAGAATCAAAATCAAGCACTGAACAAAAAACACATAATGTTCTACTGTTAAAATGAAAGCTTGAATCCCATCTGGATCAAATTGATATCTGGAAGAACACTCTATTCAAATTAACATATGTAAATATTGTAGCATTTAGGTGGCACCCGAAGCATTTAAGATGTTGACTTGGGATGTGAAAGGTGGAATAAATTTTCATTTGTGCCAACCCAATTACCCAAATGCAGAATGCAGAACCATTAGTTCTACCAAACAGATGACACATCTTGAATATCACCCTAAATTCACCGTAAGTAAAGTCTAGTTCAACTATTTTGGAGGGTTCAATTTGTCTGGTTTCCCTAAACTCAGTTGGAACTTCTAATGGATAACTTTAGCACCCAGTTGGCGAAATTGATCATTGAATCGTTTTCACCATATCCAGTGCAAGCTGTTTTAGAAACTTTATGCATTGTATTTGATGCAGGCACCAATTGAAGTTCATTTATGGAGGCAAAACTACACTAATTATATCAACTCATGGCCTAAGCCTATGATTCATAACTTCGAAAGGACACATGCATCTTTCTATCGAGTTCAACACAACAAACCTTCAGCTTGTAAGACCTGCGTTCAACCAAAAACACTTTCTGAATGCCATAACAATCTGCAAGCATCTGAGTCAAATAGCCTCTACCAGCTCCAAATTCAATGACTGCAGGAGTCTCTATCTTGCCTCTAGACGAGTCATCACAGCATAAGTGCTCATCAGCTTCTTGATCATCAAAGTCATGGGAGTTCCCTATTATTCCAAAAGCTTCTAAGTTCCCAAGGATGGAAGCTTGTTGGAGAACATGCTTTTCTTGGAAAGGTAGCTGTCTGCAAGGACCAATTCACAATAATCATGTGTTTGTCAGCTATTGAAATAATAAGAGACAAGGAAAATTTTGTTAGAAATATGATAAAAGCGAAACTGTTGTAAATTCAACTCAACTATTATATTCACAATTCCACATATAACCAATTGGATTGTTTCAACTAAGATGAAGTCCAAGTTATAGAAATAATTAAATAAATAAATAAGGGAATGCAGCATTGATGAGGAAATCCATTCTAGGCATAATCTTTTCAGTTTTAAAAGACTAAACAGTCAACTATTTAGAACACACTAGCCACAGCCAAATCATTGATAGTTTGAGGCAAAGTTTGATCGTTAATTCAAGCCCAAATGCCCAAACAACATTTTGAAAAGTAATAATTCATACCGATCTCCTTGGTTCTTCAGCCATCTATCACAAGCTTCAGGTATTGCATATGAATCTTGTATGTTGGAACATATTGAAATGTGAATGGATTGAATCTTTTTGAGAAGTCCAGAAAACTCTGGTTTACTCATTTGATATATTGCATTCCTCTTCATCTCTGAAGTGATTTCTGAAGATTCAGAATATGGTCCGGAGCATGAAATCTTCGCTTCAGTGGATTTTGAAGAAAGACCTTCAACTTCACCATCTTTGCCGCAATTAACACCCTTCTTGAAAAATGGTTGCATTTGCAATGCTTGCACTTGTTTTTGCATGGGACATCTTTTAACATGTGCATCCAGATTTTCTTGCAGTATAGAGCTTGTGGAACAAAGAAGATAAACCGGGAAAAACTGAAACATTAGAAGAAGATAACAAGTTCAAACAATAATGTTGTACAGTAAAAGAAAATATTTCTTCTGATATGAACATACATCAAATATGAGCAAAGTATTGTGAGATCATACTATCCACCAATATGTATCACCACTAGATGATTTTTTAAACTACAAAAGCTGATTCTATACAAATGGAATGGAGAACAAAGAAAAACCCAAATTCCCATAAACCAGATTTAACAAAAAAGAAAAAAGAAAGAAAGAAAGAAGTGCATCATATTATAAGACACCAAAACTTCTCCTGAATAGATATAAACCTGTAAAAACTGGAAAACTAATCATTCAAAAAGCAAGGAAATTGCATTCGTTTGCACAGATAATTGCATAATCTGAAAGAATCAATTTATCAGTCAAATATTGAAAAGAATGATTAATCAATAACTACATGGACCACAATAGAATGCGCTGAAATTCACTCTGTTGCTCAGACAGTTGCACCCCAGAAGACCCATCTACTAAAAAGGAGATAGAAGCTTCACAGAATATGATCACTGGAGAATTGATTACCCAAAAAACACACTGAGATTCCCATTTAAAATGAAACCAAACCTCCAAAAACCAGTTCAAATTGAAAAATCAATATTATAACTACTGGTAAGGGAGTGATACTTTAATGTGAGGACCAAGGGATCAATCCCTAGGTGTGTGTGAGAGATAAGCTTGTGGGTTTATACAACATAGTGCTTGTGGGTTTATAAACAATTAACTAATGGGCACAAATATATCTTATCCATATATTCAAGTATAAAAAATGGAGAAAAAAAATTAACTTTGCAATTTGATCACATAAAATAGACAATAATTAATAAGTCAGAAGAAGTTTCTTTATTCAAAAGATAAATGTCAAGCTTACGGGAAAAGAAAATGCTAAAAAAACCAAAGATTTTGCATGGTTCACTCCATATTTAGTCGAACCACGCTCCAAGAACAGTGAACCGCGCTCCGAGGACGGATCCACTCTGAAAACACCGATCCACGTTTTTGGAGTGATTGAGAAGGCTAAGAGGAGGTTTCAGGCACTAAGGTTTTGATGTAAGCCTCGACAAAGACTAGTAGATCCCATGGAGGAGACTATGGCTCTAGCTAGATGACTTGGTGCCTCCTTCATCCATGTTAAGCACAGTTCTAATTTTGCAGCTGGTTTATCGGCAAAGAAGGGCGTTCAACGTCAGTATTTGGGTTTTTATTTTATTTTTTTCAATAGGGCTCTGCCTTTTTTTTATTTGTTTTGTGGCTTCCTATGGCTTTCCTTTGAGGTTTAATGTGTGCCTTTGTAGCTCTTGTTGATCTATAAAATATCTCTCCTCTACTGTATTTCATCATCAATAACAAAAGTTAATTAAAAAGTGTATTGATCTCCTTTCATTGAACTAGAAATGGTTGTATAGACGAGTAGAGGATGTGAAGAAAACGAAGATAGAGAGTTAAGCTTCACATGAGGAGAGTAAGCAACTGCTTACAAGAAAAGAACATGTGGAGAAAGGGAAGAGTAAAGTCTGTTTGGATGAGAGAAGGTTGAGAAAACCGTTCTGGTTGCACGTTAATGAATTCCTAGGAAGTTAATGAATCATAGTAAAGGGAGTTTTATCCAGGGAGAGAAGGGTTTAAGGTGGGTTTGTAGATGGGACCATGAAGGAGGGAAGAGGAGACTACTACCAACTGTCTTGATGAGAAGAAAAGATGGAGAAAACAGCTCTTAGTCCAAATTACAATTACATACAGTTTTCTACAGTTCTTTTCTCAATCTGTTGTCCACATATGCGAATAAATTAGGGTCTGTCTGACTAAAAGAATTCCATGGATTCTTGTCTTGGAATTCCTCAAATGTCAATCTCAAAAAAGAGTCTGGAATTCTAAAATTTGGAGCATTTCAAATTCAAGGGCTATTTGTGAGAATCCTCCATTTCTCGGGGTAGCAAATCGTCATGCTTTTAGAAAAAAAATCTTTAATAAGCTTAAATAGCATTCAACTTATCAAAAAAAAAAAAAAACCTATATCGTATTATAAAGTACCTGAAAGGATAGACTATCATAAGCTCAACCCTTACAGCAATTGCATTACTCTGAAAGACCCAGATGGCAAAAAGAGGAAATAAAAAGTTCAAGAGAAGAAAATCTTACTGAGAAGGGTCGATTGGGCAAGGGACCCTCACTTCTTCCGACCCAGGCTTGTGGTTTCCGCAGAATCTGTAAGCATTCATTAAAAAAATTAGAACATGGGGGATGAAGATTGGTTTTTGAATCAAAAGAGAAAGAACCAAAAAAAAGAAAAAAAGTCTTGAAATGGGGGAAGAGCGGAAATTGTAGAGAGAGAGAGAGAGAGAGAGAGAGAGAGAGAGAGAGAGAGAGAGAGAGAGAGAGAGAGAGAGAGAGAGAGAGAAGAGAAATTACAGAGAGTTTGAGAGAGGAGAGTTTGCGCAGAAACGCTTTTTCTTTCCTAGCCAGAAGTTGCAGCGCTTCTCCTTTCCAATTCCCTCCATATTTTTCACAGCTGAGACACAGAGAGGAAAGATGCACTGGTCTAATAGGGTTGCAAATGGGGCCGGGTTGAAGCTTGTACTGGCCAAAGATCACAAAGTCTGTGGTTTTGACGGGGCATCTCTCTAGAAAGGAATAGTTAAGATGGAGTATTTTTTTTTTTTTTGATAAAAGGTCAAGATTGAAGGTCTGTTTGGGAGGGGGGGGGGGGGGGGGAAATGGGGGGAGGAAAAAAAGAGGGGAAAGTGGAGGGAAAGTGATTTTGGGGGGTGTTTGGGAAGGGGGGAGGGAAAATGGGGGAGGGGGAAATGGAGGGAAAATGGGGTGGTTTTGCCTCAAAAATTTCCCCCCCAAAACAGGGGGGAAAATGAGAGGAAAATGAAGAGAAATTGAGGGAATGACTAAAATGCCCTTAGAGTCTATTTGAATTTTTTTCAAGAGCAAAGGTAAAATAGTCTTTTTCTCTGTACCTCACTAAAAACAAAATTATACTTTTTCACTTTCCTTCCCCTTACTTTTTTACTTTCCAAACAAGAGGAGGGAAAATTAATTTTCCCTCCCCTTCCCTTCATTTTCCTTCCCCCTCAAATTTCCCCTCCCCTCCCCTCCCCTCCTCCCTTCCCAAACGGACCCTGACCTTTTTTTTTGTTTTGTTTTTTCAACACAACCAAGCTAAAGACATAGGAGAGAGCCCAAAGACATAGAAAAGGCAGCCCACTTAATTTTTAAAAGAAGCCTCCCTAAATAAAAAGAGGTGGCGTACCGAAGATTCAAATTCGACAACTAAATAAGAAGGAACGCTCCTTATCTTAAAGATGAAGTTAAAGGAAACATGAGATGTGATTTTCTCCTTCATTTTTTTTTTCTTCACTGTGGTTGGATGAAAAGAGTGAAATGGAGAAGTAAGCTAATGATGTCACATCGCTTACCTTTCACTTGTCCATAAGTCTCTTTCCTCTTACCATGTAAGCATGGTAAAATGCAATATAACAAAAAGTCTTTTTTAATCTAAGAGCATGTTTGGTACACATCCTCAGAGAGGATTTCTGTCATTTTTCCGTAATCCCGTGGAAAATCCACGTTTGGATCAGCATGGAAAAGCACAGGGAGGAAGAGAGAAATCCTTGTTTGCAATTATTTTGGAAGTCAGACACCCCCCCATATGATCCGCGGAATCCACAAACTCGCGGATTTGCGGAGCTACAGTGAATCTGACGTTAATATAGGTGGGACCGGTTTTTGAGTTTTTTTGGTTTTTTTGGGCCCCACAATCAAGATCTGAACCGATAATATTGTTAAGAAGGTCCAAAACGGCTATCTCCCAAAATTTCAGCCGTTGATTCATCTTAGATCTTGAGATATTTGCAAAATCGTCCAAACCGTTAAAATGTCATATTCTGTGATGCAGTGGGCCAAAAAACGGGATTAAACACAGTCCCTTGTTTTCAATTTTATGGTTCCTGTGGGCCCCAAAATCAAGATCTGAACCGTTAATTATGTTAAGAAGGTCCATAACGGCTATGTCCCAAAATTTCAGCCGTTGATTCATCTTAGATGTTGAGATATTTGCAAAATCGTGAGGGACATTTGCCAAAATGTATTACTGAGCAAACTATTATTGAAAACAGTCCGTTTTTTCTCATTTTTGGGTTTATGTGGGGTCCACGATCAACATCAAAACCGGTCATTAGTTTTGGACGGTCAAACATGGTAAGGTGACCAAATTATAACCGTTGATCCTTACTTTATCTTGAGATACATGTATAAACATCAATTGGATCATACATTCTACAACTTATAAGAATCCTCCCTCCATCCAAACATAGAACTTTCATTGGGAATTCTACTTGAGGATTGTGGCTTTCTTTGGAGATGGAGAGAATCCTCTAAATATAGGATTCTTCACCGTTTACCAAACGTGCCCCCGCACCTATGATTTTCCTCGTACTAGCCACACAAGGATTTTACTAAATAGTGTTTTTTTTTTCCTTTAACATGCCTTACCTTTGTTTTTTTTCACCTTTATTGCCCAACACATGTAAACAAATATAGACACGCAAAAGAGAAAGTGGATGGAAGTACTTCTACTAAGGAAAGATTTGGAAAGCAATTTATTTTGATGATTTGGCCTAGATAGACTAAAAACGATAACACATAGTTCATGTTGTTGCCTGAAGATAGTTGAGAGTTTAGACAAGGTTTTAGTAGTTGCAGTAGTGACGACCATATAGTTTTCTTTTATCATAAATTGGCACCAACCATAATTAGACATTAATGTAAATTATATTCACCATTGAATTGAATTCATAAAAATGAAACTTTATAAATCATTAAATTTTAGGGCCATCTTATTGTGATTAACTGATTGAGACCAAAAAAGAAATCATAAAATCATATACACAATGAGGCCTATCCTTCACACTATTCTTCTATGATCGGCATGCACACAAGTCTCTTTATGGAACTAACTTATGATTAATTTAATGTCATAGGTTCAAAAATCCTCTTAAGTTTAGAGCCGTAAAATTTCTTTTACACACATATTTAAGTCAGATTATTACAACAGAATTTCAAACATGATAAATAGAACTTAACTAAATTGTTACTTACACTTAAATTGTTCAAGTGGTTAGGAAGTTGAATAATGAGCTTGAGCTGGAGGTCCTGGCTTCGAAATGTTTGAGGCTTTACCTGATACACAGTACTAGTGAAAAAAAAAAAGGAGTTAAACTAAATTCTTCATTACTTAAAGAGAAATCAAAGCATAAACAATACTGAAAGTAAATTGGCCAAAGGCCTTATTACATTCCTTGAAATCAACTAAAATCAAACTAACCTAAAACTATGAGAATTTATTAACTTGGCGTGCTCTCAAGTAGAAATCTCGGGTCCGGCAAGGGGATTGCCTTAGCATCATCAAAACATAAAACAAAAGCTAGAGAGCTAACGCTGAGCGAGTAACCAATCTTGAATCCACACACTTCTCAAGTATATAAATACATGTAAGCATATATTTTTAAAATTATCAGTCATTTTATATATATAATTTATGTAACTGTTTTGTTAAGAAAAATATTAGTGATTATTTGGATTTATGTCATGAGGTTCAAATTAATAACTTTTTAAGGGTCGTGTCTTTGCAACAATTCACCTATGTGTCATTTTTTTACGCTTTTTAATCGTATTTACATGTGTGATTAATCGCTTGTGTAAAAAGTAGTGTGTAAAATGAGGTTAATTTTCGTGGAAAAGTTTTCATGCCCTCTCCTGGATAATTGATTTTCAAATGTAAGTGACATGTTTTGACTGCACATCTAAGAAAGTGCCAAGATGACATTCTTTTTTCGCTTTTGTAAGCACTCAATTAATAATCTAAACCAACCAAATTCTTATAAATTAATAAATCCCCATGTATGAAGTCTCATATCTTAGATCCTCACGGATTTAAAAAATATATGAGAAAAGGGAAAAACAGCTTAATCCAGTTTTGTAATTTCTCTGCACTCATGTGGCCCTCAATTCATTATTTTATAAAACTTAAAAACTCCAAGTTGTGAAATCTCATGCCAACACACTCATGAACGAGTTGTGTTGGCACCTTGGCATCACTCATATGTTCAAGAAACGATATCTGGGTTTTCAAGTAAAAAAAAAAAAAAAAAATGAAAAAAATCGTAGTAAAATATCATTTTTAGAACCTCATGGATTTTGAAAAACATGTGGAAAATGAGAACAATGGCCAAATCCATTTTGTGTTTTTTTCTTTTTTTTCCTGCGCTATTGCAGGACCTCAGTTTATAAACAATTCAACTTTTTCATAAAGAATTATATAATCTAAAGGAGTGAAGTTTAATATTTTAAATCCTCACAAATTTTGGGAAATGTGTGAAAACATGAAAATGGCCTAATCTCTTTTTTCTAATTTTTATGCACTCTTTTGTGCATCCAATTCATGATCCAAACATTTCACTATGTCTAGGACTAAATTATATAGAATTGAGAGATCCTCTATTTCCACTTTTCCACCTCCATACATTAATATCTTAATTTTGTATACTTACACATCTGGTTAAAGCAAACGAGATAAATCAATTGTGTATGAAAATAGTGCTTGCAATTGAACGCTGTAATTTGATTGCATATGCAGAACTTACATATGTAAATTTTGATTTACATGTTTAAAGCATAAAAGCCAAATGAGTACCCCTCATGCATGTCACATTAAAAAAACTGTCAATTCTATATGTAAGTTTTATGAGAGAAAATTCTCCTATCCTAAAGAAAGGGCAAACACCCTAAAGAAATGAACAACTTTGAGACAAGAAATTAATGAAGTTAAATCCATTTTGTGAAGCTTTTCTAGTGCAGGAAGTTCATTAAATTAAATGTCCAATTGTAGGTTTGAGTTTGGAGTCTTCAGCAAAAGAAGTTGGAAGACTATCATTGGTGATTTCTTTACACTTAAAAGAATTTCCTGGTCAACCTTTAAGAAGATAAACCATTGCCTCACTTACAAAATACTCACTAAATAAACAAGTCATGACATTATCTTAGGCTTGTGAAGGGAGGGAAACACAAATAAAGAAGCCAAACAATGAATGCATCTCACATGGGAATCACCCCTCACAATCAAACGCACATGGTCCTTGCTATGAAGTTTGACCTAGTGATCTTATAAATACCCATACACACAACAAATGAAGATCCTCACCTATGATGAATGATACCATCAACATCACAAATGAGAATTTTATATTATTACATACAATGTAGGAATAAGCTTGCGTGTGATTCCATGTTACTTCACACATTAATTTGACCATGTACAGGAAAGACCATAAGCAACTAACCCTAAATAAAATAGTTAAGGGATACATGAGGATTTTGAAACTGATGATAACGTCTTTGAATAAGGTTGAATGGAAAAGTACAACTCACAAAACAGACTTCATAAGGCTTTGATGATGAATGATGATGACATATATTGTCAAAATAGGTTGTATACTATTGGTGGCAGTATCATTGGAAGGATGAGAAGGCACGGCTAACAACAGAGTAGCCTCCATCGATGACAAGGTTATGTCCACTGATGAAGGATGATTCATCTGAGGCAAGAAAGAGAGCAGCCTCAGCGACATTTTGAGGCTTCAACACAGTCCCCTTAAGGTTTGACATGGCGCAACAATTAGCTTCCACTTCACTTGGATCCAAGTTACCAAGTTGGCAACTCAAGGGTGTGGCAACTCCAAAGGGAGAGATGCAATTAACTCTGATTCCATGCTTCCCAAGCTCAGAAGCAGTGGACCTAACTAGTCCCACCAAAGCATGCTTGGATATGGTGTAGGCATGCGGTCCACTGCCTCCGATGCAGGCAGCCACACTAGCAGTGCAGATGATTGAGCCACGAATTTGTCTAGCCACCATGGCTCTAGCCGCGTGCTTGACCGTTGCAGCCACCCCGCGGACATTGATGGCCATGGTGTTGTCTAGGTCTCCCAAGTCCAGCTTCAGAATTCCAGTGAGGCTGCCCACAATCCCAGCATTGCTGAACATGATATCTAAGCTGCCATACTTCTCTATAGCATGGTCTACCATCTCCTGTACTTGTTTCTCATCCCTAACATCACAGTGCCTGTAACAACACTTTGCGGGGTTGATTGAGTCGACCACTCGATGACCCAGTTCATCTTGGATGTCCGCGATGACAACGAATGCGCCGTTGTTGACGAACAGCCTCGCCGCCGCCTCGCCTATTCCACTTGCTGCCCCTGTTACTATGGCCACCTTACCTTCCAACCTATAAAAGATGCAAGTGCCTTAGATGTCAGATAGCCTGTTAAGTTAATTGAAAGCAGAAGAGAAGAAAGAAAGTTAAGGCCATAGACAAACAAATCTATGAGTTGGGAAGAGGAAGAGGAGGATTTCACCTTGGCTTAGACATGACTGTGATGAAGCTAGCTTGAGAGAAGGCCTGTGTCCATGTTCTTATTTATATTAGTATAGAGGAGACATAAGACCTTGCTATTATCATCTTCATTATCGGTAACGACGAATCTCTTTGGATCTTTACTTCAAACATGTTGAGGTTGCTCCTTGTTTTTTGCTTGTGGCAACATGTGGGGGACACATGGGGGTTGCCTTATATGTTCTTGCTTAGTCAAATGTAGAAATTGGCCAAATGGGTATATTGATCAGCCTTGCAATGTGGAAGGGTCCCTCGTTGGACGGTTAGGATGGTCCGGTGACAACAATTTTGGTTTTGTGGAAAACATGGGGTTTGTTGGAAGCATATATTTGGATGGTTGGGATTTCTCATCTTAGTCCTTGGTTGATCTAAATCTATCACCAGGGTCCACCTATGAAATCCAATCTGGTCAATATCCATGTCCCAACCTTTTTTTTTTTCTGTCTTGGCCCCACATTCACTCTAGGTGTATTGGGCCCACTGTCAGACTGACCATGTGTTAAAGATACGCTTAAAAGAGAAAAGAAATTAACTAAGTCAAATTAAGTGTTTTACCTAAAATTAATAGGTCGTTGGGTGCTGCAACTACAATTTCAGTGAACTTGGCACTAGAGATATAACACAGTACACAGTCAATGTATTTTTATTTGGATGGCGCGGGTGCAACCGCACCTACGTGCTAATACTTGGGTCCGCCACTGTAACACATTTAACGGTTCTGATTATGAAGTTGGACCCACTGATTGATTTATAGCACTGTACTTAGAGAGTTTTAGGTGGAACATGATCAGGCATCAGCCTAGAGACTGGTACGTGGTGAGAAGAAAGCCACCAGAAGTTGAATCGCTGGACTAGACAGTTTGGTCCGAACTAGTTCAACAAATTAAATGGTTAGATCTAGAAAATGAAATAAAAATAATAAAAATATTAAAGTAGAGAAAAAGTCAAATCTGTGGTTTAATCTGGACCAACCATTTATTTGTGCCAGTTTAAATAGTTTTGAATAGACAAGATCCTCCAACTTAAATATGTCCTCATGCATGCTCTAGTGTAGTTTTAAAAGTAACAAATATCATATTTTAGGCCTGTTTGTGAAGTCTGATCTTATTGAAATAAAGCGAATATTTGAATTAGATTTGTTTGAAATGGAGATGATTCAAATAGACCTTTCTATAAATACCCCGTTTGGTATGTCTCAATTAGGAAAAGCAAATTTGTAATTTCATAAAAGTTTTATGAGCAAAACATTTTTCTCTATAGAACTTGGCAAAGTTGTTATACAGTAACAGACTTTAATAATTAAGTTATATAGGTAAATTTGCCGCCAAAAGAGAAATGCGAGATGTTGGGGTGGAAAGGAGCAATCTCATCTAATACGGGCACTTAAGGACCAATCCTTGAGTGGGTGTGTAGTATCACAAGTTTCATACCATTAATTTGTCCCAACTTAGAGAAAGAAAAAAAAAAGTTCGGTCACTAGAAAAGGCGAAAAAGTGTTTTATTGCTTTAGACATTAGATTAGATCAATTTCAAACTGTCACATTTTTGGGAAAGAGGGGAAAAAGGGTCTTAAAGCCGTTAAACAATACGTCCACAAAACTTTCGTTTAAACCACTTAGATATCTATTAGAATCATTTTAAAGTGAGATAGAGTCAAAAGTAGACTCGTAAATGACAACTTATTCTAAATGGACAAGAGCCCATGGTACAGTACAAAGTGCTCACTATTGCAACCTTTACCAATATATAGAGAGAGAAAAAAAAATGTGAATATCACTACAATGGGAGCAATATTTGGGCCCTCTACGTAGCAAATTGGGATTTGATATCAAAAGATTTAACTTCCATAAAAGGTGACAACCCAAGTTACCAAAAAGTAGGGGTGCTCATGGGCTGGGCTAAGGTGTATCCAAGCACGGCCCAAGCCCAACATAGGCTGTAAAATTTAGGCCTGAGTTCAACTATTTAATCGATCAAGCATGGCCAAATTAGGCTTTTTATCACTTGTGTGGGAATTTGATCAATTGCTTAGACTAATTAAATTAAATTACATGCATTCTTGATACGGGCCATCCGGGCCAGTCCGGGCTTTGGGCTTTCCATCACTTAATCCAAGCCCGGCCTAGGAGCACCCCTACTAAAATGATCAACCTGCCTGTAAGCATATCCAAAACAGATGAGATAAAACTTTTATGATAATATTGATGATGGAACACCTCCTCTGTCAGTGCTACATGACAGAACAGCAGCTAAAACTTTTGGGATAGCATTTGATAAAGAAGCACGGGCTTAATTTTCAAGTAGATGGGCATAATTCAAGTGAGCATATTATATAGGCATGCAAAGACTCACTCACAATCCCTTACACAGCTGTCAATGAGGCCCTCATGCTCTCATGCATCAAAGTTAATTAAGCTTGAGCTGGCCAATAAGTTTTAGGATCTAGCTCAAAGATAGGAGTGGAAGCATTAAATATAGATACCCCACTATGAGGGAAGGCATGCCCCATATTCCTAAACTATTGTTTGAATAGGTTGTTAGCTTTATTGATTTTAGATGATTGAATTGAGTCCACTCATTAATATCATTATCTAATCTAAGCTAAATAGAGAAACTTGTCTGCCTACAAACCACAAGAAGGGTGTGCCAAAAAAAGAGAAAAGGAAAATTAGATCATTTTCTGATAAAAAAAAACAGCTCAATTTATAGAGAGAATCCATGTATTCTTTGATCTGAATCTGTGAAACAATTCTGATAACTTTGCTAAGATTCCAGAAGGTATATATTCGAGTGAACAAGAATGATCATCCTGGTCAACTCCCTTTCCTTTTGTAGTGTTCAATCACTTCCCTTATAACAATTTAACAGTCAGCCTGACTTTGATCAAAGTGAAAAGTGACACAATGCTCACAAGTTCATTCGATTTTAAGCCGTTTCAGTATTAGAGGTGGATCCTAGCTTGATCATCACACAAAATTTTTGATGTATGGTGACCGGCCGACCACATCAGCAGCACCAAGGTACCATCCATTTGTAAGGAACTAAATCCTTCAGTCTAGGTGATGGCTCACGGACATAAGACATGAGTTTGCTCATCATATTTTATGGGGTTTTTGCACGTGCCCGAGAAAATAGTCCCGGTCAAAAATACCACCGGATACCCATTATTAAAAAAAGTATAAACTTAGGTGCACATGTGGTACATATAAGAGGTTCTGAAAAGGAACTTAAACAATAAAGTAAATAAATAAATAAATAAAATTAGGTCCAAATCCAATAGATGTTGATGATAGGAATCTTATAATCTAAAGCAATAAAGTTAAATGGTCAAAACAAAAACTCTGCCATACTTCTAAGGTTGGTGCTCTTGTGCAAATGTGGGAACAGCTAGCTTGTGGGGCTCAGGGGCCCTTATGATCCATCGAACCCACTCACCTACAATCATAATGCTAAATGTCACTTATTTTATGTTAAAAATGATGATGCCAAAAAAGGGTTTTCGGGCACCACCGGTCAAGTGATAAGCAATTAATGTGGAAATTAAAGAAGAGAGAGAAAATTTATAGTGGTTCGGTCAATCGTGACTTACGTCCACTCTTGAATGGCTTTGGTTGCCGGGTACTTTATTAGCTCAAGGGTGCAGTGAGCAAAGAGTACAAACTTTGAGAAAGAGAGGAGAGAGTCGTGCTCAGGTAAAGAATGTGATCTCCCCCCAAGTGTTGGTGGGGCTTATAATTTATAGTCGCCCTCTAACAGATTGGGACGACTTACTAGCAACTAGATAGCTATTGCGGTGGAGCTCACGACTTCTTCTCAACGGGTGAGGTGGTTGAGGTGCTCTCCATGAGACTCGGTCAAAGATGAGGAGAGGGCTAAGGCTCCTGCCAAGGTGGCACCACTTTGGGCTTGGCGGGTCTTTATAAAATTGGGCTTTCCACATGGATTGGGCCATTTGGGCTTGGCCCATCATTTGCCCCCCAATGCCCCTTGTCTAAGAGAACTTGGAGAAGGGGCATTAGCTTGAATTTTTGAGCTCTAGGTGGTGGAGACTCCTTCTGCTAGATGACTACTTCCCTTTATGATATATTTTTGCCTCCCTAAACACCTCAAGTCTTTTCCATTTTTTGAATGATGGGCCATTGTTGGGCGTGCAGCTGAAGTGGATTTGGTTGGGCGTGCAGCTGAAGTGGATTTGGTTGGGCGTGCAGCTGAAGCCCCGTGCGCCTGTGAGGGCGTCGCGGGAGAGGAGACCCAGGCGGGAAGAGTGGCAATCCAGGCTAGGGGCGCAATCCACCTGGGCGAGCTGGTTATTTGCGCGAAGGGCGCTGGGAGCGCGGGCGAGGGCGGGTAAGAACGGGCGAGCACGAGCGCGGGCAGGTGCTGGGCGCCCAGCCTGCTGCTGGGTGCTGGTGCTGCTGGGCTGACGGAAGGGGTTGTGGGCGCCTCTTGTAGCGCTGCAACAGGCGCGGGTGCTCCTGTGGTGTTGGACGCTTAAGGTGCTGGGCGCCAAGGTTGGGCGCCCGTGAGTCGTTGGGTGCCTGAGAGGTGTTGCTCGAGAGGCGATTTTGCTGATCGCGGAGGAGCGTTGTTTGAGGACCTCGCGCAGGCAGGCCTCGTCTGCACTGGAGAGAGAGAGAGCACTGCTTGCGTGAGAGCAAAGATAGCGTTTGAGGATTGCTCATGTGAGAGTGCACTTTTTGAGACTAAGCTTTCGGTGACCCTGAGAGAGCCGCTAAGCTGGAGATAGGCTGCCTATTTGAGAACAGTGCAGAGGTAGGCCAAGCTTTTTTGGCGACCCGCGAGAGAGCCGCTAAGCTGGAGATAGACTGCCTGTTTAAGAACAGTGCAGAGGTATGCCAAGCTTTTTTGACGACCCGCGATAGAGCCACTAAGCTGGAGATAGGCTGCCTGTTTGAGAACAGTGCAGAGGTAGGCCAAGCTTTTTTGGCGACTCGTGAGAGAGCCGCTAAGCTGGAGATAGACTGCCTGTTTAAGAACAGTGCAGAGGTAGGTCAAGCTTTTCTGGCAATCCACGAGATGATTCACCTCGCCTGGACCTGTTGATTTCCTCAGCATTTATATATTTTTGAGCTTTCGCCAACAGTTCTGGCATGCTCTTTGGTGGTCGCTTCGTTACTGAAAAGAGGAAACTGGATGAACGGAGGCCTTCCAGAAAGGCGGTCATGGTGACTTTGTCATTGGGCTCCTCGACTTGGAGGACCTCCTCTTTAAAAAGAGTGAGGTAACTCCTCAGACTCTCATCTCGGTTCTGTTTTATGCTGAGCAGGTGTGTGGCAGGCTTCTGGTGGCGGCGTCCTCCAATGAAGTGCGACACGAAGGACTTGCTTAGCTCTGCAAAGGTGGAGATGGAGGCTGGGGCTAGACTGGAGAACCATTGCCGTGTGGAACCCTTCAATGTGGTTGGGAATGCTCTACACATAATCTGGTCGGAGATGTTATGTAGTTGCATTAAAGTTTTGTAAGTTTCTAGGTGATCCAGTGGATCCTTTGTCCCATCGAAGGTCTCCATAGTTGGCATTTTAAACTTTTTAGGAAGTGGGTAGTTCGCCACGCCGGGCTTGAAAGGTGTGTCCGTTCATTGTACTAGGTAGTCAATTGTTTCTGGTGCCTGTGCCTTCATGGCATTGAAGACATCGCTAATCTGATTTTGCATTTCCTTGATCTTCTCATCCCACCGATTTGGGGCTTCTCTGGACTGGCCTAAAAAATGACTCTCATATTCCAGGCTGTGGTTTTCACTTCCCCCCTCTTGGAAATGAGGATCCTCATCATTGGAAGCAGAGGGGGGTGGAGGCACGTCGAGATGGGCGCGGCCTTGAGGGTCGACCAAGAGTCTTCCGCGCGGGACGACAAGGGGAGCTTCAGCGGAGGCGCCCTGGGCGTGGACGCCCGGGTGTGATCCTCGACCCTGGGCTCCCTGGGAGTGGGCGCCCAGGTGAGGATGGTGACGGGCGGCGCCTCGACCCCGGGCACCATGTGGACGGGCGCCCGGGTGAGGTGCTCCTCGGCGTGGAGCAACGGGTTGCTTCGGGCGCGGTACTTCTTGCTGTCCTGTACCAATTGGTGCTCCTCCTTGCCCTGCCAGCATGAGTTGCAATATCTGCTGGTTCTGGGCCACCAGCTGCTGCATGGTCTCCAGCATCTGTTGAGGAGAGGGAGTAGGAGCATTCGGTGTAGGGTTAGTCGGTGGAGGATTACCCTCGCCCTCCTGTGAGGGATTACCATCTTGTCGCCTTGTTGACCTCCTGTTGATTGGTATAGCTTTGAAAAAAGGAAATTTTCGTTTCCCACAGACGGCGCCAAACTGATGATGCCAAAAAAGGGTTTTCGGGCACCACCGGTCAAGTGATAAGCAATTAATGTGGAAATTAAAGAAGAGAGAGAGAATTTATAGTGGTTCGGTCAATCGTGACCTACGTCCACTCTTGAATGGCTTTGGTTGCCGGGTACTTTATTAGCTCAAGGGTGCAGTGAGCAAAGAGTACAAACTTTGAGAAAGAGAGGAGAGAGTCGTGCTCAGGTAAAGAATGTGATCTCCCCCCAAGTGTTGGTGGGGCTTACAATTTATAGTCGCCATCTAACAAATTGGAGCGACTTACTAGCAACTATATAGCTATTGCGGTGGAGCTCACGACTTCTTCTCAACGGGTCAGGTGGTTGATGTGCTCTCCATGAGACTCGGTCAAAGATGAGGAGAGGGCTGAGGCTCCTGCCAAGGTGGCACCACTTTGGGCTTGGCGGGTCTTTATAAGATTGGGCTTTCCACATGGATTGGGCCATTTGGGCTTGGCCCATAAAAAAACATCATTCCGAAAGGAACCCATCAATTAAAAACACTCATGTCTTCTTAAACCATTAAACTCTTAGAACATGAATCAAGAAATTTAGATTATCTAATGAACTTGAAATCCTGCACACAAGCGGGTCACATCCAAATCTTTCGATCTTCCACCTACTTATGATTGGGTAGGGCTTTGAGTGGGCCTTACCTTAGTGCCTGAAACCTCCTCTCAGCCCTCTCGATCCCGCTGTGAAAATGTGGATCAGCGCTTTTGGAGTGCGGTTCAACCATTCTTGGAGTGCGGTTCGACCGAATATGGAGCGAACCGTGCAGAATTTTTGTTTTTGTGCATTTTTTTTTTGTAAGCTTGATAGTTATCTTATGAATAAAGAAAATTCATTTGACTTATTAATTATTGCCTATTTTATGTGATCAAATTGTAAAGTTATTTTTTTCCTCTATTTTTGATACTTGAATATATGGATAAGATCTATTTATGCACATTAGTTAATTGTTTATAAACCCACAAGCACTATGTTGTATAAGCGCTCATGAGGCGTTCTGGATATATAATTATTTTAAAATTTAGCGTTTCGGTACTCCCGCTCCACGCTCTGAGCACGACCATTTTACAAATCCATTTCTTAGCAGTAGATTATACCCATACATAAATCTAATGAACCTGACCGTTTGTCACTTTACTAGTTTAGTAAAAGTCAAATAAAGCCTTTATTTTTCAGATAAGATAAGGGGTCACTTCAAAAATACACTTTTTTAAAATTTTCTCAGTTTAGAAAGAAAGTAAAAAATAAACCTCATTTCTCCACTAAAAGAAAAAAAAAAAAAAACCCTTCAAATTTTCTTTATAAAAACTCAAAAAAATTTCAAAGCAATCAAATAAAAACAAAATATATTATGTCTCATTTATATTTTATTCACTCTAGATTTCATCCGTCACTATATATTTATTTTAAACATCTCGGATAGGTGGGCCCGCAGACTCCACCATGTCCTTTTAAACCATGGTCAGTGGGCCATTCAATAGTTTGGAGCCGTCCGATGGGAATTGGACAAAGGAGAAAACTGACTTCCCAACGTTTGTTTTCCTCTTCCCTCCCTCAACTCTTCCATCTCAGCCGTTCATCAACATCATCAACAACAGCAACAACCACCACTTTTCAATCTCCACCGTCCAAACGCCCCAACCATCCAATCCAGGATCTCTTCCTTCCCAACTCCATCTCCACCCTCCAATCCCTCCTCCAATCCCACGCTCGCATCCTCACCTCAGGCCTTTCCACCAACATCTTCCTTGCAACAAAGCTCGTCTCTCTCTACTCTTCCTTCAACAAGAACCACATCGCCCTCCAAGTGTTCGACGAAATTCCCCTGAAAGACACCTTCCTATGGAACTCCATCATCCAAGCCTACTTCTCCAATGCCCAATACCACCACTCCCTCTCACTCTATACCAGAATGCAGCATTCGGGTTGCCCCCCTAACCACTTCACTATCCCCATGGTCGTCGCGGCTTGCGCTGAATTGCCCTCCCCCCAATTGGGTCAAACCATTCATGGGGTTTCTCTGAAAATGAGCCTAATCGCCGGGAATTCCGCGGTTGGGTCGTCTCTGGTTTACTTGTATGGGAAATGCGGTCAATTGCGTGATGCCCACCAGGTGTTTGTGGAAATGCCGATTAGAGATGTTGTTGCCTGGACTGCTCTTATTGTTAGCTATGTGCAGAATGGTGACAGTGAAATGGGTTTGAATTGTCTTTGTGAGATGCATAGGAATGGAGAAGGTGTGGAAACAAGGCCGAATTTTCGGACATTGGAAGCTGTTTTACAGGCCTGTGGGAACTCAGATGCTTTGTCAGAAGGTAGGTGCTTGCATGGTTTAAGTCTAAAAACTGGAATTCTCTCATGTTCTTCAGTACAATCAGCACTGCTGACAATGTATTCCAAGTGTGGGTGTGCTGATGAGAGTTACATAGCCTTTTTTGAATTGCCCAGTAAGGATCTTCTCTCGTGGACTGCACTTGTAGGAGTTTATTCTAGAAATGGGCTTCTATCCAAATGCTTCAAGTTGTTTTCAGAGATGAAGGATTCTGGAGTTGATCTGGATGGGATTGTAATCAGTTGTTTGGTTATGGGTCTTGCAAATTTTGCAAGTGTTAAAGAAGGTAAAGCTTTTCATGGTTTGATCATCAAGAAGTGTTTGGAATTTGATGCTTCAGTCGGTAATTCTCTGTTGTCAATGTACTGCAAATTTGAATGCTTAGATGTTGCAGAGAAAATCTTCAATAGAATGAGTAATTGGGACATGGGATCCTGGAATTGTATGATGTCTGGATATGGTAAGACTGGATTGGAAGGCAAATGCATTGACGTGTTTAGAGAAATGCAATTAGTAGGCTTGGAAGCTGACTCAAATAGTTTGGTCACTGTGATTTCTTCATGTTCACATCTGCATTTGGGCCGATCTGTTCATTGTTATGTAATAAAAACTAAAGTTGATGAAGATGTGTCGATTTTGAATTCTCTCATGGGTTTGTATGGAAGGTGTGGAAAATTAGATGTTGCACGGAGGATATTCCATAGGATGCACAGGGACATTGTCACTTGGAACACGTTGATTGCGGCTTATGCTCACAGTGGACATGCCAGTGAAGCTCTATCTCTATTCGACCAGATGCTCTTAGAAAATGTGAAACCCAGCTCAACAACTTTGGTGAGTCTTCTTTCTGCATGTTCTCATCTAGCTGCTCTAAATCATGGAGAACGGATTCACAACTACACAAAAGAAATGGGATATGAATGTGATGTTTCTCTCAGTACTGCACTACTTGATATGTATGCAAAATGCGGACAGGTTAGGATAGCACGGGAGATCTTTGATGCAATGCCTGAAAGAGATGTTATTTCATGGAATGCAATGATATCTGGATATGGAATTCATGGAAACGCCACGGATGCAGTGGAGATTTTCCGACAGATGGAGGAATCAGGTGTCAGCCCAAATGCGGTAACCTTCCTTGCTGCTCTTTCAGCATGCAGCCATGTGGGTCTGGTCAAAGAAGGAAGACATCTTTTTGGAAGAATGAAAGATTATTCCATCATGCCGTCGTTGAAGCACTATTCCTGTATGGTGGATCTTCTTGGTCGTTCAGGTAATCTAGATGAGGCGGAAGCTATGATTCTAACTATGCCTGTTCCTCCTGATGGTGGTGTATGGGGGGCCTTGCTTGGCGCTTGTAAAATATATGGCAATGTTGAGATGGGTGAACGAATTGCAAGGCGGGCTTTTGAGTCGGACCCTGAAAATGATGGGTACTATATTCTGATGTCCAACATGTATAGTTCTGTTGGAAAGTGGGAAGATGCAGAGCAAGTAAGAGGGATGATGAAGAGGAGGGGAGTGAGAAAGAGAGCTGGTTGGAGTGCAATGGAGCTTGGTGCAGATGTTCATGTCTTCTTGGTGGGAGACAAAACTCATCTGCGGTCAGCAGAAATATACGCAGTGCTTGAAGCTTTGTTCAAGCAAATGGAAGAATGCGGTTATGTTGTTGAGAAGCAGTTTGGGGTTGTTTCAGTGTGAAGGTTTAGAATGAAGGACTACTTGGACATCTGGAAGTTCAAAATCGGATGGTTCCTAAGTCATCTCATTTCCAAATTTGGAGCAACAGCTTTGCTTTGGTTCAGCTGGCCAGGAAAGACCTGAATTGCAGGTCATATCATTAGCGTTTCTGTCTCAAACTGTGCAATCAGGTTTCATTTCACCCATGATTGGTAGAAAGATTGGGAAGTCCAGTAATTGTGTTAAAAAATCCAAGGTGTGGTAGCACAATCAGAAGGTGCTCAGTGCAGTCACAAGGTTGTGGTTTCATTTATAAATCAACAAAGATGCCAGTTGCAGCTGCCAGTGTGAAAGTTTCATTATGCCATCCTCATGGGATGATGGAATTTTGTAATCTGAGTGGCACCAGAAGTGGAGGGAAATCTGCAGCTTTGGGTGAACCTACATACAAGCAGATGAAGCTTGAGATTCGATTCCATGTCCGTTGCTAATCATCATTTGGTATGTACAGCTGTATTTACTAATTATACATTTATTAAAAAAGTTTTTCTTTTATGTTAAAACGCTTCAAGGATTCCACTTCCAATCCTATGCTCCTTTTTTGACAGTCAATAAAAAGGTGGTCTTTTACACTTAAAACAAAGCTCCTATTCGGAGAAACCTTTGATCCTTCATCTTTTCCAAGAATGACTCTATCATGTCCTGATAATGGCTGTTGTTTTCTAATTATCAACTTCTGACTTGCATAATTGCTTGCAGAAAACAACAGCTTTCAATGCGATTGAAGCAGCTCTTAGGGCGTCAAATAAAACTTTACTGCTATGTTTCTTCGTATCTTCCCTTGGGAACATAATATTCATGGTTATTCTCTTCTTAGCACTATATATTTCCTGGGGATGATAAGTCTCACTCGGCTTTTTAGACCTTTCATGTTGAAGAAAGGTAGGAGTCACTTTCCTGTGGTATGTTGAGATCATTAGAAAAAAAAAAAGGATACTTAAAAGTTGTTTTTGATCCTTTTAAATAATTTTCTGGAAATAATTCCCAGTCATTCATGGAATTATATATATAATTTCTAATTTTAATTTCTGTTTGCAGATGATCAGTGCTGCAGCAAAGACTCTTGCATCAGGTTGGGTTGCGTACTCTGCTTCTGAATAGTTGTAATTGGATACTTCACTTTCTAGGTTATCTTTATAAATCAGGCATGTGTTTATCTGTACTCACTGTAGGTTTTTCTGCACTTTTCTAGTGCAAGTGCAAAAGTTTTCTTTTGCTTTTCTTAGTTTGTCATTTTCCTGAATACCCCTTCTAGAAAATAATCTCTGTCTGCTCTTTCCCATTCCATGTTTCTTATATCTTATTAGTTTACACTTTTCAGTATTCTCAACCATTAATCATTTCCTCTTGCAGTAGTGTATTTGGCCTTCCTTTGAAAGTATGTTGGATTTGCATAGCGCATGGCAGTGACCTGTGGCTCCCAAAAATGATAGTAAAGAAGAAAATAGGTCAACAGTACAGAAAGAGCGACAATTTTGGAAGAGCTTCCCAATCTGTGAGTTTTTGGTGCATCTCCAAGTCACAGAGAGCAACATCAGATCAATGGTCCAAACCATAGGTTTTTGACATGGTAGGTCTACTAGGAACCTGGCCAAGTCTGCCCGAGTTGGGCTGAGCTTAGTTTGGATGACTATGCATCAGGTAGACTTGCAACTCAGCTTGTCTTGTGCTGGTTTGCCCTAATTGACTGGGTTAAGGGGTTTTTGTACTTACATATTAAAATTATACAGAAAATTTGCAAACAAGCCTTAGAACACTGGAACTGTAGAAGTTGAAATATATTTAACTAACTACTGAAACTGAAACTGCAACCCGTATGAAATTGATGTGGAGAGGACTCTGTCATTATTATCACAATTAAAACATGAAACCCTGCTTTGTAAAGTCTCACATCTTCCTTCCAAGATGGGGTGGGAGTTTTGAACCTATGAGGAAACTAAGTCATGCTGCATAAGTAACTCCTTTCTAACTGAACCACAAATTCACACAATTTCCACTTTTTCCAATAAAAATAAAAAAGAAAAACAATTTCCACTTGGGCGAGGAGCCGAGTATTCCATTTGAATTCCACATAGATGCTCATGATATCAAACAATTTGATGGCTGGTCTTTGAAGTCTTTTGTTCTCCTTTTCCTTAGTTGTATCTTCTTATTTAATATGGTGGAAAAGCGATTGTCTATAAAGTAGCTCTTACTGGTGAACCGCATAAATCTCTGTCTCTTTCCTAGTGCTTGTTTTGTAAGATATTGCTTTTCTTGTTTGTTTGCACAGTTCTTCACATTCATCATCACAATGTGCAGAAAAAGACAAAAAATAATAATAAAATGGTTTTCTTGTTTGCCTCCACAAGATTGCCCATTTCTCTGTATTCATCACGACAACAAGAACAAGATAAAAGATCAAAACAAGATGAACTTAATTTCATCAAGAAGTATGATTCACATGTAGTAGTACATCCTTCACTAGTTTATAAATGTGCTTATATATGGAGGCAGTACCCATGAAATGACGGGTTGATTTCATAACTCATATACAATTATAAGTTTCAAAATAATTTTAGAAACAACACTCACACTTCTCAACCCATGTCCATTTCTCATTTTCAGGAGTGGTAGGGGTTGGAGGAGCAGAGTCTTCAAGATATTTTTCACCTAGACCTTGGATTATAGCTTTTGCTCCCTCTACATATCTCCTAATGACTTCAGCTGCTGAAACAATATCGTTCACCAGCCCAACTCCTTGTCCTGCCAACATGACCATGTCCTCAAGTTCACCTACTGTGGTTCTGTTTGCAACTTGTCCAGCGAATCGGCGAAGCACCACCTCCTAATCCATCCAATTGGAGAATCACATTAAGAGCATAGAAACACTAGAATGCTTTTATGGTGCTTACTTCTATGTTTAATCTCCTAGGAATCCGTTGTTGTCATCAAAGGCATCTATTGAAGAATTTGACCCTTCTTTGCCCCTGGAAACATGTGAGATGTGGGGCCATTTGGTAGCAGGTATTAATGGTTGTATGCACCTTTTTCAGATAGTAATGGGTGTAGCAGAGATGAGAATGTTGAGATGTATATGTTGCAAAACTAGAAAATATAGAATCAGAAATGAGCGCTTTTGGGAGCATTTAGGGTTGGTATTAATAGGTAATAAATTAAGAGAAACTTGTTTTAAAAGGTTTGAACATGTACAATGTAGGCCAATAACGGTGCCATTGAGGAAAATATATATATATATATATTTTATATGCAGGTTGATAGCCTACCAAGGAGAAGGGGTAGGCCAAATAGTACATTGATGGAAGTAATAAGGATAAATCTGAAGCAGTGCAACTTATCTGAGGATTTGGCTTAGAATGGATTGGAGTGGACATAATTCATGTAGCCAACCCCAACATAGTTGGGACAAGGCTTTGATGGTGATGATGACACTAGCTATGATGCCCAGATACGGCATGGATACGGATAAGATACGCCATAGACACGACAATGATATAAATTTTACACATAAAAAGTGAAGTATCGGATACGATACAACATGATACGTTGCTCATTTCGAAGTATCTGTGCATCATAGGACACTATTCTCAAAGAATTCTATTATTTTTGGTGGCAAGTGAAACTTGCATCAAAATCCCGATTCCTATGTAATCTCAAATTTTGGATAAAAACTTGTGGTTTGACAAATTCTAACTCTCTCAAATTCCAACTCCAAATGACAAATTCAAGTACTATTAAGAAAAAAATTTCAAGTTCTGCCAAATAGAAGAACTCACTTATGAGAGTTCCAGAAATTATAGGAGTCCCATAACTTTGAAATTCTGAGATTTCTATAAATCATAAATCCAAGAGTATTTTCTACCAAACAGATTCTTAATCAAGTTCTATCTAAACAAACCAAGTAAATGATTAACTATGACTGACCTTCCAGTATATAGTGGAATAGCCAATGATGGGTTGAGTTTCATCGTTCTGCACATCATCTGGTGCATTTCTCCATTTCTTGTGGAAGGGTGTATTGAGGCAACGGACAAATGCCCTCCACGTCAGCCTTCCATACAAATCTGTGCGGTCTGTTTCATTTTCAGTATAGTGAAGGAGTTGCTGTTTGTAGTAATCATTTGCATATGATTCCTTTGTTGCTACAAACCTATTTCAATGGAAATATTTGTAAAATTATGTTAGTCACCAAGAAATAGTCCATAGAGCTGGTTTATTGAATTCAACATGAGCCTTGCATGAACTTGCCAAGTTCAATTGTGATATACTTGGAAGAGGGGAAAAGCTGGAGAAAAATGCTCTTCACCACCTCATCTTTCTCCACATTTTCACCACCACATGGGACATTTTGATAGAGAGGAAACAAGTTGGAAAAAACTGTCTGCAGTACAAATTTGGAATCTTGAGTGGTTTTCTCCCCGCTTTTTATCATCCAGATGTAAGGTAAAGTTGAAGAGAACTTTCTACACTACAAATTTGTGCCGTGGATAGTTGATGTAGAATAAGTGACGGAATAATTTCTAGAATGTGAGCATCATAAGAAATCAAGCCGAAATAATATTGTCAACGGCCATTACTTTGATCTGAGTATTGTCCCGTGATACACATGTACTCATTTTGAAGCTATTGCGTGCTATATGACATGGATAATGTTAAAGGTAATGGGTCCAGGTCAGGTCATGGACCAGTGTTCACCAACCAACCTGAAGAAATAACTAAGAAAACTCAGTCAAACGAAGGCCGAGTCAAACAGAAACTGCTCACATGAAAGAACGAGTCTCTCTACTACCTATCGGTTGTTGTTAAACTTGTAATGGAAACTGCTATTGTATCAATCCACTATAGATGTACTACTGAAATATTCTATAAATACCAACAGCTCAGTTGACTAGCATTCATTGAATTGAAAACAATGAACGTCTGGCAGTATTATCTCCACATTTTTCATTGCTAAAGGATGACTGGTTAAGGAGGGACCATTTCGTTTTTGTAGGTTGGTCTGATCTATTGCTCTTGTGCTTACCTCGCTTTAGGTGGTTGGTTCACAGGTACTAAGGTAACTTCATGGTATACCCTTGGATTGACTAGTTCCTATTTGGAAGGCTACAATTTCTTAACCGCTGCAGTTTCTACTCCTGCTAATAGTTTAGCACATTCTTTGTTGTTACTATGGGACCTGAAACACAAGGAAATTTTACTCATTGGTGTCAATTAGGCGGTCTGTGAACTTTTGTTGCTCTCCATGGAGCTTTTGGACTAATAGGTTTCATGTTACATCAATTTGAACTTGCTCGATCCGTTCAATTGCGACCTTATAATGCAATCTCATTTTATGCTCCAATTGTTGTTTTTGTTTGTATATTCTTGATTCATCCACTAGGTCAGTCTGGTTGGTTCTTCGCACCTACTTTTGGTGTAGCAGCTATATTTTGATTCATCCTCTTCCAAGCGTTTCATAATTGGACGTTGAACCCATTTCATATGATGGGGGTTGCTGGAGTATTGGGCGCTACCCTGCTATGCACTATTCATGGTGCTACTAGCAACAAATAGTAACAAGCGATAGACGTTTTAAATATGAAAAAAAAAAAGTGGGGATAATACTCCGAGACGTTCACTGTTTTCAATTCAATGAATGCTGTTCAGTTGAGCTGTTGGTATTTATAGAATATTTTAGTAATCCATCTGCAGTGGATTGATACAACTATAGCAGTTTCCATTACATGCTCAACAAAAACTGATGGTGGCAGAAAGACCCGTTCTTTCAGGTAAGCAGTTTTTGTTTGACTAAGCCTTGGTTTGACTGAGCTAGTTGTTTCTTCAGGTGCGTTGGTGAACACTAACTTGTCCATGACCTGACTTGGACCCATTACCTTTAACAGGTATCACTGAATGCAAAATGAGGCTGTTTCAAAGGTAAAAACGTAATTCTCTCACAAAACTTACTATTAATAGTAATTTCCCATTCTTCTTATTTTTAGATGTTTTTGAGTCCATTTGAGGCTGAATTTTTGTGGAAGGCCTTCAAAAGTAATTTAGAGTTTAATTTGAGGGTTTTTTTTTTTTTAATGGAATTTGGCTTGTTCTATTAGTTTTCGAAGCTTTTATTAATTTCAGGAAAGGTTTTTGGGTGGATATACAAGTCATGATTATGTTTCTGATGAGAATAATGGGAATTTCAGTTTATCTTGTGGGGTTTTCCTGCTACTTCCTTTATATGGGTTAAGGTTGTGTTATTTGGTTGAGGACAGTGCTCTTTTTCCTTGGTTTCTTTTGCCTCTGGCTATTTTTTTCATATCAAATCACCCTTTTGGTCTAACACTTTAAAATACATCAGGCCAGCCTGAATTATTATACTCTTAAATGTTTGTGTAGTTAAAGCCCCAAGCCTGAACCAGTAAATACGGGAACCTGATTAAAGCCTAGGATCAGTTGATCAGATAACAGATCTCTAGTATTAACCCAAAACCCATAACAAAGCGAGATACGATCGCACAGGACCAAGGATGTATAGGCTTAAGGCTGTCCGGAGAGCGGGCCAAAGCTTGAACAGTGCATTCCTCTCTGGAGGAGAGTATGCATATTAGAAGCACCAAGGCATTGTTAGAAAGATCTTTAGTGCTTGTTTGTTTGCATTAGAATACATAGGATTTCATGCCATTAGTGATTGAAGACGAAGATTAAAGTTGAATTTCAAAAAATAAGCATCAAACAACCATTCCTTTCGTGGAAATAGAATAAGGGAAGATGGGAAATGAATACCCATCCATCACCCTAGTAATTAAATCGATAGGAAAGTGAAGGTCTTGTCTACATCTCTACCTTATATCCTCCTCATGTCTTTTACCCCTCACATTTTTAATAATTCTTTAGAAGAGCGAGTTTATTTCACCATGAGTCCCTATGTATTCAATTCATATCCATCTTAATGCAAACAAACGGGCCCTTAGACTTGATTTGAATAAGAAGAACAAATTAGTTGTAAAATATACTAACCTTGTACCTACACAGATACCCTTGGCACCCATGGAGAGTGCGGCGACGTAGCCACGAGCATCAACAATGGATCCTGCTGCGACAACTGGGATATTTCTATCACCAACAGCATCCAGAATTCTAGGAAGCAATGCCATCAAAGAAACCTATAAAACAAGTTTCGAGTTGGTTTATTTGGGAAATGAAAAGCCAGTAACTAAGCAGAGGAAGCCATAAGATATTGAGTGAATGCTGTCCCAATATGATAAATCTGTATGATTGGAGTCCTTGGCTTGTTCATTCAGCCCAGTGATTGGTAAGCCTCACTGATGGTCATGGCCCCTGCCAGCCCCCTAGTTCCGCCCCGGGAGCCACCACTAACAGTGAAAGAATACGAGTGAGGTATGCATCTTTCACGCTCCCGCGCGCAGGATGTGTATTTGTTTAAACCTGATCCACATACAAGGGGCCCAACCCCACACGCCCACAAAAAACAAAGGAAAGAAGATCTTGAATTTGATGTAATACAGGATGTATGACACAACATAGAATGGAATGATTGAAAGTATTGTTCTTCCATCCATTTGATCTAGGAACAGATTAGTTTCTACTGAGCTCCCCTTTATTGTGAAGCTTATCATTCAACAAGCTGGATCACGATATCAGGGACATCAGTGATGATTTTTGTAATTTAGGGAGTCAGAGAAATGCTTTCTTTGGCCTGGTATGTAAATCTATTGGTAGTTTTGATGGTTTCAGACCCGGTGCCAATAAAAGCACCTAGATTTGATTCCGGAACTGGTTCTCTGGGATCCGGTTTCAAAATCGGTTGTGACGTTTTTTGCATATTTCTTTTATTTGTCATTTCTGTGTATACAATAAGGATATCATTCAACTTATAATGATGCATGATCTAAACTACTTTCAAGATTAAACATAAAAAATGACCCACTAAAGTTTGGATCCCAAGTCCATGGGTCAGTCTTCATGGATGAAACTGGGCCCGTTTATCAGTCGAAATCTAAATTTGATTTCCCCATATTCATTTATGAATCATGACCCAAAATAAATTAGAAGCTTGGTTTTTTACATGTCAAAACCTCCAGGAAATGGACCCAACTTTCTTGTAATCCCTCGACCAGGAAATGAAATAAGGATGTTTTAACTGGCCAATAATAAGCCACCAACTTCACTGGGAACCTGGGCAAAGAAGTACAGCATTACTCTCTCAATACTTTTTTTCAGAAAGCATTTCACTAGTTTTCCCACGTGGGGTGCGTGAGGCCTGTGGCGTGTACATTGACCTTAAAATAGTAGTGCTCCATTCAACTGATCCCCAGCTGACCACAAGATATACACAGCACTGGATCCACATCACCTGATTGTGGGCCCCACCACTAATAGCCAGTGAGGGTAGGGATGCAATCAACCCCAAGACAACAACGTCCATAATGATCAACAGCAACAACAAGAAGAGAGAGAGAGAGAGAGAGAGAGAGAGAGAGAGAGAGAGAGAGAGAGAGAGAGAAAGTCGTGACTGACCGTTCCAGCAATGTGGCCTCCAGCCTCAACACCTTGAGCAATGATGCAATCAACCCCAGCAGCAATTGCCCTTTCAGCTGCTTTCACTGACCCAACCTGATAATTCATGATGTAACATTACCAATATTATGAAATTAACATGTCACCTACATACCCTGTTTATTTTTTCTTTTCTTTTTTTTTTTATCAAATTACCCATGAACTGACTTTACACTAACCAACAAATTTCATTGAATGAGAAAACAACAAAACCACATAAAATAAATAAATAAATAATCTTCCTTTTTTCCACATAACATAAACTCTCCATTCATACTGCCAAGTGTGCATCACATTACCATGCAAAAAAGAAAAGAAAAAGAAAAGTGTGGGTGACATCACTTTTGTTCTGTGGAATATACACTTAATCAGAAGAGATACAAAAGTTACTGATAAAATGGGCCTAGCCTCAAAACATCAAGTAAGGGTTCATGATTTAGAAAAGAGATACTACCGTCTACAGTTACTTAGAAGATGTACTTAATCATAACTATATACTAATGCCCTCATATCTTATTCCAAATCATTTTTTGAAGTTATTACCGATCCAGATACAACACACGTGTTCTGTATCGGATTCCAATTCTGGATCTATAAAGATGAGTCTGGGTCTGGATCCACTATGGTTCTGCCCTGGATCTGACCGATTTTGCATACCAATTATTCGGGTTTCTATGGGGGCAATCCAATCCAACCCATTTGCATGTAGGACCTTTTTCTTTACTAGAATTCCTGAAATTGGAATTCTAGTGGTTGGGGTTTTCGAGACATGACGTCCCTTGTATTTTCAAATCTCCTGTTTCTTTACAAGAATTTATAAATTCCAGCACATGATAAATAATAATTAGCCTTTATGAATTCCTAGAATTCCACTTTCTTCGTATTTTGGTGGAATTCCAAAATGCTCATGCGATTAGGAGGATTTTGAAATTCAAGAATTTCTCGTACAAGAATTTTTGGAATTCTAGTAAATGTAGAGGCCCGTAATGTTGATAATGATAAATGCATACCTGATGGATGACTTTGATGCCATGCTTGTGTGCCTCATCAACCATTTCCTTGGGGAAGTCACCCCAAAAGACTTCCATACAGGCAAGCTTCTCATCAAAGATGGCTCGGATGGTCTTGGTGTTGTTGAACTCCAGAAGCACCCCTGCCCCAAATGCCTTGTCTGTCAGCTTCTTTGTCTCTCGGATTGCCTTCACTGTCACCTCGTATTCATTCTGCGTTGTTCAAGTATTTTCAAAGAAGATCATACATAAGAATCTCAGTATATATATATCACCCACCCAGATCAGGTATTGAAATGAAAAGGGAAGGGATGGAAATGGAAGGAACTTAGAAAAGTTATGTATATATGCTTACAACAGGGCTGGCTAAGAGACCAATCCCTCCAGCGTTGGCAACAGCAGCAACTAGCTCTGGGCCTGCAATATCTGCACCCATTGGTGCCAAGATGATTCCATGATCGAACCCCAAAATTCCTCCGAATTTCATCTCTCCCTCTCACTCTCTCCTCTGCTGCTTTTCTAACCAAGAAAAAGAGGTATATGTCTCTCTCTGATATATATTGTTTCAGACTTTTTCATATTGTTTTGTCTATCACAGAGTTCTTCATATGTCCCACTTATATGAGTCCGAATTCGAACCTTTTGAGTCTTTGGCTAATTAAGAGAACCTACACATTATAACTCTATGTTATAACACTCTGAATTGCTTAAAATGGATGTCTTTTTATATAGGGCATGGAATATTTTCGAATTTTACCATGGTAAAACCCAATCCTGCAATTAAATTGATTTTTTTTTATAAAGAGAAGGTGATTAATGAATATGCATGCATGTGATTGTATAAGATCATATTTTTAATAAATAAAAAAATGGTCTTACACTAGGATCAACTCCTATTAAAATATGGATTGCCATTATTTTGAGTGGTTAAGATTTTTAATGGATGGGCTATAGTTAGACTTGAATTCCCCAATGCAAGATTTATCTAAATCAAATCCTCTAAGGATCCGGACTCGGCAATTAGACCAATATTTAAATAAATCTTGCTGGCGGACTTAGAAATTTTGTTTGATGGGTGCAGATCTTAGTATGTAATTTGAGCATGAGGCAAAGAAAAAAGAGATTTTTATATGGATTTTAAAGGTAGACTCACAATTTTTATTGAAAATTTTCATATACTAAAGGTTATGACCGCACCCAAATGATTGTGCCGGGTCCGTTACTCTCCTTTCATGTCTCTTTTAGTCTTTTTCTGGGCTGGAGACAAGATTGCGGCTGGCGTGTGTGGTGCCACGCAGCATGTGGGATAGACATGAGATGCTCGTGGGAAGATGCTTTTGGGACCTTGTCATTGAATAAGATGACATAACAATTTGTCTCTCTCTCATAAAATTGTTTCTCATATTTTGGGGTTGTGCTCCAGTGCGTGGGCCCACCGTGTTGTGGGGCCCACATGGTGGCTTGCCTCGGGATGGTGCCTAGAGGTTTGAAGATCTGCCTTGGCCTCTCCTATGTGGAAAAATCCAGCCCCATCCGATCTTCCTAATCCCATCATCCAGGCCTACAAGTTCAGTCCATTCGGATGAGATTCCAGTCGATCGAATGGTGCAGTCCATTTGAATCGGTGTAAACCCGGTGGGATCCGTGAAAATAAGGAATTTGAATTGCCCACTTGGATGGACCATCACGTGGGCCCCGCTAGCTGAAAAACATCAAGTATGGGTCCCTGATCTTCATGCATGCACTTGGGCTCATGCATTGGCTCCTCCCTTTATACTCCCTCCATAGTATCAAAGTCACACTACTTAGTATAACACAGCCTTATCAAAAATATCAAGCCACTGTTTCAACATATCGGTAATCCTACCAAAACATACCAAGTTCCCATGAATTCTACATCTACTAAGTACTCAACTTTGAATCCACTGACCCAAAAGTAAACAGAAAGTTCAGATCTGAAAATTGCCCAACAACATTCTATGGTGGTTATGGTGAAAATTAGAACCTTTACCTTGAAAACTGAAACAACTCTTTCCAGCAGTAATCAGTAAATTAGAGCAATGGACAAACAGTAGAAAACAAATTTTAAAAAAATGCTTGAAGATATGAATAAATATCCAATAAAATAATGACGCATTACATCACTTCCTGTTCCAATGCCACCAGACAGGAGGAAGAAAAAAAAACATTGAATTGAAAGAAATCCAGCTATTTCTTTACATCATTTCCCAATTTCGATTCCTGCTTTTGGCAATACCTCCTCCTCATGCTTGCTCTTCTCCTTGTTTAAAGTGCCACAGAAAGCTAGTGTTTTTTAATACAAAGTTTACTCACAGCAGTTTGGCTCATGTTCTCTTTGCAGTTTGTCCCATAAGCACAGCATCAACCTGGGTCCTTGATAATGGGCTAAAATATAATTCGGTTCGCAGCCAGCATTATGAAATCGGTCATCAGTGATGTAGTGAACTTCATGACGGCTATTCTTATATTGCTCAATCCATATCCCCATGGCAACATCTTCCAGCTTAAAGAGCTGAAAAGAAACATGGCATCAGTAGGGAAGAGCAGCAAAGACACAAGGCACAGTAGTAAGGTAACATAAGATGCCCCAACTGGACAAAAGGGTGTTTCTTGCTACCAGCAACTTACTGGATGGACCCAACTTTCAGTGCTCTAGACTGTTGAGCTGATTGGCCCAATTTACTTTCCAATTGGTTGCCCACTAATGGATGCTTTAGCTAACAGTCCACATCTAATTAAGAAAAAACTCCAAGATTATATGGGTAAAACTTTTCAAGGAACAAGACTTTTGGGCAAGAATAATTCATCATGTCTCGAGTAGTCGGTATAAAGATGAGCTTTTGAGAGAGAGGAGAAAGGAAGGAAGGAAGAAAGAGGACTGGAACTGGAGCTGATCATTCCAGTTTCTGCTTGGCAACCACGACTGTATATATATTTATTCAAATTCGGCTTCCTTACAACAAAGCCCTTGACTGTACATGAAATTACAAAATTGGTCTTTGGTCCCATAAAATCACTGCATTTAAAAATAAGTTGTACAATGGTCCCTGTATACAACGTCAACATGGCCCACCACATGAACAGCCTGGATCACAGAATGACTTTCACTTTTTCCAGGTCCTACTGAGCAAGGAAAAATACAGTGAAACTTGACCACATCAATTTGACATGCTTTTTCACATGCAATGTTCATAACAGTTTGATCAGTCCCCAAGAAGGCAATGCTAATTTTTAAGTTTCTGGCTTATGAAATAATGGTGCTTCAGTAGAAGCTATCCAGATTCTAAATATTTCTTGAAAGATGTGACCTTGATTGTTACTAAGAAAAGATAAAGCACAAGTTCACTGATTTCAAACTAGGATTGCTGCTAAACCCATGATATGAGACATGATCAACTGGAATAGATCTTCCTCATGTATGCCACGGCTAATTGCAGGCAGGAAAGTATGAAAGTAAATACTTTTTACCTTGAGATCTCCTTCCTGGTGACCTCGAACAATGAATTTCGCAATGTCGCGGGAGATAATGTACCCAGGACCATGAGCCCATGGTGGGTATGAAGCATGCGGCCATTCCTGTACATCCAATCCAAACCAATAGAGTTAGAATTTCATTTTTACTAAATTCTTAACACTTGAAAATTTTATTTTGATGATTTCCTTAATACCTCTATGCTGATATACCACTTGCTGTCTTGATCTCTATGCGGCTCTGATTGGAAGGATATTAGACCATACAAGAGACCCTTGGAGATTTTCTTCTCCCTAAGAATGGAAAGAACTTCATCAATCCTGACAAAAGCATCATCATCTGTCTTCATTATGTATTTGGCAGGGAGGATTTTGGTCTGCAAGAGTCATGGGGACGCACAATTATCACTGATGCAATTCTAAACATCGAAAAAGAAGGTAGCACCTACTCACTTTAAAAGTGGCGATCATTCAACTTAAACAGAAAATTATTATATCACTACTAACTTATTCAGCAATTGGTGGATTTCAAGAGAAGTGGAAGAAAACACAAAATACTCTTACAGGCTAAAATGACTTGTCTTCAGGCATGTTCTTCTTCCTGTTCATCGATCTACCATGCACAATGTCATTCGGTAAAGGGAAAGACGAGACTCATAGGAGTTGCTAGGCAGTTTTCAACTGGTTTCCTAGGGGAGAAGTGAAACATTCTTGATGAGAAAAATATAACCATAGTTGGCCATTCTTCTTTCTAAGGAAAATAGTTCTCCGCATAGGAGTACCCAGATACTTCTAAATGGGCAATGTCTCTGTAGAGTATCACATTGGATACTTCTATTTTGTATAAAATCCACATCCTTTCAGAATCCATGTGTGTCCCTGGGGGGCTTAGTTTTCCACCCTCTCCACTTATAAAATATTCTAGCACAAGGGAAAGTCAGATCACTGTTAGAACTCAGATCACCAGTAGATTGCCACCTTTAACCATTTCCCGCTCACCTTTATAATCAAAGAAACTTTCCTCAGAAACCATTAAAAAATGTGAAACATGCCCTTGGGATCTTGCTAGATGAGTGCAGTTCAATAGATGGGATGAACCCTTCCATGGTAGAAACAATAAGTGATGCACCTCGGTGATGGATTCCAGATTCTGCCCAACTTGTAGACAGTCTCTTGGATGAACAATAGGCCAAAATTGATACCAATTGTAAGTTCATAACAGTCCAATTTTCCATCATCAAATTTTGGATAGCAGTGGGGTGCTTGGAGCAATTACCAAGAGAAATGCCTGCATGCTATTTGGTTAGAAACATGCTATCACCAAAAATTGTCACTGCTAAATCATTTATGAGGTGGATCAGTTGGTCAGTACAAATTGATGACACATTTGTCAATCTTCTGAGTGCAGTGGCTTTTCCATTTAAAAAAGGCATTAGCCACACAGGATGAGTTTAAGGAATCTTTGTTGTACTACTTAAATAATTTACCAATCACAAATGTAAGATATGGAGCTCATTAAAAACAAAGACCAATCCCCTCACATGGCAAAGTGAGAATGGCAAACTATTTTAACTTACTTGACAAGGAATTCAAGAACTGCTCATAAAAGGCAAACCTGTAGACAAAAGTTCCCACTTAGCTGATGCAGTTAAGTCTTAGTTCAACACAATTTTGCGACAGCTCTTAACACTTTCTTCAATTTGATTTTTTTTCCCAAATATAACTGTCCATCTAAACACCAGGCTTTAATTATCACTAGATTAATGTTTGTAGCCTACACTGCCCTTCAAGTCAGCCAATCACAGTAATTAAGATGATTGTAAGCAATTTACCAAAAAAACAAAGATGATTGTAAGCCCTGCTATCATGTTTTCAACTAATATCAACAGGAAGATCTTATTTTAGATAATAATTGTGATTTCCTATTTTAATAGAAGAAATGAGGGTATTAAAATAAAGGGAAGCAACATTTTATTCACTTTGAAAAGCCAGAAGTGAAAAATTTTCCTGATGTAAAATAAGTCTACATACCCCAAGGATTGATAAAGCAATAGTCTTCAATGTAATCAAGCTGTAATAGTCGACAAAAGGCATCAGCTGGACATCACCATATTTTTGTGCTTCCTTCCACAGCTCTACATTGACTTGCTTGTTTTTGTGCTGCATGATGGAAAATATTAAAATTCTGATTTAGATATCATACAAGGCTAATGGAACATACAAAAGACTGCATTATAGGTGCATGGTGTGGCAGGTTCATGAATCATGAAAATGAAGGGAAAAGATCCACCACCTCTACTAAAAGTAACAAACCCTAGGACTTCCACCAGGAATATGACACACAATCTCACAAATTTGAGGAATGAAGTATATGCTATGATTTCCAGATATGGCAGGGAGGGATACGACAGGGACACACCGTGGATGCGGCATGGACATTGATTTTACACATAAAAAGTGAACTATCAGACACGATATGACATGATACGTTGCCCATTTTTAAGTATATGTGCATCATAGAGTAAATGAATTTAATTGAAACTAATCCACAATGCCACTGTATATAAAGACTCCTAAACCAAATCAACTCCATTTACTTAAGCATCCAGTTTACTAAAATAATAAAGACGACATCTAACTAGATTCCAAACAGCAGAAGCAATGTTTCCAAACAATCCAAATAATATATGGCCAATAACTTTACTAAAATTAAGGGGAAAAAACAAAGCTTACTCATGCCAAAGAATCAATGCAACATAGACTAGAAGTAACTAATAACTGTACATACTTGGCATGTCCAGGTCCTATTCTAGTAAAACTATTGAAGTTCTCTTAGCTTGAAATGTGTCACTTACAAGACCAATAAAAAAACGGACAGCAACGTCACCAGAACGTATTGCTTTATATTGCATCCAGGACCTCCTCAACGCCATCCGACGCTCAAAATTATTTCCAGTTGAAAAGACCCCAACCAGCATGAATAGCCTTCTCTTGGGAACTGAAGGTGCCTTGAGCTGTTGAACTTGAAACACTAAATCTGGGTCTTCAAAGACAGGTAGACCATTTGCCAGGGTAGACAAAACATCCATACCACCCGCCACTCTAACTCCACTGACCAACCATGGCTCAAGATTCTACAACGATAGATATTTCATCAAGAGTAAAAACCCAAAGCATTTTTTTTAGGTTTTAGTTCTCGCAAGATTCAGTCCCAACCTGTCATGGTTAAAATCATTTCTTACCTTCCGATAAGCGAATGATGTTTCATGTCTCCCATTAACAGTCATATGGAATCCCTCTAGACCAACCCATAATGTTGCAGTAAATGGATGTCCTTCAAGAAATGGAAAGTTAACACTCATGTGAGCATGTCCCTTGGAGACATTGAGTGGCTTCTTACTAGGAAGCAGTGTTTGATTGACAGTCTCTTCGACAACAGTTCCACCAACTTGTTCATTGCAACAAATAAGTCCATCGACTGTAATATGCCCAAACACATGTAAAACATTTAAATGGAGAAAAAGCAACTGTTTCCAAATATATATATATATATATATATATATATATATATATAAAGATGAAGAATGTGAAGTATGGAAAACACACACACACACACACACAAACATTTGATTCTCAGTGAACAGTAAAAATGGTTCCAGAATCATCAGCATGTTAGAAACAGAATTTTCAAGAACTACCTTTCAGGTTACTAGATGAACCATGAGCAGGACATCTTTCCTCTTCTCCCCAGCCACTTTCAGAACTCCATGTATTTTGGACTATGACCGGGCCCTCTGTGCGCTTGTCTCCTTGCAAACTGACATTGTAGAGTAATATTATAGCAGGCTCAGTCTCCCCTGGAAGTTGTGAACTTATGAGCTCAAATTGAAAGCTTACATGATCCCCGTGAGGAATGCCAACCACTGTAATGGAAGAATCTTGAACAAGTCCACAAGGGAACTCAAGGAGGTTTCCTTCTCTCGTTGACGTAAAATTCAAGGCACTTACTGAGAAGGAGCAGTTCTTTTCTACTATGTTGTCTGAGTTGCTTCTGTTATTCATAACCAAAGAGGATTTTTCTTTTTCAAGAGTGAGTACCAACTCTTTCCATGCAATGGAAGCTTCTTTGACCCCTTGTGCTGTTTCAGGCAAAGAGTCCGACCTAGATATTAAGTAGCGCATCTGATCCCATACAAGTTTGACTCTAGAATCGTGTTCTGATATATTGGTCAAGGAATATAGGTCATTGATGCCTTCAATAGTGACAAGTTGGGCCTTGTTCAAGCGGTTAAATGCATCTGTTGGTCGAGGTCCTCGAGCAATATGATTACCTCCAACATGAGAGACAATATTAGATTGGCTTTTAAAGAAACTAGATGCTGATTGCTTCTGTGAAGGAGTATCCATAAAGCTGTATCGTAGAAACAAAACCAAGGCCAGCAAAACAATTAAAGTGCCTCCGGACCACCTCTTCATTGTCAAATAAGTTGAAAATTCACATATGCTGATTGTTTCTACAATCAAGTTTCCATAAGGGTGCACCTCAAAACCAAAATCAACGTCAGGGTGACATCTAATTGCCTCTTGATCACTTCTTTAATGTTGAATAAGTTCACATCACTTGCATTGACCCTTATAATTGTACTCCGAACTATCACCACTCATCATTAGCCGGTGGTGCATGAAGAACCAATTGAGACTCGGCATATTCGGCCACCAACTCTATCTTTGATTGAGCATTAGGAAGACAACTGAATGACTGATTAAACTCACACTTAAGAGAACCACTGAATCACCAACAAAACCTCAGAGTGTCGCAAATGAGAAGCAATAATCAGAAGTATAAGGCACAACAATTATGCAAATGCCTCCAATAGCAAGAGCATAATCATGCCCATTTTTCCTTTTTCAGCTTCACTCTCTTAAATAACCCAGTTGCCCTTCTAATTTCCTGCAATGAAAGGAGTTAACCATTGTGAACAAAAGGCTTGTGGAAATGATAAGCTTGTGGATTCACCCAAATTGTATTAAATTTTCTCAATACTCAACAGTCACATAAAGGTCTACAGTTCAAATTGCAGTAATGTTAAGTTGAACTTGAAAGGAATGTGTCATACAATTTATAAGCTACTTCCTCAATAAGAATACCTAGGTATGCAAAATATATATATATATATATTCCCTAAGGTCTTTGACCCAACAGGACTAACCCTCCAGGTGGTGTCCACTGAAGCCATACAAACGCACACCGGGCAAATATGGGGTTGTTTCAAACACAAGACGAGGAGAGCAAACCCACACCTTATGCCAGTCCACCAACTCCCAGAGGGGTGCCTAGGTATGCAATTAAAAGCAATGAGTTTTGCTTAATTGTGCTAGTTATTGAAATCCAATCTAAAAGTTACCAAAATGCAGTTTAATTTGAGTTTTTCATATACCCATATCACAACCATTATGATAGTACCCTGGAGCAGAACAAGGTCCCTCTCCCAAAAGAAACTTTTTAAAACCTGTAGCATTTTTCACATGTAGACAATCAAAGAATTACACGTGGCCTGCTCAAGTAAAATTTACCAGGTACGCCATTGATAGTACCAGAATGTTCGTCATAAATTCTGCTGAGCACATTCAGATCAGTAAGCAGTTGGAAAGAAAATTAAGTGGGATATTGTGCTCAACTGTCCTGCTCCAAAAACAACACGGCTTCCACAAGAAAGGCAATGAAAGCAGAGTCCTGCCTAATTTGATTTTCTGTTTACTACAGTGATTCCATTTTCTGCCGAAAAAGGTAAGTGAAGACATAAATTTATATGGTTTCAGTTGTCCACAAAACATTTTCTGCAGTTAAAGGTCATTCTACCTCTTCTAGAAGACTACAGAAAATGGTTCTGCTCTTAAGTCTAAATATTTTTTCCCTCTAGGCTAAGCAAAATCTTTCACTTCAGAAAATGAAAACCTCAGAAAACTAAACACAGAACAATGAAAACAATCCTCCTTAATGAAACCATTTTCACTTTCCAAGGAAAATTCTCCATGCAAACATACCCTCAAAATTATCTTTTCCCACTAATGGCATGTTTGTGACAGTTTCTGTGGGAATTTAATGAAAACTGAAGATTTCATTTTCTACACTAGGCAGTTTCTATTGTTTGGCGCAGCAAAGCATTGCTGCAGAGAAATGTGTTTCTCCCACTTATCTTAACTGCAGAAAATGGTTCCCCACTTCATGGATCTGAATCATTAAAAAAATGCTAAAAATGCCTCCACTTCAGAAAACAGAACAGCAGCAAAAGTTACCCCAGAACAGTGGAAAATCACTCTCTTGGAAACCATTCTCATAAATTCCATGGAAAAGGCCCCTTACAAGAATACCCCAAACATTTCTCTAATCTAATTTTTCTCACTAAGAATGGAATAACTAAATGTACAATGACTCCAACCTGTTGAAGAAAAAATAACACAAAGTGATAGATTCTGCAAAAACTAATTAAGAGACAACCGCGAAAGGTGCTATTTCCTTCATCAATGGCTCTTTTGAGTGAATTTCTCGAAACCCATATCACATCACTACAAATTAGTGGCTACTTCCTTCCTCACTACAAATGCTTAGTATATCAAATGCAATTTAGTCATCTTCTACTTAGCAAGTTACTTCATTTAACCTCAGCAATCCATCATTTAATCATTACATCATAAAAACAGCAAGTTGCAGATTCTTGAGATCAAACAAAATCCTAGAAAATATGAGATGAAGAAGAACAGTCTACAAGAAATTGTGATGAAGATCATAAAAAGTTAAAAGAAAATCACAGTAGAACATTAAAAAAAAAAAAAAAAGAGATCTTTTCTTTTGTTTATTGGTTTTTCCTGTAAATGGAATTACTGACCTCAGAGAGAGAGAGAGAGAGAGTAGGAGTTGGTGAAGTTGTCTGGAGCAAGACACGGATCTTTGTCTTAACAGAGATCTCTATATTGAATGTTGAGACTTGAGAGAGACTCTTCAGTAGTAGGGCTATCAATGGGCCGGGCTGGTTTGTTGGACCTTGGGGGTCAGCATGGGCTGACTCGTAAGCCTGCGGGCCACCGTCGGGCGTTAAAAGTTAAAACCCTATCCCTTTGATAAAAGGGGTCAGGGTTTTAGTTAAATAAGGAGAGTGATTCTTAGATAAGCGCAACATATAGTTGAAATAAGGCTTTGATGATGTAGGTGTTTTTTTTTTTTTTTTGTTCCAAGTGAGGCTCATTTGAAAATATTAGTGAGCAATTCGAATATATTTTTATTAAGAGGGGCACTATGTAGAAAGAAGATTTGTGAGGACCATGTCCTGCTTCTGGCTTTGTCATAGAGTTGGGTTTCAGACTTTTAGTACTCAGAATTTTGGCCCTTTTATATATGGGCTGGCCTTGGATTAAGTGAAAGAAACTCCGAAGCCCAGCCCTGCTTGACCCAAATAAGTAATACATGTAGTTTAGTGATTGATTTACCTGAACAATTGGATTAGAAACCCAAAAGAGTGATAAAAAGTCTGGCTCGGTCTGGCCCGTTGACTAAATGAACGGGCTCGAGCTGAAATATGTACATGTAGTTTAGTGATTGATTTGCCTGAACAATTGGATTAGAAACCCAAAAGAGTGATAAAAAGTCTGGCTTGGTCTGGCCCATTGACTAAATGAACGGGAGGTGGGTCGGGTTGGGCTACGCACTTAGACCAGTGTAGAGCTTGGGCCGACACGGACCTGTGTTTAAAGACAGGCGAGGCATAGATATGCCCGGTTCGGCCTGGCCCATGAACACCCCCAGGTATTTGGCAACCCCTTGGTTCAGTACTAACTTTAGAAACCATGAGCACAATTGGAGACACTGTTTAAAATAATTTCCCTTCAAGTACCTTCCCATGTCCAAAAATAGCACAGCATGGCGAGTTCTGCTCCTTTTATAATTAACACATCAGATTTCCTTATGAAAATAGAGTCTAAGTTGAAGGCTGGCCTCACAAATTAACCTCCAAGATCCAAATTGATTTTGGCCCAGACCTGCACCATGGCCATCACTTGGGCCCATTCTTTGCCCCCGGGCTAAGCCCACAAGATGAGGGTTACTTTGAAAATATTAATGACACTTTTAAGATAATGATTTCTGTCAACTTTCTAGTAAAAGATTTATTAGTTGTTCATGTTCATGAAGTGGTTCTAATTAAAATTGGGGCAGAACCATGGATTTAAAAACCGACCGATACCGGTTTATATCAGCCGATATGAACCGGTATCGGCCGATATCGAACCGATATCTCATTGAGATATCGGTATCGATTTTTTTCTTCAATATCTCGGCCCACCTCGGCCGAGATGAAGTTTATAGTGAATTTTTCAATATCTCGAGCGATATTTTCAAAATCTCGGCCGAGATATATTAAAAAGGGTGAGAATCCTTATTTTTTTATTTTTTTCCCCATCTTCATCCGCTTCTCCTCTCTTCTCAACTCCTTACTAGCCATAGCAGCATCCACCATCTCTCTTGCATATTTTCAAATCTCACTTCTATTTTTTGAAGAAAAATTATCTAAGGTAAGAGGAAATCAACTTAAAGCATTTTATTATGGTTTTTATTTTTTATTTTTTATTTTTTATTTATAGATGAAGCATAGAGGTTTGTCACTTCCTCACTTGTGTTGTTTTCTTCATTTAGAAATTAGATCTACATACTTTCATGCTAGATCTACTCATACACATGATTTTGAACTTTTTTTTCAATTTTTTTTTATTTTCAGATTTTTTAATATTTGAATTATAATATATCATTTTTTTGGGATTTTATCATAAATATGTTGTTTTAATGATTCATGATCATTGTATGGTGTGTAAATTATTGATGTTTGCATTATATGAAATACTGTAAAAGAGTCAAAAGACAGTGAACTGCGAGTCTGCAACACAAACATGACTCATAACTTAAGGTGACCGAGATTTTGATTTATTGTTGTTATTAATGGAAATAAATATTGTTTTCCAGCATTTTCTAATATTCTAGATTTTTTGGATATTTTTGCGAATTTTTTTTGGATTAAAAAAAAATTCATACCGCGATGACTGCGACGGACCGATATCCGCGACCGATACCGATATCATATCGGTTTTTCGGCCCGGCCGATACTGCGATCGAGACCGAGATTTTGAACCATGGGCAGAACACAATGCAACGCCTCTACATGCAATTGCATTATAGTATGGTGCAACGCTTTTCTTTAATGCATGGTAGGGCCCACCTTCTCAAAATCCAAATAGGTCGTTTCAAATTATTTTATTGAAGATTGTGAACTATCAAAAGAGAACCATCACCACAACTAAAATAAAATTTCAATTGAGTCACCACAACTAACAATGTCTCTTTTTTTTTTTTTTTGCAAAAAACAATGGCTCTTTTTGTTTTTTCTTTTTTAACATTAGAAATCTAAACTCATGCACTTTACTCACACGTCCGTGTCCCTAACTCTTTTTTTTTAGCTATCGTAGGGTTTCCAACCCTTTGGACTAAAGTAATCCCTCCGAGTCCAGAGGGAAGTCAAGTAAACTCCCCTATGTCCCTAACTAGTTGAGGGATAAAGAAATGTATTATAATATATTAAAGTGGAGGGGTTTGGTTTTATTTTGACCAAATTCCTTCAGTTTTGACTTTTCTTCATTGAGTCTTGGTAAAAAGTAAAAAATGTATAGGTCTCCTAACTACCAGAGGGACAAACAAAGCTAGTATAATGTATTAAAGCCGAGGGTTTTGGTTTTTATTTTGACCAAATTCCTTTTAATTTTGAGTTATTTTTAGCCTTGGTAAAAAGTGAAAAATGTATAGGTTATAAAATATGAGCTCCTGACCTTTTTCTTTTTTAAATAATGAACTTAACTACAATGTTGCACAATACTAGTATATAATTATTTATCAGATAAATGTCAAAAGTGTTTAGATGGAGAGCGACATAGGTTGTGCCCATACTTAGCACGAGTTATTATACTAATTTTATTTATATTATTATTGTTATTGATGTTGATGTGATTTACTTATAGGTTGCAATTCCCAACCACTCTTGAAAATTGATGTGGCTTATGGGCCCATTAAAATGTCATGTGTCGTCGTCATCAGTTTATTGTCATTATCAGTTTAGCATGCCTCATTAAATAATCCTACCCATCTTTTATTTCCTTCTTCTTTTGATGTTTTAAGGATCATTGTAGTATTTGTCTTTGAACCTCCCATTACTCACACTAAAAAAAGGTTGAAATATTTTCCAATGATCTTAATTGCATAACCAAATGCAATTAACATGTGAAGCGTGTATGGGCTTCTTTTTTGCATGTGAAAAATGGGAAAGAGTTTCAGTCTTTCAAACCTATTTGGGTGTGAAAATCATGCTACTTTTTGCAAGTGGGAGATAAGAGAGTTCTACACTTATTTAAGGTGTGAAAACTTTAGTGTGAAATTGGTTATATTTATACACCATTTTCACACCCCACTGCCAACAAACATAATAATGTGTGATGCTTATGAATTATGTAAATGAGTGCAAATAAAAATGAAATGTGTGTAAGCAAACTACCCTTACCCTTTTGGCATTTTACTTTTAAAATAAAGTAGAGTGAAGTGAAATAAAAAGAGGAAATAAAATATAAGTGGGTTAGGATGGTATTTTTTTTAGTTGTTTGGAATGAAATATTTTTGACTTTTTGTATGGGGAAATGAAGTTTTTTTTTGTCTTTTAGTGAATAAAGATAATTGCTTTTTTACATTTTTTGTAAAAGGTGGAGGGAGTTTTAAATTAAAGTGCTTTTAATTTAATGCTTGACTTTACTTGACAAGAAAAATTATCGAATGGGAGGATTCTAAGAAGTTTATTCCAAAATGCTTGTATGAGAGGATTTCCATCTCCATGGATTTGAGATTCCATGTGAGAGAGTAACCATATGTTTCTACCTTTTTCTAAGAAATTGAAATCCTCTATGTCGAAGAGAATAACCTCATATTTTGCATTCCTCATGTAGAATGTGTCCCGCTAAACATTAGAATAGTGGGCTGTAAGGAAATTTTCCTTGTATCCAGATTCCTCATCATACAAATGCACCCTAAAATGGTTAAAATTGGAAGAATAATGGTAAAGATCCGCAAATATTCATCAAATGATTGATTTTCCCTCTGGTAGAAAATGAATAAGGGTGGATGGAAAATAAAACCCAACTGCCCAAGTAGATCAAAATCCTAAAAAATCTGAGATCCCATCTACATCTCCACCTTATATATCTCACACCTTACATCACCTCTTAATTAGGCTTTATTAAACCCATTTTACAAGAATCTCAAGGAATTCAATCTCATGCAAACCAAGGAGCCCTCAGTATTTACCATTACACACATTTCACAAAATCTCCATCCTAAAACAGTGATCATCTCCATTGAAATGGTCCCAAGGCCATGTTAAATTTTAAATTGCTATAGGACAAGTTTACAGTCAAATAGGCCTCTATATATCTTCTTGTTTTTTAAGTTCTTACATCTTTTGAATAAAGTCACTTATTTTTAAACTCTTGCTTCAATGGTCAAGGAGTGAATCTGTGTACTATAGATGCTAACACAAATGGCATAATAGTTTATCTTCCACCTAAAGGACACTGCATTATCACATACATATCAACACATGTTTTATAATATGAATATGCTCAAAACATTAGTTTAGTTCTTTTGATAATGTTAATTATATCAAACTAGAGATGCTGAGGTAGAAAGGCTTGTCACATGTTGTTGGCATTTGGCCTGGGACACTAAACATGCTGGAAGCATATAACAACTCTCTCTTTTCTTTTCATAACTAAACTTGCTTTTATTTGGGTCTAGGGAAGTGCTAAAATTAATCAAGGCATGGGCACATTTGAGTGTTGGTGACAACAGTTGTTTAACTGTCTAATTTTAAGAAAGTGATTTAAATGCCATGTGGGCACCTCAATTATTGAGCCACATGCGTTACAGTGGCCCAACAAAAGGCTGATTCAAATTGTTGAGCCACATGGCCTGTGGTTAGTTACTTGAACCAGTAGGGTAGCAAACAGGTCAGGTCAGGTAAAAATGGATTGGGTTGACCAGATGGATCTCTTAAAATCAATAATTTTTCCTTCTTAAGCCAGTGGACTAGGTGGAAAGTGCCTCCCTAATACAATGCCCACTACTCTATTTGTTGATCTGCACACTTGAAAACATCCAACCATAATAGAGATTTCAAGAAAAAAGAAAAAGAAAAAAACAACAGAAGATTGAAGTGGGGAAATTCTTGAATTGAAATCCAACTAAAGGGGTTGTCCATTAGCTAAAATAATAAGAGGTCACCATGAAAAGTCAATAAAGGATCACAACCTTTAGATAAAGAGCTGATAGAGGGTTGCGTGAATAGATCATATATCTTTGCCTTTTCAACCTACTTTGTATTGAATTTGTTAAGGAGTGGGCTCCACTTGAGGGGGAGTATATTGAAAAGAATTTGTGCTGCCTCTACTAACGCCTCAAGGTTTTAATAGGAATGGTTAATTAAAGAAATTTAAGATAGCTGGTCGTAATTTCAAATCGCAGGAGGAACGACCCGATGCAAAAAAAAAAAATGCATGTTGCCAAAATTGTGCTGACTCAAAATGAAGAATTGCTGAAATTTTCATGAAATGCAAGGAGTTTATTAAAACTTCATAAAAAATGCATGTCGCCAAAAGTGTACTGCCTCAAAATGAAGAATATTTGCTGAAATTTTCATGAAATGTAAGGAGTTCTTTGAAACTTCATGGGGTCCGATGCTGCCCCTGATTGTATTCCTAGTGCTTGTTCATTTGTAAGAATTCATTACTTGAATGCGGTTGAAGGCTTCTTAAAGCATGTCTCCCAAGCTTTTGAAACTCCATATTTGGTTCACAAACTCTTCCAAATGTTAGGAGTTTTTGTTTACAAAATTCTCTAAATTCCATCTTTTAAAATGCTCAAGGGTCATTAAGCATATTCTCCGAAAAAGGAATCTTGCATATTTATTGAAAAGCTCCTAAGAACTCATTGTAAAAGAGGTTTCATGGGAGGAGTATCTAGGGTGACAAATGATAGGTCTAAAGGGTCGTCTGCTTGCACATATTTACATATGTAAATTACACATGCACATTAGCTTTTGCTCCACATGAATAAATGAGGAATGAAATTGTGTAAATGAGATCCTTTTCGTATGAAAATTTTCACACCTAACATGATTTGAAAGTGTTACATGTCTCTCTAGTATAATGGTGTCAGAATAAGTGGCTATTAATACAAGTCACAGTATCAAATCTCATCATCACTTTTATTTTTCGCAACTCCTAAGGGCCCTAAATTTTTAATCTAGACTATTCAAATTCTTTGTTGACCAACTACACCTCAAAATGTACATTTTCATTTCCTAAATATTCGTAGTTTCGAGATATATGAAATTTTTATAATCACCTTTGTTTTTTGCAACTCTTATGGGTCACAAATTTTCAATCCAGACCATTCAAATTCTTTATTGATCAACTACACCTCAAAATGTGTAGTTTCATTTCCTAAATATTCTTAGTTTCGAGATATATGAAAATTTTATATAGGTAATCTGCACTTTTCAACGTTTACTTATATGAATATGGTGCTCCCAATGTGTTTCGCATATGTAAAATTCACTAATGTAGAGTTTTATATATGTAAATCTCATTTTTTTATGTCACATGGTTAGAGACAAACAACCCTTAATCAATAGGGTAGCAAGCAAAGATCAATCTCCCAATCACTCTTGTTGTAAGGAAGATGCCTAACCATCGAACCGTTAGTAGGTTGGAACACCACGAAGAAAGTCATGTGGCATGTTTGTTGGATGTAACGTGCCATGGCTTGAGCCAATTTGCAAAAGGCAGAAACATGTCGTAAAATGCTCCATATAATTTGTCATTTTCCACATGGTTTTAGTCAAATCTTAGTTGATCAAATTATGTTTGATTGCAACTAATCTGTCACTTTTAAGCCAAGACCCAACCAATGTTGCCAACCATGGACAGGGCTGGTGGGGGGCTGGCCAACCTAACCAAGGAGAGGAGAGAGAGCCAAATGGGATGTAATAGTGAAAGGAGAAGGCACAAAAGTATATACTTGGAGAATTGGAGCTTTGTCAAAAGCTCACGTCAAAAAAACAGGAAAAGAGAAGGCAAAAAAGTAACCTACCTTGGAATTCATCTTTTTGAAAAATAATAACTATATTCAAACCTAAGAATTGCTTATTTGCACATAATTGGCATGGCGCCCTTTTGTTTTTTGATTTTTCATGAATGCTCCTCCCTTTTCATCCAATGCAGAAATTCTCTCTGGTCAACCACAAAATTTATATGTTATTAAGTAGATCAAGTGAGCCCCATATTAGTGTAGAGAAAATATTAAGCAGGTCATTTCTTCTCTTTTATAAGGGTAGTAAATATGTAGGGTTGTCAATGGGCCGGGTTAGGAATGAACCTAAATATGGCCCTGACTTTGGGTTTGCGTACTAAATGGATCCTAGATGCAAGGTTAGGTCCGGTGCTGTTGGAAAAGAAATGTAGGAGGGCCCAAGCCTATTTGATAAAATTCTAAGTCTGATTGAGTCCTAGGCCTGAAAAAGTAGCCCGAGTTATTTTCGATAAAATATATCTCTCTTTGTAACATTTACGCCAACTTAAAAAAAAAAAAAAAAAAATGATCCCTGACTGCATCGTCGATGGTGGGAGCATGGATGAGTGTATGAGTACTTATCTTTCCAAAAAAATTTTTAAAAAAAATCTGAATTCCATAGGTCTCTAATGAACTAACTAAAAGGAGGCAAGACTGCTTATCAGAAAGAGCTTATCTTCTGATTACTGGCCATTTGAATACTGAATTTTTTACCAAGGATAATTTTTCATTGGAGTGGACCCCAAATAAATGGATAAGGCTCCTATGATAATCATTGCCACAATTTTGGGCATGGATTATTCTCAAAGGACACCATGATCCAAACAGGTAGGATTGATGGGGAGGGGTAAAAGATATTTGAAAAAGAAGATCTTTTGTTATAATTGCAAGGAAAAAAAAAAAAAAAAGAGGATAGAGACAATGCACATTGCACAAGAGTGTGAAAATGCAACTGCTATCTGAAGATGATGGGGGTTTACATAAAGTATTTTTCTATTACTATCTTTTAAATAAATAATCTTCAAGACTAGCAGTTCTATGATGATAAAGTCTTTTAGAGAATAAAAAGATAATGGGGTCAAATGAAACTAATGGCTAGGATCTTTTAGTCTGAGGTAGTTCATTATCACCCTCATCACATCTATGAAGATGTCCATCATTACCAGCTCCAATAATCATTGTTGTCACTTGAGTCCTTATATTATATGAACCTGCACTTTTGGAAGCACAAAAGCAACTAGAGTTATACAATACAAAGTTAGACTAAGATTGTACATTTAACATGCATGTGATTTATTGAGACCTCAGACCTTCCTGTCTCAAACCCATATCCTCTCCATCAAACCTCTAGAAGAGTTGTTCGGTTGGTTTTTTTCTTTTTCTGTTTTTGGTATCCTAGCTTATGGGGTTGAGGCCTCAAGCTCTATGAAGAGGGGCCTTCAGGTGAGGGCAGTAAACCTCGGATGAGGTGGGGGAACTTCTAGTGAGGGAAGTAGATCTCTGATGAGGTATTACAATTTCGAATGAGGAAAGATGTTTTCTCAGGATCAAACTCAGGACATGCAGATAAAAACAGACGCCTCTTACCACTAGGGTAAGAGATTGCTCATGAGTTGTTCGATTGATATAAAAATAGAACATGGGTGGACTCAACAGACAATAGGCCATGTGAATTAGTCATTTGTAAAAAAAATAGGGCCAATGGATCTGAATCATCAAAGCATTGTCCTAACTATGTCAAGTCTACAAATGAATGTTCTTTAACCATTTTAGTTTTTTGTGGAATAAATTCTTGGATAGGTTGCATTTCTTTACATCCATCCCTACTAATTTTATTCATGACCACTTAAGTCTGCTCTTTTTCTTGGGGGGTTTTTCTCACTAGTGTGATGTTAGACTTATTGGACATGTTCAAATTATCTTAAAAGAGTTTTTAATTTATCATCCATTGTTATTACCCCTAAATAATTACAAATATGCTCATTTCTAATTTTTCCTTTTTTAGGCCGTACGTCCATCTCAACATTCTCATCTCTACTACACTCATTGGATATCACTAACTAGTCCAATTAATAGGTAGTCAAATGAATAGTCCCTCTAAATATTGATCATCGATAGTATCATGAACTAACGAGCCATGCACGGGCCCTCATGTTTAGTTTGGAGTCAACCTTGTGGAGAGATTGAGACCTAACAAACCCAGTTGAACCTGGACCAGAATTGTTTACCCAAAATCCGAGGGAACAATTTGCATATGCTTAGGATTCATATATTGTATAAAATGTTCTAAAAAAAATTGTCCTAATCTTATATTCCTTAAAGATATTATATGTAAAACATATTTCAGAATTCTTATGTGCACATATAATAAACATGATCACATGTAGGCCAACTTCAGATACCAGATAGGACAGCTATAACCATTCTTTTTAGGATATAATATAAACATAATTAAGAAGTCAATAAAAAGAACTGTTGCATTATCTAAGCCCTCTCGGGTGTGCATCGGTCAATTTCGTATTGGGCCGACACAAGGGCGGACCCAAGTACATTTACGTGGGGACGGTTGTATCCCTTAGACCTCGGTCCTCTTCTATAATCATAATAAAAATCATGGCCCTGCTTAAAAAATTCACATAAAATTCTTGTATTCACCAGTAAAAACCATGTAAAAATCCCGAATTTGTTCCAAAATTCAATTCTATATTTAGATCTGCCACAGGAACAACTCAAATCATCCCCTAGCCAATTTAGGTAATTCCTAGTACAGATGTAAAGATTCGGACTTGTTTTTAGATGCATGAGTTTCATAGCCAAGGACCTCAACACCTAACTCCCCGACTATATAACACCCTAGACATGTGATATAGGGTTGTTTTGTTTCATAGGCTAGCATAGGTTTTCGGAGTAGGGTGACATTTCACAAAAGGGCAAGAGTTTTAGGTGGATATGTGTGTTTTTTTTTATAGATTGGTGGATATGTGTTAATCTAATGTTTGGTGTGCGAAGATTTTTTAAAAGATGATTTGAATATGATCCACGAATTTCTAAGTACATTTGTGCCCTCATTTCTCCCTAACAAAATCAGTCAAAATTTGTGAAATCTATACGTAAATTATGCATATGTATCACTTGTATATTATGAGCACATTTATTTGTTCTCATCTATGCATCATATGTATAAATGAGTGCAGAAATGATAGGAATATAATTGCAATTTGACACTCATTCAAATTTCATAGATTTTTCAGTGGATCAAAAGTTTCCACTTTTCCCCTCAACTCAAAATTTAAAACACTCTTGTTTGGTAAACAGAGAGGATTCTTCTATCTAAAAGATTCCTTCATTCCTCTAGAATAATGCTATCATTTTTTAAGAGTTTTTAGTGAAGGAATCATTGCATTCTATGTTTGAAAAACACCAAAAATGAGTAACTCTTGTAGCTTGGGTAAGGTTGCAAACATGTATCCAATTCTTCCATTACCCAAAAGTTTTGACTTGCAAAAAATCGGGTTCGACACTCAATTTAGGTTCTGATTGATAAACGAGTCCGGTTCCAGGTCCATATAGTTTTGACCTGTGGACCCGGCATATGAACCTTTGATATTGTAAAATATACATCAAAATCAACTTTTTTTTTAATGCATAATACTAGAGTGAGTAGACTTGATGCACTGTTATAAGTTGAATGATATGCTTATTCTAAGAAAAATGAAGATTAAAGACAAGTTAGAATTAATTTTGGAACTAGATTCCAATCTTCTAATTGGACCTGGTTCCGGAACTGGATCTAGGTCTGGAACCAACAAAGCATGTTCATTGTCAAAACCAAAACCGTTATTTAGAAACGGTTCCGGGCCTGAGTCCACTATGGTTCCGAATCAGAACCGTTCCGTTTGCAACCCTAAGCTTACATGCTTTTTTGCCTCAGTGAATTTTTAAAATTTGATGCAGGAGGTGGAGACGAGGAATCAATGGAAGAGATGATTTTTGATGGGCACGGAGGATATGGAAAATCCTATGCATGAAATTTAAAACAATAAAAATGAACCTACCACTCCTAAAAACATAATAACTCACAAAAGAAAGAAGGAAAAAAAAAAAAAAAAAACCACTGTTCCGAACGGTCAAAAAAGAGCGAAAGCCCTTCCTCCTCTACTTTTGACTCCCATCACTCACTATTCACTAACCTCTAACCAATACTATACCATACGTCTATACCCAGCCCAATAAACACAAAACCTCTCTCTCTCTCTCTCTCTCTCTCTCTCTCTCTCAATAATAAAAAGGTTCTTGGAGAAGAGAGCGAAAGAAAGAGCTCATACGAAGACGAAGAATCTCTCGATCTCTCTCGATCTCGATTATGTTACTGAAACCGGATCTCTTTTCAGAATGCACGAGAAGCAATCGAAAATGCTGAAATCTCGTTCCGATTAGTATGTATGTATATCTCTCTCTCTATGCAGATCGATTTCTTCGGAAAGAATTGATTTTTCATGCTATTATTGTGTTTTTGCTTCATCTGATCTTCTTCCCATGTTTCTGTTTTGTCAGATGGAACGAATTCGTCTTGTTTTCTTGTGTTTGTTGTTTGATCTAGATCTTCCCATTCTTCTTATTTTTTCAGCAGATTTCTAACTTTGATGAAGAAGCTAGATGAATTCGTTTCTCTCAGACGAAGAGGATTGAATTTATATGAAATTGATGCCTTTGCGACCAACTGATACGGGTTTTAGGGTTTTTTTTTTTTTTTTGGTGTTTTTGTGTTCATTTCGTCAATCTTTGCTTTCTTTTAGTATTTTGATTCTTGCGTGAGCTTACCGGAAAAGATCTTCTTCCATTTTCATTTCCATTTCCATTTTTTTTCCCTTCTTTGTTGGTTTAGTTTTTCATGCTTGTGATTTTTGAAACAAAAATTTGTTGGTGCACCTTCTTTCTTAGATTCATTTAAGAAAACCAAGTGTTTTGGCTATTTGATCTGAAAAACAGGAAGACATTTTGATGTTTTTATGAGTTTCAAGCTCAGTCATTCAGATCTCACTCAGCTGTGATTTTGTCCAGAAATCTCATTCTTTCTCTCCCTGGGCTTGATTTAGAATGCTAGTATTTGTGCTTTTTTGGAATTCATATGAGGAGCTGTGCATTAAGTTGTTACCGAAATTTGTACAAGTGCTGTTTGTCTTATTTTTATATTTTGGTCTTCTTGTGTGTTTTTGTCTGTTTATGTTAAACACGTGTTGAGATGGATGCGATGGTTAAAATTAAGTGTTTATCTTAGATTCCATTGACGTGTCACATGAGCTGTAGATGTGTATTCTGCCATATATCTTGGGGAGTTTATGAGGAAGAATATACTATATCTTGCCTGTTTTAGGTTTCTTTGTGAGTGTATTACCCGATTCTATAGAAGTTTGGAAGGGGCGGTGATGATGTTTTTTTCCATTGTGATTGATATTGAATTCGAGCTAAGTATCCTGATATCTTTGAGAACTAGCTAGTGTGCCATATCAATTTAGAAAGGACATTGTTTTTTCTGGTAGTTATAATACGATTTCTGTCGTCAGCGGATTAATCCAGCTTTTATTTCTGAAGATTTTCTCTGATTGCTATGCATCGAGTCTTTTGACTGATAGGTGGAAGTCTATTCATTTGGTTCTGTGTTAGTTGTAGATTCAGGTGATCATGAAAACTTGGGGTTATGATAAAAACTCTATAGAAGAACATCGTCATCACCTCGACAGACAATTATACTTAATGATGTTGAGGTGGTCAGGGAGAGTATTATAACATCTCTTTTGGTGGAAAATATCCTGCACTGTAAATTTTGCCGTAACTCCGGCGGTTCTGGCAAGTGCAGCGTTTGCTGATTTAAATTTTAGCCCATTTCTTAAATGAGTGGTGCTTTCTTGTTGTAATTTTGAGCTTGTCTGTTTCATCCTTCCATTTTCACCAAAATTTAATCAAATAAAAAGATCCAACAGAAACCTCCTGGTGTGACAATACTACAAAAGACAGATGAGCTAATATCTTGTTTCATCATGCTCATCAAAGACTGAGCATATTTTAAGCCCAATAGTGCTGCCATATTGAAAACAGTTGCTGGGCAGATTGGTTCAGTTTCTGGCCATTATGTAGTGTTAAGTAGGGGTTGACCTTTAACATCCACTTCATTCTTTGTCTGCAATTGCTCAGATTCCTGTTATCAATTCTGAGAAAAATGCCCTTTTCCATAGCTTCCTTTTTTAGCCTAGACAATTTATTTCACTGTTTTTTAGCAGGTGAAGGATTTTGTTTCGTTGAGGTGAAAGGGGACTGTGAGAGGAGCATTGGAGCTTCATCTGCACAGTTCTCTATGGCAACAGTGAGTGTAGTGCCTACATCTGGAATTAGAGCCAACTTTGGAAACACCACTGCAGTTGATAAGTTGCCTGAAGAAATGAATGACATGAAGATAAGGGATGATAAGGTAAGATGGTGTTCACCTGTTCTTATGGGATATCCAATTGGAAACCTATTATTTCCCTTGATCATCTAATACATGTGAGTTGCCAAGTTCTAAGAATCAATGTTTCCTTGTAGGAAATTGAAGTAACCGTGGTTGATGGAAACAGCACTGAAACTGGTCACATAATTGTTACAACCATTGGTGGTAGAAATGGTCAGTCAAAGCAGGTAATTTTTAAGGCCTGTTTATTTTATGAATTTTTGTGCAATTTGCTGAGTTCGAGTGATTAGGGATTTTAGTATAGTTTTGGAATCCTTCACACTTTCTTATTTTTGTGATTCATGTATGGAAATCAAGTAGGCTTTATCGTTAAAGCTCCTTATTACTCATTAATGTAATCAAGTATTCATTAATTAATTGCTAACTGCACTATTTTATTATGCATTCCATTTTCCACAACTACCACATGATTTCTTATAGTAAGTTTACCTGTTTTATGGCAGACTATAAGCTATATGGCTGAGCGTGTTGTAGGTCATGGATCCTTTGGAATTGTGTTTCAGGTAAGTTTACCTCAAGTTTTCAATGCTGAAAGATTTGCATTTTTTTTATTATATGTGCCACACTTGCTTTTGCAAAATAGTTTGCATCTTAGCCATGATTATTGCAGATAAGAGAGTGGTTGAGAGCAATACTCTTAATCCTTTTGGTTTCTCAATGGTGGTTTCGCAGGCCAAGTGTTTGGAGACCGGTGAAACTGTTGCAATAAAAAAGGTTCTTCAAGACAAGAGGTACAAGAATCGTGAACTGCAAACCATGCGCCTTCTGGATCACCCGAATGTTGTTTTCCTGAAGCATTGTTTCTTTTCAACTACTGAAAAGGATGAGCTCTACCTTAACTTGGTACTTGAGTATGTACCTGAGACTGTTCACCGTGTAATCAAGCATTACAACAAGATGAACCAGCGGATGCCACTTATATATGTGAAACTTTATACTTACCAGGTATATGTATACCATTCATTGATGATGATGATTTTCTTGTGTCTGTCTTGGGGTTCCTAGGGTTAGGATTTATATTGTAGGTGCCTCAGCACAATGATGGGTTTCCGTAGCAATCACATGATGAAGACCACTCTCTAATGATAAATCTCTTAGGGGAAACTTATATTCAACTCAAACTCTGAGATTTTGATCTCTACAATGTCATATAAATAGTAAAAGAAACTTAGGGGCTAATACCCTTACTCCTAATCAAATTAGGAAACTAAATAGGAATCCTACAGAAATTAGAAAGCCTTCCTAATTACAACTCTCCAATTAAAATAGAAACTAATAAAATAAGAAAATCTCTAGACTTCCATGGGTTTCACATGTGATCTCGAATGGATGATCTCTTGGAAAAGCAAATTCAGATGGGCGCTGAATTCTCAGAGGAAAATCAGCAAACTGGTGTTGGGGCTAATACCCTTACTCCTAATCAAATTAGGAAACTAAATAGGAATCCTACAGAAATTAGAAAGCCTTCCTACTTACAACTCTCCAATTAAAATAGAAACTAATAAAATAAGAAAATCTCTAGATTTCCATGGGTCTCACATGTGATCTCGAATGGATGATCTCTTGGAAAAGCAAATTCAGATGGGTGCTGAATTCTCAGAGGAAAATCAGCAAACTGGTGTTGGACAGCCCCTAATCTGCTGTACTATGAGATATGCTATTTGTCAACATTCAATGATTGAATCTGGGGCATGGTTCAAAGTTGTGGCCGCTACACTACTTTGAAAATAGCAGTGCTACTGTCTAAAACCTAGTAGAGCCAAGTAATTTTAGTTTTAAACACTGTTTTTCCTATTTCTTCTCTTCAATAGCCTTTTTTGAAGTTGTCTTTACCCTTATATGGTTTCAAATCACTAAAAAAACACAATCTTGGTTGCCATACAAGATTCAAATTTTTTTGACTATGTAAAAAATTCACACCGCTATACCGCAACGTATCGCCCACCATATAGCGTTTTGCCCACGAACCACTACGCTCGCCACAATCACTATTTGATCCTTGATCTGGGGATAACGAGGGTTTATTCAAACAAGAGGTAGGAGAGCTACAAACACACCACATTAGCACGAAATTCACGGGAAACTCGACTGAACTTGCACCAATGATGCCCAGATACCGGATGGATAAGATAGGGAAATGCCGTGGATACAATAGGGACACGGAATCTTCTCAGAAATGTGATATGTATGTTGCCTATTTGAACTATCCGGGTATCATAGTTTCTAGCAGCTACTTGAAGAGGGCCACTTTCATGTTAGAAAAGGCATTTCCTAATCTGATTGATTGGTTCAGTCAATTACACCGACTATAGATCTGCACTGGTTCTTGGCAAAATACTCACCCATGTATCATTTAGAGCGAGAGACCCACCCACTTTCTTCATAGAGGACAAGAAAGTTAACAATTTTACCAATGAAACCTAGTCATAAACCCATGTATCATTTAGAGAGAGAGACCCACCCACTTTCTTCATAGAGGACAGGAAAGTTAACAATTTTACCAATAAAACCTATTCATCTTCATAAAATCCAAGAACTGACTCTGCTGGTTGTCTATACAATTAGTTTTATTTGGTTTACTCAAAACTCTATTGTTCAGTTGTAGCCTTCTATTTAATGACAAATAAATGCCACTGTAAAATTCTCCAAAGAAAGAAGTAACACAAGGCTCCCAAATGGGACTGTCCACCAAGCTCTTCACACTAAAGGGATTTTCAGAAGCTGAGTTTTGCACAAATCCCTTTAGAGATATTAACCCATCACACTTGCCTGCTTCATTTTTTAAAGAAAATGTTGTTCTCCTTCTTGCGTACTTTGATTTACTTTACCTAAATGTTTCTGGAAGGTAATTTTAAGGGAAAAAAAGATGTGAAAAAGTTTCTGCTTGTCATCAATGATTTGCTATATCACTTTCGTGGAAGAATGATTTGTTTATGCAATTATTGGCTTTATGACTCAAGTCATAAATGAGACATTTGTCATGTCACATATTGCTGAAACTCAATCAGAATATTTTTATATGGTAGTATTAACGTTTCCATTGATATTTGGCAGATATGCAGGGCATTAGCATATATTCATGGTAGTATTGGGGTGTGCCACAGGGACATCAAACCGCAAAATCTTTTGGTATGCTTACCAAGCTTTCTGGTTGCTTTTATCTGCTTGAGTAAAACTATCATCGTTTTGCTTTGATCCTGTGAAGATAATCAGTAGCAAAATGTCGTAGAACTTCTAATTTATTTGATTATACTGAAGGTACACAGGGTGGAAAGCACTTGAGTTTTTGTTTGCAAACTTAATATGCACGCCAATGCTAGAAGATATGCTCATATGTGGTGTCTTTCATTAGTTTGCCTGTACATATTTGATATTTCATAAAAAATCACGAGGGAGAATTTTATTATGTTGATGATGAAAATGGGTTTTTAAATATATAGTGCATAGTCCCTTGAAATGAAAGATGCTGTTATTTGGGCTTTAAAACGTATTTTCTGTTTTGAGATCTCTTGGTTTCTCATATCTGGAAATATCAATTAGCTTTACATTCATTTTCTCTTGTTGTGTATGTTTTGCCAACTCCCATCCATTTTGAATTGAATATTTAATTCAATATCTTTATGTAATAGGTCAACCCACATACTCATCAGCTTAAACTTTGTGACTTCGGAAGTGCAAAAGTTCTGGTATGCGTTTGCATCTTTTAGTAAATAGTTTTTCTTTTATTTTCTATAATTGCATTCCTAATCATTGAATTATTCATCCTTTTGGTTTCTACAGGTTAAAGGAGAGCCAAACATATCATACATCTGCTCTAGGTATTATAGAGCTCCTGAGCTTATATTTGGAGCCACTGAATACACTACAGCCATTGACATATGGTCTGCTGGTTGTGTTCTCGCTGAACTACTGCTTGGACAGGTGGCAAATTTTTTTTTTCCTTTTTTTTTTTTTTTTTAAACAATTTGTTAACAATTTGCAAACTGCTTGGACAGGTAGCCAACTTATTAACAATTTGTAAGTTGCTTGTTCTGTAATTTGTAACTCTGTCATATGGTGAATTAATGGCTTCTTTTTCCTTTTAACTTTCCTGCAGCCTCTGTTTCCTGGCGAAAGTGGAGTTGACCAACTTGTTGAAATTATCAAGGTGATATGATTGCTTTATGGCTTAGGCCTTAGCCATTAATGTTATTGGAAAGATATCATTCCTGCCCGCTTTTTATTTTTTTATTTTTTTAAATCATTATGTGCTCTCGTCTGCTTCCTTTTCAGGTGTTGGGTACCCCGACAAGAGAGGAAATAAAATGTATGAATCCCAACTACACAGAGTTCAAATTCCCACAAATTAAAGCTCATCCATGGCACAAGGTACCAATCATTGTCCTGTTCAAGCCTCTCTCTCTCCCTCCCACACACACCCACACACACCCACCTTTCTCATTTGTTATAAACTGATATTGTTATCTTTTCTTTTTCCCTTTCTTTTTAATTCTCATCAGATATTTCACAAACGCATGCCTCCTGAAGCAGTGGATCTAGTCTCAAGACTTCTGCAATACTCACCAAACCTACGCAGCACTGCTGTGAGTATCCAAGTTTCTGTTGTGTATTGGCTAGTCATCAAGTTTGCTCCCCCAATTCTCTCCTCTGCAAGCCGCTTTCTCCATAATAATGTTTATGTAATGCAGCTGGAGGCACTGATACATCCATTTTTCGATGAGCTCCGAGATCCTAATATGCGACTCCCAAATGGGCGTGTTCTGCCTCCACTGTTTAATTTCAAACCTCACGGTATGAACGAGTTGAAACATTATATAATTTTTCCACTATCTGATTGATTGATTGACCAGTCCAGAACGATGTTTTTAGTCTTGACTGAGCTTTGTTGACAATGTGATCATGATCAGAACTGAAGGGGGTGCCAATGGAGATCCTGTTGAAGTTGATTCCTGAGCATGCAAGAAAGCAATGTCCCCACTTTGGATAGTGTTTACATACTTGGTTGTGAACCAGTATTACTACTAGCTAGCTGATGCAAATCTACCACAGAAAATGCCTTCTTGATGTTAGTGCCATAGTTTCTGATGCTCGTGAGGGACCTTGTTCATCTGCCCTTTTGTTTTTGTTTTGTTTTCTTGTTTTGTAAATCAGATTGAAAAGGGGTCTGCTACTCTCCCAAACCTCGATGGGATCTGCTAACCCTTGTTCCTGAAACCACAAATTGTAATGGTATATAGAACAGAAATATTGGTTTTCCCCTTAAGTTATTTATTTCCAGTGGGCATTGGGATGTGGCAAGAGTTTTGACACAGCGACATCCATTGAGGCTGCAGGCAATTAAATGAGATTTAACGTGGAGTTGTTGATTCCAATACCTCCTTTTCTATTAGATGGTACATGATCCTTAACCTGTCTTTGACAGAATATGCCTAATCGGGTCCGGGCCTTGGCAACTGTTTGATGCCATCCAGTGAGCTTGTCATTGTTGTAAAATGGCAGGTGATTTCTATCTTATGAATCAACACCTTGGTCATGTTGTTTCAATCATTTTTCGTGTTATTTTCATTGCCGCGAATGATATCCGGAAGCATTCTTCCCCTCTCTGTATTTGCCATCATGGCTCTGTTCTTTGGCTCTGTGTTTTTAACTCGATTAGATCTTGTAGCCCTTAGTAGTGACTGATAAAATATTATCCTGTATTTGCAGTCCCTCATTCTTACCTGGTGAGTCCTTGTTGAGCTGGTAGCCACATGAGTTACAATCCCTGCAATCTCCAACTGCAGATTTGCCCGTTGAGTTAGTTCAATATATCTAATGTCGGCTCCTTTGCAGAATGAGTACCATTGCTCTAAGAATCCAATGCAGCATAAAAATCCTCTTTGCAAAGCCTTAACTGGTTGGAATCATGGTATTATTAAGATTTGACACCTGCTAGAACTGTGTCCCAAAATTGAGCGTTCGTCTGTGTTGCTTGCCACCCCTACTGACCCCCACAACCAGAAAAACACCCCAAACCAATCCTCTCATATGCTTTCTAATAGTGGTTTGATCAAAATCAATCTAAAGAGAAGCTCCTCTCATTTTATAACACACAGATTTACGCCCATCTCACTTGGCAATTAAAAAAGTTACTTTCATTATGTGACTTATACTTTAATCATGTCATTTCGAGAATTATGCACCTTTTATATGTTGTCTTTAGTTTGTAAGTGTGGCTTACTCTTTAACTCATATCCAACAAATAGCATTATTTCACTCCAATTCACTCCAATTGGACTTGTACCATATTAGATTGATTGTACTTAACATACATTATAGAAATTGAAAAAAATAAAAAAACAAAATAACTGACAGTCTGGTCTACTCCAATTAAAGTGAAATTTGACTATGGGGAGTCTTCTTAACTGCAATTTTGACCTTTTATTAGAATTGGACCTGTGTTTAATTTCAGATTGATCGCACTTAATATGCTCGATTAAAATTAAATGAGTAAATCCAAACATTTGATGTGCATGTCTAACATATTAAAAGATACTTCTGAACCTTTTATCAATGGTGGGTCTTTGCGTAAGTTCATTAGTCCGTTGGTAGACTATTTCACTATAATTGGAGTTGGACTGGTCGATCAAGTATATACTTGATGGGAGATGCTTCTATGAGAGGCCCTCACATTTAAGTTATTGGCATTGGATATTGATGTGAGGGCCCCCATCCATATCTCATCAAAGCATCTCCCATGCTTAATCAAATCTATAAAAAGAAGTATTTTGTGATTGTTGCAGATAACTATAACATCCTCTTTTGAATATTATTATTCTAACCCTATAAAAGTTTTGGTGTCCAAAAAGAATGCAATTTTGGTTTTCAGATAATCTAAAAATGGAAAATCTAAATAACTTCAAATCAATTTTTATTTGTAGCCATGGGATCCACCTACAAGCATGCCATCCAATTATGTGGGTTCAGTGTTTTAGAGATTGATTTTCTTAGATGAATATTGTGTGTTGGCCAAAAAAAATGGGAATCATCAAATTTAAAACCCAAATTTTCTTCCAAACCCAAACCCAAACAACCCCACTCCCCTGGAAATTCACTGCCCTGGGAAAACAAAAAAATTTCCACTCGGATTAAGGATAGCTTAATGGAAGAGTTCATTTGAAATGCATGTAAAATGATCAATCTAAATAGTAGATTTTAATCCAATGGGAGCTAATGAGTTGATAATGAACTTGGTTTGTGGGAACATATGGTTCTTTGTTCACTGACATCCTCCCTGTAAATTTCCCTCCAGTTACAGAGTCTTCTTATTGTAAAATGATTAATATAAAAGGCCAGACTGTGGATCACCTACAAGTGATCTCCAACACACTTCCCATGAGTGGGAGGAGTGGAACTGTGGAACCCATAGCTTAATCCATGCCATGCAAAATGAACACCTACCTCCTTTATTTATGGGATGCCTTGAATTTACTAAGAAATGAATTAGGTCCAATGGTAAGATTAAGCATTCATTACTAACATAATTAAAGGAATTATTTGCATGGACTTATTAATAATATGCTTAATCTTATCATGGGATCAACTTATTTTGAAATAAAACTTAAAAATAACCAATGAATAAGATCTGCGTTAAATTTGAACACTCCTAATTTTTATTAGGTGGGCCATGGTAGGTTTTACTCCCACCACTTACCTTGGAAGCATGCCAAGAACACACAAAAAAAGGATCCGGACACAAAAGGTCTTGCCATTGGCCAATGGGTCAAGTCTTTTCAATAAGAAACACCTACCTACCTTACCTGGAAGGATTTGCAGAATTGCATACGCTCGGAAAGAAGAAGCAGCAGCAGCAGCAGGAGGGAGAGAGAGAGAGAGAGAAAGAGATGGGGAAGACTCCGGTTCGTATGAAGGCGGTCGTGTACTCACTATCTCCGTTCCAGCAGAAGATTATGTCTGGTCTGTGGAAGGATCTGCCTCAAAAGATCCACCAAAAGGTCTCTGAGAACTGGATCAGCGCCACCCTCCTCCTCGCTCCTATCATCGCCACCTACACGTCCGTACCATCTCCCCCCTCTCTCTACATCTCTGTTGAATTAATTCCCATTTCTTATTGTTGCTTGTTTGCTTCTGATTTTGCCACACCAACATTTTTTTTTTTCATTCTTAGGGTTTGTAGGGTTTTTTTTTTTTTTTTTTTAATACTTTCTGTGTTTTGATCTCGCATTTTTTTAATGCTTGTGCTTCTGATTCCCCCCATTTTGATCGTTGCAAAGGAGTATTAAGGAGTTGAGGAGGGATTGAGTGAAGGGTCTAAGGTGTAGCTCAAGAAGGGACCATCACTTTCCTTGGGTTTAATTTACCAGGTCTGGTGATAATTTCATATACCCTCAAGGACCTCACACGGTTTTGGAGAAGAGGCAACCATTTCTTAAGAATTCAACTTCTAGCCCGTTTGGTAGTAAGGATAGTTTGCCTAGTTCATTTTGGATTCCAAGGAATTCATAGTAAAGGGGTCTTTATTGGAGTATTATGGAGGTGAGGAATGAAGGGCCTCAGACGGCGAGGTAGAAGACACCACCATTTTGGTAGGATTTAATTTATTAGGATGATATGTGGGCAATCCTTTCCTATTGGAAGAGTATTTGGTTGCGCCCATTGTGGATCTTTGCCTTTAATCCATTACTCATAATACCTTTGATAGTTGTGCTTAGGAATCCTAGGATTTCAATACAATTAACAAATGAGTCCTATGAAAAGAAAAGGGAAAAAAGGAAAAATGCAGTGATATGGGATTATGGGTCAATATAGAGGCATTTCTTAAATGCCATCAAGTCGTATTGGTGATATGTAGCTTATAGGTTAATATCTTGAGCCATGGTCTGTTGACTGTAGAGAAGAAAATGTCGAAGCTGATGCATTGGTGAAAGTGAGAGTTTATCTTCTTTTTATTTTTATTTTCTTTTCCTCTCTTTTCTTTTAATGGCAACTTCCATTAGATTAGCAATGAAATACAAGATTGATATGCTAACAAGTGAGCCAACAAACAAAGAGCACAACCAAAGGAAACATCATAGTAAAACAACAATGATACATTAATAAGTAGGAGAGATATCGTCAGAAATGATTAAACTCTATCGCGAGACTCTTTCCTTAGCTAAGCCATCAGCCATGTCATTGGCTGCCTGCTTGACACGGGAAAAAGAAGCATGCAACTTTCTAGAGAGTTCCAACGCCTCTTCCATGACGTCTTCCATGGTCCATGGAGCCATGCAAGACCGGGCATCCCAACAGATGACACATATTGAGTCACCTTCCACCAAGACGCCCTAAAGGTAGAGACGAACAGCTTGGCGCTAACCTATCCTCAATGCGATCAACTCTGCGCTATTCACGGAGCAGATACCTGCAGGACCATAGTCGGATAAGATTATTGACACATTCCATCCCCAGATAACTTCTATATTGCCAGTATGCCGGGATACCAATTGCATTTTCACAAAAAATTAATTTGAAGCAGCCGGTAGGGGTGGTAACCAAGCCGACCTACAAAGTGATGGTAAATTAGATGACAAGGCAATTTCACTCCACCTTTTTAAAATCTTATACAAAAGGGTCCTTTTAAAAGGAGGAGAGCAGGAGGCCCATAATGCAACTAGAAATTTCTCCATGTCACACAAAACATAAATCAGAGAGGAATAGCATTTCGATCACCGCAAGTTTCTCTCCTTCCAAAGCACCTGTATGGCTGCCAAAAAAGACCACCTCAACATGAGCCTCCCCCTACCCGAGCCCACCACCAAGATCCATGCTTCAAAGAAACAAGGATAGAGCGAGGGGGAGACCAGTTACAAAAAACCAACCAAGGATCGGCCTCCACAAGATTTGAGCTACTTTGCAATTAATGAATAGATGGTCCACTGTCTCTTCATCTGCAATGCACAGGTGTCAGGCGTTCACCAGAATTCTATTTTAACAACGGAGATTATCCACTGTAAGGATGCAACCTCTCAAGGCAATCCACCCAAAAGCATGTAAGTCTTGATGTGGAGCTTTCAACTTCCAACTACGAACCATAGGGCTAGAAAGAGATGTCCCTGTAGACAATGCCACAGAAAATGAGGCCTTTGAAAAATGTGGGAGTTCATCTGAAGAACACCATAGTACATAATGTCTTAATTTCTTAAATGCCATTCTATGTAGTATATAAAGGCTTTCCCATTGGGTTCCCCACTTACAGTAGATCCTTCTCTTTGAAATACAATCTTCTATTATCTTTAAAACAGGAATTCTTACTGTGTGCCACTTAAGGAGTAAAGAACGTATAATTCTGAATGTGTGTTTCTGTATTGGCATGCCAAAAGGTGCTGACAATTTTCTTATGTACTGTCTCTCTGCCATGTAAAGTGTGGCTAATTTTAATGACCTTGTTTACCGTTAATCTGGTGATGCTAGGCATGGAATTTTGGTTTTAGATCTCAATGCGGTGGTATCTTTGGGCATGTATTTTGCATCTATCTTGTGCTCTCTGTGGAATAAAAAGCATGAAGAGTATTTAACACACTTGCTATGGTGAAGGAAGTTGGTACATAAGGCTAGTGATATCTAGCCAATAGACTGAAGGTTGTTTTGTCGCTCATCATTGGTTGATGATATTCTTATTGTAAATGAATTGACTCTAGGAAGCGGACCTAGAAATCGGGTGTTATTTTCAAAATTGACATGGAAAAGGCCTTTCATTTTGTGTGTGTGTGTGTGTGTGCGCGCTCGCGTCTTTTTTTTTTTTCCATGATATAACTTTCCTATATTGTTTATGGTGGTGGTTAATAAAGAGGTTTTGGCCCAAGATAGTTACATAGGTGAGGGAGCTTTGTGTCTTTAGTTGTGTCCCCTTCAGTAGTAGAATCATGGGTTTTCATTGACACTGATGCAAGCCAGACCCACATTCCATGGGTTAACCTGTCCCATTGAGTCGGACCCAACTGGCCCAGTGACCAGCCCATTTTGTTATGGGTTGGACAATCAATTCAATGATAGTATCAATTTTTCTCTTATTGTTAGTAGTTTCCGTTTTCCTTTATTTAGAATTTCTGATTTTTCTAGGAGAGAATCTTGTAAGTATAATGGAAAGTGTGATGGAATGAGAATTCTCAGCAGGATAGGGTCCCATCCCTTTTTTATATATTTGTATTTCTTCCATTGGGAGAGGAGATTTTTTTCATTATTGATTAATAATTTCAATTTGATTGTTTTTGTGTTCGGGTATTTTTCTCTAGTTTAAATATGCTCGTCTATTGAATCCCTTGTGGATTCGGCCATGCCTATTTGGAGCTCGTTACATCTCAAAATCTTTCATCGATTCGGCCAAAACCCATCGTGGAATTGGCCCTTTTCCTTTCTTGAATTTGGAGTTGCGTTAGACTTCTTTCTAACGTCTTTATGTGCAAGGGTGTGAGACCCTAATCTGCCTGGGTAATCCCTTGAGACAAGATCAGGTAAAGTGATTCCGTGAGCCAAGAAAGGAAAATCCGCAAGGGTAAGGGTGTATTGCTTCCGTTAGCTCCGTGAGGCTTTGTAGTTTGTTCAAGCCCCACATCGGAAATATCCAAGTCTGACATTCGGCTTATAAATCCAACCCCGCCTTAACTCAACTTAATGTGTTTTAAAGCTATGTGGCCCCGGATATAAGAATTTTGAAGTTAAGCGTAATCGGGTGAGTAGTACCAGGATGGGTGACCGCCTAGGAAGTCCTCGCGTGTGCATGTGGGTCAAAACGGATTGTATCATGTTGAGTAGGGTGGGGCTGTGACGAAGGACGAGATGGATCTTCATATTTGCAAGCTATGCCCGTCTTGCTTGTGGAGCCAATTGTTAGACCTTCCAATTTTCTCGTGTGGGTGGGCTTACGAGAGTGAAGCCGTTTTGTTGGCTTACAGTTTTGGGAAGGTGTCTACGACAGATGTCATTTTGATGAAGAACATCTGAGACTTGTGTCCTCTTTGTGGTTTCTCTTATGTTGTGTGGAGCCATTTTCTTACGAATAGGGATGAAAGTGGGCGGGGCTGAGCCGGGGCTTTGATAGGCCCTAGGCTCGGCCCTAGTATTTTTCAGTAGGCCCTAGCTCGGCCCGAGCTCGAGAGGGCCTCAAAAACCCAGGCTGGGGCTCGGCTCTTATTAAGTTATGAGGCCCTTTGAGCCCGGCTAATGATATAGCACTAGCTGAAAGAAAATATTTTCAGGAAAAAAAAAAATCCTATAGGAATTCAAAGAAATCTACATATGCAAACTAGAAACAAAAAATGGTCAAATGCATGCATTCATCCCATATACCCATTCCCATAATTTGGATTGCAGCAATAAAATTAACTAAAATAAGAAAGACTCCATAAAAGCAAAGGGAGCCCAGTTCCAACACTCCATAATAGTTCAATGTTAATATAGATGAGCATTATCAAACTCCAACAATAATACAAATCAAATTAAACTCCAATAGCATCATAGAATAAAATAAAGTATTCGGCTAGCATCATAAAATAAAGTCTCCAACATCACCAGCATCACATATAACAACAATAGAGCCTCGTTAATAAATAATAATAACAACAAAGGAAAGGTTGTTCCAGAGTTACAGGACTTAAAAAAATGTCTTCCAGACCATTAATATACATGCATCCGCAATGTTGTTTAGGGATTATTTATATTGGATTAAAAATAGGGTTTAAAGTTTAGTGCTTAGGTTTAGGGTTTATGGATTATTTAGTGCTTAGGGTTTAGGGTTTAGGGTTTAGGGATTATTTATATTGGATTAAAACAATGGTTTAGGATTTATGGATTATTTAGTATCATAGATTCATATATGTGTTAGATACTGTATAGTGTACACATATATATAATATATGGATAAATATATGTAGGCCCTATGACTTACTGCTTAGGTTTAAGATTTATGGATTATTTAGTGTTTAGGGTTTAGAAATTATTTATATTGATTAAAACTAAGGTTTATGATTTATGGATTATGTTATATCATATATGTATTATATATTGTATAGTGTACATATATATAATATATGTTTTAATATATGTAGGTCCTTGGGCTTACGAGCCGGGCTTTATCAAGCCCGAGCTCAGCCCGTTTAAGCAAACGCACCTCATACTAGGCCCTAGCTCGGCTCTTTTGTCTTTTGAGCTGAGCTTGGGCCGAGCCTATAACGGGCCATCCGCGGGCAGCCCTAGGACGGCCCGGCTCACTTTCACCCCTACTTACGAAGAGTGGTGTCTCCTAGTGCTTTCTAGGGCCACTTGTGGGCTTGTTTGAGGCTTGGAGGTTGATTCCTTTTTTTGGTAGTGGGGGCAGTCGTGTGGGGGGTTCTTCCATTAGCTATTCTTTGGTAAGTTTGGAAGGAAAGGAACGGTGGAGTGTTTAGAGGAGTTTAATGGTAGCAGAGAATGTTCATCTGGTGCATGTGCGCATAAGCCAAGTGGGTTTCCTGTAGGAGTGAGTTTTACATTGGACGGGGTCTTGCACAATTGTAAGGCTTTTGTTCTAGGTGGGGTTACTGAGGTGAGGAAATTGGTTTCATGGTCTCCTACCGTTTTGATGTTTAGTTTAATGTTGATGGAGCACCTAAAAGGCAAACCAAATTCGTTTGGGACTGGAAGGGTGCTCTGCAGTAGTGATGGGATTTTGGTGAACATGTTCTCTGAGTATCTGGGTTGCATGGAGTTTAATGAAGCGGAGGTGGTGGCTATTCCAGAAGCGCTTCAGATTTCTTATCGCTGTTTTTCCAACAAGCTAGTTGTAGACAATGATTATTCCTTGAATGCTATTTTTGGGGGTGTCTTCTTGCACCTTCCGTCCTTATAGGTTTTCAGTTTTATTTTAATGAGATTAAGGTGTTGTCTTCTTCAATTTCTGTGGAATTCCAGCATGTGGGGCGCTTGGGCATTGGTTTTACTGACTCATTGGCTAAGCAAGGAATGAAAATATGCCATTCATTTACTGCTTTTACCTAGTTCTTCTGTAATTTTGTGTATTTTCATTGCTGTAGTTTTCCTTGTTTTTGATGTTTCAGTCCCCAATCCCTCTTAGGTTGGAGCCTGTTCGTTGTAATTCTCTCCTTTTAAAGATAACTTTATGGTGCTGATAAATAAAAAAAAGAACAAAAATTCATGGTTTTATTCAGGAAAGAATCTGGAAGGTTACAGTTTATGGATTTTTGGAAGTTAAATTGCTCTGCGAATATGGACCTGGTCAGACTATGGGATAGTTCCTGCCGGGTGGTTGTATCTTAATTTTGATGCTGGTGCATCTTGGGAATATGAAAGGGCAGGCATTGGTGGCGTGACAGCTAACCATAGTGCTTTTGTCATCTGAACTTCTCCAGGTCCTTACTTGGCGAATGGGCTTTTGGTTAAATGAACTTGACATGTATTAGTATAGCAGTATAGCCGCAGAGTTGAGCCAAGCTGTCATAGGAGGGTTGTAATCGTACAGTCAATGGAAGAATGTTTTCCTTCTATATGCTGCTGTTTTGCTGGTATCCTTGTTATCCCCTTTCCTTCTTATTTCTCTTTACCTTGCTGCCTAGCATTAAGTTGAGGACGTCTATTACACATCTTTAAATTTAATCACCTGATCTTTGGTTTACTTGGAAATTCTAGTGATGTTACATCTGTTTCTTTTTTTTTTTTAATATTATTATTATTAGATTTTTCAATTTTGGAATGCTAGAGTAAGTTTAGAAATCATGTTTAAGAAAATATACCATGATATATTATTATATTTCCGTCTCTCAGGTGGTGCTTGTTGGTATGTTTTTCTTGTACTGTCTTGCCTTTTTCTTTAATGATAGGTTTTTTTAATGGTTCTTTAATGATGGTTACCATTCAAAAAGTAAATATATATGTATATGTATATCATATTTGCCTGATGTTTGTATCAGTTTTTTTTTTTTTTTCCTTAACCTAATGAAAGACATGTTTTGTATGTATCACTAATATAGGCTTCAGCAGGGTACAGATAGGGGGTGTTGAATTTCCTAATACCAAGTGATGCATGCTTTGAAACTGCTTATGTATTACTTCAAGGGAATTGCATATGTCATGATCTGGTTTTGGCCTCTCATTTAGATTGTTTGGCAAGTTAGGCTGCATAGCTCTCATTTAGATTGTTTGGTAAGTTAGGCTGCATAGCTCCTCTCCCTCTCTCCATATATATAATGATATTTATTTATATGGGATGGGACTTCATGTGGGCCCGGCCCCACCTATTTGATGAATCCAACCACCCTCTTACCTTTCTTGAATTGTCACCAACCCCAATTTGACATTGAACAAAACTGTGTCCACTGATGGAATAAACTAGAAGGAAATGTACAAAAAACACCATTAAACTTCAGGCCCCTCAGATCAAGTGTTAGACATACCAGAGGGACCGGTTTTCTAGGTGAATTATGTGTGGAACATCCGGCAGAAGATTATTACCCATACGTATGTACATACATGTCCTATGATGCCTAGATACGTCATGAATATGATAAGGGACACTGCGCGGACATAGATTTTACACATTAAAAGTGAAGTATTGGATACAATATGATACAACACGTTGCTCATTTTGAAGTATCTTATGCATCATAGCGTATGTAATACATAAATCGCTAGGAGCCCAGAATGACCTTGTAAGACATGGAAAAATCCTCATGTACTGTGCAGTTTTATAGACCAAACTCTGATGAGGCCTGCCACTTTGTATGTAAAATAGGTACGCTTTCCTTGCTAGAGAACTATCTAATAGTTTCCTCAATTTTTCTTAATGGATGCAGGTACGCTCAAAACTATAAGGAGAAGGAGAAGTTGGCGCACAGGTACTAAGGCCATACCTGAAATAAAACATCAACCAATGGTGAAGAAGGGAGATCACATTTTGTTTTTAATGCAGTTATGTTGTATGGAGCTTGTATAAGTTGCTACGAATTGCTGACTCCGATCTGTTTCTTGTAAGCTTAATACTCTGAAGCTCGTTGCAGTCAATTGACCTGTGAGTCTGGTATTTACTAATTTTAATGGATGATGTGATATAATCCATCTGACAAGAGAAGTGAGATGATAAGCTAGAATTTTAATGGGGAAAAAGGCTTTTGAGTTAGTATTTAAAATTAGAACAAAGAGAAGATGTGAAGTTAATTGAATGTCAATGGCAGTGAAATATTTCTACCCTTCAGAGTAACCATATGGGGCTTGACAGGGAAATAAATACTGAACAAGACTGTTATAAGGTGGGCAAACTGGAGGCAAACTAGTGGAATGGCAAGTGAACAATTTAAGAACAATTTTAATGAAATGACTAGTAGACTCGGATTGTTTTGTAGTGCTCAATGTCAAACAAAAAAGAATCCTTAACATCGTTAAAGTGTCAGATTAATTCTCGAAATAGACATACAAAGCAACTTGGAATGGATACAAAGGAGAAGAGGATTTTGGGTTCTAATCAAAGAGTAAACTCCAACCTACGCCAGTTTACCACTGTCCCAAGCAATGATGCACGGATTTGTCATGGTTATGGCAAGGACATGCCATATGGACGTGGATTTTACGCATTAAAAGTGAAGTATATGATACGTTGCCCAGTTTGAAATATCCATGCATCATAGGGCCCAAGCTCAAATAAAAGGAGAGTTGTGTCAGGTTTATAACGTAAAACTGTCACATCTTAAGTGCAATCTGTAAGAAGATTTAGCCTTCATAGTGTCTCTGGTTTTCACATACAGCAGAGATTGAAGATCACCCTATATGAAGGACTGTTTGGTGCTTACACAAGGAGCTATTTGATGGGGGCGGCTAATAAAGACCTGGAATGAAAGCGCAGACTCTTGTAAGGTGGATTCGTTTAAATGGACGTGTGGAGTAGGGAGAAGAGTAATGGGAATGAGTACTTAGGAGGGAATGTGTAGGTGCCTTCCAATGGATGGTGAATCAAGGATGGATGATTTAGATGTTTATGCAGATATTCAGAAACAGGCTCGAATCTCTTGTATATGCAACAATATGCAAAACCCATTTTTCACCTAATATGAAGTTATAAAATGGCTAAATCTTAACTTAAAATTCCGGTTCGCACTTTCTCAAGGAGTCCTATACTAATAGAAGCTCGCAGTTGTCTTAATTGTCTTTGGCTTTAGAGAAAGGGGGCTTCTATTGGCACCACACTATTATCTCTCCACACTGCAGAATATTTTTTTTCTTCCTAAACTACCCCTCTTCCCTCTCCTTCTACCCTCTTCCTAGAGCAGGGTTTCTGCTTGTTGGCCCTACCGCCCAATCTCCCTCCCCAGTCGCGCCTGGGAGGGGGAGGGAGGGAGGGAGAGGAAGAGTGGGGAGGGGAGGGAAGGAGAAAAAGGGAGTGGAAGGGAGAGGAGAGGGGAGGGAGGAAGAAAGAGGGAGAGAGGGGGAGGGGGCCGGCCCGCGGCAGTAGCGCTGGCAGTTGGCTAGGGATCCCTCCCCGCCGGAGATTGGGAGGGTGGGGTGGGGTGGGGTGGAGGGAGGGGACGAGAGAGAGAGGGAGAGGGAGAGGGAGAGGGAGAGGGAGGAGGGGGAGTGGTAGTTTAGGAAAAAAAAACAATTCGATGTGGAGAGATAAAAGTAGTGCCAATAGAAGCCCCCTTAGAGAAATCCTTTGTTTAAGGAGTGAAACTTTATAGTGGGGTCCACCTATTGAAAACCTGAGCCGCTCAAATGAACGCCCTCCATTTATGATATTTCGTTAAATTTCATTACAATGGGAATTTGTCCTTACGATCGATTGATCATTTGATAAATAATGTGATTGATATATTGGTAATCATATTCATTAATCATGGTGTAAAACTGGGAAAGATAATATTACAAAAAATGTGTACTTTCAAGAGAATTGAGAGATAACATCAATAGGTGGTAGGTTAAGAGAGATTCGTTTGAGATGACTTGGATAATGTAGAAAGCAGGCCCCGAGGAAACGTGTTTCTATGTAAGTTGATGACCCATCATGAAAAAGAGATAAGGTTGAAGAGGACATGAATAGAAGTAGTGGGGCCTGGATCTAACGAAGTACAACCTAGCTATCTGACAATTCGCCCTAGGAAAGATGGATATGTTGAAAAAAAATTCATGTAGCAACCTTAATATAGTTGGGACAAGGCTTTGATGATGGCGATTCATCAATCATATTATTAATCTATGGTCAATCTTAGAGTAGACCGACTTCTAGAACCAATTTTAACTTAGGATTTCCCAAGTGAAAGCCTTTGAGGATCCCAACTTGATATATCCCACATGTTGAAAATTATATCTAGAAACAAACTTAATAACTAGATATTTGATTGTACAAATATAGAGCACCACGAATGTGGCTTGCAAAGGCATTAATTAAGGGCATATTTATGCAATGTGTTTTCCTTGGAAAATGAACAATAATGCGGCAAATCTCCCCTAGACTTCAATCTCATTCATTTGGCAAGTGTCATTTTCTTTTGTGGAATGTATAAAGAACACCTTGCTTTTTCAAATCCAATCCATCTAATATTTTAGAATAACTGCAGTAACAAAAACACTTCAGCTTAGATTGCTTGAGGCTTCAGAGAAATCTCGTGTCCAAGGAGCGGAGCTTCATAATGGGGCTCATCTATTGAAAACCCAAGACACTCAAATGAACACCCTCTCCATGTATGATATTTCATTGAATCTCTTTACAAGTAAGAGTTTGTCCTTACGATCAATTGATCATTTGAGAAATAATGTGATTGACATATTAGTAATCGTATTCATGAATCATGGAGTAAAACATGGAAAGATAGAATTGAAAAATATGTGCATTGGGGGGAGTTTAAAGATAACATTAATATGTGATAAATTAAGAGAGACTCGTTTGAGATGAATTGGATAATGCATAACGCAAGCTAACACTGACAGCTGTGAGGAAAAGTCTTACTATTTAAGTTGATGGTCCATCAAGAAAAAGTGGTAGGTTGAAGAGGACATGAAAGTAGTCATATTGGATCTAAAGAAGTGCAGCCTATCTCACGACTCGCCCAGGATAGACGGGGAGGTTGAAAAAAACTCATGTAGCAACCTCAACATGGTTTGGATAAGGCTAGCTGTGATGGTGATGATTCGTCAAGCATGTTATTAATCTATGGTCAATCTTAGAGTAGACCACCTTCAAAAACCACAACTTAGGATTTATCAAGTGAGAGCCTTTGAGTATCCAAACTCCATGTATCCCACTTGTTGAAAATTATATTTAGAAACAAACTTAATAAACTTTATATTTGGTTGTACATTGATAGAACACCACGAACATGGTTTGCAAACGCATTAAGGCCACATTTGTTCGACATGGTTTCCTTTGAAAGGGAAGAGTAAAGCGGCAGATTTTCCATTGCCTTTAATTTCATTCATTTGGCATGTGCCATTTTTCTTTGGGGAATGTAATAAAAACAGCTTGCTTTCTCAAATCTAAGGAGAAAACTTTTTTTTTTTTTTTTTTCCGGGTAGGAGAGGGAAATTGGTTGGGAAAAATCAGGTCTTCGTGGAAAAGCAGAAGTACATGAACTTTCGTTTTCTTTGACATTTGGCACTACACAAATGTTCCTTAAATATCCTTCATTCACTATTTTTCATAGAGGCAATTCAATTTTAGGTTCTTTAGAATAAACACTACGTGAATGTATGAGTATCAAAGAAAATATGTATTTATCCAATAAAAGTCAATGTTTGCTCAAGGAAGATGCATTGTGACCAACTCAAAGAGTGCTAGATTGCACTTGCAGTTGCTCATAGCTAGGAAAATATTTTTGGTAAATATCATGGTTAAACTAACTCCTACTGCGTTAAAATTGTGGGGATCTGGATTCTGTCTAGCCATTAGTAACTTTACTAATGAAGTTACCAAGCATCATCTCTCTGCCCATTTGATTCATCATCTCTCTAGTCATGACAATCTGGTCCACTGCCTGACACCCAATTAAAAAGGCTCCTAGAGTGTGTGTCAAAGATGATTTTACATAAGAGCGGCCGGACTCTATTGATGAAGATTTCAGACAAAATTTTGTTGACCACATTGCACAAATTGATAGGCTGTCCTCTACCATTTCGTTCTAAAAAAAACTCTGCCTTTTGGATAGGAGCCCTTGACTTTGTGAAAACCTGGGCCCCGTTGCAAAGAAAAAAATATATCTCAAATAAAGCTCTAAATAAATGTATGAAATTAGCAAGCCATGCATAATAGATTACAAAACGTTGACATCACGTACATCAATATAATAATAGCAGTTTGATTTGTCATAACTCATAATAAGGTTCCGGTTATACATTGCAGAAAATCATGGGGATGGGGTTCGATCCATGCTGACCTGAATATCCGCGCCATCTCCATGCTGTGAGCCGGCCCTTCTTTTCAAATTTAGGATTCTTTTTTTGAATTTCTTGCAAAGTGGTATGGCCAACCGAACTAAATGTGCCGCTACAAGAGGGCCCGCCAAGCCGAATACAGCTAAAAATAACATTATATTCATAACGATGTCAAGGCTTCCAACCTCCTCATAGTAGTTTCCTGTGAGGAAACTTAAGGATAAACCATATGAAAGCAAAATCGAAGCTATAGAAATCCACATGGCGAACATCAAAGCCCACATCAGCCCCTTTCGTTTGAGATTGAAACCACTTATAAGCAATAAGATTATGCTGGCAGATGCAAGCAAACCTATTAGGTTGGTGAAATTGAATAATCGGTATAAAAAAGGGTTTTCATCAGACATGACAGCCCGTCCCACAAGATGCAGTAATTTATCTCCTTCATCTTGCCAAACACCACCAGGAGGGTTGAGTCCAGCTTGAAAAGTCACGGTTGCAATCAAAATAGCTACCACCATCAGTGTGCTCTTCGTCTCATTCAACCAATTAACATGTGCCTTCCAATTGTTCTTACGATATGTGGTTTTCCGTGCTTGTGAAAGTTCCTTCGCTCTTTTACCTCCAGCACCACAAAGAATCTTTTTGCATTTCTTATAGCCTGATCTTCTTGGTGCTTTTACAAGGGCATCCAATGGCGTATAGTTGTTCATGTTTAAAGAATTTACATCCAGCCTCTTATTGCTCAGCAAAAACTTTATCACCTGTGTGTAATCAGAGATGACATAAGGATCTGGCTACCATGGAGTCATGTGATTCATCGTGTGTTCTTGTGTCCCCTACACATCCAATGTGCGGCCTCCCCACTTTAATTACTTGCCTTAATTATGTGCCTGTGTGCTAATTAGCAGGGGAGTAGTAAGCATAGATAGGTAATATCCTAGGTTCTAGGCTTAATTGTGAGGTTTTGGGGTCTAATTGTAGTTTAGAGTTTATTTAGGGGGTTAGTTGTAATCACTTCAAAAAATATTTTTATATTTAAGAGAAGGGCATTTATTTTCAATAATTTTAGATTTTTTATTAATAAATACTATAAGAAGGGTACTAGTAGAATAAAAGGTCCGGATATTTAATTGAATTCTTTAAATACTTTATGAGTAATTGATATGACTTGCGTGGGGCGAAACTATTATTTCATTAGAATTTACTGAGGGACCATGTAAGAGGAAAATTTATTTTGAGTGAGGTAATTAAAATGGGGCAATAGTTTGGCTTTAAGAGTGGGCATTAATAGTTTGAAAACTTAAATTATAAAATTTATTAGGGACCGTTTAAGAGGAAGTTTGAAAATTTTAATTATAAAATTTATTAGGGACCTTAAGAGGAGGCATGTTTATGTTTAAAAATGTGAGCCACATAAAGGGAATGGAATCCATAATGACTTCTTCTGTGGAACAGTGGAAAACTCACACCATGAGAGCAAATCAAAGACCAAAAGCCCTTCAAAAGGGGTTTTTATCATTTTGTTGACGTCACTGAAATGGGATTGGGATTGTAGGAGTGGGGAGAGGGAGAGTATAGAGGGAGGAGACAGAGGAAGAAAGGGGAAGAAGAGCAAGAGAGGAAGAACAAAAAGGAAAAGAAAAGAGATAAGGAGGGAAGAACAAGAGGAAGAAGAAAAAGGAAAGGAAAAGAGAAAAGGAGGGGAGAAGAAGAGGAAATGGCAAAGGTAGCACCCAGTGAATCAGTGATTCATGGCTACAGCAGCAACGACACCAAGCCCAGGTTCGGTCTATTCATTTTTTGTTTTCTTTCCTCTAGAACTGCATTCTGATTTTTTTTCTCCCTTTTTTTGCACACATCATTACCTTCCTTTTCCGATTTTTTTTTCTGGTTTGGCCATATTGACTGTATTTCAAAATATCGGTCATAACGACCAATATTCACCCGAGAAAATGGCGATATTGACTGCGACGATAACGAGACCGCTATAACAGTAAAAGATCATCGCGGTTCAGGCTGATATTGGTTCATATTGGTAGATATTTTAAACCATGGTTGTAATTTTAAAAATGTTAGTTAGTGAGGCCCTTAGAGGCAATTTATCTCCTTCATTAACCATCACTTAAGGGAAGGGCATTTTAGTCATTTCACTAGTCATTGCAAAACTATAAAACTAGTCCTTCCCTCTGTCAAATGACACTTCCCACTCCCTCTTCTCTCTCTCTCTCTCTCTCTCTCTCTCTCTCTCTCTCCCTATTTTCCTCCCATCTTACTTTCTCCCTTCTCCAACAAAGCCAGGGTTCTCCTTCAGGATCAATGGCTTCAATCACCTAGAACGGGAGAATTCTCAAGATTCCAGCCTTCTTTGCTTGTGGTCCCATAACCTATTCCATACCAACCCAAGTAAATTCCATATCAATATCCATATCAAGAAGAGATTATGGATATTGATATCTTATTTATTTTGTGGTCTTTCAACTTGGAGGCTTTTGATTGGCTGGAATACCCTAAGAATAAGGAAGTAAATCAAATTCGTTAGAGAGAGAGGAAAAACAGGAGAACGTGAGGATGAGCCATGAAACTAGATAAGGATAGGATAAGATTCTCTTGCATTCATTTATGATAAGTCAAAGTCGCCAGGAGTAACAAAATCTCATTGGTCCGTGAGTAGGGGCGTTTTTGCTTTACACAACGCCCTGGGTGTTTTGTAGCCCTCCTCGGATATGCTATGAATTCGTTAAATTCCTCTCTTCACTTTTCTTTATCACAAGTCTTCGTTGAAGTTTTTTTTATTATAAAGTAGGCCCCTTAAAGGATCAATAATTTTTCATAAGTGAGCCTTACTATGGAGAGCCACACATTTCTCAATTTTTATTTTAAAGTGGGGCCCTTAAAAAAGAGTCACTAATTTCTTATTAGCAAACCCACTAAGGATGGTGGAATTCCTAACGTCCATGACAAAAAAATCCCGAGACATTAATGGGAATCTTCTTTTTTTTAGTTCCCAATCTTCTAAAAACTAGCTAGCCAATCAATCCAACTTAATTATCTTCTCCTTAAAATCAGATATATTTTAAAGGGTTCTACTATGGTCTTCTTTTCTTTTGTTATGCACATGTGAGTTGGCATTATTTCATTGGACAACCAAAAAGGGCAAAAACGCCCCTTTCCAAATGGGGCATTATGGAGAATTTCCATATATATATATATATATATATATATATATATCTGAGAGTTATCACATGCGCCCAGTGTGCAAGAGGTGGCACCAACTTGATCGTCCATCTGACTGAACCCGACACACAACACCCTCAATTTCACATGGCCCCCAAGTTTTACACCCATCGAATGGACTAGACTATTGCATCAACTGAGACCCAAATGAATGGACTATACACTGTTAAATTCATGTGGTTCATATGGAGATGATATGGTTTAAGGGTGAGGTTGGTTTTTGCAGGGATGAAAGGCCCAGGGAGATGTTTCAATCCCCCCAGGTCCCGGTTTTAGGTGGGGTCCCATGTGGGCCCCACGTTGAGGTGAGCACTGGATGACTACTATATATATATATATGTGCGCGCGCGCATGCGTGTGAGGTTATGGGGCATTTCCAACTCCATTAGATAAGAGTTTAGCTTGGCATTGGAAAAGCGCCGCCCAAGATTCGGTCGAGGAATCATCAGCGTCACACGAGTGTTCCTTACAATTATATATAAGAAAAAGCTTAATTACCTTTGTCTGAATCTCGGATGCAAGGAGATGGAGGATGGAGTTGTCTTCGTCATCTTTCATATTTACAAAATCATCATCAGGTATCAACTCGATCAACATCTTCAAGGCCTCGAATTGGCCATTACTTGCACACAGATGCAAGATCGGCTCTCCTTGTTCCGTTAGAACCCAAGCAGCTGTGGGTTCGGCAAGAACCAACTCCTTCAATACCTCCTGTCGGCCTTTCCTAGCTGCAACATGGAGAGGAGTCCTTCCTCTTTTGTCACATATGAAACAAACACCAGCATCTTTTTCTACAAGTAGCTTCACAACCTCTACATGCCCTGCTCCTGAAGCAAGATGGAGAGGAGACTGGCCTTGTGAGTTTAATTTATGGGCATACTCCGGTTTCCGACTTAAAACCTCCTCAGCAAACTCAACATGTCCAAACTGCGCAGCTACATGCAAAGGATTTTTACTTGGTATGGGATCATGCATCACCATAACTCCAACTCCAACTCCATCGAGAATATGCTCATCTTGTTTAAGTAGATCACGCAATGAAGTAACATCCCCTCTTATTGCTGCCTTGTGGAGCCTTGCGTCCATCTCTCTCTCTCTCTAATTTTTTTTTTTTTTTTTTGCTAAAGTCTCTCTCTTAGAAATTCTCACTTGTTTTTTGAGAAGGGGATAGCGTGCCTTTATCATACTAGGAAGTGCAATTTATAGTTTTGAAGACTAAGCTTCGCCACATCCTCTTACATGTTCCACACCGTTTGATATTTTATAAAAGTATACTTTTGATTGGTGGGTGGGGATTGGAGAGACTGTCCGTCAAAGTTGTACGGCTTCGAGATGTTTTAGAAGAATACGAAATTTCTTGAGTATAGTTTTGATCGATGGGTGGGGATTGGAGAGACTGTCCCTCGAAGTTGATATTTTAGAAGGGTAAAAAGAAATTTCTTGAGGCCGTCGGGCAAGGAGAATTTTCAAATGTTGCCGATCTTCTATATATGGAATTTTTTTCAAATGTTGCCGATCCTTTATATGTATGACCGCAACCTCTTCTCTACTGTCTTTCTCTTAACGCGTTTTTGTACATAACTGCATTGCTTGGAATATAGAAGGACAGTGCGCATTGATCTCCACGGCCCACAATCCCAAGTAGTTTGGTGTAACTCTCTTTCAGCAAATAAATATAAAATTGGAGCCTGTTTTTCTGGGATGAAGAGGAAATTGGTTTCTGACCTTTCAATAAGCCAATTCAATTACACTAAAAGTCCATCTTTGTTCTTTAACTTAGGTCCGCCCGAGCATAGAAGAAACCTTTCTGGCAATGTCTGGGCTTTGTTTTGTAAATTCACTTTACTAGTGAAGCGGAGTGAGGGTCATTTTAAGTGACAACAATAGATAAAGAGTCAATTATAAAAATCTCGTATTTCAAAAAACACCTTCATTTCTTAACAAAAAGAATTCAAGTTACTTTTTCATACTGAAGGACAAAAATCATCTTTTTTTTATTATAAAAAAACTACATTCTCATTTCACTAAATGAAAAAAAGGTTATCACTTTCTTATTTGATCAATTTTCCTTTTTTGTCTTTTAATTTGGCCATTTAGCTGCTTCCCTTTACCATTTAAGTTACCAAATAGGGCCGAGCAATTGAAAAAAACGGTGATGAATCTGCCAATCAGATAAGATTTCAACAATTTTGCGGATGCAAATCCTCAACTAGTTTGAGGCTGAAAATCCACAACAATTTTGGGGATGAGATAAGATTTCATATATTTTGCGGATGCAAATCCACAACAATAATGTTTCTTATGCTATCTTCACATAATATCTTGGTTTGATGTTGACTGCCCAGCGCCCAGCAGGACTGGAAAAATGAAAGATAAATGCTGGGGAGACAAACGAGTAATTTGAAACGATCGAAGCAACCAACCAGTGCCCAGTTGCACATCTTTCCATGTATTCTTTCTACGTATTCATTGCTGACGATTATTAGGTGTATTCTTATGAAAGAAACAGCAAAAAAGAATCGTAGAAATTACCATCCAACCCTCATTCATGCCATTTTTTCCAAAATCAAAGTGGCAAAATGCACACCCCACTAATTCATATGGGATGTCCCCAATTTCACTTAAATAAAACTGGTCCCATCGTAACAATGAGCGTCTATTTAACAATATGTCAATGCTTGATTGGTGGGACTTGTGGATCAAACACTTAGATTGGTCCTCACCTGGTCAAGCACTCCCACCAATTAAGTATAAGAATGCCAATGAGACACACATGCATTATATATATTAAAGCAACATGGGAGGTAAGCTGCCTGTGAGGGGTGCCACCTTCACGTTCATGTTCTTGTAAGGAGCTCATGTGTACCCAAAAAATCATATGATGTTTATGGGAGCCATTTCAAAATCCATATCTACATTTTCCATTTTGAATTCAAAATTATAGGAAGAGATTTTACACTGTTTGTCACGATTAGTACCGTTTGTAAAGAGCCCACGTGTAACCAAAAAATCATATGCTGTTTATGGGATCCATTTCACTTGCCCAAGGTACGTGTGATCTATCATGATGGGCCATCCATAAAGAATTTAGTGAGCATTTACTATAATTCCTACTCCATTTTCTAATTGACTCATTCACACAGTTTCCAATGTCAACTCATGCATAATTTTAGCACGCTAATCCATATCTACATTTTTCATTTTCAATTCAGAATTATTCCTTGCAATCACGCGTAAGATCCGTTGCCCCTACCTCTCTCCCTCTCCCTGCAAATTCATTATCGGATCCTACTCTCCTCAAATACCCCCTCTCTATTCGGATTTTCTCTATCTCTCTTTATATAATGGAAAATGAACAGCGGTCTCCTTCTCCCTCTCTCTGTATGAACTGAATTACTCTCTAAATGTAAAATTTCTATTTTTGTGATTTCATTGCCGGATTCCATTTGATAGTATTCATCAGTGGATTAGGACGCTTTGATGCGAATGGCAATGGGTGTTTCAACGCCCTATCTCTTCCGAATCTATACCTCTTAGAAATGTTTATGTCGTTGGGGTTTTTTGAATTTTAAGTAAATAGAGGACATTTACTCTAATTTACATTCATATATAGGTACGTTATCCATGTTCTTTTCAATCATTAAGGGTTTATTGTTTGATTTGATTAGTTGTTATTTTCTGATTATCTTCCTTGATTATATAATTTTTCTTTCATATTTTGTTCTAAACTTGGGTTTAAATAGGTACGCCCCGCCTTTGATTTTACTAAGGACATTGCATTGTAGTTATGCCAAAATTACTATTATGTAAGTTGACATTATCATCAAACAATTCAATTTGATTTTTTTAATAATCAATTATTACTTTTGCTCCGTTAATTTTTTTTATTTTCGTTGTTTTTCCTTTTCTCCTTGGATCTGTTTTTTCTTATATTAAATAAGTAGAAGGCATGTGCTCAAAATTGCATTCATATATAAGGTACGCTATCCATGCTTATTTCAATCATTAAGGGTGCTATTGATTATGGGTGCTGTTTATTGCTTACTAAATCAACAGCAAAAGGGTATCTTAGAAAAATTCTCTTTCCATTGGACATATCATTCAATTTAAACTCCCGTTAGTATCTATTACCTTCTTAATTTCTGACGTCCATCCCTTTATTATATTGATGTTGGCAAGGTAACTTTCATTTGCAATTTATCAATTAAGAAAGGTGGTTTTCAAATATTTTTTTATTCCAATTTCGTTGGTAATTTCTCTCACTTGCCCCTTCTCTATATTTATATATATTTTTTCATTCCCATTGAAGGGTTGCACTAAAAAGAAAATATAATTTTAGCGTCGAACTTATAGCGGTCATCCTGACCGCCGCTAAAAGATATACCGGACACAAACTCACTTTTACTGGCCGCCATTGGCTGCTAAAAGCTATTTTTTTTATAGTGTTGGTACTACAAATATTATATTCATATCTATTCTTTCTTTTTAGGGGATTTGAGCCTACAGGTCAAGGGTCAATAGAAGGTGATTGCTTGGTGCTGTTCACTTCAATACAGAACTCAAGCCACCTCAGTTGGGACCTAATGCCCATGTGGAGGACCACAACGGATCTGCTGACGACATTTCCCCATTGGTCCATCCACTACTGCAAACGTTCTGCGAACAGAGTAGCGGATCTTCTAGCTGCCTAAGATATCCCCGTTCACTCAGATCAGGTTGTAGAACTTCCACCACACATCGGACAACAGGCTAATACAGAAAGCGAGCGTGCATCTTTCTACACGCGCTCTTTCTATTTCCCCCCTCCCACGGCAGGAGATGGCGACGCTGGTTTGAGAGCCCAGTTCCAACATCGGGCACGGATGGAAGCTTTCGACACATAGGCTTACTCGTCTTGTCAGCAATACTCGGAATTTCACCTCTGAATCGAGCAAATTTTTTATTTTTATTTTTTGGGGGGGTGTTTAATCTTATTTTGGTCATTTTGAAAATGAGGCTTGTCCTTTTCTTGTGATGTTGGGTGATGGGATATGCTTAGTTACTCATCTTCAGCCCATTTATTTTTCAGATTCTTGATGGTGAACACATTTACAATGTCAATGCTGCAGCATTGAAAGCATTGCCAATTCAATTCTACACCAAATCCCGCTATAACACTTTTTTGTCGTATAAGGAGAAAATCAGGACAAATCACCATTCCAGGTCAAGGGTCAAGACAGCCGGCGATTACAGAGAAGAGGCTAAGATAACGATTGGCTAAGACCATAACAAACCAATTTGGAAAAGTTGAGACTTGAGATCCATTACCGTCAACTTGAATTTTTTATTAATATGATGGGATTGGGACCCACTGTATGTCTATGACCCTAAAACCATCAATGACAAGGTGGGAAAATAAGCCAAACCCTTTTTTTTTTTTGATCGGTAACAAACTAATTCATTAAAAGGAAAAAAAAAATACAAAGGGGTAAAACAAAAAAGAATAACAAGGTACAAGAGTATTGTACCCCTTCTCCCACCTCTATTACAAAACCATGCCCTTCCAAAGGAGAAGTCCTATCAATCTCCTGTTTGGCAAGCGCATCTGCCACGTGGTTAGCCGATCTAAGCTAATGATGAAAGACCACATTAATGGAAGATGATAGAGCTCAAATTTCATTGAAGAGGAATTGGAATTTCCATGAATTTGCTTTCTGATTCGACACCCAAGTAATGGCGTTGGAAGAGTCACTCTCACTGTCACTGTCCTGGAACCCTACTTGTGGAAGAAGATTAAGCACTCATGGACCATCACTGTCACTGTCCTGGAATTTTCTTTGCTTGATAATTCCATGACACGGAGCTTTGATATTTCTTCTTCAATGCCCCCTAAATTAATATTCTGGTCCAGATCCAGTACCGAGGCTTGAAAATTTTGTACATAATCGCGTTGCTCGGAATAGAGAAGGAAAGTGCGCATTGATCTCCGCGGCCCACAATCACAAGTAGTTTGATGCAACTCTCTTTCTACAAATAAATTTAAAATTGGAGCCCGTTTTTCTGGGATGAAGAGGAAATTGGTTTCTGACCTTTCAATAAGCCAATTTGATTACACTCAAAGTCCATCTTTATTCTCTAACCAAGTGTGTTACAAAAATCATTTGGCTGTGGTTTATTTTGGTTTCCAAGCAATGATTACTCCTTTTTTCGTAATGGAATTGTAGAAAGACGGTTGGAATATTTTCAAGTTGAATCGGGATCCTCTTAGGATTTCCCCCATGGTGCCGTGAGTGGATCAATCACGGTCCGCCATGTCACTGTGGGTAGCCCCTACCTGGATGCATGGCGGCTACCTGCATGCATGGCAGGCTTCGCGAGGTGACCGGGGGGGGAACTCCTCAGCAGACTCCTTGAAGTTCTTGGAAGTCTCTTTCACATATCACATAATAGTCAAGCAACACACAAAAGAAACTTTTCTGGCAATGTCTCTGCTTGTTTTGTAAATTTACTTTACTAGTTAAGTGGAGTGATGGTCATTTAAAGAGATAATAAAAGAAAAAGGATCAAATAAAGAAATGTTGTACTTCAAAAAACACCTTAACTTCTTAACAAAAAGAATTCAAAAAGTTACTTTTTCATGCTAGGACAAAAAATTCATCTTTTTTTTTTTCAAATAAAAAAATACAGTCTCATTTCACTAGATGACAAAAGGCCATCACTTTTTCATTTGACCCATTTTCCCTTATTTGTCTCTTAATTTGATCATTTACAAAACTTCACTTTACTAATATAGTTACTAAACAGAGCTAATTGAAAAAAGGTGATCATATCTGCCGATGAGATAAGATTTCAACAATTTGTGGATGCAAATCCACAACAATAACATTTCATATGCTATGTTCAGACCATGGGGCCGTCTTCGTTGCAACACACTATGATGCAGCGATGGTCTTCCTGAAATCACTGCTTGCCACCTCACTCATCAAATTAAGAGACATGAAACGGATTTCTCGTCACACCTTTATTTAAGGAATTTTTATTATTTTCAAGATTACCCTTGCCATTTTCTTAACAATTTTCTTTCCAATACTACCCCTCACTAAACCTCAACCTAATTATTAAATCCATCTTCCACATCTATTTAAACCACTTAAAATTCTCTTATCTAAATTTCAATCCACTTAGAGTTGGCCCCACCATCGGATTGACGTATATCTTTTAATTATCGATCTGATAATGCATCTAAGTGCGAGAAATAATAAAAGTGAGAAAGGAGTCATTTAACATGTGGGCCATGAAGATTATGAAGACAAAGAAATTCTTAATGCCTACATTTTTGTTGTTTTTATGACCTGATACCTATATATCTAAATAGTGTGGCTTACCTTTAAAATCTAGACCACCCAAAAGTAATGATTTCAACCCTGTTGGATATGAGGGGCAATTCTATGATTGATTATTCGTAAAACATGTAAATTAACCCAGTTGGATATAAGGTGGACCTCACTAATAAACTTATAATGGTGGAGGATTATTGATAAATATTAAAACTTGACTAGTGTGAGGTATTCCTTAGCTTATTATGGATTAAAAATGGCCATGCGAGAGGGTTTTATTTATTTATTTGGGCCTGATATTTGTTTAGCCCTATAAAAGCAATGTTGAAATACACTATTTATGGTCCGTTAAGATGTGTTTGTAATTATGTACTATGGTGGTGCGGCCCATTTTGGTTTTCTTTTGAGTATTAATGTTGGATTGACTTTGATTGAGATATACCTGGTTATATTGCGTTTGGCTTAGACCTAATTAGATCATAAGATAAGATTTATGAGGGGAAGTCAGTCTTGAATTTTGAATTTTATAATTAAAAAGGGGTTTTTAATAGTTAGATTATCCAAGTAAAAAACATTCATTTGTCTTTGAAGTGAAAATTGAAACAAGTTAGGGTTACTTGATAAGTAATTGGTGGATGCTTATTGGATTCCTATGTTCTAATCACTATCATCAATTGGTAGTTTTTATCTTTCTAAATTAGTTGTTTGTTTTTATGTTTAGAAGCTTTTCTTAATTGTTAGCTAATTAATTTTCTTAATTTAAATGTTTCTTTAACTGGCTCTATACGGGTTCGACTCGTACTTGCCACTGTCTAATATAGGCAGCCGTGTACTCGCCGTACAATAGCATCTTAAAGATCACATATGAAGACATTGTTACTCCTCTAAGTAATGTTACATCCGTTTCTTTTTTCTTTTTAATATTATTATTATTAGATTTTGAAAATTTGGAATGCTAGAGTTAGTTTAGAAATCATGGTTAAGAAAATATACCATGATATATTATCATATTTCCGTATCTCAGGTGGTGCTTGTCAGTATATTTTTCTTGTACTGTTATGCCTTTTTCTTTAATGACAGGTCTTTTTTTAATGGTTCTTTAATGATGGTTACCAATCAAAAAGTAAATGTATATGTATATGTATATTATATTTGCGTGATGTTTGTATCATTTTTTTATTTTATTTTTCTTAACCTAATGAAAGACTACATGTTTCGTATGCATCACTAATATAGACTTCAGCAGGGTACAGATAGGGAGCGTTGAATTGCCAGCTAATACCAAGTGATGCATGCTTTGAAACTGCTTATGTATTACTTCAAGGGACTTGCATATGTCATGATCTGGTTTTGGCCTCTCATTTAGATTGTTTGGCAAGTTAGGCTGAATAGCTCTCTCTCCCCATTTATATCATGATACTTATTTATATGGGACGGGACTTCATGTGGGCCCGGCCCCACCTATTTGATGAATCCAACCACCCTCTTACCTTTCTTGAATTGTCACCAACCCCAATTTGACATTGAACAAAACGGTGTCCACTGATGGAATAAACTAGAAGGAAATGTACATAAAACACTGTTAAACTTCAGGGCCCTCAGATCAAGGGTTAGACATACTAGATGGGACCGGTTTTCCAGGTGAATTCTATGTGAAACATCTCGCAGAAGATTATTACCCATATGTACGTACGTACATACATACATACATGTCCTATGATGCCTAGATACGGTATGAATATGATAAGGGACACTGCACGGACATAAATTTTACAAATTAAAAGTGAAGTATGGGATACAATATGACACAACACGTTGCCTATTTTGAAGTATCGGTGCATAATAGCATATGTAATACATAAATCACCAGGAGACCAGAATGACCTTGTAAGACATGCAATATCCTCATGTACTGTGCAGTTATATAGACAAAACTCTGATGAGGCCTGCCACTTTGTATGTAAAATAAGTACACTTTCCTTGCTAGAGAACTGTCTAATAGTTTTCTCAGTTTTTCTAACGGATGCAGGTACGCTCAAAACTATAAGGAGAAGGAGAAGTTGGCGCACAGGTACTAACGCCATTCCGGAACTAAAACATGATCCAAAGTTGAAGAAGGGACACTACACCAAAAATCGGAAATTGGAACGGAAAAACGTTCCTAATCCTTCCGTTCCTAATCCGTTAAAGTGTTCCAATTTCCGTTCCAATTTGGATTAGGAACGGTTGGTACCAAATTGGAACGGAAATTGGAACACTTTAACGGATTAGGAACGGAAGGATTAGGAACGCTTTTCCGTTCCAATTTCCGATTTTTGGTGTAGTGGGATATCACATTTTATTTTTAATGCAGTCATGTTGTATGGAACTTGTATGAGTTGCTACGAATTGCTGACTATGATCTGTTTCTTGTAAGCTTAATACTGTGAAGCTCTTTGCAGTCAATTGACCTGTGAGTCTGGTATTTACTAATTGGTAGAGCTTATAATAGAAATGCCTTAAAAAAGTAGCACTTTTTTTTTAAATATTTTTGTTTTTGAGGATGCTTGACATTTTCTCAGCATTCGGATATGAAAGTGTGGTAAGGGTGATGACCATAAAGACGAAAAACTATTTATCAATTTGCACATCATCTTCTACTTTCACGCATCTCCAACCCCTCTACTTCTATAGGTTAGTGGCAAGAAAATGTCAAAACACCCCATAGTGTTTGTTGATATGGACCTCCTTCCTAGTATGAGCTCTTTACCCCTTCAACCCATTTGGATTACTGTCTGCGATTAATCAAAATGGGATCACATGCATTTTTCTTGTGAAGAGGGGCTAATAGTTAGCTAGAATATATGTCCTTGGGAGGTTCTAATACCCAAAAGGCTTCTAAAACATCAACTGCCATCATTGTTTAAATGTCTTAAGTTTTTTCCTTTTTTATTTATTTATTTATTTATTTAAAGCATTTCTACAAAAAGATTCTTGGTTATTGACAACATGGGGGCATGTTGTTTAGTGGATGATGTGATATAATCCGTCTGACAAGAGAAGTGAGATGATAAGCTAGAATTTTAATGGGAAAAAAGGCTTTTGAGTTAGTATTTAAAATTAGAACAAAGAGAAGATGTGAAGTTAATTGAATGTCACTGGCACTAAAATACTTCTACCCTTCAGAGTAACTGTTGTGATCGAATGTGCGGAAGCGTGCGATCAACAAGCAAACAAAACAATCAAGCCACACAAAACACAGATTTACATGGTTCGATGATTTCACACCTACGTCCACGGACAAAAGCTCGTCTTCTTCTTCTTTCACTAATCAGAGTTTTTCCCACGCATTAGGGTTACAACCAAAAGAGATAATATTTAGTTTTAACAAAGACTAGATTACCCCTCAACCCTAATACAAAGGAATTGGGCAAAAAAACGAGCAAAAAAAAAACCCATAAACCCAACAAATCTCCACCTTGGCGAGATTTATAGGTCACAAACATTTTCCACCTTGGGATGCAATCACATGCATCCAAATGTGCCCCTAGGTGCCATACACCCGAAGGTGCTGAAACTCGTAGGATATTGATCAAGTCCAAGCAATGCTTAAACTTGACCCCAGTCACAACCTTAGTCAGCATATCATCGGGGTTATCAGCAGTTGTGATCTTCTGAAGAAGTGTATCTCCTTTGTCAACAATCTCCCGCACAAAATGATACCGTACGTCGATGTGTTTCGTACGTGAATGATGAACCTAATCCTTTGCCAAACAATTTGCACTCTGACTATCACAATGGACATCCATGTGCTCCTGAAAGATCCCCATGTCATCAAGCAAACCTTGAAGCCAAATGGCCTCCTTAATAGCCTCTGTCACCGCCATGTACTCTGCCTCAGTAGTCGACAAAGTAACTGTAGACTGTAACGTTGACCTCCAACTCACCTGTCCCCTTGCAAATGTCAACACATAACCAGTTGTATACCAGCGCTTATCCAAATCACCAGCGTAATCGGAATCCACATATCCAACCACATGCTGACCAATACTATCATCCCACTGAAACACCAAACCAACATCCACGGTACCCAGAATATACCGTAGGATCCATTTCACCGCTTTCTAGTGCCCTTTCCTTGGATCATGCTTATGTCTGCTCACTATACTGACAACCTGTGAAATGTCGGGCTTAGTACACACCATTGCATACATCAAACTATTAGCAGCACTTTGATAAGGAACCTGAGCCATGTACTGGTGCTCATCATCTGTGCAAGGAGACCTAGTAGCACTAAGCTTGAAGTGAGAGGCAAGAGGTGTACTTACCGGTTTTGTTTTTGCATCCATACCAAAACGCTGTAGTATCTTTTTCAAATACTGTTTATGCGGCAGACAAACCTTGCCTTGCACCCTGTCTCTCTGAATTTCCATACCAAGTATCTTCTTGGCTTCCCCTAGATCCTTCATTTCAAATTCAATACTCATTTGAGTCTTCAATTTTTCAATCTCCACCTTGCTCTTAGAAGCTATAAGCATATCAACGACATATAAGAGCAAATAAATGAAGGTTCCATTCCGTAGTTCGCGATAGTAGACACAATGATCAAAAGAACTCCGTGTGTACTTCTGGCCAATCATAAACTTGTCAAATCGTTTGTACCACTGTCTCGGAGATTGTTTCAAACCATACAACGATTTTTTTCAGCTTGCAAGCCAAATGTTCTTTACCAGGAACCTTATACCCATCTGGTTGGGTCATGTAGATCTCCTCATTCAAGTCACCATGCAAAAAGGCAGTTTTAACATCGAGTTGCACTAACTCGAGATCAAACTGAGCAACCAAGGCTAACAAAATACGAATCGAAGAATGCTTCACAACGGGAGAGAATACCTCATTGTAGTCAATGCCTTCCTTCTGTGCGTAGTCTTTAGCCACCAACCTAGCCTTGTACCTGACACTGTCCTTTCCTGGAGATCCTTCCTTCATAGTGTAGACCCATTTGCACCCAATTGCTTTCTTCCCCTTTGGTAACTGTACGAGCTCCCAAGTGTCATTCTTATGAAGAGATTTCATTTCCTCATCCATTGCATTCTTCCACTCTACACTTTCTGAATGTCTCTTTGCTTCTTTGTAGGTAATAGGAACACATTCTTCAACCATCGGAAGTGCATATGCCACCATGTCAGTGAACCGTTGAGGTTTTCGAATATTCCTTTTTGGTTTACTAGTTGCAATCGAATCTGCTTGCTCTTGTGGAGGCTCTTGGGATGGAGTCTCCTCCTCATCTGTATCATCATTCTCTGACGTAACTTGGATGACATCAAACTCCACCTGCTTCGATTTACCATTGGCCTTGCTCTCCTCCTGAGAGTCATTTTGCTTGTTCTGTTTACAGATAGCATCTTCATCAAAAGTCACATCCTTGCTCAGAACAAGTTTCTTTGAATCGGAACACCATAGCCGGTATCCTTTCACACCACTGCTTAAGCCCAAGAATATAACTTTCTTGGCCGTTGGATCCAACTTACTCTTCGTGACATGGTAATAAGGAGGACAACCAAATATATGCAATTTATCATAATCAGTAACGAGTTTTCCAGACCATACCTTAATGGGTGTTTTTCCATCAATCGCAGCATAAGGTAACCTGTTGATGAGATGATATGCATAAGCAACTGCCTCACCCCAATACGCTTTGCCTAATCCGGAATTAGACAACATACACCGAACTTTCTCCAATACAGTGCGGTTCATGCGTTCTGCCACCCCATTCTGTTGCGGAGTTCTACTAACTGTGAAGTGCCTTACGATCCCCTCATCCTGACATACTTGCAAGAACGGATCAGACTTGTACTCTCCACCGTTATCTGACCTGAGTCTTTTGATTTTTCTGCCAGTCTGTGTTTCAATCATTTACTTCCACTTCAAGAAAACATTCAAAACTTCATCCTTATGCTTCATGACATACACCCATACTCTTCTGGAGAAGTCATCAACGAATGTAACAAAGTAGTGCATACCTCCCAAAGATGCCACCTTGGTAGGACCCCATACATCCGAATGAACATAGTCTAGTGTGCCTTGAGTGCGATGGATCGCGGTACCAAACTTCACTTTTGTCTGTTTGCCAAAACACAATGTTCACAAAATCCCAACTTGCAGGTCTTTGCATCTTGCAACAAGCCTTGCTTAACCAAACCCTGCAATGATCTCTCCCCAACATGCCCTAGACGCATGTGCCATAATCTGGTAGTGTCTGTAACAGTCTTATTCGAGCTATCAGATACTGTTGCTCCTCCACCTTCAACTGTACTTCCTTATAAGAAATACAAATTTCCTCTTCGGACACCCTTCATCAACACAAGTGCACCATAAACAACTTTTAGAACTCCACCTTCTACGGTAATCTTGAAGTCTTTGGAGTCTAAAGCACCTAATGAGATGGGATTCTTTTTCAAGTCCGGTACATACCGAACATCTGTCAAAACTCTAACTGCTCCATCATGCATTTTCAAACGGATTTTTCCTATCCCTTTTGTTTTGCAGGCACTATCATTGCCCATCAAAACTGTTCCACCATCCAACACTTAAAAGCTGGAAAAGCCATTCCCTGTTGGGACACATATAATAGGTACAACCCTAGTCTAAAATCTGGTTGTCAGAATGGCATACCAATGAAGAAACAGTCAAACTAAATTCGGAGTCATCATCCCCATTGTATCCAATGTTTGCAACAGATTTATTTTTGTCCTTATTTTTCAATTTTGGACAATGCTTTTTCCAATGCCCCTTTTTGTGACAAAAGGCACATTCATCTTTTGTAGGTGGTTTTGATTTTCCTCTCGACTTAGAATGAGATTTTCTACTAGATTTCCTATCATCTGATTTGCCTCTTACTGTCAATGTATCAGATGATGAATCCTTGTGGGCAAGTTTATCCTTCTTCCGATATTCATTATTCATCAAAACAGCAGACACAACATCATTTTTAACCTCATTTTTCCCGTTGATCAAAGTTTGAGTAAAATGATCATAACTATCGGGAAGCGAATTCAGAAGAAGTAATGCCTTATCCTCATCATCAATTTTCACATCAATGTTCATTAAATCAGCAATAATTTTATTACAATGATCGAGATGTTCGGTCATAGAAATACCTTGGCGATACTCGAACTGGAAAAGTTTCTTCTTCAAATAGACCCGATTCTCCAAACTCTTGGTCATATACTTTTCCTCCAATTTCTGCCACAACTCTTTTGCAGAAGTTTCTCTCATCACTGAGTATTTCTGATCATTCGCGAGACATAATCGGATGGTGCTACATGCTTGACGATTGATCTTCTGTCATTCCTTATCTTCCATATCTGAGGGTTTATCCTCCAAAGCAATTTCCAACTCTTGTTGGCTTAGAACATCTCTAACCTCACATTGCCACATACCAAAGTTATTGGTACCATCAAACTTCTCGACTTCAAATTTTGCATTCGAGATGGTGGTCTTTGTCGATGATGAGCTTGCCATTTTTTTTTTGTATGCTAAACTATCAATCCACTTTGTTCAAATCATAGACCTCGTCGATATGAATCCAACAAAAAATAAACGGAGCTCAATTCTAGTCGTCGATTGGTCAAGTTCTGCCTTGACCCTACTGTTCGCTGATGTCAGCTGCCTCAGTGAACTGCAGTTGGGCTTCTGCTGTGCTGGGTTTCTGGGCTAGGCGGCTCAGACCTGGGTTGGCCCGACCTGGACTGCCTCTATTCTGGGCTTCTTCTGCAAACGGGTTGGGCTGACCTGCACTTGACCCGGACTGCAGCCGACCCAAACTCCCTTCTTATTCCCCTTTTTCTGTTCTGTTTCTGGTTCAGAACCAAAACTTGCAATGAAACAAAATAGCGACGCAGTGCACACTCCGGCACGGCAACGTGTGACACGCAGCGGCGGCGACATGCGACACGCGCTCCATATCACAAAAAAACTCCCTAAAATCGATCCAAAACAGGGTCTTCTTCGGCAACGACCCTTTTTTTTTTAAACTCAACAACTACAGCACCTTGAGTCTAGATCTGATCAGATCTGTGCAGTGCCCACTTGTTCTTCTTCAGTTGGTCACTGGCAATAAGCCCTTGGGTACTGCAAAACCAAAATCGAGTTCTAACCCGATCTCGTCTGTCGATCCTCCGTGCACAGTGATGGCCTACTGATGATCTCACCAATCTTGGTTGATCGCGTACCACAACAATTCTCTAATACCAATTCGTCGTGATCGTGTGTGCGAAAGCGTGCAATCAACAAGCAAACAAAACAATCAAGTCACACAAAACACAGATTTACGTGGTTCGGTGATTTCACACCTACGTCCACGGACAAAAGCTCGTCTTCTTCTTCTTTCACTAATCATGGGTTGATTTGGACGTTTATGGAGATATTCAGAAACATGCTTGAATCTCTTGTATATGCAACTCTATGCCAAATCCGTTTTTCACCTAATATGAAGTTATAAAATGGCTAAATCTCAACTTAAAATTCCCTAATTTAGAAAACCTAAAAGGGTTCACACTTTCTCAAAGAGTCCTAAACTAATAGAAGCTCACAGTTGCCTGGACTGCCTTAGGCTTTAGAGAAATCCCGAGTTTAAGGAGTGGAACTTCATAGTGGGGTCCACTTATTGAAAACAGGAGCTTCTCAAATGAACGCCTCTCCATTTATGATATTTCATTAAATCTTATTACTACATGAGTTTGTCCTTACGATCGATTGATCGTTTGGTTAATAATGTTTTTGACATATTAGTAATCATTTTCATTAATCATGGTGTAAAACTAGGAAAGATAGAGTTGAAAAATGTGTGCATTTGAGAGAATTCAAAGATAACCTTAAAAGGTGATAAATTAAGAGGGACTCGTTTGAGATGGCTTGGATAATGCATACGCATGCAACAATGACAGCCATGAGGAAAAGTCTTTCTAAGTAAGTTGATAGCCCGTCAAGGAAAAGAGATAGGTTGAAGAGGACTTGGATAGAACTAGTGTGGCTGGATGTAAAGAGTTAAGTGCAAACCATCTGGTGACTTGCCCTAGGATAGGTGGATATGTTGAAAAAAAAATAATTCATGGAGCAACCTCAGTAGGGTTGGGACAAGGCTTTGTTGGTGATGATCCATCAATCATATTATTAATCTATAGTCAATCTTAGAGTTGACCAACTTCGAGAGCCACTTTTTTACTTGGGATTTCCCAAGTGAGCCTTTGAGGATCCGAACTTGACATATCCCACATGTTGAAAATTATATCTAGAAACAAACTTAGTAACTTTATATTTGGTTGTACAAAAATATAGAGCACCACAAATGTGGTTTGCAAAGGCATTAAGGGCATATTTGTGCAACGTATTTTACTTGGAAAATGAACAATAATACGGAAAATCTCCTCTGGACTCAATTCCATTCATTTGGCACTCGCCATTCTCCTTTGGGGAATGTATAAAGAATAGCTTGCTTTCTCAAATTTAAGCCATCTAATATTTTAGAATAACTAAAATAACACAAACACTAAAGTTTGGATTGTCTAAGGCTTCAGAGAAATCTCGTGTTTAAGGAGTGGAACTTCATTGTGGGCTGCATCTATTGAAAACGAAAGCCACTGAAATGAATGCCCTCTCCATGTATGAGATTTCATTAAATTTCACTATAATAAGAGTTTGTCCTTACGATCAATGATCATTTGAGAAATAATGCGATTGACATATATGTAATCGTATTCATTAATCACTGGCAAAAAGCCCCGTGCTTAACACGGGCAATGTAATTCATAATATTAGATACTGAAAAACATTATAAAAAAACATTACTAACGAGGTTACCAAACATCATCTCTCTAGCCATGACAATCTAGTCCACTGCCCGACGCCCAAGCACAAAGGCACCTTATGATTTTACATAAGAGCGGACGGACTCAATTGACGAAAACTTTAGAAATTTTTTTGTAAACCACATTACACAACCTGATGGGCTGTCCTCTGTCATTTGGTTTTAAAAGAATTCTACCTTTTAGATAGGAGCCGTTGACTTTGTGAAAATCTGGGCCCCATTGTGTTTGTAATGTATGGATTATTCTAAAGGCGTAAATGGCAATGCATCTTAGGTAAAGAAAAAAATATATCCCAAAATAAAGCTCTAAATAAACATATGAAATTGGCAAGCCATGCATAATAGAATATTACAAAACGTCGACATCACGTACATCAGTATAATAGTAGCAGTTTGATTTGTCATAACTCATAATAAGGTTCTGGTAATACATTGTAGAAAATCATGGGCATGGGGTTCGATCCTTGCTCTCCTGAATATCCGCGCCATCTCCATGTTGTGAGCCGGCCCTTCTTTTGAATTTTAAGATTCTTTTTTTGAGTTTCTTGCAAAGTTGTATGACCAACCGAACTACATGTGCTGTTACTATTGAGCCAATCAAGACGAATGCAGCGAGAATTGATATTACATACAGAACGATGTCAAGGGTTGTAAACACATCAAAGTTTTTGAGGAAAAAAGAGGATACACCATACGAAAACGACATCGAACCGATTGAAATCCACATGGCGAACATCAAAGCCCACATCAGCCCCTTTCGTTTGAGATTGAAACCACTTATAAGCAATAAGATTATGTTGGCAGATGCAAGGAAACCTATTAGGTTGGTGAAACAGAATAATCGGTATAAATAATGGCTTTCATTAGACATGACGGCCTGTCCCGCAGAATGCCCATTCTCATCTATGTAGTCCTGGTTAATGGACAATCATTCGAACATTTTTGTTGTATTATCTCCGGGTGACAGAAGGGGTGGATATTCATCTTGCCAAACACCACCAGGAGGGTTGAGTCCAGCTTGAAAAGTCACGGTTGCAATCAAAATAGCTACCACCATCAGCGTGCTCTTCGTCTCATTCAACCAATTAACATGTGCCTTCCAATTGTTCTTACGATATGTAGTTTTCAGTGCTTGTGAAAGTTCCTTCGCTCTTTTACCTCCAGCACCACAAAGAATCTTTTTGCATTTCTTATAGCCTGATCTTCTTGGTGCTTTTACAAGGGCATCCAACGATGAGTCATGTGATTCATCGTGTGCTCATGTGTCCCCTACACATCCAATGTGCGGCCTCACCACTTTACTCGCCTTAATTATGCGCCTGTGTGCTAATTAGCCGGGGACTAGTAAGCATAGAAGGGTAATTTCCTAGGTTCTAGGCTTGATTGTGAGGTTTTGGGGTCTAATTGCAGTTTAGAGTCCATTTCAGGGGTTAGTTGTAATCACTTCAAAAAATCTTTTAATATTTAAGAGAAGGGCATTTATTTTCAATAATTTTAGATTTTTTATTAATAAATACTATAAGAAGGGTACTAGTAGAATAAAAGGTCCGGATTTTTAATTGAATTCTTTAAATAATTTATGAGTAATTGATATGACTTGAGTGGGGCGAAACTATTATTTCATTAAAATTTACTGAGGGACCATGTAAGAGGAAAATTTATTTTGAGTGAGGTAATTAAATTGGGGCAATAGTTTGGCTTTAAGAGTGGGCATTAATAGTTTGAAAATTTAAATTATAAAATTTATTAGGGACCGTTTAAGAGGAAGTTTGAAAATTTTAATTATAAAATTTATTAGGGACCGTTTAAGAGGAGGGATGTTTATGTTTAAAAATGTGGGCCACATAAAGGTAATGGAATCCATAATGACTTCTTCTGTGGAACAGTGGAAAACTCACACCAGGAGAGCAAATCAAAGACCAAAAGCCCTTCAAAAGGGGTTTCTATCATTTTGTTGACGTCACAGAAATGGGATCGGGATTGCAGAAGCAGGGAGAGGGAAAATATAGAGGGAGGAGAGAGAGGAAGAAAGGGGAAGAAGAGCAGGAGAGGAAGAACAAAAGGAAAAGAAAAGAGAAAAGGAGGGAAGAAGAAGAGGAAGAAGAAAAATGAAAGGAAAAGAGAAAAGGAGGGGAGAAGAAGAGGAAATGGCAAAGGTATCACCCAGTGAATCAGTGATTCATGGCTGCAGCAGCAACGACACCAAGCTCAGATTCGGTCTACTCATTTTTTGTTTTCTTTCCTCTAGAACTGCATTATGATTTTTTTTCTCCGTTTTTTTTCACATATCATTTCCTTTCTTTTCGGATTTTTTTTTCTGGTTTGGCCATATCGACTGTATTTCAAATATCGGTCATAACGACCAATATTCACCCGAGAAAATGGCGATATTGACTGCGACGATAACGAGACCGCTATAACAGTAAAAGATCGTTGCGGTTCAGGCTGATACTGGTTCGCATTGGTAGATATTTTAAACCATTGTTGTAATTTTAAAAAAGTTAGTTAGTGAGGCCCTTAGAGGTAATTTATCTCCTTCATTAACCATCACTTAAGGGAAGGGCGTTTTAGTCATTTCACTAGTCATTGCAAAACTATAAAACTAGCCCTTCCCTCTGTCAAACGACACTTCCCACTCCCTCTTCTCTCTATCTCTCCCTATTTTCCTCCCACCTAATTACTTTCTCCCTTCTCCAACAAAGCCAGGGTTTCTCCTTCAGGATCAAGGGCTTCAATCACCTAGAACAACAAGAGAATTCTCAAGATTATCAATATCCATATCAGGAAGAGATTATGGATATTGATATGGATATTGATATCTTATTTATTTTGTGGTCCTTCAACTTGGAGGCTTTTGATTGGCTGGAATGCCCTAAAAAGAAGGAAGTAAATCAAATTCGTTAGAGAGAGAGGAAAAACAGGAGAACGTGAGGATGAGCCATGTAACTAGATAAGGATAGGAAAGAAAAATTAGGAGAAAATCATGGAAACCATTGAAGATTCTCTTGCATTCATTTATAATAAGTCAAAGTCGCCAGGAGTAACAAAATCTCATTGGTCCTTGAGTAGGGGCGTTTTGCTTTACACAACTCCCTGGGTGTTTTGTAGCCCTCCTCGGATATGCTATAAATTCGTTAAATTCCTCTCTTCACTTTTCTTTATCACAAGTCCTCGTTGAAGTTTTTTTTATTATAAAGTAGGCCCCTTAAAGGATCAATAATTTTTCATAAGTGAGCCCTACTATGGAGAGCCACACATTTCTCAATTTTTATTTTAAAGTGGGGCCCTTAAAAAAGAGTCACTAATTTCTTATTAGCAAACCCCACTAAGGATGGTGGAATTCCTAATGTCCATGACAAAAAAATCTCGAGACATTAATGGAATCTCCTTTTTTTTAGCTCCCAATCTCCTAAAAACTAGCCAATCAATCCAACTTAATTATCTTCTCCTTAAAATCAGATTTATTTTAAAGGGTTCTACTAAGGTCTTCTTTTCTTTTGTTATGCACATGTGAGTTGGCATTATTTCATTGGACAACCAAAAAGGGGGCAAAAATGCCCCTTTCCAAATGGGGCATTATGGGGAATTTCCATATATATATATATATATATATATATATATCTGAGAGTTATCACATGCGCACGGTGTGTAAGAGGTGGCACCCACTTGATCGTCCATCCGACTGAACCAGACACACAACACCCTCAATTTCACATGGCCCCCAGGTTTTACACCCATCGAATGGACTAGACTATTGCATCAACTGAGACCATGAATGGACTATACACTGTTAAATTCATGTGGTTCAGATGGAGATTATATGGTTTAAGGGCAAGGTTGATTTTTTGCAGAGATGAAAGGCCCAGGGCGATGTTTCAATCCCCCCAGGTCCCTGTTTCAGGTGGGGTCCCATGTGGGCCCCACGTTGAGGTGCGCACTGGATGACTACTCATTATATGCGCGCATGTGCGTGTGAGGTTATGGGGCGTTTCCAACTCCATTAGATAAGAGTTTAGCTTGGCATCGGAAAAGCGCCACCCAAGACGAGGCCAAGGAGTCATCAGCGTCACACAAGTGTTCCTTACAATTATATAAAAGAAAACAAGCTTAATTACCTCTGTCCGAATCTCGGGTGCAAGGAGATGGAGGATGGAGTTATCGTCGTCATCTTTCATCTTCACAAAATCATCATTAGGTATCAACTCGATCAACTTCTTCAAGGCCTCGAACTGGCCATTACTTGCACACAGATGCAAGATCGGCTCTCCTTGTTCCGTTTGAACCCAAGCAGCTGTGGGTTCAACACGAACCAACTCCTCCAACACTTCAAGTCGGCCTTTCCTAGCTGCAATATGGAGAGGAGTCCTTCCTTTTTTGTCACGTAGGAAACAAACACCAGCATCTTTTACTAAGAGTAGCTTTACAACCTCTACGTGCCCTGCTCCCGAAGCAAGATGGAGAGGAGACTGGCCGTGTGAGTTTAATTTATTGGCATACTCCGGTTTTCGAGTTAAAACCTCCTCGGCAAACTCAACATGTCCAAACTGTGCAGCTACATGCAAAGGATTTTCATTAGCTATGGGATCATGCATCACCATAACTCCAACTCCAACTCCATTGAGAATATGCTCATCTTGTTTAAGTAGATCACGCAACGAAGTAACATCCCCTCTTATTGCCGCCTTGTGGAGCCTCGCGTCCATCTCTCTCTCTCTCTTTTTGTTTTTTTTGCTAAAGTCTCTCTCTTAGAAATTTTCACTTGTTTTTTGAGAAGGGGATAGCGTGCCATTATCATACTAGGAAGTGCAATTTATATAGTTTTGAAGACTAAGCTTCGACCACATCCTCTCACATGTTCCACACCGTTTGATATTTTATAAAAGTATACTTTTGATTGGTGGGTGGGGATTGGAGAGACTGTCCCTCAAAGTTGTACAGCTTCAAGATATTTTAGAAGAGTAAAAAATTTCTTGAGTACAGTTTTGATCGATGGGTGGGGATTGGAGAGACTGTCCCTCGAAGTTGTGCTGTCTTCAGATTTTTTAGAAGAGTAAAAAGAATTTTCTTGAGGCCGCCGGGCAAGGAGAATTTTCAAATGTTGCCGATCTTCTATATATGAATTTTTTTTCAAATGTTGCCGGTCCTTTATATATATGACCGCGACCTCTTCTCTATTGTCTTTCTCTTAATGCGTTTTTGTACATAACCGCATTGCTTGGAATATAGAAGGACAGTGCGCATTGATCTCCACCGCCCACAATCACAAGTAGTTTGGTGTAACTCTCTTTCAGCAAATAAATATAAAATTGGAGCCTGTTTTTCTGGGATGAAGAGGAAATTGGTTTCTGACCTTTCAATAAGCCAATTCAATTACACTAAAAGTCCATCTTTATTCTCTAACTTAGGTCCGCCCGATCATGGAAGAAACTTTTCTGGCAATGTCTGGGCTTGTTTTGTAAATTCACTTTACTAATGAAGCGGAGTGAGGGTCATTTTAAGTGACAACAATAGATAAAGAGTCCATTATAAAAATCTCGTATTTCAAAAAACACCTTCATTTCTTAACAAAATGAATTCAAGTTACTTTTTCATGCTGTTGAAGGCCAAAAAATCATCTTTCTTTTTTTTTTTTATATAGAAAAACTACATTCTCATTTCACTAAGGGCATGTTTGTGTAGCTCATTTCCGCGGAAAATGTTGTAGTTTTCTGCGGAAAACTTCTTTTTCATGTGTTTGGTGCGGCAGTTTTCCGCGGAATTGCTTTTTCGTCACGTCAGCTTTTTCCTTCCTAACCATGGAAATAGACTTCCTATGGGGGGGTATGGGAAGTCTATTTCCACGGAAAACCGACCCCCCAATTTCCTCTATCTCACCCTCACTCCACCCAACCACCCTCTTTCTTCCTCTTCCCCTCCCAACCCCACCCACCCCACACACATACCAACCCACCCACCCAATAGTTTTCACTAAAAAATGGTTTTCACTAAAGAAATCCATAGTTGCACCAAACAACATTAGCACTAATTCATCAAGGAAAACCTTTTTGCACCAAACATAAAATTTTGACTTCCGCGGAAAAACTTTTCTAAAGAATTTGAAACCCATGGATTTTGCTGATGTGGCAATTTCCAATTTCCACGGAAATTGCATGTACACAAACGTGCCCTAAAGGAAAAAAGGTTATCACTTTCTTATTTGATCCATTTTCCTTTTTTGTCTTTTAATTTGGCCATTTACGTGCTTCCCTTTACCCAATTAAGTTACCAAATGTAGAGTTTACGGGCTGGTTGGAACCTATATGGATTCGGAACCGGACCCGTTTATCAATTGGATATTAAAATAGGTTCCGGATCCGGACCCGTTTATGAATCGAAACCTAAAATAGGTTTGAGATCCGGATTTTCTCAGTTTGGAACTTTCGGGTAATCGGATACCCATTTACAACTTTAGTCAAATTCTACAATTTAATATTGGACGAGTGGCCACTTTGGTGAGTGGCAAGTATAAATAATAATAACTAGGTTACGTTTCAACACAGCACCTTTATTTGTGGAAAATCACTGATCTTAATAGGGAACCCTTTTAAAGGAAGCCTCGTAATTAGATGAGTGGTCCAGATCACCGCATTTGCATTTGCATTTGCATTTGGTACTCAGTGGTTGATGCTTTGTCATCCCCCCCCCATGGCCCACTTAGCAGCAACCACTAGCTCCAAGACTCCGTGTCTAAGGCTTGACCATGCGTATCTCTAGTCTCTAGTCTCTAGTCCAGTTATGTATGGCTAGCCATTCTGCATAGAGGATGCCACGTGTCATGACAGCTGCCACTTGTGTCCACTTAATTGCTCTATATGGCCCATCCCAGCAAAATGCATGTGATGCTGCCCCCTTGGTGCACCGTTTCAGACACAAACATGGAGTCCTCTCATTGCCTCCTAGTAATCTTCAACAAATCAAATCCAATGAAAATGGGAGTCATGGGTGCCACACCCATGATCTTTTGGGCCCCGCTTTAAGCACTAAATAGAAAGGGTCCCTGCACAAATGGGTTATTTTTGTCCCCTAGTGCATTGTGCATGCAGTGTAAGGTGGTCAAGGTGTGTCGAGGGGTTGGACGAGTAAGAAGGAACTATGTCGAATTGAAATGCTTTCTTTATGGTGAGTTTTAGGATCCCACTAGCCACTAGGCTTTGGTTACGTGCCGAGCAATTGAAAAGAAAGGTGATAAAACTGCCAATCAGATAAATAAAACTGGTCCCATCGTAACAATGAGCGTCTATTTAACAATATGTCAATGCTCCATTGGTGGGACTTGTGGATCAAACACTTAGATTTGTCCTCACCTGGGTCAAGCACTCCCACCAATTAAGTATAAGAATGCCAATGAGACACACATGCATTATATATATTAAAGCAACATGGGAGGTAAGCTGCCTGTAAGAGGTGCCACCTTCACGTTCATGTTCATGTAAGGAGCTCATGTGTAACCAAAAAATCATATGATGTTTATGGGAGCCATTTCAAAATCCATATCTACATTTTCCATTTTCAATTCAAAATTATAGGAAGAGATTTTACACTGTCTGTCACGATTAGTACCGTTTGTAAAGAGCCCACGTGTAACCAAAAATTCATATGCTGTTTATGGGAGCCATTTCACTTGCCCAAGGTACGAGTGATCTATCATGATGGGCCATCCATAGAGAATTTAGTGAGCATTTACTATAATTCCTATTCCATTTTCTAATTGACTCATTCACACAGTTTCCAACGTCAACTCATGCATAATTTTAGCATGCTAATCCATATCTACATTTTTCATTTTCAATTCAAAATTATTCCTTGCAATCACGCATAAGATCCGTTGCCCCTATCTCTCTCCCTCACCCTGCAAATTCATTATCGGATCCTTCTCTCCTCTATTCAGATTTTCTCTATCTCTCTTTATACAATGGAAAATTAACAGCGGTCTCCTCCTCCCTCTGTCTGTGTGAACTGAATTACTCTCAAAATGTAAAATTTCTATTTTTGTAATTTCATTGCCGGATTCCATTTGATAGTAGTCATCAGTGGATTAGGACGCTTTGATGCGAATGGCAATTGGAATTTCAACGCCCTATCTCTTCCGAATCTATACCTCTTAGAAACGTTTATGTGGTTGGGGTTTTTTGAATTTTAAGTAAGTAGAGGACATTTGCTCTAATTTACATTCATATATAAGGTACGTTATCCATGTTCTTTTCAATCACTAAGGGTTTATTGTTTAATTTGATTAATTTTTATTTCTGATTGTCTTCCTTGATTATATAATTTTTCTTTCATATTTTGTTCTAAACTTGGATTTAAAAAGGTACGCCCCGCCTTTGATTTTACTAAGGACATTGCATTGTAGTTATGTCAAAATTACTATTATGTAAGTTGGCATTATCATCAAACAATTCAATTTGATTTTTTTAATAATCAATTATTACTTTTGCTCCGTTAATTTTTTTTTTTCGTTGTTTTTCCTTTTCTCCTTGGATCGGTTTTTTCTTATATTAAATAAGTAGAAGACATGTGCTCAAAATTGCATTCATATATAAGGTACGCTATCCATGCTTATTTCAATCATTAAGGGTGCTATTGATTATGGGTGCTGTTTATTGCTTACTAAATCAACAGCAAATGCGTATCTTCGAAAAATTCTCTTTCCATTGCACATATCATTCAATTTAAACTCCCATTAGTATCTATTACGTTCCTAATTTCTCTCCATCCCTTTATTATATTGATGTTGGCGAGGTAACTTTCATTTGCAATTTATCAATTAAGAAAGGTGGTTTTCAAATATTTTTTTATTCCAATTTCGTGGGTAATCTCTCTCTCACTTGCCCCTTCTCTATATTTATATATTTTTTTCATTCCCATTGAAGGGTTGCACTAAAAGAAAATATATTTTTAGCATCAAACTTATAGCGGTCATCCTGACCGCCGCTAAAAGATATACCGGGCACAAACTCACTTTTACCGGCTGCCATTGGCCGCTAAAAGCTATTTTTTTTATAGTGTTGGTACTACAAATATTATATTCATATCTATTCTTTATTTTTAGGGGATTTAACAGGAAAAAACAAATTAGGTGATCGACATACCGAAAAGGTAATTTTAAGTGCCCTTGCACAAAATCAGTCATTTTGCCCGAAAACGTATTTTTTTTATTATCATTTTCTAGTAGGGTCCCTATCGACCTTCATTTGCAATGTTAAGGGTCGATTGAGTCCCTACAGTCCATCCAAACCGTTATAGAATTGTAGGGTCTCAATCAACATTTATTTGTAATGTTAAGGGTCTCTATCGACCTTGTGGTGTACTCTTATAAATGCACGAAACTCATCCCTTATTCCATGTTTTTGGAAAAAAACAACCATGCTTGACTTGCTTCCCCTCCGTAGGATATTCTCACCTCTCGAAAACCATTAAAGCCATATGCTCGTTGTTTGGTGGGAAATATTAAAGTGCATACGCTATTGTTTGGGGCAGACCAATGAAGATATAGAGTTTATACTTTGCCCTAAAACATGATTTTTTACTTTTCAGAAACCCTTTTCCTGATTCCTAGTTTCATGTCACCAATGGAGGACTGCTGAGAACCACTGGCATACGCCTAGCAGCTGATGTGGATTCATAGTCGATGATGAGGAAGAAAGAAACAAACAATAAAGAAAATCGTGCTTCTAAGCCCTAAAATGTATGAATGAGTCCCATGCATACCTTAGTAGAGAATGTTAAAAATTACATTTTCGAGCAAAATAATTGACTTGGTGCTAGGGCACTTAAAATTACCTTTTCGGTATAGTATTCACATAATCTGTTTTTTCCGGTTAAATCCTCTTTTTTTTTATGTGCCCAATTTTTTTTTTGCTGAATGATATGCATCGTGAAACCAGGAAGACTCTACACCTGTTGAGGTTGAGACACATGTTTACATGCTATGTATAGTGCAGCTATATGTGACTTACGGGCCGGTACCGCAAAACTAGATGTCCGCTTTTATTTCTCTATTCAAGTTGCAATACAGAGCTTAACATTGAGATATTCTGCAATATTTCTTTTTCTGCAACTGTTCTTTTTTTTATTTTAGTTTTACTCAGTTTATTTGCGGCATCAAACGCTCCCAACAAAGTAACAATGCTCAAGCTCACAACAACACCTGTGGAGGCTTTTTTTTTTTTTTTTTTCTACTTGAAATCTTTGACCTCGTTGTCTTTTTGATCTCCTCATCTGTTTTTATTTTTTTTTTAATTTTTTTTTAGTAAGAGATGTTATACAATTTGTAGCCGTTATGTTCATATTATAGGGCTCAAGTGTTTACTTACTATTTTGCGTTTTTAAATGCACTTTTTTGAGAACTGAGCTTGCACAGAATCCAGGCCGGATCGCCTGGACCTGCTCTTTTTTTTTTTTATTTTTTTTTTATTTTGTGTGTGTGTGTGTGCATTTTAACATATATTTATTCATACAAATAGCTTCAAAATCCGTAGACAACCATCGAATAACCCTTGATAACCATCCAATGGTAAGTGACGGTTCAGTTCATTATAAAATCGAGCTCATTATAAAATCGAGCATAAATCCAAATTATAGATTGAAATGAGTATCAAAGGGGCTGCATTGATGAAAGTTGGACTGGAGTGGGCCCTATAGTGCTGGACCGCACTTGCAACTGTTTTTGGAAAAAAAAGTTTCATTGATATCATTGTAAGACCAACTCCTGCTGAAGTAAAATTAAGGAAACTAGGATTTCAAAAGAGAGACTTTGGGATGAAAAAGTCATATAACGTCATATAAGACTGAAACCGAGTCTTTTCGCGATAGCACCCAAGCACCGGTTTTGCATATAAGAGGAAAATAAATTCTGTAGGCTATCATCATGCATATGCCAATCACAGATAGAGAGATACAATCAAGAGAATTCGATGTGAATTAATCATTTAAGCTGTATACAAATATGAGAAGATTTGAAAATATTGACCATTTGTTGTGGGGCCTCAAAATCTGATGGTTTTAGAAGCACTCGACATCATTATAAGAAGACCCATTAAATGGATTTCACATTAATGAGCACCACTGATTTGTTTGAAATTTTGATTCGCTTGAGGGGGTATCTTTGTTATTGGGGATTTCTGACAAACAAGTCGGTGGCTTTGTTTAGATTTTGGAATCACCTTTTCAATCCCCCAAGGAAATGAATTTCCATAGAAATTGAAATTCAAGCTTTACAGAAAAATCCTTAACGTGGAGTTCATGGTAACTATTAGTCCTAAGCCGTAACATAGGTTAATCACAACGGTTAATATAAATTCTGAGATATTGACATTCCATGATCTTGATGAGGCATTCGAGGATTTGCCTCATGATAGACTCAAATGATATAACAGAAGTCATGCCAACAAAGTTGAGAAAAGAGAGCACAGGAGAAGAAACACTCAGGACTAGGGTTTTGGTGTCTAGACTATAGAGAGTGATGAGATGCTACTTAAATGTAATGTGTAATTTTATATTTGAGAGAGATTTCATTTGGTGAGTCACAGCCTCTAGAGTTCTAGACTTATAGGATGTTTTTGTAGCTGGAAATCCATGGGCACAATAGCAAATGTATTTTTTACTTGTCGTAATAAAAGTGATTTGGATCTCCTTCATAAGAAATGACTTCTCGCTTAGTTTTGAAATAATAGTTAAACTTCTTCTACTTCCCCATAGAGGGGTGTTTAATGTCTCTGGCCGCCAATGACAATGAAGAACAATTTATCACAAAGAAGAGGGATTCTTTTTTATACTTGTCTAAGATTTTTTATTTTTTATTTTAAAAGAAAATTAGAATGACTGAAGACCAAATGCTAATCAATAGTTGGATGAAATGATTGAAGACTAAATGTTATTCAATAGTCGAATGAAGTGTTTTCTTCACCTTTGGTACTATTGCACTTGTGTGGCATTGGATTTTCGGACCCCCTAATCTAAGTGGCAACACCTCTCCATGATACAAACGGATTAAGATGCAATATTGAGGAACTTTCAATTGAACAAATTTAATGCAATTTTGTAAGCAACAATGTTGTTCTAGCTAAGTAAACTTGATTAACGTTTTATGTTACAATAAATTTTCTACGTGCTTATACAAGGTGACAGGATTAAAATGTTATCAGGAGCAGTAAGAAAATAAGTTAAATTTTACTCAAAAACCAACAAAAGTTACACTTAATGTGAGGTACCTACTATGCACTCACAAATATGTGTCTAGTATCATCTAATGGCTTTAGAAAGACATATTGACCAATGTTAAAATAGCCAAAAAGAAAAACGGAGTGAACTCTTCCTATTTCAAATATAAAATTCAAGGTCCATATCTCTTGATATTGCTTTATTTGTGAAACATCTTTTTTTATAGAAAAATATAATTCAATGATATCTTCCTATGTTACATTGACAGCTTGGATGCAAGCATGTGGTGGGTAGATGTCCGTCGATTTGCTCAACTTTCCTTTTTATTTTCTTTTCTTTCTATTTTTCTTAGGGACAATTACCGTACGAACTGTCATAAAGCTGACAATAGCCCCAGAACAGCCCAAAGATATATATTTATAGTAGAGTTGTTTGATCCGTAGAATATCGCAGCTTGCAATATCCCAGGGATGTAAGATATCCCACAATCACTTGAACAGTTTATGTTTTTTTTTTCCTTTACTGTGGGACTACGAAACCACCATTTAAACCGTTGAATAGCTGTATATGTATAAGAACTAATATCGCACTAAATTTGAACTGTTGATCTATCACGGTTATCGAGAAATTTGCAAGAAAGTCACGTTTTGCAAATTATAAGAACAAATTATAAGCCACCTTTTTTTTTGTAAGTTTTTGTTCTTATAATTTTTAAAACGTGACTTTCTTGCAAATTTCTCGATAATCGTGATAGATCAACGGTTCAAATTTTGTGAGATATTAGTTTTTACACTCATACAGCTATCAAACGGTTTGGATAGTAGTTTGGTAGTCTCATAGTCATGGAAAAAAAGAAAAAAAAAAACAGACTGTTCAAGTCTTCCCGCTTCTGATTGTGGGATTTCCTACATCCCTAGAATATCGCAAGCTACGATATTCTACTGATCAAACAGCTATGCGGTAAATATACATCTTTGAACTGTTCTGTGACTATTGTCAGTTGTAAGACAGTCCATAAAGTAATTGTCTCTTTTTCTTATAAAACTTGTTTGGCTGTTGTTAGCTGGCAAATCCAAATGTTGTGCGTGCTCGTTCTATGTTTATCATTCACTCTCGTTGCACTCGTTGATCACTAAAAGACTCATTGAACCAATGTTAAAATAGCCAAAAAGAAAAATGGAGTGAACTCTTCCTATTTCAAATATAAAATTCAATCTCCATATCTCTGAGATTGTTTTATTTATGAAACATCCTTTTTATAGAAAATTATAATTCAATGATATCTTCCTATGCTACATTGACAGCTTGGATGCAAGCATGGTGGGTAAGTGTCCATTGATTTGCTCAACTTTCCTTTTTTTCTCTCATTTTCTTTCCATTTTTCATATAAAACTTGTTTGACTGGTGTTGGCTGGCAAATTCAAATGGTGAGTGTGCTCGTTCTATATTTATTATTCACTCTCGTTGCACTCGTTAATCACTAAAACCTAGACAACCTAATTTAAATTGGGAACCGGATCCCCTGTTTGGTCCAAACAGGGCCTCCACGTGGGGGGCGGAGGAGAGAGATTGACTTTTTCTCTCCTCCGCCCCCCCATGTGGAGACCCCTGTTTGGTCCAAACAGGGATCCCCTGTTTGGACCAAACAGGGGATCCTTATCCATTTAATTGTTAGACTAATAATATATGACAATGATCATTTGCATGGTACCATCATTGCGTCCCAGCCGCTTTCCATAAAACTTGTCTCGTAATAACCATAAAAATGGTCTGCCAAAATAGCACTAAATAAATGGCATAAAATGTGCCTCTCAATCAGTGCCAATGCTCTTAGCCCAAGCCCAAGTAATTTCACACCATCTCAATGGAGATATACAAATAAGCATATAAATATGTTTTTTTTTTTTTTTTCCATTTCAATCATTTGCTGATGTGTGGGATTCTAGTAATGAAGTTTAAATGGTTCGTTACAATTTTGAAAATTTCCAACACATTATACTAGGCTTTATCTATACTCTTTGTTTTAAAAGTTCAAATTTTACATCATCAGTTGGGGACAGACAAAATTCATACGGTGGAAAATTTGAGTGGTTTGCGAAATACAAGCTCAGTTTTTTCCAAAATATGCATGTCCAATACTTAAAAATAAAAAATAAGAAAAACCATGTTACTACGTGGAATCATTTCAGCCACATCTATGGATTCCCTTCAAAAGTTTTTCCATAATAGTCCGTTTAAAATCCACACAATTAGTGGTGCATGCTGGTTGCACTTGGTGGATCAAGACTAGGCCTGTCGATCCAAGTGCAGCCCAGCCCGGCCTGCCCAAAAAAGCCCTTAAAATGAGGGCTTTTACTTTTCTTAAAAAGCCGTTGGCCTGGGCTTGGATAGAATTTCGTAAACTCTCTAATTTTCAAGCCCTAGGCCCCGCCCTGGCACTTAAGGATAGGGTAAGGGCTAAGGGCCAAGGCAGGGGTCACCCGGGCCTTGCCCTGTCTATACTGATCGTAGGTTAAGGTCAATCCCGGGATCAGCACGACCCTGCCCTTTGCCTAATCAAGACCAGTCTGGATCCTCTAAGGTTGACTTGGAGAAATCCCGACCTAAAAGAGTGGAAATCCACAATGGCGCTCACCTAATAAAGATTTGATCCGGTCAAAATAAAATCCCTCAAGTTTTGGATTTGTACAGAGATAAGGATGATTTGATGATTCATTTTCACATTTTTTCCAACAAGAATACTGCATATCTTATGGAGTCCACTTAGATGAAAGTTTATCAATGCGATGAGAGTATATGGAAAGGTCTCCTGATGGACAAAGGCAGTCCAAAAATAGCCCCACCGAAATATCCTAGCAATTCATTTAACCGCTTCAAGTTTAATGGCAACATAACCATAGATTTTCTTGCAATTTAACCCAATGGTAAGTGAAGGATCAATTGATTGTAAATTTGGGCATAAATCTAGATCATGGGATGAATTGTTATCAAAGGGCCTGCATTGATGAATGTTTAGCTCAGGTGGGCCCGATAGTACTAGATTATACTTGTAGTCGCTTGTAGGAAAACAATTCTTATCAATATCAAAGTGAGACCAACCTCTATTGAAGTAAAATTCATCCGAATTCCAAAATATGAACTTCAAGAGGAAAATGCATATACCATCATATATATAACCGTTTTTGTAACAAGCAAGTCAATGTGTTTGAGATGGCTTGGATAATGCATACGCATGCAACAATGACAGCCATGAGGAAAAGTCTTTCTAAGTAAGTTGATAGCCCGTCAAGGAAAAGAGATAGGTTGAAGAGGACTTGGATAGAACTAGTGTGGTTGGATGTAAAGAATTAAGTGCAAACCATCTGGTGACTTGCCCTAGGATAGGCGGATATGTTGAAAAAAAAAAATCATGTAGCAACCTTAGTAGGGTTGGGACAAGGCTTTGATGGTGATGATCCATCAATAATATTATTAATCTATGGTCAATCTTAGAGTAGACCAACTTCGAGAACCACTTTTTAACTTGGGATTTCCCAAGTGAGCCTTTGAGGATCCGAACTTGACATATCCCACATGTTGAAAATTATATCTAGAAACAAACTTAGTAACTTTATATTTGGCTGTACAAAAATATAGAGCACCACAAATGTGGTTTGCAAAGGCATTAAGGGCATATTTGTGCAACGTATTTTACTTGGAAAATGAACAATAATACGGAAAATCTCCTCTGGACTTCAATTCCATTCATTTGGCACGCGCCATTCTCGTTCGGGGACTGTTTAAAGAATAGCTTGCTTTCTCAAATTTAAGCCATCTAATATTTTAGAATAACTACAATAACACAAACACTAAAGTTTGGATTGTCTAAGGCTTCAAAGAAATCTCGTGTTTAAGGAGTGGAACTTCATTGTGGGCTGCATCTATTGAAAACCCAAGCCACTGAAATGAATGCCCTCTCCATGTATGATATTTCATTAAATTTCACTATAATAAGAGTTTGCCCTTACGATCAATGATCATTTGAGAAATAATGCGATTGACATATATGTAATCGTATTCATTAATCACTAGCAAAAAGCCCCGTGCTTAACACGGGTAATGTAATTCATAATATTAGATACTAAAAAAAATTATAAAAAAACATTAATAACGAGGTTACCAAACATCATCTCTCTAGCCATGACAATCTAGTCCACTGCCCGACGCCCAAGCACAAAGGCACCTTATGATTTTACATAAGAGCGGCCGGACTCAATTGATGAAAACTTTAGAAAAAATTTTGTAAACCACATTACACAACCTGATGGGCTGTCCTCTGTCATTTGGTTTTAAAAGAATTCTGCCTTTTAGATAGGAGCCGTTGACTTTGTGAAAATCTGGGCCCCGTTGTGTTTGTAATGTATGGATTATTCTAAAGGCGTAAATGGTAATGCATCTTAGGTAAAGAAAAAAATATATCCCAAAATAAAGCTCTAAATAAACATATGAAATTGGCAAGCCATGCATAATAGATTACAAAACGTCGACATCACGTACATCAGTATAATAGTAGCAGTTTGATTTGTCATAACTCATAATAAGGTTCTGGTAATACATTGTAGAAAATCATGGGCATGGGGTTCGATCCTTGCTCTCCTGAATATCCGCGCCATCTCCATGTTGTGAGCCGGCCCTTCTTTTGAATTTTAAGATTCTTTCTTTGAGTTTCTTGCAAGGTTGAATGACCAACCGAACTACATGTGCTGTTACTATTGAGCCAATCAAGACGAATGCAGGGAGATATGATGTTACAACCAGAACGATGTCAACGGTTGTAATTCCATCAATGTAATTTCCGTTGAGAAAAGCTGAGGATAAAGCATACGAAAACGACATCGAACCGATTGAAATCCACATGGCGAACATCAAAGCCCACATCAGCCCCTTTCGTTTGAGATTGAAACCACTTATAAGCAATAAGATTATGCTGGCAGATGCAAGGAAACCTATTAGGTTGGAGAAACAGAAGATTCGGTAAAAATTAGGGACTTCATTAGACATGACAGCCCGTCCCGCATAGTGCCTATTCTTAATGGACCGCCATTGGTACATTTTTGTTATATTATCTCCGGGTGATAGAAGGGGTGGATATTCATCTTGCCAAACACCACCAGGAGGGTTGAGTCCAGCTTGAAAAGTCACGGTTGCAATCAAAATAACAACCACCATCAGCTCGCTCTTCGACTCATTCAACCAATTAGCATGTGCCTTCAAAGTGTTCTTACGATGAGTAGTTTTTGGTGCTTGTGAAAGTTCCTTGGCTCTTTTACCTCCAGCACCACAGAGAATCTTTTTGCATTTCCTATAGCTTGTTCTTCTTGGTGCTTTTACAAGGGCATCCAGCGGCGTATAGTTGTTCATGTTCAAAGAATTTACATCCAGCCCCCTATTGTTAATCAAAGACTTTATCACCTGTACAATCAGAGATGACATAAGGATCTAGCTACCACGGAGTCATGTGATTCATCGTGTGTTCATGTGTCCCCTACACATCCAATGTGCGGCCTCGCCACTTTACTGGCCTTAATTATGCGCTTGTGTGCTAATTAGCAGGGGACTATTAAGCATAGAAGGGCAATTTCCTAGGTTCTAGGCTTAATTGTGAGGTTTTGGGTTCTAATTGTAGTATGTATGCATGTGGGTTGGGGTGAAAGTGGGCCGGGCCGGGCCGTCCTAGGGCCGCCCGCGGACGGCCCGAGCTCGGCTAAAAAGACAATAGAGCCGAGCTAGGAACTAGTAGGAGGCCTGTTTGCTTAAACCGGCCGAGCTCGGCTTGATGAAGCTTGGCTCGTAAGCCCTAGGCCTACATATATTAATACATATATTATATATATGTACACTATACAATATATAATACATATATGATATAATATAATCCATAAATACTAAACCTTAGTTTTAATCAATATAAATAATCTCTAAACCCTAAACACTAAATCATCCATAAATCCTAAACCTAAGCAGTAAGCCATAGGGCCTACATATATTAATCCATATATTATATATATGTGTACACTATACAGTATATAATACATATATGAATCTATGATACTAAATGATCCATAAATCCTAAACCTTAGTTTTAATCCAATATAAATAATCCCTAAACCCTAAACCCTTAGCACTAAATAATCCATAAACCCTAAACCTAAGCACTAAACCTTAAACCCTAATTTTAATCCAATATAAATAATCCCTAAACAACCTTGAGGAGCATGTATATTAATGGTCTGGAAGACATTATTTTAAGTCTTGTAACTCTGGAACAACTTTTCTTTTGTTGTTATTATTCTTTATTAATAATGCTCTATTGTTGTTGTTATAGGTGATGTTGGAGACTTTATTTTATGATACTAGCCGAATACTTTATTTTATTCTATCATGCTATTGGAGTTTAATTTGATTTGTATTATTGTTAGAGTTTGATAATGCTGATCTACATTAACATTAAACTATTAGGGAGTGTTGGAACTGGGCTCCCTTTGCTTTTATGGAGTCTTTCTTATTTTAGTTAATCTTATTACTGCAATCCAAATTATGGGAATGAGAATATGGGATGAATACATGTATTTGACCATTTTTTGTTCTGCTTTTGCATATGTAGATTTCTTTGAATTCCTACATGATTTGTTTTTTCTTGAAAATATTTTCTTTCAGCTAGTGTTATATCATTAGCCGGGCTCAAAGGGCCAGCCCTATGGCCTCATAACTTAATAAGAGTCGAGCCCGAGTTAGGGTTTTTGAGGCCCTCTCGAGCTCGGGCCGAATTAGGGCCTACTGAAAAATACTAGGGTCGAGCCTAGGGCCTGTCAAAGTCCGGCTCGGCCCGCCCCACCCCACTTTCATCCCTACATGTGGGCCCCATGTTGAGGTGCACACTGGATGTATATGTATGAAATGTTCATGTATATGTATATGTATGTATGTATGTATATATAGACACATATGTATATTTATAGATGAAATTATATATATATATATATATGTATATGTATGTATTTGTTCCGGTTTCAGGTGTGGCCCTATGTGGGGCCCACGTTGAGGTGCACACTGGATGACTACTCTGTGTGCGCATGCGCATGTGTGAGAGGTTATGGAGACATTCCCAACTCCGTTAAGAGTTTAGCTTGGCATTGGAAAAGCGCCGCCCAACGTGCGGCCGTGGATCATTAGTGGCACACAAGTGTTCCCTACAATTATATAAAAGTGACAAGCTTAATTACCTCTGTCTGAATGTCGGGTGCAAGGAGATGGAGGATGGAGTTGTCGTCGTCATCTTTCATGTTCACAAAATCATGATAAGGTATCAGCTCGATCAACATCTTCAAGGCATCGAACTGGCTATTACTTGCACACAGATGCAATATCGGCTCTCCTTGTTCCGTTTGAACCCAAGCAGCTATGGGTTCAGCACGAACCAATTCCTTCAACACCTCAAGTCGGCCTTTCTTGGCTGCAATATGAAGAGGAGTCATTCCTCTTTTGTCACGTAGGAAACAAACACTAGCATCTTTTTCTAAGAGTAGCTTTACAACCTCTACTTGCCCTGCTCCCGAAGCAAGATTAAGTGGAGACTGGCCTTGGGAGTTTAATTTATGGGCATACTCCGGTTTTTGACTTAAAATCTTGTTGGCGAAATCAACATGTCCAAACTGCACAGCTACGTGCAGAGGATTTTCATTAGCTATGGGATGATCCATTACTCCAAGAACATGCTCATATCGTTCAAGTAGATCACGCAACGAGTTAACATTCTCTCTGATTGCTGCCTTATGGAGCCTCCCGTCCATATCTCTCTCTCTCTCTCTCAAATTTTTTTTACTTGGTTTTTGAGAAGTGGATAGTCCATACTCGGAAGTGCAATTTATATAGTTTTGAAGATTAGGTCGACGAGCGATGGGTTACCTCTCCACGTCCTCTAACATGTTCCGTTGATGATCGAGTGGAGGAGAGGGTCTCAAACTTGTATGGTCTGAATTTCTTGAGTCCGGGCTTGGAGATTACTCAAATGTTTCCAACTTTACTATGATGGATTTGTACGAAGATACCTGAGAGCACTATGTTTCACCTCACCAACCTCTCGGAACCGGGAGCACTGGTGCAAACAGGGAACCCCTGTTTGGTTGACACACAGGGGGGCGGGTGTGGGGGCGGATGAAAGAGATCCATAAGATATCCATAAGATATCTAGTCTTTAAAACTTACTCCCTACCTGTGTTCAATCTACCAAAGAGATCTAACCGTTTAGATATTATATTTGGAACTTACAGAATCCAGAAAATAATATCCAATTAATAATATATTTTTTATAAATATCTCGATTGGTGATGATCCATTGGCAGCATCCATAATAGGGTTGTGGTCTTAAGTGTCTTTGCTTTTGCTTATCTAAAGTGGGCAGATGATAGAAATGACTGCCCAACGCTCTTATTTTCTAAACATCTGCCCCGCTTTAGACATTTAGATAAATAGTGCCCGACGCTCTTATTTTCTAAACATCTGCCCAGCTTTAGACATTTAGACAAATAGAGCCTGAAAAAAGAGATGCCAACCCGTTACTAGCTAGTTTCCTAGCTAGCAAATAAGAGTTAGTTCTCTTCTTATTGAACGATGTCAATCCAAACACAAAACAGTATTGTAGAGCGCTGGCTGATCCTAATATGAACACTAGTTGTGGTTCCCATACCACTAATGGGTCCCACTAACTGGTAATCCCCATGCGGTTGATCACTTAATAAATCTATTAATATTATGAACTTTTGAGTAGATACAATAATTAACAATTTCTGTATTTACAAAAACCTGGTGTATTTTTAAAAATTAGAGATCAGTCTCTAAAATCCCTTAATTATAGATAAACCCCACTCTACTATTTCATAATACTCCGTTAAGCTGGTGCATATATAATTACAAGCCCAGCTTGGATAAAAAGAACACTCCATTGTCCCATGATTACTTCTTTTGTGAGGAAATCTGCAGTCTGATACATGAGATTAGGGTTATAGATCTTGTGATTGAGTTCTTGCTTCTTTTTTTAATAGATCTTTGATCTTAATACATGAGATTAGGATTGTAGATCTTGTGATTGAGTTCTTTATCTTATGGGTGTTTGATCCCTATGTTAAGTGAATCAAAGGTTTTGAAAAACACATCTAAGTGGCTCACCTAATTCCAACAATTTGATCATGGTTTAGCTCTCTTTCAGCAAAAACAAGTTTAAAAATTAGAGACTTTATTTGTGGGATAAAAGAGGAAATCGGTTTCTGACCTCTTTGTTCCAACTCCAAGAGCTGCTTTGAATCAATTTTAGCTCTCTTTAGCCCTCAATAAGCCAATCCAATTAAACTCAAGTTCATCTTTGCTTCTCAAACCAAGTGTGCTGCGACAATTATTTGCATGTTGGCTGTAGTTTATTTTAGAGATGTCAAATGGGCCGGGCCGAACCGGTCAACGGGCCGTGCCAGGCCGAGGGGGATGGGCCCGTTGGCCCGTTTGGCCTGGGCCCGCCAGGCCCGCCTGGCACGTGGGCTGCCCTCTGTGGCTCGCCAGGATGGGCCCTCCAGGCACGGCCCGCTTGGCACGCCCAAAAGTGATTTTTTTAAAAAAATTGTCCATCCCAACAGTAATAAAAAGATCATATAAGGGGTATTTTGTGTCATTTTCAATTTTACAAAGTCTATAATACTCTAATCCTCCTATTCTTTTTCTAAATTTATTAGTGTTATTTATACTACTCCAAGTCTCTAATCCTCGAAAAAATCTACGTAAAAAGTGTATATCGTGACAACTTGCCAATAGGCTCAACTTTGCTAAAAATCGGATTAAGTCTTAATAACATATAAATAAAAAATTACCAAGAATTTAAAACTACTAAACCAAAAGGTTAAAATAACATGATGGGGTTGGTTTTCTTGTAATTATTGGAACTTCCATGATTTCATCAATCCTAACCCCACTAATACAAGTGCAGCTAGGTGGGCCCCATGAGATGTAGTAGGAAATCCCCAATCTATCAATCAATCAGAGTAACTGAATGAGTCTCTTTTCTGATGATGGTGGAACAGTTGGATGCTAATTTGCTGTGATATCTCATATTTTGTCACTACCCATTGACTTTTGTGTTATCTTATAATTTGGATGTCCCCCTGTCTATGGTTTCTCTCTCATTTAAAGCTCCATCTGCCCCACTACAACTATCCTTCCACAATCAGTTTTACATTCTTCCTCCACTTGTGGAGAAGTATAAATAAAATATCAAATAAGAATTTCAGAAATTTCAGAAAAAAAAAGTGAACTAAATTTTTGGATGAGCACACTACCTAATGAGACAAATGTAATCACATTCAGTGGGACCCATGTGTTAATTGACCCAATAAAAAAAGGCTTCCCAAAAACATTAAAAAAAAAACTCAATAATATATTTTTAGATTGCACAAGTCTTCAAAGATATCAAAGAAACAGAATGAGAAAGAAAAAATGTAACAAAAAAAATAATAATAAAGAAATCATATTCATGATATGCATTTTCTAAACTGTGTTAGAGATAGAGCCTAGTGGTCCTAGTCAAAACTGCCAAATCTGACTAGTGCGCTCTCAGTGGCAAGTCCTACACCACATGTGAAACCATTCCTCTTATTCTTTTAGGATTTTTATTTACTTCAAACCTAACTTTCATCGACCACATGACATACTGGAACTGGGGGTATGGACCATATGGCATGCTAACTTACTTGAGGTATATGATGTTGGTATTCTGATTAATCAACATCTTTGTTCCACTTTCAATGACTACTGCTTCAAAGTTGAGAGTTTCAAATTCTAATCATGGGGGTGATAGTATTAGTGTTATTTCTTAAAAAAAAAAAAAAAAAAAAAAAAAAAAACAGGCCGGCCCCTCTCCAGCCCGCCCCATGGCGGGGCGGGCCGTGGCGTTTGACATCTCTAGTTTATTTCCATGGTTTCCAAGCAGTGATAACTCGTGGTGGAATTGTATAAGGACAGTTGCAAGACGTGAAGTTGTTGCAAGTCTCTTTCACTTCATAGTGCATAGTCATGAAACTAGCAAAAGAAGCCTTTCACTTCATAGTGGATAGTAATGAAACTAGCAAAAGAAGCTTTTAGAAAGAAAGTGGACTACTTTCAATCCATGTCCCAACAAAAGGACAATGGTGATAAAAACCATGATCGGAACTGCTGACAAGATAAGATTCCATCTGCTCCATCTGCTCTCTTCGAACGATACTATCTTGGTTGACTCTTTACTTCTCAACTTCCAGCAGGACTATTAATTATAAAAATTGAAATTCTTCACCAATTAATTAAGTAAATTTAGGTATTCGATAAGGTTTTAAACTTGATTTTTTTTTTTGACGGATAGGTTCCATAAGAAATACTAGGGAAGTTTTGGGCCTGCAACTTAACTCAAAGTAAAAAAATCTTAAAACTTAAATTAAAAATAAATTTTGTTTAGTTTCAAACTTAGAAAAGATGAATTAGTTAAAAAAAAAAAAGGTAGCTGAATAAATGAAGATAAAGAGTCCAGAGAAATGAAGGGATTCAAAATCAATATTGAAAAAAGTAAACACATACTATGAAATTAAAAATATCATAAATCTGAAAATAAAGCTAAAATGATATAAAAATATTTCCTAAGAGTAAAATAAAAACAAAACCACATTAAAAGAAAATTAAATAATGCGAGTGGCATGGTACAAAAAGAGGAACTGATCTTTATAGACCAATTATTGAATCCATACACTTTCAATAGATTGCATTGAGCAGGCTAATGGACTCACTTAGGGCTTGTTTGTTATCTCTATTCTTTCGTTTTTTTGACAGACCTATCCAAACTAGAGCCATTAAAAGAAGTTTTCAGTAAAATAATGGTGTATTTTGAATAGACTTTTTAATTAAGTCTATGATTGAAATTTTTTTCAAATATTTTGAGATCCACGATTTATCAAGTCTTGAGATTTGACCCCATAGTCGTGTTTAGCCTTCCAAAGAGATCTAACAGTTTGGATGTTGTGACTGGGGCCTACAGATTTCAAAACATAATATCAAATGGTTCATATTTTTTCACATATCTTGAGATTGGTGATGATCAAATGGCAGAAATTTGGATACATAGCAATGTTTGACCTTCTTGATATCTTCAACCGTTTGGATTGTGATTTGATATCCCTAAAATAATTAAAAAATAGAAGAACTGGACTGCCTATGGACTAATCCAAAATTGAGCATGTGACATCAATGGTTGATATTTTACTGCAAATTTCTCGAGATCCGTAAAACATTTAGTCTTGAAAATTCACTCTATAGTTGTGTTCAGCTTTCCAAAGAGATCTAACGGTTTAGATCTTGTGTTTGGAGCTCAAAGAATCTAGAAAATAATATCCAAGACTTGATCACATTTTTTCCAGATATCTCGATTGGTGTTTATCCAATGGCTGAAATCTTGGTCCCATAGTCATATTTGATCTTGTGAACATTTCCCACTGTTTGGATCTTGATTTACAAATTCAAATTAAAAAAATAAAATTCGGACTAGGGCATTATTGACTTGAGAGTGTTGTTCATCTGCGGCATTTTTCCCTATACTTTTCAAGTGTATCCATTAGAGGGCAATGGTTTTAAGTCGCTTTACCTGTGCTTCTCTAAAGTGGGCTGAGGGTAGAAATAACTGCCAAACGCTTTCCAATCCTCTATCCCGCTTTAGACATTTAAAAATATAGAGCCCGAAAATAGAAATACCAAACAAGAGCCTACTCGTTACTAGTTTCCTAGCTAGCAAATAAGAGTTTGTTCTCTTCTTATTAAACGATCTCAATCCAAACTCAATTAGTATATTGTAGAGCTTTGGCTGGTGCTAATATCAACACTAATAGTGGTCCCCATACCACTAATGGGTCCCACTAACTGGAAATCCTCATGCGGTTGATCCCTTAATAAATCTATTGATATTACTCATCTTTAACATACATTTCAATCAATCGAGCTTTTGAGTAGTCTCCAATGAGGTCTACGAACGTACCCTTGCCCAGCCAATTTAATGGAAATCTCAACAAAGCCCAACATCAAACAATATCAGAAATTACTCCATCTTTCTAGGCATGTGTAATGCATGGCCCATCAAATTGCATGAAATTAATCTAAGTGCCCTAATTTATTAACTTGGGGCCGAAATTGAAGGAAACCCTAATTAATGAATTGAAAACTGGGTTAGGGCTCTTAGAGTAGCTATACTTCCAAATTTAACTTAACTTGGTCAATGATTATCCATTTGATCATAAAAATTTCAAAAGAAGATACATTGTTCTATGCAGTTCAGGTTGGATAATTTGATTAAAGACAATCTAGGGATTTTTTTTTTGTTGCTGGGCAACAGTTCGTAGACCTCATTGGAGAAAAAGGAAAAAAAAATAGGAAAGAGAGAATTGAGAGAAAAAAAAAGCCCAGCGTTCGAGCCGGCGTCGACACAGTTTGGGTGGTCGAGCCCGGCGCCGAAGAGCCATACACACCATTAGACTTTTGGATGCATGACTACATTTGGGCCCATGCCCCCTTTTTTTTTTTTGGCCAAGTTGTTATAGGCCTTAACTTAATTTAAAACATTATAACTTTATTTGAACTCATGCACTTCTGTACTCCTTCTGTTCTGTTGTTTTTATAGTGCATGTTTTACCATCCGTGCGGATTGTATGTGTCGATACTTCCACAATTAAATTATGGTGATTGATTATCATTTATAGCATCACCAAAGACTTCACTCCACCTGAAATTGGGGTCATAATTGTGATTAATAGGAAAAATCTTAAATTGCATCGATTCTCATATCCTTGGGATCGGGTTATGACCCGCCCTAATTTTGGGGGTGTGACAAGATTCAAAAATAGGAAGGTCGGGTATTGAAGATTTCTAGAGATTTCTCTTTCTAATTTCTTTTGTTATTTTATTGTTGTTCCCAAAGCCCATGCAATTTCACACCATCTCAATGGAGATACACAAATAAACATATATAGATGCTTTTTTTTTTTTTTTTTCATTTCAATCATATCCGATGTGCGGGATTCTAGTAATGAATTTTAAATGGTTCTTTACTATTTTGAAAATTTCCAACACATTATACCAGGCTTTATCTATACTATTTTTCTTTTCATATATTAAAATTTGGATGGATGTCAAATTTTACATGATCAGTTGGGGACAAACAAAATTCAGACGGTGGAAAATTTGTGTAGTTAGCAAAAATACAAGCTCAGTCTTTTTCCAAAATAGGCATGTCCAATTCTTAAAAATAAAAAATAAGAAAAACCATGTTACTACGTGGCATCATTTCAGCAACATCTATGGATTCCCTTCGACAGCTTTTCCAAAATAGTCCGTTTGAAATCCACACAATTAGTGGTGCATGCTGGTTGCTCTTGGTGGATCATGACTGGGCCTGTCGATCCAAGTGCAGCCCATCCCGGTCTGCCCTAAAAAGCCTTTAAAATGAGGGCTTTTACTTTTCTTAAAAAGCCGTTGGCCTGGGCTTGGATAGAATTTCGCAAACTCTCTAATTTTCAAGCCCTAGGCCCCGCCCCTGCCACTTGAGGACAGGGTAAGGGCTAAGGGCTAAGGGCCAAGGCAGGGGTCACCCGGGCCTTGCCCTATCTATACTGATCGTAGTTCAGGTCAATTCCAGGATCAGCACGACCCTGCCCTTTGCCTAATCAAGACCAGTCCGGATCCTCTAAGGTTGACTTGGAGAAATCCCGACCTAAAAGAGTGGAAATCCACAATGGCGCTCACCTAAGAAAGATTTGATCCGGTCAAAATAAAATCCCTCAAGTTTTGGATTTGTACGGAGATAAGGATGATTTGATGATTCATTATCGCATTTTTTCTAACAAGAATACTGCATATCTTATGGAGCCTACTTAGATGAAAGTTTATCAATGCGAGGAGAGTATATGGAAAGGTCTCCTGATGGACAAAGGCGGTCCAAAAAATAGCCCCACCAAAATATCCTAACAATTCATTTAACCGCTTAAAGTTTAATGGCAACATAACCATAGATTTTCTTGCAATTTAACCCAACGGTAAGTGAAGGATCAATTGATTGTAAATTTGGGCATAAATCTAGATCCTGGGATGAATTGTTATCAAAGGGCCTACATTGATGAAAGTTTAGCTCAGGTGGGCCCGATAGTACTAGACTATACCTGCAGTCATGGTTTAAAATCTCGGCCGAGACCGGTTCATCTCGGCCGAAATGAACCGGTCTCAGCCAAGACCGGGCCGATATCTCACTGAGATATTGGTCTCGGCCCTTTTTCACCAATATCTCAGGCCATCTCGGCCGAGATAATCAATATATCGGTATTTTCAATATCTCGGCCGAGATATCGGCCGAGATGTATAAAAAGCATTCAAATCCTAATTTTTTTTATTCTTCTCCTCTCTTCTCAAGGCCCTTACTAGCCATAGCAGCAGCCACATTCTCTCTTCCATATTTTCAAATCTCACTTCTATTTTTTGAAGAAAATATTATCTAAGGTAAGAGGAAATCAACTTAAAGCATATTATGTGTTTTTTTTATTTATTTAGATGAAGCATAGAGGTTTGTAACTTACTCACTTGTGTAATTGTGTTGTTTTCTTCATTTAGAAGTTAGATCTATATACTTTCATGCTAGATCTACTCATACACATGATTTTGAACTTTTTTTTTAATTTTTTTTATTTTCGGATTTTTTAATATTTGAATTATAATATATCATTTTTTGGGGATTTCATCATAAATATGTTGTTTTAATGATTCATGATCATTGTATGGTGTGTAAATGATAGATCTACATACTTTTATGTTAGATCTATATATTTAGGATTTTGAAAATGATTTTATTAATTTTTGTTTTTCAAAAAATAATTGTTGTTACTTGGTCGGATATTTGTGATACCAAAGGCTTATTAATAGTGTGGGATTAATAGGGCGACACTCCACTTGGTATTAGGCTGTCAATCTATCATACACTCATACTCATCAGTCTCTCTCTAGTCTCTACTAGTACTCTCCACTAGTCCCCTCTAATTTCAGGTAAACCATGAACATTTTGATGCCCAAGTGCTTTATGATTTATCTATCTCAGTCACTAACTCACCATCTCATTCACTAATCTTTAGGGTCTTGAATTTCACAACTTTATTTGATGATTAAGTTAGTATTAAATGATGATTGATATGTTATTTTTATCTTCTTATATTTGACACTAATGAATTGATCATGAGCAGAGCATCAATAATGTTTGCATTATATGAAATACTGGAAAAAAGACTGTGAACTGCGAGTCTGCGACACAGACAGGACTCATAACTTAAGGTGACCGAGATTTTGATTTATTGTTGTTACTAATGGAAACAAATATAGTTTTCCAGCATTTTCTAATATATATTCTGGATTTTTTGGATATTTTTGCGATTTTTTTTTATTAAAAAAAAAATTCACACCGCGATGACCGCGACGGACCGATATCTGCGACCGATACCGATATCATATCGGTTTTTCGGCCCGGCCGAGACCGCGGCCGAGACCGAGATTTTAAACCATGATTGCAGTTGCTTGTAGGAAAACAATTCTTATCAATATCAAAGCGAGATCAACCCCTATTGAAGTAAAATTCATCCGAATTCCAAAAGATGAACTTCAAGAGGAGGAAAGTAAATGCATATACCATCATATAACCGTTTTTGTAACAAGCAAGTCAATGTGTTTGTTTAGATTTTGAAATCACTTTTTCCATCCTTCAAGGAAATGAATTTCCTTGGAAAATGGAATTCCACCTATATAGAAAAGACCCTTAACGTGGCAGTATTTTTACTTGATAGTTTGTGGTAACGGTTGGTCCCAAGCTCGAAAGTGGAAGGTAGGTTAATAGTCTGGGTAGAACTTTTATCACAACTTCAATATGAATTCTGAGATATTGGCATTCCATGATCGTGATAAGGCATTTCAAGGATTTGGGTCACTATAGAGTCGGATGATATAACTGAATTCATGCCAACAAAGTTGGGTAAAGACTTAGATGATCATGATGATGAATTAAAATTATGCACATCCTTCATTTGTAGATTAACATTTGTGCAAATCATAATTAGCACTTAACACACCAGCATGAGAGAAATTCTAGAACGTTCATCAGTCATCAGGTTAGTGGGGGCAGATGCACTCATGAGAACTCCAAGCAGCTCTTAACACCATCCTCTCGTCCTTTTGCCAACCTTATTCTTTTGGCGTTAGTCTTTCATTGTAACTTCCATAGAAGTATTCAGGCATGAATTCTAATTCATCCTCATATAGCACGATGTGGCCGTGCCACTCCCACACTCTTTCATCATACCCTGTTTCTTGCACTCCAATACAGACATTGTGACCGGCGATCATGACGGCCTGGCTAGAGTTGGCTCGAAGGGAATCGCTGTCGCCGGAAACGATGATACGGATGATCTCCTCCTTGACCTTGGCTTCTTCTTTTGCCACATTGATCATTCGAGCGCATTCGTCTATCGAAGAGGAGAGAGGAATAGAGGGGCTAAGGATTGAGCAAATAAGATCATTGACAGGTTGAGAGAAGTCGTCATTGAGATTAGGATCGTTGAGTTGAATCCTTTCTAAAAGACGACTGTCACGCTCGAATAAGTTGATGCGATTGGAGTTGGCTCGAAGGGAATCGCTGTCGCCGGAAACGATGATACGGATGATCTCCTCCTTGACCTTGGCTTCTTCTTTTGCCACATTGATCATTCGAGCGCATTCGTCTATCGAAGAGGAGAGAGGAATAGAGGGGCTAAGGATTGAGCAAATAAGATCATTGACAGGTTGAGAGAAGTCGTCATTGAGATTAGGATCGTTGAGTTGAATCCTTTCTAAAAGACGACTGTCACGCTCGAATAAGTTGATGCGATTGTTGGAATTCATGTTTTCTCTAATTTGGATCTTGTAAGAAGGTTTTGCAAATCTTCAAAGAGAGTAAAGGAGGAGAAGCCACCAGGAGCAAGGTTTTGGTGTCAAGGGAGAGAGATGGAGATGCTACTTAAAGGTAATATGTGACTTTATTTTTGAGAGAGAGAGAGAGAGATCATTTGGTGAGGCACAACCTCTAGGGGTCTAGATTTATAGGATGTATTTGCAGCACAACCTCCATGGGCACGACAGCAAATGTATTTTTTCCTTGTTGGAATAAAAGTGATTTTGACCCCGGTATGAGATACGATATCTTGCATAGTCTTGAAATAATAGTTAAACTTTTTCTCTTTCCATCAAATGGCTGATAAGTTGCAAGCGGGAGAATTTAAAGGTCTCCACAGAAGGGGTGCCTAGTATCACTAGTCGCCGATCGATGACAATGGAAGAACAATTTATCACAAAGAATAGTGATTCTTTTTATACTTGTCTATTGAGAAAAATAGAATGATGAAGTGTTTTGTTCTCCTATGGAGCCCTTGCACTTGTGGTAGAAATTTTGTAAGCTACAATGTCGTTCTAGCTAAGTAAAATCGATTAAAATTTTAAACTACAATGTTGTTTCTAGATGCTTATACAAGGTGGTAGAAAATTCTTCTCAAGAGCAATAAGAAAATCAGCTACATTATATTAAGAATTTAATAAAATTTACACTTAAGGTGAGGTATTTACTGCACTCGCGTCTACTGTCTTCTAATGGCTTCAAAAATGCACCTTTAACCAGTGTTAAATGAACCAGAAAATAAAATGGAGTGAACTCTTCCTATTTCACACATAAAACTCAATGATACCTTCCTTATATTACATTCACAGCTTGGATGCAAGCATGTGGTCGGTAGGTGCGGGTCAATTTGTTGTTCTTTCCTTTTTTTTCTCCTTCCCTTAGATTTCCCTTATAAATTTTATTGACTGCTGTTAGTTGGCAAAATCAAAAAAAAATTTCACTCTCATTGCATATTAGGGTTGCACAAAAAATCCGGTATCACCGCAAAACGAACCGAACCGACCTAACCGGACGGTTCAGATTGGTTTTTAGTAGACCGATTTGGTTAACGGATTGAAAATCATAAAAACCGCTTACATCAGTCGGTTATTGGTTTGAGCCCACGGTTAACCGCTTAAACCGAACCGATCGTATGTAATAATTTAAGTATTCCTTTTTTATTATTTTAGTCTTAGGGTTTCGTTTTTTACTACTTTCAACTTTACATTCCACAGCTTCATTCTCACATGAATTCAACCGTCAACACTGCCTCAGTGCATCTCTTTTTATCTCTCAAAAAAGCTTTTTGATACTTCATTGCAGATGGAGGGGTTACTATACATTGTGTTTTCCTTCCATCATAATTCCTACCTCGTTTCAATGAAGTTTTTAAGAAAGCTGCACTCTTGAGAATGTTAGAAAAGCCAGTAGAGCCTAGCCTTTTGATGGTTGGTTTTGGTCTCACCTAACCAATGTGTTAAGAAACATTTATTTCTGAAAAATACAATGGGTTCTGATACAGATTTCGTTTATGTGTGACTTTTTTTTACATGAACTATTATTCTATTGTAATTCCAAATGGTATCATGTGGAATGAATGTTTCATTGCAAGTTTTTTTTTTGCGCGCTTGCATTTAGTCCAAACTCTCTTTTTGGAGTAGAATTATTTTTTATATGTGTTTAGTCCAGTTTGGAATGTTGGATTTTTATGTTTGCACTAAACATTATAATAAATGCAAAGGACGAGGTATTATCGTTTTGAAATTTTCAATGTCAGATTTTTAAAAAATTAAAATGAAAAACAACGGTTAAACTGACCGAACCGAACTGAACCGTTTGGTTTGGTTCGGTTTGGTTTAAGCCCTCTCCATCGGTCGGATCAGATCGGTTAATTAAAAACCGACAGGTTCGGTTTGGTTGTTGGTTTTAGTGTTAAACCGATCCGAACCGCCCATGTGCAGCCCTACATATGAAAATCACTAAAACCAAGACAACCTAATTAATTTTTAGATGCACGGTAGGATCATTGGGTCCTAGCTATGATCTATATAACTTGTCTTATAATAACCACGTATTCTCTTCGACAGTAATAATATGCTGACGTGGCATCATCTCCAACCTTACATTGGTGTATTTAGCTCGCACGTGACACTCATCGTTCTTTGTTTACATATTTCCCCCCAAACTCGTGACATATGGGCCAACCGCACATTACATATCACATGCATCAAAAAATGTGAGTCCGGATAGACATGCTAAACGGGCCATGACTTCGTGTCTGCCTTGCTCGGCGTGCCTCTGTTAATTTTTTTTTTATTAATTTTTGATGTAGTGCAGAAAGGTATTGAATTCATGGAAAGGTGGGACCGACGTAGGGTCAAATAAAGCAAATATTTGGTTTTGGGGAAGCTTTTCAAGGTGTCCATTTTTTGTGAAATTACATATAATTTTGAGTGGAAACGGGGCAATGAACACAACTCAGCGGCAAAGCAGCTGACGTATGACCTTTTTCGGGCAAATTCCATTGTTTAGGCCCCAAAAAATGCGTTTTTCCTATTTTTGGTAATAATTGTTTTGGTAATAACTTTTAGTAAAAAGGTCAGCATAAGTTGCCTTTTTTTTGCATCGAATTAGTTGTGATTAATATTTTCCAGTGGTGTCATTATCTCAATTTTTTCCTTTTTTGGAAAAATTGGATATTTTAAGCATTTTCATGTTATTTTGTTACTTTTTTATTTTAGGGTTATATTTATACCCCTTGTAAGCCTAATGGCCTTGATAACAGATCTTGAATGAAATTGCAGAGGAGTTTCCCTTTGTTTCTTCCAATTTTCTGTATTCAATTGAATCAACGAACTTTGATGCCTATTACGTGGTGTTCCTAGTCGAATCAACACTGTAATAGAAGGTTGTCTTCCAATCTTCTGTGTGGATCTTTCTCGTAGACGGTTCCGCTACTTCAATTTTTTTCTCCTTTTCGGTATTAAAATTAAAAATTAGAACATAAGCATGGAGAATGACAAAGATATTTAAGTAGTTCGATCAAACTCGACCTACTCCACTAACAAGAATGAGAGGGTTAGAGTATTTATAGACTCTGTAAAATTGAAAAGGACACAAAATACCCCTTATACGATCGTTTTTATGGTTGTTGGGGGGTAAAATTGACAAGTTTTTTAAAAATGACATTTTTGGGAGGGCCATGTCTAGCGAGCCAGGCTTGGCGGGCCGTAGGGGTCGGCCCACGTGCCTCGTGGGCCAAATGGGCCAGGTACCCTTGGCCCATCAAGGCCCATGGCACGGGTCGTGCCGGGCCGCGAGCCTTCGACTATCGGACCGGCCCGACCCGACCCATTTGACATCTCTAAGTCCGGATCCCTTGATTCGTCCAAACAGAGTTCCCCTGTTTGGACCTGTAACGCCCCAATTCCGTATACCGAGATAATCATCAAGGCATCGGAGTTGGCGTGCTACTTCCCGGAAAATCCGAGAACTTCCAAGATCGTAGGTCCGTAGTGAGGTCCAATTTAAAACTTTTGTACAACATAATATCAATGGTTAAATTGCGGAAGCGTAAAAAGTAAAATGAAAGCAATAGACATCATGATATATCAAATGTAAACGGGACTAAAGTCCAGTCTAAAAGTGTCAATTGATAAGAACAAGGATTTATTACATGTTTGACTGCTACCCAACTCACTACAGTAATCGCTCAAAAACCCAAACAAAGATAGACACTCAAACCCCAGGTGCTGACTCTCCAACCTCCGGCTCGACCTTGTGATCGGCCGGTCCCCATCCATAGTCTCCTGCTACGGGTGCCTCTATGAGCGCAAACGCATCATCCTTGTACTCGGGGTCAAGCCGTAAGCACCAAGAATGGGTCATATCTAATGATCTGGCAAGTCACAGTATACAAGTAACATATGACATATGTATCAAAAGAGTAAAGACAGTTACACAGTTAAGAGAGTATCAAGATACATGATCTAGGCAGTTGAGCAAGATAAGAATTTAGAATCAGGATAAACATAATATCTAGTCTAATACAATATGGCACATTCACACGAGCTGGATACCGCGGGAAATTATGTCGCGGCCCTCCATACTTAACACAGTCGCGGTGGGGAATCTCACCAGTGCTGGGGTATGACGAGCCCTGCAATTCACACTCAACAGTCTCACCACACTCATCACTCGGGGAGACTAGACTCGGTATCACACCGTCCGTCTAAAACATAGCTCATCATGATAGCTCACTCAACACTCATAAATAACTCCTACCAGTGATGATCAGTCCAAAGGCTGAGCTTAAGACAACTGAGTGAATGTCTATGCCAACTCAAGGAAACAATGAAGGTTTGTGTCTGTCTAGGCTTTGCCTTCCGTGAACAAGGTCGTAACAAAGTCCCTAAGGTGTCCAAGCATTATTTCAGTCCATGGATCACAATCCAGGTCCAAACCCACTTGTTGGATCCATACCAAGGCTCATCAAACACATGGCCTGGTCTACAACAGTCCAAACGAGGTAACAAATCCATATCCAATGATAGACAATACATTCTCATCCACAATGAGTTATAAGTCTAATATAATCCACCTCTCCATTCTAAGGATATAACACATCTATACTTAGGCAAAAAAAAAGGGCCCGTCTAGCCACAGACATGGGTCAGTGTTCACCCAATCACGTCACCAGATCACCTCTAAGTAGTCCTAGGTTCAGGTCATCCATTTTCCATTTAATTAACAACTATAAGCAATAGTAAGGACAAATGAATGATAATAATGTGATAAGTGAAGTAAGAACTCCAAGTACTAGAATCAACGAGAAATAGCAATAATTCAACCTAGGTAATGGACCGCATTCAGGTCTAGGTCCATTTCAGGTAATTTGATTTCTAAATGGAGTCTCAAATGCCAATGGATACTGTGTTTGGTGCTCGAGAAGTTACGGGCATCATTGACAACGTTTAAGGATCAAATCATCGTAGAATAAATAACCAAAACCCTACTTGGTGGTCCCCACGAGTCAAGGTTGAGCCACACCATTGACTTGGGCTTGGCACATCAATAGAAGTCCATTTGGATGGTCAATGGGTCCCACAAACGATCACAACCTCAGAATATAAAAAATTGGAAAATCACTGTACACAGTGTCCTCGGTCGACCTGGCACAGGGCTCGATCGACTGAGTACACTGGGCTGTCAGAATGTTGACTCCCAGGTCGACCTTGTGTGCAGTGTGTTCGGTCTACCTCCTGGCCTGGTGGGTCGACCGAGTACACTAGGAAAATGGGGCCAAGCACCTGGAAGGCATGATCTGATCTCAGGAATTCTTTTTGTGTCCGGTCCACCTCTTGGCCTGGGTGGTCGATCGCATACATAGAAATACTGGAAGAATGATGTCCCAGCTCTCAGGCATTTCTATTACAGATCCTGTGTACACGGTCGACCCGGAGCAGAGCTCGGTCGACCAAGGACATAGGATGTCTGGGTCTGAGGGGGAATCCAACTCCCAGTTAATCTCTACAGAACCTGTGTGCTCGGTTGACCCGGAGCAGGGCTTGGTCGACCGAGTACACTGGGCCTGTGAAACTTGCAAATTTTAACTAGGACTTGATTTTTATAGATTCTAGTGTGCTCGGTCGACCAAATTCACGTATCCTGCAGAAATTTCAGATTTCTGGATTTCATCCCCTTCAATTCAGTTTTCAATCAAAACTCCTCCAATTTCGCCCAAACATCACAAGATCAATATAAAACTTAAAAAGCACTTCAATGCTCCACCATCTATCACCAAACGGGCCATTGATCTTCCAAATGAGAGATGTCATCCATCAATGGGCATAATTCCATAAAACTAAGATCAAATGGTAGATCTAAAATAACTACAATAATTGAATCGAAATTATAGAATCAAAAGAGAAGAAAATATGCATTCTATGTTAAATAGGTATATTGCACTTGTCTTGATTGAAATGCATGATTGTAGAGAGAGAGAAGAGATCCAAGCTATATAAAAGCAATCCAAAGCTCCTATGGTCTTCTCAATCACAAAACCAGCCCAGAATCTCAGATCTAGAAGAGATCTCTACTCTTATTCCCACATCCACAGAGAATTTCTATAAGGAAAAATTTAAAGAGAGAAAGAGGGCTTTTTAATGAAATTGCACTAGGAAAGGGCTCATACCTTGATTTGAAGAGAAAGGAGAGACTAGTAAGATAGAGATGAAGATTCTTATGATAAGTTGCTGCTAGAATTGTGGTAGATAGCCTTCTTCTCCTTCTTGAAGTCCTAGATCTAGGGTTTTAGAGAGAGGAAGAGAGGAGGGAAATGAGAGAAGAGAGTTGGAGGAAACGAGAGTGAGATGGTAGCCAACGTAGGGGAAATGGGAGGGAAGAGTTATAAAGATTGAGGTTGAGTGGCTAAGTACTAAAATGCCCTTTTTGTTAACATAGAATTAGGGTTTGGGTCAAGGGTAGTTTGGTCTTTAGGTGGGAATCTAGAAGCTTCTCAAGTGGAGACCCCCTTATAGTAATTACTAATATCTAGCTAGGGCCTCTAACTCACTAACTAACTCTAGAAATTACAAAAGACTCCTTATTAATTCTATAAATAACACAACTAAACTAATCTAACTAAAACTTAGGAAAATACATAACTACCCTTACTAAACCCAATAATTAGTATATATATAAATACTCTTAGGCTAAAATATAGTATTCAAATTCAAATTGAGGGTCCACAAGGGGTGGGGCCTCACAGGACCAAACAGGGGATCCAGATTCTCAAAGAGTTCGTATGAAATCCTCACAAGTGATCCATGCTGGTTGTTCTTGGTGCATCAAAACTAGGCCTGTGGAAATCCACAGTGGGGCTCACCTAATAAAAGTCTAAGCTGGTCAAGATAAAATCCTTCAAGTTTAAGGTTTGTACAAAGATAAAGGATAATTTGATGATTCATTATCGCATTTTTTTCCTACAAGCAAACTGCATATCTCATGGAGCCCACTTAGAGGCAAGTTAATGAATGCAAGGAGAACAGATGGAAATGTCTCCTCATCGACAAAGGGGGTCCAAAAAAATCAGCCCCACCAAATTATCCTAGCTATTCATTTAACCGCTTAAAGTTTAATGGCATCTTAACTATGGATTTTCTTGCAGTTTTATCCAATGGAAAGTGAATGTTCAATGGATTGTAAAGTTGGGCATAAATCCAGAGCATGGGATGAAGTGAGCATCAAAGGGGCTCCATTGATGAAAAATGGCCCAGGTCATGGCCCAACGGTACTAGACTGGCAGTTGTAGAAGCATGTAGGAGAATATTTCTCAATAATATATCAATGAGACCAACCCCTATTGAAGTAGAATTGACTAGGATTCCATAAGAGGGACTTGAAGCGGAAAAAGGCGTGGACCATCATATAACCGATACAGTAGGTGGATTAGTCCAAACACAGAGTTTGAGTTTTATATATAAGAGGAAAATAAGTTTGGAGGGCCTCAAAATTTGATGGTTTTAATATGCGTTCTACATCATTCGAAGACCCATTATATGGATTTCACAATCGTCAACACCACTGACTTGTTTGACGTTCTGACTCGCTTTGAGACCCTACTTCATTCTTGCCTGAGACTGAGTTGCACATCCTTCATGAATATTTGTTTAGAGGCACTTTTGAGGGGATGTCTTTGCTGTTGGGATTTTCTAACAAGCAGTCAATGGGTTTGTTTTAGATTTTGAAATCGCTTTTTCAGTCCTGCAAGGAAATGAATTTCCGTAGAAAATGGAATTCCAGCTTTACAGAAAAAATCATTAGTGTGGTAATATTCTTACTTGATAGTTTATGGTCATGGTGGGTCCCAAGTCCGAAAGCTAAGGTAGGTTAAAAGTCTGTGTAGAACTTTTGTCACAACTCCGATCGACCTGAATTCTGAGATATTGGCATTCCATGATATTATAAGGCATTACAAGGATTTGCCTCCGGATAGACTCAGATGATATAACATAATTCATGTAAAAAAAGTTGGAAAAAGACTTTGATGATCATGATGATGAATTAAAAGTATCAATTCATAATTAGCACTTAACGCACCTACATGAGAGAAATTCAAGAACGTTCATAGTCATCAGGTTAGTGGAGCTAATGCACACGTGAGAACTGCAAGCATGACCTATGGAAAGTTACTCACTGATCTGACAAGATCCAAATGTTTTAAAATGACCGAACATGGGTCCCTCTTGGTTTCTCTCCTGTATGAATTCTTTTATTCTTCTCCCCTCCTTATTTTTATTTATTTATTAGTTATTATTATTAAAATTTTTCTTTTGTGGTTTAAAAATCAACGGACAACTTAAATAACAAGTATTAAGAATCTGGAAAATATACAGGCATGCATAGACTTTTCATTACAATGGGAGTTTGTCCTTACGATCGATTGATCATTTGATAAATAATGTGATTGACATATTGGTAATCATATTCATTAATCATGGTGTAAAACTGGGAAAGATAATATTACAAAAAATGTGCACTTTCAAGAGAATTTAGAGATAACATCAATAGGTGGTAGGTTAAGAGAGATTCGTTTGAGATGACTTGGATAATGTAGAAAGCAGGCCAACAATGATAGCCGCGAGGAAAAGTCTTTCTATGTAAGTTGATGACCCATCATGAAAAAGAGATAACGTTGAAGAGGATATGAATGGAAGTAGTGAGGCCTGTATCTAACGAAGTACAACCTAGCTATCTGACAATTCGCCCTAGGATAGATGGATATGTTGAAAAAAAATTCATGTAGCAACCTCAATATGGTTGAGACAAGACTTTGATGATGACGATTCATCAATCATATTATTAATCTATGGTTAATATGAGAGTAGACCGACTTCGGGAACCACTTTTTAACTTAGGATTTCCCAAGTGAAAGCCTCTGAGGATCCGAACTTGATATATCCTACATGTTGAAAATTATATCTAGAAACAAACTTAATAACTAGATATTTGATTGTACAAATATAGAGCACCACGAATGTGGTTTGCAAAGGCATTAATTAAGGGCATATTTATGCAATGTGTTTTCCTTGGAAAAAGAACAATAATGCGGCAAATCTCCCCTAGACTTCAATCTCATTCATTTGGCACGTGTCATTTTCTTTTGTGGAATGTATAAAGAACACCTTGCCTTCTCAAATCCAATCCATCTAATATTTTAGAATAACTGCAGTAACAAGAACACTTAAGCTTGGATTGCTTGAGGCTTCAGAGAAATCTCGTGTCTAAGGAGCGGAGCTTCATAATGGGGCTCATCTATTGAAAACCCAAGACACTCAAATGAACACCCTCTCCATGTATGATATTGCATTGAATCTCTTTACAGTAAGAGTTTGTCCTTACGATCAATTGATCATTTGAGAAATAATGTGATTGACATATTAGTAATCGTATTCATGAATCATGGAGTAAAACATGGAAAGATATAATTGAAAAATATGTGCATTGGGGGGAGTTTAAAGATAACATTAATATGTGATAAATTAAGAGAGACTCGTTTGAGATGAATTGGATAATGCATAACGCAAGCTAGCATTGACAACTGTGAGTAAAAGTGTTTCTATTTAAGTTGATGGTCCATCAAAAAAAAGTGGTAGGTTGAAGAAGACATATTGAAAGTAGTCATGTTGGATCTAAAGAAGTGCAGCCTATCTCACGACTCGCCCAGGATAGACGGAGAGGTTTAAAAAAACTCATGTAACAACCTCAACATGGTTGGGACAAGGCTAGCCGTGATGGTGATGATTTGTCAAGCATGTTATTAATCCATGGTCAATCTTAGAGTAGACCACCTTCGAAAACCACCACTTAGGATTTCTCAAGTGAGAGCCTTTGAGGATCCAAACTCCATGTATCCCACTTGTTGAAAATTATATTTAGAAACAAACTTAATAACTTTATATTTGGTTGTACATTGATAGAACACCACGAACATGGTTTGCAAAGGCATTAAGGCCACATTTGTTCAACATGGTTTCCTTTGAAAAGGAACAGTAAAGCGGCAGATTTTCCATTGCCTTTAATTTCATTCATGTGGCATGTGCCGTTTTTCTTTGGGGAATGTAATAAAAACAGCTTGCTTTCTCAAATCTAAGGAGAACCCTTTTTTTTTTGGGTAGGAGAGGGAAATTGGTTGGGAAAAATCAGGTCTTCGTGGAAAAATAGAAGTACATGAACTTTCATTTTCTTTTGACATTTGGCACTACACAAATGTTCCTTAAATATCCTTCATTCACTATTTTTCATAGAGGCAATTCAATTTTAGGTTCTTTAGAATAAACACTACGTGAATGTATGAGTATAAAAAAAAAATGTATTTATCCCATAAAAGTCAATGTTTGCTCAAGGAAGATGCATTGTGGCCAACTCAAAGAGGGCCCGGCCACACAGTGCAAGATTGCACTTGCAGTTGCTCATAGCTAGGGAAATATTTTTGGTAAATATCATGGTTAAACTAACTCCTACTGCGTTAAAATTGTGGGGATCTGGATTCTGTCTAGCCATTAGTAACTTTACTAATGAAGTTACCAAACATCATCTCTCTGCCCATTTGATTCATCATCTTTCTAGCCCTGACAATCTGGTCCACTGCCCGACACCCAATTACAAAGGCTCCTTGAGTGTCAAAGATGATTTTACATAAGAGCGGCCGGACTCTATTAATGAAGATTTCAGACAAAATTTTGTAGACCACATTGCACAAATTGATAGGCTGTCGTCTACCATTTCGTTCTGAAAAATACTCTGCCTTTTGGATAGGAGCCCTTGACTTTGTGAAAACCTGGGCCCCGTTGTAAAGAAAAAAATATATCTCAAATAAAGCTCTAAATACATTTATGACATTAACAAGCCATGCATAATAGATTACAAAACGTTGACATCACGTACATCAATATAATAATAGCAGTTTGATTTGTCATAACTCATAATAAGGTTCCGGTTATACATTGCAGAAAATCATGGGGATGGGGTTCGATCCATGCTGACCTGAATATCTGCGCCATCTCCATGCTGTGAGCCGGCCCTTCTTTTCAGATTTAGGATTCTTTTTTTGAATTTCTTGCAAAGTGGTATGGCCAATCGAACTAAATGTGCCGCTACTAGAGGGCCAGCCAAGCCGAATGCAGCTAAAAGTAACATTATAGTCAGAACGATGTCAAGGCTTCTAAACTCCTCATAGTAGTTTCCTATGAGGAAACCTACGGATAAACCATATGAAAACAACATCGAAGCTATAGAAATCCACATGGCGAACATCAAAGCCCACATCAGCCCCTTTCGTTTGAGATTGAAACCACTTATAAGCAATAAGATTATGCTGGCAGATGCAAGCAAACCAATTAGGTTGGTGAAATTGAATAATAGGTATTGAAAAGGGTTTTCAACATACATGACAGCCCGTCCCGCATAGTGCGTTCTTGCACCTTTGTAGTCCTCATTTTGCATGTACCGTTTGGTATTTTCTGTTCTATTACCGGGTGATGAAAGGGGTGGATTTTCGTCTTGCGAAAAACCACCAGGAGGGTTGATTCCAGCTTGAAAAGTCACGGTTACAATCAAAATAGCTACCACCATCAGCGTGCTCTTCATCTCATTCAACCAATTAGCATGTGCCTTCCAAGTTTTCTTATGATGAGTAGTTTTCAGTGCTTGTGAAATTTCTTTCGCTCTTTTACCTCCAGCACCACAAAGAATCTTTTTGCATTTCTTATAGCCTGATCTTCTTGGTGCTTTTACAAGGGCATCCAACGGCGTATAGTTGTTCATGTTCAAAGAATTTACATCCAGCCCCCTATTGTTAAGCAAAGACTTTATCACCTGTACAATTAGACATGACATAAGGATCTAGCTACCACGGAGTCATGTGATTCATCGTGTGTTCATGTGTCCCCTACACATCTAATGTTGGGCCTCGCCACTTTACTTGCCTTAATTATGTGCCTGTGTGCTAATTAGCAGGGGAGTAGTAAGCATAGATAGGTAATATCCTAGGTTATAGGCTTAATTGTGAGGTTTTGGGGTCTAATTGTAGTTTAGAGTTTATTTAGGGGGTTAGTTGTAATCACTTCAAAAAATATTTTTATATTTAAGAGAAGGGCATTTATTTTCAATAATTTTAGATTTTTTATTAATAAGTACTATAAGAAGGGTACTAGTAGAATAAAAGGTCCGGATATTTAATTGAATTCTTTAAATACTTTATGAGTAATTGATATGACTTGAGTGGGGCGAAACTATTATTTCATTAAAATTTACTGAGGGACCATATAAGAGGAAAATTTATTTTGAGTGAGGTAATTAAAATGGGGGCAATAGTTTGGCTTTAAGAGTGGGCATTAATAGTTTGAAAACTTAAATTATAAAATTTATTAGGGACCGTTTAAGAGGAAGTTTGAAAATTTTAATTATAAAATTTATTAGGGACCTTAAGAGGAGGCATGTTTATGTTTAAAAATGTGGGCCACATAAAGGGAATGGAATCCATAATGACTTCTTTTGTGAAACAGTGGAAAACTCACACCATGAGAGCAAATCGAAGACCAAAAGCCCTTCAAAAGGGGTTTCTATCATTTTGTTGACGTCACTGAAATGGGATTGGGATTGAAGGAGAGGGGAGAGGGAAAATATAGAGGGAGGAGAGAGAGGAAGAAATGGGAAGAGGAGCAGGAGAGGAAGAACAAAAAGGAAAAGAAAAGAGAAAAGGAGGGAAGAAGAAGAGGAAGAAGAAAAAGGAAAGGAAAAGAGAAAAGGAGGGGAGAAGAAGAGGAAATGGCAAAGGTAGCACCCAGTGAATCAGTGATTCATGGCTGCAGCACCAACGACACCAAGCCCAGGTTCAGTCTATTCATTTTTTGTTTTTTTTCCTCTAGAACTGCATTCTGATTTTTTTTCTCCCTTTTTTTGCACATATCATTACCTTTCTTTTTGGACTTTTTTTTTCTGGTTTGGCCATATCGACTGTATTTCAAAATATCGGTCATAACGATCAATATTCACCCGAGAAAATGGTGATATTGACTGCGACGTTAACGAGACCGCTATAACAATAAAAGATCGTCGCGGTTCAAGCTGATACTAGTTCATATTGGTAGATATTTTAAACCATGGTTGTAATTTTGAAAAAAGTTAGTTAGTGAGGCCCTTAGAGGTAATTTATCTCCTTCATTAACCATCACTTAAGGGAAGGGCGTTTTAGTCATTTCACTAGTCATTGCAAAAATATAAAACTAGCCCTTCCCTCTGTCCGACACTTCCCACTCCCTCTTTTCTCTCTCTCTCTCTCTCTCCCTCTATTTTCCTCCCATCTTACTTTCTCCCTTCTCCAACAAAGCCAAGGTTTCCCCTTCGGGATCAAGGGCTTCAATCACCTAGAACAAGAGAATTCTCAAGATTCCAGCCTTCTTTGCTTGTGGTCCCATAACCTATTCCATACCAACCCAAGTAAATTCCATATCAATATCCATATCAAGAAGAGATTATGGATATTGATATCTTATTTATTTTGTGGTCCTTCAACTTGGAGGCTTTTGATTGGCTGGAATGCCCTAAAAAGAAGGAAGTAAATCAAATTCGTTAGAGAGAGAGGAAAAACAGGAGAACGTGAGGATGAGCCATGTAACCAGATAAGGATGGGAAAGAAAAATTAGGAGAAAATCGTGGAAGCCATTGAAGATTCTCTTGCATTCATTTATGATAAGTCAAAGTAGCTAGGAGTAACAAAATCTCATTGGTCCGTGAGTAGGGGCGTTTTGCTTTACACAACGCCCTGGGTGTTTTGTAGCCCTCCTCGGATATGCTATGAATTCGTTAAATTCCTCTCTTCACTTTTCTTTATCACAAGTCCTCGTTGAAGTTTTTTTTATTATATAGTAGGCTCCTTAAAGGATCAATAATTTTTCATAAGTGAGCCCTACTATGGAGAGCCACACATTTCTCAATTTTTATTTTAAAGTGGGGCCCTTAAAAAAGAGTCACTAATTTCTTATTAGCAAACCCCACTAAGGATGGTGGAATTCCTAACGTCCATGACAAAAAAACTCCCGAGACATTAATGGGAATCTCCTTTTTTTTAGTTCCCAATCTCCCAAAAACTAGCCAATCAATCCAACTTAATTATCTTCTCCTTAAAATTAGATATATTTTAAAGGGTTCTACTAAGGTCTTCTTTTCTTTCTATATGCACATGTGAGTTGGCATTATTTCATTGGACAACCAAAAAGGGGCAAAAACTCCCCTTTCCAAATGGGGCATTGTGGAGAATTTCCATATATATATATATATATATATATATATATATATATATATATCTGAGAGTTATCACATGCACCCGATGTGCAAGAGGTGGCACCCACTTGATCGTCCATCCGACTGAACCAGACACACAACACCCTCAATTTCACATGGGCCCCAGGTTTTACACCCATCGAATGGACTAGACTATTGTATCAACTGAGACCCATATGAATGGACTATACATTGTTAAATTCATGTGGTTTAGATGGAGATGATATGGTTTAAGGGTGAGGTTGATTTTTTGCAGAGATGAAAGGCCCAGGGCGATGTTTCAATCCCCCCAGGTCCCAGTTTCAGCTGGGGTCCCATGTGGGCCCCACATTGAGGTGCGCACTGGATGACTACTCTTTATATGCGCGCGCGTGTGTGAGGTTATGGGGCGTTTCCAACTCCATTAGATAAGAGTTTAGCTTGGCATCGGAAAAGGGCCACCCAAGAAGAGGCCGAGGAGTCATCATCGTCACACAAGTGTTCCTTACAATTATATAAAAGAAAACAAGCATTATTACCTCTGTCTGAATCTCGGGTGCAAGGAGATGGAGGATGGAGTTATCGTCGTCATCTTTCATCTTCACAAAATCATCATTAGGTATCAACTCGATCAACTTCTTCAAGGCCTTGAACTGGCCATTACTTGCACACAGATGCAAGATCGGCTCTCCTTGTTCCGTTTGAACCCAAGCAGCTGTGGGTTCAACACGAACCAACTCCTCCAACACTTCAAGTCGGCCTTTCCTAGCTGCAATATGGAGAGGAGTCCTTCCTTTTTTGTCACGTAGGAAACAAACACCAGCATCTTTTACTAAGAGTAGCTTTACAACCTCTACGTGCCCTGCTCCCGATGCAAGATGGAGAGGAGACTGGCCGTGTGAGTTTAATTTATGGGCATACTCCGGTTTTCGAGTTAAAACCTCTTCGGCAAACTCAACATGTCCAAACTGTGCAGCTACATGCAAAGGATTTTCATTAGCTATGGGATCATGCATCACCATAACTCCAACTCCAACTCCAACTCCATCGAGAATATGCTCATCTCGTTTAAGAAGATCACGCAACAAAGTAACATCCCCTCTGATTGCTGCCTTCTGGAGCCTCGCGTCCATCTCTCTCTCTCTAATTTTTTTTTTTTTTGCTAAAGTCTCTCTCTCAGAAATTTTCACTTGTTTTTTGAGAAGGGGATAGTGTGCCATTATCATACTAGGAAGTGCAATTTATATAGTTTTGAAAACTAAGCTTCGACCACATCCCCTTACATGTTCCACACCGTTTGATATTTTATAAAAGTATACTTTTGATCGATGGGTGGGGATTGGAGAGACTGCCCCTCAAAGTTGTCCGATCTCGAGATATTTTAGAAGAGTAAGAAATTTCTTGAGGCCACCGGGCATGGAGAATTTTCAAATGTTACCGATCCTTTATATGTATGACCGCGGCCTCTTCTCTACTGTCTTTCTCTTGACGCGTTTTAGTACATAACCGCATTGCTCGGAATAGAGAATGACAGTGCGCATTGATCTCCACGGCCCACAATCACAAGTAGTTTGGTGTAACTCTCTTTCAGCAAATAAATATAAAATTGGAGCCTGTTTTTCTGGGATGAAGAGGAAATTGGTTTCTGACCTTTCAATAAGCCAATTCAATTACACTAAAAGTCCATCTTTGTTCTTTAACTTAGGTCCGCTCGAGCATATAGAAGAAACCTTTCTGGCAATGTCTGGGCTTGTTTTGTAAATTCACTTTACTAGTGAAGCGGAGTGAGGGTGATTTTAAGTGACAACAATAGATAAAGAGTCAATTATAAAAATCTCGTATTTCAAAAAACACCATCATTTCTTAACAAAAAGAATTCAAGTTACTTTTTCATGCTGAAGGACAAAAAATCATCTTTTTTTTTTATTCATAAAAAAACTACATTCTCATTTCACTATTTTCCTTTTTTATCTGATCTATTTTCCTTTTTTATCCCTTAATTTGGCCATTTACCTGCTTCACTTTACGAATTAAGTTACCAAATAGGGCCGAGTAACTGAAAAGAAAGGTGATGAATCTGCCGATCAAATAAGATTTCAACTATTTTGCGGCTGAAAATCCACAACTATTTTGCGGCTGAAAATCCACAACAATTTTGGGGATGAGATAAGATTTCATAAATTTTGCGGATGCAAATCCACAACAATAACCTATGATGCACGGATACTTCAAAATGGACAACGTATAGTATCCGATACTTCGCTTTTTACATATAAAATCTGTGTCCCTGCCGTGTCTATGCCGTGTCTGTGCAGTATCTGGGCATCATAGACAATAACGGTTCTTATGCTATCTTCACATAATATCTTGGTTTGATGTTGACTTCCCAACGTCCTGCAGGACTAGAAAGTGAAAGATAAATGCTGGGGAGACAGACGAGTAATTTGAAACAATCGAAGCAACCAGCCAGTGCCCAGTTGCACATCTTTCTATGAATTCTTATAAAAGAAACAGCAAAAAAGAATCGTGGAAATTACCATCCAACCCTCATTCATGCTTCAGTGCCATTTTTTTAAAATCAAAGTGGCAAAAACCCCACTAATTCATATGGGATGTCCCCAATTTCACTTAAATAAAACTGGTCCCATCGTAACAATGAGCGTCTATTAATTAACAATATGTCAATGCTTGATTGGTGGGACTTGTGGATCAAACACTTAGATTGGTCCTCACCTGGGTCAAGCACTCCCACCAATTAAGTATAAGAATGCCAATGAGACACATATGCATTATATATATTAAAGCAACATGGGAGGTAAGCTGCCTGTGAGGGGTGCCACCTTCACGTTCATGTTCATGTAAGGAGCTCATGTGTAACCAAAAAATCATATGATGTTTATGGGAGCCATTTCAAAATCCATATCTACATTTTCCATTTTGAATTCAAAATTATAGGAAGAGATTTTACACTGTTTGTCACGATTAGTACCGTTTGTAAAGAGCCCACGTGAAACTAAAAAATCATATGCTGTTTATGGGAGCCATTTCACTTGCCCAAGGTACGTGTGATCTATCATGATGGGCCATCCATAGAGAATTTAGTGAGCATTTACTATAATTCCTATTCCATTTTCTAATTGACTCATTCACATAGTTTCCAACGTCAACTCATGCATAATTTTAGCATGCTAATCCATATCTACATTTTTCATTGTCAATTCAAAATTATTCCTTGCAATCACGCATAAGATCCGTTGGCCCTATCTCTCTCCCTCTCCCTGCAAATTCATTATTGGATCCTTCTCTCCTCTATTCAGATTTTCTCTATCTCTCTTTATACAATGGAAAATTAACAGCGGTCTCCTCCTCCCTCTCTCTGTGTGAACTGATCGAATTACTCTCAAAATGTAAAATTTCTACTTTTGTGATTTCATTGCCGGATTCCATTTGATAGTATTCATCAGTGGATTAGGACGCTTTGATGCGAATGGCAATGGGTATTTCAATGCCCTATCTCTTCTGAATCTATACCTCTTAGAAACGTTTATGTGGTTGGGGTTTTTTGAATTTTAAGTAAGTAGAGGACATTTGCTCTAATTTACATTCATATATAAGGTACATTATCCATGTTCTTTTCAATCATTTAGGGTTTATTGTTTGATTTGATTAATTTTTATTTCTAATTGTCTTCCTTGATTATACAATTTTTCTTTCATATTTTGTTCTAAACTTGGATTTAAAAAGGTATGCCCCACCTTTGATTTTACTAAGGACATTGCATTGTAGTTACGCCAAAATTACTATTATGTAAGTTGACATTATCATCAAACAATTCAATTTGATTTTTTTATTAATCAATTATTACTTTTGCTCCGTTAATTTTTTTTTTTTCGTTGTTTTTCCTTTTCTCCTTGGATCTGTTTTTTCTTATATTAAATAAGTAGAAGACATGTGCTCAAAATTGCATTCATATATAAGGTACGCTATCCATGCTTATTTCAATCATTAAGGGTGCTATTGATTATGGGTGCTATTTATTGCTTACTAAATCAACAACAAATGGGTATCTTCGAAAAATTCTCTTTCCATTGGACATATTATTCAATTTAAACTCCCATTGGACATACTTTCAACTAAAGTGTACACTGTATCGACAAACCAACTATTTTATTTATTTTTTGTTGTTGCTATGTTGGGCTACTAGTCTAATTTGAGAATTCAGGGATTGATCCATGGACATATGTATGAAATCAAGGTGCCAACACGAGGCAACCATGAGTGTATTTTACAATTCAATGTTTTATATGTACGAATCTAGGAATCTGCTGTTTATGGGTCAAAGTGTGGAGGCCCAGCCCAATCTAGGCATTGACTGGGGCTATGTTTTAGCTATTCTCTGTAATTGTGGGTGCATATGCTTGACTAGAGTATGATATCCTGACACATGATAGAGGTGACTTAAAAGTGAGATTCGTGGAGAGAAAGGGACGCCAAACAAATATGTGTGGAAAAAGTTGGGTCATTGTGGAAGATACCATAAAGAAGATTGCTATGTTTGAGCTTACAGGTCAAGGGTCAAGACAGCCGGCGATTACAGAGAAGAGGCTAAGCTAACGGTTGGCTAAGACCATAACAAACCAACTTGGAAAAGTTGAGACTTGAGATCCATTACCATCAACTTGAATTTTTTATTAATATGATGGGATTGGGACCCACTGTATGTCTATGACCCTAAAACCATCAATGACAAGGTGGGAAAATAAGCCAAACCCTTTTTTTTTATCGGTAATAACTAATTCATTAAAAGGAAAAAAAATACAAAGGGGTAAAACAAGAAAGAATAACAAGGTACAAGAGTATTGTACCCCTTCTCCCACCTCTAGTACAAAACCATGCCCTTCCAAAGGAGAAGTCCTATCAATCCCCTGTTTGGCAAGAGCATCTGCCATGTTGTTAGCCGATCTAAGCTAATGATGAAAGGCCACATTAATGGAAGATGATAGAGCTCAAATTTCATTGAAGAGGAATTAGAATTTCCATGAATTTGCTTTTTGATTTGACACCCAAGTAATGGCGTTGGAAGAGTCACTGTCACTGTCACTGTCCTGGAATCCTACTTGTGGAAGAAGTTTAGGCACTCATGGACCATCACTGTCACTGTCCTGGAATTTTCTTTGCTTGATAATTCCATGACATGGAGCTTTGATATTTGTTCTTCAATGCCCCCTAAATTAATATTCTGGTCTAGATCCAGTACTCAGGCTTGAAAATTTTATACATAATCGCATTGCTCGGAATAGAGAAGGAAAGTGCGCATTGATCTCCACGGCCCACAATCGCAAGTAGTTTGATGCAACTCTCTTTCAGCAAATAAATTTAAAATTGGAGCCTGTTTTTCTGGGATGAAGAGGAAATTGGTTTTTGACCTTTCAATGAGCCAATTCGATTACACTCAAAGCCCATCTTTATTCTCTAACCAAGTGTGTTACAAAAATCATTTGGCTGTGGTTTATTTTGGTTTCCAAGCAATGTTTACTCCTTTTTTCGTAATGGAATTGTAGAAAGACGGTTGGAATTACTTCAAGTTGAATCGGGATCCTCTTAGGATTTCCCCCTTGGTGACCGTAAGTGGATCAATCACGATCCGCCATGTCACCGTGGGCAGCCCCTACCTGGATGCATGGCAGCTGCCCGCATGCATGGCAGGCTTCACGAGGTGATCGGGGGGAACTCCTCCGTAGACTCCTTGAAGTTCTTGGAAATCTCTTTCACATATCACATAATAGTCAAGCAACACACAAAAAAAACTTTTCTGGCAATGTCTCTGCTTGTTTTGTAAATTTACTTTACTAGTTAAGTGGAGTGATGGTCATTTAAAGAGATAGTAAAAGAAAAAGGATCAAATAAAGAAATGTTGTACTTCAAAAAACACCTTAAGTACTTCTTAACAAAAAGAATTCAAAAAGTTACTTTTTCGTGTTGCTGTAGGACAAAAAAATCATCTTTTTTTTTTCAAATAAAAAAATAGAGTCTCATTTCACTAGATGACAAAAGGCCATCACTTTTTCATTTGACCCATTTTCCTTTTTTTGTCTCTTAATTTGACCATTTACAAAAGTTCACTTTACTAATATAGTAACTAAACAGAACTTATTGAAAAAAGGTGATCATATCTGCCGATGAGATAAGATTTCAACAATTTGTGGGTGCAAATCCACAACAATAACATTTCATATGCTTTGTTCAGACCATGGGGCCGTCTTCGTTGCAACACACTATGATGCAGCGATGGTCTTCCTCATATCACTGCTTGCCACCTCACTCATCAAATTAAGAGACATGAAACGGATTTCTCGTCACACACCTTTATTTAAGGAATTTTTATTATTTTCAAGATTACCTTGCCATTTTCTTAACAATTTTCTTTCGAATACTACCCCTCACCAAACCTCAACCTAATTATTAAATCCATCTTCCACATCTATTTAAACCACTTAAAATTCTCTTATCTAAATTTCAATCCACTTAGAGTTGGCCCCACCATCGGATTGACGTATATCTTTTAATTATCGATCTGATAATGCATCTAAGTGCGAGAAATAATAAAAGTGAGAAAGGAGTCATTTAACATGTGGGCCACAAAGATTCTGAAGGCAAATAAATTCTTAATGCCTACATTTTTATTGTTTTTATGACCCGGTACCTATATATCTAAATAGTGTGGCTTAGCTTTAAAATCTAGACCACCCAAAAATAATGATTTCAACCCTGTTGGATATGAGGGGCCATTCTATGATTGATTGTTCGTAAAACATGTAAATTAACCCAGTTGGATATATGGTGGACCTCACTAATAAACTTATAATGGTGGAGGATTATTGATAAATATTAAAACTTGACTAGTGTGAGGTATTCCCTAGCTTATTATGGATTAAAAATGGCCATGCGAGAGGGTTTTTATTTATTTATTTGGGCCTGATATTTGTTTAGCCCTATAAAAGCAATGTTGGAATACACTATTTATGGTCCGTTAAGATGTGTTTGTAATTATGTACTATGGTGGTGCGGCCCATTTTGGTTATCTTTTGAGTATTAATGTTGGTTTGACTTTGATTGAGATATACCTGGTTATATTGCGTTTGGCTTAGACCTAATTAGATCATAAGATAAGATTTATGAGGGGAAGTCAATCTTGAATTTTGAATTTTATAATTAAAAGGGGGTTTTTAATAGTTAGATTGTCCGAGTAAAAAACATTCATTTGTCTTTGAAGTGAAAATGAAACAAGTTAGGGTTACTTAATAAGTAATTGATGGATGCTTATTGGATTTCTATGTTCTAATCACTTTCATCAATTGGCGCACAGGTACTAAGGCCATACCTGAATAAAACATCAACCAATGGTGAAGAAGGGAGATCACATTTTGTTTTTAATGCAGTTATGTTGTATGGAGCTTGTATAAGTTGCTACGAATTGCTGACTCCGATCTGTTTCTTGTAAGCTTAATACTGTGAAGCTCTTTGCAGTCAATTGACCTGTGAGTCTGGTATTTACTAATTGGTAGAGCTTATAATAGAAATGCCTTAAAAAAGTAGCACTTTTTTTAAACATTTTTGTTTTTGAGGATGCTTGACATTTTCTCAGCATTCGCATATGAAAGTGTGGTAAGGGTGATAACCATAAAGACGAAAAACTATTTATCAATTTGCACATCATCTTCTACTTTCGCGCATCTCCAACCCCTCTACTTCTATAGGTTAATGGCAAGAAAATGTCAAAACACCCTATAGTGTTTGTTGATATGAACTTCCTTCCTAGTATGAGCTCTTTACCCCTTCAACCCATTCGGATTACTGTCTGTGATTAATCAAAATGGGATCACATGCATTTTTCTTGTGAAGAGGGGCTAATAGTTAGCTAGAATATATTACTCGTCCTTGGTAGGTTCTAATACCCAAAAGGCTTCTAAAACATCAACTGCCATCATTGTTTAAATGTCTTAAGTTTTTTCCATTTTTTTTTATTTAAAGCATTTCTACAAAAAGATTCTTGGTTATTGACAACATGGGGGCATGCATGTTGTTTAGTGGATGATGTGATATAATCCGTCTGACAAGAGAAGTGAGATGAAACACTAGAATTTTAATGGGAAAAAAGGCTTTTGAGTTAGTATTTAAAATTAGAACAAAGAGAAGATGTGAAGTTAATTGAATGTCACTGGCAGTAAAATATTTCTACCCTTCAGAGTAATTGTTGTGATCGAACGTGCGGAAGCGTGCGATCAATAAGCAAACAAAACAATCAAGCCACACAAAACACAGATTTACATGATTCGGTGATTTCACACCTACGTCCACGGACAAAAGCTCGTCTTCTTCTTCTTTCACTAATCAGAGTTTTTCCCACGCATTAGGGTTACAACCAAAAGAGATAATATATAGTTTTAACAACGACTAAATTACCCCTCAACCTTAATACAAATGAATTGGGCCTAAAAACGAGCCAAAAAAACCCATAAACCCAACATGCAATCCACCTTTGCGAGATTTGCAGGTCACAAACATTTTCCACCTTGGTATGCAATCACACGCCTCCAAATGCGCCCGTAGGCGCCATACACCTGAAGGTGCTCAAACTCGCAGGATATTGATCAAGTCCAAGCAATGCTTAAACTTGACCCCAGTCACAACCTTTGTCAGCATATCTGCGGGGTTATCAGTAGTTGTGATCTTCTGAAGAAGTATATCTCCTTCGTCAACAATCTCCCGCACAAAATGATACCGTACATCGATGTGTTTCATACATGAATGATGAACTTGATCCTTTGCCAAACAAATTGCACTCTAACTATCACAATGGACATCCATGTGCTCCTGAAAGATCCCCATGTCATCAAGCAAACCTTGAAGCCAAATGGCCTCCTTAATAGCCTCTGTCACCGCCATGTACTTTGCCTCAGTAGTTGACAAAGCAACTGTAGACTGTAACGTTGACCTCCAACTCACCGGTCCCTTTGAAAATGTCAACACATAACCTGTTATAGACCGGCGCTTATCCAAATCACTAGCGTAATCGGAATCCACATATCCAACCACGTGTTGACCACTACTATCATCACGCTGAAACACCAAACCAACATCCACGGTACCCAGAATATATCGTAGGATCCATTTCGCCGCTTGCCAATGCCCTTTCCGTGGATCATGCATATGTCTGCTCACTATACTGACAGCCTGTGAAATGTCGGGCCTAGTACACACCATCGCATACGTCAAACTTCCAACAACACTTTGATAAGGAACCTGAGCCATGTACCGACGCTCATCATCTGTGCTAGGAGACATAGTAGCACTAAGCTTGAAGTGAGAGGCAAGAGGTGTACTTACCGGTTTTGTTTTTGCATCCATACCAAAACGCTGTAGTATCTTTTTCAAATATTGTTTCTGTGATAGACAAACCCTACCTTGCACCCTGTCTCTCTAAATCTCCATACCAAGTATCTTCTTAGCTTCCCCAAGATCCTTCATTTCAAATTCAATACTCATTTGAGTCTTCAATTTTTCAATCTCCACCTTGCTCTTAGAAGCTATAAGCATATCAACGACATATAAGAGCAAATAAATGAAGGTTCCATTCCGTAGTTCGCGATAGTAGATACAATGATAAAAAGAACTCTGTGTGTACCTCTGCCCAATCATAAACTTGTCAAATCGTTTGTACCACTGTCTCGGAGATTGTTTCAAACCATACAATGATTTTTTCAATTTGTAAGCCAAATGTTCTTTACCAGGAACCTTATACCCATCTGGTTGGGTCATGTAGATTTCCTCATTCAAGTCACCATGCAAAAATGCAGTTTTAACATCGAGTTGCACTAACTCGAGATCAAACTGAGCAACCAAGGCTAACAAATACGAATCGAAGAATGCTTCACAACGGGAGAGAATACCTCATTGTAGTCAATGCCTTCTTTCTATGCGTAGTCTTTAGCCACCAATCTAGCCTTGTACTTGACACTATCCTTTCCTGGAGGTCCTTCCTTCATGGTGTAGACCCATTTGCACCCAATTGCTTTCTTCCCCTTAGGTAATTGTACGAGCTCCCAAGTGTCATTCTTATGAAGAGATTTCATTTCCTCATCCATTGCATTCTGCCACTCTGCACTTTCTGAATGTCTCTTTGCTTCTTTGTAGGTAGTTGGAACACATTCTTCAACCATTGGAAGTGCATATGCCACCATGTCAGTGAACCATTGAGGTTTTCGAATATTCCTTTTTGGTTTACAAGTTACAATAGAATATGCTTGCACTTGTGGAGGCTCTTGGGCTGGAGTCTCCTCCTCATCTGTATCATCATCCTCTGACGTAACTTGGATGACATCAAACTCCACTTGCTTCGATTTACCATTGGCCTTGCTCTTCTCCTGAGAGCCATTTTGCTTGTTTTGTTTACACATAGCAGCTTCATCAAAAGTCACATCCCTGCTCAGAACAAGTTTCTTTGAATCAGAACACCATAGCCGGTATCCTTTCACACCACTGCTGAAACCCAAGAATATAACTTTCTTGGCCCTTGGATCCAACTTACTCTTTGTGACATGGTAATAAGCAGGACAACCAAATATATGCAATTTATCATAATCAGTAGCGGGTTTTCCAGACCATACCTCAATGGGTGTTTTTCCATCAATCGCAGCAGAAGGTAACCTGCTGATGAGATGACATGCATAAGCAACTGCCTCACCCCAAAACACTTTGCCTAATCCGGAATTAGACAACATACATCGAACTTTTTCCAATATAGTGCGGTTCATGCGTTCTGCCACCCCATTCTGTTGCGGAGTCCCACTAACTGTGAAGTGCCTTACGATCCCCTCATCCTGACATACTTGCAAGAATGGACCAGACTTGTACTCTCCACCATTATCTGACCCGAGCCTTTTGATTTTTCTGCTGGTCTGTGTTTCAATCATTTTCTTCCACTTCAAGAACACATTCAAAACTTCATCCTTGTGCTTCATGACGTACACCCATACTCTTCTGGAGAAGTCATCAACGAATGTAACAAAGTAGTGCATACCTCCCAAAGATGCCACCTTGGTAGGACCCCATACATCCGAATGAACATAGTCTAGTGTGCCTTGAGTGCGATGGATCGCGGTACCAAACTTCACTTTTGTCTGCTTGCCAAAAACATAATGTTCACAAAATCCTAATTTGCAGGTTTTTGCACCTTGCAACAAGCCTTGCTTAACCAAACCCTGCAATGCTCTCTCCCCAGCATGCCCTAGACGCATGTGCCATAATCTAGTAGTGTCTGTAACAGTCTTATTCGAGCTATCAAATACTGTTGCTGCTCCACCTACAACTGTACTTCCTTATAAGAAATACAAATTTCCTCTTCGGATACCCTTCATCAACACAAGTGCACCATAAACAACTTTTAGAACTCCACCTTCTACGTGTTATCTTGAAGTCTTTGGAGTCTAAAGCACCTAATGAAATGAGATTCTTTTTCAAGTCCAGTACATACTGAACATCTGTCAAAACCCCAACTGCTCCATCATGCATTTTCAAACGGATTTTTCCTATCCCTTTTATTTTTCAGGCACTATCATTGCCCATTAAAACTGTTCCACCATCCAACTCTTAAAAGCTGGAAAACCATTCCCTGTTGGGACACATATGATAGGTGTCTAAAATCTGGTCGTCAGAATGGCATACCGATGAAGAAACAGTCAAACTAAATTCGAATCATCATCCCCATTGTGTCCAATGTTTGCAACAGATTTATCTTTGTCCTTATTTTTCAATTTTGGACAATCCTTCTTCCAGTGCCCCTTTTTGTGACAAAAGGCACATTCATCTTTTGCAGGTGATTTTGATTTTCCTCTCGACTTAGAACGAGATTTTCTACCAAATTTCCTATCATCTGATCTGCCTCTTACTGTCAATGTATCAGATGATGAATCCTTGTGGGGTTGTTTGTCCTTATTCCGATATTCATTATTCATCAAAGCAGCAGACACATCATCATATTTAACCTCATTTTTCCCGTTGATCAAAGTGTGAGTAAAATGATCATAACTATCGGGAAGCGAATTCAGAAGAAGTAATGCCTTATCCTCATCATCAATTTTCACATCAATGTTCATTAAATCAGCAATAATTTTATTAAAATCGTCGAGATGTTCGGTCATAGAAATATCTTGGCGATACTCGAAGCGGAAAAGTTTCTTTTTCAAATAGATTCGATTCTCCAAACTCTTGGTCATATACTTTTCCTCCAATTTCTGCCACAACTCTTTTGCAGAAGTTTCTCTCATCACTGAGTATTTCTGATCCTTCGCAAGACATAATCGGATGGTGCTATATGCCTGAAGATTGATCTTCTGCCATTCCTTATCTTCCATATCTGAGGGTTTATCCTCCAAAGAAATTTCCAACTCTTGTTGGTTTAGAATATCTCTAACCTCACATTGCCACATACCAAAGTTATTGGTACCATCAAACTTCTCGACTTCAAATTTTGCATTCGAGATGGTGGTCTTTGTTGATGATGAGCTTGCCATTTTTTTTTTGTTTGCTAAACTATCAATCCACTTCGTTCAGATCGTAGACCTCGTCGATATGAATCCAAAAAAAAAAAAAAAAACAGAGCTCAATTCTGGCTGTCGATTGGTCAAGTTCTGCCTTGACCCTACTGTTCGCTGATGTCAGCTGCCTCAGTGAACTGCTGCTGGGCTTCTGCTTTGAAATCCACATGGCGAACATCAAAGCCCACATCAGCCCCTTTCGTTTGAGATTGAAACCACTTATAAGCAATAAGATTATGCTGGCAGATGCAAGGAAACCTATTAGGTTGGAGAAACAGAAGATTCGGTAAAAATTAGGGACTTCATTAGACATGACAGCCCGTCCCGCATAGTGCCTATTCTTAATGGACTGCCATTCGTACATTTTTGTTATATTATCTCCGGGTGATAGTGGATATTCATCTTGCCAAACACCACCAGGAGGGTTGAGTCCAGCTTGAAAAGTCACGGTTGCAATCAAAATAGCAACCACCATCAGCTCGCTCTTCGACTCATTCAACCAATTAGCATGTGCCTTCAAAGTTTTCTTACGATGAGTAGTTTTCGGTGCTTGTGAAAGTTCCTTGGCTCTTTTACCTCCAGCACCACAAAGAATCTTTTTGCATTTCCTATAGCCTTTTCTTCTTGGTGCTTTTACAAGGGCATCCAGCGACGTATAGTTGTTCATGTTCAAAGAATTTACATCCAGCCCCCTATTGTTAAGCAAATACTTTATCACCTGTACAATCAGAGATGACATAAGGATCTAGCTACCACGGAGTCATGTGATTCATCGTGTGTTCATGTGTCCCCTACACATCCAATGTGCGGCCTCGCCACTTTACTTGCCTTAATTATGCGCTTGTGTGCTAATTAGCAGGGGACTATTAAGCATAGAAGGGCAATTTCCTAGGTTCTAGGCTTAATTGTGAGGTTTTGGGTTCTAATTGTAGTATGTATGCATGTGGGTAGGGGTGAAAGTGGGCCAAGCCGTCCTAGGGCCGCCCGCAGACGGCCCGTTATAGGGTCGGCCCGAACTCGGCTCAAAAGACAATAGGGCCGAGCTAGGAACTAGTAGGAGGCTCGTTTGCTTAAACGGGCCGAGCTCGGCTTAATGAAGTTCAGCTCGTAAGCCCTAGGGCCTACATATATTAATACATATATTATATATATGTACACTGTACAATATATAATACATATATGATATAATATAATCCATAAATCCTAAACCTAAGCAGTAAGCCATAGGGCCTACATATATTAATCCATATATTATATATATGTGTACACTATACAGTATATAAGACATATATGAATCTATGATACTAAATAATCCATAAATCCTAAGCCTTAGTTTTAATCCAATATAAATAATCCCTAAACCCTAAGCACTAAATAATCCATAAACCCTAAACCTAAGCACTAAACCTTAAACTCTAATTTTAATCCAATATAAATAATCCCTAAACAACCTTGAGGAGCATGTATATTAATGGTCTGGAAGACATTTTTTTAAGTCTTGTAACTCTAGAACAACCTTTCCTTTGTTGTTATTATTATTTATTAATAATTCTCTATTGTTGTTGTTATATGTGATGCTGGAGACTTTATTTTATGATACTAGCCGAATACTTTATTTTATTCTATCATGCTATTGGAGTTTAATTTGATTTGTATTGTTGTTAGAGTTTGATAATGCTCATCTACATTAATATTAAACTATTATGGACTGTTGGAACTGGGCTCCCTTTACTTTTATGGAGTCTTTCTTATTTTAGTTAATTTTATTGCTACAATCCAAATTATGGGAATGAGAATATGGGATGAATGCATACATTTGACCATTTTTTGTTCTGCTTTGCATATGTAGATTTCTTTGAATTCCAAATGATTTTTTTTTCTTGAAAATATTTTCTTTCAGCTAGTGCTATATCTTTAGCCGGGCTCAAAGGGCCAGTCCTATGGCCTCATAACTTAATAAGAGCCGAGCCCGAGCTAGGGTTTTTGAGGCCTTCTCGAGCTCGGGCCGAGTTAGGGCCTACTGAAAAATACTAGGGCCGAGGCTAGGGCTTGTCAAAGCCCGGCTCGGCCCGGCCCACTTTCATCCCTACATGTGGGCCCCATGTTGAGGTGCACACTGGATGTATATGTATGAAATTTTCATGTATATGCATATGTATGTATGTATGTATGTATGTATGTATATGTATGTATGCAAATATATACACATATGTATATATATATATAGATGAAATTTTATATATATGTATATGTATGTATTTGTTCCGGTTTCAGGTGTGGCCCTGAGGTGCACACTGGATGACTACTCTGTGTGCGCATGCGCATGTGTGAGAGGTTATGGAGACTTTCCCAACTCCGTTTAGAGTTTAGCTTGGCATTGGAAAAGCACCGCCCAACGTGCGGCCGAGGATCATCAGTGGCACACAAGTGTTCCCTACAATTATATAAAAGAGACAAGCTTAATTACCTCTGTCTGAATGTCGGGTGCAAGGAAATGGAGGATGGAGTTGTCGTCGTCATCTTTCATGTTCACAAAATCATGATAAGGTATCAGCTCGATCAACATCTTCAAGGCATCGAACTGGCCATTACTTGCACACAGATGCAATATCGGCTCTCCTTGTTCCGTTTGAACCCAAGCAGCTATGGGTTCAGCACGAACCAATTCCTTCAACACCTCAAGTCGGCCTTTCTTGGCTGCAATATGAAGAGGAGTCATTCCGCTTTTGTCGCGTACAAACACTAGCATCTTTTTCTAAGAGTAGCTTTACAACCTCTACTTGCCCTGCTCCCGAAGCAAGATGAAGTGGAGACTGGCCTTGGGAGTTTAATTTATGGGCATACTCCGGTTTTTGACTTAAAATCTTGTTGGCGAAATCAACATGTCCAAACTGCACAGCTACGTGCAAAGGATTTTCATTAGCTATGGGATGATCCATAACTCCAAGAACATGCTCATATCGTTCAAGTAGATCACGCAACGAGTTAACATTCTCTCTGATTGTTGCCTTATGGAGCCTCCTGTCCATATCTTTCTCTCTCTCTCTCTCAATTTTTTTTTACTTGGTTTTTGAGAAGTGGATAGTCCATACTCGGAAGTGCAATTTATATAGTTTTGAAGATTAGGTCGACGTGAGATGGGTTACCTTTCCACGTCCTCGAACATGTTCCGTTGATGATCGAGTGGAGGAGAGGGTCTCAAACTTGTATGGTCTGAATTTCTTGAGTCCGGGCTTGGAGATTACTCAAATGTTTCCAACTTACCATGATGGATTCATACGAAGATACCTGAGAGCACAATGTTTCACCTCACCAACCTCTTGGAACCGGATTCAAACAGGGAACCCCTGTTTGGACCAAACGGGGGTTGACACGTAAGGGGGGCGGGTGTGGGGGCGGAGGGAAGAGATCCATAAGATATCTAGTCTTGAAAACTTACTCCTTACCTGTGTTTAATCTACTAAAGAGATCTAACGGTTTAGATATTATATTTGGAGCTTACAGAATCCAGGAAATACTATCCAATTAATAATATATTTTTTATAAATATCTCGATTGGTGATGATCCATTGGCAGCATCCATAATAGGGTTGTGGTCTTAAGTGTCCTTGCTTTTGCTTCTCTAAATGACTGCCCAACGCTCTTAATTTCTAAACATATGCCCCGCTTTAGACATTTAGATAAATAGTGCCCAACGCTCTTATTTTCTAAACATCTACCCTGCTTTAGACATTTAGACAAATAGAGCCTTAAAAAAGAGATGCCAAACAGTTACTAGCTAGTTTCCTAGCTAGCAAATAAGAGTTCGTTCTCTTCTTATTGAACGATGTCAATCCAAACTCAAAACAGTATTGTAGAGCGCTGGCTGATCCTAATATGAACACTAGTTGTGGTTCCCATACCACTAATGGGTCCCACTAACTGGTAATCCCCATGCGGTTGATCACTTAATAAATCTATTAATATTATGAACTTTTGAGTAGATACAATAATTAACAATTTCTGTATTTACAAAAACCTGGTGTATTTTTAAAAATTACAGATCAGTCTCTAAAATCCCTTAATTATAGATAAACCCCACTCTACTATTTCATAATACTCCGTTAAGCTGGTGCATATATAATTACAAGCCCAGCTTGGATAAAAAGAACACTCCATTGTCCCATGATTACTTCTTTTGTGAGGAAATCTGCAGTCTGATACATGAGATTAGGGTTATAGATCTTGTGATTGAGTTCTTGCTTCTTTTTTTTAATAGATCTTTGATCTTAATACATGAAATTAGGATTGTAGATCTTGTGATTGAGTTCTTTATCTTATGGGTGTTTGATCCCTATGTTAAGTGAATCAAAGGTTTTGAAAAACACATCTAAGAGGCTCACCTAATTCCAACAGTTTGAACATGGTTTAGCTCTCTTTCAGCAAAAACAAGTTTAAAAATTAGAGACTTTATTTGTGGGATAAAAGAGGAAATCGGTTTCTGACCTCTTTGTTCCAACTCCAAGAGCTGCTTTGAATCAATTTTAGCTCTCTTTAGCCCTCAATAAGCCAATCCAATTAAACTCAAGTTCATGTTTGCTTCTCAAACCAAGTGTGCTGCGACAATTATTTGCATGTTGGCTGTAGTTTATTTTAGAGATGTCAAATGGGCCGGGCCGAACCGGTCAACGGGCCGTGCCGGGCCGAGGGGAATGGGCCCGTTGGCCAGTTTGGCCTGGGCCTGCCAGGCCCGCCTGGCACGTGGGCTGCCCTCTGTGGCCCGTCAGGATGGGCCCGCCAGGCACGGCCCGCTTGGCACGCCCAAAAGTGACTTTTTTTAAAAAAATTGTCCATCCCAACAGCAATTAAAAGATCATATAAGGGGTATTTTGTGTCATTTTCAATTTTTCAAAGTCTATAATACTCTAATCCTCCTATTCTTTTTCTAAATTTATTAGTGTTATTTATACTACTCCAAGTCTCTAATCCTCGAAAATTTCTACGTAAAAAGTGTATATCGTGACAACTTGCCAATAGGCTCAACTTTGCTAAAAAATGGATTAAGTCTTAATAACATATAAATAAAAAATTACCAAGAATTTAAAACTACTAAACCAAAAGGTTAAAATAACATGATGGGGTTGGTTTTCTTGTAATTATTGGAACTTCCATGATTTCATCCATCCTAACCCCACTAATACAAGTGCACCTAGGTGGGCCCCATGAGATGTAGTAGGAAATCCCCAATCAATCAATCAATCAGAGTAACTGAATGAGTCTCTTTTCTGATGATGGTGGAACAGTTGGATGCTAATTTGCTGTGATATCTCAAATTTTGTCACTACCCATTGACTTTTGTGTTATCTTATAATTTGGATGTCCCCCTGTATATGGTTTCTCTCTCATTTAAAGCTCCATCTGCCCCACTACGACTATCCTTCCACAATCAGTTTTACATTCTTCCTCCACTTGTGGAGAAGTATAAATAAAATATCAAATAAGAATTTCAGAAATTTCAGAAAAAAAAAGTGAACTAAATTTTTGGATGAGCACACTACCTAATGAGAGAAATGTAATCACATTCAGTGGGACCCATGTGTTAATTGACCCAATAAAAAAGGCTTCCCAAAAACATTAAAAAAAAAACTCAATAATATATTTTTAGATGGCACAAGTCTTCAAAGATATCAAAGAAACAGAATGAGAAAGAAAAAATGTAACAAAAAAAAATCATAAAGAAATCATATTCATGATATGCATTTTCTAAACTGTATTAGAGATAGAGCCTAGTGGTCCTAGTCAAAACTGCCAAATCTGACTAGTGCGCTCTCAGTGGCAAGTCCTACACCACATGTGAAACCATTCCTCTTATTCTTTTATGATTTTTATTTACTTCAAACCTAACTTTCATCGACCAAATGACATACTGGAACTTGGGGTATGGACCATATGGCATGCTAACTTACTTGAGGTATGTGATGTTGGTATTCTGATTAATCAACATCTTTGTTTCACTTTCAATGACTACTGCTTCAAAGTTGAGAGTTTCAAATTCTAATCATGGGGGTGATGGTATTAGTGTTATTTCTAAAAAAATGAAAAAAAAAAAAAAAAAAACAGGCCCGCCCCTCTCCATGGGGCGGGCCGTGCCGTGCCAGGGTATTTTCCTGGCAGGCCGTGCCGGCCCGGCCCGCTAGCTAGGGCGGGCTGTGCCAGCCAGGCCCGTGTGGCCGTTTGACATCTCGATCTAGTTTATTTCCATGGTTTCCAAGCAGTGATAACTCGTGGTGGAATTGTATAAGGACGGTTGCAAGACGTGAAGTTGTTGCAAGTCTCTTTCACTTCATAGTGCATAGTCATGAAACTAGCAAAAGAAGCTTTTAGAAAGAAAGTGGACTACTTTCAATCCATGTCCCAACAAAAGGACAATGATTATAAAAACCATGATCGGGACTGCTGACAAGATAAGATTCCATCTGCTCCATCTGCTCTCTTCGAACGATACTATCTTGGTTGACTCTTTACTTCTCAACTTCCAGCAGGACTATTAATTATAAGGGAATTTTACAAGAAAAGTGCTCTTAAATTCGTATTTAGTAATTTTAATCACAAATACTCGTATTTTACCACTTTAGTGTTCGTACTGTCGTATGTGGACGGTTTTACCCCTGTTTTTGAGGACGAAATCGTCATGAAATAAACCTAAACCCCTTATTCATTCGAACGATTTCGTCCAGCCTCTTCCCCAAATTTTCTCCTCTCCCGCCTTTTCCTTGTGTTCTGCTCCCTCCTCTCTCTTCCCACATCCTGCGTGGCCCTCTCTCTCCCCTCTGCTCCCTGCCGACTAAGGAACTCTGGCCAGATCGTCCGGAGGAGCCCCAACGACCGTTGCAGCGTCATCTTCCATTCGAGATTTCTTTGAAGGTGATTTTGTCTGCTCTTCTCTCTTCCACATGGTTTATTTTCTTGTTTTGTTTTCATTTTCAGTTTCTAAGACTGTTGGAACTGTGCTGTACTAGAGAGGGGATTTTGTTTGGATACGTCCAGAAACCTCTCATTTCGATCCTCTTGCTTGGATCAAGAGGTTGCAAGTAAAAGTTGTTTCTTCAAATCATTTTCAGTTGCTACAACCGTTTCTATAACTGTTGACAACTTCTCTTATTTCCAACCTCTTATATTTGGAACCTGTTATAATTATGTTGGGCGGGTGCTCTCCAGAACTCCCAAAATCATCATACAAATAGAGAGGTTGTCGAGGGATTAGTCCATTGGGAGGCATCTGAGGAACCTCTCTTATAACTAGAGATAGATTAGTTCTACTGCCCTGCTGGATTCTTGAAACAGTTGCTATTGTCAAGGTTTTTTCTTCTTTTATTTTCTTTATAGAAATTATACTTCTGTGTATAATGTAAAGCTGCATCTGATTTGTTCTAATCGTTAATTATTCTGCAAAGGCATGATGTTTTCTTTTGATTATTGATGAAAATATAATGATTTTGTTTAATTCGTAACCCATTTGATATAATTCTCTCCCTCTCCGGAGATTGCCCAGTTGTTCAATGAAAGTCTCCTAAAATTTTTTCTTATTTCCCATCAGCATTTATCATTAATTATTTTTCTTATTTATATCTTTTTTGATAGTGTATAGATGTTTAACTGGCAATGTATGGACATACCTTTGCTTAGAATGTTTTATTGTGCTAGCAATTCTTATAAAATTGAAATGAATGAACAAAAGCTGTAGTTTCAACGGACAACATTTCAATATATGTCAACCCTTATGCCAACACACTCTTAGTTGGGCCGTATCAGACACTTTATGGCCTATCTGGTTTAAAATTTGCCCTTTTTTTATTTTTATTTTTTTGAGTCCGTGTCCGCATTTGGAGAGTTTTAAGTGAGATCCAACTATGTGTCATTCATGAATGTTTATCATATATGGTTTTTCTGTCTCGTCAACTACGTGTCGTTCTTCTGTCTTGTCATATATGGTTTAATGCGCTATCCAAAGATACAGTTAATCTCGCTTGGTTTCTGTATGGTTTATGAATGAAATTTTGTTTGTTTTACGGGAGTCAATTAATGACTTACATGTACACATACTTTATGCATGTCATCATAAACTTAGTTTTAATATGTTGCCGGAGATGCAAAACGAATGAAGAAACTGAAATCCATGATAACGATATCGCTATCCCGATAATTTGGAAAAATAAATATAAATTGATGACTTTCTATCGTTATCACGGTTGATGCATCTCAATACAAAGCGACTCATTATTTACTAGTTGAAAAACAGATTGAAAGAATAAATATTAAATTATTCTAACGAAATCGTTACCATTCCATTCACATAAATCAACTATTTGATTAGAATCCTCTCTATCCACTCAACCTACCCTCTAACTATATTTGAGCTTTTGACTATAGACTCTAGAGCCAATAAATAAGTGGCCCAAACTTCAATTCACTTATATGGAAGGCAATGGACAATGGCCATGGTAGTTGACCCCGGAGACGAAGAAGAGTTAAGGTTAGAACCGACTATTGATGCAGTCAATTTTGAGCCTGCAATCTCCTTCATTTTTTTTTTTTTAAATGATGATGATGTATTGAAATGTTCAAAAAACTGTACTGCAGCCAGTTGTCAAATTGATGGATTCAAGCAACTCCTATGAACTTGCTTCGTGTTTATATTGTTTAAGTTGACTCAACTACGAGCTTCGTGCTATGATTACAAATGTTGACATCCTAACAAGCTTGAGTCTGGCAAATTACTCTAAGATGGATGATGCGGCACTTCTGCAATTACTAAAACAGTCTGTCCTTATACTTTTGGTGTTCACCCAGAAGGCAGTTTGCTCTTTGTTGCTCCAAAACTCTTAGTGTTTTAGAGATTTTGAACCTTGTGTGGAAGGAGGTTGGTTGAACCTTGAGTGGAAGGTTGGTTTTAAGTGGGGTGGACTGTAATAATCCTCTCATCTAAACCTCATGTCATCTTTTTAAATTTCAAAACTATCTTATCTATTAGCTATGTTCTTTCATTTAGTTATTTTCCTTTAGGTCACGTTGTCTATGCACTATTTCCACGGAAATAGAAAATTGCCACGTCTGCATATTCCATGGAAATGGAAACATGATAAAGGAGTTACGTGGAAGTATATGTTCATGTTTGGTGTGGAATTTCTTTCCTTTATGAATTGGTGCTAATGTTGTTTGGTGTGGCTCCAGATTCCTGCAAAAATACTAATTCTCCTTGTTTGGTGCCGCAATTTTTCCAAGGAAAAAACCATTTCTTTTTTATATTTCCAACCAATCAGATAAAAAGAAGTAGCTCTAGGTTCATTTGGATAGTCCTACGAGATTGCATGCCATTAACTTTAGATAATCACTACTGACTTGTAGATTTGAGATGATCTCCTCTCGGGGGTTCCATATTGTCATTAATTTGTCGTTTTCATGAATAAGGACGACAGCAGGTTTGGGTTAGATGGTTGAATTGCCTCAACTAACCATATGGTTGACCCGCCTCAACTCACCAGCATTCGCAGCATAAGTGGGGACATTAGTGTGCAATTTCGATTCTTAAGCATGTGTTTTTTTCTTTTATTCTATTAATCAAATACGGGCATCTACTCTTCAATTGGTCAATCTGTGGAAGCCCATACCGAGCATCCAGCCATTACAACTTACATGTGAAACATATAGAAAACCAATTCCCTAGACACCCCCACCCCATGTTACCCACACATACACAAACTAAAGCAAAATAACATAAAAGGTAGGAGCGAGGGAGGGAGATTCCCTGATATCAGCTGACCTGATTCTCGTAGCACATACAGAGAAAGACAGAGATAAGAGATACAGAGAGGGATAGATGGTTGGGGGGCCGTCGCAACAGGGAACCATGGGGGTGAGGGGGGTGCTGGTTGGTCGTTGAAAAAGATGGATGTGGAGCCATTGCACATAGAGAGAGAGAGAGAGAGAGATACCTTGCAATCGATGAAGGGAAGGGGACAAGTGGGGAAGAGGTTGCAGTTGTCCAAGAGAAATGGTAGGGTTCGTGCGTTTCAGATGGAGGATTGAGAGAGGAAATGAGATAATAAAGGTGGGGCAAATTTCATGAAGAAATGAAAGTTTGATGGCCCTCTAGGAAATCCATTTACAGCCTTATAAAGGAAAATGCTTACGTGGCAAACAAGTGTTTCCGTGTAATTGTTCCGCACCAAATGCATGAAAAATGTGTTTTATGTGGAAACTCATCCAGGAAAACAGTTACACAAACATGCCCTTAGTGATAGAAATGTTGTATGGCATGTAGAAAGATTTTCAATTGATTGGGTAATAAATTACAGGGTTTTCTCAGCATGGCCGGTCCAAGGAAGCATTGCAACTCTTTGAAGACACGAGATTGGGTGGAGTGAGACCAAACATGATCACTTTTGTGGGTGTTCTTGCTGCTTGTAGTCATGCGGGTATGGTCGATGGGGTACTGGACTATTTCGCAATGATGAATATTAGTGAGTATGGGATCAAGCCCATCACAGATCATTATGCATGTATAATTGATATGTTTGCGAGGTTGGGACGGTTGGACGAAACATTCGATTTCATCAAGAGTATGAGTTTCGAGCCCAATGAATTTATTTGGTCTAATTTAATTGCTGGGTGTAGGAGCCATGGGAATATGGAATTGGCTTTTTTTGCAGCAGATCGATTGCTTGAACTGAAGCCCAAAGATGGAGAGACATACATCTTGTTATTAAACATGTATGTTTCAGCGGGAAGCTGGAATGATGTCTCAAGAGTGAGGAAAATGATGAAGGATGAGAAACTGGGAAAACTGAGAGATTGTAGCTGGATTAATATTAAAAGTATGATATATTCCTTTGGAGCTGATGACATGTCAAACTCTCAAAGCACACAGATATATGAGTTATTGGATAAGTTGCTTGACAAAGCAAAGAGTTTGGGATATGCTTCGGAGAGAACCTCTGAAGTGATCAATGTTGAGGATAGAGAAAATGAATCTTGTCCAACTACTTTTCATAGCGAAAATCTTGCCATTGCTTTTGGGTTGATAAACAAACCCGAAGGAGCAACGATCAGAGTCGTCGAGAATATTAGCATGTGTAATGATTGTCATAGTTGTGTGAAGTCCTTTTCGATATTGTGAACCGGGAAATCATTGTTCGATATAGCAAGCATATGCACAGATTTATGAATGGTCATTGTTCATGTGTGGGCTTTAGTGCTCTTCTATGATATTATGCTTGCTTTTCTTTCTTGGCTGTGTCTTGAAATATGAGAATAATTCCTGGATAGCGAACAAATTTGCACTTTACCACTAACCAATAACAAAACCGTGCTACCGATGCGTTTGCTGCAACTGACCAATTTTGGACTGGAGCCATACTGTATTGTATAGTGGAAGGTAGTCTTTCAGGAGATGAAGGTCGAATGTGTAACTATGGCTAAAAGTTGTTCATGTCTAGTATGATTGCTATCGAAATGTCAGGGATCGTAAGCTGATTTGAAGTTCTCTAATTGTATGAATATATATGTAGAAAGCCTTGTAAGTCTTATTGTGTCAAATACTCAATTTTTTTTTTTTAGCCTAAATGTGGCTGTTCTTTTCTTCTTTTTTTTCCAAATGTTGGTAAGGTTTTCCCTTAGAAGGATTCGTGTGCACAAATAACGATCTGCTTGAATTTCTTGTCTAGAACAAAGTTGCAGTGTTGGGCAATGAAGACAATGGAGGGTGATAAGCACATGACTCTAAATTGAGCATTTACATTTATAAGGAAGAAAAATAACAAGAATTTGTACATAAATTCAAATCCACATTTTGATAGAAAGCTTTGCAGCCCCAAAGATGGTTAGGTACTAAAGTATTGCAAGTGATATAAGTTTAACTATATCAAGGGAAAAACCGACGAACACTTCAAATGAAGTGTCACGAAAAGATATGCTAGAATGTGAAAGTTTTAAAGAATATATATATATGGGTTAAAGAGGATTTGATTGAAATACAGAGCTCGGGCTGGACCCATATATATGATATAAGGCTTTAGAGACGATATGATAACAATGATCACCTGGTGGAGTTGCATTCCTAAGTACTTTTCATCTTAAATCAGTTTCATGGAAGCTTTATATATTGGGTAGAGGCAATTTGTTGATGCAGGGATGGTAGGAAGAAATGGAATTTTGGGGAAAAAAAATTTATGGCATAATTATCATGGCAGTTACCCACTAGTATTCTAGAACATACTCACGGCAGTCACCCATCATGCAGCCCACCTGCAAACACACCTACAATCCCATAACCAGCAACACTTTCTCATAACTCATACCTTCGTACCATAAACCATACCATCAACACCCACCTGGGAGTTGGAGTGGTTTTAGGCATGGGTTTGCTCTCATGTCTCGTGCTTAAGCCACCCCAGCTTTTTCCGTGTGTATATCTGTGTCTTTAGCCGGTCCCACCTAGGTGGTTTAAGGTTCCCTCGAATGATCCAAGTAGAGGTTCTGGTTTCCTCAATCAGTCTATATATCATTTTATTTTATTTATTTATCTTTCGGCGTGGACTATTACATGTTATTCTCTTTCTTTGGTGTGTGTGCCCTGTATGTATTGAAAGAGACCTAGGGACTCCGATCCTCAGTGGTTGCAGGAGTCTTGATCTTCTGTTGGCGCATTAGACTCCTGTTTTAAGGCTATATCTCATTGATTGATATCAGGTTTCATTGATACTCATGCCTACATCAGTTGGTTTTGATGCTAAATTTCTTTACATTAATGTTATTGTCACTTACATAATCTTTTATGTATCTTGGTCTACCACACTTAGCATCAATCTTGAATGCTCTGAGGGGGATCTTAGTGGGTATCCAACTGCAAGTTCTTTCTCTTTGATACCTCATGAAGCACTCGGAAATTGTTTGATGCGGAACTTGGACACCAAATAGAGATCTATAGTTTTCCCACTACTCAGTATTCTTTGCCGGGTTCCCCAATGCAACCTCAACAAACAATAAATTGGAATTAAGAAGCCAAAATATGTGTCATTAAAAAAAATTCAGAAATAAACGAGAACAAATATGAAGTCAAAGATGAAATTGATGTTTCCCAATTACGTTAACACTAACACATCCGCACTGTTCAATTTTTTGGGATTTTTCTCATAATAAATATACACACGACTGAAAGTTATGAACTTTTTCATTCTTATTGATTATATGCACTGTTATATAATGAGAACACTCTACAGGTTTCATGTTAAACTTATTGGTGCGAACTTGTTGTTTCAAATACAAAATGGGTTGAGTAATATGGAAATCAGCACAAATAATTCGTTCAGCTGAACTTTGACAACTACATTATGATTGAGATCGTTATATATATATATATATATATATATATATTCTCAATGTCTATGCATCTCATTATTGAGTATATCATTACTTACTATTCGAGGAAAATGAACTTGCCGATGATCTATATGTGGTTTTATCGATATTGTTGCAATTGCGGTCACATAACTCAATCCATGAATTATACCTCTATACTGTATTCGATCGACAAGTCTCGGTTGTGTCTATTACAAACCTCATCTTAGTCTTTCTTTATTGATTTGGTGTACATTATGCTAACTTTAATGTTTTTATAGATTATACATGGAGAATCTAAACCCCGGTCCTCTTGACAAGTCCATTTTATACGATCAAGACAATCATATATCAGAGCGAGTCTGGCACGGCAAGGTATTGAAATATATTGAAGGATTCTGCTCAATTTACTATATTGTCCTAACAGTCATCACCACATAACTGCAAGTGTATAATTTCCGAGTCGTTTAATTATTACAGGAAGCCGGTCCACTGCGATGCATTCCCACGCCAAATCACGATAGCTGGGAACTCAACGATCGTATGTGGGATCTAATAGGTCAGACCGGGCTACATCACCTAGCAAAGATGAAGAAAATAGAGCTCGATCATGGTCTAATAACTGCCTTGGTTGAGCGGTGGAGGCCGGAGACAAACACCTTCCACCTTAACAGTGGGGAGGCCACTGTTACCTTGGAAGATGTAGCGTACATATATGGTCTCCCCACTGACGGACACCCTGTTAATGGACGCACTTTCTCTTCCCCCTTAACCATGGCTAAATTATGCGAAGTGCTGTTGGGGGCTGCACCGGACATTAACTATGACTGCTATGGAGTGTAGATCAAGTTCACGTGGTTGAGAGATAATTTCGGATCGGAGCCTAAGAGCAGACCTAGAGACCAAGACGTCCGGCGGACACGTGCATTTCTATTTTGTCTAGTTGCCGGTCAGATTTTTTGGACCTCTTCGGGCACTAAGGCTCCAGCCCACATCCTCGAATTATTCAGACGTTTTGAAAGACGATCTTGGGGACCTGCATGTCTGGCCAATCTATACAGGGCCCTTTCCAAAGTATCTTTGCTACAGAAAAAAGGAAAAGCCGTAAAAACAATTACCGGTCCTCTAAAACTGCTGCAGGTGATTAACTTAGTGTGTGATCTGCATGAATTATGATTACTTAATGTTTTATTTATTCTCTAACTGGAACCATCATTTTCCTGCAACTGGTCAGGTCTGGTCATACTCACGCATGACCATTGGCAGGCCGATCCGTCGGAGGGCTGATTGGGACACCGATGTTGAGTTCCCTCTTGTCTTAACCTGGTACAACAGATTGCGTTCACATCATTTCCAGACAAGGGTTGAGGATGCCAGACGACACCTCGATATTATGGAAGTGGATGCCGTAAGTATTAAATTATGAAATTACGATGTTAATACATTGTACTCATTGCTTTCAAATCTGTGGTCGAATCAGACTGTGACTTTAATCAACTGTCTTTCTTGTGGTCCCTTTCATACTTTTTATACACAGTGAATGTATTTAACTAATAATTGTCATGTATTGCAAGTTCAATTGGCTTCCATATCGAGATTATGAAAACATCCAGGAGTACATCGACGATGCTAATGTCCCTCTCTTCCGTTCCAACACGGCCTTGATTTCCTTTTGGATTGTGGAGTGACACAATCCAGAGAGAGTAATGAAACAGTTTGGTTTACAGCAGGTTGTGCCCCCCAGCTTCCATAGGCCATTCCCACGTCACGAGATGGTCCCAATAGGTGAGAATCAACGTGAAAAGATACGAGCCATTTATGCTGGTGTTTGGAATAAAAGGATGGATACAATAACTTACGGAGAGGATGGCGATGCTGGCCCCCATACGGATGCTTACTTCAATTGGTATAGAGGCATCACTCGACTTCGCATCGGCCCTCCAACTTCCTCATCTGGGCTCAACCTGAACTCCATCCAATCCCAAGTAAATTCCTCAACTTTCTTTGCAAACTCCCCAAACATGTATAGACCTCAATTTTCTGCCAGGTCAGACTAAATCCTTTGCTATCTTCATATTGCCTAACATAGATCCAGAAGTTTAGTGAAAAATTATTGGCTTCGTGTGGCGATGCGGCTCAATTAGAAGAAAAAACCGCTGCAGATTTCTCAAATTTCATCGAGTCCGTGAGAGCCGATGTGTTGATGTTAAAAGATGCGTGTTTGTCTGATCGTGTGCCAGCTAATAAAGACGACGTGGACAGCTTGGGATTCAAGGAGCCATCCCTAAAGGTACGTTTTAAATCATCATCTTTCATGCGTGTATCTTTCACCATTACCTAAATGTATGATTTATATTCCATTAAGTTATGTACTCATCTTTCATGCGTCTCTTTTTACTAGAGTGTCAAAGGATACCCCTCAGCAGCTCCTGCAGGACTTGGTCCGAAGAAACGGAAAAGCGTGTCCAAAGTCGGAACATTTTCCTCCACCCCATTCGGTACCAGCCTTCCCTTGGGATCAAAACCCCCCAAAAGATCCAAACGATTAGTTGAAAAGGTAGCGAAATCATCAGATTTCCCCAAACCCATTAGTCCAAAGGGGCCCGTCATTTCTGAATCGCCTTCAAGTTCGATACCGTTATCACCCAGAAGATCTCCCAGATTGATCCATGTGCACCAGAGTCCAAAATCTCCAATTAAAGTGGCTATCCATGGCAGCAGTGCTACACCCTTCTCCAAGAGTCCTTTCACTTCCATGCCATGGACAGTGCCCGAACTGGACAATACACCTCCGGTTCAGCCCAAATTTGGAGTAACTGATTCCCCATTTAGCGAGATCTCTTCTATGATCCTAAACGTTAAGGCACGCTTTAGAGATCCGGCTCCCCCTGTATGGATGGCTGACTACAACACCGGAGCGTGGATGAGAAATCCGAAGTATAAGCTCACAATGGAGGAGCATGATATCCTCACCATTTTCCGGAATGAATATGCAGATAGGGAGGGGTATGACCAACATTCCCTCAGACTTAAATGCATCATTCTTGTTTATGTTTTTACTTAGCCTATCGCAATGCTGCACCATTTCAGAAATGCAAAGTTACGGGAGTTCTGCACGCCTGTCACTGCCGATATCATGAAAGATCTGCTAAAGGGTGCATGGATGGACAATTGGGTTAGTAATGCCTGGCTCATAGTAATATTGTGCTTTTTTTTTTAGATGAGAATAGATAGTCATGTTGTTTTGTTCCATCACCGAAACTCGTGGTTTTTTCCATTCTTGCAGACCATGCATTCTTGGTTTCATATAATAAAGAAGCAGGCTCCATCGTCGTATTTTTTTGAATGTGCTCTATCCGTAAGTGACATCAAAGTCTGTACATTATATTTATGGGAACTGGTACTTGGTGACCTTTCCTCCGTTCGGTCATAACTTACGATGAAAGTTGTTTACATACAGGATTGGTACGTGCATGCCGAAACAAGCGAGAAGCACATTCAAAATTCATTTGTGCTAGCAATGCTTGAAAACATGACGGAGAAGGAGTTCCTGTTCTTCCCAGTATGGAACAACCATCACTTCTTCCTAATTGTTGGTCGGGTTGGTTTACGGCGATGGGAGTACTATAACAGCCTGAATCGAGGAGGAGATTACACGTTCGCTGTTCGCTATGTAAGTACTATCAAGTCTCGTTTAACAATCAAAACTGTTATTCAACCATTGTTTTACCTTTACAATTAATAGGAGGTGGGACCTACGTATGTGCTACAGATTGACTGGATCGTCGAACGCTTTATGCAATTTGGGTGGAGCGATCCAACTGTATGGACAAAACACCAGATGGCCTGCCCAATGCAGTCGAATAGGTTTAATTTTGCACTAAATCCGCCAACTCTGCGTGCTTTATGTCTTATATACAAGCTCATACAGCCATGTATTGAATTACCATCATACCCTAATTCGAATTTATTGTTATCACAGCGTCGACTGTGGAATTTTTGTCATGGCGTACGCACATCACATTGCATTAGGTCTGCCGATGGAGTTCAGTAAGGACGATATGTACTACTTCCGTGCGAAGATTGTCTCAGACATCTACATTGATCAATATACGCATTGGACGCATCGACGTCCCGACGGGTCTGATCATGATCAATCTGATGCGTAACATGTAAGATTGAGGCTATCACGGAGGAATGGTTCGACTTAACCTGTATATAATACACTTACTGTTCTGCCACAGACTTCATTGATGTCGATATTTGCTTATGAAGGTACAAAGGTATGTAACGATATCGTTGTTGTAATATCATCATCTTGTACCCTTTTCCATCGTGTTTGTGTCTCATTAAGTAAGTAATGTTCATCCCCACTGCCCAAAGGCTACAAAATATGAAACGATAAAAATAAAGCGACGATATCGTCATGCATAAAAATTTACTTCATACTAATTTTCGCCCTCCACGGGGTGTTTTGCATGTCTCCCTTCTGATTGGAGTGGTTGGACCTTACATGTTGATAGGACGTAAATTGATTCGGGTTTCAAGAATTTCGGTTTTGATCCAGTATTTATGGCTGTTTAATTCCAGGCTACCATAAGAACGAAGCTTGTATATGTTTAATTAATCCATTAGTTATAGTTTTAAAACATTTATGTTGGGCTGAGACTGTAGTGTGATTTTCTGCTGTGTAGGTAACTACTGTTTGGTGGTGGAATGTTCAGATTCCAGCAATGACATACATGTACAAAGTCACAATCTCGATTGGGTGACCATGATTCAGCTTCTGCCTTTAACAAATTCAAAGTCGACTCTGAAGATATACTCGGCTTTGCGATATCCCAGATATTGAAATACTCTACCTGTGACCGATAATAGCTTGGGTGGACAGATGGATATTTCCACAACTATATCCTCCTTCGGACAAATTGTTCTCGCAAATCTTCTTCATTGATGAATTGCCTTTGACTCTGTATTACAGTTAATGAATTTTTTGGAATTATCAAACTGACTGCTCGTGTAAATAATATTTACCAATTAATAGATGTGAATTTTGATTATGCATATGCTCTTCATATAAGATGTACATGGTATGATCTATGATCTATGTCCGGTTTCGGAACCTTCCTGTACTGGTATGATGACTTGCAGTCTAGTTGGCATTCAACATAGGAGTTGTAATTATCTTTAGATGCATGAAAATGAGATTTTGCATTAGGATAGTGGATAATTGAAACCAGAAATGGTCGTTTGCACCTTTTAACAGACTATCTATATGTACTCAAAGCTGAATGTGGTATTGGCCACTAAATGGAGGCTCAATTTCTGTCACATGATATGAGATTTATTGACCCAAATTGTACACCATATATAGTGTAAAAAGGCATTTCGTATTTTCATATATTTGTCACCGACCTACCCACTCAATTGTATACCCATTTTCACGCTATAAACTTGATGGAATGGTTCTTGAAATGCAACAATACATTGAAATATCTTCTTTTACTCAGAGAAGGCTTTATGTATGAGGTTCAAAATTTGAGATTGAAATGTATGAAGATTGGTAGCGATATCGTTCTTGTTATATAATTAAATTGACCATATTTTGCAAAATCACGTGGCCTTATCTATGCATTTGGATCTGAATACATATTCCTCCTGATTGTTGATCTGTACAAGCTCTGAGAAATGAAAGGCGAGTCCCAAAAGTAACGATATCGTCGTTCAAAATTACTATGAAACCATCACATCGTAAGTTGCCTCTTGATTTAAATATTGTCAGTCTATAACGCTGCCGATATTCAGATCCTACCTCGTCCATCATTACAAAAACAAAAATTACGATTGGTTTTGATGGGCTCCGTATAAGGACTCGCACTATGGATGAAGAATTCCTCCACAGATATATTGCAATTTTCAGTCCATTTTCAAGTTTGGTGGAAGGTTCTAACCCAACTTTAATATTAATAGAACCCTTGAAGAAAGCAATGTTCAAGCTATCTATGCATATGGGGCCAAGGTTCGAACCCTCATCCAGAGGGTTCGAACCCTTGTTAAATGCAGTAATCGGGCCAAAATCCAGAGGGAGAGAGGGTTCGAACCCTCAGGATGAGGGAGAGAGGGTTCGAACCCTCAGGATGAGGGTTCGAACCCTTGGAATTCGCTTTCCTGGGCCAAAATCCAGGGGGAGAGAGGGTTCGAACCCATATTTAAAGGGTTCGAACCCTTGAAAGTTGCAAACCCAGGCCAAATTCCAGAGGGTGAGAGGGTTCGAACCCTCATCATGGGGGTTCGAACCCTTGAAAGTTTGAAGTACTCGGGCCAAATTAGAGGGAGAGAGGGTTCGAACCCTCATCCTGAGGGTTCGAGCCCTTCAGATTCGCTTTCCCCGGGCCAAAATCCAGAGGGTGAGAGGGTTCGAACCCTTGGAAATTACTTTTAACGGGCCAAATTCCAGAGGGATAGAGGGTTCGAACCCATAGTTAAAGGGTTCGAACCCTTGAAAGTTGCATAACCCAGGCCAAATTCCAGAGGGTGGGAGGGTTCGAACCCTCATCTTGAAAGTTGAAGTACTCGGGCCAAATTCCAGAGGGAGAGAGGGTTCGAACCCTCATCCTGAGGGTTCGAACCCTTCAAATTCGCTTTCCCAGGGCCAAAATCCAGAGGGAGAGAGGGTTCGAACCCTCATCCTGAGGGTTCGAACCCTTCAAATTCGCTTTCCCCGGGCCAAAATCTAGAGGGTGAGAGGGTTCGAACCGTCATCATGAGGGTTCAAACCCTTGAAAATTGCTTTCCTCGGGCCAAATTCCAGAGGGAGAGAGGGTTCGAACCCATAGTTAAAGGGTTCATCACAAAAAAAATGACTTAATGAGTCACTTTTAAAGTGTCTTAAAAAGTGGTTTGTGTCGCTTTTCTGATTAATATGCAAGCGTCTTATCTGCCGGCGTCACTAAAAGTTCGTAAAAGCGTCTCAAGAAATACATTTGTTGTGTCAGTTTCTGTTATCAAAGTGACACAAAAAAATGGTTACTTGTGTCACTTTAAACCCAAAAGTGACACTGAAATAACTTAAAAGCGTCACAAGAACGATAACTTTGTTGTCTCCCTTTTCAAAAGCAGTGATCAATATGTTGTTTTTGGACCAAAAGTGACACAAGTAGTCATCAGTTGTGACAGTTTCCATAGAAGCGAGATACCATTCATTTTTTTTTTTAAATAAAAATGCAATATATACATTACTAATAACATGCTGCAATATAGATACACTTTCAAATCACTAAACTTGCCTTATAAAAGATGCAAAAAAATATAAATAGTAACATTCAATAAGAACCATTTCATTAATTGGAAATTAATCACCATTCACATTAAGGAACGTACTTGCTCGTCCACGCACTAAATCAAACAAACTATTCAAAACATAGCCAATTTGAATCCATCCATAATCCAAACTATTTACATTAACCTTCGAATTCGTAACCAAAGCGTCACGACATAATCCAAAACCTTCACAAAAGCATCCAAAAAAAGGCAAGCTACATTGTAAACAATTTCCGAAAATCCCTAACTAACCAAAATTAAGTTAACCTAATTAGTAGATCCACTTAGCAAAAGGCATTCCATCTCCGTTTAATTAAGTTCTTCATTCACCTACAAAATAATAACAATTTGACTATGTATCAATAATATAATCAAGTAAGAAGGAGAGTTTAACCAACAATATCAAGGATTCATGTTAAAGAGAAAACATTTCATCACTAGAGAAAGAACAATTGAAACACTAGCAGTTCACATGTCATAAGATCATAGTAGCAAGCAAACTAGGAGCAATCAATAATTCACTAATATGATGACCTAGTATTCCTATCGCCATCTACAACTAACACTCAATAAGCATTAACGTACCGAAAACTATGCAAGTTAATCACAGTCGACAGCCCCCCCCCCCCCCCCCCCGTAATGATATGTGATGAAGTGTGAAATGCATCATAAACTAAAAAACTCCACCTACCCAAGTGCACGATGCAGACAAAAATGCATGAATCAATTCACATTGATGATAGTCCGATGAAGAAACAGGTAGTCACTAAGCCTAAAAACTGAAATGCACATTAAATTAAGTGTATCGTCACTAAGCCTTACTATGAAATTTTCTCAACTATACAAATTGAACTCCTAGGTATACCTTTATAAAGGAAGAAATCCTTGAATGAAGTCGATAAACTCGAGTCGGATCTCATCTATTTCTTTGGTGGTGTATGTCTTTATGCTAGCCAACTCCATAACCTGTTTCGAGAAAAATCAAGTTAGTGTAGTCATTAGTGTAAGAAAACTAGCTAAGGAACTTTTACACATTCTTTTGTGTAAGAAAACTAGCTAGTGTAATTAAACTTCCATCCCATTCTTTTGTTTTTCTCTTTCTTTTTAATAGAACTTTTAATTATTGAGCAAGAAAAATATATTTATTTATTTGTGTATAACTATTTTTTTCACCTTGCGTTTGAGCGATTGACCGGCATCAGCAAAAAAGTGTCGCATAAAACTCATCATGTAATAACCACATACAATTCCGTCTCCTTGTTGTGGGCACTGTGGACAAATGTCATATAGACAAATGGTAAGAGTAACAAACCTTGCATCTTCATTGCATAAATAGGCATGCTTACCGTCACATACTCCCAATCTGGGTTCGGATTTAATCTTCTCGGCTTTCCAGAAGACAAGTTTGATATTTGAATTGCTCTAAAAATCCCAAGAAATTATCGTCAAGGAAAATAAAATATATACACTAAGGGGAAAAAAAAAGAGATAGAGATACTTTACGTGTTCACTTCAAGTTTAAAAGTTGGATCTGACTGCTTTCCTAACGAATCCAACCAATAGACTTGCATTTCTGTTAAGACAATGACGATCAAAACCCAATGCCCTCTACAGCCAATCAAGTGAAAAAACAAATTACGTTAATATATTTTATTATTGTACTAAAGTAAAATGATGTCTAACAAATAAATACTGAAAAGCACTTACCCTGGGTTGTAAGGAATTACAAGAGCTCTATCACCATGTTCCTGTGCCATGGATGTATCGACTCTTATCATCTTTCTTTGTATGACGATTAAAACCTACTGGAGATCCGAAATTCAAGGAAATAGTACACTGACAAAAGAGTATATACCTTCATTGAAAGCCCACCGACCACAAGGCAACATCTGATATCAGTAAACTGTGCTAGTTTCTCAATCATGCTATGGACCCTGCCAAAAAAGATAACAACTCCCCATCATTTAGCTCCCACCAACATGAGGTATCGACATTCAGGAGAAAAGAGAAGCATAAAATATCTATACAGCTCTACTGCAACTGCAATGCTACCAAGGTTTTTTTTTTTTTTGAATAATACAATACTACCAAATTAACTCCAGGAATGAACTCCAAATAGAAATTATTTCTATATATATATATATTTGTCAAAGAGGTTATACTGGCAATTTCATAGACCATTGCTTCTATAAATATAAGCTTTGACAAGTCAATTTATGGATGAGTACATACTAGAAGAGGATGCACTATAATGAATTAATTGAACTGGGGCAATGAGTGGTCCAAATTGAACCAAACTGTGTCGAACTAGATATTTAAATTGTTCATTAAAGTCAGTGAACCCAAGTTAAATTGGGTAGTGAAAAAAAAAATAAACCTAACAAATGAATTGGTGACCTATCACAGGTACAAAATTGTGAATTAAAAAAATCTGACTATGACTCATTCAAATTGCAAACCAGTTAGCCATTCTGTGAACCAGTCTATACAAAAAACATGCCGCAAGTAAATTAACAATAGTGCAGTCCCCTCCTACCAAGATTACTTTCCATTTCCAGCTCAATTGAAAAGTTGTTAGGACTCTCAAATTTCAGGGAGACCTTACAAAACCTCAAAATGAAAAGACTGTTGCTTGGCTCTCCATATCACCCCAAAACACCCCCCCCCGCCCCCCCCCCCCCCCCCCCCCCCCCAAACTATTACCTTTCCCTTTGTCTTTCACACTTTTTTATTACAGGGTCTTTATGAGGAAGGTGAAGAACTCATGAGTCAGAGAGAACACGAGAGTTCGGGCACTTGGGAACTACGAAGAGCCCCCAACCTAAAGGGTCCCAATGATCCAATAGGACCCTCAAGGACTTAATACAGTTTTGATATTAGGCCACTTCCCAAGCCATATGGATCGAGTCAGCCATGTTTATCATTCATAGGAATTGAGGCAATCCTACAAACAACCCCTTTTTTTCTCCTTCATGTAGTCATTAAGGCATGCCAATGATTTTGCTCTGACAAATGACAAGGATGAAGAAAGAAAAGGCTATCAAAAATTGAAGAAAGACTGCAACAGCTGGAAACAAAGGGCACTGTATGTTGCTGTCCTTGCAGCCAAACCAGACACTACAGCAGATTGCAAAATCAAGATGGTGGGGTCAAAGATAATGAGCAGTAACTATCGTTGGGACAATAAACCAGAAAATGTCTAGCAAAAGCAAGATTTTGAGTGGGGTATATGCTATAATCTACAATGTGAGGCAGAGTACTTAAAATAGATATAATCAGCAGCTAAACTTATTGCCTCCATACTTTGGCTACAAAAGAAGATTGCAAGTAACATTCACATTGATGGGGACTGTCTTTACTCATGAAACCGCATTGCAAGCCAATATGGGTAACTGTTAATTAGATGAGGTATGGGCCCTTCCAAGCGCAGTTGCATTTATGTAAAAATTCAACTACATTAGGCAAATGTTATCAAATCTATGGGTGGGTTTTTATATGAGAGAGTATAGTTTGAGATGCCCCTTGTGAGATGAGAATACATCAAAATGTCTGATTGATGCACCTGTTTCCCACAGGGTGAAATTTGGGTTATAACTACTGCCTCTTTTCGCATTTTCTTCACACGATAAAACCCTAAAATTTCAGCAAACAGGAAACACCCAACAATCTCCAGTACAAAAGGGTTCATCCAAACCCACAAGAACGAAGATTGCTCTATCAAACTCAAATTCAGAGAAAATTAACTGTTTCAGCAAACACTTTCTTCAAAAAACCAACAGTTTTTCCTATTTGATTCTTAATCAGAACCTGTTTGGGAATAAAAAGAAAAAACCAGTCTTTTTAATCGAAGCGAGTTACAATCATTACATCAGAGATCGGAATCATTCAATCAAAGATGGGTTTTGCAGGAAATGGGTTTTTTGAGGTGATTAAGCAATTAAAATCACTTACTGATAATAGCGGGATTGTAATCAGCTCTCTTGGTTTTGGCATTGGTGAAGGCCTCCAACGAGAGGCCTTTTCCGCCCAAACGCTGCCTATTTCGCTTTCTTCGGTCAAAATTGTAAGTGTTCCCGGTCGATTCGCCTTTGCTTTTTCCATTGAAATCGTTGGTTTGGTGCTGCAGTGGCCGTTTCTTCATATCTGAAAGGAGGAGGCTGGCTGATGGAGACCAACACGAAACCCTAGCTTTCTAGGAGAGGAATTATGTAGATTGCAATTCTCATGTGGGTCCCGGTATTAGATTATTTTCAAGGCCGTTTGGTTGTAAGAATTTTGAAAATTGAGACCCAGATAATTTCAAATTTCCAAATGCTATCTCCACGTGAAATTTAGACGTTGTAATATTATTTTAAATTACTATATTAATAATGCATTATATATAATTTGTTTCTCAATATTATAAAAGTTTTGTTCCATAAGTATGAGAAAAGTGACACAACAAACCTCCTCCTCTTTTACTACTCCTCTAAAGTGACACATCAGACCATAAGTCTGAGAAAAGTGACACAACAAACATCCTTCTCGTTTACTACTCCTCTAAAGTGACACATCAGACCATACTGTGTCACTTTATTGTAAAAGCGACACAAAAATTCAATTTAAAAGCGAGACTAAAAGTCTTTTTTTTGTAGTGGTTCGAACCCTTGAACTCCCACACTCGTGGGTCAAATTCCAGATGGCCAGAAGGTTCGAACCTCTGGGCCCGAGGGTTCGAACCGAATAATCCATCTCTATGATGGGCCCTTTGATCACGTGGCCCATACTAGTGGTGACATTTACATTATCAAACACATGACCTTCCATCATTCCTATGCATTCGAAGTTGCAAGAAAACCCTAGAGGATAGAAGGTCCGTCCGCCCCTCTTTTTCCAGTATAGCTGCAGATACGAAGGTATGGATGATCGTCAATCCAATTCCCATGGGATTGTGCACACTGTTTTCCGTTTTTCCCAATCCTTCTCTTCGTATGATACCCATTTTGTTCAATGATCCCTTCACGTGGTTGTTCTGATGGGTCAAAACGCTTTTCCTTGGTGGCATTGGTTGTTCTGATAACATTGTACCCTTTGATGTGGGTTGAGAGGGGGAGAGAGGAACACAACAATGCTGTTGTATTCATTTGAAATCTTGTTGCCTTGGTGGCATTCGAATACCCCAGTCCCCCATATTGTTTCCTCCCATCTTTTTCAATTATAAGACCTGTTTGTTAATGCATTCGGATAAGTTAGTGGGATTCTGTAATTTGGTAGATAATTGATCGTTTGTGGTAAAATAATTGAGACTAAATGATTAGTTGGGGTTCTATGATGTTCATGAGCACCTGCTTAGGCAAGCAACCACAATCTGATTTCTGGGTAAGGAGCGTGAAAGTAGAACCTTGACAGGAAATGATTGGGTTGTGAAATCATCCATTCCTGTTTATCTGTCTATATACATGTAGAGTCCTTTTCCTCATCCATTCCTGATCTACTGCTAGTTGAATGCCATTTACTGAGTCACATTAAGTGTCAAACCAAAACTAATGAGATTTGGAAATGGGTCAATCAATGTGGAGATTACCAAAAATGTCTAGTAATTTTGTTTTTTAATCTCTATGTAATAGCAATACTTACTCATGTCATAGAAGTGATTATTTCTGGGAGACATTTCCATTGATGATTTATCTTGTAATTGGGTTTTTTCCTCTTTTCTCTTTAACCCTGCATAAGCCAGTCATAGGCTGCCCCTTTCACCCTTGCAAGCGGGGCATCATACCTGGCCTCTGTAGTGATTGCATATTTGCATGCAGGATAAAATCTCAGGTACATCTGGACTGATCATAGAAAGCCGATATGGTAACAGTGTTTGCAGTTTGTATTTCATTCCCCTGCTGTTGAGTATGGCAGTACAAAGTCTTCACTTGCAAGATGGATCTTTACAAGATTTAACCTCATTATCAAATGTCAACAATTTTTCAATTTATTTCATGTGTCCAAAATTGTTCAGTATTTTGGTGGTACTTTGTGTTGTTTACATTATATGGTTCTTACCTATTATTCCCAATATCAGGCCCTGCAAAGATGGTGTCACAGATAGTGCAAGAGTTTTCCGTTTAATCTCTTTTGCATGAGTACATGGACATCTGTCAGAATCTAATACTGGTATAAGATGCCCCATTTGGCAACATCAAAATTGCAGTCATGACTGTATTGAACTTTCATGTGCAAATCTAGGAAACAGAAAATTATATAATACTGTCAATCTCTATGATAAATATTTTGGGTGTGTGATTCTGGACTTCTAGTTGAGTTCAGTTCGAGCTTTTGTTTCATTCTCCTTGGGTTATCATTCAAATACTTCCGTATGTTTTTTCTATCAGTAAGACACTTTTGTACTTATTGTCCAAGTAATCTGAGAATTGATCAGGGTTAAATATAGCATAGGCATAGTTGCTGATACAGGACTCAAGAAGACGCTTTATGCATCTGCGCGCTTGAAGAAGGGAGAAGTATTGTATTTGGAATCACACTCAAAGAGGTACGCTATTTATATATTTCTGTGTGTGTGTGTGTGTCTGTGTGTGTGAACATATACATGGATGGGAGTAGTAAGGTTGGACGATACATATACATGGATGGAAGTAGTAAGGTTATAACTGAATAAGTGAAACCTATTGGATGAGCCCGTCATAGTTGGGATGGAAATAGTAAGGTTAGATCTGAGATAATGTTTCTGCTTCTGCTTCCATGTTCAGTACTGTGTAAGCTTTTCCATATACAATCCGACACTTACAATGGCTCTCATCATATTGTTGGAGTCTATTTGTCGTTTATTGGCATTACTGCGCCGGTTCTGAAACCTATCTTGTTGCAGGTTCTGCTACTTCGAATGGCTCCAAAAAAGAAAAGAACTTGCACCCGGCCTTCATACGATCAGTCTCGGTTCCTAAGTGAGGATGGACAGATTGCCTACATGAACAAGTTCTAGCATCGTTCAGTTGTGCCGGAAAGAATTGTCATGTACAATGAGCTGGACGAACTTGATTTTGCTTCCTGGATGCGCGAGAGAGAGTGGTGGACACTGTATGATCTTGGCTACCAGATAGTGGTCAATTGGGTCAGGGAGTTCTACTCTAACATGCATGAACTGTCAGACACCTCGTTCAAGACATTTGTACGAGGACAGGAGCTTGAGATTACACCGGATCTCCTAAGTCAGGTGCTTGAAATTCCTCGCGTTGAAGGCGCACACTTCCCGATTGAGGGCAACCGTCGGATTAATTACAATACGGTAGCCAAGAAAATCACCGGCAGGCCTATTTCATGGATTGGAGGGGACATATCACAGAACAAGCTTAGCGAAGATTATCGATTGCTCAATATCTTCATCCGTCACAATGTCAGCCCCAAAGTCAGCAAAAAAGTCACAAAGGAGGATGGGTATCTCCTATACTGCATTGGGACTCAAAGGAAAGTTGACATTCCTCTCGCCGTGTTTCGGGGAATGGCAAAGGTACAGAGTGCACCTCATAATACTGCTCTTCCATTCCCCGGGATCGTTTCAAAGATACTTCAGGACATGGGTCAGCTGCCCGAATCGAATGAAGACGTTATAATTCCAAAGCAGAAGATTGATCGATTCACACTTGATAAGTCGAGGTCACACATTCCGACTGTTGAGTTGGATGGCGATGTTGGGGGAGATGTAGCTGGACCCTCTGGAGGTGGTCATCCAGGGTTAGGCCAGTTTGTAGCTGGGGATTCAGATGCTGGAACCTCAGGAGATGAACACGTAGATGAGGGGACGATTCATGCGTTGGACCAGCGGCTCACGCGTTTGGAAATGCGAGTGAATGAAGGGTTCGACGAGATGCGTCAGAGTTTTGCCCAAGTCCTAGATCGTCTGCACCGCGGCTGATTGATCATTTACTGTTGTTGGTGTTTTGTCCAAGTGCAGCCGAAAGGCTCGCAATGGAGCATTAGTTGATCGTAGTCGGTTGACTTTAATGACATCATTTTCATGCACTTGAACGGATATGCAGTCTCACCGGGGTCATGTGCCCGGTAGAACGTTATCTTATTTTGTCCTTTTTACATTGTGTAATGGTTAACGCTTTACCGGAACGACCTCAAGTTTGTGTTCTACACAGCATCTTATTAGTCAATCAATTGAAAGTTTTATCTTTGGTCGACCGTTTTAATATGAATGTAAATTATGATGACTCGTCGTTCTTTGGAAGCTCACAATACTGGGCCAACTACAAGGGGGGGTCAAGGTTCGAACCCTTGAAAATTGCACTCATTAGGCCAAATTCCAGAGGGGCCCAAGGTTCGAACCCTCCTCATGAGGGTTTGAACACTTGAAAAATGCACTCATTAGGCGAAATTCCAAAGGGGGCCAAGGTTCGAACCCTCCTCATTAGGGTTCGAACCATTGAATTATGCACTCCTCAGGCTATTTTCGGGAGGGGGACAAGGTTCAAACCATCGTCATGAGGGTTTGAACCTTCCGAATCACCCACTCCTAGGCCAAATCCCAGAGGGCCGTTAGGTTCGAACCTTCATTTCGTATGCCCCGTCATTAGCTATTTGCAATCCATGTTTTAGTATAAGTTACACCCCGTAGTGGAGTGCAAATTTGCATGTCTAGAGACCAAAAAATAGGTTTTCACGAATAATATGGTAATTTACTATAAATTCAAGTTATGTTACAATCTACATACTGCTGGCAGTGTGGAGCTAGCTTGGAGCATATATCAGTTGCCCCATATTTGCTATATTATATTCACTCTCGCTGTCAGTTCACAATTTATCAGTTGTGAAGATAGCTTGGGGCATCTATCAGTTATCATATTATTTTCGGTCCAAGTCAACTGTATTCACATCACAATCTACTGATGCCTTTTGTATGATCGTCATTAGACATTTGCAATCCATGCAACTAAACCATGGTATTTTAGACGTTACAGCCCTTACGACATTTCAAATTACTAACAAGAGACGAAAGAAGGTTATCATTAATAATAAGATAATAAGATAAAATTGACATATGTTGATTTCATATTACAAGTTAGATTATGAATCTTCTTACTTGAAATACATCCAGAGTCTGACTCACACAATACATTATGAAACATGTTGTAAATGTGTTCGGACACTCATATCATTTTTGGTTCAAGAGGACAAAACATTTATCTCAAGGCTTTATATATCCGCAGTAACAAAACCAAAAGGAGAAATAAGGGAAATCAGTATGATGAGATATGTAGCAAATGGACATAGACAATGGTAATCATTAATATTGAGATATAACAGATGACACATATGGATGGTGCCAGTATACAAAAGATTTACAACTTAACATGTGGAAAATGTTCTAAGGGTTTAAGACTATACATCAATATATACACATTATCTTCCACCACAACTATCGGGAGATAGACCATAAATATAAAGAAAAACCTACTCCCTCTACAGAAAAAATCGGGTACACCAAGCCAGTGTATTTGTAAATACATGTATAGACTTTGTAGAGTGAAATATCAAAAGATTGAGGGTAGTAAGCTTCATCCCCTCGGAGGTGGCTCTCTACATGTCTGTCTATTATGACCACGCTTCTTACAATGTGAGCATGTAACTTGTTTCCTCATCTTGTCCTCCGTTCGTATCCGACATTTCTTCGGCCTTCCTGGCTGTCTGCGGGCTCTCGGTGGCAACACAAGCTCGTCACTTCTGGGATCCCACTGTTTTTCGTCGCGCGTGGCATGGATGACGTCGTTATAAGTTGCGCGATAGCAATCAGTGGAAAACCAATGCGCACAGAAGTCATACGGATCACATCGCTTGAGGTTAATAGCACAAAGGCCGTGCGAACAAGGAATGCCAAGGAGGTCCCATTTGCGGCACGTGCACGACCTTTTATCGAGATGCACAACATTCGTGTACTCCGTCGACAACACCTGAAACTCATATTCCCCCGCTTGCCAGCAATGGAGTCTCCGTGAGGCTTCCGCCTCGCGGGTAAGTATCTTATCTACGTATGGAGTGCATCTTGTCTTCATGTGCAGCGACTTTTCTCGCCGGTTCTGATAAAAATCCATCAGCTTGGCCCGTATCGACTCGATCTGTTGTGTGATGGGTAGCTCCCTAATATCCTTCAACAAACTATTTGTGCTTTCTGCAATATTCGTGGTTAGCATGTCGTAACGTTGTCCCTCGATGAATGCGTTTGCCCAATGCTGACGACCAATCGCGTTAATGTAATCATGGGCCCCTACATCAATTGATCTGATTTCTGCCATATAGTTGTCAAACTCACATACACGAGTTGAACGCGCAGCACACCAAAACTTAATTACGATTCCATCGTTTTTGAATTTTGCTTGGATATTTTGTGAAATGTGACGGCAGCAGTAACAATGTTTAGCGGTTGGGAGTACGTCCATCACTGCGGAGGTCAGTCCCTTCATTCGATCGGACACTATAGTAAGATTGTGAACATGTTCCAGTGTTTCATCCAGACATGCTAAAAACCATGACCAGGTCGCATAGCACTCGGACTCAACAATTCCAAAAGCTAGCGGAAAGAGCCCATGGTCACCGTCCTGACAGACCGCAATGAGTAATGATCCCGGGTATTTACCCCGGAGGTGTGTCCCGTCTAGGGCGATTAGTGGCCTAATTGACGATTTGAAAGATCGAGCACATGCACCAAAACAAACATAGTATCTTTGGAATGAGTGATCATCTTCGGTCCACAAATTGTCCATTGTGCCAGGATTTGTGCGTTTCAGCTCTAAACGGTAATCACTTAGGATCTTGTATGAATCCTCAAATGCACTGCGAATGTGTTTCATCGCAATTTCCTTCGCGAGGTGTGCCTTCCTGTAGGATACTTGTACGCCAAATTCCCTATGAAAGTCCGACATGATTTCCTTGGGCCTGTAGTCTTGATGGACTCTAAGTCTTTCTTTGATCCAGTCCGCAATTAAAACTGAAGTGGCCTGAGGATATTTTACTCCGTTCATTGGGCTGAACAGTTATGATCAGGAGTGTAGGCCCTAACTTGAAACTGGGGCCCCGCTTCCACAATAGACGCATGGATGCGCCAAGGACATGTAGGATGGCTGCACATTGCCGTCGCTTCAAATCTATTGGTCCTTAATGGTTTCAGGCAGAAGTTTGTATACATTGCAAACTTAGCCAATGTGCTTTTGAATGCTTCACGGCTACTAAACACCCTGCCCTTCCACATTGCGTGTGGCGTATCTTCATGTGGTGGCATGGAAAGCAAATCATCAGCTGCTTGCATGGTGTCTACAAATTTACCTGCATTGGGTAGTGCTGATTCTGAATGAAAAGTGTCGCCTACGGTATGGTCCGACAAAACTCTACCAGCTTCTGATCCGTTTGATGTTGTGCGTCGGAATGTGACGTCTGGGTCTCGAGTCTGTATGTTCTCCAGACTATCTTCATTCTGAGTGGAGACACCTTGGCCGTAGCCTGCATGACATTCTCTGCAATTTTCTGTCGCCACGTGCAGGCATTCAAGAGTGTCGACGTCAATGATGAACTCCCCACTCCTTTCAGCATGGTCACTTTGATCGATACCTACGGTGTAGCCTCTTTCCTTGACACTGTATGTGTCAGTTTGCATAGTTACAAGATTGTCTCGGTCAAACCTCGTTTCGAAATGATGGTCTGAATCCAGATATCTCTCCCCTACAGAGCGATTTTCTTCATCCACTTGCTGATAATCATGCTTGTCATTGCCGATATCCAAACCAGCATCATTATTTGCAGATGGATTTTCTTCCCCACTTAATGTGTAGCAGCTGGATGTAAAGGGCAATTCAAAATCGGCGTCGAGGTCCACAATTGGATATGACTGCTGCAGATTCGGCCATTTCATGACTGGGCTAGTTTTTGAGTCCAAGCCTGAAACTTTCTTCATTGGGTTAACCCTGCATGAATAATGAGCTGCATCGTCACAAACATTGCATTTGTCTTAAAAAAAAATTGAATGAGTAAATTTTGCATGTCAACAAATGGAGACTTGATTTAAACGAGGACAAGCTTTGCTGGCTTAAAATAATCACAAGATGCCTTAGAAGGTATTGCGACCCAACACGAGTCCAGAAATTGATGTTTCAAATTTGAAGCAATCAAGTGACAGCAGAAGATATGGTGACCGAAAATTCAGGTATCAATAAGCATAATAAGATATGAATTGACATACTTAGGAGAGGGTAATGTGTTATCCCAATTCGCATCCTCGTTCCAATGAATGATCCCGTCACATTCTTGATGGTAAAGAGCCTGTCTGGATGCATCCCTATATGACAAGAGAGAGAAGTGGATGATTTTGCATGTAAATAGCAAGCATTTAGGAATAGAATAGATAGAGTGCAAACTTAGGAAGGACCTTTTTCCAAGAACTGAAGGCAGCCTACACTGCTGAACAGCTTGACTGTATCCCAACCTGCATAGAGAAAAAACTCAGGCTGATCAAAATCAAATGTTTATGTTGAAAACCTTGGGCTTCATCGAAGCACACCTTTGTTCATTCCATTGATGATCGGTTCCATGGTCCGAGCTTGGCTGGATGTACAGGTACACTGCACTGCCATCCCCCGCAGATGCTCTTAACATCACCTCTACATCGTCATCGTTTTTTATGGCGGCCAAAGTGCATACTTTACCATTTTGGTGAAGGTATTCGATATTTGGGATGTGTCCAAGCATGTTCCTAATTGAGATGTCATTTATTTTTTGGACCAATTCTGAATAAGTTAGGGACCTTTTCATGAATGCCATCTTGGGGCTACCTCCATTATAAACTGGAATTCCATTGTCCCATACTAATTGTCCACCAGAATGGTATATGACAAGTAGATCGCGTTCAGACATCCTGCCACTGGCACATGGTCTTGAGAGTAAAACGACTACCTATCTATCATCTCATGGCAGACACATCCAAGTTGTGTATCAAGAATGATAATCAAACTGAATTTGTCATATTAAATTGCATAACAAGAAGACTCAGAGAAAGTTGCCAACGTACCGCGGCTTCACTCAAACGTGAATAGAAGATGAAACAGAAGTTGACTACTCCGTTAGATTAAGAAGAAAGAAAACAGCGAAATACTAAAAAACTAACATTTACCAATTGATATTGAATAAGTCGAAATCGTAAAACAGCACAGATTGATTTATAAAAATCCATTCATTGTTGCCATTTAGTGGTACAGATAGCATATCAACAACATATATATGCTTTCAACAGTAGGCATTTCACACAAGAAAATATTCAAGAGACGGAGGTTTCAATGTAATAGATTCTGAAAAGGGAAAGGTAACTTTCATTACAGTATCGTTATAATAATCTGATTGTACGTCATCCAAATTCCGGTTCCCATCATTACAATGAATTTGTATGGAGAACCCACATATATATATATATAAAATAAAAAAAAGCGTATCAGTTTCCAACAGCCAAAAAAGAGGGACTCAATAATGATATGGATCAGCAATGTTAAGGAATCACCATTTCACAAAATTTCACTAATTTCGCACGAACTCGAAGTTTTTATGATAACTAAATTGATACAATACTTTTTATTTTCTTTATTTCAATTTGGTGCCCAACATCGTAATAGTGCTGTCTTCAATTTGCGATCATTAAACAGTGAGAAGGACTCACGGACTCATGTAACATTGATATCGTTGAGAATTTACTGAAATACGAATGTTGTTGGCATGTATTGTTGGTTCTGTTTCCATATTTGGTGGTTTTGAGCAACAGTCAAGAAGGGATTCGATAATGAAGTGGATCAGCAAGGACAGGGAATCTCCATTCCATACAATTTGTGTAAATTCCATAGAAAGAAATTGATTTATAGTAACGAAATCGCTACAAAACTTGTTTTTTATTTATATCAATTTTGGTGTTCAACAGCGTAATAGTACAAGCTTTAATCTGAGATCCGTACTTAGTGAGAAGTTGCATGGATGACAGTTGAATTAGATTATTAAGAATTTACCGAAAGCGAATATTGTTGACGTGCATTTTTGGTTTCACTTCCAATTTTTTGGGTTTCCAGCAACAGAAAAGGAGGGAATCCATAATTAGTAGATCAGTAATTTGAAGGAATCACCATTTCATACAATCCGGGTAATTTCCCTATAAACAGAATCTTTTTTGATAACGAAATCGCTACATTACTTTTTAGTTTCTTCATATCTATTTGGTGTCAAACAACATGATATTGTTGGATTTAATTTGAGTTCCGTAGATAATGAGAAGGTCTCACGGATTCATTTGATTTAGAGTGTTGTATGGAATGACTCAAGGATAATGAGGACTCATGGATTCACTTCATTCCCATTGTCACTCATTCAATGAGTAAGTATGCAGAAACAAATAATTCCAGTACAAAGATGAAGGATATACAAATCTGAAACTAATTGATTTTGAACCTGGGTAGCTAAAACCTTAGTCTCTTACGCACTGGCGCTTATATATTAAACGACAACGACGAAATCCACAACCCCTTTGAACGCACTCTCCCATGGTCATTGCTGCGCATGTCGTGTAACTAGGGAAATAAATGAATCAATCTCAACAAGACTGCAGGGATTCACTATCATTTTAACTAACCAAAAACTACTGAATATAATCATCTATCTTAAACATTCCCTCTAATTGTGAATATATACTCATGCATAACATCATCCAAGGAAAGAGCATGACCAGAAGGTTAACCAGACTTACTTGATTATCAGAATGGCGGAATGAGCCTATAGTTGAGCCAAAGCCAAAACTAATTGAAGCTAACTAATTTCGCATTAGGCCTTGTCGTCTTAGCCACCGATGTATTCAAAACACCCAACGTATTGAGGGCATACAATTGGGATTTAGCTAAAAGGGAAATGAGACAAAAAAACAATAAAAAAAAAAAAACAAGGGGGGGGGGGGGGGGGGGGGGGGGGGCTATATTTCTAATGGGTATATTGAATTCAATTCAATCCGATGACAGAAAAGGAAAAAAAAATCACCCAAACAACTAATATGCAGGGCAATAACCCGAACAACAAATTACTTAAATGAGACTTGTGCTGAAATAGGTTCCATGTATACAAGTTGAATCAACATTTGGCAGATCCTGTTTGGTGTTTGAGGCGTCACGATTGCAGGACTAAATCTATAGAGTTTTTTTCCGCTTGAAAGGTGGAAGGCTCGGCACAGTTAATGAAAAGTCCTAAAAAGTCAATTGAGTGTGCAGACAATAGTTTTGCACAATACAATTATCAAGCTTTTCATTTAATATAAATAGATGACACATTCAATGCGGGTAAAGTTCTAGTAAGAATGGCCATAACACAAGATAATTCTCACCCACAGGTTTCATCTGAAAACCAAACATGCACTGAACAAGAACAAGATAGAAAAAAAATGACAGAACTCAATAAGAAATTTGTTCAAACACTTTGTGGGCAACAAGAACAAGAGAGGGAACTGACAGAACTCATCATTCTAGATTTGTTGAGAAACCCAAAATGCCTATGTTATGCAAGTTCTAACCTTTATTGGCTAGAAAAACCCTCTTTCATATTGAAGATTTTCTCCAACTCCGGCAACGACAGAGCATCGCTGGCTGCCAGACACTGGAGAAAAAAAAAGAAAAAGAAAATAAACCCACTTAGCTACTAAGTGGGACATGGAGCATCTACTAGACATTCGGTGTCCTCTTCCTTGCAGCCACTTATATTTTTCTCCACCACTAGACAGCCGAATGGGAAGAGATAAAGAAAAGGTGCAAGATAAAATAACAGGAGATGGCATACAGAAGATGGAATACATAACCTGATCGTCCGCAATGCGTCGTCTGGGCACTCCTTTTATTCTTATGATGTAGCTGCACTTTGAATCTTGCCCGTCGATTGCTATCTATGACGGTGAAGAGCGAGTCCAGAGAAGAAGAGGGCAAGAGCTGTGAACCCAGGGTAGGAAACAGCACATCAGGCGAGAGCTAAGGGAGAGGAGGGAAAAGAGAATGCATGCAGAGCGGGAGATGGAGAAACAGAGCAATAGACGTTGAAGGTTGGCGGGAATGGGGCAAATAGATGACGAAGTCGTTCGATACATGTGGGGGTAAAGTTGTCCAAATTTTATATATGAACACTGATTGAGGTGTTTATATGTATTTGTGGTTAAAACCGTGGAATACATGTACAGAGGCACTTTTCCTGTAAAATTCCCTAATTATAAAAATTGAAATTCTTCACCAATTAATTAAGTAAATTTAGGTATTCGATAAGGTTTTAAATTTGATTTTTTTTTTGACGGATAGGTTCCATAAGAAATACTAGGGAAGTTTTGGGCCTGCAACTTAACTCAAAGTAAAAAAATCTTAAAACTTAAATTAAAAATAAATTTTGTTTAGTTTCAAACTTAGAAAAGATGAATTAGTTAAAAAAAAAGGTAGCTGAATAAATGAAGATAAAGAGTCCAGAGAAATGAAGGGATTCAAAATCAATATTGAAAAAAGTAAACACATACTATGAAATTAAAAATAGCATAAATCTGAAAATAAAGCTAAAATGATATAAAAATATTTCCTAAGAGTAAAATAAAAACAAAACCACATTAAAAGAAAATTAAATAATGCGAGTGGCATGGTACAAAAAGAGGAACTGATCTTTATAGACCAATTATTGAATCCATACACTTTCAATAGATTGCATTGAGCAGGCTAATGGACTCACTTAGGGCTTGTTTGTTATCTCTATTCTTTCGTTTTTTTGACAGACCTATCCAAACTAGAGCCATTAAAAGAAGTTTTCAGTAAAATAATGGTGTATTTTGAATAGACTTTTTAACTAAATCAATGATTGAAATTTTTTTCAAATATTTTGAGACCCACGAGTTATCAAGTCTTGAGATTTGACCCCATAGTCGTGTTTAGCCTTCCAAAGAGATCTAACAGTTTGGATGTTGTGACTGGGGCCTACAGATTTCAAAACATAATATCAAATGGTTCATATTTTTTGACATATCTTGAGATTGGTGATGATCAAATGGCAGAAATTTGGATACACAGCAATGTTTGACCTTCTTGATATCTTCAACCGTTTGGATTGTGATTTGATATTCCTAAAATAATTAAAAAATAGAAGAACTGGACTGCCTATGGACTAATCCAAAATTGAGCATGTGACATCAATGGTTGATATTTTACTGTAAATTTCTCGAGATCCGTAAAACATTTAGTCTTGAAAATTCACTCTATAGTTGTTTTCAGCCTTCCAAAGAGATCTAACGGTTTAGATCTTGTGTTTGGAGCTCAAAGAATCTAGAAATTAAATATCCAAGACTTGATCACATTTTTTCCAGATATTCCGATTGGTGTTTATCCAGCGGCTGAAATCTTGGTCCCATTGCCATATTTGATCTTGTGAACATTTCCCACGGTTTGGATCTTAATTTACAAATTCAAATTAAAAAAATAAAATTCGGACTGGGGCATTATTGGCTTGAGAGTGTTGTTCATCTGCGACATTTTTCCCTATACTTTTCAAGTGTATCCTTAAGAGGGCAGTGGTTTTAAGTCGCTTTACCTGTGCTTCTCTAAAGTGGGCTGAGGGTAGAAATAAATGCCAAACGCTTTCCAATCCTCCATCCCGCTTTAGACATTTAAAAATATAGAGCCCGAAAATAGAAATACCAAACAAGAGCCTACTAGTTACTAGTTTCCTAGCTAGCAAATAAGAGTTTGTTCTCTTCTTATTAAACGATCTCAATCCAAACTCAATTAGTATATTGTAGAGCTTTGGCTGATGCTAATATCAACACTAATAGTGGTCCCCATACCACTAATGGGTCCCACTAACTGGAAATCCTCATGCGGTTGATCCCTTAATAAATCTATTGATATTACTCATCTTTAACATCCAATGAGGTCTACGAACCCTTGCCCAGCCAATTTAATGGAAATCTCAACAAAGCCCAACATCAAACAATATCAGAAATTATTACTCCATCTTTCTAGGCATGTGTAATGCATGGCCCATCAAATTGCATGAAATTAATCTAAGCACCCTAATTTATTAACTTGGGGCCGAAATTGAAGGAAACCCTGATTAATGAATTGAATACTGGGTTAGGGCTCTTAGAGTAGCTATACTTCCAAATTTAACTTAACTTGGTAAAAGATTATCCATTTGATCATAAAAATTTCAAAAGAAGATACATTGTTCTATGCAGTTCAGGTTGGATAATTTGATTAAAGACAATCTAGGGATTTTTTTTTTTGTTGCTGGGCAACAGTTCGTAGACCTCATTGGAGAAAAAGGAAAAAAAATAGGAAAGAGAGAATTGAGAGAAAAAAAAAAAGGCCAGCGTTCGAGCCGGCATTGACACAGTTTGGGTCGTTGAGCCCGGCGTCGGAGAGCCATAAACACCATTAGACTTTTGGATGCATGCCTACATTTGGGCCGATGCCCCTTTTCTTATTTTTTTGGCCAGGTTGTTATAGGCCTAAACTTAATTTAAAACATTGTAACTTTATTTGAACTCATGCACTTCTATACTCCTTCTGTTCTGTTGTTTTTATGGTGTATGTTTTACCATCCGTGCAGATTGTATGTGTCGATACTTCCGTAATAAAATTATGGTGACTGATTATCATTTATAGCATTACCATAGACTTCAATCCACCTAGAATTGGGGTCATAATTGTGATTAATAGGAAAAATCTTAATTTGCATCGATTCTCATATCCTTAGGGGTGTGACAAGATCCAAAGATTTTTTTTTCGCTAATAGGTAAATTTGATTAAAGCGAAAGAAACAGGGCAAAGCCCCTAGGACAAGAGGAAAAAGAATACAACCAAAAAAGAATACAAACCCAGAAGAGACCCACCCTGCTGCAGGCAGGAGAACAAAACAAAAATTCAAAAACCAGCGCTGGAGAAGCAAAAGCTACCCAGGCCAAGGGAAAACCACAGCACCTCAGGACTCCAAGGCTAACAAGAGCCAGAAAAAAGCCAGAGGTAGAGCAGAACCACGAAGAGAGGACAACTCCTTAGACAAAAACCAGCTGCAAAACAGAGAGAAATTCCCCTGAAACCCAGTTGAAAGCAGAGAGAAAGCCAGAGACAGAGCAGAAAAGATAGGAAGGTGGGTATTGAAGATTTCTAGAGATTTCTCTTTCTAATTTCTTTTTTTATTTTATTGTTGTTCCCAAAGCCCATTCAATTTCACTCCATCTCAATGGAGATACACAAATAAACATATATAGATGCTTTTTCTTTTTTTTCTTCATTTCAATCATATCCGATGTGCGGGATTCTAGTAATGAAGTTTAAATGGTTCTTTACTATTTTGAAAATTTCCAACACATTATACTAGGCTTTATCTGTACTATTTTTCTTTTCATATATTAAAATTTGAATGGATGTCAAATTTTACACGATCAGTTGGGGACAAACAAAATTCAGACGGTGGAATATTTGTGTGGTTAGCAAAAATACAAGCTCAGTCTTTTTCCAAAATAGGCATGTCCAATTCTTAAAAATAAAAAATAAGAAAAACCAAAATTGGCATCATTTCAGCAACATCTATGGATTCCCTTCGACAGCTTTTCCAAAATAGTCCGTTTGAAATCCACACAATTAGTGGTGCATGCTGGTTGCTCTTGGTGGATCAAGACTAGGCCTGTCGATCCAAGTGCAGCCCAGCCCGGCCTGCCCTAAAAAGCCCTAAAAATGAGGGCTTTTACTTTTCTTAAAAAGCCGTTGGCCTGGGCTTGGAAAGAATTTCACAAACTCTCTAATTTTCAAGCCCTAGGCCCCGCCCCTGCCACTTTTTTTTTTTTTGCTAAATTGGTAAGTGAATTAGAAAAAGAGAGAGGATTTACAAAGGTCAAAAGACCCCCAAAAGAAACACAAGCCAAGAGAAAAAGAAAAACAAAACCACAAGAGGAAAAATCCAGGGAGGCAGACGCTACAAAGAGAGAGTAGTTGCCAAATTAGGGTGAAAAATCCCCAGGGCCGGCGGCCGGGAGGAGAATCGCCGGGGCTGACTGTCTAAACTCGAGGATCCCCGAGAGGAGGAGATTACAACTGGAGAGCAGAGACCTAGCCAGGAAACCGAGAAAAGAGGGGGAGCTGACGAATCCCTGCTGAGGATCCCCGATCGGAGGTAGCGAGGGGCGCTGCAAGGCCAGAAGAAAGGATTACAAGCAGATGGCGGATCGGGAAGAGGCCATGGGGGAAAATCATCCAGCTGAGACCTTGAAGAAGAGGAGGAGAGCTCTGATCTGAGGACTGCAGAAAGGCTTGGAGATTTTACTCAGAGAGAAGGAAAGGAGATCCTGGAGCTGCTGCTGAATCAGAGGAGGAGGAAGCTTCTTGCCCTCAAAGGTAGCTAAGTTTCTAGCCTTCCATAATGTGTAAATGACGTTTAGGATGATGGTTGCCATGTGAGTTTTTCCCAAATGATCGTTTCTTCTAGTGAGAGCTGCCCATAGAGAAGACGCTGAGAGGGAAGGAGGGGTGGCTATGTTTGCTGAGAGACAGAGCCAGGACCAGAGAGCTGTAGCTTGATCGCAGGAGAAGAAGAGGTGGCTGGAGGAGTCCTCATCTTTGCAGCAGATATTGCATCTGGAAGCTAAAGAGAACCCCAGTCTCTGCAGGCGAGATTCAGTTGGAGTCTTATTGTGCAGGAGACGCCATCCAAAGCAGCTGACTTTGGGGAGGTAGATGGCATTCCAGATGTAAGGGGGCCAGTCAAGAGTGGGAGCTCTTGAACGGATGAGGTTCCAAGCTTTTTTCATAGTAAGGTGACCATCAGAGGAGTCCTTCCATATGAGGGAGTCCTTGGGTTGGTGAGCTGGGGGGATGGAGTTAATATTGTCTGAGAGGCAGCTAAGGATATCTGGAGGCAAATTTGAAGGAATGGACCAATTGCCTGCTTGAAACAGAGTTGAAAGGCGTTGGTTCTGGGGGAATTGGTAGTCTGGGAATCTGGTTGAAATGGGTTCTGTCCCTGCCCACCGATCATTCCAGACATCAATTTCTTGGCCATTACCAAAAATCCATGAACTGCCGAGATGGATATGGGAGGCCAGATTCCTAATCTTTTTCCAGATGCAGGAGCCATGGATGGTGTTGTCTGAGCTCCAGATGGGATTCTGCTTGAAATATCTGGCTTTGAACCAAGAAGACCATAGAGAGCTACCAGTGGAAGCCTGCCAGCCGAGCTTGATGAAAGAAGCAGCATTACTATCTGAGATCCTTCTGATACCCAGCCCACCTTCCTTCTTTGGGAGAGAAATGGTGTCCCAACTAACATAGTTGAATTTGAAAGAGCTAGAACTCCCTGACCATAAGAAGTGTCTCATAGCTTTCTCGATGGCACTGCAAATAGAAAGAGGAAGAGGCAATGTAGCTGCGAGGTGAATGGCCATGCTAGAGAGCACGTGTCTGATGAGGATTAGCCGACCTACAAAAGAAAGAAATTTTGCTTTCCATGACTGGAGTCGCTTATTGACTCTGTCTAGGAGGGGAATGAAGTGGATCTTTTTTGGGGTACCAAACACAATGGGGATGCCCAAGTAGATAAGCTGCGCCAAGGACTCTTGAATGCCTTGAGTGGAGCTGATTTTGCGTTTTCTTCTTCGACCGCATTTGCCAAATTTAAGAAGACTTTTTTGGAGGTTGAAGTACTGGCCTGAAGAGGCTTGGTAGAGCTCGAGGAGGTCCTGTAAGGCTCTGACACTGTAGGAATTCCCTTTCATGAGGATAAGGATATCATCAGCATAGAGAAGGTGACAGGGGGTTGCTGGAATAGTGGAAAGGGGGTGGATGAGCTTTTTGGATTGAAGGTTAAGGAGGTGGAGGCTCAGGATCTCTTCAGCTATAATGAATAGGTAGGGGGGCAGGGGGTCTCCTTGTCTAAGGCCACAGGAGGAGCCAAAAAAACCATAGGGGAGGCGGTTGATGAGGACAGAGCCTTTAGGAGTGCAGACGCATTCTTGAATCATTGAGATCCAATCCTCTGAGAAGTTGAAAAATTTTAAAGCAGCAAAGAGAAATGGCCATTCCAATTTATCAAAAGCCTTTGATATATCCAGCTTGAGGCAGAAAGCTCCTTTGCTGAATTTGGAGTTAAGCTTCTGGAAGAGCTCATGGGCCATGGCAGTATGCAGGGTGGTGTTTCTTCCTTTGATGAAAGCAACTTGGTGAGGGGATATGAGGTTTGGGAGAATTTTGGAAAGCCTGGTGGCTAGGATTTTTGAGATTATTTTGTAGGAGAAATTGAGAAGGCTAATGGGTCTGAATTCAGTGAAGGTAGAAGGTGAACTGGTTTTGGGGATGAGAGCTAGGAAGTATGCATTGGAAGCCTTGAGAATTTTTTTGGAGCAGAAAAAGTCTTGAACTGCCTGGGTAACAGAGTGTCCAATGATTTGCCAAGATGAAGTATAAAAGGAACCATTAAAGCCATCTGGGCCTGGAGAGCTGTTGTGTTTGAGGGAAAAAACTGCTGCTTTGATCTCTTCTTCAGAAGGCATACAGGAGAGGGATAAATTGTCAGCATTTGAAACTTTTGGGCTGTCTATCTGGAAGAGCTGAGGGCTAGGGGAGGCTTGGGTAGACTGAAAGAGGTTGGAGAAAAAATCAACTGCAGCTGCCTGAATGGAGGCTGGGTCTTCACTGATGTGTCCTGCAATAGAGATCTGACTGATTTTATTGTTGGAGCTTCTAGCCTTAGCAGATTGATGGAAGAAATTAGTGTTGGAATCTCCCTCCTTCAGCCATGAAATCCTGGATCTCTGCTTAACGCCCCCCCCCCCTGCCACTTGAGGACAGGGTAAGGGCTAAGGGCCAAGGCAGGGGTCACCGGGGCCTTGCCCTATCTATACTGATCGTAGGTTAAGGTCAATCCCGGGATCAGCACGACCCTGCCCTTTGCCTAATCAAGACCAGTCCGGATCCTCTAAGGTTGACTTGGAGAAATCCCGACCTAAAAGAGTGGAAATCCACAATGGCGCTCACCTAATAAACATTTGATCCGGTCAAAATAAAATCCCTCAAGTTTTGGATTTGTACAGAGATAAGGATGATTTGATGATTCATTATCGCATTTTTTCCAACACGAATACTGCATATCTTATGGAGCCCACTTAGATGAAAGTTCATCAATGCGAGGAGAGTATATGGAAAGGTCTCCTGATGGACAAAGGCGGTCCAAAAAATAGCCCCACCAAAATATCCTATCAATTCATTTAACCGCTTAAAGTTTAATGGCAACATAACCATAGATTTTCTTGCAATTTAACCCAACGGTAAGTGAAGGATATCAATTGATTGTAAATTTGGGCATAAATCCAGATCATGGGATGAATTGTTATCAAAGGGCCTACATTGATGAAAGTTTAGCTAAGGTGGGCCCGATAGTACTAGACTATACTTGCAGTTGCTTGTAGGAAAACAATTCTTATCAATATAAAAGCGAGACCAAACCCTATTGAAGTAAAATTCATCCGAATTCCAAAAGATGAACTTCAAGAGGAAAATGCATATACCATCATATAACCGTTTTTGTAACAAGCAAGTCAATGTGTTTGTTTAGATTTTGAAATCAGGTTTTCCATCCTTCTAGGAAATGAATTTCCTTAGAAAATGGAATTCCACCTATATAGAAAAGACCCTTAACGTGGCAGTATTTTTACTTGATAGTTTGTGGTAAAGGTTGGTCCCAAGCCCGAAAGTGGAAGGTAGGTTAATAGTCTGGGTAGAACTTTTATCACAACTTCAATATGAATTCTGAGATATTGGCATTCCATGATCGTGATAAGGCATTTCAAGGATTTGGGTCACTATAGGGTTTGTTTGGAAGACACCGCGGAAGAGGAAAACTCGTTTTCCTCTTCCGCGGCAACCGTTTCCGATCAGGGGAGGTGAGAATACCGGATCCGCGCTTATGGAAGAAAATAGTTCAAAAGGGGAGGAAACCCTCCCCCTTTCTTTGCTGTACCAAACGACCGAGTAGGGCACCAAATTTTCCGGCGCCCTGTCTCCTCCCCCTTTCCGTTGAAAACGGAGCTGCACAAACAGCCCCATAGAGTCGGATGATATAACTGAATTCATGCCAACAAAGTTGGGTAAAGACTTTGATGATCATGATGATGAATTAAAATTATGCACATCCATCATTTGTAGATTAACATTTGTGCAAATCATAATTAGCACTTAACACACCTGCATGAGAGAAATTCTAGAACGTTCATCAGTCATCAGGTTAGTGGGGGCAGATGCACTCGTGAGAACTCCAAGCATATGGCCCACTGGAAAGATTCTTGGATCTTGGTTAGATTACATAGTTCAGAACTTGGACATGATCAAGATGTTTTCAAATGACCAAACTTTAGGGTTGTAAACCGGTCAGTTCTGGTCCGGGTCCATAGTGGACCCGAAATCGGAACCGCTAAGGAGAAGATGGAACCGGATTCGGACCTGGAACCGTTTCAGAACTGGTTTCTTGGCTTTGGAACCGGAACCAGAACCATATATGGGACGGGTCTGGATCCGAGTCCGGGTTTAAGTAGAGAATAATATTAAAAAAACAAGTTTTTTAGGGAATATTTTTAAAAATTGAGGTAATATGTCGGGCCTCGGGTCCACCGGTCCGAACCAACGTGGAACCGGACCCGGACCCATTTACTTATCAGGGTCTAAATAAGGACCCAGACCCAGTTTTTAACGGATCAGAACCTTCGGGTAATCGGAGAATCGGGTACCCGTTTACATCCCTACCAAACTTGGATCCCTATTAATCCCTCACCTATTTTATTTTGTTTTATTTTTTCTTCAAAGAGAGTAAAGGAGAAGAAGCCACCAGGAGCAAGGTTTTGGTGTCAAGGGAGAGAGATGGAGATGCTACTTAAAGGTAATATGTGACTTTATTTTTGAGAGAGAGAGAGAGAGATCATTTGGAGAGGCACAACCTCCAGGGGTCTAGATTTATAGGATTGTTTTGCAGCACAACCTCCATGGGCACGACAGCAAATGTATTTTTTCCTTGTTGCATTAAAACTGATTTTGACCCCTTTATGAGATACGATATCTCGCTTAGTCTTGAAATAATAGTTGAACTTTTTCTCTCTCCATCGAATGGCTGATAAGTAGCAAGAGGGAGAATTTAAAGGTCTCCACAGAGGGGGTGCTTAGTATCACTAGTCGCCGATCGATGACAATGGGAGAACAATTTATCACAAAGAATAGTGTTTCTTTTTATACTTGTCTATTGAGAAAAATAGAATGACGAAGTGTTTTGTTCTCCTATGGAACCCTTGCACTTGTGCGGCACTGGATTTCTAGACCCCTCATCCAAGTCGTAAGACCTCTCCATGATACATACTGAGTGAAAATGCAATGTGGTACTTTCAATTGAACAAATTAGACTATTTAGTGCAATTTTGTAAGCTACAATGTCGTTCTAGCTAAGTAAAATCGATTAAAATTTTAAACTACAACGTTGTTTCTAGATGCTTATACAAGATGGTAGAAAATTCTTCTCAAGAGCAATAAGAAAATCAGCTACATTATATTCAGAATTTAATAAAATTTACACTTAAGGTGAGGTATTTACTGCACTTACGTCTACTGTCATCTAATGGCTTCAAAAATGCACCTTTAACCAGTGTTAAATGAACCAGTAAATAAAATGGAGTGAACTCTTCCTATTTCACACATAAAACTCAATGATACCTTCCTTATATTACATTCACAGCTTGGATGCAAGCATGTGCTCGGTAGGTGCGGGTCAATTTGTTGTTCTTTCCATTTTTTTCTCCTTCCCTTAGATTTCCCTTATAAATTTTATTGACTGCTGTTAGCTGGCAAAATCAAAAAAAAAAAATTTCACTCTCATTGCATATGAAAATCACTAAAACCAAGACAACCTAATTAATTTTTAGATGCACGGTAGGATCTTGGGTCCCAGCTATGATCTATATAACTTGTCTTATAATAACCGTGTATTCTCTTGGACAGTAATAATATGCTGACGTGGCATCATCTCCAACCTTACATTGGTGTATTTAGCTCGCACGTGACACTCATCGTTCTTCGTTTACATTTTCCCCCCAAACTCGTGACATATGGGCCCACCGCACATTACATATCACATCAAAAAATGTGAGTCCCGATAGACATGCTAAATGGGCCGTGCCTGCCGTGCTCGGCGTGCCTCTTTTAATTTTTTTTTATTAATTTTTGATGTAGTGCAGAAAGGTATTGATTTCATGGAAAGGTGGGACCGACGTATGGTCAAATAAAGCAAAATTTTTGGTTTTGGGGAAGCTTTTCAAGGTGTCCGTCTTTTGTGAAGTTACATGTCATTTTGAGTGAAAACGGGTCAATGAACACAACTCAACGGCAAAGCAGCTGACGTACGACCTTTTTCAGGCAAATTCCATTGTTTAGGCCCAAAAAAATGCGTTTGTTCTATTTTTGGTAATAATTGTTTTGGTAATAACTTTTAGTAGAAAGGTCAGCATAAGTTGCCCTTTTTTTTGCGTCGAATTAGTTGTGATTAATATTTTCCAGTGGTGTCATTATCTCAAATTTTCCTTTTTTGGAAAAATTGGATATTTTAAGCATTTTCATGTTATTTTGTTACTTTTTTGTTTTAGGGTTATATTTATACCCCTTGTAAGCTTGATGGCCTTCAGAACAGATCTTGAATGAAATTGCAGAGGAGTTTCCCTCTTTTTCTTCCAATTTTCGGTATTCAATTGAATCAATGAACTTTGATGCATATTACGTGGTATTCCTAGTCAAATCAACACTTTAATAGAATGTTGTCTTCCAATCTTCCATGTGGATCTTTCTCGTAGACGCTTCCGCTACATCAATTTTTTTCTCCTTTTCGGTATTAAAATTAAAAATTAGAACATAAGCATGGAGAATGACAAAGACATTTAAGTGGTTAGATCAAACTCGACCTACTCCACTAACAAGAATGGGAGGGTTAGAGTATTTATAGACTCTGTAAAATTGAAAAGGACACAAAATACCCCTTATATGACCGTTTTTATGGCTGTTGGGGGGTAAAATAGACAAGTTTTTAAAAAATGCCATTTTTGGGCGGGCCATGTCTAGCGGGCTAGGCTTGGCGGGCCGTAGGGGTCGGCCCATGTGCTTGGTGGGCCAAATGGGCCAGGTACCCTTGGCCCATCAAGGCCCATGGCACGGGTTGTGCCGGGCCGTGGGCCTTTGACTAGCAGGATGGCCTGGCCCATTTGACATCTCTAAGTCCGGATCCCTTGATTCGTCCAAACAGAGTTCCCTTGTTTGGACCTGTAATGCCCCAATTTCGTATACCGAGATAATTGTCAAGGTATCGGAGTTGGCGCGCTACTTCCCGGAAAATTCGAGAACTTCCAAGATCGTAGGTCCGTAGTGAGGTCCAATTTAAAACTTTTGCACAATATAATATCAATGGTTAAATTGCGGAAGCATAAGAAGTAAAACGGAAGCAATAAGTATCATGATATATCAAATGTAAACGGGACTGAAGTCTAGTCTAAAAGTGTCAATTGATAAGAACAAGGATTTATTACATGTTTGACTGCTACCCAACTCACTACAGTAATTGCTCAAAAACCCAAACAAAGATAAACGCTCAAACCCCAGGTGCTGGCTCTCCAACCTCCGGCTCGACCTCTTGGTCGGCCGGTCCCCATCCGCAGTCTCCTGCTACGGGTGCCTTTATGAGCGTAAACGCATCGTCCTCGTACTCGGGGTCAAGACCTAAGCACCAAGAATGAGTCAAATCTAATGATCTGGAAAGTCACAGTATACAAGTAACATATGACATATGTATCAAAAGCGTAAAGACAGTTACACAGTTAAGAGAGTATCAAGATACATGATCTAGGCAGTTGAACAAGATAAGCATTTAGAATCAGGATAAACATAATATCTAGTCTAATACAATATGACACATTCACACGAGCTGGATACCGCGAGATATTATGCCGAGGCCCTCCTATACTTAACACAGTTGCGGTGGGGAATCTCACCAGTGCCGGGGTATGACGAGCTCCGGGGAGACTAGACTCGGTATCACATCGTCCGTCTAAAATATAGCTCATCATGATAGCTCACTCAACACTCATAAATAACTCCTACCAGTGATGATCAGTTCAAAGGCTGAGCTTAAGACAACTGAGTGAATGTCTATGCCAACTCAAGGAAACAATGATGGTTTGTGTCTGTCTAGGCTTTGCCTTGCGTGAATAAGGTCCTAACAAAGTCCCTAAGGTGTCCAACCATTATTTCAGTCTATGGATCACAATCCAGGTCCAAACCCACTCGTTGGATCCATACCAAGGCTGATCAAACACATGGCCTGGTCTACAATAGTCCAAAAGAGGTAACAAGTCCATATCTAATGATAGACAGTACATTCTCATCCACAATGAGTTATAAGTCTAATATAATCCACCTCTCCATTCTAAGGGTATAACACATCCATACTTAGGCAAAAAAAGGGCCCGCCTAGCTACAGACACGGGTCAGTGTTCACCCAATCACGTCACCAGGTCACCTATAAGTAGTCTTAGGTTCAGGTCATCCATTTTCTATTCAATTAACAACTATAAGCAATAGTAAGGACAAAGGAGTGATAGTAATGTGATAAGTGAAGTAAGAACTCCAAGTACTAGAATCAACGAGAAATAATAATAATTCAACCTAGGTAATGGACCGCATTCAGGTCTAGGTTCATCTCAGGTAATTTGATCTCTAAATGGAGTCTCAGATGCCAATGGATACTGTGTTTGGTGCTCCAGAAGTTACGGGCATCATTGACAACGTTTAAGGGTCGAATCATCGTAGAATAAACAACCAAAACCCTACATGGTGGTCCCCACGAGTCAAGGTTGAGCCACACCATTGACTCAGATTTGGCACATCAATAGAAGTCTATTTGCATGGTCAATGGATCCCACAAACTATCACAACCTCAGAATATGAAAAACTGGAAAATCACTCTACACAGTGTCCTTGGTCGACCTGGCACAGGGCTCGGTCGACCGAGTACACTGGGCTGTCAGGATGTTGACTCCCAGGTTGACCCTGTGTGCAGTGTGCTCGGTCGACCTCCTGGCCTGGTCGTTCGACCGAGTACACTAGGAAAATGGGGCCAAGCACCTGTAAGGCATGATCTGATCTCAGGAATTCTCTGTGTGTCCGGTTGACTTCCTGGCCTGGGTGGTCGACAGCATACACAGAAATCCTAGAAGAATGATGTCCCAGCTCTCATGCATTTCTATTACAGATCCTGTGTACTCGGTCGACCCGGAGCAAAGCTCGGTCGACCAAGGGCACAGGGTGTCTGGGCCTGAGGGGGAATCCAACTCCCAGTAAATCTCTACAGAACCTATGTGCTCGGTCGACCCGGAGTAGGGCTCGGTTGACCCAACTGCAGGTCGGTTGACCGAGTACACGTATCCTGTAGAAATTCCAGATTTCTGGATTTCATCCCCTTCAATCCAATTTTCCCTCAAAACTCCTCCAATCTCGCCCAAACATCACAAGATCAATAAAAAACTTAAAAAGCACTTCAATGCTCCACCATCCATCGCCAAACAGGCCAATGATCTTCCAAATGAGAGATCTCATCCATCAATGGCCATAATTCCATAAAACTAACCTCAAATGGTAGATCTAACATAACTACAATAATTGAATCGAAATTACATAATCAAAAGAGAAGAAAATTTGCATTCTATGTTAAATAGGTATATTGCATTTGCCTTGATTGAAATGCAAGATTGCTGAGAGAGATAGAAGAGATCCAAGTTATATAAAAGGAATCCAAAGCTCCTATGGTCTTACCAATCACAAAACCAGCCCAGAATCTCAGATCTAGAAGAGATCTCTACTCCTATGCCCACATCCACAGAGAATTTCTATAAGGAAGAAGAATCTAGAGAGAGAAAGAGGGCTTTTTAATGAAATTGCACTAGGAAAGGGCTCATACCTTGATTTGAAGAGAAAGGAGAGACTAGTAAGATAGAGATGAAGATTCTTATGATAAGTTGTTGCTGGAATTGTGGTAGATAGCATTCTTCTCCTTCTTGATGTCCTAGATCTAGGGTTTTAGAGAGAGGAAGAGAGGAGGGAAGAATTGGAGGGAAATGAGAGAAGAGAGTTGGGGGAAATGAGAGTGAGATGGTAGCCAACGTAGGGGAAATGGGAGGGAAGCGTTATAAAGATTGAGGTTGAGTGGCTAAGTACTAAAATGCCCTTTTTGTTAACATAGAATTAGGGTTTGGGTCAAGGGTAGTTTGGTCTTTAGGTGGGAATCTAGAAGCTTCTCAAGTGGAGACCCCCTTATTGTAATTACTAATATCTAGCTGGGGCCTCTAACTCACTAACTAACTCTAGAAATTATAAAAGACTCCTTATTAATTCTATAAATAACACAAGTAGACTAATCTAACTAAAACTTAGGAAAATACATAACTACCCTTACTAAATCCAATAATTAGTATATATATAAATACTCTTAGGCTAAAATATAGTATTCAAATTCAAATTGAGGGTCCACAAGGGGTGGGGCCTCACAGGATCAAACAGGGGATCTAGATTCTCAAAGTGTCCTTATGAAATCCTCACAAGGGGTCCATGCTGGTTGTTCTTGGTGCATCAAAACTAGGCATGTGGAAATCCACAATGGGGCTCACCTAATAAAGGTCTGAGCTGGTCAAGATAGAATCCTTCAAGTTTAAGGTTTGTACAAAGATAAAGGATAATTTGATGATTCATTATCGCAGTTTTTCCTACAAGCAAACTGCATATCTCATGGACCCACTTAGAGGCAAGTTAATGAATGCAGGGAGAACAGATGGAAATGTCTCCTCATCGACAAAGGGGGTCCAAAAAAATCAGCCCCACCAAATTATCCTAGCTATTCATTTAACCGCTTAAAGTTTAATGGCATCTTAACCGTGGATTTTCTTGCAGTTTTATCCAAAGGAAAGTGAATGTTCAATGGATTGTAAAGTTGGGCATAAATCCAGAGCATGGGATGAAGTGAGCATCAAAGGGGCTCCATTGATGAAAAGTGGCCCAGGTCATGGCCCAATGGTACTAGACTGGCAGTTGTAGAAGCTTGTAGGAGAATATTTCTCAACAATATCTCAATGAGACCAACCCCTATTGAAGTAAAATTGATCAGGATTCCATAAGACGGACTTGAAGCGGAAAAGGCGTGGACCATCATATAACTGATACAGTAGGTGGATTAGTCCAAACACTGAATTTGAGTTTTATATATAAGAGGAAAATAAGTTTGGAGGGCCTCAAAATTTGATGGTTTTAATATGCGTTCTACATCATTCGAAGACCCATTATATGGATTTCACAATAATCAACACCACTGACTTGTTTGAAGTTCTGACTCGCTTTGAGACCCTACTTCATTCTTGCCTGAGACTGAGTTGCACATCCTTCATGAATATTTGTTTAGAGGCACTTTTGAGGGGATGTCTTTGCTGTTGGGATTTTCTAACAAGCAGTCAATGGGTTTGTTTAGATTTTGAAATTGCTTTTTCAGTCCTGCAAGGAAATGAATTTCCGTAGAAAATGGAATTCCAGCTTTACAGAAAAAATCATTAGTGTCATAGTGTGGTAATATTCTTACTTGATAGTTTATGGTCATGGTGGGTCCCAAGTCCGAAAGCGTAAGGTAGGTTAATAGTCTGTGTAAAACTTTTGTCACAACTCCGACCTGAATTATGAGATATTGGCATTCCATGATATTGTAAGGCATTACAAGGATTTGCCTAACGATAGACTCGGATGATATAACATAATTCATGTAAAAAAAGTTGGAAAAAGACTTTGATGATCATGATGATGAATTAAAAGTATCAATTCATAATTAGCACTTAACGCACCTACATGAGAGAAATTCAAGAACGTTCAATAGTCATCAGGTTAGTGGAGCTAATGCACACGTGAGAACTGCAAGCATGGCCTATGGAAAGTTACTCACTGATCTGACAAGATCCAAATGTTTTAAAATGACCCAACATGGGTCCCTCTTGATTTCTCTCCTGTATGAATTCTTTTATTCTTCTCCCCTCCTTATTTTTATTTATTTATTAGTTATTATTATTAAAAATTTTCTTTTGTGGTTTAAAAATCAACGGACAACTTAAATAACAAATATTAAGAATCTGGAAAATATACAGGCATGCATAGACTTTTCATTACAATGGGAGTTTGTCCTTACGATCGATTGATCATTTGATAAATAATGTGATTGACATATTGGTAATCATATTCATTAATCATGGTGTAAAACTGGGAAAGATAATATTACAAAAAATGTGCACTTTCAAGAGAATTTAGAGATAACATCAATAGGTGGTAGGTTAAGAGAGATTCTGATCAATCCTAGAATAGGGTTGCAATTATTAATTATTCTCCGTTGTTATCTCCGCTTGCAAAAGCAGAGATGTTAACCGAGTATCGTATCCACTGGGACAAAAAGGCTAAGTTGCGCTGTTTCCTAAATTCCTAAACTAATTCTATTGGAAAGCAAAGTTCTGATTATTAAACTAATCCTATTAGAAAACGAAGTAATGGGCTGATTGGTTTTGATTAACAAATTAAAGATTTCTAAATTAACAAATTAAAAGACAGGGTTGATTCAATTAGAGAAAAGATCTAAGGGTACGAATCCACCGTAGCCTTGTGCAATGGCGAATATAGGTCTAGGGTTTCACTGTCAATGCTTTCCAGACTCGTTCTGGTTATAAACCTTCACAGAGTCACCAAATAAGGGTAATGGATGCAAATCAGGGCATAACCTATCTCTATGGCATAGATTATCCTAGATCTAACAAACACATTCATTCAAGCATCATGTTATATGACTTGGTATTCTAAACTACAAGAATAAAACACCAAAAGAGATATTGCATTAATAAACGAATCCAATCAATGGATTAAATCCTTGTCATATAATCAAAGAATTGAAAGTAAATCCCTATAACCTATACATCACCATAAACACAAAACTAGGGCTTCATCACAACCCTAAGATAAGGAGTTAGTTACTCATGGAAGACGATTGACGAAGAAGTCTTGACGAAATCCCCATTGATGCTCTTCCCCAAGCTCCAAGAAAGCCTCCCAAAACTTCTCCCCAGATGTGAATTCTCCCCAAAAACGAGTTTGGGCTCTTATTTATAAATTTTGGGGTGAAAAAGGTCTTCAATTCGTGTAGGAGTCGGATTCCCGTCGGGTCCGGGCCCACTGGTCATCACAGCGAACTTCACGAGGTCATATCTCCCTCGATATAGCTCCGATTTATACAATCTTGGACTTCACGGATATCTACTCGAAAAGAGCTTTCCAACGGTACGTACATTTCATGAATCCGACACTCGAGTTGAAAGTTATGACCATTTCAAGTTGCTGCCTCTGAAAATTCCAAGAATACTAGTGTAATTAGAAGACTTTCCATGTTGGCATGCTATGAGGTGAGTGGGACCCATGTTGGATGTCCAAGGCATGTTTGGACTCTTGCTTTGCTTTCTTATTTGAGTCTCTTCCCATATTTGGCAGCTTTCTTAATTGCAACTCCTTCTTTGTCATGCTTTATGAGATTTCTTCCATTTTAGCTTTGAATTTCTCTCCTTGCCTTTGTAATACCTACAATCAATAAAATAATAATTAAGCTAATTAATCTCTATCGACGGTATAACCAAGTCCTCATTAAGGGGCCTAAAATGTATCTTTTAGGCTCTCATCAGATTCGTTTGAGATGACTTGGATAATGTAGAAAGCAGGCCAACAATGATAGCCGCGAGGAAAAGTCTTTCTATGTTAGTTAATGATCCATCATGAAAAAGAGATAAGATTGAAGAGGACATGAATGGAAGTAGTGAGGCCTGGATCTAACGAAGTACAACCTAGCTATCTGACAATTCGCCCTAGGATAGATGGATATGTTGAAAAAAGATTCATGCAGCAACCTCAATATGGTTGGGACAAGGCTTTGATGATGACGATTCATCAATCATATTATTAATCTATGGTCAATCTTAGAGTAGACCGACTTCGAGAACCACTTTTTAACTTAGGATTTCCCAAGTGAAAGCCTTTGAGGATCATCCCACATGTTGAAAATTATATCTAGAAACAAACTTAATAACTAGATATTTGCTTGTACAAATATAGAGCACCACGAATGTGGTTTGCAAAGGCTTTAATTAAGGGCATATTTATGCAATGTGTTTTCCTTGGAAAATGAACAATAATGCGGCAAATCTCCCCTAGACTTCAATCTCATTCATTTGGCACGTGTCATTTTCTTTTGTGGAAGAGAAACTCCACTTGGCCCGACTGGGGTGACCGGGTTTTGGCCCGATCCCCCAGGAGGGCCATTGGATCCCAGACTGGGATCCAATGGCCCTCCTGGGGGATCGGGCCAAAACCCGGTCACCTAGTCGGGCCATGTAGCACGTCTGTTTGTGGAATGTATAAAGAACACCTTGCCTTTTCAATTCCAATCCATCTAATATTTTAGAATAACTACAGTAACAAAAACACTTAAGCTTGGATTGCCTGAGGCTTCAGAGAAATCTCGTGTCTAAGGAGCGGAGCTTCATAATGGGACTCATCTATTGAAAACCCAAGACACTCAAATGGGTCTCCATGTATGATATTTCATTGAATCTCTTTACAGTAAGAGTTTGTCCTTACGATCAATTGATCATTTGAGAAATAATGTGATGGACATATTAGTAATCGTATTCATTAATCATGGAGTAAAACATGGAAAGATAGAATTGAAAAATATGTGCATTGGGGGGAGTTTAAAGATAACATTAATATGTGATAAATTAAGAGAGACTCGTTTGAGATGAATTGGATAATGCATAATGCAAGCTAGCAATGACAACTGTGAGGAAAAGTCTTTCTATTTAAGTTGATGGTCCATCAAGAAAAAGTGGTAGGTTGAAGAGGACATGAAAGTAGTCATGTTGGATGTAAAGAAGTGCAGCCTATCTCACGACTCGCCCAGGATAGACAGGGAGGTTGAAAAAAACTCATGTAGCAACCTCAACATGGTTTGGACAAGGCTAGTTGTGCTGGTGATGATTCGTCAAGCATGTTATTAATCTATGGTCAATCTTAGAGTAGACCACCTTTAAAAACCACAACTTGGGATTTCTCAAGTGAGAGCGTTTGAGTATCCAAACTCCATGTATCCCACTTGTTGAAAATTATATTTAGAAAAAAACTTAAAAAACTTTATATTTGGTTGTACATTGATAGAACACGACGAACATGGTTCGCAAACGTATTAAGGCCACATTTGTTCAACATGGTTTCCTTTGGAAAGGAACAGTAAAGCGACAGATTTTCCATTGCCTTTAATTTCATTCATTTGGCATGTGCCGTTTTTCTTTGGGGAATGTAATAAAAACAGCTTGCTTTCTCAAATCTAAGGAGAAAACTTTTTTTTTTTTTTTTTGGGTAGGAGAGGGAAATTGGTTGGGAAAAATCAGGTCTTCATGGAAAAGCAGAAGTACATGAACTTTCGTTTTCTTTGACATTTGACACTACACAAATGTTCCTTAAATATCCTTCATTCACTATTTTTCATAGAGGCAATTCAATTTTAGGTTCTTTAGAATAAACACTACGTGAATGTATGAGTATCAAAGAAAATATGTATTTATCCAATAAAAGTCAATGTTTGCTCAAGGAAGATGCATTGTGACCAACTCAAAGAGGGCCCGGCCACACAGTGCTAGATTGCACTTGCAGTTGCTCATAGCTAGGAAAATATTTTTGGTAAATATCATGGTTAAACTAACTCCTACTGCGTTAAAATTGTGGGGATCTGGATTCTGTCTAGCCATTAGTAACTTTACTAATGAAGTTACCAAACATCATCTCTCTGCCCATTTGATTCATCATCTCTCTAGCCATGACAATCTGGTCCACTGCCTGACACCCAATTAAAAAGGCTCCTAGAGTGTGTGTCAAAGATGATTTTACATAAGAGCGGCCGGACTCTATTGATGAAGATTTCAGACAAAATTTTGTAGACCACATTGCACAAATTGATAGGCTGTCCTCTACCATTTCGTTCTGAAAAAAACTCTGCCTTTTGGATAGGAGCCCTTGACTTTGTGAAACCTGGGCCCCGTTGTAAAGAAAAAAATATATCTCAAATAAAGCTCTAAATAAATGTATGAAATTAGCAAGCCATGCATAATAGATTACAAAACGTTGACATCACGTACATCAATATAATAATAGCAGTTTGATTTGTCATAACTCATAATAAGGTTCCGGTTATACATTACAGAAAATCATGGGGATGGGGTTCGATCCATGCTGACCTGAATATCCGCGCCATCTCCATGCTGTGAGCCGGCCCTTCTTTTCAAATTTAGGATTCTTCTTTTGAATTTCTTGCAAAGTGGTATGGCCAACCGAACTAAATGTGCCGCTACAAGAGGGCCCGCCAAGCCAAATACAGCTAAAAATAACATTATATTCATAACGATGTCAAGGCTTCCAACCTCCTCATAGTAGTTTCCTGTGAGGAAACTTAAGGATAAACCATATGAAAGCAAAATCGAAGCTATAGAAATCCACATGGCGAACATCAAAGCCCACATCAGCCCCTTTCGTTTGAGATTGAAACCACTTATAAGCAATAAGATTATGCTGGCAGATGCAAGCAAACCTATTAGGTTGGTGAAATTGAATAATCGGTATAAAAAAGGGTTTTCATCAGACATGACAGCCCGTCCCACAAGATGCAGTAATTTATCTCCTTCATCTTGCCAAACACCACCAGGAGGGTTGAGTCCAGCTTGAAAAGTCACGGTTGCAATCAAAATAGCTACCACCATCAGCGTGCTCTTCGTCTCATTCAACCAATTAACATGTGCCTTCCAATTGTTCTTACGATATGTGGTTTTCCGTGCTTGTGAAAGTTCCTTTGCTCTTTTACCTCCAGCACCACAAAGAATCTTTTTGCATTTCTTATAGCCTGATCTTCTTGGTGCTTTTACAAGGGCATCCAATGGCGTATAGTTGTTCATGTTTAAAGAATTTACATCCAGCCTCCTATTGCTCAGCAAAAACTTTATCACCTGTGTGTAATCAGAGATGACATAAGGATCTGGCTACCACGGAGTCATGTGATTCATCGTGTGTTCATGTGTCCCCTACACATCCAATGTGCGGCCTCGCCACTTTAATTACTTGCCTTAATTATGTGCCTGTGTGCTAATTAGCAGGGGAGTAGTAAGCATAGATAGGTAATATCCTAGGTTCTAGGCTTAATTGTGAGGTTTTGGGGTCTAATTGTAGTTTAGAGTTTATTTAGGGGGTTAGTTGTAATCACTTCAAAAAATATTTTTATATTTAAGAGAAGGGCATTTATTTTCAATAATTTTAGATTTTTTATTAATAAATACTATAAGAAGGGTACTAGTAGAATAAAAGGTCCGGATATTTAATTGAATTCTTTAAATACTTTATGAGTAATTGATATGACTTGAGTGGGGCGAAACTATTATTTCATTAGAATTTACTGAGGGACCATGTAAGAGGAAAATTTATTTTGAGTGAGGTAATTAAAATGGGGCAATAGTTTGGCTTTAAGGGTGGGCATTAATAGTTTGAAAACTTAAATTATAAAATTTATTAGGGACCGTTTAAGAGGAAGTTTGAAAATTTTAATTATAAAATTTATTAGGGACCTTAAGAGAAGGCATGTTTATGTTTAAAAATGTGAGCCACATAAAGGGAATGGAATCCATAATGACTTCTTCTGTGGAACAGTGGAAAACTCACACCATGAGAGCAAATCAAAGACCAAAAGCCCTTCAAAAGGGGTTTTTATCATTTTGTTGACGTCACTGAAATGGGATTGGGATTGTAGGAGCGGGAAGAGGGAGAGTATAGAGGGAGGAGACAGAGGAAGAAAGGGGAAGAAGAGCAAGAGAGGAAGAACAAAAAGGAAAAGAAAAGAGAAAAGGAGGGAAGAACAAGAGGAAGAAGAAAAAGGAAAGGAAAAGAGAAAAGGAGGGGAGAAGAAGAGGAAATGGCAAAGGTAGCACCCAGTGAATCAGTGATATGGCTGCAGCAGCAACGACACCAAGCCCAGGTTCGGTCTATTCATTTTTTGTTTTCTTTCCTCTAGAACTGCATTCTGATTTTTTTTCTCCCTTTTTTTGCACACATCATTACCTTTCTTTTCCGATTTTTTTTTTCTGGTTTGGCCATATTGACTGTATTTCAAAATATCGGTCATAACGACCAATATTCACCCGAGAAAATGACAATATTGACTGCGACGATAACGAGACCGCTATAACAGTAAAAGATCGTCGCGGTTCAGGCTGATATTGGTTCATATTGGTAGATATTTTAAACCATGGTTGTAATTTTAAAAATGTTAATTAGTGAGGCCCTTAGAGGCAATTTATCTCCTTCATTAACCATCACTTAAGGGAAGGGCGTTTTAGTCATTTCACTAGTCATTGCAAAACTATAAAACTAGTCCTTCCCTCTGTCAAATGACACTTCCCACTCCCTCTTCTCTCTCTCTCTCTCTCTCTCTCTCTCTCTCTCTCTCTCTCTCTCCCTCTCTCTCTCCCGCTATTTTCCTCCCATCTTACTTTCTCCCTTCTCCAACAAAGCCAGGGTTCTCCTTCAGGATCAATGGCTTCAATCACCTAGAACGGGAGAATTCTCAAGATTCCCGCCTTCTTTGCTTGTGGTCCCAGAACCTATTCCATACCAACCCAAGTAAATTCCATATCAATATCCATATCAAGAAGAGATTATGGATATTGATATCTTATTTATTTTGTGGTCCTTCAACTTGGAGGCTTTTGATTGGCTGGAATGCCCTAAAAAGAAGGAAGTAAATCAAATTCGTTAGAGAGAGAGGAAAAACAGGAGAACGTGAGGATGAGCCATGTAACTAGATAAGGATGGGAAAGAAAAATTAGGAGAAAATCGTGGAAGCCATTGAAGATTCTCTTGCATTCATTTATGATAAGTCAAAGTCGCCAGGAGTAACAAAATCTCATTGGTCCGTGAGTAGGGGCGTTTTGCTTTACACAACGCCCTGGGTGTTTTGTAGCCCTCCTCGGATATGCTATGAATTCGTTAAATTCCTCTCTTCACTTTTCTTTATCACAAGTCCTCATTGAAGTTTTTTTTATTATAAAGTAGGCCCCTTAAAGGATCAATAATTTTTCATAAGTGAGCCCTACTATGGAGAGCCACACATTTCTCAATTTTTATTTTAAAGTGGGGCCCTTAAAAAAGAGTCACTAATTTCTTATTAGCAAACCCCACTGAGGATGGTGGAATTCCTAACGTCCATGACAAAAAAATCCCGAGACATTAATGGGAATCTTCTTTTTTTTTAGTTCCCAATCTTCTAAAAACTAGCCAATCAATCCAACTTAATTATCTTCTCCTTAAAATCAGATATATTTTAAAGGGTTCTACTATGGTCTTCTTTTCTTTTGTTATGCACATGTGAGTTGGCATTATTTCATTGGACAACCAAAAAGGTCAAAAACGCCCCTTTCCAAATGGGGCATTATGGAGAATTTCCATATATATATATATATATATATAACTGAGAGTTATCACATGTGCCCGGTGTGCAAGAGGTGGCACCCACTTGATCGTCCATCTGACTGAACCCGACACACAACACCCTCAATTTCACATGGCCCCCAAGTTTTACACCCATCGAATGGACTAGACTATTGCATCAACTGAGACCCAAATGAATGAACTATGCACTATTAAATTCATGTGGTTCAGATGGAGATGATATGGTTTAAGGGTGAGGTTGGTTTTTGCAGGGATGAAAGGCCCAGGGAGATGTTTCAATCCCCCCAGGTCCCGGTTTTAGGTGGGGTCCCATGTGGGCCCCACGTTGAGGTGCGCACTGGATGACTACTATATATATATATATATATTTATGTGTGTGTGTGCGTGCGTGCGTGTGAGGTTATGGGGCATTTCCAACTCCATTAGATAAGAGTTTAGCTTGGCATTGGAAAAGCGCCGCCCAAGATTCGGTCGAGGAATCATCAGCGTCACACGAGTGTTCCTTACAATTATATATAAAAAAAAGCTTAATTACCTTTGTCTGAATCTCGGATGCAAGGAGATGGAGGATGGAGTTGTCTTCGTCATCTTTCATATTTACAAAATCATCATCAGGTATCAACTCGATCAACATCTTCAAGGCCTCGAATTGGCCATTACTTGCACACAGATGCAAGATCGGCTCTCCTTGTTCCGTTAGAACCCAAGCAGCTGTGGGTTCGGCAAGAACCAACTCCTTCAATACCTCCTGTCGGCCTTTCCTAGCTGCAACATGGAGAGGAGTCCTTCCTCTTTTGTCACATATGAAACAAACACCAGCATCTTTTTCTACAAGTAGCTTCACAACCTCTACATGCCCTGCTCCTGAAGCAAGATGGAGAGGAGACTGGCCTTGTGAGTTTAATTTATGGGCATACTCCGGTTTCCGACTTAAAACCTCCTCAGCAAACTCAACATGTCCAAACTGCGCAGCTACATGCAAAGGATTTTTACTTGGTATGGGATCATGCATCACCATAACTCCAACTCCAACTCCATCGAGAATATGCTCATCTTGTTTAAGTAGATCACGCAATGAACTAACATCTCCTCTTATTGCTGCCTTGTGGAGCCTTGCGTCCATCTCTCTCTCTCTCTAATTTTTTTTTTTTTTTTTTTGCTAAAGTCTCTCTCTTAGAAATTCTCACTTGTTTTTTGAGAAGGGGATAGCGTGCCTTTATCATACTAGGAAGTGCAATTTATATAGTTTTGAAGACTAAGCTTCGCCACATCCTCTTACATGTTCCACACCGTTTGATATTTTATAAAAGTATACTTTTGATTGGTGGGTGGGGATTGGAGAGACTGTCCGTCAAAGTTGTACGGCTTCGAGATGTTTTAGAAGAATAAGAAATTTCTTGAGTACAGTTTTGATCGATGGGTAGGGATTGGAGAGACTGTCCCTCGAAGTTGATATTTTAGAAGAGTAAAAAGAAATTTCTTGAGGCCGCCGGGCAAGGAGAATTTTCAAATGTTGCCGATCTTCTATATATGGAATTTTTTTCAAATGTTGCCGATCCTTTATATGTATGACCGCAACCTCTTCTCTACTGTCTTTCTCTTAACGCGTTTCTGTACATAACCGCATTGCTTGGAATATAGAAGGACAGTGCGCATTGATCTCCACGGCCCACAATCCCAAGTAGTTTGGTGTAACTCTCTTTCAGCAAATAAATATAAAATTGGAGCCTGTTTTTCCGGGATGAAGAGGAAATTGGTTTCTGACCTTTCAATAAGCCAATTCAATTACACTAAAAGTCCATATTCTTTGTTCTCTAGCTTAGGTCCGCCCGAGCATGAAAGAAACTTTTCTGGTAATGTCTGGGCTTGTTTTGTAAATTCACTTTACTAATGAAGCGGAGTGAGAGTCATTTTAAGTGACAACAATAGATAAAGAGTCAATTATAAAAATCTCGTATTTCAAAAAACACCTTCATTTCTTAACAAAAATAATTCAAGTTACTTTTTCATGCTGCTGAAGGCCAAAGGTCATCTATTTTTTTTTTTTATATAGAAAAACTACATTCTCATTTCACTAAATGAAAAAAAGGTTATCACTTTCTTATTTGATCCTTTTTCCTTTTTTTTCTTTTAATTTGGCCTTTTATCTGCTTCAATTCCCTTTACCAATTAAGTTATCAAATAGAGCCGAGCAATTGAAAAGAAAGGTGATAAAACTGCCAATTAGATAAGATTTCAACAATTTTGCGGATGCAAATCCTCAACTATTTTGAGGCTGAAAATCCACAACAATTTTGGGGATGAGATAAGATTTCATAAATTTTGCGGATGCAAATCCACAACAATAACGTTTCTTATCCTATCTTCACATAATAATTGGGTTTGATGTTGACTTCCCAATGTCCAGCAGGACTAGAAAATGATAGATAAATGCTGGGGAGACGAACGAGTAATTTGAAACGATCGAAGCAACCAGCCAGTGCCCAGTTGCACATCTTTCTATGAATTCTTATAAAAGAAACAACAAAAAAGAATCTTGGAAATTACCATCCAACCCTCATTCATGCTTCAGTGCCATTTTTCAAAATCAAAGTGGCAAAATGCACACCCCACTAATTCACTTAAATAAAACTGGTCCCATCGTAACAATGAGCGTCTATTTAACAATATGTCAATGCTTGATTGGTGGGACTTGTGGATCAAAAACTTAGATTGGTCCTCACCTGGGTCAAGCACCCCCACCATCTAAGTATAAGAATGCCAATGAGACACACGTGCATTATATATATTAAAGCAACATGGGAGGTAAGCTGTCTGTGAGGGGTGCCACCTTCACATTCATGTTCATGTAAGGAGCTCATGTGTAACCAAGAAATCATATGATGTTTATGGGAGCCATTTCAAAATCCATATCTACATTTTCCATTTTGAATTCAAAATTATAGGAAGAGATTTTACACTGTTTGTCACGATTAGTACCGTTTGTAAAGAGCCCACGTGTAACCAAAAAATCATATGCTGCTTATGGGAGCCATTTCACTTGCCCAATGTACGTGTGATCTATCATGATGGGCCATCCATAGAGAATTTAGTGAGCATTTACTATAATTCCTATTCCATTTTTTAATTGACTCATTCACACAGTTTCCAACGTCAACTCATGCATAATTTTAGCATGCTAATCCATATCTACATTTTTCATTTTCAATTCAAAATTATTCCTTGCAATCACGCCGTTGCCCCTATCTCTCTCCCTCTCCCTGCAAATTCATTATTAGATCCTTCTCTCTATTCAGATTTTCTCTATCTCTCTTTATACAATGGAAAATTAACAGCGGTCTCCTCCTCCCTCTCTCTGTGTGAACTGAATTACTCTCAAAATGTAAAATTTCTATTTTTGTGATTTCATTGCCGGATTCCATTTGATAGTATTCATCAGTGGATTAGGACGCTTTGATGCGAATGGCAATGGGTATTTCAACGCCCTATCTCTTCCGAATCTATACCTCTTAGAAATGTTTATGTCGTTGGGGTTTTTTGAATTTTAAGTAAATAGAGGACATTTGCTCTAATTTACATTCATATATAGGTACGTTATCCATGTTCATTTCAATCATTAAGGGTTTATTGTTTGATTTGATTAGTTGTTATTTTCTGATTATCTTCCTTGATTATATAATTTTTCTTTCATATTTTGTTCTAAACTTTGATTTTCTGAAATGCCTTTGATTTTACTAAGGACATTGCATTGTAGTTATGCCAAAATTACTATTATGTAAGTTGACATTATCATCAAACAATTCAATTTGATTTTTTTAATAATCAATTATTACTTTTGCTCCGTTAATTTTTTTTATTTTCGTTGTTTTTCCTTTTCTCCTTGGATCTGTTTTTTCTTATATTAAATAAGTAGAAGGCATGTGCTCAAAATTGCATTCATATATAAGGTACGCTATCCATGCTTATTTCAATCATTAAGGGTGCTATTGATTATGGGTGCTGTTTATTGCTTACTAAATCAATAGCAAATGGGTATCTTCGAAAAGTTCTCTTTCCATTGGACATATCATTCAATTTAAACTCCCATTAGTATCTATTACGTTCTTAATTTCTCTCCATCCCTTTATTATATTGATGTTGGCAAGGTAACTTTCATTTTCAATTTATCAATTAAGAAAGGTGGTTTTCAAATATTTTTTTATTCCAATTTTGTTGGTAATCTCTCTCTCACTTGCCCCTTCTCTATATTTATATATTTTTTTCATTCCCATTGAAGGGTTGCACTAAAAAGAGAATATATTTTTAGCATCGAACTTATAGTGGTCATGATCCTGACCGCCGCTAAAAGATATACGGGGCACAAACTCACTTTTACCGACCGCCATTGGCCGTTAAAAGCTATTTTTTTTATAGTGTGGGTACTACAAATATTATATTCATATCTATTCTTTATTTTTAGGGGATTTGAGCCTACAGGTCAAGGGTCAATAGAAGGTGATTGCTTGGTGCTGGTCACTTCAATACAGAACTCAAGCCACCTCAGTTGGGACCTAATGCCCATGTGGAGGACCACAACGGATCTGCTGACGACATTTCCCCATTGGTCCATCCACTACTGCAAACGTTCTGCGAACAGAGTAGCGGATCTTCTAGCTGCCTAAGATATCCCCGTTCACTCAGATCAGGTTGCAGAACTTCCACCACACATCAAACAACAGGCGCATCTTTCTACACGCGCTCTTTCTATTTCCCCCCTCCCACGGCAGGAGATGGCGACGCTGGTTTGAGAGCCCAGTTCCAACATCGGGCACGGATGGAAGCTTTCGACACATAGGCTTACTCGTCTTGTCAGCAATACTCGGAATTTCACCTCTGAATCGAGCAAAAAAAATTTCTTTTTTTGGGGGTTGTTTAATCTTATTTTGGTCATTTTGAAAATGAGGCTTGTCCTTTTCTTGTGATGTTGGGTGATGGGATATGCTAAGTTACTCATCTTCAGCCCATTTATTTTTCAGATTCTTGATGGTGAACACATTTACAATGTCAATGCTTCTTTCAATGCTGCAGCATTGAAAGCATTGCCAATTCAATTCTACACCAAATCCCGCTATCACACTTTTTTGTCGTATAAGGAGAAAATTAGGACAAATCACCATTCCAGGTCAAGGGTCAAGAGAGCCGGCGATTACAGAGAAGAGGCTAAGCTAACGATTGGCTAAGAACATAACAAACCAACTTGGAAAAGTTGAGACTCGAGATCCATTACCGTCAACTTGAATTTTTTATTAATATGATGGGATTGGGACCCACTGTATATCTATGACCCTAAAACCAACAATGACAAGGTGGGAAAATAAGCCAAACCCTTTTTTTTTTTGATCGGTAACAAACTAATTCATTAAAAGGAAAAAAAAATACAAAGGGGTAAAACAAGAAAGAATAACAAGGAACAAGAGTATTGTACCCCTTCTCCCACCTCTATTACAAAACCATGCCCTTCCAAAGGAGAAGTCCTATCAATCCCCTGTTTGGCAAGCGCATCTGCCACGTGGTTAGCCGATCTAAGCTAATGATAAAAGACCACAGTAATGGAAGATGATAGAGCTCAAATTTCATTGAAGAGGAATTGGAATTTCCATGAATTTGCTTTCTGATTCAACACCCAAGTAATGGCGTTGGAAGAGTCACTGTCACTGTCACTGTCCTGGAACCCTACTTGTGGAAGAAGATTAGGCACTCATGGACCATCACTGTCACTGTCCTGGAATTTTCTTTGCTTGATAATTCCATGACATGGAGCTTTGATATTTCTTCTCCAATGCCCCCTAAATTAATATTCTGGTCCAGATCGAGTACCCAGGCTTGAAAATTTTGTACATAATCGCATTGCTCGGAATACAGAAGGAAAGTGCGCATTGATCTCCACGGCCCACAATCGCAAGTAGTTTGATGCAACTCTCTTTCAGCAAATAAATTTAAAATTGGAGCCTGTTTTTCTGGGATGAAGAGGAAATTGGTTTTTGACCTTTCAATGAGCCAATTCGATTACACTCAAAGCCCATCTTTATTCTCTAACCAAGTGTGTTACAAAAATCATTTGGCTGTGGTTTATTTTGGTTTCCAAGCAATGTTTACTCCTTTTTTCGTAATGGAATTGTAGAAAGACGGTTGGAATTACTTCAAGTTGAATCTGGATCCTCTTAGGATTTCCCCCTTGGTGACCGTGAGTGGATCAATCACGGTCCGCCACGTCACCGTGGGCAGCCCCTACCTGGATGCATGGCAGGCTTCGCGAGGTGACCGGGGGGGGAACTCCTCAGCAGACTCCTTGAAGTTCTTGGAAGTCTCTTTCACATATCACATAATAGTCAAGCAACACGCAAAAGAAACTTTTCTGGCAATGTCTCTGCTTGTTTTGTAAATTTACTTTACTAGTTAAGTGGAGTGATGGTCATTTAAAGAGATAATAAAAGAAAAAGGATCAAATAAAGAAATGTTGTACTTCAAAAAACACCTTAACTTCTTAACAAAAAGAATTCAAAAAGTTACTTTTTCATGCTGCTGTAGGATAAAAAAATCTTTTTTTTTTCAAATAAAAAAATACAGTCTCATTTCACTAGATGACAAAAGGCCATCACTTTTTCCTTTGACCCATTTTCCTTTTTTTGTCTCTTAATTTGACCATTTACAAAACTTCACTTTACTAATATAGTTACTAAACAGAGCTAATTGAAAAAAGATGATCATATCTGCCGATGAGATAAGATTTCAACAATTTGTGGATGCAAATCCACAACAATAACATTTCATATGCTATGTTCAGACCATGGGGCCGTCTTCGTTGCAACACACTATGATGCAGCGATGGTCTTCCTCAAATCACTGCTTGCCACCTCACTCATCAAATTAAGAGACATGAAACGGATTTCTTGTCACGCACCTTTATTTAAGGAATTTTTATTATTTTCAAGATTACCTTGCCATTTTCTTAACAATTTTCTTTCCAATACTACCCCTCACTAAACCTCAACCTAATTATTAAATCCATCTTCCACATCTATTTAAACCACTTAAAATTCTCTTATCTAAATTTCAATCCACTTAGAGTTGGCCCTACCATTGGATTGACGTATATCTTTTAATTATCGATCTGGTAATGCATCTAAGTGCGAGAAATAATAAAAGTGAGAAAGGAGTCATTTAACATGTGGGCCACAAAGATTCTGAAGGCAAATAAATTCTTAATGCCTACATTTTTGTTGTTTTTATGACCCGATACCTATATATCTAAATAGTGTGGCTTAGCTTTCAAATCTAGACCACCCAAAAATAATGATTTCAACCCTGTTGGATATGAGGGGCAATTCTATGATTGATTATTCGTAAAACATGTAAATTAACCCAGTTGGATATAAGGTGGACCTCACTAATAAACTTATAATGGTGGAGGATTATTGATAAATATTAAAACTTGACTAGTGTGAGGTATTCCCTAGCTTGTTATGGATTAAAAATGGCCATGCGAGAGGGTTTTTATTTATTTATTTGGGCATGATATTTGTTTAGCCCTATAAAAGCAATGTTGGAATACACTATTTATGGTCCGTTAAGATGTGTTTGTAATTATGTACTATGGTGGTGCGGCCCATTTTGGTTATCTTTTGAGTATTAATGTTGGTTTGACTTTGATTGAGATATACCTGGTTATATTGCGTTTGGCTTAGACCTAATTAGATCATAAGATAAGATTTATGAGGGGAAGTCAGTCTTGAATTTTGAATTTTATAATTAAAAAGGGGTTTTTAATAGTTAGATTATCCAAGTAAACAACATTCATTTGTCTTTGAAGTGAAAATTGAAACAAGTTAGGGTTACTTGATAAGTAATTGGTGGATGCTTATTGGATTCCTATGTTCTAATCACAATCATCAATTGGTAGTTTTTATCTTTCTAAATTAGTTGTTTGTTTTTATTTTTAGAAGCTTTTCTTAATTGTTAGCTAATTAATTTTCTTAATTTAAATGTTTCTTTAACTGGCTCTATGTGGGTTCAACTCGTACTTGCCACTGTCTAATATAGGCAGCTGTGCACTTGCCGTACAGTAGCATCTTAAAGATCACATATGAAGACATTGTTACTCCTCTAAGTAATGTTACATCCGTTTCTTTTTTCTTTTTAATATTATTATTATTAGATTTTTAAAATTTGGAATGCTAGAGTTAGTTTAGAAATCATGGTTAGGAAAATATACCATAATATATTATCATATTTCCGTCTCTCAGGTGGCGCTTGTCGGTATATTTTTCTTGTACTGTTATGCCTTTTTTCTTTAATGATAGGTTTTTTTTAATGGTACATTACCAATAAAAAAGTAAATGTATATGTATATGTATATCATATTTGCCTGATGTTTGTATCAGTTTCTTTTTTTTATTTTTCTTAACCTAATGAAAGACTACATGTTTTGTATGCATCACTAATATAGACTTCAGCAGGGTACAGATAGGGGGTGTTGAATTGCCTAATACCAAGTGATGCATGCTTTGAAACTGCTTATGTATTACTTCAAGGGACTTGCAAATGTCATGATCTGGTTTTGGCCTCTCATTTAGATTGTTTGGCAAGTTAGGCTGCATAGCTCTCTCTCCCCATTTATATCATGATATTTATTTATATGGGACGGGACTTCATGTGGGCCCGGCCCCACCTATTTGATGAATCCAACCACCCTCTTACCTTTCTTGAATTGTCACCAACCCCAATTTGACATTGAACAAAACTGTGTCCACTGATGGAATAAACTAGAAGGAAATGTACAGAAAACACCGTTAAACTTCAGGGCCCTTAGATCAAGGGTTAGACATACCAGATGGGACCGGTTTTCCAGGTGAATTCTATGTGGAACATCCCGCAGAAGATTATTACCCATACGTACGTACATACATACATACATGTCCTATGATGCTAGATACGGTATGAAAATGATAAGGGACATTGCACGGACATAGATTTTACAAATTAACTGTGAAGTATGGGATACAATACGACACAACACGTTGCCCATTTTGAAGTATCCATGCATAATAACATATGTAATATATAAATCGCTAGGAGACCAGAATGACCCTGTAAGACATGCAAAATCCTCATGTACTGTGCAGTTATATAGACAAAACTCTGATGAGGCCTGCCACTTTGTATGTAAAATAAGTACACTTTCCTTGCTAGAGAACTGTCTAATAGTTTTCTCAATTTTTCTAACGGATCCAGGTACGCTCAAAACTATAAGGAGAAGGAGAAGTTGGCGCACAGGTACTAACGCCATTCCGGAACTAAAACATGATCCAAAGCTGAAGAAGGGATATCGCATTTTATTTTTAATGCAATCATGTTGTTTGGAACTTGTATGAGTTGCTACGAATTGCTGACTATGATCTGTTTCTTGTAAGCTTAATACTGTGAAGCTCTTTGCAGTCAATTGACCTGTGAGTCTGGTATTTACTAATTGGTAGAGCTTATAATAGAAATGCCTTAAAAAAGTAGCACTTTTTTTTAAAATATTTTTGTTTTTGAGGATGCTTGACATTTTCTCAGCATTCGGATATGAAAGTGTGGTAAGGGTGATGACCATAAAGACGAAAAACTATTTATCAATTTGCACATCATCTTCTACTTTCACGCATCTCCAACCCCTCTACTTCTATAGGTTAGTGGCAAGAAAATGTCAAAACACCCTATAGTGTTTGTTGATATGGACCTCCTTCCTAGTATGAGCTCTTTACCCCTTCAACCCATTCGGATTACTGTCTGTGATTAATCAAAATGGGATCACATGCATTTTTCTTGTGAAGAGGGGCTAATAGTTAGCTAGAATATATGTCCTTGGGAGGTTCTAATACCCAAAAGGCTTCTAAAACATCAACTGCCATCATTGTTTAAATGTCTTAAGTTTTTTCCATTTTTTTTTATTTAAAGCATTTCTACAAAAAGATTCTTGGTTATTGACAACATGGGGGCATGTTGTTTAGTGGATGATGTGATATAATCCGTCTGACAAGAGAAGTGAGATGATAAGCTAGAATTTTAATGGGAAAAAAGGCTTTTGAGTTAGTATTTAAAATTAGAACAAAGAGAAGATGTAAAGTTAATTGAATGTCACTGGCAGTAAAATATTTCTACCCTTCAGAGTAACTGTTGTGATCGAATGTGCGGAAGCGTGCGATCAACAAGCAAACAAAACAATCAAGCCACACAAAACACAGATTTACATGGTTCGGTGATTTCACACCTACGTCCACGGACAAAAGCTCGTCTTCTTCTTCTTTCACTAATCAGAGTTTTTCCCACGCATTAGGGTTACAACCAAAAGAGATAATATTTAGTTTTAACAAAGACTAGATTACCCCTCAACCCTAATACAAATGAATTGGGCCTAAAAATGAGCAAAAAAAACCCATAAACCCAACAAATCTCCACCTTGGCGAGATTTACAGGTCACAAACATTTTCCACCTTGGCATGCAATCACATGCATCCAAATGCGCCCCTAGGTGCCATACACCCGAAGGTGCTGAAACTCGTAGGATATTGTTCAAGTCCAAGCAATGCTTAAACTTGACCCCAGTCACAACCTTAGTCAGCATATCATCGGGGTTATCAGCAGTTGTGATCTTCTGAAGAAGTATATCTCCTTTGTCAACAATCTCCCGCACAAAGTGATACCGTACGTCGATGTGTTTCGTACGTGAATGATGAACCTTATCCTTTGCCAAACAAATTGCACTCTGACTATCACAATGGACATCCATGTGCTCCTGAAAGATCCCCATGTCATCAAGCAAACCTTGAAGCCAAATGGCCTCCTTAATAGCCTCTGTCACCACCATGTACTCTGCCTCAGTAGTCGACAAGCAATTGTAGACTGTAACGTTGACCTCCAACTCACCTGTCCCCTTGCAAATGTCAACACATAACCTGTTGTATACCAGCGCTTATCCAAATCACCAGCGTAATCGGAATCCACATATCCAACCACATGCTGACCAATACTATCATCCCACTGAAACACCAAACCAACATCCACGGTACCCAGAATATACCGTAGGATCCATTTCACCGCTTTCTAGTGCCCTTTCCCTGGATCATGCATATGTCTGCTCACTATACTGACAACCTGTGAAATGTCGGGCCTAGTACACACCATCGCATACATCAAACTACTAGCAGCACTTTGATAAGGAACCTGAGCCATGTACTGGTGCTCATCATCTATGCTAGGAGACATAGTAGCACTAAGCTTGAAGTGAGAGGCAAGAGGTGTACTTACCGGTTTTGTTTTTGCATCCATACCAAAACGCTGTAGTATCTTATTCAAATACTGTTTCTACGACAGACAAACCTTGCCTTGCACCCTGTCTCTCTGAATTTTCATACCAAGTATCTTCTTGGCTTCCCCCAGATCCTTCATTTCAAATTCAATACTCATTTGAGTCTTCAATTTTTCAATCTCCACCTTGCTCTTAGAAGCTATAAGCATATTAACGACATATAAGAGCAAATAAATGAAGGTTCCATTCCGTAGTGCGCGATAGTAGACACAATGATCAAAAGAACTCCGTGTGTACTTCTGTCTAATCATAAACTTGTCAAATCGTTTGTACCACTGTCTCGGAGATTGTTTCAAACCATACAACGATTTTTTTCAGCTTGCAAGCCAAATGTTCTTTACCAGGAACCTTATACCCATCTGGTTGGGTCATGTAGATCTCCTCATTCAAGTCACCATGCAAAAATGCAGTTTTAACATCGAGTTGCACTAACTCGAGATCAAACTGAGCAACCAAGGCTAACAAAATACGAATCGAAGAATGCTTCACAACGGGAGAGAATACCTCATTGTAGTCAATGCCTTCCTTCTGTGCGTAATCTTTAGCCACCAACCTAGCCTTGTACCTGACATTGTCCTTTCCTGGAGATCCTTCCTTCATGGTGTAGACCCATTTGCACCCAATTGCTTTCTTCCCCTTTGGTAACTGTACGAGCTCCCAAGTGTCATTCTTATGAAGAGATTTCATTTCCTCATCCATTGCATTCTTCCACTCTACACTTTCTGAATGTCTTTTTGCTTCTTTGTAGGTAGTAGGAACACATTCTTCAACCATCGGAAGTGCATATGCCACCATGTCAGTGAACCGTTGATGTTTTCGAATATTCCTTTTTGGTTTACTAGTTGCAATCGAATCTGCTTGCTCTTGTGGAAGCTCTTGGGCTGGAGTCTCCTCCTCATCTGTATCATCATCCTCTGACGTAACTTGGATGACATCAAACTCCACCTGCTTCGATTTACCATTGGCCTTGCTCTCCTCCTGAGAGTCATTTTGCTTGTTCTGTTTACACATAGCATCTTCATCAAAAGTCACATCCCTGCTCAGAACAAGTTTCTTTGAATCGGAACACCATAGCCGGTATCCTTTCACACCACTGCTGAAACCCAAGAATATAACTTTTGTTGGCCCTTGGATCCAACTTACTCTTTGTGACATGGTAATAAGGAGGACAACCAAATATATGCAATTTATCATAATCAGTAACGGGTTTTCCAGACCATACCTTAATGGGTGTTTTTCCATCAATCGCAGCAGAAGGTAACCTATTGATGAGATGATATGCATAAGCAACTGCCTCACCCCAAAACGCTTTGCCTAATCCGGAATTAGACAACATACACCGAACTTTCTCCAATATAGTGCGGTTCATGCGTTCTGCCATCCCATTCTGTTGCGGAGTCCTACTAACTGTGAAGTGCCTTACGATCCCCTCATCCTGACATACTTGCAAGAACGGATCAGACTTGTACTCTCCACCGTTATCTGACCTGAGTCTTTTGATCTTTCTGCCAGTCTGTGTTTCAATCATTTACTTCCACTTCAAGAACACATTCAAAACTTAATCCTTATGCTTCATGACATACACCCATACTCTTCTGGAGAAGTCATCAACGAATGTAACAAAGTAGTGCATACCTCCCAAAGATGCCACCTTGGTAGGACCCCATACATCCGAATGAACATAGTCTAGTGTGCCTTGAGTGCGATGGATCGCGGTACCAAACTTTACTTTTGTCTGCTTGCCAAAACACAGTGTTCACAAAATCCCAACTTGCAGGTCTTTGCACCTTGCAACAAGCCTTGCGTAACCAAACCCTGCAATGCTCTCTCCCCAACATGCCCTAGACGCATGTGCCATAATCTGGTAGTGTCTGTAACAGTCTTATTCGAGCTATCAGATACTGTTGCTGCTCCACCTATAACTGTACTTCCTTATAAGAAATACAAATTTCCTCTTCGGACACCCTTCATCAACACAAGTGCACCATAAACAACTTTTAGAACTCCACCTTCTACGGTAATCTTGAAGTCTTTGGAGTCTAAAACACCTAATGAGATGGGATTCTTTTTCAAGTCCGGTACATACCGAACATCTGTCAAAACTCTAACTGCTCCATCATGCATTTTCAAACGGATTTTTCCTATCCCTTTTGTTTTGCAGGCACTATCATTGCCCATCAAAACTGTTCCACCATCCAACTCTTAAAAGCTGGAAAACCATTCCCTGTTGGGACACATATAATAGGTACAACCCTAGTCTAAAATCTGGTCGTCAGAATGGCATACCAATGAAGAAACAGTCAAACTAAATTCGGAGTCATCATCCCCATTGTGTCCAATGTTTGCAACAGATTTATTTTTGTCCTTATTTTTCAATTTTGGACAATCCTTCTTCCAATGCCCCTTTTTGTGACAAAAGGCACATTCATCTTTTGCAGGTGGTTTTGATTTTCCTCTCGACTTAGAATGAATTTTCTACTAGATTTCCTACCATCTGATCTGCCTCTTACTGTCAATGTATCAGATGATGAATCCTTGTGGGCATGTTTGTCCTTCTTCCGATATTCATTATTCATCAAAGCAGCAGACACAACATCATATTTAACCTCATTTTTCCCGTTGATCAAAGTTTGAGTAAAATGATCATAACTATCGGGAAGCGAATTCAGAAGAAGTAATGCCTTATCCTCATCATCAATTTTCACATCAATGTTCATTAAATCAGCAATAATTTTATTACAATGATCGAGATGTTCGGTCATAGAAATACCTTGGCGATACTCGTAGGGGAAAAGTTTCTTCTTCAAATAGATCCGATTCTCCAAACTCTTGGTCATATACTTTTCCTCCAATTTCTGCCACAACTCTTTTGCAGAAGTTTCTCTCATCACTGAGTATTTCTGATCTTTCGCGAGACATAATTGGATGGTGCTACATGCCTGACGATTGTACTTCTGTCATTCCTTATCTTCCATATCTGAGGGTTTATCCTCTAAAGCAATTTCCAACTCTTGTTGGCTTAGAACATCTCTAACCTCACATTGCCACATACCAAAGTTATTGGTACCATCAAACTTCTCGACTTCAAATTTTGCATTCGAGATGGTGGTCTTTGTCGATGATGAGCTTGCCATTTTTTTTTTGTATGCTAAACTATCAATCCACTTCGTTCAAATTATAGACCTCGTCGATATGAATCCAACAAAAAATAAACGGAGCTCAATTCTAGCCGTCGATTGGTCAAGTTCTGCTTTGACCCTACTATTCGCTGATGTCAGCTGCCTCAGTGAACTGCAGTTGGGCTTTTGCTGTGCTGGGTTTCTGGGCTAGGCAGCTCAGACCTGGGCTGGCCCGACCTGGACTGCCTCTATTCTGGGCTTCTTCTGCAAACGGGTTGGGCTGACCTGCACTTGACCTGGACAACAGCCGACCCAAACTCCCTTCTTATTGCCCTTTTCTGTTCTGTTTCTGGTTCAGAACCAGAACTTGCAATGAAACAAAATAGCGACGCAGTGCACACTCCGGCACGGCAACGTGTGACACGCAGCGGCGGCGACCTCCGGCGACATGCGACACGCGCTCCATATCACAAAAAAAACTCCCTGAAATCGATCCAAAACAGGGTCTTCTTCGGCAACGACCCTTTTTTTTTTTAAACTCAACAACTACAACAACTTGAGTCTAGATCTGATCAGATCTGTGCAGTGCCTACTTGTTCTTCTTCAGTTGGTCACTGGCAACAAGCCCTTGGGTATTGCAAAACCAAAATCGAGTTCTAACCCGATCTCGTCTGTCGATCCTCCGTGCACAGTGATGGCCCACTGATGATCTCAGCAATCTTGGTTGATCGCGTACCACAACAATTCTCTAATACCAGTTTGTCGTGATCGTGTGTGCGAAAGCGTGCAATCAACAAGCAAACAAAACAATCAAGCCACACAAAACACAGATTTACGTGGTTCGGTGATTTCACACCTACGTCCACGGACAAAAGCTCGTCTTCTTCTTCTTTCACTAATCATGGGTTGATTTGAACGTTTATGGAGATATTCAGAAACAGGCTTGAATCTCTTGTATATGCAACTCTATGCAAAACCCGTTTTTCACCTAATATGAAGTTATAAAATGGCTAAATCTCAACTTAAAATTCCCTAATTTAGAAAACCTAAAAGGGTTCACACTTTCTCAAAGAGTCCTAAACTAATAGAATCTCACAGTTGCCTGGACTGCCTTAAGATTTAGAGAAATCCCGAGTTTAAGGAGTGGAACTTCATAGTGGGGTCCACTTATTGAAAACCCGAGCTTCTCAAATGAACGCCCTCTCCATTTATGATATTTCATTAAATCTTATTACTACATGAGTTTGTCCTTATGATCGATTGATCGTTTGGTTAATAATGTTTTTGACATATTAGTAATCATTTTCATTAATCATGGTGTAAAACTAGGAAAGATAGAGTTGAAAAATGTGTGCATTTGAGAGAATTCAAAGATAACCTTAAAAGGTGATAAATTAAGAGGGATTCGTTTGAGATGGCTTGGATAATGCATACGCATGCAACAATGACAGCCATGAGGAAAAGTCTTTCTAAGTAAGTTGATAGCCCGTCAAGGAAAAGAGATAGGTTGAAGAGGACTTGCATAGAACTAGTGTGGCTGGATGTAAAGAATTAAGTGCAAACCATCTGGTGACTTGCCCTAGGATAGGTGGATATCTTGAAAAAAAATAAATTCATGGAGCAACCTCAGTAGGGTTGGGACAAGGCTTTGATGGTGATGATCCATCAATCATATTATTAATCTATGGTCAATCTTAGAGTAGACCAACTTCGAGAACCATTTTTTTACTTGGGATTTCCCAAGTGAGCCTTTGAGGATCCGAACTTGACATATCCCACATGTTGAAAATTATATCTAGAAACAAACTTAGTAACTTTATATTTGGTTGTACAAAAATATAGAGCACCACAAATGTGGTTTGCAAAGGCATTAAGGGCATATTTGTGCAACGTATTTTACTTGGAAAATGAACAATAATACGGAAAATCTCCTCTGGACTCAATTCCATTCATTTGGCACTCGCCATTCTCCTTTGGGGAATGTATAAAGAATAGCTTGCTTTCTCAAATTTAAGCCATCTAATATTTTAGAATAACTAAAATAACACAAACACTAAAGTTTGGATTGTCTAAGGCTTCAGAGAAATCTCGTGTTTAAGGGGTGGAACTTCATTGTGGGCTGCATCTATTGAAAACCAAAGCCACTGAAATGAATGCCCTCTCCATGCATGATATTTCATTAAAGTTCACTATAATAAGAGTTTGTCCTTACGATCAATGATCATTTGAGAAATAATGCGATTGACATATATGTAATCGTATTCATTAATCACTAGCAAAAAGCCCCGTGCTTAACACGGGCAATGTAATTCATAATATTAGATACTGAAAAACATTATAAAAAAACATTACTAACGAGGTTACCAAACATCATCTCTCTAGCCATGACAATCTAGTCCACTGCCCGACGCCCAAGCACAAAGGCACCTTATGATTTTACATAAGAGCGGCCGGACTCAATTGACGAAAAGTTTAGAAAAATTTTTGTAAACCACATTGCACAACCTGATGGGCTGTCCTTTGTCATTTGGTTTTAAAAGAATTCTGCCTTTTAGATTGGAGCCGTTGACTTTGTGAAAATCTGGGCCCCGTTGTGTTTGTAATGTATGGATTATTCTAAAGGCGTAAATGGTAATGCATCTTAGGTAAAGAAAAAAATATATCCCAAAATAAAGCTCTAAATAAACATATGAAATTGGCAAGCCATGCATAATAGATTACAAAACGTCGACATCACGTACATCAATATAATAGTAGTAGTTTGATTTGTCATAACTCATAATAAGGTTCTGGTAATACATTGTAGAAAATCATGGGCATGGGGTTCGATCCTTGCTCTCCTGAATATCCGCGCCATCTCCATGTTGTGAGCCAGCCCTTCTTTTGAATTTTAAGATTCTTTTTTTGAGTTTCTTGCAAAGTTGTATGACCAACCGAACTACATGTGCTGTTACTATTGAGCCAATCAAGACGAATGCAGGGAGATATGATATTACATTCAGAACGATGTCAAGGGTTTCAACCTCATAGTCATAGTAGTTTCCTTTGAGGAAACCTAAGGATAAACCATATGAAAACAACATCGAACCTATAGAAATCCACATGGCGAACATCAAAGCCCACATCAGCCCCTTTCGTTTGAGATTGAAACCACTTATAAGCAATAAGATTATGCTGGCAGATGCAAGCAAACCTATTAGGTTGGAGAAACAGAATAATCGGTATAAAAAAGGGCTTTCATCAGACATGACAGCCCGTCCCGCAAGATGCGGTAATTTATCTCCTTCATCTTGCCAAACACCACCAGGAGGGGTTGAGTCCAGCTTCAAAAGTCACGGTTGCAATCAAAATAGCTACCACCATCAGCGTGCTCTTCGTCTCATTCAACCAATTAACATGTGCCTTCCAAGTGTTCTTACGATATGTAGTTTTCAGTGCTTGTGAAAGTTCCTTCGCTCTTTTACCTCCAGCACCACAAAGAATCTTTTTGCATTTCTTATAGCCTGATCTTCTTGGTGCTTTTACAAGGGCATCCAACGGCGTATAGTTGTTCATGTTTAAAGAATTTATTTCCAGCCTCCTATTGCTCAGCAAAAACTTTATCACCTGTGTGTAATCAGAGATGACATAAGGATCTAGCTACCACGGAGTCATGTGATTCATCGTGTGTTCATGTGTCCCCTACACATCCAATGTGCGGCCTCGCCACTTTACTCGCCTTAATTATGCGCCTGTGTGCTAATTAGCAGGGCACTAGTAAGCATAGAAGGGTAATTTCCTAGGTTCTAGGCTTGATTGTGAGGTTTTGGGGTCTAATTGCAGTTTAGAGTCCATTTCAGGGGTTAGTTGTAATCACTTCAAAAATTCTTTTAATATTTAAGAGAAGGGCATTTATTTTCAATAATTTTAGATTTTTTATTAATAAATACTATAAGAAGGGTACTAGTAGAATAAAAGGTCCAGATATTTAATTGAATTCTTTAAATAATTTATGAGTAATTGATATGACTTGAGTGGGGCGAAACTATTATTTCATTAAAATTTACTGAGGGACCATGTAAGAGGAAAATTTATTTTGAGTGTGGTAATTAAAATGGGGCAATAGTTTGGCTTTAAGAGTGGGCATTAATAGTTTGAAAATTTAAATTATAAAATTTATTAGGGAACGTTTAAGAGGAAGTTTGAAAATATAAATTATAAAATTTATTAGGGACCGTTTAAGAGGAGGCATGTTTATGTTTAAAAATGTGGGCCACATAAAGGGAATGGAATCCATAATAAGGGCCCGTTTGATAATTTTACTAATAAAGTCAAGTAAAGTTAAACATCCCATCAAAAACACTTTTTACAAAAATTCCCTCCATTTTTTTAAAAAAAAGTCAAAAAGCAACTACATTTACTCACTAAAAGACAAAAAATCTTCATTTCCCCATACAAAAAGTCAAAAATATTTCATTCCAAACAACTAAAAACAAAATACCATCATAACTCACTTATATTTTATTCATTCTTTTCATTTCACTTCACTCCACTTTATTTTAAAAGTAAATTACCAAACGGGCCCTAATGACTTCTTCTGTGGAACAGTGGAAAACTCACACCATGAGAGCAAATCAAAGACCAAAAGCCCTTCAAAAGGGGTTTCTATCATTTTGTTGACGTCACTGAAATGGGATCGGGATTGCAGGAGCGGGGAGAGGGAAAATATAGAGGGAGGAGTGAGAGGAAGAAAGGGGAAGAAGAGCAGGAGAGGAAGAACAAAAAGGACAAGAAAAGGAAAAGGAGGGAAGAAGAAGAGGAAGAAGAAAAAGGAAAGGAGGGGAGAAGAAGAGGAAATGGCAGAGGTAGCATCCGGTGAATCGGTGATTCATGGCTGCAGCAGCAACGACACCAAGCCCAGGTTCGGTCTATTCATTTTTTGTTTTCTTTCCTCTAGAACTGCATTCTGATTTTTTTTCTCCCTTTTTTTGCACATATCAATACCTTTCTTTTCGGATTTTTTTTTTCTGGTTTGGCCATATTGATTGTATTTCAAAATATCAGTCATAACGACCAATATTCACCCGAGAAAATGGCGATATTGACTGCGACGATAACGAGACCGCTATAATAGTAAAAGATCGTTGCGGTTCAGGCTGATTCTGGTTCGTATTGGTAGATATTTTAAACCATGGTTGTAATTTTAAAAAAGTTAGTTAGTGAGGCACTTAGAGGTAATTTATCTCCTTCATTAACCATCACTTAAGGGAAGGGCGTTTTAGTCATTTCACTAGTCATTGCAAAACTATAAAACTAGTCCTTCCCTCTATCAAACGACACTTCCCACTCCCTCTTCTCTCTATCTCTCCCTATTTTCCTCCCACCTTACTTTCTCCCTTGTCCAACAAAGCCAGGGTTTCTCCTTTAGGATCAAGGGCTTCAATCACCTAGAACAAGAGAATTCTCAAGATTCCAGCCTTCTTTGCTTGTGGTCCCATAACCTATTCCATACCAACCCAAGTAAATTCCATATCAATATCCATATCAAGAAGAGATTATGGATATTGATATCTTATTTATTTTGTGGTCCTTCAACTTGGAGGCTTTTGATTGGCTGGAATGCCCTAAAAAGAAGGAAGTAAATCAAATTCGTTAGAGAGAGAGAGGAAAAATAGGAGAACGTGAGGATGAGCCATGTAACTAGATAAGGATAGGAAAGAAAAATTAGGAGAAAATCGTGGAAGCCCTTGAAAATTCTCTTGCATTCATTTATGATAAGTCAAAGTCGCCAGGAGTAACAAAAGTAGCGGCGTTTTGCTTTACACAACGCCCTGGGTGTTTTGTAGCCCTCCTCGGATATGCTATGAATTCGTTAAATTCCTCTCTTCAATTTTCTTTATCACAAGTCCTTGTTGAAGTTTTTTATATTATAAAGTAGGCCCCTTAAAGGAACAATAATTTTTCATAAGTGAGCCCTACTATGGAGAGCCACACATTTCTCAATTTTTATTTTAAAGTGGGGCCCTTAAAAAAGAGTCACTAATTTCTTATTAGCAAACCCCACTAAGGATGGTGGAATTCCTAATGTCCATGACAAAAAAATCCCGAGACATTAATGGAATCTCCTTTTTTTTAGTTCCCAATCTCCTAAAAACTAGCCAATCAATCCAACTTAATTATCTTCTCCTTAAAATCAGATTTATTTTAAGGGGTTCTACTAAGGTCTTCTTTTCTTTTGTTATGCACATGTGAGTTGGCATTATTTCATTGGACAACCAAAAAGGGGGCAAAAATGCCCCTTTCCAAATGGGGAATTATGGAGAATTTCCATATATATATATATATATATATTAATATATAAATAAATATATATATATCTGAGAGTTATCACATGCGCCCGGTGTGTAAGAGGTGGCACCCACTTGATCGTCCATCCGACTGAACCCGACACACAACACCCTCAATTTCACTTGGCCCCCAGGTTTTACACCCATCGAATGGACTAGACTATTGCATCAACTGAGACCCATATGAATGGACTATACACTGTTAAATTCATGTGGTTCAGATGGAGATGATATGGTTTAAGGGTGAGGTTGATTTTTTGCAGAGATGAAAGGCCCAGGGCGATGTTTCAATCCCCCCAGGTCCCTGTTTCAGGTGGGGTCCCATGTGGGCCCCACGTTGAGGTGCACACTGGATGACTACTCATTATATGCGCGCGCATGCGTGTGAGCTTATGGGGCGTTTCCAACTCCATTAGATAAGAGTTTAGCTTGGCATCGGAAAAGCGCCACCCAAGATGAGGCCGAGGAGTCATCAGCGTCACACAAGTGTTCCTTACAATTATATAAAAGAAAACAAGCTCAATTACCTCTGTCTGAATCTCGGGTGCAAGGAGATGGAGGATGGAGTTATCGTCGTCATCTTTCATCTTCACAAAATCATCATTAGGTATCGACTCGATCAACTTCTTCAAGGCCTTGAACTGGCCATTACTTGCACACAGATGCAAGATCGGCTCTCCTTGTTCCGTTTGAACCCAAGCAGCTGTGGGTTCAACACGAACCAACTCCTCCAACACTTCAAGTCGGCCTTTCCTAGCTGCAATATGGAGAGGAGTCCTTCCTTTTTTGTCACGTAGGAAACAAACACCAGCATCTTTTACTAAGAGTAGCTTTCCAACCTCTACGTGCCCTGCTCCCGAAGCAAGATGGAGAGGAGACTGGCCGTGTGAGTTTAATTTATTGGCATACTCAGGTTTTCGAGTTAAAACCTCCTCGGCAAACTCAACATGTCCAAACTGTGCAGCTACATGCAAAGGATTTTCATTAGCTATGGGATCATGCATCACCATAACTCCAACTCCAACTCCATCGAGAATATGCTCATCTTGTTTAAGTAGATCACGCAACGAAGTAACATCCCCTCTTATTGCTGCCTTGTGGAGCCTCGCGTCCATCTCTCTCTCTCTCTCTCTCTCTCTCTCTCTCTTTTTGTTTTTTTTGCTAAAGTCTCTCTCTTAGAAATTTTCACTTGTTTTTTGAGAAGGGGATAGCGTGCCATTATCATACTAGGAAGTGCAATTTATATAGTTTTGAAGACTAAGCTTCGACCACATCCTCTCACATGTTCCACACCGTTTGATATTTTATAAAAGTATACTTTTGATCGGTGGGTGGGGGTTGGAGAGACTGTCCCTCAAAGTTGTACAGCTTCAAGATATTTTAGAAGAGTAAGAAATTTCTTGAGTACAGTTTTGATCAATGGGTGGGGATTGGAGAGACTGTCCCTCGAAGTTGTGCTGTCTTGAGATATTTTAGAAGAGTAAAAAGAATTTTCTTGAGGCCGCCGGGCAAGGAGAATTTTCAAATGTTGCCGATCTTCTATATATGAAATTTTTTTCAAATGTTGCTGGTCCTTTATATATATGACCGCGACCTCTTCTCTATTGTCTTTCTCTTAATGCGTTTTTGTACATAACCGCATTGCTTGGAATATAGAAGGACAGTGCGCATTGATCTCCACGGCCCACAATCACAGGTAGTTTGGTGTAACTCTCTTTCAGCAAATAAATATAAAATTGGAGCCTGTTTTTCTGGGATGAAGAGGAAATTGGTTTCTGACCGCCTTTCAATAAGCCAATTCAATTACACTAAAAGTCCATCTTTATTCTCTAACTTAGGTCCGCCCGAGCATGGAAGAAACTTTTCTGGCAATGTCTGGGCTTGTTTTGTAAATTCACTTTACTAATGAAGCGGAGTGAGGGTCATTTTAAGTGACAACAATAGATAAAGAGTCAATTATAAAAATCTCGTATTTCAAAAAACACCTTCATTTCTTAACAAAAAGAATTCAAGTTATTTTTCATGCTGCTGAAGGCCAAAAAATCATCTTTCTTTTTTTTTTTTTTTTTTTTATAGAAAAACTACATTCTCATTTCACTGAATGAAAAAAGGTTATCACTTTCTTATTTGATCCATTTTCCTTTTTTGTCTTTTAATTTGGCCATTTACGTGCTTCCCTTTACCCAATTAAGTTACCAAATGTAGAGTTTACGGGCCGGTTGGAACCTATATGGATTCGGAACCGGACCCGTTTATCAATTGGATATTAAAATAGGTTCCGGACCCGGACCCGTTTATGAATCGAAACCTAAAATAGGTTTCAGATCCGAGTTTTTTCAGTTTGGAACTTTCGGGTAATCGGATACCCATTTACAACTTTAGTCAAATTCTACAATTTAATATTGGACGAGTGGCCACTTTGGTGAGTGGCAAGTATAAATAATAATAACTAGGTTACGTTTCAACACAGCACCTTTATTTGTGGAAAATCACTGATCTTAATAGGGAACCCTTTTAAAGGAAGCCTCGTAATTAGATGAGTGGTCCAGATCACCGCATTTGCATTTGCATTTGCATTTGCATTTGGTACTCAGTGGTTGATGCTTTGTCATCCCCCCACATGGCCCACTTAGCAGCAACCACTAGCTCCAAGACTCCGTGTCTAAGGCTTGACCATGCGTATCTCTAGTCTCTAGTCTAGTTGTGTATGGCTAGCCATTCTGCATAGAGGATGCCACGTGTCATGACAGTTGCCACTTGTGTCCACTTAATTGCTCTATATGGCCCATCCCAGCAAAATGCATGTGATGCTGCCCCCTTGGTGCACCGTTTCAGACACAAACATGGAGTCCTCTCATTGCCTCCTAGTAATCTTCAACAAATCAAATCCAATGAAAATGGGAGTCATGGGTGCCACACCCATGATCTTTTGGGGCCCGCTTTAAGCACTAAATAGAAAGGGTCCCCTGCACAAATGGGTTATTTTTGTCCCCTAGTGCATTGTGCAGGCAGTGTCAGGTGGTCAAGGTGTGTCGAGGGGTTGGACGAATAAGAAGGAACTATGTCGAATTGAAATGCTTTCTTTATGGTGAGTTTTAGGATCCCACTAGGCTTTGGTTACGTGCCGAGCAATTGAAAAGAAAGGTGATAAAACTGCCAATCAGATAATTAAAACTGGTCCCATCGTAACAATGAGCGTCTATTTAACAATATGTCAATGCTCCATTGGTGGGACTTGTGGATCAAACACTTAGATTTGTCCTCACCTGGGTCAAGCACTCCCACCAATTAAGTATAAGAATGCCAATGAGACACACATGCATTATATATATTAAAGCAACATGGGAGGTAAGCTGCCTGTGAGGGGTGCCACCTTCACGTTCATGTTCATGTAAGGAGCTCATGTGTAACCAAAAAAATCATATGATGTTTATGGGAGCCATTTAAAAATCCATATCTACATTTTCCATTTTGAATTCAAAATTATAGGAAGAGATTTTACACTCTTTGTCACGATTACTACCATTTGTAAAGAGCCCACGTGTAACCAAAAAATCATATGCCGCTTATGGGAGCCATTTCACTTGCCCAATGTACGTGTGATCTATCATGATGGGCCATCCATAGAGAATTTAGTGAGCATTTACTATAATTCCTATTCCATTTTCTAATTGACTCATTCACACAGTTTCCAACGTCAACTCATGCATAATTTTAGCATGCTAATCCATATCTACATTTTTCATTTTCAATTCAAAATTTATTCTTTGCAATCACGCATAAGATCCGTTGCCCCTATCTCTCTCTCCCTCTCCCTGCAATTTCATTATCTGATCCTTCTCTCCTCTATTCAGATTTTCTCTATCTCTCTTTATACAATGAAAAATTAACAGCGGTCTCCTCCTCCCTCTGTCTGTGTGAATTGAATTACTCTCAAAATGTAAAATTTCTATTTTTGTGATTTCATTGCCGGATTCCATTTGATAGTATTCATCAGTGGATTAGGACGCTTTGATGCGACTGGCAATGGGTATTTCAACGCCCTATCTCTTCCGAATCTATACCTCTTAGAAACGTTTATGTGGTTGGGGTTTTTTGAATTTTAAGTAAGTAGAGGACATTTGCTCTAATGTACATTCTTATATAAGGTACGTTATCCATGTTCTTTTCAATCATTAAGGGTTTATTGTTTAATTTGATTAATTTTTAATTCTGATTGTCTTCCTTGATTATATAATTTTTCTTTCATATTTTGTTCTAAACTTGGATTTAAAAAGGTACGCCCCGCGTTTGATTTTACTAAGGACATTGCATTGTAGTTATGCCAAAATTACTATTATATATGTAAGTTGGCATTATCATCAAACAATTCAATTTGATTTTTTTAATAATCAATTATTACTTTTGCTCCGTTAATTATTATTTTTTTCGTTGTTTTTCCTTTTCTCCTTGGATCTGTTTTTTCTTGTATTAAATAAGTAGAAGACATGTGCTCAAAATTGCATTCATATATAAGGTACGCTATCCATGCTTATTTCAATCATTAAGGGTGCTATTGATTATGGGTGCTGTTTATTGCTTACTAAATCAACAGCAAATGCGTATCTTCGAAAATTTCTCTTTCCATTGCACATATCATTCAATTTAAACTCCCATTAGTATCTATTACGTTCCTAATTTCTCTCCATCCCTTTATTATATTGATGTTGGCGAGGTAACTTTCATTTGCAATTTATCAATTAAGAAAGGTGGTTTTCAAATATTTTTTTATTCCAATTTCGTGGGTAATCTCTCTCTCACTTGCCCCTTCTCTATATTTATATTTTTTTTTCATTCCCATTGAAGGGTTGCACTAAAAGAAAATATATTTTTAGCATTGAACTTATAGCGGTCATCCTGACCGCCGCTAAAAGATATACCGGGCACAAACTCACTTTTACCGGCTGCCATTGGCCGCTAAAAGCTATTTTTTTGTTAGTGTTGGTACTACAAATATTATATTCATATCTATTCTTTCTTTTTAGGGGATTTAACAGGAAAAAACAAATTAGGTGATCGTCATACCAAAAAGGTAATTTTAAGTGCCCTTGCACCAAATCAGTCATTTTGCCCGAAAACGTATTTTTTTTTTATCATTTTCTAGTAGGGTCCCTATCGACCTTCATTTGCAATGTTAAGGGTCGATTGAGTCCCTACAGTCCATCCAAACCTTTATAGAATTGTAGGGTCTCAATCAACATTTATTTGTAATGTTAAGGGTCTCTATCGACCTTGTGGTGTACTCTTATAAATGCACGAAACTCATCCCTTATTCCATGTTTTTGGAAAAAAACGACCATGCTTGACTTGCTTCCCCTCCGTAGGATATTCTCACCTCTCGAAAACCATTAAAGCCATATGCTCGTTGTTTGGTGGAGAACATTAAAGTGCATATGCTATTGTTTGGGGGCAGACCAATGAAGATATAGAGTTTATACTTTGCCCTAAAACATGATTTTTTATTTTTCAGAAACCGTTTTCCTGATTCCTAGTTCGATGTCACCAATGGAGGACTGCTGAGAACCACTGGCATACGCCTAGCAGCTGATGTGGAGTCATAGTCGATGATGAGGAAGAAGGAAACAAACAATAGAGAAAATCGTGCTTCTAAGCCCTAAAATGTATAAATGGGTCCCATGCATACCTTAGTAGAGAATGTTAAAAATTACATTTTCGAGCAAAATAATTGACTTGGTGCAAAGGCACTTAAAATTACCTTTTCGGTATAGTATTATTTTTTCCGGTTAAATCCTCTTTTTTTTATGTGCCCAATTTTTTTTTTGCTGAATGATATGCATCCTGAAACCAGGAAGACTCTACACCTGTTGAGGTTGAGACACATGTTTACATGCTATGTATAGTGCAGCTATATGTGACTTACGGGCCGGTGCCGCAAAACTAGATGTCCGCTTTTATTTCTCTATTCAAGTTGCAATACAGAGATTAACATTGAGATATTCTGCAATATTTCTTTTTCTGCAACTGTTCTTTTTTTTTTTTTTTTTAGTTTTACTCAGTTTATTTGCGGCATCAAACGCTACCAACAAAGTAACAATGCTCAAGCCCACAACAACTCTTGTGGGTTTTTTTTTTTTACTTGAAATCTTTGACCTCGTTGTCTTTGTTACCTCCTCATCTGTTTTTATTTTTTTTTATTTTTTTATAGTGAGAGATGTTATACAATTTGTAGCCGTTATGTTCATATTATAGGGCTCAAGTGTTTACTTACTATTTTGCGTTTTTAAATGCACTTTTTTGAGAACTGAGCTTGCACAGAATCCAGGCCGGATCGCCTGGACCCGCTCATTTATACAAATAGCTTCAAAATCCATTGACAACCATCGAATAACCCTTGATAACCATCCAATGGTAAGTGACGGTTCAGTTCATTATAAAATCGAGCATAAATCCAAATTATAGATTGAAATGAGTATCAAAGGGGTTGCATTAATTGATGAAAGTTGGACTGGAGTGGGCCCTATAGTGCTGGACCGCACTTGCAACTGTTTTTGGAAAAAAAAGTTTCATTGATATCAATGTAAGACCAACTCCTGCTGAAGTAAAATTAAGGAAACTAGAATTTCAAAAGAGGGACTTTGCGATGAAAATGTCATGTAACGTCATATAAGACTGAAACCGAGTCTTTTCGCGATAGCACCCAAGCACCGGTTTTGCATATAAGAGGAAAATAAATTCTGTAGGCTATCATCATGCATATGCCAATCACAGATAGAGAGATACAATCAAGAGGTTTCGATGTGAATTAATCATTTAAGCTGTATTACACCCCAACCCAAATTAAACGTCGTTAGTGGTAATTAATGGGGATTTAGTTTAATTAATTTTGTTTAGTTGTAAATCTTCAACTTAGTCTCTTAGACCGAGTTAAATTGAGTCTTGAGTTTTGATTAGTTGAGTGAAGTTGAATTGACTCATTTGGATTGAGTCAAGGACTTTTTCGTAATTTTAGATTTTCTCGTTTTACATCATTTTTACGTCATTTTGGCATCATCGTGTGTATCTTGTTGAACACGTCGATTTTCGTATTTAGCCTCACTTCATTTGATCGCTCATTGAAGAAATGGGCCCTAGTTTGACTTCAATTGGAAAATATATAAACATAATGGGCTTTGCTGCAATTTTTCCATCTTTATCACTTATAACAACCTCAACCCAACTTCAGCCCCACTTCATTCGTTGCAGTAGCAGTGGAAAGAGTGGAGAGGACCTTTTCTCCTTTTTCCTTCTTTCAAATTCCTTTCCTTTCTCCAAGCTCTTTAGCTTTGCACAAGGGAAGGCCAAGGTGGAAGTCTCCTTTTCTTCTTCACCATCTCTTTCATCTTCTCCACCTTTTGTTCTCAAGAAATCATTTCTTCTCCAACTTCAAATTCGGAATTATTACAAGAGGTAGGTTTCAACTTCTTTTTGTTTGGATTTTTGAGTTAGATTAGAGGCAAAAGACCTCTTAGAAGTATGTATAGACATTAATTGGTGTTTTGGATGGGTAATTGTGTTTAGGGTTTGAATCATTTGGGAATTTTAAGGTTTGGAACACCAAGAGAGTAAAAGAGTGTGGAAAGCTTACAAATTGAGGCAAGTATATGCATAATATGGATTTACATTTTGTTAATTTTATTGATTCAATGATTGATTCAATGATACTTCTATTCAATGCTTTTAGTTTTCATTCAATGAATGGTTTCATAGTTTAAATAGGATGAAAATGATTGGAGAGATTTGTATGTATTGCAAGGGGAGCAAGGAGGCTCCATTTTTATGCAGGTTTTATGGTAGAAGAAGTGTGGGAAGAGAAGGGAGGAAAAAACCACTTCAGAAATTCCGAATTGGAAATCTGGAGTGGGTGCTCGAGCGCGTGGAGGTGCGCTCGAGCGCGTGACCCTGCTGGAAACCTCCGCTCGAGCGGATAATGGCCGCTCGAGCGGACCTGAAGCCAATGTGTTTGGGCCTTTTGGACCCCATTTAAATGGAGTATTCACTCCCTTAGTCTATTTTAACCCTCCTTGATCCTTCATTAATGGATTTGGTGCTCACCCTCACTTCCATAGGAATTTAGGAATTTTGAGACATTATGACCTTAAAATTGAACCCTTAACCGTATGAATTAGCCTAATGGATATTTATTAGTCTAACCCTATGCCATGAGGGCTAGTTTAGAAACTCAATGTACCTCTCATACATAGTGACATCAACAAAAATAGTAATACGTTGATTTTTCTAAACTTACCTTGTATTGGACGGTGAATGACTAAATTAATTAGTTTAGAATTGGTTAGTAAAATGTCTTACTTCCTTAAATTATTGCATTCATATTGGATTTCATATTCATTGATAAATCACTCATTATAAACAACTAAGTTTCTTTCTTCATTAAAAATCCTTTGAGGTTTAATTTCTCTAAACCCTCCATTTCTCTTCCAATATGGTATATTGATCCCATCTTTATTTACAATGTGGATTTAGTGAGTATATAGTGATATATGAGTTGAAATGATTTGATTTTAGACAGTTCGAACTACAACTCACTTGAATCCACTTATTATTTGATTTGTTTGATTCGATTGAGTCGGCACTACCTAGCTTTGACCTTGTGACGCCCGACGGGGCCAGCACTTGGTTCATTTATTAGAGACTACTGTAGTAGGTCACCTGGAGCACCGGAACTCCAGAACCGGGTAGCCAGTTAGCCTTTGGCCAGGCAGCTGGTGACATCCCAACTAGAATTGCTCTCTTTGAGAGGATGAGCTAAAGTAGTAGCCAAATTAACATGTTTTCTCATTAATTGATTCACTAGCATGATAAATTCAAAATTGCACAATTGCGTAGTTAATACTTACCTTTGATCTCTACGAATTTACTTGTCTTAAATTTAGATTGAAACATTATGTGAAATCTTAATTTGCTTATACTTGCTTAATAGTCGTATTGAGATACTACATTTGGTGTCACAGACATAGATGTAGCTCCCGATCCTGAAGCGGTCCAGGAGAGAGAGGAGGGTACCCAAGAGGAACCGTCAGGACTAGAAGAGTGGCCGGAACCAGGGCCAGCTTGAAAGTTATCTCTTCGGAGTGCGGACTACACTTGTAGATACTATAGTTCGTATGATTATCCTTCTCATATAGTCATACGAAATTCTTTTGGATATACTTTTGGTAGTGGTTGTATAGGGTTATTTCATTACTACATCTTTTGTAACTTAATGTATACAATTGTTTATTTCTTTTGTATCAAACTTAAATGTTTTAATAGCACTTGATGGAATTTGATACCTTATATCAATGAACTACGACTTCCGCTATATGAAATGTTATGTGTTCTCACATGTGGAATAGTCGATTTTATCTCCTTCGTATGTTGTATTTGACTCGAGACATGTACAATATACGAGAGTACGTGTGACACACCTCGGGAATTACTCTAGGCCAGGGTGATTTCGGGACTGGGATGTGACAAGCTGTATACAAATATGAGAAGATTTGAAAATATTGACCATTTGTTGTGGGGCCTCAAAATCTGATGGTTTTAGAAGCACTCGACATCATTATAAGAAGACCCATTAAATGGATTTCACATTAATGAGCACCACTGATTTGTTTGAAATTTTGATTCGCTTGAGGGGATATCTTTGTTATTGGGGATTTCTGACAAACAAGTCGGTGGCTTTGTTTAGATTTTGGAATCACCTTTTCAATCCCCCAAGGAAATGAATTTCCATAGAAATTGAAATTCAAGCTTTACAGAAAAATCCTTAACGTGGAGTTTATGGTAACTATTAGTCCTAAGCTGTAACATAGGTTAATCACAACGGTTAATATAAATTCTGAGATATTGACATTCCATGATCTTGATAAGGCATTCGAGGATTTGCCTCAGGATAGACTCAAATGATATAATAGAAGTCATGCCAACAAAGTTGAGAGAAGAGAGCACAGGAGAAGAAACACTCAGGACTAGGGTTTTGGTGTCTAGACTATAGAGAGAGATGAGATGCCACTTAAATGTAATGTGTAATTTTATATTTGAGACAGATTTCATTTGGTGAGTCACAGCCTCTAGGGTTCTAGACTCATAGGATGTTTTTGTAGCTGGAAATCCATGGGCACAATAGCAAATGTATTTTTTACTTGTCGTAATAAAAGTGATTTGGATCCCCCTCATAAGAAATGACTTCTCGCTTAGTTTTGAAATAATAGTTAAACTTATTTCCCCTTAGAGGGGTGTTTAGTGTCTCTGGCCGCCAATGACAATGAAGAACAATTTATCACAAAGAAGAGGGATTCTTTTTTATACTTGTCTAAGATTTTTTATTTTTATTTTTAAAGAAAATTAGAATGACTGAAGACCAAATGCTAATCAATAGTTGGATGAAATGATTGAAGACTAAATGTTATTCAATAGTCGAATGAAGTGTTTTCTTCACCTTTGGTACTATTGCACTTGTGTGGCATTGGATTTTCGGACCCCCTAATCTAAGTGGCAACACCTCTCCATGATACATACGGATTAAGATGCAATGAGGAACTTTCAATTGAACAAATTTAATGCAATTTTGTAAGCAACAATAATGTTGTTCTAGCTAAGTAAAATTGATTAACGTTTAATATTACAATAAATTTTCTACGTGCTTATACAAGGTGACAGGATTAAAATATTATCAGGAGCAGTAAGAAAATAAGTTAAATTTTACTCAAAAACCAACAAAAGTTACACTTAATGTGAGGTACCTACTATGCACTCACAAATATGTGTCTACTATCATCTAATGGCTTCAGAAAGACATATTGAACCAATGTTAAAATAGCCAAAAAGAAAAACGGAGTGAACTCTTCCTATTTCAAATATAAAATTCAAGGTCCATATCTCTTGATATTGCTTTATTTGTGAAACATCTTTTTTATAGAAAAATATAATTCAATGATATCTTCCTATGTTACATTGATAGCTTGGATGCAAGCATGTGGTGGGTAGGTGTCCGTCGATTTGCTCAACTTTCCTTTTTCTCTTCTTTTCTTTCTATTTTTCTTAGGGACAATTACCGTACGAACTGTTATAAAGCTGACAATAGCCCCAGAACAGTCCAAAGATAGATATTTATAGCAGAGTTGTTCGATCCGTAGAATATCGCAGCTTGCAATATTTTAGGGATGTAGGATATCCCACAATCACTTGAACAGTTTATGTATTTAGTTTTTTTCCTTTACTTTGGGACTACCAAACCACTATCTAAACCATTGAATAGCTGTATGAGTATAAGAACTAATATCGCACTAAATTTGAACCGTTGATCTACCACGGTTATCGAGAAATTTGCAAGAAAGTCACGTTTTGCAAATTATAAGAACAAATTATAAGCCACCGTTTTTTTGTAAGTTTTTATTCTTATAATTTGCAAAACGTGATTTTCTTGCAAATTTCTCGATAATCGTGATAGATCAACGGTTCAAATTTGGTGAGTTAGTAGTTCTTACACTCATACAGTTATCCAACGGTTTGGATGGTAGTTTGGTAGTCTCATAGTCATGGAAAAAAAAAAAAAAACCAGACTGTTCAAGTCTTCCCGCTTCTGATTGTGGGATATCCTATATCCCTAGGATATCGCAAGCTGCGATATTCTACGGATCAAACAGCTATACGGTAAATATACATCTTTGGACTGTTCTGAAGCTATTGTAAGCTGTATGACAGTACGTAAAGTAATTGTCTCCTTTTCTTATAAAACTTGTTTGACTGTTGTTAGCTGGCAAATTTAAATGTTGTGCGTGTTCGTTCTATATTTATCATTCACTCTCGTTGCACTTGTTGATCACTAAAAGACACATTGAACCAATGTTAAAATAGCCAAAAAGAAAAATGGAGTGAACTCTTCCTATTTCAAATATAAAATTCAAGCTCCATATCTCTGCGATTGTTTTATTTATGAAACATCCTTTTTATAGAAAATTATAATTCAATGATATCTTCCTACGCTACATTGACAGCTTGGATGCAAGCATGTGGTGGGTAAGTGTCCATCGATTTGCTCAACTTTCCTTTTTTCTCTCATTTTGTTTCCATTTTTCTTATAAAACTTGTTTGACTGGTGTTGGCTGGCAAATTCAAATGGTGAGTGTGTTCGTTCTATATTTATCATTCACTCTCGTTAATCACTAAAACCTAGACAACCTAATTTAATTGTTAGACTAATAATATATGACAATGATCTTTTGCATGGTACGATCATTGGGTCCCAGCCGCGTTCCATAAAACTTGTCTCGTAATAACCATAAAAAAGGTCTGCCAAAATAGCACTCAATCAGTGCCAATGCTCTTAGCCCAAGCCCATGTAATTTCACACCATCTCAATGGAGATATACAAATAAGCATATAAATATGGTTCTTTTTTCTGTTTTTTTTCATTTCAATCATTAGCCGATGTGTGGGATTCTAGTAATTAATGAAGTTAAAATGGTTCGTTACTATTTTGAAAATTTCCAACACATTATACTAGGCTTTATCTATACTCTTTGTTTTTCATATATTAGAAGTTGGATGGATGTCAAATTTCACATCATCAGTTGGGGACAGACAAAATTCATACGGTGGAAAATTTGAGTGGTTTGCAAAATACAAGCTCAGTTTTTTCCAAAATATGCATGTCCAATTCTTAAAAATAAAAAATAAGAAAAACCATGTTACTACGTGGCATCATTTCAGCCACATCTATGGATTCCCTTCAAAAGCTTTTCCAAAATAGTCCGTTTAAAATCCACACAATTAGTGGTGCATGCTGGTTGCTCTTGGTGGATCAAGACTAGGCCTGTCGATCCAAGTGCAGCCCAGCCCGGCCTGCCCTAGAAAGCCCTTAAAATGAGGGCTTTTACTTTTCTTAAAAAGCCGTTGGCCCGGGCTTAGATAGAATTTCGCAAACTCTCTAATTTTCAAGCCCTAGGCCCCGCCCCTACCACTTGAGGACAGGGTAAGGGCTAAGGGCCAAGGCAGGGGTCACCCGGGCCTTTAAACGTTCCTTTAACTAGCTCCATGTAAGTTCGACTCGTACTTGCCACTGTCTAATAGGCAGCCGTACACTTGCAGTACAATAGCATCTTAAAGATCACAAATGAAGACAATGTTACTCCTCTAAGTGGGGCCTATTTTAGCATTAAAAGTTAGAACCCATTATTGTAAATGGGTCAAATTCTAGCAAACTCAAATTAAACTATATACATTTTGAATCATTTGACATCTATAAACTTAGCGACATCTTTTGATTTATTGGTTTACATCATTAGTTGCTCAAGATTTAAATTAGAATTTAACAATTTCTTTGCACTGAAAATTTTCATAAGGCCTACATCTTAAATGACTCCTTTCTCACTTTTATGACTTCTCAAACTTAGATGCATTATCAGATTGATAATTAAAAAATATACGTCAATCTAATGGTGGGGCAAACTCCAACTGGATTGAAATTTAGACAAGAGGTTATAAAGGGAATAGTGATTTTAAGTGGTTTAGATACATGTGGATGATGGATTTAATAAGTGGGTTGAGATTTACTGGAGGGTAGTATTGGAAAGAGAATTGTTAATAAAATCGCAAGGAAGACTGTCGCTGCATTAACGCTGCACTGATGGCCCTGAGACCATAATATCTTGGTTGGATGTTGTTGACGTCCCAACTTCCAGCATGACTAGAAAATGAAATGAACCCACACTTTAAAAGTTAACCCACACTTATAATGTTCGTGTGGTTAGGAAGTCCAGTTTTAACCTGGAGGTCCTGCCTTGGAATCCCTTAAGGTCTTACCCGATATATAAGACTAGTGGGTGGTTCTATGTATCTTTGAGTTTACCAATGCTCCCCATAAGTGGGGTCGGTGGGTTCCCATGAAAAAAAAAAAAAAAAAGGGTAGGGCTTCTATGCAGACGTGCTTTGCCCACGAAGATATCTCCACGTATTCAAGGAGCATTAATTGCTTTGAAAACAATCCCACAACAAAAATAAAGGAGTTTTATTTCTAAATTACCCTTGGCCATTAACTCTTTCAACCTTAAATCATGGGATTTTTACGAGAAAAATTAAACTTAAAAGTTAATTAAACGTTTTCATGTAAAAAGACCTTAAAATGACGAGATCATTGTTCGTACATTTTATTTGGACAAAATCATCACAGTTGACGATATCATCAACTCAGTGGACGATATCGTCTCGTCAACTTTTATTACATAAAACGACATGATGCTCTATCTTCTTTTACCTACTGATGGAAAGGTTATGAAAATCATCGCATTTTATATCCCAATCATGGGCGGACGTAAGTGGTAGGGACCTGGGGCGACCGGAATTAAGATTCTCTTAGACTTGAATGAGACCCTGGGTCGGGAGGGTGGACATACGTTGGAGCAATTTGGCATGATTGTCCCAGGTCAGAATTCAAATGCCCATAGAGTTGAATGGGCCCTTGGAGCATGCACCCCATGTCTAAACTTGTCACTCTATATATATATCTAAAGATAGCCCCACATATGTAAAGCTTCGTTGGTAAAAAAAAAGGGGGGGGGGGGGGGGGTGGGGGGATGGGGATTCGGAGAGAGGTCCTTGAACATTTCACTTTATTGCCTTAGGTCCACAATCTTTTCTTATAGTGTGAAATGTCCTTTTTCCAAATTTGAAAACCTAAAATGTCTAATTTACTCTTTTTTCAAATCATATCCCATGATTAGTGAGATAAGCCATTAATAATGGTCAACTACCATTAAATTAGTCACGATTAATAAAATTCCACTAATGAGATTTTCAAATAAATTTAAAAAAAATACAAATAAATTTCAAAAAATAGGAAGCAAATTTCAAATAAATTTCTAAAAATGAAATAAATTTAAAGAACGCAAATAAATTTCAAAAGAACACAAATAAATTTCAAAAAATGAAATGAATTTAAAAAACGCAAATAAATTTCAAAAGAAGGAAAATAAATTTCAAAAAACAAAATAAATTTAAAAAAATGCAATAAATTTCAAAAGAACATAGATAATTTAAAAAGACGCAAATAAATTTCAAAAGATCCAAATAAATTTCAGAACATATAAATAAATTTTCAAAGAGGCAAATAAATTTCAAAAGATCCCAATAAAATTCAAAAAATATAAATAAATTTGAAAAGACGCAAATAAATTTCGAAAGACTAAAGAAAATTAAAAAAAGAAAATAGATTTGAAAAAACGCAAATAAATTTTCGAAAAAACTCAGATAGATTTTCCAAAAACTTAGATAAATTTGCCTAACACACAAAAAAACTTTTTCAAAAACTCAGTTAAAATTTTCAAAATGAAGATAAATTTGTTAGAAACTCAGATAAATTTGTTAAAAACTCAGATAAATTTTCCGAAAATTCAGTTAAATTTATCGGGAACTCATATATATTTGCCAAAAATACAATTAAATTTATCAAAAACTCAGATATATTTGCTTTTGGGCTTTTGAAACCAGGTCAAACTTGACCCGACCTGACCCGGACTGGAACCAACCCTCTGGGTCATCTTCTTCCTCCTCTCGTTCTCCTGTTCCAGAACAAGAACCGCAAACGTTCCTGCAACGACGATGGCGCAAAGGTAGTTCAACAAGGGGCTCCGGCGAGGTGGCAGTGGTGATCCTCTTGTAACGCCCCACCCTTCACACATGCAAGATATTGTCCGCTTTGGCCCGCGTGCACGCGCGAGGACTTCCCAGGAGGTCACCCATCCTAGTACTGCTCCCGCTTGAGCACGCTTAACTTCGGAGTTCTTACGTTTTCCGGGGCCGCACGGTTTTAAAAGGCCTCATGCAAGGTAAGGGTGTAAACTTTACATATAACCCCATTCACTTTCCTCTCTATAGTCGATGTGGGACTCCGGGGCATCACATTCCACCCCCCTTATGGCTGCACGTCCCTGTGCAGTAGCCTGCCAGTCCCAGTAGCCTGCCAGCTCTCTTGGCCCGCCCACATGGAGACCCGCCCACTTGCACCAGACCACGGCAGGGGACCCACACTCGAACTAGTCGAGAGTCGGCTCTGACACCATTTGTAACGCCCCACCCTTCACACATGCATGCTATTGTCCGCTTTGGCCCGCGTGCACGCGCGAGGACTTCCCAGGAGGTCACCCATCCTAGTACTGCTCCCGCTTGAGCACGCTTAACTTCGGAGTTCTTACGTTTTCCGGGGCCGCACGGTTTTAAAAGGCCTCATGCAAGGTAAGGGTGTAAACTTTACATATAACCCCATTCACTTTCCTCTCTATAGTCGATGTGGGACTCCGGGGCATCACACCTCTTCTCTTCTTCCGGCAACGACGATGGCACCTACGAAGAACTTGTCTTTTTCTCTGGCGATGGGCGAATCTGAATCCTTTGTAATCTGGGTTTCTGCGAGTTTTGGTTTGAAAATTCGGATCTGCTGATCTTGATCTTCGGCGACGGTGATGGTCCACCTTCTGTTCAACTGCCGATCTTGATTTTTGTTGACGGTGATGGTCCACCTCAATAATCTGGGTTTCTGCGAGTTCCATTTTTTGGGAGAGGAGAGACGAGGACAACCTTCTTCTTCGTCATGCTATCGACCTAATCGCGGATCTTCTCCGGATCCACCTTTCTGACCACCGTCAACTTGTTGCTGCTGGGATCGCCCTTCACCTCCTCCGTTTTTGGAATCCTTTGAGAGAACCGATGACTTTCTTGGAGCATCCTTTGCAATACATGTCGACGGTAAGAATCATAGTAATGAGACCGTTTTCATCTTCATCAGACTTCTTGTTGTTCTTCTTCAACATCACCGGAGAAGAAGAATGAGAGATTGAGATCCGGCCTGCTGCCACCGCTGAAGAAGACGACCAGATTCTGGGTGCGAGAGCAGAGGATCCAGGACTACCAAGCTTGTAATGAGGGGGAGAATGGAAGATTTGAAATTTTAAAATTCAAAATTAGATGTCTAAACAGTTAAAAGAGGGCAAATTAGTCATGTAAAATGTATTCAGGTACTTCTGGCTGCAAACAGTCTAGCGGCTTGGACCAGAGCCCTTAAAAAGAATTTGCCTGGACTGGAGGCTGGAAAGATTCGATTCTAGGGACCTTTCGCTAATTATCTAAAAAAAAAGGCAATACAACGCTCTCTCTTTTTTCCAAACCTTTTTCACGCCGATTGTCGATCGAGCTCGTCGTCACCGGTCCTTATGTACGTACCGTGTAGGCTACCGCATCTTCATCAGCCAAACATATCTTAATCTCCAAATCCTAATCCCAAACCTTGGATTCCCAAATCTTAATCCAACCCCTAAGCCCTAAACCATCAAATCCGAGCATATCTACAAACCCAAAGAGGACCAAATCCATGAAACGGATCTTTCTTCGCTTACTGTTTCTCTAAAGCTTGTGCCCTCGTAGGCCCACCACACCTTAGTTGATCACAGCAAAGTGCCGTATGAAATCGTGACAAGTGGTGCATGCTGGTCGCTCTTAGTGCATCAAGATGAGATCTTAGTGCATATAGCTCATAGTTAATCTAGCTTGTAGGGCCCACTTAGATATGAGCTTATCAATGGATGGAAGGCAAATGGGAATGTCACCTTGTTGAAAGGGGGTTCCAAAAAATTAGCCGCATAAGATTATCCTAACCATTCATTTTACGGCCTTAAAGTTTAATGTCATTTTAACGGTAGATTACTTTAGGTTCAATACAATAATAAGTGAAGCCTTAGTTGAGTGTAAAATTGGGTATGATGCCAGATCATGGGACAAAAAGAGTATTAAAGAGGCTTCATAAATGAAAGGTGGGCCGAAAAGGGCCTCCTTGTAGTTGCACTTGCTCATAGGAAAATATTTTCATTCAATATCATGGTTAGACCAACTTCTATTGAGGTAAAATTAAGGGGAATTGGACTCAAAAGGAGGACTTACAAGAGGAAATGGTCGTGTGCAATCATGCACCCGTTACATTAGGTGGAGACCTGCAGACCCCGAAATCGAGTTTCTTCGCAATAACACCCAAACAATGGTTTGGAAAATAAGAGACAAATAAATTATGTGGTGGCCATCGTGATGCATGCCAATCAATGTGAATTAATCATTTAAGGCATGTACAAATTTGTAAGATTCTCGTGAATTGGACCCAACTCGTCCAACGCAAAAAAAAGAAAGAAAAGAAAAAGAAAGTATTGTCACTCGAATAGAGCGAACTCAGTGACTTGAGTGAGTCATCTTTTTTCTTATATAAATAATTTCAAAAACATTTTAAAAATTTATTATGCATTACTTATAAAGTATAAATATCCATTTATTTACATGCACTCATGATAATCAATTCAAATTAATAAATTTATTTATGTAAGAAAACTACTACAATAAGGATAATAAAAGAAAAAACATTGCAGATTACATATTCAGTAGTCCAAATATTGAGTATAAAGGTTCAAATATAAGTTTTAAATCACACTCCAATCATCATTTTTAAATTGCTGATTCCAAATCTCATATATACTTACTTATAAATAAATTTGAATAGTTTAAAATTAGATCTATCTATCAAATAATTGAGAATGCAAACAATTAATTGTGGTTGCATGGACTATTGTAAAAGCGCTTATATCGTAAATGCATCTTATGCATAGAAGAACAAATATGATCCCCAATAAATTAAGCTCTAAACAAATTTATGATATTGGCAAGCCATGCATAGATTACATACAAAACGTCGATGTCACGCATATCTTGTTCATCAATAATATAATATCAGTCTAATATTTCAAAACAATGTTCTGATTATACATTGCAGAAAATCATGGGATGGGGTTCGATCCATGGTAACCTGAATAATATCCGCACCATCTCCCCTCTCTGAGCCTCCCTTCTTTTGAATTTCTTGCAAAGTAATATGACTAGCTGAAGTACATGTGCTGTTACTATTGAGCCAATCAAGACGAATGCAGCGAAAATTGAAATTGTAGACATACTGATGTAAAGATGTTGAAGTCTATCATCATCATCAATGGCATCGTAATTAGTGAGAGTGGCTAATGATATATCATAAGAGAACACCATCGAACCGATGTAAATCCACATAGCGAACATCAAAGCCCACATATAAGCAATAAAATTATGCTGGCAGTTGCAAGGAAACCTATTAGGTTGGAGAAGTTGAATAATAGGTATTCTGCCCGCCTATTAGAAGACATGACCGACTTTTTCGCCTTGTGGCCCTCTCCCCAAACACCACCATGAGGGTTGAGTCCAGCTTGAAAAGTCACAGTTGCAATCAAAATCGCTACCGCCATCAGTGTGCTCTTCGTCTCATTCAACCAATTAGCATGCACCTTCCAAGTGTTCTTAGGATGAGTAGTTGCCAATACTTGTGAAAGTTCCTTTGTTCTTTTACCTCCAGCACCACAAAGAATCTTTTTGAATTTCTTATTGTCGGGTCTTCTTGTTGCTTTTAGTAGGGCATCCAGCAGTGTATATTTCTTCATGTTCAAACCATTTATTTCCAACCTCCTATTGCTAAGCAAAATCTTTATCACCAGTACAATCAGAGAGGACATAGAGATCTACCACGGAGAGAAGTGATTTATCCTGTGTTGCGTTCATGTGTCCCATACTGGCGGACACATGAAATTCAACTTGGGGGTTTCTGTGTAAATGAAATATGGGGGAAGGAGTGACTGTAAAAAACAAAAAAAAGAAAAGAAAAGAAAGACAATAAATTTTTATAATTTGTTGGGGGTGGGTGGGTTTGGGTTCTTAAAATTTTTATGAATGGATGGTACACTATAAAATTCATGGGTCGTGGATGAGAATGATGGGATGATCGGTTGGGATTAAATCTTTATAAATATAAGGGTCCTGGGGAGATCTTTCAATCCCCTCAGGTCCTAGCACCAGGTGGGGATCACATGATTTGTGGTGTCTCAAGTGGTCCCATTAGGTGGATTGTTTCATAAGTTGGTAAGGAAAGCTTATACAAGTTGAAAATCGCCCCTTCTTCCACTCTACTTTTTTTAGTCACGGGGCCATGTAGATTCGTTAAACATGGTGCGTTTTGTAGCTCTACACACACAATAACATTTCTAATTCCAAGACAAGATAATGAGGGGAGAGAAAATAATAGAGGAAATAACATTGATTGATTTATTAAAATAAACCGACCAAGACTTTGCAAGGAGAGAAAATAAGAGAAAAAAATTAGAAGAGGTGGGCGTGAGTTTTGGAATAAAAAACACCCTCCTTTTTTCTCTTTAATTCTTTGGCATTTAGAGATAAATAAGTGTATGGATAATCTTGGGCATTTGTTGAGAGAGAAGAAATAGGAGCCACATAGAGAAAAAGCAGGAGTCATTTGTTAGCCTTTTGAGAGAGAGAACTTAGGAGCCGTTTAAGCTATTGAAGCCATTTACTTTCCCATTTTTCCAAATAACCACAATCAATGAAAGTACAACTCATTCCTATTTGATTGGTAAAGCATGGGGCGTTCTTCTTTTAAAAACGCTTGGGCATAATGTTCCCCGATATATATATATAGGGGCCAGCTCTCCTAAGCTCAAGCTTAGGATAAGGTAAGCTCAAGTGTATGGTGGGGCCCACCTGGGGACCCAAATAGAGATGGGGGTGGGGGGATTTCAAGGACTCCCTTGGATCTTCCTCTCTACAAAAAATCAGCCCAAAATACGATTTATATCATCTCTATATGGGCCCAAAAGTTTAATGGTCAACGGTCCATTTAGATTGACACATAGTCAATCCAATGGTCCAATAAATTCGGATCTGACTGAAAGTTGGTGGACATGTGTAATTTAGGAAAGCCATGTGTTTGGTCCATTTGGATGGACCAAAGGTGGGCCCCACAAGCATGAGCTTACGAAATTTTTTTCCTAAGCTTGAGCTTAGGAGAGCCTTGCTCATATATATATATATATATATAAGTAATTTAGTGCACGACTCACGCACTAGATCAATATGAGTACCAGAACATGGAGCCCACATGGGGCCCCACCTCGGATTGGGACCAGGTGGATTGAAAGATCTCCCTGTGCCCTTCATCTATGTAAAAAATCTACCTAATCCCTAATCTTCTTTACTTCCATCTGGCCCCCCACAAGTTTATTGGTGTACAGTCCATTAGGATGGGTATGCAATCGATCCAGCGGGGTACAGTTCATCGGATAGGTGCCCAGGTGGGCCCCTCTTGGTATTTAGAAGGGGTTGTGCGATGGACCATCATGTGGGCCCCACCCTCGGTGTGCAAGATGCGCACTAGGCACACCTGATAATTCATATATATATATATATATATATATATATATATATGAGGGATGCTCCTGTACAATCTTTCCTTCGAAGGTTCAGAGGGTTCGGATTGAGGTGCAACAAAAGGATAAAGTTCGGGAAATTAGGTATATACCCTATGGTGCCAAAATCTCGAAAAGCGGACTAATAAGAGTTGGTGGGGGCTGTTAGGATTTTTCTGGTTATTTTTTTTATTTTTTTTCCAAAACAAAAGGCTGAAGTGGGGCCCATTGAGATTAGGGCAATCAAGGGAAGATCAGATTTGTTTCTAAGAAAAATAAATTACCTCTCCAGAGGGACTCACCTAGATGAATGGCAATAAAGGAAAGATGAGGTCAAGAAAACATGCTTAAAACTTATAAGTGTAGAGAGGGAAGTTTTCCTTATTTTTTCACATTTTTTATATAAAAAAGAAAGAATTACATTTCTCCGATAGGGAGGATCTTGACTTTCCATCCGAAGAATTACAATGTAGTATTTCTCCCTCTTGCAGGAAATGAAAACCAACAATTCCTCAATGGAGCTCCCTTTGCTCTCTGAAAGGGAGATAGAAGGATCAAGTAGATTCAGGCTCGTTTCTGGACAGCAGCTCCCCTGCATCCATCAGTAGCTCCCATGCCATCTCCCCATCCAGCTCCCAGCCCCCCGGGCCCTCACCATCAGGGCTTCATACGGATCCATGTGACTGCAGATCTTTCCCTCCAGCTTCTCCCAGTCTACCATGCCAGCCTCCTCTCAATGCTTCTCCCAGCAGCAAGGCCACCCTCTGGGGTTCCTTTGATCATGCCCGGCAGGCCTCCGCCTCCATTTTGCTTTGAAGATTCTCAAGTTTCTCCATCAACGCAGTCCGCTCAGGAAGACTCTCTTCTAAATTAGGCATATCTTCCCTCTGTTTTCTTCGACCTAATCAGGCTCTTTTTCCTCTTTTGTTCCAGCAGCTCTGTTAGGCTCCGTCCCGAGTTAATCTCGATTAACTCTATTTAATTGAACTTAAGACTAATTAAGCCGATGTAAATGCACTAATGGTGAAATTATCGCCAAATGGAATTGAATTAGCCTAACTATGAGTTATTTAGGCTTAATGAAATAGTAACTCTGATTTGGCAAGGAATTGAATGGGACATGAAGCCTAAACGAGCAAATGACGGAATTATGTATAAATATGGAATTATACGTATTTTGCCGAATACGGAAAGCCTTGATACCAGCAGGTGTATCTCGACGAGTACGATGAATTGTATAAAAGACTTGAATTGATTCGGCGAGAAATGGATTAAATGGGGCTTCATTTGACTTGAATTAGAATTAAAGGAAATGAGAGGGGTCTAAGTGCAAAAGGCCACCTTATATAACCTCATCATCTTCATTCATCTCATCCTAAACCTAAACCACAGCCGTTCCATCATTTTTCTTCTTCGTTTCTTCTTCTTTCTTCCTTCGTTTCTTCATCCAAAGTGTGATTCAAGTGAAGTGGGGTGAAGAGAAGTTCATTATCTTCATCATCTTCACCATCTTCTTGAGTTTTCTTAAGATTAAAGCTTGAAAGAGTGGATTTGTATCTTAAATCCAAGTTAAACAAAGACCAAAGCTTCACTTAAGGCAAGTACTTACATATGTTTATGCTTGTGATTGAGTTTGCATGAGGTTTGATGGAAAGAAATGCTAAATTAGTTGTTGGGATGATTTATGGATTGATTTATGGATTATGAGCCTTTTTAAGGTTATGCAATTCATGATTAGGATGGTTAATTTGAGTCGATTATTAAGCTTGTATTTCCTTGTTAAATTGTTGTTTTAATTGTTAATTTGATTCAGTAGAAATCAGGAAGCTAAAAGGGGCTGAAGCCCTTCACAGAACTGCCTGTAACAGAACTCGAGTTCTGTTACAGCAGTGTCGCCGGTCGACCGGCCAGCAGGGCTCGGTCGACCGGTAACACTGAATCAGGCGTTTCTGGCGCCTGACGAAATTTTGTTCCGAATTTTTAACTTACAACTCTGAGTCGACCGAGACTAGTCTTGGTCGACCGGGACCATGGAAAATTGTCCAAAAAGAGTAGTTTGAGTCTAAATGTCCGGAATTAATAAGTCACGCTTAGTGATTGACCAAATTATTAATAGTAAGGAAAAATTTAGCCAATCGCGAGGACCGTTAGGTCCTCGCGATTGGGGGACTCGAATCGAGTCCAGTGAGTTTTGGAGTTTACGAAAAATAATATCGTTTATGAGTCAATTATGACTAGGAGTAGTGTTATACCTCCATACGTGTTAACTAGGGTTATCTTAATGCATAATCATATAAGTAATGTCATCAAGAGTAATACTTGCATTAATGACCAAAGTTACACTCAATGGTTGGTTAGAGGATGAATTGAACATGAGACTGAGGTTAATAGGAGTTGTTAACAGGCTGGCACTACCTAGTGGTTTCCAAACTCCGTATTGACTGGAAATGAGAAATGATAAATGAATGGTTACAAAAAGTAACTGAAATGATTATTCCTACTGCAGTAGATGAGAATGGGGTGTTCCGGAGCCCATGGGACACCAGTGATCTCTGATCAAGACACTGGGAGATCTCACCACACTGGACCGAAAGGTCATTGACTGAAAAGTCATACACTGAAAAGCCATTAATAAATATGGAACATTATGAATAAATGAATATGAAATGCTTCCTTTGGGAAGAAATGATTGGAGTTGAAACCCTTGCTAGTGTAGTTGCCAGCATATGTATTGTTCATGGTAGTTATTATGAACTGTTTAGCACTGTTAAATGATGCATTGTTAGGAAATTATGAAATGTCATAAATATATGTATACCTTGTTGAACCGTCGTGTTCATGGTATTACTGATGATGTTACAGGCTCAGTTGCCCGTGCCAGTACCTCCGAGACCGTCCCGTCAGCGGAGGAGGCCCATTCGCTACCTCCAGGAGGTCTAGCCGAATGGACATGATTTGAGAGCGGACGCGTGGAAATCTTTTGAGAACTTTTTAGAAAGTATTTTATACATTCCTTTTGGTATTGTAAGTAGTATAATGATGTCCCCTGCATTGTATTTTAAATATGCAGTGGTTGATAATAGGAAAACTGAAACGATGTAAAGTAACTTTACTGTTCATAGTAAAGTATATGAGTCGTTTTGTTAACTGGTTGTCAATGTATATTATTTGTATATTCCGCACTGTACATTGACAGGTACGTATGCAAGATCCCTTGTAGATTCGTATTAACTTCGGTTAATTCGGGTTTACGGGAGTAAGTATGATTAACATCGCGACCCGGGGGTTAACCCTAATGACTCTGATCTCGGGGCCGGGTCGTGACAAGCTCTCTCCTCTTAGTAGTGAGCTATTTTTGGAGGTCTCTATTAGACCTATGTAAATCCTCTCTTTCCTTCAATATACTTACCCTTTAAGCAAAAAAAAAAAAAAAACCAACAATTCCTAACTTATATATAGACCTTTTTTTTAACTTGAAGAATATCATTTTGGTTATTTTCAATTTTTAACGCAAAAAAATACAATTTTAAATGGCACAAAAGTGCAGGCGAAGAAAACTCAAAGTCCTTTTTATAGCAGTTCTCGTGGTAATAAACGTATCTTGAATAGGGCATGGGGCGATTCCTCTCATGGCATGGGGCGACATATGAATTAGACCTGGTGTGTGGGTCTGCGGGCCATATCTACTTAAAAAGGATTTTTGTTGACTTAACTGGGGCAATTAGATTTAGGTTAAAATAAATTCCCCAACACGCAACGTGAGCGTCGTTAATTATTGTTAAGAACCTTCGCCGACGAATCTCAACATTGGCAACTAGGTATTCATAATTCCCAACGTAGTTAGTGCGTCGTCTTTCCGAACTCTTATTTCCCGACGCTGTCCTGCATCAGGGAAAATGTAACTCATGTCGGGAAAATATTCGCTCCAAGACCAGGATGGCGCCATCCTCTCTACCGACGAGATGTTCTGACGTGCAAAAGGTAGCATCGCGTAATCATTTTGCCAACGCTGTGGTACGTCTGCTAAACACATTATTTGCGACGCATTTACACGGCGTCGACAAGGTTCGTCGGCACAAATGCAATTTGTTGTAGTGACACTTTTATTTAAGGAAATTTAATAACTTTATATTTTGTTGTGCATTGATAGAGCACTATGAACATGGTTTGCAAATGCGTTAAGGGCTCATTTGTGGAACATGGTTTCCTTTGAAAAGGAACAGTAAAGCGGCAGATTTCCCATTGCCTTTAATTTCATTCATTTGGTACGTCCCATTTTTCTTTGGGGAATGTTGTAAAAACAGCTTGCTTTCTCAAATCTATGGAATTTTTTTTTTTTACTTCTTTTTGGGGTAGGAGAGAGGAATTGGTTAGGAAAAATCAGGTCTTCGTGGAAAAATAGAAGTACATGAACTTCCTTTTTCTTTGACACTACTCAAATGTTCCTCAAATGTCCTTCATTCACTCTTTTCCATTAGAGGCAATTCAGTTTTAGAGCGAGCAAAGGTAATTTTCGAGGACCGGATTAAATGTATGTTCATATCTCTATCTGCTGTTAAGGTAACTGTCTATCCCCATCCCAACTGGTTTTTCTGGGTGTGAAATGACTAAGTGACTTTATGTATGGTTTTTGTCTCTTTTGTGGGTTGATTTCCTGGGCACAGCTCGTTCTCTGTTTCTGGGCTTGCCTGTTCTCTGTTTCCTCCCGTGTAATGCTTCTGTCCCCCTGTTTTTGTAGCCTCTGGGCTTGGGGGCTTTCTGCCCATGTATTTCATTTCTCTTTTCTTAATACATTTTACCATTTAGCAAAAAAAAAAAAAAAAGCATTTTTAGGTTATTAAGAATAAAAACTACGTGAATGTATGAGTATCAAAGAAAATATGTATTCATTCAATAAAAGTCAATGTTTGCTCAAGGAAGTTGCATTGTGACCAACTCAAAGAGAGGCCGGCCCCACAGTGCTAGATTGCACTTGTAGTTGCTCATCGCGAGGAAAATATTTTTGGTAAATATCATGGTTAAACTAACTCCTACTGGTTAAAACTGTGGGGATCTGGATTGTGGACTCAAAAGTGGGGTTACAAGAGGAAAAGGTTGGGCACATTAAACGTCATATAACTGTGACATTAGGTGGTGACCATTGCATACAGCTCCAAAATTGAGTTTCCTCGCGATAGCAACCAATCAACGGTTCCCCAAATAAGAGGCAAATAAGTTTTGTGGATGCCATCATGATGCATGCCAATTACAGGTAGAGAGGGATAGAATCAATAGGATTCAATGTGAATTAGTCATTTAAAGCCTGTAAAAAATATGAGAATGATGTGATGATTGTGACCATCTGATGGAGGGCCTCAAAATTGATGGTTATAAATCAAACTCTATATCATTAGCAGGCCGATTAAATGGCTTTAACAATAATCACAATAATTTGTTTGGATATCTTGCTGTAGGGAATTTCCGATAACCAAAAGTCAGTGGCCGTTCTTTATCATTTGGTTTTTAAAATAAATTCAGTCTTTTGGACAGGAGCTGTTGACTTTGTGAAAATGTGAACCCCATTGTGGTTGTATGGACTATTCTAAAGGCATAAATGGAAATGCATTTTAATTCTTATGTAAAGAAGAACATATATCCCAAATAAATTAAGCACTAAGTATGAAACTGGCAAGCCATGCATACATTACGTGCAAAACGTCGACATCACGTACATACATCTTGTCCATCAATATATAACAATAACAGGCAGCTTAATTTGTCATAACAAGGTTATGATTATTCATATTTCAGAAAATCATGGGGATGGGGTACTAGGATCCACGCTGATCATCTGAATAGCCGCGCCACCATCTTTGTTCTCTGAGCCTGCTCTTCCCTGGGATTTTGGGTTTCTTGATTTCTTGTGACGTCCTATTACGAATCGAACTAAATGTGCTGTTACTAGTGGGCCAATCACGACCAATAAAACTGAAATTACTAACAGAAGGATGTAAAGATAGGTACGCCTTTTATATGTTATGGCATACTCTCCAGTCTGAGTGAATAAGGATATAGCAAAAGTAACCACCATCGAACTAATGGAAAGCCACATAGCGAACATCAAAGCCCACATCAACCCCCGTCGTTTGAGATTGAAACCACTTATAAGCGATAAGATTATGCTGGCAGATGCGAGGAAACCTATTAGGTTGGAGAAGCTGAAAAATAGGTATTGAATAGGGGCTTCATCAGACATGACCGCCTGTCCCGGAAAGTGCTCATTGTGATATATGTAGTCCTCATTATCCAATTTCCATTGTCTAATTTTTGTTAAATCTTCTCCGGGTGATATAAGGGGTGGATAGTGATCTTGCCAAACACCACCAGGAGGGTTGAGTGTAGCTTGAAAAGTCACGGATGCAATCAAAACAGCTACCACCATCAGCGTGCTCTTTGTCTCATTCAACCAATTAGCATGTGCCTCCCAAGTGTTCTTAGGACGAGTAGTTTCCAATTCTTGTGAAAGTTCCTTCGCTCTTTTACCTCCAGCTTCACAAAGAATCCTTTTGCATTTCCTAAAGCCTGATCTTCTTGGTGCTTTCACCAGGGCATCCAGCGGCGTATGTTTCTTCATGTTCAAACAATTTATTTCCGGCGTCCTTTTCCGAAGCAAAAACTCTATCACCTGTGCAATCAAAGAGGACATAAGGATCTGCCACAGAGAGATGTGATGTACCCTGTGTTCATGTGTCCCCTACAAATCCAACCACTCCTATATACTAATTAATGACGTCCAATGGCCTCCAAAACATCCCCCTCTATACTTTACGGGTATCACTAAGTTTACACCTATATGAATAGATTGTAAATCGTTAAACTTGTGGGCCATGGATGATGATGATGGAATGATTGGTTGGGGCTGAATTTTTATAAATATGAGGGGCACATAGAGATCTTTCAATCCCCTCAAGTCCGAGCACCACGTGACGACCAAATGACTTTTATATATATATATATATATATATATATATGAAATGCTTTTGTAAGAGTAACTGTTACATAAATATATATGGGAGTGCGGGACCCTCATATTTAGGCCATTTGCAATGGATATGGATCCAATGAGTTCCACCCTTACTCTCATAGTAGTGTAATAGTTACTTTCATAGGAGTATTTCCATATATATATAAATGTATATATATGAAAATTCTCAAAACCTCCCTATTTTAAAAACTCCTGTAAAGTCTTATGAGTGTGTTGGCTAATTCATTGGGTTATGGACAAAACTGAGAATAAACTTTAAAATGTAATTTTCTAGATGGATTGCTCCCGGAGAGAATGGATGAAGAGTTACAGTAAATCCTCATAGCAGCAGCCTTCATTCAATGAGATTTTAAGGCTAGGGCAGTATATTCACGTGCTCAAGCGCCCATGTATCCGCTCGAGCGTATCTAGGCAACAAAGGCTCAGCTCAAGACTGTAGCCGCACGCACTTGAGCGCACATACTTGCACTCGAGTGGCTGGGCTAAGAAAAATTCGGATCTGACGAATATTTTCTCTTCTTTTGTGCTGCTCTGATTCTGAGATGACCTAACCCTATATATGGAGCACAAATACACGTCCAGAGAGAGCTCTTGACTTCTCTCTTGATTCAAGCCCTAGCATTATTCAAAGAGAGATCTTATTTTCTCCAAAGCTCTTATTCTGTTGATTTGAAGTTCTAAGCATTGGAGTCTTTCTTCACATCCAAAGTTGAATCATCTTGAAGAGGCATTCAAGGTGATTTGTTCAAGTACGACGAAGGTGTACGGCGAGCAGTCGGTAAGTGAACACAGTCCTTAGGTTAAGTTACCAACTGGGAAAGCGGTGTGAGTTCTTTCTTGTAACTTTCAATTGATTTAGTGCTTGGTTATCCGTTTGCCTAGACAATAAGGCCCGTGGTTTTTTTTCCCGAGTGAGGTCTTCCACGTATACGTTTATGTGTTCTTCTCTCTATGTGATTGTTGTCTTTTAACCCAAATTAGGATTAATTCTAGTTTGTTGGATAATCTAATAGAGATAGTTTTGTCGGGACCTAAGCATGTGTTAAGGCCGGTTATTTCAATTGGTATCAGAGCCTCGTAGGTTGGATGTTCGAGTCACGGGACACACGTTTTGCGAGTTCGCAGCAGGAGTCGCGGTAGATGTGCCATTGAGGGAGGGATTGCTGAGGTCAAGTCCACCTTCACTCCTTTTTTTTTGCTGAAAGGCAAATGAATTAAAAGAGAGAAAAGAAACAAAGCCGAAAAAAAACAGAGAAAAGCGCAAAGAGCTACAGCAAGAGGGAGGAAACCAGGGAGAACAGAAACAGAAGAGAGCAACCAAAGAAAACTACAAACAAGAATTAAGCATTAGGGAACAAAAAATTGCAGAAGAGCTTCAGCGGTCTACCGGAGAAAGGCTTGTTGATGCGCTTGAGGGAGACGGTGAGGAGCTCAGTCAGGAGGAGCTTTACCTTCTTCTGAGAGGCTCTGAGATTCAGATAGATAGCATCATTCCTGCATTTCCATAAGCCATAAGCAGTGGAGAAGAAGATGGAGGCTATTCCTTTGCATGCCAGCGAGTCACTGTGGAGGGAGAGAGCTTTCCAGATCATAGAAGGAAGGAAGGGACCATCTACTGCAGAGCCATCCTTGGAGAGAATCCACTGCCATATGTGGGAGGAGAAAGAGCAGAGGAAGAGGAGATGCAGGGTGGATTCCTGCTCTTGGAGACATAGACTACACCTGGAAGTCATACTGATTCCAGAGTGCTGAGCCCAATCTTGGGAGGGGTTCTTGCCATGCAGCAGCCTCCAGGCAAACAGGGAAACTCTGAGTTGCAGAAGAGGATTCCAGACCAGAGGAGCCCAATTGAGCCAGTAGGGGGAGGGGTGGCTGGTTCTGATGGATTTCCAGGCGTCCTGAAGAGAGAGGCCTTTGGCCTGATTTGAGCTCCATTGCAAGATGTCTGAAGAGGAGGGATCCAAGGTGAGGAGCTGGGTGGCTTGCCGAAAAGAGGAAGCTGCAGCAATTGGGATGTCAGGGGGAACCAACCATTGAGAACCGTCCCAGAGAGAGAGAAGCTTCTGGTTAGAAGGAAAGGTTATAGAGGGGAATAGGGAGGCCGTGCTGCCTTCAGGCATCCAACAGTCATACCAGAAGTCAATTGACTTTCCATCACCAACCTGCCACTTGCTGCCCGAATGGATATGATGAGCTAAATTCCTAATTCTGCTCCAAATACAGGATCCACATTTGGAGGAGGAAGAATGCCAGACTGAGGAGTTAGGAAAGTATCTGCCTTTCATCGAGGAGGCCCAAAGAGAGGTTGAAGTCATGGCCGTCCAGCCCAGCTTGATGAAAGAGGCAGCATTCTGCTCACTGATGCGCCTGATTCCCAGACCTCCTTCTTGGATGGGGAGGGTGACCTTGGGCCAGCTGATCTGGCTCCTATTCTGCTTGGTGGCTCCCCCAGACCAGAGAAAGTTCCTCATGATAGACTCCATGTTGTTGGACACTGACTTTGGAATAGGAAGGACCAAAGCTATATGGATAGGCAGACTGCTGAGCACGTGCCTCACTAGAGTCCTGCGACCAGCAAGGGAGAGAAACTTAGATTTCCAGCCAGAAAGTTTGGAGAGGAATCTGTCTAGCAGGGAGGTGAAGTGCTGTCTTCTAGGGGTGCCAGTGATGAGAGGAGCTCCAAGGTAGACTGATTGGAGAGGTCTATCCTGAATGTTGGTGATGTCCAGGATTTGTCTTCTCTTACTGGAGGTGCATTTGCCAATGAAGAGTTTACTCTTGACCAAGTTAATCGATTGGCCAGCACTGGATTGGTAATTTGAGATGACATCCTTTAAGGCTAAGAGGCTTCTTTTGTGGCTTTTGAGAAAGAGGAGAATATCATCCGCGTACATTAGGTGGCAGGGGGTATTTGGAGTAGAAGAGAGGGGAAAGATAATGTTGTTAGAGGCCAGACTATGGATGTTGAGGCTAAGAAGTTCTTGAGCAAGGATAAAGAGGTAGGGGGATAGAGGATCCCCTTGCCTTAAGCCACAGGAGGAGTTGAAGAAGCCTTGGGGGACTCTATTAATGAGGACAGACCCTTTAGCGGTGCAAACACATTCTCTTATGAGCCTGATCCATTTGGAGGAGAAGCCAAAGAAGTGAAGACATTTGAAGAGGAAAGGCCAGCTGAGCTTATCAAAAGCCTTTGAGACGTCCAGTTGCATACAGATTGATCCACCTTTCAGCTTTGAGTTAAGCTTTTGAAACAATTCATGGGCTAAGGCTATGTGTTGGTGAATAGATCTACCTTGGACAAAAGCTGCCTGGTTATGGGAAACAAGGAGGGGAATGATTTTTGAGAGTCTGGAGGCCAGGATTTTTGCTATGATTTTGTAGGTAAAATTGAGGAGGCTAATGGGTCTGTAGTCAGCAAAGGTAGTAGGGGAAGAGGATTTAGGAATCAGGGATAGGAAGTAGGTATTGAAAGCTCTGTGGATCTTGCCTGATATGAAGAATTGTTGCATTGCTTTCACCACTGAGGGGCCAATGATGTGCCAGGCAGCGGTGAAGAAGTAGCCAGAGAAGCCGTCAGGACCTGGGGAGCTGTCTTTTTTAAGGCCAAAGACAGCATTCCTAATTTCTTCGGCATCAGGGGATCTAGAGAGGAGGGTGTTCATATCGACATTGACTTTGTTACTATCTACTCCAAAAAGGAAATCAGAGGGGACAGGGTGATGGGTATTGGCTATGGAGGCAAAATGGTCCACTGCTAGGGATTGGACTGCTGAGGGGTCCTCTATCCAACTTCCATCTGATTTGATTTTGTCAATGCGGTTAACTACCCCTCTAGATTTGGCAGAAGCGTGGAAAAAAGCGGTGTTTCTATCTCCCTCATTCAGCCATCTGATTCTGGATTTTTGGCGCCAATGGGTTTCTTGGATTTGGAGGCTGTTGTGGAGGGATGCCTTGGCTTCTGCAAGAGAGAGGTGAAGGGAGGGGGTAGGACCAGCATCAAGGAGATCTTGAGCTTCTTGAACCAGCTTTTCAGCAGCAACAACCTTGAGCCTGATATCTCCAAACACATTTTTGTTCCAATCTTTGAGGACTTGCTTCAAGTTTTTCAGGTTTGTGGCCAGCTCCTGCCGGTGATTTCCAACTGTGTCTTGATTCCAGGATTCCTCCACAAGATTGAGAAAGTCAGGGTGCTGGATCCACATGGCTTCGAACTTAAATGGAGTCCTAGGAGCAGGAGCACGTCTGTTGTGAGTGAGAAGCAAGGGGCAGTGATCTGAGGAGATCTTAGGCAAGATTAAGAGCTGAGGGTCGGGGAAGGTAGAGAGCCAGAGGTGGTTGCATAGGGCTCTGTCCAGCCTTGCTGCCACGTAACTAGGACCCTGACGGTTATTAGACCAGGTAAATTTGTTACCTGAAAAACCCATGTCCTGCAGAGCAGAAGAGAGGAGCAGATGCTGGAATTCAAGATTTAGGCGGGAAGGCCTAAGGCTATATTTCTCAGAGGGGGAGATTATAGAATTGAAATCACCCTGCACACACCAGGGGCAGGTGCTGTTGGACTGAGAGGAGAGGTAGTTCCACAGGTCCCGTCTCTGAACATAGTAAGTTGAGGCATAGACCCCTGTAAGAAGACATTTAGAGGCAGTAGAAGGAATGGAGAAAGAGATGGTCAGGAATTGAGGGGAGAAGTCAACGAGGGAGATATTAAGGTTGGAGTTTGTTTTGAAGAAACACCAGATAGAGGCAGGAGACAGGGGGTTATTTGAGAGAAATCCATCATAGCCCAAGGAAGAGAGGAGAGAAGGAGGGGGGAGGCAGACTTGGGCTCAGAGATAAAGATTAAGTCAGGGGATTTAGAGGAAGCCAAGTGATGGAGGGATCTAGTTGTTGGGGAATTTGAAATTCCCCTGCAGTTCCAGTATAGGACTTGGATCATTGGGAACTGTTTAAAAGGAGGGGGGGACCATTTGAGCTCCTGGTGGTTGGCCTGGGATTGGTACTGGCTACTTTTCTTTTGGCTTTTGGTTTCTTTTTCTTGGAGTAATTGTGGTAATTGTGGTCGAGCCCTCGCCCTCACCATAAAACTATTGTTGTGCTGTATCACCAATTAGTTTTGGGATAAGTGGTAGCTCAATGTGGTATAAGATCCTACAACTCTCCATTTTGCTCCCCTATGTTATTAGGGCGTGGAGCTCACCTAAGCCAATCCAATCACTTCAAACTACCACCCCACGTGAATTGGTATGAATCACAAATCTAACACTCATTAAACTTTGAGGTCATGGATCAAATGGTTAAGATAATCTAATGGAGTTGAGATGTTCTACAAAGGTAGATCTCATCTAGATTATTTCATCTAGTGGCATTTCATAGTTGTCATACACCATAGTGGGCCCAACTGAAATGGGCGTTTTTTGAGAAAAACTCTCGCCTCTTCCTCCCCATCCTCGTCTTCTCATTCCTCAATAAGATTTCTCCTTCCATTTAATTCAATATATATATATGAGCTAGCTCTCATAAGCTCAAACTTAAGATAACGTAAGCTCAAGTGTGTGGTGGGGGCCCACCTGGGACCCACATGGAGGTGGGTGGGTGGGTGGGGGATTTCAAGGACTCCCTGTGATCTTCCTCTCTGCAAAAAATCAACTCCAGCCGTGATTTCTATCGTCTCCATATGGGCCCAAAAGTCTAATGGTCAATAGTTCATTCGAATCGATACATAGTCGATCCAACGGTCTAGTAAATTCGGATTTGACCGAAAGTTGGTGGACATGTGCAATTTAGAGGGATCATGTGTTTGGTCCATTTGGATAGACCAAAAGTATGTCTCACAAGCATGAGCTTACGAGATTTTATCATAAGCTTGAACATAGGAGAGCATTGCTCATATATATATATATATATATATTTATTCATCTATATATATATATATGACATTAATTGGGGCCTTTTTCAACTCTCTGAGATAATAGTTGAGTTTGGCATTGGAAAAGCGTGGCCCAAGGTGCGGCTGAAGAATCATCAAGCATCACACAAGTGCTTCTTACAGTTGTATAGAAGAAAACAGAACTTACTTCTGTCTCAATCTCGGGTGCAAGGAGATGGAGGATGGAATTGTCCGCGTCGTCTTTCATCTTCACAAAATCATCATCAGGTATCAAGTCGATCAACATCTTCAAGGCATCGAACTGGTCACTACTTGCACACAGATGCAATATCGGCTCTCCTTGTTCCGTTTGAACCCAAGCAGCTATGGGTTCAGCACGAACCAATTCCTCCAACACCTCAAGTCGGCCTTTCTTGGCTGCAATATGAAGAGGAGTCATTCCTCTTTTGTCACGTAGGAAACAAACACTAGCATCTTTTTCTAAGAGTAGCTTTACAACCTCTACGTGCCCTGCTCCCGAAGCAAGATGAAGTGGAGACTGGCCTTGGGAGTTTAATTTATGGGCATACTCCGGTTTTTGGCTTAAAATCTTGTTGGCGAAATCAACATGTCCAAACTGCACAGCTACATGCAGAGGATTTTCAGTAGCTATGGGATGATCCATAACTCCAAGAACATGCTCATCTCGTTCAAGTAGATCACGCAACGAGTTAACATTCCCTCTGATTGCTGCCTTATGGAGCCTCCCGTCCATATCTTTCTCTCTCTCTCTCTCTATCTCTCAATTTTTTTTTACTTGGTTTTTGAGAAGTGGATAGTCCATACTCGGAAGTGCAATTTATATAGTTTTGAAGATTAGGTCGACGTGAGATGGGTTACCTTTCCACGTCCTCTAACATGTTCCGTTGATGATCGAGTGGAGGAGAGGGTCTCAAACTTGTATGGTCTGAATTTCTTGAGTTCGGGCTTGGAGCTTTGTCAAATGTTGCCAACTTTACTCTGTTGTATCCGTACAAAGATACCTGAGGCTGATAGCACCGTGTTTCCCCCCCACCACCCCCCCCCCCCCCCCCCCCCCCCCTCTCTCTCTCTCTCTCTCTCTCAGCTGTTGTTGCTGTCCAGTTTGTACGTTGCTTGGACAAGAGAAGGAAAGGGCGCATTATCTCCACGGCCCACAATCGTACGTCGTTTGGACATGGTGCAGTTCTCTTTCTGCAAAAGAGGTTTAAAAATTCAAGCCTGTATTTCTGGGATGAAGAGGTAATCGATTTCTGACCTCTATCTTCCAACTCCAAGAGCCACTTCGAATCTGTTTAAACTCTCTTTAGCCTTCATAAGCCAATTCAATTAAACTCAAGTTCATCTTTGTTCTCTACCCAAGTGTGTTACAACAATTATTTGCATGTTGGCTGTAGTTTATTTTCTATCCTTTCCAACCAGTGATAACTCTTTTGGTGGTGGAATTGTACAGGGACAGTTCCAATTACTTTGAAGTTCTTGGAAGTTTCTTTCGCTTCATAGTACGTCGTGTAAATCGCAAAATTAAAGAAGCTTTTAAGAAGAAAGTGGACTACTTTCAATCCATGTCACAATAAAAGGACCATGATTATGAAAAAGATGATCATGGTGCCGACAAAATAAGATTTCAACAATTTGCGGATGCCAATAGAAAACAATAATATTTCATATGCTATCTTCAAAAGATAATATCTTGGTTGACTGTCTTCCAGCAGGCCTATTAATTATAAAAATTGAAATTCTTCACATACCAATTCAGTAAGTTTAGGTATTTGATATGGTTTTAAATTTGATTTTTTTTTTCTTTTTGACAGGATAGCTTCCATAAGAAATACTAGGGTAGTTTTGGGCCTGGGACTTAACTAAGAGTAAAAAGTCTTAAAGCTTAAAATAAAAATAATTTTTTTTTAGTTTTGAACTTAGAAAAGATGAATTAGTAAAAACAAAAGGTTGGTGAATAAATAAAGATAAAGATTCTAGAGAAATAAAGGGATTCAAAATCAATATTGAAAAAAGTAAACAAATACTATCAAATTAAAAATATTAGAAATCTGAAAATAAAGCAAAAATGATTTTAAAAAAATTAACCAAGAGTAATATAAAAACAACACCACATCAAAAAACAAAAAAAAAAAAAAAACAAAACAAAACAAAAAAAAAAGGAATAATGGGAGTGGCACGGTACAAAAAGACGAACTCTTTTATAGACCAATTATTGATTCCGTACAGTGTTAATAGATTCCACTGAGAAGACTAGAGTTTGTTTGGTTTCTCTACTCCTCTTTTCTAGAGCCATAAAAAAAAAAAGAATAAAAGGACATGTTTGGTAAAGCAATGATGTAATTTAAATAAAGTTTTTAAATCAATGGTTGAAAATTTTCACAAATTCCTTGAGATCCACGAGATACCAAGCTTTGAGATTTGACCCTTCCGAAAAGATCTAACGGTTTGGGTCTCGTGATTGGGGCCTACAGGTTCCAAAACATAAAATATTAAATGATTCACATTTTTTTTATATATATCTCAAGATTGGTGATGATGCAACGACTGCAATTTCGATCCATAACAATGTTTGACCTTCTAAGCATTTTCAACAGTTGGGATTGTGAGCTTCTATCCCCAAAATAATTTAAAAAAATAAGAAAACAAGACTGCCTATGGACTAATCCAAAATCGAGCATGTTACATCAATGGTTGATTTGTGTCAGCAAATTTCTCAAGATCCATAAGATACCTAGTCTTGAAAACTGACTCCTTACTTGTGTTCAATCTACCAAAGAGATCTAATGGTTTAGATATTATATTTGGAGCTTACAGAATCCATAAAATAATATCCAATTAATAATATATTTTTTATAAATATCTTGATTGGTGATGATCCATTGGCAGCATCCATAAGAGGGTTGTGGTCTTAAGTGTCTTTGCTTTTGCTTCTCTAGAGTGGGCAGATGATAGAAATGACTGCCCAACGCTCTTATTTTCTAAACATCTGCCCTGCTTTAGACATTTAGACAAATAAAGCCTGAAAAAAGAGATGCCAAATAGGGCGAAAGTTACTAGCTAGTTTCCTAGCTAGCAAATAAGTGTTAGTTCTCTTCTTATTGAACGATGTCAATCCAAACTCAAAACATTATTATAGAGCGCTGGCTGATCCTAATATGAGCACTAGTTGTGGTTCCCATACCACTAATGGGTCCCACTAACTGGTAATCCCCATGCGGTTGATCACTTAATAAATCTATTAATATTATGAACTTTTGAGTAGATACAATAATTAATAATTTCTGTATTTACAAAAACCTGGTGTATTTTTAAAAATTACAAATAAGTCTCTAAAATCCCTTAATTATAGATAAACCCCACTCTACTATTTCATAATACTCCGTTAAGCTGGTGCATATGATTACAAGCCCAGCTTGGATAAAAAGAACACTCCATTGTCCCATGATTACTTCTTTTGTGAAGAAATCTGCAGTCTGATACATGAGATTAGGGTTATAGATTTTTTGATTGAGTTCTTGCTTCTTTTTTTAATAGATCTTTGATCTTAATACATGAGATTAGGATTGTAGATCTTGTGATTGAGTTCTTGATCTTATGGGTGTTTGATCCCTATGTTAAGTGAGCTAAAGGTTTTGAAAAATACATCTAAGAGGCTCACCTAATTCCAACAGTTTGAACATGGTTTAGCTCTCTTTCAGCAAAAACAAGTTTAAAGATTAGAGACTTCATTTCTGGGATAAAGAGGAAATCGGTTTCTGACCTCTTTGTTCCAACTCCAAGAGCTGCTTTGAATCAATTTAAGCTCTCTTTAGCCCTCAATAAGCCAATCCAATTAAACTCAAGTTCATCTTTGCTTCTCAAACCAAGTGTGCTGCGACAATTATTTGCATGTTGGCTGTAGTTTATTTCCATGCTTTCCAAGCAGTGATAACTCGTGGTGGAATTGTACGAGGACAGTTGCAAGACGTGAAGTTCTTGCAAGTCTCTTTCACTTCATAGTTCATAGTCATGAAACTAGCAAAAGAAGCTTTTAGAAAGAAAGTGGACTACTTGCAAGTTGCAATCCATGTCCCAATAAAAGGACAATGATTAATTGATTATAAAAAACATGATCTCAACTGCTGACAAGATAAGATTCCATCTGCTCCATCTGCTCGCCTCTCTTCGAACGATAATATCTTGGTTGACGTACTCTTGACTTCTCAACTTCCAGCAGGACTATTAATTATAAAAATTGAAATTCTTCACCAATTAATTAAGTAAATTTAGGGCCCGTTTGGTAATTTACTTTTAAAATAAAGTGGAGTGAAGTGAAATGAAAAGAATGAATAAAATATAAATGAGTTATGATGGTATTTTATTTTTAGTTGTTTGAGATGGAATATTTTTGACTTTTTGTATGGGAAAATGGAGTTGTTTTGTCTTTTAGTGAGTAAATGTAGTTGCTTTTTGACTTTTTTTTGAAAAAGATGGAGAGAATTTTGGTAAAAAGTGTTTTTGATGGGATGTTTAACTTGACTTGACTTCACTTAACTATACTAGTAAAATTACCAAACGGACCCTAGGTATTCGATAAGGTTTTAAATTTGATTTTTTTTTGACTGATTTTTTTTTTTTTTTGCTAAAAGGCAATTGTATTAAAGGAGGAAGAAAGAAAAATACAGGCTAAAAGCCCCCAGGGAGACAGCCAAGAAGATACAAAAGAAGAAAACAAAAACAGAGACCAAAGAGAAAACACCAGGGAGAACCACAAACTAGAAACAATCCATCAAACTAATTGGGAAGGGGAATGGATAGGAATACAGGCTAAAAGCCCCCAGGGAGACAGCCAAGAAGATACAAAAGAAGAAAACAAAAACAGAGACCAAAGAGAAAACACCAGGGAGAACCACAAACTAGAAACAATCCATCAAACTAATTGGGAAGGGGAATGGATAGGTTCCATAAGAAATACTAGGGAAGTTTTGGGCCTGCAACTTAACTCAAAGTAAAAAAAATCTTATAGCTTAAATTACAAATAAATTTTGTTTAGTTTCAAACTTAGAAAAGATGAATTAGTAAAAAAAAAGGTAGCTGGATAAATGAAGATAAAGAGTCCAGAGAAAAGGAAGGGATTCAAAATCAATATTGAAAAAAGTAAACACATACTATGAAATTAAAAATATCATAAATCTGAAAATAAAGCTAAAATGATATAAAAATATTTCCTAAGAGTAAAATAAAAACAGAACCACATTAAAAGAAAATTAAATAATGCGAGTGGCACGGTACAAAAAGAGGAACCGATCTTTATAGACCAATTATTGAATCCATACACTTTCAATAGATTGCATTGAGCAGGCTAATGGACTCACTTAGGACTTGTCTGTTATCGCTATTCTTTCGTTTTTTTGACAGACCTATCCAAACTAGAGCCATTAAAAGAAGTTTTCAGTAAAATAATGGTGTATTTTGAATAGACTTTTTAATTAAATCAATGATTGAAATTTTGTGTCCGCAAATTTCTCAAGATTCATAAGATATCTAGTCTTGAAAATTGACTCCTTACCTGTGTTCAATCTACCAAAGAGATCTAACGGTTTAAATATTATATTTGGAGCTTACAAAATCCAGAAAATAATATCCAATTAATAATATATTTTTTATAAATATCTCGATTGGTGATGATCCATTGGCAGCATCCATAAGAGGGTTGTGGTCTTAAGTGTCTTTGCTTTTGCTTCTCTAAAGTGGGCAGATGATAGAAATGACTGCCCAACGCTCTTATTTTCTAAACATCTGCCCCGCTTTAGACATTTAGACAAATAAAGCTTGAAAAAAGAGATGCCAAACAGGGGCTTCTAGTTACTACCTAGTTTGCTAGCTAGCAAATAAGAGTTAGGGCCCGTTTGGCATGTCTACTTTCCAAGTCTATATCTCTTAAAACTAATTGGAAAAGACATTATGGGATAATAGACTGTTTGGATATCACAAGTATTATGTCTATTTGAGCCAGATCATAGACATTTTTTGTCTACTTCAAAATAGCCCAGAAAGTATGTTGTTATGGACAGACAAAAAGGTCTGAAGCGGGTAGCCCATTTTGAGTAATTTTCGGACAAGTTTGCCCTCACTTATTTCTGAGATTGACAAGTTTACCCATATTCCTCTTTGCAACAACGAAGGTTATCTCATTCACGTTGGAAAGAAAAACCCTAACAGAGCTTTTCCTTCCTTCCTCCACCTTTTCTCCATTCCTCACAAGGTACTTTTCTCCTAATATGCTTTTTGTTTATGTGATTTTCTCTCTCTCTTTCCATTCCTCTCTTCATCTTTGTTATTGGTTTTGGAGGTTTTTTTTTTCATTCAGAAGATTGACGGCCATGATAGAGAAGAACTTGGGTCTGATTTTGTGAGTTGGGGCTTTTTTTTTTTTTTTGTGGGTTTTATGATTTGGTGTAAAGGTTGGATTGTAAAAGGTTTTCATGTGAAGATGCAAAGACCCCAATTTCACTTTTTGGAAATCAATCACACACGGACCTGTTCTGATCTTGAAAGTTGAAATCCATCCACGTTGTGAAATCGGCCATTAGTCCTTTACACATTGCCAACGTTAATGTCATTGAAGGAGGAGGTCAGACATTTGCCACTCTACATCCAAAACAAAATCAAATTAGAAGTCTATAATCTATAGACTCTCTAGCCTCAATTCAATCTGCACAGCCTTCAAATGGTAATGGTTTTGTTTCATCTCTTAGATGATATATTAATTATATAGAAACATATACTTGCCAGTCAAGCATTAGAGTGGATGTCAAGCATTTGTATTTATTTATTTGTTTGCTTTATTCTGTTCTAGAATTGATTCCAAAGATTTTTTTTTCTTGTTTTAATTATGTCTAACTGATGAACATGATTCTATCAAAATTTCCAAAACTGTATTGGGCCCTACATGGGTGTTACATAACTGTTCGATCAGTGCTTAGTTAATGGGCAATGTGAGACACATCTCAACTGACTAGTGATTGGGTGGCTAGTGATTTTTGGATTGTCTGATCAGTGCCACTTTTGGGTTGGTGTTCATTGCCCACTGCACGGCCATTCAAATTCCAGACTACCATCTATCTCTACAGGGGACAAGGGGTGAATGGTAGATTGTGGGCAAGGCAACCCGCTGTTGAGTACATGGGCAAGGCCCATGAATTGAGGGCCTTTTTTAACATGAAGAAGCATGGAGGCTGATAGGATGAAGAAAGATAATGATAGTATGGAGATCCAACTAAGGCTCTGTCTCTTTCCTCGACAGCCCTTGCTCTTGCTCTTTACACCTCAAGTAAGCTCTGTCCCCCTCTCTCATGATAATGAAGATTTTTCTTATAATTTTCCACAGATGTGAAAACAACCAACCAATGTAGAAATTTGTTTGCACATTTGATTTTATGTATATTAGATGAAAATTATCTTATTAAAACTAAATTATCAATTCAATTGAGTGTCATTTGGATGTGCCTAATATTGAACATTGGAAGGGTTTGTATGGAAAGAGAAGGAATATCTTGTCTCTGCAGGCTACACGCAGCCTAGAAAGCTTTGTATTGAAGGTGGAAGCAATGGGGGTCTTCTTGTTGCAGCTTGTTTAAATCAGGTATGAAAGTAGGGTTGTAAGAAAGATACAAGTTTGGTTTCTTATATTCTCCATGAAAGTGTTAAACTAGGCTTGGTTAAGAGAGAGACTCTGTTTTTGTCTGACCATGGTATAGGCATAGTTTGGAAACTCAAACACAGCGAGTGGCTGGTCCAGGCATGACTAGCTTGGTAGACCTGACATGGTGATTTACTGAGCTGAGTAACTTAGTTAAGTTTTGGTAAGTTTGAATGAGTTTTAAACTATAAAGATGGGTCACAGCTTGAAGTGGTAGCCTAAGCTGTTGAAATTGTGGGCTGTGGCATGGATGTTCTATGGCTGAACATATTCCCTATTGAAAATGCACTTAAACCTTTGGAGCACATGTACAGTGGAAAAACAATGGCTAGGATCATCTGATGGGGAAGGTTTTTGGGTATTTCTAATGCATAATGCAGCCCATTACATGAAGAAAATGTATTATCAAAATGTGGATGGGTAATTCCTGTAGCAAAGCAAATTGCTCAATTAGCACACAACATATTTCAACTTTTTATATTTAATGTGTTGAACAAAATCTCCTGTAGGTGGTGTTGATATATTTGGTTGTTCTTATGCAAGTTTGACAGATCAGTACAGGACTTTGAGAATTCAACCAGGTGCTTCTGAGAAAGAGGTTAAGAAAGCATTCAGACAGCTTGCATTGCAGGTGGGTTAAGAAAGTATTTTTTTTTCTTGTTTTTTTGTCACCCCAGATGACTTAAGAGGGATGACTTAAGAGGTACAATGCAATGTGGTTATTGAAGTGCATTGTCCTATTGTCCATCAAAGGGTTAAATGTTTCCTCTCATATCCTTAGCTGCGTTCAATCTTTAATTTTATTATGTTGAACATGTCTTCAATTTCAATTAGATTTGCTGATCATAACCATACAATCAAACGTGAAAAATGAACGGTTATATCGAATTTGTTGGCCCTTCCAGTTTGAACCCAAGCCACTGACAGAATGGTTATGATCATCACATGAAGGTCAATTCTTTTAGCCACATGCAATCTAGACACAACACTTCTTCTCCAACCATCAGCCATGCATATAGGTAGCTGAAACAGGCCCTTCAAAATGGTTGGTCTAAACAGTTTATAGTCTAACCTGTTGAACTTATAATTTCTGCAGTTAGAAGATCACCCTCAAACAAAGGGAGATACAGGCAAATGGTAGCACAAAAATGATGGATAGTCAATTAGTCATGGACTTAACCCTCAATAGGTGCCTATATCAACCTTGGTGCATTCTATATATTTGGAATTCCGATCTCCGTGGTACTAGGCTTTGTGTTTCATATTGGAGGAAAGGGTCTTTGGATTGGAATAGTGTGTGGATCTACCATACAAGTTACACTTCTCACCATCATTACCGTCTTAACAAATTGGGAGCAACAAGTTTGTTTTTTGCTCTTTATATGCAACCAAAATCAGTTAAGTTTCTATAAATGCAAATGATCAGTGCAAAGCCCCTGCAACATGTATATATAATCAAATCAATTGAAAATTAAATGCACATACCTTGACTGGCCATGATTGCTTGACTGTTGTGAGTCCAAAATCTGACTTCTCTTTCCCTGTTACTTGCTTGGTCTGTCTGGTTGAGGAATTAGTGGTAATTGAATGGAACAAAATCAATGAAATTCCCAAAAGAAAAAAAGCAGAATTTGGATGAGATTGTGTTGATTTTTCTTGCTCACTCAGCCCTTCTTAGGAAGCATGAATGTATTGACTAGTGAGATATTATTGCTCATGTATGTTCATTGGATGATTTTATTTGATTTAATAAATGAATGTTGCAGGCAAAGAAGGCAAGGGCAAGGGTATTTGAGGAGGGATTATTGATTGATAATGGGTCATTAAAGTGAGCAAACAGGGTTAGTGAAAATAGAGTGTTTTAATTTTTCTGTCTTAAATCTTATTTGAATCTGGGAACCAACTCACATTACCCATAAGCCTACAGCTCTTGCATTTGAGTAAGCTTACATGCAAAAGCCTAAAGTTTTGCAGTTTAACAAACTTGTGGGTGGACTGTGAGTACAGGGCAACTGGGTCCCAAAGGATGCACATGGGTCTGACTCTTTGAATTCTGGTGTAAATGATGAGCATTTTGTTCTGCATTGATTGTTGTTTGGCTATGAGCATTGGCAACAGTCCAATGGATGCTCTTTGCCCTAAAACTATGGATCCTTTTAAGCACTTTCAGATGACTAATGCTGGAGTATATCCGGACTCCCTCATCTGTCCATCTTCATTTATTGCAGATTTTACAAAGGGAATTTTTCTTCCAAGTGATTCAATCTCTTAGCCAGATTAATGGTGCATTTGGATATCTTCACTGGTCACTTCTTTTGGTAGAATGGATTGGTATTTGTTATATTGTGCAGTTGGGTTGAAGAGGAAGTCTGTACTCTAGTGGAGATTGCACTACTTGTGATATTGCTTAAACTTCTCCACCTCAATAGAGTGTTGGCAATCACCACTTGTTACTTGAGGATGGAAAAGGCAGAAAAACAGCATTATATCTAGTCTGGTTTTCTATTTATCAATTGATTAAAAAAAAAAAAGTGGAGCCATTTACTGTCCTTCAGGCCAAAATGTTTGCTACTTTGTTACATCCAAATGCCCTGGGGCAGAGACCTCGAATGACTATTTTTAACTGGAAGTTTTTTTTTTTTTTTTTTTGAAGTTGCTCTTACAGTTTTCCTTTTCCTGCAGAATGAAACAGTTTCCAAGGCAATACAGGAGATCAAGAGATTAAAGCTTGCAAATGAAGACCTTTCCAAGCAAGTTGAAGGACTACAAAAGGACAGGACTAAATCATTTGGATGGGATACATGTGATTCATTCATGCAACACGATATGCAAGAACTTAATAGGGTTCTCTGTGAAAAATTGGAAGATAAAATGAAGGTATTATGGCCAAAGTGTCAGACTCATGTTTTAGACTTGACTAGTTTGTATTGGTTGTTGAGTTTATCATGGTCCTACTATCTGATTTCCAATGGCTCAGGGAACTGTCGTGGAGGGTACTATCCAACAGTTATTTGAAAGGCACCATATGAACTACATTGAGTGCGTCAATGTGGATTACAAGTCCACAAGAAAGGAGTCTTTTTATGGTATTACTTTTAACCAAGATATACTTTTTTCAAACGGTGCATTATAATCTATATTATTGTCCAATCCACTTGACTTCATTTTATTGCATTGCAGGTGGATGAATCTTATGATCAATACAGTGAAGATGGTTATGATGATTCCATGAGGGGAATACATGATCCAAGCTGGGACTTGTGGGAGGAATGGATGGGATGGGAAGGTGCAGGCATCAGAGACTACTACACTTCACACATCAATCCTTACATTTGATTGGATTTTGATTTTATCTTGATGAATGCCGAAAGGCATCTCAGAATAACTTTTAAGATGTAAATAACATTGGGTTTTCTTTGTATTAATTGAACTAGTTGTGTGTATAGCCAAGTATATAATGCAGAGTTCCTTGTGAACAAGTATATAATTGAAGTTTTATTTGTGAACAAGTTAGTAGAGAAGGATCAAATATGAGTAAAATTAACAAGGGATTGAAAGCATGAATATTTATCATAGGGTTACTGCACTTTTGAGTTGGTTGTAAATTGAAAGGTTATTTGGGTGCATTTGGTCTTTTGTTTCTTATTTTTTGGGTGTATTTGGTAAATATTTTTGTGCTAGGTGCGGCTAATAATTGCCAAAAAAAAAAAAAAATGGAACCAAATTGGGCCATAAATATTCATGGAATGGAACCAAATTTTGTGTCTCAATGAAAGTTAGAACTCACTTTTATGAGTTTCACATTGCCTCAATGAGATAAATAATAATTTATAATGGATGTCAAATTGAATTTCTATTATAAATTACCTTTTTTTTTTAAAGACAAAAAATGCCCCTGTAATAAGCTCTTATTTGAAAGTTTACCAAACATAATTTTTCACATAGATCCATTTAAATTAGATATATTGCATGTGTTACCAAACAATCTATTTATAAATAGTCTATATCTCACAGATCTATTTCTCGCAGATATGTTTGAGCCAGATCTATTTCAAACATATAAGATTTGCCAAACAGGGCCTTAGTTCTCTTCTTATTGAACGATGTCAATCCAAACTCAAAACAGTATTGTAGAGCGCTGGCTGATCCTAATATGAGCACTAGTTGTGGTTCCCATACCACTAATGGGTCCCACTAACTGGTAATCCCCATGCGGTTGATCACTTAATAAATCTATTAATATTATGAACTTTTGAGTAGATACAATAATTAACAATTTCTGTATTTACAAAAACCTGGTGTATTTTTAAAAATTACAAATAAGTCTCTAAAATCCCTTAATTATAGATAATCCCCACTCTACTATTTCATAATACTCCGTTAAGCTGGTGCATATATGATTACAAGCCCAGCTTGGATAAAAAAAACACTCCATTGTCCCATGATTACTTCTTTTGTGAAGAAATCTGCAGTCTGATACATGAGATTAGGGTTATAGATTTTTTGATTGAGTTCTTGCTTCTTTTTTTAATAGATCTTTGATCTTAATACATGAGATTAGGATTGTAGATCTTGTGATTGAGTTCTTGATCTTATGGGTGTTTGATCCCTATGTTAAGTGAGCTAAAGGTTTTGACAAATACATCTAAGAGGCTCACCTAATTCCAACAGTTTGAACATGGTTTAGCTCTCTTTCATCAGCAAAAACAAGTTTAAAAATTAGAGACTTTATTTCTGGGATAAAGAGGAAATCGGTTTCTGACCTCTTTGTTCCAACTCCAAGAGCTGCTTTGAATCAATTTAAGCTCTCTTTAGCCCTCAATAAGCCAATCCAATTAAACTCAGGTTCATCTTTGCTTCTCAAACCAAGTGTGCTGCGACAATTATGTTGGCTGTAGTTTATTTCCATGCTTTCCAAGCAGTGATAACTCGTGGTGGAATTGTATAAGGACAGTTGCAAGACGTGAAGTTCTTGCAAGTCTCTTTCACTCCATAGTGCATAGTCATGAAACTAGGCCTATCAATGGGACGGGTTGAAACGGGTAGAAAGCCCGGCCCGGCCCGTCCCAAGCCCGAAAATATAGGGCTTTATAAAAAATCTTGAGCCCAGTGGGTTGGGTTTGGTCAATAATTTTAAAGCCCGGCCAAAATGGGACTGGGACTGGGCAGAGGATGCCCAGCTCGTTCAGGCCCGGCTCGGCCCGCTCCAAGTTAATTTTGATAAAAAATTTATATTACCTAAACTGCCCGTCACTAACAGTAAAAAAACGGCTAGTTAGGAGGGGCATTCTTGTAACTGTGCCCTCCATCAGTCCATCTCTTTTATAAGACGTTGCAAGCCCTAAAAACATCTCACACTCAATCGCTATTCGGCCTCTTCTGCTCTCTACCTCTTCTGCCCAAGATTGGTTTAGTCATGACCCAACTAGTGACTGTGATTTAGATAATGATGGGAATGCACTAATTGATGTTTTAGACAATTAAAAGAAAATTAATTTTTGTTGATTTCTTTTTTATATTACTTGACCCATATAGGATACTCATTTCTCATTCATTTTATTGATTTTCTGATTTTCTACTTTAAATTTTTTTTTAACTGATGCTACATTACTTTAACTTGACTCATATAGGATACTTATTCTCATTCATTTCTATTGATTTTCTGATTTTCTACTTTTACCGGAAAAAAAAAGGTTTTAATCATTCCTACATTACTTGACCCATATAGCCTATAGTATACTCATTTATTTCTATTGATTTTCTGATTTCCTACTGTCACTAGCAAAAAAAAAAAAAAAAGTTTTTAACTCCGCCATGTTGCTTGTTGCATTGCATTGCCGGTCCCAAGCCTGGAAAAAAAGAGGAGGGGTTAAAGTCAGGTTCACACCGGTGTCTGGTGACAGTAGGAATAATTAAAGAATATTTTGCTTATCTCCAGGATTGGGTTAAGCCCAGGCCCGGCCCTGTCCCAGCACGGGCCCATGCGGGACGGGATTAGATGTAAGCCCGTTCAATTTAGAGCCGGGATTGGACAACACCTGGCAGGCCCGTCCTATTTTCGGGACCGAATTGGACAACCCAAGCTTCGCCTACATGAAACTAGCAAAAGAAGCTTTTAGAAAGAAAGTGGACTACTTTCAATCCATGTCCCAACAAAAGGACAATGATTATAAAAACCATGATCTGAACTGCTGTCAAGATAAGATTCCATCTGCTCCATCTGCTCCCTTCGAACGATAATTTCTTGGTTGACTCTTGACTTCTCAACTTCCAGCAGGACTATTAATTATAAAAATTGAAATTCTTCACCAATTAATTAAGTAAATTTAGGTATTCGATAAGGTTTTAAATTTGATTTTTTTTGACGGATAGGTTCCATAAGAAATACTAGGGAAGTTTTGGGCCTGCAACTTAACTCAAAGTAAAAAAATCTTAAAGCTTAAATTAAAAATAAATTTTGTTTAGTTTCAAACTTAGAAAAGATGAATTAATAAAAAGGTAGCTGGATAAATGAAGATAAAGAGTCCAGAGAAATGAAGGGATTCAAAATCAATATTGAAAAAAGTAAACACATACTATGAAATTAAAAATATCATAAATCTGAAAATAAAGCTAAAATGATATAAAAATATTTCCTAAGAGTAAAATAAAAACAGAACCACATTAAAAGAAAATTAAATAATGCGAGTGGCACGGTACAAAAAGCGGAACTGATCTTTATAGACCAATTACTGAATCCATACACTTTCAATAGATTGCATTGAGCAGGCTAATGGACTCACTTAGGGCTTGTTTGTTATCTCTACTCTTTCGTTTTTTTGACAGACCTATCCAAACTAGAGCCATTAAAAGAAGTTTTCAGTAAAATAATGGTGTATTTTGAATAGACTTTTTAATTAAATCAATGATTGAAATTTTTTTCAGATATTTTGAGACCCACGAGTTATCAAGACTTGAGATTTGATCCCATAGTCGTGTTTAGCCTTCCAAAGAGATCTAACAGTTTGGATGTTGTGACTGGGGCCTACAGATTTCAAAACATAATATCAAATGGTTCATATTTTTACACATATCTTGAGATTGGTGATGATCCAATGGCAGAAATTTGGATACCTAGCAATGTTTGACCTTCTTGATATCTTCAACAGTTTGGATTGTGATTTGATATCCCTAAAATAATTAAAAAATAGAAGAACTGGACTGCCTATGGACTAATCCAAAATTGAGCATGTTACATCAATGGTTGATATTTTTTCGCAAATTTCTCGAGATCCATAAAATATTTAGTCTTGAAAATTCACTCTATAGTTGTGTTCAGCCTTCCAAAGAGATCTAACGGTTTAGATCTTGTGTTTGGAGCCCAAAGAATCTAGAAAATAATATCCAAGACTTGATCACATTTTTTCCAGATATCTCGATTGGTGTTTATCCAGCGGCTGAAATCTTGGTCCTATAGTCATATTTGATCTTGTGAACATTTCCCACGGTTTGGATCTTGAATCTTGATTTACAAATTCAAATTAAAAAAATAAAATTCGGACCGGGGCATTATTGACTTGAGAGTGTTGTTCATGTGCGGCATTTTTCCCTATACTTTTCAAGTGTATCCATAAGAGGGCAGTGGTTTTAAGTCGCTTTGCCTGTGCTTCTCTAAAGTGGGCCGAGGGTAGAAATAACTGCCAAATGCTTTCCAATCCTCCATCTCGTTTTAGACATTTAAAAATATAGAGCCCGAAAATAGAAATACCAAACAAAAGCCTAGTTACTAGTTTCCTAGCTAGCAAATAAGAGTTTGTTCTCTTCTTATTAAACGATCTCAATCCAAACTCAATTAGTATATTAAAGAGCTTTGGCTGATGCTAATAACAACACTAATAGTGGTCCCCATACCACTAATGGGTCCCACTAACTGGAAATCCTCATGCGGTTGATCCCTTAATAAATCTATTGATATTACTCATCTTTAACATACATTTCAATCAATCGAGCTTTTGAGTAGTCTCCAATGAGGTCTACGAACCCTTGCCCAGCCAATTTAATGGAAATCTCAACAAAGCCCAACATCAAACAATATCAGAAATTACTACATCTTTCTAGGCATGTGTAATGCATGGCCCATCAAATTGCATGAAATTAATCTAAGTGCCCTAATTTATTAACTTGGGGTCGAAATTGAAGGAAACCCTAATTAATGAATTGAAAACTGGGTTAGGGCTCTTAGAGTAGCTATACTTCCAAATTTAACTTAACTTGGTCAAAGATTATCCATTTGATCATAAAAATTTCAAAAGAAGATACATTGTTCTATGCAGTTCAGGTTGGATAATTTGATTAAAGACAATCTAGGGAGTTTTTTTTTTTTTTTTTTTTTTTTTTTGTTACTGGGCAACAGTACGTAGACCTCATTGGAGAAAAAGGAAAAAAAAATAGGAAAGAGAGAATTGAGAGAAAAAAAAAAGCCCAGCATTCGAGCCGGCGTCGACACAGTTTGGGTCGTCGAGCCCGGCGTCGGAGAGCCATACACACCATTAGACTTTTGGATGCATGACTACATTTGGGCCGATGCCCCTTTTTCTTTTTGGCCAGGTTGTTGTAGGCCTTAACTTAATTTAAAACATTGTAACTTTATTTGAACTCATGCACTTCTGTACTCCTTTAGTTCTGTTGTTTTTATGGCGTATGTTTTACCATCCGTGCAGATTCTATGTGTCGATACTTCCGCAATAATATTATGGTGACTGATTATCATTTATAGCATCACGAAAGACTTCAATCCACCTGGAATTGGGGTCAGGAAAAATATTAATTTGCATTGATTCTCATTCCTTGGGATCGGGTTACGACCCACCCTAATTTTGGGGGTGTGACAAGATCCAAAAATAGGAAGGTCGGGTATTGAAGATTTCTAGAGATTTCTCTTTCTAATTTCTTTTGTTATTTTATTGTTGGTCCCAAAGCCCATGCAATTTCACACCATCTCAATGGAGATACACAAATAAACATATATAGATGCTTTTTTTTTTTTTTTTTCATTTCAATCCTATCCGATGTGCGGGATTCTAGTAATGAAGTTTAAATGGTTCTTTACTATTTTGAAAATTTCCAACACATTATACTAGGCTTTATCTATACTCTTTGTTTTAAAAGTTCAAATTTTACATCATCAGTTGGGGACAGACAAAATTCATACGGTGGAAAATTTGAGTGGTTTGCAAAATACAAGCTCAGTTTTTTCCAAAATATGCATGTCCAATTCTAAAAAATAGAAAATAAGAAAAACCATGTTGCTACGTGGCATCATTTCAGCCACATCTATGGATTCCCTTCGACAGCTTTTCCAAAATAGTCCGTTTAAAATCCACACAATTAGTGGTGCATGCTGGTTGCTCTTGGTGGATCAAGACTAGGCCTGTCGATCCAAGTGCAGCCCAGCCCGGCCTGCCCTAAAAAGCCCTTACAATGAGGGCTTTTACTTTTCTAAAAAAGCCGTTGGCTTGGGCTTGGATAGAATTTCGCAAACTCTCTAATTTTCAAGCCCTAGGCCCCGCCCCTGCCACTTGAGGACAGAGTAAGGGCTAAGGGCCAAGGCAGGGGTCACCCGGGCGTTGCCCTATCTATATTGATAGTAGGTTAAGGTCAATCTCGGGATTAGCACGACTCAGCCCTTTGCCTAATCAAGACTAGTCTGGATCCTCTAAGGTTGACTTGGAGAAATCCCAACCTAAAAGAGTGGAAATCCACAATGGTGCTCACCTAATAAAGATTTGATCTGGTCAAAATAAAATCCCTCAAGTTTTGGATTTGTACAGAGATAAGGATGATTTGATGATTCATTATCTTATTTTTTCCAACAAGACTACTGCATATCTTATGGAGCCCACTTAGAAGAAAGTTTATCAATGCGAGGAGAGTATATGGAAAGGTCTCCTGATGGACAAAGACGGTCCAAAAAATAGCCCCACCAAAATATCCTAGCAATTCATTTAACCGCTTAAAGTTTAATGGCAACATAACCATATATTTTCTTGCAATTTAACCCAACGGTAAGTGAAGGATCAATTGATTGTAAATTTGGGCATAAATCCAGATCATGGGATGAATTGTTATCAAAGGGCTTGCATTGATGAAAGTTTTGCTCAGGTGGGCCCGATAGTACTAGACTATACTTTCAGTTGCTTGTAGGAAAACAATTCTTATTAATATCAAAGCGAGACCAACCCCCATTGAAGTAAAATTCATCCGAATTCTAAAAGATGAACTTCAAGAGGAAAATGCATATACCATCATATAACCGTTTTTGTAACAAGCAAGTCAATGTGTTTGTTTAGATTTTGAAATCGGTTTTTCAATCCTTCAAGGAAATGAAATTCCTTAGAAAATGGAATTCCACCTATATAGAAAAGACCCTTAACGTGGCAGTATTTTTACTTGATAGTTTGTGGTAACGGTTGGTCCCAAGCCCGAAAGTGGAAGGTAGGTTAATAGTCTGGGTAGAACTTTTATCACAACTTCAATATGAATTCTGAGAAATTGGCATTCCATGATCGTGATAACGCATTTCAAGGATTTGGGTCACTATAGAGTCAGATGATATAACTGAATTCATGCCAACAAAGTTGGGTAAAGACTTTGATGATCATGATGATGAATTAAAATTATGCACATCCATCATTTATAGATTAACATTTGTGCAAATCATAATTAGCACTTAACACACCTGCATGAGAGAAATTCTAGAACGTTCATCAGTCATCAGGTTAGTGGGGGCAGATGCACTCATGAGAACTCCAAGCATGGCCCACTTGAAAGATTCTTGCATCTTGGTTAGATTACATAGTTCAGAACTTGGACATGATCAAGATGTTTTCAAATGACCAAACTTGGATCCCTCTTAATCCCTCACCTATTTTATTTTATTTTATTTTTTCTTTCCCCTTATTTTTATTTATTTAATTATTTAGTATTATTATTTTTCTTTTGTTGTTTGAAAATGAACGTGCAATATAAATGGCAAGTTTAAAAAATAAAGAAATATACATGTATGCATAGAAGCGAGGGATGGAAACACGGAAGCACATCGCAACAAAAAAGAGAAATTATTTTGCCAGTAACTTAAAAAATTACAGAAGGAGAATATTTCTTTTCTATTCATGATGTGAAAACACTTTTCCCAGCCGAAAACACAATTTCTCACTAGCCTTTCATCCCTTTAAGCCCCCTTTTCGATTCCTTAATTATAAGGTACGGGCAGGCCCTTGGTGGAACCCCATCAATGAACATCTCTTTATAGTCCTATGATCGCTCCTCCCCTCAGCAGCTCTTAACACCATCCTCTCGTACTTTTGCCATCCTTATTCTTTTGGCGTTAGTCTTTCATTGTAACTTCCATAGAAGTATTCAGGCATGAATTCTAATTCATCCTCATATAGCACGATGTGGCCGTGCCACTCCCACACTCTTTCATCATATCCAGTTTCTTGCACTCCAATACAGACATTGTGACCGGCGTGTAAGAAAACAATAATCTAGATCTGAAAAAACTTTGATCAACCAAGATTCTCCATGTCAAATCATTGAAAAAAGTAAAGCGAAAAAACATACCTGAATCCATTGAATGAACTTACTCGCAGGTTGATGATCTTCCAATCTTGTATGGCTACCTAGAGAAACCCTCTTGATTCTTCTGATGATGGGATGTCAGAGAGAATAGGTATTCACCATATGAATTGGGGACCATAACCCTAATATATAAGATATCATAAGTTTGTTATTTCTAATTTGACCCCTCATCAAATTAGAAATAACATTCTGGTATCTACACATTAATCCCATGACAATTATACCCTTAAGCCTTAGAACTTTAATTCTTAATTAGATCACTTTAGTATAGGTTTAACCAAAGATAGCATAACACGTTAAATAGTTACATGTGTGGCCCCACATGATGGAATTTTTCCAACAATCTCCCACTGGGCCATATGTGTAACTTAACAAATGTGTATGACTGTATGAGCTCCAAAAGTTTGCTATCATAATTTAGGATATATCCGAACAATCTCGTCCATTGATTATGCCGGTATAGGATCAAAGCGGTCTTCGTCACTTTCAACATGACTAAACCCATCAATGGTCACGTACACCAACATAACCAAATGATATAGATCAATCATGGATGCGTAGCATGGAAAGTACATGCAATGTGATCTATACATGTCTATTTCCAGCTGGTCCTACTGTATTCCTTAGTGAGATCATTATTTAACACAATATAACAGAATGAAATGAATCGAATACTGTATTTCTGATAAGAATAATATCCAAATACATAAATGCATAAGTGTGTTCAAAATCAAACATAAAGCAATAAAATATAAAATGATACAAACTCCCACTAGAATGTGATATCCTTACACAAAATAATACACATATGAGCAGTGTGCTCATGAAAGACCTTGGGTGGTAATCCCTTTGTAAGCGGATCCGCTATCATGGAGTTTGTCCCAATGTGCTCTATGGATATCTGTCCATCCTGTATTCTTTCCTTCACAACTAGGAACTTAATGACAATATGTTTTAACCTAATTGAGCTCCTGTTGTTGTTGGAATATAGCACTGATGATTTATTGTCACAATATAGTTTGAGTGGTCTTTTAATACCCTCCAGAATTCGCAGCCCAGTGACAAAATTTCGCAGCCATATTCCATGGTTGGATGCCTCATAGCATGCTACAAACTCTGCTGCCATGGTGGAATCAGTTACGAGTGTCTGTTTGGCACTCCTCCAAGATATTGCTCCACCAGCTAACAGGTAGATGTAGCTTGATGTAAATTTCATACTATCTTGGCATCCAGCATAATCGGAGTCGGAATACCCTATGATCTCCAACTGATCCGATCTCCTATATGTGAGCATATGATCTTTTGTTCTCTGTAAATACCTCATAACCCGTTTGGCAGCTTTCCAATGATCCATCCCTGGATTGCTTAAATATCTGCCTAACATACCAACAATGTATGCAATATCCGGGAGCGTACACACCATAACATACATTAGACTCCCTACAGCTGATGCATAAGGAATCTTCTGCATTTCCTTAACTTCAAGGTTAGTTTTAGGGCATTGATTGAGACTAAACTTGTCTCCCTTAGAGACAGGGGTGTCACCTGGTTTGCTGTCCTGCATGCCAAACCTTTTGAGCACTTTATCTATATAGCTTCTTTGTGATAATCCAAGAATACCCCGAGAGCGATCTCGTTGTATCATGATCCCTAATACAAAAGAGGCGTCACCAAGATCTTTCATCTCAAAATTCTTTGATAGAAATCTCTTGGTTTCATGCAACATGCCTATATCATTTGTGGCAAGCAATATGTCATCGACATACAAAACCAGGAATATATGCTTACTCCCACTGAATTTGTGATACACACCATTATCAACGGCGTTTGTCTCAAAACCAAACGAGATAATCACTTGATGAAACTTGTGATACCACTGACGAGAAGCTTGCTTGAGTCCATAGATGGATTTTGTCAATTTAGAGACCATATTCTTTGGGTCTCCCGACTCAAAGTTTTCTGGCTGCACCATATAAATTGTTTCGTCAATGTCACCATTGAGAAATGCTGTTTTGACATCCATTTGACGAAGCTCAAGATCAAAATGTGCAACTAGTGCCATGATTGTCCTAAAAGAGTCTTTCGATGAAACCGGAGAGAAAGTCTCTTTAAAGTCAATCCCTTTCTTTTGGGTAAAGCCTTTAACTACAAGACGAGCCTTATACCTCTCCACATTACCATTTGAATCCCTTTTGGTTTTAAAAATCCATTTGCAACCAATGGGCTTCGCACATTCTGGTAATGGGACAAGTTCCCAAACCTTATTGTCTTGCATAGACTTATATTCCTCATTCATGGCATCAATCCACTTTTGAGAGTTAGAACTTTGCATGGCTTGATGGAAGTTGATTGGATCATTTTCCACCATTCCAATTCCTTCCTCATGTTCTTGGAGAAATACGAAAAAATCATCCGGAATAGCATTTCTCCTTTCTCTAGTGGACCGCCTTAAAGGCACTGGTTCTTGAGGTTGTTGAGTTTGTTCCTCATCTTGAATGGGGGTTTGATCAACATTGTCTTATTGAGGATCCAGATTCGCTTCTTGATCAATGACAGGTATAGAAACCTGCACATTGTCAAAAGCAATAGTGGGAATCGTAACCGATTCTTCCTCAAAGACAATGTCTCTAACCTTATTTCTCCCCCCAAACTCAACATCCTCAAAAAATGTTGCAGTTCTCGTCTCAAAAATTGACCTAAGTGTGGGATCATAAAACTTATAACCCCTAGATCGTTCAGAGTAGCCAACGAAGTAGCTACTCACAGTTTTGGAGTCCAATTTCTTTTCATGTGGCTTGTAAGGCCTTGCCTCAGCTGGACATCCCCAAATGTGAAAATGTTTTAGACTAGGCTTTCTTCCTGTCCAAAGCTCATAAGGTGTTTTTGCAGCTGCTTTAGTTGGCACTCTATTCAGAATATAAGCTGCTGTTTTGAGTGCTTCTCCCTAGAGTGACTCTAGTAAAGTGGAATGACTAATCGTACTCCTTACCATATCCTTAAGAGTCCGGTTTCATCTTTCAGCTACACCATTCATGCTAGGTGACCCTGGCATGGTGTACTGTGGGACGATTCCACACTCCTCTAGGAATTTAGAAAATGGTCCTGGACGTTGTTCACCTAAACCGTCATATCTGCCGTAGTATTCACCACCACGGTCAGACCTGACACTCTTTATTCTTTTGTTGAGTTGGTTCTCAACTTCAACTTTAAATGTTTTGAACACGTCCAATGACTGTGATTTCTCATTATTGAGGAATAGGTACCCATAGCGAGAGTAATCGTCTATGAATGATATGAAATACTGTTGGCCATTCCAGGAAGCCGTAGGGAATGGTCCACAGATATCTGTGTGTATCAATTCTAAGACGTCTGTAGTTCTATTTGCACCTAATTTCTTCATTTTGGTCTGTTTTCCCTTGATGCAAGCAATACAAACATCAAAGTCTGTAAAGTCAAGGGAATCTAAAATGCCATCAGACACAAGTCGCTCAACTCTGGACTTAGAGATGTGACCTAAGCGTTTGTGCCATAATGTAGCCGAGTTTTCTTTATTCAGTTTGCGTTTAGTACCTCGTGATTCCACATGCAAGGATTCATTATAAGAAACAATTGTATCAAGCAAATATAAGTTGTCATATACATATAGAGAACCAGTTCCAACAACATTCGAATTTATAGATAAACTGAATTGATTGTTTCCAAATGAACAAAAATAACCAAACTTGTCCAATAAAGAAACCGAAACCAAATTCCGTCGAAAAGACAGTACAATAAAAGTATCTAATAAATCCAAATAATAACCAGTTTTTAATAACAACCTAAAATGCCCTATTGCCTCTACTTCTACCGACTTTCCATCGCCCACAAAGATGTGTCTTTCAACATCACTTGGCTTTCGGTAGCTCAGGCAACCTTGCATAGAAACACTGATGTGAGTAGTAGCACCAGAATCCAACCACCACGTGTTTCTAGGTACTGAAGCTAAATTTACCTCAGAACAGACCAAAGCAAGACTCATGCGATTTGAGCGATCCCACTTCTCAAAGTTCTTTTTGTCATCAGGAGAACTTGCATCCGTAAGAGAAGCGGGTTGTTCAATCCGTAGTGCAAGGTCTAGATCCATGCAGCCGAGAACAATTTCTATGTTCTCTTTCCAATCCTTAAAGTTGGTCCCATTAAGTACAGGTATAGAGTTGATATTAGCAGATATAGTAGAAACACTAGCTGTAAAGAGAACAAAAACAAACAGACAAACATGCTCATATTATTAACCAAATATAGAAACAACAAATTCAAATAATGGTAAGTCTCATGTCAAGGTACCTAACACAACATTAATATCAAGTCTTTGGACAGTAATATTAATTGTAAATGGTCATCTTCTTGTAGTGATCAAACACTGATAATAATTCATGTCAAATAATAAATCTATCTTTGGATCGACTTATTATTCACACGTAAAACCTTATAATCGTCACAGGTTTACCACCACAGGTGTGTATGCAATTCGGCCAAGTATTAACCTTCCTTTGGGCCGACTAAGACCCGCATGAATTTACACACACAAACATCCAATATTCCTCATGAACAATCTACACAAAAGAGGTTACTTTGGTTACATCTTGTTTCAATTAGCCCATTTAGAATAATGGACTATGTAATTTAACCATAAAAGATATACCATAAAATATTTGAATTGCTGTTTGAAGAAAACCAACTAGCTGTCTTCACATGTCACCATAAATAAATAAAAAGTTTTTTTTTTTTTAAAAAAAAACCCTTGGACCACCCAAAAGTGTGGTCCTGCGGACCACCGAATGACCCAACATCTTCCTCCAACAACCCTGCATGCGTCTAGAAAAACTCCATATTTTCACTAGACGTGTTATCTCCACCATAAAAACAGGAATTCTCTTCAGTAGGTGAAAAAAAACATGGGTTACCATAATGTCTTAGATGCACCCTATGATGCATAGATGCATTCATATTATCTCACTGATCTCTGAAGCAAAAGTCTACCCACCCCGGATTCCTGACCCGGAAGGAACCCGGGGTGACTGGGATCCGTTGGATCCCAGCGGCGACTGGGATCCAACGGATCCCAGTCACCCCGGGTTCCTTCCGGGGTCAGGAATCCGGGGTGCCTAGCACCCCTCATCTCTGAATGCCCGGAGCAAATTCGCCGGTCTGCATATGCTCTAAAATTTATCAGGATTTCTGTACTTCAGTCTGAAAGACCCATTCAGGTACCACAATAGCCAAATCTCCAAAACCCAGTACATATCATAAAGTTGTCTTAAAGAGACAGGGCAACACAATTTAAAATTGTATTAAAGAGACTGCTTGTACAAAACCCACAAAACGGCATAGAAACCAAAGAATCATTACAAAGCACACTTTTTCTCTTTTTGAAAACATAAAAGTAAGAAGTCAAAGCGTACTTTAAAGAACAAATCACAGTAAAAACCCATGAAAGCAACTCGCTGAGTCTAGAATCACATCAGAAACTAAAACAAACAGAGAAAGGACGCCTGTTGATATTTTTCATCACTTCTCAGTTTAATTAATAAAAAAAAACTGTCGAAAAAACAAGGCTTCCAAACAGTCACCATTCACCAATAAAAAAAGTTCAATGAATCTACTTCGGGTGCACTGCAAGTCCCGTCATATTGGTGTTAAAATAATTACCGACGACATTCCATCCACCCCGCCCAATCGACATTGATGGGGAGAAATAAGGTTGCAGAAACCCTAACCCTAACCAAGAGAAAGGGAGGGAGAAAAAACGCTAAACCCTTTTTTTTTTTTTTTTTATCTAGGGCTTCGTTGTCCCAGGAAGAAAGGAAGGCAGATTACAACCAAAGAACAGAATATCAATAGATTGATGTATATCTGGATTCCCAATGGTTTAACATGGAGACGCTCTGATACCAATTGTAAAAAAACAATAATCTAGATCTGGAAAAACTTTGATCAACCAAGATCCTCCAAGTCAAATCATTGAGAAAAGTAAAGCGGAAAAACATACCTGAATCCATTGAATGAATTTGCTCGCAGGTTGATGATCTTCCAATCCTGTATGGCTACCCAGAGAAGCCCTCTTGATTCTTCTGATGATGGGATGTCAGAGAGAATATGTATTCACCATATGAATTGGGGACCATAACCCTAATATATAAGATATCATAAGTTTGTTATTTCTAATTTGACTCCTCATCAAATTAAAAATAACATTCTGGTATCTACACATTAATCCCATGACATTTATACCCTTAAGCCTTAGAACTTTAATTCTTAATTAGATCACTTTAGTATAGGCTTAACCAAAAATAGCATAACACATTAAATAGTTACATGTGTGGCCCCACATGATGGAATTTTTCCAACACGGCGATCATGACGGCCTGGCTAGAGTTGGCTCGAAGGGAATCGCTGTTGCCGGAAACGATGATACGGATGATCTCCTCCTTGACCTTGGCTTCTTCTTTTGCCACATTGATCATTCGAGCGCATTCGTCTATCGAAGAGGAGAGAGGAATAGAGGGGCTAAGGATTGAGCAAATAAGATCATTGACAGGTTGAGAGAAGTCGTCATTGAGTTGAATCCTTTCTAAAAGACGACTGTCACGCTCGAATAAGTTGATGCGATTGTTGGAATTCATGTTTTCTCTAATTTGGATCTTGTAAGAAGGTTTTGCAAATCTTCAAAGATAGTAAAGGGGAAGAAGCCACCAGGAGCAAGGTTTTGGTGTCAAGGGAGAGAGATGGAGATGCTACTTAAAAGGTAATAAGTGACTTTATTTTTGAGAGAGAGAGAGAGAGATCATTTGGTGAGGCACAACCTCCTGGGGTCTTATAGGATGTTTTTGCAGCTGGAGATCCATGGGCACGACAGCAAATGTATTTTTCTCTTGTTGCAATAAAAGTGATTTTGACCCCTTGAAATAATAGTTAAACTTTTTCTCTTTCCATCAAATGGCTGATAAGTAGCAAGCGGGAGAATTTAAAGGTCTCCACAGAGGGGGTGCTTAGTATCACTAGTCGCCGATCGATGACAATGGGAGAACAATTTATCACAAAGAATAGTGATTCTTTGTATACTTGTCTATTGAGAAAAATAGAATGACGAAGTGTTTTGTTCTCCTATGGAACCCTTGCACTTGTGCGGCGCTGGATTTCTAGACCCTTCATCCAAGTCGTAAGACCTCTCCAAGATACATACTGATTGAAAATGCAATGTGGTACTTTCAATTGAACAAATTAGACTATTTAGTGCAATTTTGTAAGCTACAGTGTCGTTCTAGCTAAGTAAAATCGATTAAAATTTTAAACTACAATGTTGTTTCTAGATGCTTATACAAGGTGGTAGAAAATTCTTCTCAAGAGCAAAAAGAAAATCAGCTACATTATATTAAGAATTTAATAAAATTTACACTTAAGTTGAGGTATTTACTGCACTCGCGTCTACTGTCATCTAATGGCTTCAAAAATGCACCTTTAACCAGTGTTAAATGAACCAGCACTACTAGAAAAAAAGGTTTTTATATCGGCTAAAAACCGATATAAAAGACCTATTATATCGGTTTTTCAGTAAACTTCAAACCAATATAAGTACCCCCGATATAATAAACAACTATAACCGATATAATATTTGTATTATTTCATATCGATTTTTGGACAACTGATGTCTTTTGAACCTGAAATTATAACACATATTATTGTAAAACCGATATAAACAAAAGTGAAACCGATATAAAAAATATTTATAATATCGGTTTTCGGAGAACTGATGTGTTTTGAAACTGAAATTATAGCATACATTACTGTAAAACCGATATAAAAAAGAGTGAAACCGATATAAAAATTATTTATAATATCGGTTTTCTGAGAACTGATGTGTTTTGAAACTGAAACTATAACATACATTACTGTAAAACCGATATAAAAAAGAGTGAAACCGATATAAAAATTATTTATAATATCGGTTATAAAGGGCTTTGTTATATCGGTTTTTTGGGATTGTATTATATCGTTTGTTCTGTAACCGATTTAATATTATATATACATTTTTTTTATCACAAGAATTTGCATTGCTGCAGTACCTATAAAACCTGCAGTACCATAAAATAAACCTGCAATACCATTGCAGTACATTGTACACCAATAAAACTTTGCACTATATATACAATGTGATCATATATATATATATAACTAATTAATAATTAACATAAAGCTTGACTAGACAAATCTCTATGGAAATATTTTGTGTGTGTGTGTGTAGTATCTACATTGTCTTCCATGGGATGTACAAAAAGTTGGAACTATATATAAACAAAAAAACCAAAAGAACGTGATTTATATGGAGTATTCATGAACGTGATGGGCCACTACATCAGCTACTTATATAATGATGATTAAGGCAAGACAATAGAAGGGTTTTAACATCAGCATCTGTGCAAAGTGATGAACAATTTGATGTTATCAAGACCATTAACTATCATATGAAGCTCCTTTACCAGACCCAAGCAATTGATGAGCTTGTTTAAGATGGTAATAGGAAATAGAAGTACATGAGAATAATAATTGAATCAAAGGCAATGGTGGGAGTAAGTTGAATGCAAATAGACAAGGGGAGGCTTTGTAGATGATGATCATGATGATTAATTAGCAGCTATCAAGAAGATGAAACATGCAGTACCTCTTGAGTAGAAAATGACAATGACACCAGAAGTTGAGCATCTGAGGAAATGACAAGCTCTACATCTTGTTTTAGCATGATATGTCCGGATAGCCAATTAAAAGAACTTGATATATATTGGATGATGTAAAGACCAGGAACATCAGCATCTTCCTCAAAGTAAATGGAATCCCCTAATTTTGAAAATGACTCAATTCCTGCAAAACCATTTTTTTTTTCAAGTATGGAATCATGACAAATGCCTAGAAACATCCATCTCAGAACATATAGAAAGTATATATTGAAAGAATTATAACCAAGCATGTTTGGGAATTTTTTCCCTAAAACTTGGGTGTACTGTACATCTTCATTCTGACGATGCTAAGTAAAATGTATGTATCCATCTCACTACTCACAGTGACAGATTGGCTTGTAAAGGTGCTGCTACTATATTCTTCTCTACTGCTTTTGCATTATGGAATTGTAGAAATGAAGCTACATTTTCCTACCAAAGAGCCTCCCAGACGAAGGTTTCCTTATACCTGACTGAGCTTCTCTCTGTCTCTCTCAAGCATATCACCAAACCTTTCTCTGGTAGACCTCTAAAGCTTTTTTGTAATTCTTTATTCTCTGATTCTTAAGCCTGGTTGTGTTTCTGGGTTTTTGTTTTAGCTTCTCCCTGATGTTGCTCTTTTTGTTTTCTCCTCTGTGGGATCTCTCCCTTTGTCTGCTTTCCTCTTTCTTTTAATACAAATTGCCATTTAGCAAAAAAAAAGTATGTATCCATCTCACTTATACATGCAACTTTTAGAAGTCTCTATGGTGCATGATACCAATGTTAAGAGTGTCATTATTCCTAAAAATGGGAGGCATGCCCCCTGTCTGGGACTTGTTGCTTCATGAAAATTATAATTATTTTTAAATATGAAATCAAGAAGAACCAGACTTCTAGAATCTGAATACACATTTGTAAATCATTACCCCAGGTTCTGTTCCCCTTTGTACGCTAAGGACACCATTTGTAAGGGCACGCTCATAATAATCCACATATGCCATTTCTTTCGTCCAGCTGAATAGGTTGCGTGAAACCTACATAAAAACAATATAAGTCCCTATAAGTAAAGCAAAGTAAGAGAGGAAAAAAAACAAGAAACAAAAGACCAAATGCACCCAAATAACCTTTCAGTTCAAATATTAGCCATTATCAATCGATTATCTCTCCTCAAATACCCTTGCCCTTGCCTTGTTTGCCTGCAACATTCATTTATTAAATCAAATAAAATCATCCAATGAACATACATGAGCAATAATATCTCACTAGTCAGTACATTCATGCTTCCTAAGAAGGGCTGAGTGAGCAAGAAAAATCAACACAATCTCATCCAAATTCTGCTTTTTTTCTTTTGGGAATTTCATTGATTCCACTCCTAAATCACCTTTTCCCTGCACCACTCAGACCCCCTACCATAAAATTATTAGTCCCTGCCTATCCACACCCTCTTGCAACACCTACAAGATCTCTCAGTCACTTAAGGGATCATGTGGTTCAAAAATATGAGAGAGGGAGTTTGATGTGGAAGAAATGGAAGTTCCTAACAGATGATGGGTACAAGAAATCTTTTTGTACTCATACATTTGTGTTTGTTGGTAGGGTGAAATTTATGAAACTCCAGCAATATTCTACTAAGCTTTACTCAAAGTCACCCTGTGTTTTCACACCCACCCCAAATCCACATTAATAGTCAATTTTGATGACTAAAATATCATATAAGCTTAAGAATATGAATAGAAGCTGTATAGTGTGGTCATCCTGAAACCTAACCAGATGTAAAGACAATCATGTCAACTTGAAACATCCTATAGGCGCCAAACAACGCAATCTTTGCATCAAATTATTTTATCATAGTGAATAAAGTAGTAGTTTCTAAGTTGAGAAGCAAGGACAGAATCACTTTAAGACAATATTACATTCAACACATAAGATGCTTTTAGCTTGCTGTACAAATAACAGTAGAAAGTAAAAGGCAATGTAAGGGACCTCTGAGCAAACTTTGAGCAAACTTTATCTGCAGAACCCGTGTCAAATATTTAAGTAGAAATTTGTCAATGACTTAGCAGAGACAGATTCTAATAGTAAGTAGAAAATGTAGGGGGATACATTTTGATAAATTTCGCATGTATTTTTCATTCAAAATAGCCAATGGAATTCAACAGGATATATAAACCTAATCACACCATAAGTCTAATCTAATCTAATTGTAAACAAATAAAATCAGTTTTAATATCCTAATCACATCGTAATCCTAATCCACTTTAATCCTGACAAAGGGGGTGAGTTGAAAAGATTCAGCAGTAAGAAATCATTTACATCAAATATACCTTTATCATCAGCTTCAGAAATTAACTCCCCATAAGTGCTAGGTTCAAAATTGGTAACTGCTTCCCTTCCATTGCATTTGATAGCAGCTTTGTCATAGGCCCTGGTTTCAAAACCAAAAAGGGAGATTTGAGTTGGGAAAAGGAAAATCATACAAAGTTTGAGATTCAGGGTAATAATGCACTATGAGAAGACTGAAATTCGTAATCAGTAGAACCTGGCAGCTTCTATTTCACTGTCGAATAGCCCAAGATATATGCACCTACACGCAAGAATCACGACATTATTTCTCAATTCTAGGGGTTCTGAATTTTTTTTTTTGGTTCTCAGATTTATCAAGGTAAGTTCCTTATAAGCAAGGACATTAAACAGAAGATCATGATCTCATGTTTATAACTTAAAACTCATTTCAGGTCTAACATCAAGGATGTTAGAGATCCTTGAACCAAATCAGAAGCTACAAGAGGAAAAACAGAACTATGCAAGAGAGAGACGAGTGCAAGAGAATTGCTGTATCATTGTATATACATTAGTATGGGCGATGGTTACATATATAACACTGTAGCCTAAATTAGAGGATCTGATTTAGATCTGATTACAAAATTACAGGCATAGATAAGGAAACTAATATCTATCTAATATCTAGAGACAACTCATACACTATTGACTTGTGGGCTGACCCAATACATGGGTTGTGGGCTGACCCATTGGTCAAGCTGACTTGTTTTTGATCTACTTCTTTACACCCCCTCTCAAGCTTTGGATGGGAGAAAGTGACCATCGAGAGCTTGGGAACGAGTTCCAAAAAACGAGAGGTGGAGTGGCTTTTGGTGAAAAAATCTGCTATCTGGGCAGCTGAGGAAATCTGGAAAAGCTTTATAGTACCACTCTGAACATGTTGACGAATGAAATGACAGTCAACTTCAAGATGTTTGGACCGTTCATGAAAGACATCATTTGTTGCCAGTTTCCGTGCACTTTGACTGTCCGTAAAGAGAGGGGTGGGTTTAGGAACTAGGACTCCTAAATCACGAAGTAACCAGCGAAGCCAAATAATTTCAGTGGTAGTGTGAGATATAGCATGATATTCAGCTTCAATGGATGACCGTGAGACAACTTCCTGTTTCTTGCTCTTCCAAGAGATGAGAGGGGAGCCAAGAAAGATGGAGAACCCTATGGTAGAGCGCCGATCATTGATATCTCCTGCCCAGTCTGAATCAGAATAACCATGCAGAGTAAGATCCTGACTAGAGGAAAGAAGGAGGGCACGGTTGGAACTTCCTTGTAAGTATCTCAGTATGCGCAGAACAGCAGCCCAGTGAAGATGAGTGGGTCGCGCAACAAATTGGCTTACCACATGTACTGCATATGCAATATCTGGTCTGATGATGGTCAGATAAACCAAGCTGCCGACCACTTCACGATAACGAGTTGGATCAGAAAGTAGATCGCCATCAGTAGTTCGAAGCTTCAGATTATGTTCAATTGGAGTAGAGGCAGATTTAAGATATGTGAGTCCAGCTCGTTGAAGAACGTCATTGCAGTATTTTGTTTGTGACAAAAGATATCCTGTGGGAGAGTAGGCAACTTCAATGCCTAGAAAATACCGCAGATGACCCAAATCTTTCATCTCAAATTGTCGATGAAGAAAACGCTTCAAGAATAGAATACCAGAAGTATCACTGCTAGTGATAATCATATCATCGACATAGAGTAATAGAAAAACACAACCAGATCGCGAATAGCGAGTGAAGAGAGCAGAGTCATGGGCACTCTGGGAAAAACCAACGCTGATAATACAGGTGCTAAACCGTTCAAACCAAGCACGAGGGGCTTGTTTGAGTCCATATAAAGCACAGTTGAGACGACACACATAATGAGGAGGTCTCACGACGCCTGGAGGAGGATGCATATAGAGTTCTTCCTGAAGGAATCCATTCAAAAATGCATTCTTGACGTCAAGCTGATAGAGTGGCCAATGTCTAATAGCGGCAACAGAGATGAAAGTGCGGACTGTTGTCATCTTAGCAACCGGAGCAAAGGTCTCCTCATAATCTACCCCATATTCATGTGTGTAGCCTTTGGCAACCAAGCGAGCCTTGTAGCGATCAACAGATCCATCAGATTTGGTCTTGATCTTAAATATCCATTTGCAGCCGATAGCCCGTTTTCCAGAGGGAAAAGGAACAAGATCCCATGTTCGAGTTTTTTGCAGAGCTGCAAGTTCGTCTGCGATGGCAGACCGCCAGTTCGGATGAGCAATGGCCTCCTTATAGGATTGTGGTTCTGCCAAGGTGTGAATTTCTGCAAGAAAAGACTTATAGGACGGAGAAAAATGATCAGTGCAAACAAAGCCAAATCTAGATGGAGGAATTCTGGTGCGTACTGGATACCTTCGAGTTTGAGGAGGATCCTGCACATCTGGAGCAGAGGAGATAGGCCTGGGGTCAGGAGTAGGAGGTGATGCTGCCGAGTCCGAGTGAGCGGACGGAGGTTTGGGCCGACGATGATAGACCTGCAGAGGTGGAGGAGAAGGTGTATCGGAGGGAAACATGTCTGGAAAGGGATCAAGAGGGTAAACCGTAGGTGGCTCAGGAGAAGAGGATGAAGTAGGTAATGTGTAGAAAGGTATATGTTCTAAGAAGGTGACATTACGCGAGACCCGTAGCTTATTGGTTTTAGGGTCATAACATCGATAGCCTTTTTGTTCGATGCCATACCCTAAGAATACACAGACAGTGGATTTAGGCACTACTAGAAAAAAGGGCTTTTATATCGGTTGCAAAAACTGCCCTATATCGGTTTTTCATATAACCGATATAATATCTTCAGTCAAGGTATTTTATATCGGTTAATATTTTTTTATATCGGTCAATTTTTTTTTATATCGGTTACACTGGAACCGACATAATAATCTCTATATATAATATCGGTTAGGAAAATATGTGATATTAATTTTAATATTTTATATCGGTTATTATAAAACCGATATTATAGACAAATATTTTATATCATTTTTATACATATATTTTATATCGGTTGTATACACATATTTTATATCGGTTATTATGGAACTGATATTATATATACATATTTTATATCGGTTCTTCCCTCCTTTTTATTTTTCCTTCTTCCCTCCCTTTTCAGGACGTCCTGCGGCTAACCGCCTGTGCACATGCGGCTAACCGCCAGTTATATATAATATTTTATATCGGTTATTATGAAACCGATATTATATACCTCAAATCCCTTAATCCCCCGGGCGGGCTCACTCCTTCTTTCCCTCTTTTTTTTTTCTTTCCCTCTTTTTTTTCCTTCCCTCCCTTCTCTTTCTTTCTCCATCATTCCTTCTTTCCTCTCACTCTCGCTCTCTTCTCTCCTCACTCTCGCCTCTCTTCCCAGCGCTTCTCTCCCTCCAAAAACCCCTTTCCTCTCACTCTCGCTCTCTCTGCTCTTCTCTCACTCTCGCTTTCTCTACTCTCTCTCTGCTCTCCCAGTCTCTCTCGCTCACTCTTGTTCTCCGGAGAAGAAGAAGACGACGACGATGAAGAGGAAGAAGCTGCTCTTCCGGCGCTGTGCAGGTGCCAGGTACATCACGTTCTTTCCTTTCTTTTTGTTTCGTTTCTTTCTTTCCCTTTTCTTCTGCTGCTACTGTTTTCTGTTCTCTCTCTCTCTCTGTTTTTTTTTTGTTCTGTTTTCTCACGATCTCTGCTGCTGTTCTGTATTTTTTTTCCCTGTTGTTTTTCTTTCCCTGCTGTGTTTCTGCTGTTTTTTTTCCCTGTTGCGTTTCTTCACGATGTTGTTTTTCCCTGCTGTTTCGGCTAGCCTCCAAGTTGACGGCTAGCCTCCAACTTGGTTCGGCTAGCTGCCTCCAAGTTGGAGGCTAGCCGCCAGAAGTTGAAGGTGATTTTACACTAATTTCCATTCAATCTGGGTTAAATCTCAAAACATGAAAGTTGTAGCCCTCTGATAGATCTTTCATTTGGATCAAGAATCATGTTGTTTGGTGTTCAGAATAGGAAGTTATGAATTTTCTACTGGAGACAACTCTGCTTCACTCATGTTGCTGTTTTTCTGTGACCAGTCAGCTTCAAGGTGAGTTTACACTACTTTTCATTCAATCTGGGTTAAATATCAAAACATGAAAGTTGTAGCCCTCTGATAAATCTTTCATTTGGATCAAGAATCATGTTGTTTAGAGTTCAGAAGAGGAAGTTATGAATTTTATACTGGAGACAACTCTGCTTCACTCAGGTTGCTGTTTTTCTGTGACCAGTCAGCTTCAAGGTGATTTTAAACTACTTTCAATTCAATCTGGGTTAAATCTCAAAACATGAAAGTTGTAGCCCTCTGATAAATATTTCATTTGGATCATGAATCATGTTTTTTGGAGTTCATAAGAGGAAGTTATGAATTTTCTACTGGAGACAACTCTGCTTCACTCAGGTTGCTATTTTTCTGTGACCAGTCAGCTTCAAGGTGATTTTACACTACTTTCCATTCAATCTGGGTTAAATCTCAAAAACATGAAAGTTGTTTACCTCTGATAAATCTTTCATTTGGATCAAGAATCATGTTGTTTCTAGTTCAGAAGAGGAAGTTATGAATTTTCTACTGGAGACAACTCTGCTTCACTCAGGTTGCTGTTTTTCTGTGACCAGTCAGCTTCAAGGTGATTTTACACTACTTTTCATTCAATCTGGGTTAAATCTAAAAACATGAAAGTTGTAGCCCTCTGATAAATATTTCATTTGGATCAAGAATCATGTTGTTTCTAGTTCAGAAGATGAAGTTATGAATTTTCTACTGGAGACAACTCTGCTTCACTCAGGTTGCTGTTTTTCTGTGACCAGTCAGCTTCAAGGTGATTTTACACTACTTTCCATTCAATCTGGGTTAAATCTAAAAACATGAAAGTTGTAGCCCTCTGATAAATATTTCATTTGGATCAAGAATCATGTTGTTTCGAGTTCAGAAGAGGAAGTTATGAATTTTCTACTGGAGACAAATTCTGCCATTCAAATCAGGATGGCTCACGGCTAGCTGCAGGTGCATTGGCGGTTAGCCGCAGGAAGCACAGAAAATCATCCTGAAAAAAAAATGCTTACTGGAAAGCTGACCGTGGGTCTGGCGGCTAGCCCCCTTGCAAAGGGCGGCTAGCCGCCAGGTGACCTTACGGTCACCTGACCCTTTCTAGAAGGACTATTTATAAAAAAAAAATACATATATAATATTAAATCGGTTACAGAACAAACGATATAATACAATCCCAAAAAACCGATATTATAAATATTTTTTATATCGGTTTCACTTTTTTTATATCGGTTTTACAGTAATATGTGTTATAATTTCAGGTTTAAAAGACATCAGTTGTCCAAAAACCGATATGAAATAATACACATATTATATCGGTTATAGTTATCTATTATATTGGGGGTACTTATATCGGTTTGAAGTTTACTGAAAAACCGATATAATAGGTCTTTTATATCGGTTTTTAGCCGATATAAAAACCCTTTTTTCTAGTAGTGGGGGGAAAGTTTGGTTCTCTCAGTGTAATGCAACAGAACAAAGCAGGTGCAACCAAATACCTTTAGATGAGACAAGGCTGGTTTACAAGAGAACAATATTTCATATGGAGATGTGCCAGATAATACAGAGGATGGTGTTCTGTTAATCAGATAGATTGCAGTCAGGACTGCTTCCCCCCAGGATTGAAGAGGAACATGTGAGGAATAAATCAGGGATCTAGCAGTCTCTAGAATATGTCCGTGGTTCCGTTCTGCTACTCCATTCTGTTGTGGTGTAGCAGGACAAGATAATTGAGCTAGAGTCCCTTGACTGGACAGGTAAGAACGAAATTTGTGGGACATGTATTCTCCCCCTGAATCAGACCTGAATATTTTAATCCTCGTGTTGAATTGAGTGGAAACCATGGTGGAGAAAGCAGTGTAGATAGTATATAACTCAGAACGATTTTTCATCAAATACAACCATGTATATCTAGTGAAATCATCAATAAACAGCACATAATAAATGGAACCGCCTTTTGTGGGCTGAGAGGCCGGTCCCCAGACATCAGAATGTACTAAAGCAAAAGGAGCAGTAGAAAGAGAAGTGCTTTTATTATAAGGGAATGCATGTTGTTTACCAAATAGGCAACCAAAACAGGTAGAAATGTCTGATACAGAAATGTTACCAAATACACCACTAGAACATAAAAACTTCAGTTTATTGAAAGATAAATGGCCTAAACGAGAATGCCAAAGAGCAAAGGGTGATGTAGATGAAACAAGGGCGGCAGGGGATATTGTGGATGATGGAAGGTGCAGCGAGCGGAGATAGTAAAGTCCTCCTAACCTAAGGCCGGTCCCAATCTGTCTCCCGGTGCGCGAATCCTGCACAGAACAACCAGTAGAGGAAAATGAGACAAGAAATCCAGAAGAAGTCAATTGACTAACTGAGATCAGGTTGATAGACAAGTGAGGAACACACAAAACATTAGTAAGAGAGATCAACTTATTTGAAATGGAGCCAATAAGAGAGACTGGTAGAGGAGTGGCATCACCTGTTTGGATAGTGAGAGAGCTAGCAGGAGTATAACAATTATGAAGTTTGGAAACATCATTTGTCATATGATAGGATGCACCAGAATAAAAAATCCATGTAGTATCAAAAGTACCTGAAGGACCAGAAATGGACATGGCAGAACCAGAGGCTGAGGGGGTAGTGGCCATCTGAGAAGCAGAACCAGTGGAGGAAGCCAGAAACAACTGTTGCATGCGCTCATCAACCATAGCCTGAATCTGAGATGTAAGAGCCATCTATGGAGACACAAAGTTATCATCTTCAGTAACATTTGCTGGATAGGGCCGCTGTGGATAAAATTGCATGGGACCACGATTGAGCTGTTGACCAGAGTGTTTGGTCTTATTGTTCGGCCTTGGAGGTCTGGTTGGGCAGTCCCGTTTCCAGTGTCCTTTCTTCTTACAATAGTTGCAAAAGTCATTAGTACCAGATGAGAAGGAGCGATCATGCTGTGGGGTATGCTGTGGGGTACTAATATTTGCTGACAGGACATGTGTGGGCTCCACATGTTTCTTCCTTGTAAGAGAAAGTTGAGTTTGTTCTTCTGCCAAAAGTTCCGAGAGTGCCGTATCAACGAAAGGCAGTGGTGATCGATGTAATAACTGACCACGAACATGTTCAAAATCAGGGTGGAGGGCCATAAGAAACTGAACCAGGCGAGTCTGTTGCCTATAGACTTCAAAGGTGTGAGCATCATCAGTTGTTTTAAAAGTGGGTTCCATTAGAGCCAGTTGATCCCATAAGGCAGTCATTTTGATAAAGAAATCATGAATGGAGTCATTCCCTTGGTCTGCAGTTTTGATTTCCCATTCTAACTGATATCGGCGAGCAGCGTTAGACTGAGTATACAATCGTGCTAAATAATCCCAAGCAGCCTTAGGATAATTGAATTTAGCTAATTGATTTCCAATAGATGGATTAACTGAATTGGCAATCCAAGAATTTATTTTCCCAACAGAGGCTTCCCATTCCTCAAAAGTGGCATCCTTACTGTCTGGTGTAGGGATTTGCTGAGCAACATATTTCCACAGTTTTTGACCTTTGAGAAAATTTTGCATGAGATGGGACCAATAGGAATAATTTGTTCCATCAAGGATGACAGTAATACCCGATACAGTTCGATCAGAAGACATTGAACCAAGGCAAGGTGCTCACAGTCTGAATAAGGAGAAATTCAGCCCCAGAAGCCTATTCAGATCTGAATCAAGCCACAGTACCCAGAACAGGTAATCAATCCAGAAAGCAGGAACTGGATCAACAGCAGTAATAACAATAATAATAAATTACTGCACTAACTAGCAGTAACTAGTAGTAACCAGCAGTAAGTAAACAGAACAGGCAGCAGCAGACAAAATACAGAACACAGCACCCAGAAGACAAAAAACGTCCAGGTCGTCAGGGGAGAGGATCAGTACCTGGGCCCCACCTGGTGATCTCTTGATAGATCAGAGAGTGGGGATGGGTGGACAGGATAATCACGCAGCTATTGGAAGTGGTCTCGATCAAAACAAATCCAGATCTAGGATTTTGGATAGCCGAGATGGAAACAAGTGTAAAAAACTGACGTTTCACAAAAATAGGTAGAAGACCTAGCTACCTCTGATGAGCAATAAATGCTGGAAAAATCTTCATAAACAGGAGAATATTCAGGCGACCAAGATGGAGGAATCCGCTGAGATGGTGATGCTGATGATCACAGGTGGGCCACGCCTGATCTGAGATGATCAGGGATGATCAGAGAGGATCCGGCTGAAGAAGATGATCTCAGATGATCACAGATTGGCTTTCCAAGGCTCTGATACCATGTTGGAGATCCTTGAACCAAATCAGAAGCTACAAGAGGAAGAACAGAACTATGCAAGAGAGAGACGAGTGCAAGCGAATTGTTGTATCATTGTATATACATTAATATGGACGATGATTACATATATAACACTGTAGCCTAAATTAGAGGATCTGATTTAGATCTGATTACAAAATTACAGGCATAGATAAGGAAAATAATATCTATCTAATATCTAGAGACAACTCATACACTGTTGACTTGTGGGCTGACCCAATACATGGGTTGTGGGCTGACCCATTGGTCAAGCTGACTTGTTTCTGATCTGCTTCTTTACAAAGGAGATGTCCCTTACTTCTTGCCAAGGAACTGCCCCATACGAGCTTCCCACCTGCCACATTTGTGCAGAGTCACCCCTCTGTATTTTGAACTCCCCCTAGAGAACCATGTACTCTGGCGCCGAAGGATGTGCACGAATTCTTCCTTGGCTAGATCTCTCATCTGAAAACAAATCAATTCAAGAATAAATAGATTCAAACGCCTTCAAATTTGAAGATGACCCAATATAAACATGTATTTCAAATTTGAAGATGTTGGTCTAGACTCTAGAAGCTAGAAGTTTTAGACAACCTCTATAGTAGAATGAGTTGATATTCTTGGAGTAACAATTCTTTAAAATCTTCATTGAAGATTTGCAAAAAATGTTCCCAATTCCGAACATTTTCCAACTTTTATTTTAAGAAAGAATTTTGACAATCCTAAATATCTGTCCAAGAATGAGTTTTGCTTTGGTTTATACATTTTCTAAACTGTGTCCTTGAACTATGGTTCATGGAGTCATTTATTTTGAACTGATGAATGCATTTCGAGTTTGTTTTCATCTTATTAGTTGGTATTCATCTCTTTGATGATCAGTGAGCTTGCCAACCACCAATTTATGTATATTGTTTAGAAACTGCATGGCTTCATCTGCCTCGCAGACTACCTGTTTTTTGCTCACAAGAAAGGTCATCATTGAAATGTTAGTTCTACTCAACAGAGAACATAATTCCAAATGAAAAGGCAAAAGGATGTCAGTTCCACAAGCAATACGCTACATTAATTTCCAAGGACTCACCATCAAATGAAGTTCACTTGGGGAGTACAAATGGTTATGAAATATGCACATGTGCTCCTGCAGATTATAAATGACATGCACATACAAATGGAATGGAACAAACACACTTGATGAGTTAACTAATGCTTTTGGTAGTGCAGACTTCGTTTTCAGACTTTCAGCCCAAGTTTGTTTGGCAGGTATATAATGGAATCGACAATGATTAACTTGAGTGAGTCGTTTCTCAAAAACAGAATAGATCAGAAACAGTTCTCATTGTTCAGTTGAATTTTATCTGGGAAGTATATAGGGCTGGGGATGGATCAATTCAATTCTTAATAGAAAGGATCCTCATAGATTTACACAAATTATGATTACTTCTAAAATCTCGAGTGCAAATTCTTCTATCATTGTATCAATGAAGGCAACTCCCCTAACCTTGCTGTCCTTTAGATTAATACACACAAAATATGTCGAATCAATCAATTATCTGTCATGCATACACCAAACGCCGAAAGATCGATCAAATGAAAGCTGATGTGGAACTTGAAAAAACCAAACACAAAAGAGTAAACACAAATCTATTACTAAATAGTCATAACTATGAAGCTATCATACATGCACCAGTCCATTCAATAATGATGATTAAAACTGGCCATGATTGCTCCAGCCAATTATCTACACTATTTTATGTTATAAGAGCCTAGATTAAAACAACAGCTAAAAAAATAAGTGATTCCTAAACTTCTTGATCAACATGTGGTCACTGACTGGTTTTGAGCCACACTACCTGGTTCCAAGTACAATCTAAACTTACAACATGGCCAATAATATGAACATTGTTATTATTCTATTAAACATCAATACTTTAAAAGTTGAACCCAAGAGTAATCCATTAGAAAGGGGTTTGGTCCAAACTAATCCAACCTTAACATCAAAATAACAGAGAGGTTATACATGCACATATATATACACGCAAATTCTTGGATGAAAACCATCCACATGGTTCTTCTGTGTAGTCCAAAATAAAGTAAGACATGATTAAGTGTGGCTATAAAGTGATCATGAAACTAAAGCAGTTCTTATATTTAGAGAAGGGAACTTTAGAAACAGCATGAAAAGCATAATTTTTCTTTTGAGAATTCAAATTCAATTTTCAACTTGGCATCTTTGATCTCTCTCTCTCTCTCTCTCTCTCTCTCTCTCTCTCTCTCATTCCATCTCTCTAAAGGAATCCTGCAAAAGCAAAAGCATGTGGAATAAAGAACGAGAAAAAGGAAAGAGGCATTCTCTACCCTATCTTCTTCTCACAAATTCAAGCAAAAGGCCATCCCTCTAGAACCAGATGAACTCCATCACTCTTGTCCTCCACCCAAGGGAACATTACACAAGTGGATTGAAAATCCATTTATTTAGGAGTCCTTCCTTATTAGGATTCAAACTTCAGATTCAAACTTCAACACCCACCTACACCAATCTCCAATCCAACCTTCAAAATTCATCCAAGCTAAACCCAACTTCCAAGTCAAACAACCCATTCAACATCCCACCACACTCGGCCTGCAATCCGAAAAAACAACCCGTTCAACATCCCACCACATAGCGAATCAGATCTTGGTAGTTGGCAACATGTTAAACCATCACAAAATTTTCAAAATCGCCAATTAACTGGGTCTATCAATGTAGAGTCATAAGATGGTTCAAACCTACCAATTGGTCTACACCAGTTGATCTTCTAACATTAAAAAAAAAAAAAACCACTGAAACCTTAAAAAAAAAAAAACCCCCCATCTATCCATTGCCACAATCACACCACCACCATCACAACATGCACAACACATACAAAAAATAAAAATAAAAAATCTGCTGTCATACAAACAAATTTACAACCCAAAGTTACATAAATAAAAAACAATAATACCTGAGGTGGTTATCAAATCCGTGAGCAGAGATAGGGTTGCAAAGACTGCAGAGAGAGGATTGCAGACCTAAGGAAGAAGAAGAAAAAAAAAAAACAATGAAAAGAATAGAAAGAATAGAGATGAGGAATCACTGCGATTCGCTGCCTTAGTGAGTTTGGGCAAATTTCTCCCCAAAACAGAGAAGAGATTGGGGCATATTTGATTTTTCATTTTTGCCCAAAATTCTTCATAAATTGCATTGTCGCTTAGGAGTCATTATAGCAAATAGCACGTTAAAGGTAATATTATATGCACTGATAGATAATGCTGGTGAATCTCAAAGATAACTTCTTTCTGTTTTGATGCTATAATTGGATGGAGTCTTATCTTACAACAAGGAATCATAACTTCTTTCTATTTTAACATAAAGCTTGACTAGACAAATCTCTATGGAAATATTGTATGTATATATATATATATATAGTATCTACATTGTCTTCCATGGGATGTACAAAAAGTTGAACTATATAAACCAAAAAACCAAAAGTATGTATATGTACTATGTAGCATATGATGCCTCCGTGTACCGTTGCTTCCCCGATTAGTTCTCCAATGAATAATGGACCTACAAGGCATAAATCACTTCATCGATCAATACTTTGCAAGAGAAGCCTAGCTAATATATATACGCTTCCTATCTCATGCATGAAGAACTATATAGTAAAAATGAGATTTCCTGGTAAAAATAGCCACCATATGCAATCAAACACGGCTTGAACGAAATAAAGTGGTTCATAGAAAAGATGAATAAAGACAAAACATGCATTGATGACAATTTAGAGGCAAAAGCATAGAATGTACCTATTCTCCATTGTTGATAAAATCTAAAATGTATTCAACTAACTCCAAACGTAAATCATTAAAATAAAAATTTCCATGAATTCAATCATTCAGTAACATAATGCATGCATCAACAGAAATGACAACACTCCATGTACTCAACAGTGGGTTGCCTTGCCCACAATCTGCCATTCACCCCTCGTCCCCTGTAGAGATAGATGGTAGTCTAGAATTTGAATGGCCGTGCAGTGGGCAATGAACACCAACCCAAAAGTGGCACTGATCGGACAATCCAAAAATCACTAGCCACCCAATCACTAGTCAGTTGAGATGTGTCTCACATTGCCCATTAACTAAGCACTGATCGAACAGTTATGTAACACCCATGTAGGGCCCAATACAGTTTTGGAAATTTTGATAGAATCATGTTCCTCAGTTAGACATAATTAAAACAAGCAAAAAAAATCTTTGGAATCAATTCTAAGAACAGAATAAAGCAAACAAATAAATAAATATAAGGCAAAGATAACCAAAAAAAAAAAAAAACTTAAACCACCAAGTTCATTTTAATTATAAATGGGAATCATATATGGTTCTTGTTACATTGCCTTAGAATGCTATGGGAAACAGAACACATGCCTTTTTCTTGCATGTGAAGAGGCCCTACATCTTGCAATCAATGAAAGGAAGTTGAAGAAAACCACACACTTGTCATGAGGAAAGGTACCAAGGGAGTGATAAACTAGGTGAACCAGCACTGGCAATTGTCTTGTATTTCAGAAGGAAACTTTGTTAAAATAGAGCACACAGGACTTAAGTGATGAACAAAACAAAAACAGTGACTGAAACTAAATAACTGAAGCTGAAATTAGATTGTCCCGATCTGTCATGCTATCCACCATCCTACTGATGTTAACCTTGGAAGATTCACACATTACCCACGGCTCCTTCTGCACTTGAATGTTCACATTGCTTGATAAATGGCAAGTAATTGTTAAATTGTATGCGTCATATAAATAAAAAAGTGTGAAGAACCTCATGATAGTTATATTGGGTCTTATATAAATTATAGAAGGCATGGATCTTTTTTCATCAACTAAACAAGAACTAGTGGTTCTGGTCCAACTTAGTCCAACCACCTTAATGGACAATCATAACCCCATAAGTGGATATGAGAAAGCCATATAACCACAAAGCTCAGTCAAATAATATACAGTGTTCCCATTGACCCAAAGCCCTTTACTTTAGCCAGAGCACACATGATCCTTTCATCCCCAAATCAAAGATACAATCTTTATATTCATTCTTATCCTTCTTTCATGTAAAAATCATCATACTAAAATAATGCACAAAGCTAGATCATTAATAATCTAATACAAGCTTTTAGAGAAGGGGGGTTCTGTCAAGTACATTATTCCATCACCTTTACATTAATAACACTGAGTCTTTTTTCCTTGGAGATATATCACCAAACACTAGGTGATTATTCTCCTTTGATTTATGCTTTTGGCCTCATGGCCACCAATAAAAACCCTAAAATTCTTATCAAAGATGGCAGTAAATGAGGGGCACTTTTCTGCAGATAATTCCATTTTTTCCTTTTAATGTTGCTTTATGAGTGCTTTGCTTCAAAAGACATAAGCAGCACTGTCATTTGGATCAATACAAAGCTGCCACTGAGATTGAAATGATAGGCGAAAAAGTCATACATAATTTTCACTTTTACACGCATTTCATGAATGCCCAATCGGCCAAAATATAACTTTGCCAAAGTAATTCTAACAGGTTATCTCCTTTAATCTAAGTGGCACTAGATGACCACACTATTTGACTAGCTTGTCTTCACTTTGCACACTCATTGCTAACTATTTGATATATCCAATTTATTGTTTCCATTCCATTCTAAACTTGCTCCTAAATATCAAAATCTATGACACAATGCCCTAATATTAAACTTTGAAAAGCTCATCTTACTTATTCCTAGATCCACTAAACCTACACTCCATATATTATTATCTTTAAACTGCTGAAGCACTAATTTTCAGCTACCACATCACAAACACCCAAAAACTTCATCTTAGATATCAACCATTAAATTTGTCCATGATAAAGGCAATTCAAGAAAGACCCAAAGCAATCCAACTCTAACAAGGAATTAACCATCTCCCCACACACACAATTCTCATGCTCATCACTTCCCCTTTCTAAATGCCTTGTGCAATTTTGATATAATAATTAAAAATGAATTGTAAGTGTTCACCAAATTAAATGCCTAAACACTCTATTAGAAGCCTTTTTTAAATCAATAAAATTATCTACAGAATTTTCTTTGATCTGAACTTCTCCATGAATTTCATGACCAGCAGAAGTACTAGGATATAGATTTAGATTATTGTATTTATGCTTCCAACTTTCTAAACAAGTCAATTCAAGGAAACAACTAAATGAAAAATCACGAGATCACTTACATTTATGCTTCAGTTGTTTGCCAAGTCATGATCAATTAAAGTAGCCATATTGATCTCCTCAATAAATAAATTTAAGTAACCCCATAAGTTTTCAACTATCTTAAATTTACATGGCAACAATGGAGCTTTACAATCATTTTAACCATCATAGACATCTTTCCCTTTTGTATGGCATCATATAACAAGAAGCTTCTGTTTAAAGAAACTTACTATTCAGGAATACAAACTGATTCACTTGAGTCAAACAATTCCATTGAGAACTTAACCAGAAAGAAAAGATTATAATTGCTAAGTGAATGTTTGCTAAAACAACCACTACAAGACACAAAATGTAAGGAAAAAATACAAGCACGATTGGTGGCAGAGTTAATGGCCGGAAATACTTCCACTTGAGGATTTTGCTTTGGTTGGAGTTTCGTTTTTCACTTGTGTTTGACTCATATGTGGTTGGTTGTAATTCACATGTAGAATATCTATAATCACTTGCAAGGATCTCAAATACAAATGTTTGAGATGGAGAAGTTAGATAAGAGAAACAAATTTGTGATCAACTATGCCAGCAAGATTTGCACTCTGCACAACGTTTAAAGAATAAATTGAAGAGTATGACATAGTGGTTACAGATGGAATCATCACATATCCATGGACATTGAAGCCTTGCAAAACCTATGGCCTGGATCACTAAAAAAGATTATTAATAATATTTGTTCCTTTATTATCATGGTTTTAGTTAGAAAGAGACTTCATGACTAATTTCTTGTTGGAAAGAACTATATTTGTGAAACAATCTTGAATGGGCTATATTTAGAAGAGAAATTCACTATGACTATCGGAAATGGACTGTGGTTTGACTCCCTATTGGAGTTACATTCACAGGTGTGGTTCATGTGATATAAAGTTGAGAGGCCTCGGGTTAGAGACATATTTTGATAGGTAAATCATTGTTTTTTTCTTTTTCTTTTTCTTTTTCTTTTTTTCTTCTTATGAATGGTATCCTATAACTCTTGATATAGTGAAATGATTATTATCTTCAAAACAACACATGAACAAAATCTCATTGTTGTAGTCGTTCAAAATTGAGGAATTATAAATGCTTTGATTCAAAAGAGGGTATAAACAACTCTGCATGCTTTAGAAGCAAGGGAGCATATCATAAAGTAACATTGAACGACAAAAGGAAAATAATATAAACAAAGCAACAGTTCCTTCTTCTCCCATTTCATGTGGGAGGATGGTTTAAATCCCTTCCCATACAATGTGCATTGTAGGATGGGAATCAGATTTTCAGTGAAAATGATACAGTGTAGAGGCTTGTACATCGCATAAACCAAAGTTGCACATCCAAATGCAGGCCAAATCACACTACATATCATTAGATGCATATCATTTCACCCAACACTCCACAACACACACACACACACACACACACACACACACACACACACACACACACACTCCTTCAACCATTATTTTCAAACCACTCCTACTTAAAGAATGAAAATTTCTTTGCATATAAAAAGAATGACATCTACATTGAATGCAAAAACTCTTTTCTACACAAAATCCCTAATCCACTTTTACTCCACTTCCACTTAACTAATCAGCTACCAAGTTGAGCAAACCCAAGAAGCTAATGTGAAGAGTGAGAGACACTATTTTGCACAAATCACATCATTTGAAATCAATCCAAATCAAAACCACATTTAAAACTCATCAACTGCTTCATAATATAAGATTCATGTATGAACATAATGAGTCTAATCATCTACACCACATTTAAATCAGATCACAAAAATATGGAAATATGAGAAGATAAAATTAAAAAAAAAATCAGGGATAGAGTTAGAAGTTTAGGGATTTAGGGAAAGAGGTTTGATGTGTGAGAGAGAGGCAGAGAGATGAATACCTGATGGATGACGGCCGGAGAGAGAGAGAGAGCCCCGCTATGCCGGAGGGACAGTGAGGATGCGCTGGCGAGGGAGACTCTGAGCGTAGGAGGGAGGAGACGAGAAAGGAGTGAGGTGAGGGACTTGCAAATAGAGAGAGAGAGAATCAGTGGGAAGGGAGAATCAGGCGCTGGCGGCTGGGCAGAGAGGGTACTAAACGCAGGGAGAGAGGGAGAGAGAAGGGAAGGAGAGGGAGAGAAGAGAGAGAGAGGAAAGGGAGGGAGAGAGAGAGAGATGAGCGATCGAGGCAGTGAGGACGCGCGGAGATGCAGAGGAGAAGGAGATACAGAGAGCGCGGGAGCAGGGGAAAAAGAAGTGGGAAGGAAAAGGGTTTGGCGGGGGGGGGGGATTATAATGGGCTTTTAGCAACCGCCGTTTCGTCTATTGCAGCCGCCTAATGGTTCTACCAAAGGTGAGATTTCTAGTAGTGGGAGGGTAAGAAGGAAAAAACCGATATTATATACAACATATTATATCGGTTTTCTTAATAACCGATATTAAGAGATTTTTAAAACCGATATAAAAGTATTGCTTTTTAGTAGTGTATATAATATCGGTTTCGTAATAACCGATATAAAATATAGCAATTAATATCATATATTTTCTAACCGATATTATATATAGAGATTATTATATCGGTTGCTATGTAACCGATATAAAAAAATATTAACCGATATAAAAAACCTTGACTGAAGATATTATATCGGTTATATGAAAATCCAATATAGGGCAGTTTTTGTAACCGATATAAAATATCCTTTTTTTAGTAGTGCAGTAAATAAAATGGAGTGAACTCTTCCTATTTCACACATAAAACTCAATGATACCTTCCTTATATTACATTCACAGCTTGGATGCAAGCATGTGGTCGGTAGGTGCGGGTCAATTTGTTGTTCTTTCCTTTTTTTTTCTCCTTCCCTTAGATTTCCCTTATAAAATTTATTGACTGCTGTTAGCTGGCAAAATCAAAAAAAAATTTCAATCTCATTGCATATGAAAATCACTAAAACCAAGACAACCTAATTAATTTTTAGATGCACAGTAGGATCATTGGGTCTCAGCTATGATCTATATAACTTGTCTTATAATAACCGTGTATTCTCTTCGACAGTAATAATATGCTGACGTGGCATCATCTCCAACCTTACATTGGTGTATTCAGCTCGCACGTGACACTCATCGTTCTTTGTTTACATTTTCCCCCCCAAACTCGTGACATATGGGCCCACCGCACATTACATATCACATCAAAAATTGTGAGTCCGGATAGACATGCTAAATGGGCTGTGCCTTTGTGCTTGCCATGCTAGGCGTGCCTCTTTTAATTTTTTTTTATTAATTTTTGATGTAGTGCAGAAAGGTATTGATTTCATGGAAAGGTGGGACCGACGTAGGGTCAAATAAAGCAAATTTTTGGTTTTGGGGAAACTTTTCAAGGTGTCCGTTTTTGGTGAAATTACATGTCATTTTGAGTGGAAATGAGCCAATGAACACAACTCAGCAGCAAAACAGCTAACGTACGACCTTTTTCAGGCAAATTCCATTGTTTAGGCCCCAAAAAATGCGTTTTTTCTATTTTTGGTAATAACTTTTAGTAGAAAGGTCAGCATAAGTTGCCCCTTTTTTGCGTCGAATTAGTTGTGATTAATATTTTCCAGTGGTGTCATTATCTCAATTTTTTCCTTTTTTGAAAAAATTGGATATTTTAAGCATTTTCATGTTATTTTGTTACTTTTTTGTTTTAGGGTTATATTTATACCCCTTGTAATCCTGATGGTCTTTAGAACAGATCTTGAATGAAATTGCAGATGAGTTTCCCTTTGTTTCTTCCAATTTTCGGTATTCAATTGAATCAACGAACTTTGATGCCTATTACGTGGTATTCCTAGTCGAATCAACACTTCAATAGAAGGTTATCTTCCAATCTTCCGTGTGGATCTTTCTCGTAGACGCTTCCGCTAAATCAGTTTTTTTTTCTCCTTTTCGGTATTAAAATTAAAAATTAGAACATAAGCATGGAGAATGATAAAGATATTTAAGTGGTTCGATCAAACTCGACCTACTCCACTAACAAGAATGGGAGGGTTAGAATATTTATAGACTCTATAAAATTGAAAAGGACACAAAATACCCCTTATATGACCGTTTTTATGGCTGTTGGGGGGTAAAATGGACAAGTTTTTAAAAACTGCCATTTTTGGGCGGGCCATGTCCTAGCGGGCCAGGCTTGGCGGGGCGTAGGGGTCAGCCCACGTGCCTGGTGGGCCAAATGGGCCAGGTACCCTTGGCCCATCAAGGCCCATGGCACGGATCGTGCCGGGCCGCGGGCCTTGGACTATCGGGCCAGCCCTGCCCATTTGACATCTCTAAGTTTGGATCCCTTGATTCGTCCAAACAGAGTTCCCCTGTTTGGACCCGTAACGCCCCAATTCCGTATACCGAGATAATCGTCAAGGTATCGGAGTTGGCGCGCTACTTTCTGAAAAATCTGAGAACTTCCAAGATCGTAGGTCCGCAGTGAGGTCCAATTTAAAACTTTTGCACAATATAATATCAATGGTTAAATTGCGGAAGCGTAAGAAGTAAAACGGAAGCAATTGGTATCATGATATATCAAATGTAAACGGGACTGAAGTACAGTCTAACAGTGTCAATTGATAAGAACAAGGATTTATTACATGTTTGACTGCTACCCAACTCACTACAGTAATCGCTCAAAAACCCAAACAAAGAAAGACGCTAAAACCCCAGGTGCTGGCTCTCCAACCTCCGGCTTGACCTCTTGGTCGGCCGGTCTCCATCCGTAGTCTCCTGCTACGGGAGCCTCTATGAGTGCAAACGCATTATCCTTGTACTCGGGGTCAAGACCTAAGCACAAAGAATGGGTCAGATCTAATGATCTGGCAAGTCACAGTATACAAGTAACATAGGACATATGTATCAAAAAAGTAAAGACAGTTACACAATTAAGAGAGTATCAAGATACATGATCTAGGCAGTTGAGCAAGATAAGCATTTAGAATCAGGATAAACATAATATCTAGTCTAATACAATATGGCACATTCACACGAGCTGGATACCGCAGGATATTATGCCGTGGCCCTCCCATACTTAACACAGTCGCAGTGGGGAATCTCACCAGTGCTGGGGTATGACGAGCCCCGTAATTCACACTCAACAGTCTCACCACACTCATCACTCGGGGAGACTGGACTTGGTATCACACCGTCCGTCTAAAACATAACTCATCATGATAGCTCACTCAACACTCATAAATAGCTCCTACTAGTGATGATTAGTCCAAAGGCCGAGCTTAAGACAACTGAGTGAATGTCTATGCCAACTCAAGGAAACAATGAAGGTTTGTGTCTGTTTAGGCTTTGCCTTGCTTGAACAAGGTCCTAACAAAGTCCCTAAGGTGTCCAAGCATTATTTCAGTCCATGGATCATAATCCAGGTCCAAACCCACTCGTTGGATCCATACCAAGGCTCATCAAACACATGACCTGGTCTACAACAGTCTAAACGAGGTAACAAGTCCATATCTAATGATAGACAGTACATTCTCATCCACAATGAGTTATAAGTCTAATATAATTCACCTCTCCATTCTAAGGGTATAACACATCCATACTTAGGCCACAAAAAGGGCCCGCCTAGCCACATACACGGGTCAGTGTTCACCCAATCACGTCACCAGGTCACCTCTAAGTAGTCATAGGTTCAGGTCATCCATTTTCCATTTAATTAACAACTACAAGCAATAGTAAGGACAAATGAGTGATAGTAATGTGATAAGTGAAGTAAGAACTCCAAGTACTAGAATCAATGAGAAATAACAATAATTCAACCTAGGTAATGGACCGCATTCAGGTCTAGGTCCATCTCAAGTAATTTGATCTCTAAATGGAGTCTCAGATGCCAATGGATACTGTGTTTGGTGCTCTAGAAGTTATGGGCATCATTGACAACGTTTAAGGATTGAATCATCGTAGAATAAACAACCAAAACCCTACTTGGTGGTCCCCACGAGTCAAGGTTGAGCCACACCACTGACTCGGGCTTGGCACATCAATAGATGTCCATTTGGATGGTCAATGGGTCCTACAAACGATTATAACCTCAGAATATGAAAAAACTGGAAAATCACTGTACACAGTGTCCTCGGTCGACCTAGCAGAGGGCTCGGTCGACCGAGTACACTGGGCTGTCAGGATGTTGACTCCGAGGTCAACCCTGTGTGCAGTGTGCTCGGTCGACCTCCTGACCTGGTCGGTCGACCGAGTACACTAGGAAAATGGGGCCAAACACCTGGAAGGCATGATCTGATCTCAAGAATTCTCTGTGTGTCCGGTCGACCTCCTGGCTTGGGCGGTCGGTCGAGGACACAGGGTGTCTGGGTCTGAGGGGGAATCCAACTCCCAGGTAATCTCTGCAGAACCTGTGTGCTCGGTCTACCCGGAACAGGGCTCGGTCGGCCAAGTACACTGGGCCTGTGAAACCTGCAAATTTTAACTGGGACTTGATTTTTCTGGATTCTAGTGTGCTCGATCAACCTGACTGCAGGTCGGTCGACCTAGTACACGTATCCTACAGAAATTCTAGATTTTTGGATTTCATCCCATTCAATCTAATTTTCCATCAAAACTCTTCCAATCTCGCCCAAACATCACAAGATCAATATAAAACTTAAAAAGCACTTCAATGCTCCACCATCCATCACCAAACGGGTCATTGATCTTCGAAATGAGAGATCTCATCCATCAATGGCCATAATTCCATAAAACTAAGCTCAAATGGTAGATCTAACATAACTACAATAATTGAATTGAAATTACAGAATCAAAAGAGAAGAAAATATGCATTCTATGTTAAATAGCTATATTGCACTTGCCTTGATTGAAATGCAAGATTGTAGAGAGAGAGAAGAGATCCAAGCTATATAAAAGCAATCCAAGGCTCCTATGGTCTTCCCAATCACAAAACCAGCCCAGAATCTCAGATCTAGAAGAGATCTCTACTCCTATTCCCACATCCACAGAGAATTTCTATAAGGAAGAAGAATCTAGAGAGAGAAAGAGGGCTTTTTAATAAAATTGCACTAGGAAAGGGCTCATACCTTGATTTGAAGAGAAAGGAGAGACTTGTAAGATAGAGATGAAGATTCTTATGATTAGTTGCTGCTGAAATTGTGGTAGATAGCCTTCTTCTCCTTCTTAAAGTCCTAGATCTAGGGTTTCCGAGAGAGGAAGAGAGGAGGGAAGAATTGGAGGGAAATGAGAGAAGAGAGTTGGAGGACATGAGAGTGAGATGGTAGCCAACATAGGGGAAATGGGAGGGAAGAGTTAAAAAGATTGAGGTTGAGTGGCTAAGTACTAAAATGCCCTTTTTGTTAACATAGAATTAGGGTTTGGGTCAAAGGTAGTTTGGTCTTTAGGTGGAAACTAGAAGCTTCTCAAGTGGAGACCCCCTTATAGTAATTACTAAAATCTAGCTAGGCCTCTAACTCACTAACTAACTCTAGAAATTATAAAAGACTCCTTATTAATTCTATAAATAACACAACTAGACTAATCTAACTAAAACTTAGGAAAATACATAACTACCCTTACTAAACCCAATAATTAGTATATATATAAATACTCTTAGGCTAAAATATAGTATTCAAATTCAAATTGAGGGTCCACAAGGGGTGGGACATCACATGACCAAACAGGGGATCCAAATTCTCAAAGTGTCCGTCTGAAATCCTCACAAGTGGTCCATGCTGGTTGTTCTTGGTGCATCAAAACTAGGCCTGTGGAAATCCACAGTGGGGCTCACCTAATAAAAGTCTGAGTTGGTCAAGATAAAATCCTTCAAGTTTAAGGTTTGTACAAAGATAAAGGATAATTTGATGATTCATTATCGCATTTTTTCCTACAAGCAAACTGCATATCTCATGGAGCCCACTTAGAGGCAAGTTAATGAATGCAAGGAAAACAGATGGAAATGTCTCCTCATTGACAAAGGGGGTCCAAAAAAATCAGCCCCACGAAATTATCCTAGCTATTCATTTAACCGCTTAAAGTTTAATGGCATCTTAACCGTGGATTTTCTTGTAGTTTTATCCAATGGAAAGTGAATGTTCAATGGATTGTAAGGTTGGGCATAAATCCAGAGCATGGGATGAAGTGAGCATCAAAGGGGCTCCATTGATGAAAAGTGGCCCAGGTCATGGCCCAACGGTACTAGACTGGCTGTTGTAGAAGCTTGTAGGAGAATATTTCTCAACAATATCTCAATGAGACCAACCCCTATTGAAGTAAAATTGACGAGGGTTCCATAAGAGGGACTTGAAGCGGAAAAGGCGTGGACCATCATATAAAACCGATACAGTAGGTGAATTAGTCCAAACACTGAATTTGAGTTTTATATATAAGAGGAAAATAAGTTTGGAAGGCCTCAAAATTTGATGGTTTTAATATGCGTTCTACATCATTCGAAGACCCATTATATGGATTTCACAATAATCAACACCACTGACTTGTTTGAAGTTCTGACTCGCTTTGAGACCCTACTTCATTCTTGCCTGAGACTGAGTTGCACATCCTTCATGAATATTTGTATAGAGGCACTTTTGAGGGGATGTCTTTGTTGTTGGGATTTTCTAACAAGCAGTCAGTGGGTTTGTTTAGATTTTGAAATCGCTTTTTCAGTCCTGCAAGGAAATGAATTTCCGTAGAAAATGGAATTCCAGCTTTACAGAAAAAATCATTAGTGTGGTAATATTCTTACTTGATAGTTTATGGTCATGGTGGGTCCCAAGTCCGAAAGCGTAAGGTACGTTAACAGTTTGTGTAGAACTTTTGTCACAACTCCGACCTGAATTCTGAGATATTGGCATTCCATGATATTACAAGGCATTACAAGGATTTGCCTCATGATAGACTCGGATGATATAACATAATTCATGTCAAAAAAGTTGGGAAAAGACTTTGATGATCATGATGATGAATTAAAAGTATCAATTCATAATTAGCACTTAACGCACCTACATGAGTGAAATTCAAGAACGTTCAATAGTCATCAGGTTAGTGGAGCTAATGCACACGTGAGAACTGCAAGCATGGCCTATGGAAAGTTACTCACTGATCTGACAAGATCTAAATGTTTTAAAATGACCGAACATGGGTCCCTCTTGATTTCTCTCCTGTATGAATTCTTTTATTCTTCTCCCCTCCTTATTTTTATTTATTTATTAGTTATTATTATTAATTATTTTCTTTTGTGGTTTAAAATCAACGGACAACTTAAATAACAAATATTAAGAATCTGGAAAATATACAGGCATGCATAGACTTTTCATTACAATGGGAGTTTGTCCTTACGATCGATTGATCATTTGATAAATAATGTGATTGACATATTGGTAATCATATTCATTAATCATGGTGTAAAACTGGGAAAGATAATATTACAAAAAATGTGCACTTTCAAGAGAATTTAGAGATAACATCAATAGGTGGTAGGTTAAGAGAGATTCGTTTGAGATGACTTGGATAATGTAGAAAGCAGGCCAACAATGATAGCCGCGAGGAAAAGTCTTTCTATGTAAGTTGATGACCCATCATGAAAAAGAGATAAGATTGAAGAGGACATGAATGGAAGTAGTGAGGCCTGGATCTAACGAAGTACAACCTAGCTATCTGACAATTTGCCCTAGGATAGATGGATATGTTGAAAAAAAACTCATGCAGCAACCTCAATATGGTTGGGACAAGGCTTTGATGATGACGATTCATCAATCATATTATTAATCTATGGTCAATCTTAGAGTAGACCGACTTCGAGAACCACTTTTTAACTTAGGATTTCCCAAGTGAAAGCCTTTGAGGATCATCCCACATGTTGAAAATTATATCTAGAAACAAACTTAATAACTAGATATTTGATTGTACAAATATAGAGCACCACGAATGTGGTTTGCAAAGGCTTTAATTAAGGGCATATTTATGCAATGTGTTTTCCTTGGAAAATGAACAATAATGCGGCAAATCTCCCCTAGACTTCAATCTCATTCATTTGGCACGTGTCATTTTCTTTTGTGGAATGTATAAAGAACACCTTGCCTTTTCAAATCCAATCCATCTAATATTTTAGAATAACTGCAGTAACAAAAACACTTAAGCTTGGATTGCTTGAGACTTCAGAGAAATCTCGTGTCTAAGGAGCGGAGCTTCATAATGGGACTCATTTATTGAAAACCCAAGACACTCAAATGGGTCTCCATGTATGATATTTCATTGAATCTCTTTACAGTAAGAGTTTGTCCTTACGATCAATTGATCATTTGAGAAATAATGTGATGGACATATTAGTAATCGTATTCATGAATCCTGGAGTAAAACATGGAAAGATAGAATTGAAAAATATGTGCATTGGGGGGAGTTTAAAGATAACATTAATATGTGATAAATTAAGAGAGACTCGTTTGAGATGAATTGGATAACGCATAATGCAAGCTAGCAATGACAACTGTGAGGAAAAGTCTTTCTATTTAAGTTGATGGTCCATCAAGAAAAAGTGGTAAGTTGGAGAGGACATGAAAGTAGTCATGTTGGATGTAAAGAAGTGCAGCCTATCTCACGACTCGCCCAGGATAGACAGGGAGGTTGAAAAAAACTCATGTAGCAACCTCAACATGGTTTGGACAAGGCTAGCTGTGATAGTGATGATTCGTCAAGCATGTTATTAATCTATGGTCAATCTTAGAGTAGACCACCTTCAAAAACCACAACTTGGGATTTCTCAAGTGAGAGCCTTTGAGTATACAAACTCCATGTATCCCACTTGTTGAAAATTATATTTAGAAACAAACTTAATAAACTTTATATTTGGTTGTACATTGATAGAACACGACGAACATGGTTTGCAAACGCATTAGGGCCACATTTGTTCAACATGGTGGCAGATTTTCCATTGCCTTTAATTTCATTCATGTGGCATGTGCCGTTTTTCTTTGGGGAATGTAATAAAAACAGCTTGCTCTCTCAAATCTAAGGAGAAAACTTTTTTTTTTTTGGGTAGGAGAGGGAAATTGGTTAGGAAAAATCAGGTCTTCGTGGAAAAACAAAAGTACATGAACTTTCGTTTGCTTTGACATTTGGCACTACACAAATGTTCCTTAAATGTCCTTCATTCACTATTTTTCATAGAGGCAATTCAATTTTAGGTTCTTTAGAATAAACACTACGTGAATGTATTAGTATCAAAGAAAATATGTATTTATCCATTAAAAGTCAATGTTTGCTCAAGGAAGATGCATTGTGACCAACTCAAAGAGGGCCCGGCCACACAGTGCTAGATTGCATTTGCAGTTGCTCATAGCTAGGATTGTGTTAAACTAACTCCTACTGCGTTAAAATTGTGGGGATCTGGATTTTGTCTAGCCATTAGTAACTTTACTAATGAAGTTACCAAACCTCATCTCTCTGCCCATTTGATTCATCATCTCTCTAGCCATGACAATCTGGTCCACTGCCCAACACCCAATTAAAAAGGCTCCTTGAGTGTCAAAGATGATTTTACATAAGAGTGGCCGGACTCTATTGAAGAAGATTTCAGACAAAATTTTGTAGACCACATTGCACAAATTGATAGGCTGTCCTCTACCATTTCGTTCTGAAAAAAACTCTGCCTTTTGGATAGGAGCCCTTGACTTTGTGAAAACCTGGGCCCCGTTGTAAAGAAAAAAAAAATATATCTCAAATAAAGCTCTAAATAAATGTATGAAATTAACAAGCCATGCATAATAGATTACAAAACGTTGACATCACGTACATCAATATAATAATAGCAGTTTGATTTGTCATAACTCATAATAAGGTTCCGGTTATACATTGCAGAAAATCATGGGGATGGGGTTCGATCCATGCTTACCTGAATATCCGCGCCATCTCCATGCTGTGAGCCGGCCCTTCTTTTCAAATTTAGGATTCTTTTTTTGAGTTTCTTGTAAAGTGGTATGGCCAACCGAACTAAATGTGCCGCTACTAGAGGGCCAGCCAAGCCGAAGCTGAATAACATTATATTTAGAACAATGTCAAGGATTCCAACCTCCTCATAGTAGTTTTCTATGAGGAAACCTAAGGATAAACCATATGAAAACAACATCGAACCGATGGAAATCCACATGGCGAACATCAAAGCCCACATCAGCCCCTTTCGTTTGAGATTAAAACCACTTATAAGCAATAAGATTATGCTGGCAGATGCAAGCAAACCTATTAGGTTGGTGAAATTGAATAATTGGTATGACAAAGGGTCTTCATCAGACATGACAGCCTGTCCCGCATAGTGCGTTCTTGCACCTTTGTAGTCCTCATTTTGCATGTACCGTTTGGTATTTTCTGTTCTATTACCGGGTGATGAAAGGGGTGGACATTCTTCTTGCCAAACACCACCAGGAGGGTTGAGTCCAGCTTGAAAAGTCACGGTTGCAATCAAAATAGCTACCACCATCAGCGTGCTCTTCGTCTCATTCAACCAATTAACATGTGCCTTCCAATTGTTCTTACGATATGTAGTTTTCAGTGCTTGTGAAAGTTCCTTTGCTCTTTTACCTCCAGCACCACAAAGAATCTTTTTGCATTTCTTATAGCCTGATCTTCTTGGTGCTTTTGCAAGGGCATCCAACGGCGTATAGTTGTTCATGTTCAAAGAATTTACATCCAGCCCCCTATTGTTAAGCAAAGACTTTATCACCTGTACAATCAGAGATGACATAAGGATCTAGCTACCACGGAGTCATGTGATTCATCGTGTGTTCATGTGTCCCCTACACATCCAATGTGCGGCCTCGCCACTTTACTTGCCTTAATTATGTGCCTGTGTGCTAATTAGCGGGGGAGTAGTAAGCATAGATAGGTAATATCCTAGGTTCTAGGCTTAATTGTGAGGTTTTGGGGTCTAATTGTAGTTTAGAGTTTATTTAGGGGGTTAGTTGTAATCACTTCAAAAAATATTTTTATATTTAAGAGAAGGGCATTTATTTTCAATAATTTTAGATTTTTTTATTAATAAGTACTATAAGAAGGGTACTAGTAGAATATATAAAAGGTCCGGATATTTAATTGAATTCTTTAAATACTTTATGAGTAATTGATATGACTTAAGTGGGGCGAAACTATTATTTCATTAAAATTTACTGAGGGACCATGTAAGAGGAAAATTTATTTTGAGTGAGGTAAATAAAATGGGGCAATAGTTTGGCTTTAAGAGTGGGCATTAACAGTTTGAAAATTTAAATTATAAAATTTATTAGGGACCGTTTAAGAGGAAGTTTGAAAATTTAAATTATAAAATTTATTAGGGACCGTTTAAGAGGAGGCATGTTTATGTTTAAAAATGTGGGCCACATAAAGGGAATGGAATCCATAATGACTTCTTCTGTGGAACAGTGGAAAACTCACACCATGAGAGCAAATCAAAGACCAAAAGCCCTTCAAAAGGGGTTTCTATCATTTTGTTGACGTCACTGAAATGGGATTGGGATTGCAAGAGCGGGGAGAGGGAAAATATAGAGGGAGGAGAGAGAGGAAGAAAGGGGAAGAAGAGCAGGAGAGGAAGAACAAAAAGGACAAGAAAAGAGAAAAGGAGGGAAGAAGAAGAGGAAGAAGAAAAAGGAAAGGAAAAGAGAAAAGGAGGGGAGAAGAAGAGGAAATGGCAAAGGTAGCACCCAGTGAATCAGTGATTCATGGCTGCAGCAGCAACGACACCAAGCCCAGGTTCGGTCTATTCATTTTCTGTTCTCTTTCCTCTAGAACTGCATTCTGATTTTTTTTTCTCCCTTTTTTTGCACATATCAATACCTTTCTTTTCGGATTTTTTTTTCTAGTTTGGCCATCGACTGTATTTCAAAATATCGGTCATAACAACCAATATTCACCCGAGAAAATGGCCATATTGACTGCGACGATAACAAGACCGCTATAACAGTAAAAGATCGTCGCAGTTCAGGCTGATACTGGTTCATATTGGTAGATATTTTAAACCATGGTTGTAATTTTAAAAAAGTTAGTGAGGCCCTTAGAGGTAATTTATCTCCTTCATTAACCATCACTTAAGGGAAGGGCGTTTTAGTCATTTCACTAGTCATTGTAAAACTATAAAACTAGCCCTTCCCTCTGTCAAACGACACTTCCCACTCCCTCTTCTCTCTCTCTCCCTCTATTTTCCTCCCATCTTACTTTCTCCCTTCTCCAACAAAGCCAGGGTTTCTCCTTCAGGATCAAGGGCTTCAATCACCTAGAACAAGAGAATTCTCAAGATTCCAGCCTTCTTTGCTTGTGGTCCCATAACCTATTCCATACCAACCCAAGTAATATCCATATCAAGAAGAGATTATGGATATTGATATCTTATTTATTTTGTGGTCCTTCAACTTGGAGGCTTTTGATTGGCTGGAATGCCCTAAAAAGAAGGAAGTAAATCAAATTCGTTAGAGAGAGAGGAAAGACAGGAGAACGTGAGGATGAGCATGTAACTAGATAAGGATGGGAAAGAAAAAATTAGGAGAAAATCGTGGAAGCCATTGAAGATTCTCTTGCATTCATTTATGATAAGTCAACGTCGCCAGGAGTAACAAAATCTCATTGGTCCGTGAGTAGGGGCGTTTTGCTTTACACAACGCCCTAGGTGTTTTGTAGCCCTCCTCGGATACGCTATGAATTCGTTAAATTCCTCTCTTCACTTTTCTTTATCACAAGTCCTCGTTGAAGTTTTTTTTATTATAAAGTAGGTCCCTTAAAGGATCAATAATTTTTCATAAGTGAGCCCTACTATGGAGAGCCACACATTTCTCAGTTTTTATTTTAAAGTGGGGCCCTTAAAAAAGAGTCACTAATTTCTTATTAGCAAACCCCACTAAGGATGGTGGAATTCCTAACGTCCATGACAAAAAAATTCTGAGACATTAATGGGAATCTTCTTTTTTTTAGTTCCCAATCTCCTAAAAACTAGCCAATCAATACAACTTAATTATCTTCTCCTTAAAATCAGATATATTTTAAAGGGTTCTACTAAGGTCTTCTTTTCTTTCGTTATGCACATGTGAGTTGGCATTATTTCATTGGACAACCAAAAAGGGGCAAAAACGCCCCTTTCCAAATGGGGCATTATGGAGAATTTCCATATATATATATATATATATATATATATATATATATATATATATATATCTGAGAGTTTTCACATGTGTTCGGTGTGCAAGAGGTGGCACCCACTTGATCGTCCATCCGACTGAACCCGACACACAACACCCTCAATTTCACATGGCCCCCAGGTTTTACACCCATCGAATGGACTAGACTATTGCATCAACTGAGACCCATATGAATGGACTATACACTGTTAAATTCATGCGGTTCAGATGGAGATGATATGCTTTAAGGGTGAGGTTGATTTTTTGCAGAGATGAAAGGCCCAGGGTGATGTTTCAATCCCCCCAGGTCCCAGTTTCAGTTGGGGTCCCATGTGGGCCCCACGTTAAGGTGCGCACTGGATGACTACTATTTATATGCGAGCGCGGGTGTGTGAGGTTATGGGGCATTTCCAACTCCATTAAGTAAGAGTTTAGCTTGGCATCGGAAAAGCGCCACCCAAGATGAGGCCGAGGAGTCATCAGCGTCACACAAGTGTTCCTTACAATTATATAAAAGAAAACAAGCTTAATTACCTCTGTCTGAATCTCGTGTGCAAGGAGATGGAGGATGGAGTTATCGTCGTCATCTTTCATCTTCACAAAATTATCATTAGGTATCAACTCGATCAACTTCTTCAAGGCCTTGAACTGGCCATTACTTGCACATAGATGCAAGATCGGCTCTCCTTGTTCCGTTTGAACCCAAGCAGCTGTGGGTTCAACACGAACCAACTCCTCCAACACTTCAAGTCGGCCTTTCCTAGCTGCAATATGGAGAGGAGTCCTTCCGTTTTTTGTCACGTAGGAAACAAACACCAGCATCTTTTACTAAGAGTAGCTTTACAACCTCTACGTGCCCTGCTCCCGAAGCAAGATGGAGAGGAGACTGGCCGTGTGAGTTTAATTTATGGGCATACTCCGGTTTTCGAGTTAAAACCTCCTCGGCAAACTCAACATGTCCAAACTGTGCAGCTACATGCAAAGGATTTTCATTAGCTATGGGATCGTGCATCACCATAACTCCAACTCCAACTCCAACTCCAACTCCATCGAGAATATGCTCATCTTGTTTAAGTAGATCACGCAACGAAGTAACATCCCCTCTTATTGCTGCCTTGTGGAGCTTCGCGTCCATCTCTCTCTCTCTCTCTCTCTAATTTTTTTTTTTTTTTTGCTAAAGTCTCTCTCTTAGAAATTTTCACTTGTTTTTTGAGAAGGGGATAGCGTGCCATTGTCATACTAGGAAGTGCAATTTATATAGTTTTGAAGACTAAGCTTCGACCACATCCCCTTACATACTCCACACCGTTTGATATTTTATAAAAGTATACTTTTGATCGATGGGTGGGGATTGGAGAGACTGCCCCTCAAAGTTGTCCGGTCTCGAGATATTTTAGAAGAGTAAGAAATTTCTTGAGGCCGCCGGGCATGGAGAATTTTCAAATGCTGCCGATCTTCTATATATGGATTTTTTTTTCAAATGTTGCCGATCCTTTATATGTATGACCGCGACCTCTTCTCTACTGTCTTTCTCTTGACGCGTTTTAGTGCATAACCGCATTGCTCGGAATAGAGAAGGATAGTGCGCATTGATCTCCACGGCCCACAATCGCAAGTAGTTTGGTGTAACCCTCTTTCAGCAAATAAATATAAAATTGGAGCCCGTTTTTCTGGGATGAAGAGGAAATTGGTTTCTGACCTTTCAATAAGCCAATTCAATTACACTAAAAGTCCTTCTTTGTTCTCTAACTTAGGTCCGCCCGAGCATGGAAGAAACTTTTCTGGCAATGTTTGGGCTTGTTTTGTAAATTCACTTTACTAATAAAGCGAAGTGAGGGTCATTTTAAGTGACAACAATAGATAAAGAGTCAATTATAAAAATCTCGTATTTCAAAAAACACCTTCATTTCTTAACAAAAATAATTCAAGTTACTTTTTTATGCTGCTGAAGGACAAAAAGTCATCTTTTTTTTTTTATAGAAAAACTACATTCTCATTTCACTAAATGAAAAAAAGGTTATCACTTTCTTATTTGATCCATTTTCCTTTTTTATCTTTTAATTTGGCCATTTACCTGCTTCCCTTTACCAATTAAGTTACCAAATAGGGCCGAGCAATTGAAAAGAAAGGTGATAAAACTGTCAATCAGATAAGATTTCAACAATTTTGCGGATGCAAATCCTCAACTATTTTGAGGCTGAAAATCCACAACAATTTTGGGGATGAGATAAGATTTCATAAATTTTGCGGATGCAAATCCACAACAATAACGTTTCTTATGCTATCTTCAGATAATATCTCGGTTTGATGTTGACTTCCCAATGTCCAGCAGGACTAGAAAATGAAAGATAAATGCTGGGGAGACGAACGAGTAATTGGAAACGATCGAAGCAACCAACCAGTGCCCAGTTGCACATCCTTCTATGAATTCTTTCTACGTATTCATTGCTGACGATTATTAGGTGTATTCTTATGAAAGAAACAACAAAAAAGAATCGTAGAAATTACCATCCAACCTTCATTCATGCTTCACCCCACTAATTCATATGGGATGTCCCCAATTTCACTTAAATAAAACTGGTCCCATCGTAACAATGAGCGTCTATTCAATGCTTGATTGGTGGGACTTGTGGATCAAACACTTAGATTGGTCCTCACTTGGGTCAAGCACTCCCACCAATTAAGTATAAGAATGCCAATGAGATACACACGCATTATATATATTAAAGCAACATGGGAGGTAGGCTGCTTGTGAGGGGTGCCACGTTCATGTTCATGTAAGGAGCTCATGTGTTACCAAAAAATCATATGATGTTTATGGGAGCCATTTCAAAATCCATATCTACATTTTCCATTTTGAATTCAAAATTATAGGAAGAGATTTTACACTGTTTGTCACGATTAGTACCGTTTGTAAAGAGAGCCCACGTGTAACCATTTCACTTGCCCAAGGTACGTGTGATCTATCATGATGGGCCATCCATAGAGAATTTAGTGAGCATTTACTATAATTCCTATTCCATTTTCTAATTGACTCATTCACACAGTTTCCAACGTCAACTCATGCATAATTTTAGCATGCTAATCCATATCTACATTTTTCATTGTCAATTCAAAATTATTCCTTGCAATCACGCGTAAGATCCGTTTTTGGATCCCTCTCCCAGCAAATTCATTATTGGATCCTTCTCTCCTCTATTCAGATTTTCTCTATCTCTCTTTATACAATGGAAAATTAACAGCGGTCTCCTCCTCCCTCTCTCTGTGTGAACTGATTACTCTCAAAATGTAAAATTTCTATTTTTGTGATTTCATTGCCGGATTCCATTTGATAGTTTTCATCAGTGGATTAGGACGCTTTGATGCGAATGGCAATGGGTATTTCAAGTAAATAGAGGACATTTGCTCTAATTTATATTCATATATAAGGTACGTTATCTACGTTCCTTTCAATCATTAAGGGTTTATTGTTTGACTTGATTAATTTTTATTTCTGATTGTCTTCCTTGATTATATAATTTTTCTTTCATATTTTGTTCTAAACTTGGATTTAAAAAGGTACGCGCCTTTGATTTTACTAAGGACATTGCATTGTAGTTATGCCAAAATTACTATTATGTAAGTTGACATTATCATCAAACAATTCAATTTGATTTTTTTAATAATCAATTATTACTTTTGGTCCGTTAATTTTTTTTATTTTCGTTGTTTTTCCTTTTCTCTTTGGATCTGTTTTTTCTTATATTAAATAAGTAGAAGACATGTGCTCAAAATTGCATTCATTTATAAGGTACGCTATCCATGCTTATTTCAATCATTAAGGGTGCTATTGATTATGGGTGCTGTTTATTGCTTACTAAATCAACAGCAAATGGGTATCTTCGAAAAATTCTCTTTCCATTGGACATATCGTTCAATTTAAACTCCCATTAGTATCTATTACGTTCTTAATTTCTCTCCATCCTTTTATTATATTGATGTTGGCAAGGTAACTTTCATTTGCAATTTATCAATTAAGAAAGGTGGTTTTCAAATATTTTTTTATTCCAATTTCGTTGGTAATCTCTCTCTCACTTGCCCCTTCTCTATATTTATTTATTTTTTCATTCCCATTGAAGGGTTGCACTAAAAAGAAAATATATTTTTAGCGTCGAACTTATAGCGGTTATCCTGACCGCTGCTAAAAGATATACCCGGCATAAACTCACTTTTACCGGCCGCCATTGGCCGCTAAAAGCTATTTTTTAAATAGTGTTGGTACTAGAAATATTATATTCATATCTATTCTTTCTTTTTAGGGGATTTGAGCCTACAGGTCAAGGGTCAATAGAAGGTGATTGCTTGGTGCTGGTCACTTCAATACAAAACTCAAGCCACCTCAGTTGGGACCTAATGCCCAGGTGGAGGACCACAATGGATCTGCTGACGACATTTCCCCATTGGTCCATCCACTACTGCAAACGTTCTGCGAGCAGAGTAGTGGATCTTCTAGCTGCCTATGATAACCCCGTTCACTTAGATCAGGTCGCAGAACTTCCACCACACATCAGACAACAGGCTAATACAGAAAGGGAGCGTGCATCTTTCTACACGCGCTCTTTCTATTTCCCCCCTCCCACGGCAAGAGATGGCGACGCTGATTTGAGATCCCAGTTCCAACATCGGGCACGGATGGAAGCTTTCGACACAGAGGCTTACTCGTCGTGTCAGCAATACTCGGAATAATCAGTCGCAGCTTGTCTGGGACAATCATGGCAATTTTGTGGCTTTCCTGTTATACAAATGGTTTTGGCTTTAGTAGAGGCGGGTAGCCGCTTCCATACCACATCTTTTGGACTTTCACATGCTTTGTTGCTAGTAGAACTCAGAACGCTCGAAGGACTTTTGTACCGGCCCTATTTTCATTTTCGTTTACATCTCATGTAACTGAGGCGCTGCCTCCTCCGTTTCTTTACTCAGCTATAACCCCTCTTCGTCTTCGTCTTTAATACAATGACTCTTTGCGCAAAAAAAAAAAAAAGTTGGCGAATATTATTCTCCCTCCTTTCCAGCCTAAGTTTGAAGTTCATAGTGATATTTGGCACATAGCCGCATACTTTCAACTAAAGTGTACACTGTATCGACAAACCAACTATTTTATTTATTTTTTGTTGTTGCTATGTTGGGCTACTAGTCTATTTGAGAATTCAGGGATTGATCCATGGACATATGTATGAAATCAAGGTGCCAACACGAGTCATCCATGAGTGTATTTTGCAATTCAATGTTTTATATGTATGAATCTAGGAATCTGCTGTTTATGGGTCAAAGTGTGGAGGCCCAGCCCAATCTAGGCATTGACTGGGCCTATGTTTTAACTATTCTCTGTAATTGTGGGTGCATATGCTTGACTAGAGTATGATATCCTGACACATGATAGAGGTGACTTAAAAGGGAGATTCGTGGAGAGAAAGGGACGCCAAACAAATATGTGTGGAAAAAGTTGGGTCATTGTGGAAGATACTATAAAGAAGATTGCTATGTTTGAGCCTACAGGTCAAGGGTCAAGACAGCCGGCGATTACAGAGAAGAGGCTAAGCTAACGATTGGCTAAGACCATAACAAACCAACTTGGAAAAGTTGAGACTTGAGATCCATTACCATCAACTTGAATTTTTTATTAATATGATGGGATTGAGACCCACTGTATGTCTATGACCCTAAAACCATGAATGACAAGGTGGGAAAATAAGCCAAACCCTTTTTTTCTTTTTTTTCTTTTTTGATCGGTAACAAACTAATTCATTAAAAGGAAAAAAAATTACAAAGAGGTAAAACAAGAAAGAATAACAAGGAACAAGAGTATTGTACCCCTTCTCCCACCTCTATTACAAAACCATGCCCTTCCAAAGGAGAAGTCCTATCAATCCCCTGTTTGGCAAGCGCATCTGCCACGTGGTTAGCCGATCTAAGCTAATGATGAAAGACCACATTAATGGAAGATGATAGAGCTCAAATTTCATTGAAGAGGGATTGGAATTTCCATGAATTTGCTTTCTGATTCGACACCCAAGTAATGGCGTTGGAAGAGTCACTATCACTGTCACTGTCCTGGAACCCTACTTGTGGAAGAAGATAAGGCACTCATGGACCATCACCGTCACTGTACTGGAATTTTCTTTGCTTGATAATTCCATGACACGGAGCTTTGATATTTCTTCTTCAATGCTCCCTAAATTAATATTCTAGTCCAGATCCAGTACCCAGGCTTGAAAATTTTGTACATAATCGCGTTGCTCGGAATAGAGAAGGGAAGTGCGCATTGATCTCCACGGCCCACAAACGCAAGTAGTTTGATGCAACTCTCTTTTAGCAAATAAATTTAAAATTGGAGCCTGTTTTTCTGGGATGAAGAGGAAATTGGTTTCTGACCTTTCAATAACCCAATTCGATTACACTCAAAGTCCATCTTTATTCTCTAACCAACTGTTTTACAAAAATCATTTGGCTGTGGTTAATTTTGGTTTCCAAGCAATGATTACTCCTTTTTTCGTAATGGAATTGTAGAAAGACGGTTGGAATTACTTCAAGTTGAATCGGGATCCTCTTAGAATTTCCCTCATGGTGACCGTGAGTGGATCAATCACGGTCCGCCACGTCATCGTGGACAGCCCCTACCTAGATGCATGGCGGTTGCCCGCATGCATGGCAGGCTTCGCGAGGTGACCGGGGGGGAACTCCTCAGCAGACTCCTTGAAGTTCTTGGAAGTCTCTTTCACATATCACATAATAGTCAAGCAACACGCAAAAGAAACTTTTCTAGCAATGTCTCTGCTTGTTTTGTAAATTTACTTTACTAGTTAAGTGGAGTGATGGTCATTTATAGAGATAATAAAAGAAAAAGGATCAAATAAAGAAATATTGTACTTAAAAAAAGACCTTAACTTCTTAACAAAAAGAATTCAAAAAGTTCCTTTTTCATGCTGCTGTAGGACAAAAGAATCATCTTTTTTTTTTTCAAATAAAAAAATACAGTCTCATTTCACTAGATGACAAAAGGCCATCACTTTTTCATTGGACCCATTTTCCTTTTTTTGTCTCTTAATTTGACCATTTACAATACTTCACTTTACTAATATAGTTACTAAACAGAACTAATTGAAAAAAGGTGATCATATCTGCCGATGAGATAAGATTTCAACAATTTGTGGATGCAAATCCACAACAATAACATTTCATATGCTATGTTCAGACCATGGGGCCGTCTTCGTTGCAACACACTATGATGCAGCGATGGTCTTCCTCAAATCACTGCTTTCCACCTCACTCATCAAATTAAGAGACACGAAATGGATTTCTCGTCACACACCTTTATTTAAGGAATTTTTATTATTTTCAAGATTACCTTTGCCATTTTCTTAACAATTTTCTTTCCAATACTACCCCTCACTAAACCTCAACCTAATTATTAAATCCATCTTCCACATCTATTTAAACCACTTAAAATTCTCTTATCTAAATTTCAATCCACTTAGAGTTGGCCCCACCATCGGATTGACGTATATCTTTTAATTATCGATCTGATAATGCATCTAAGTGCGAGAAATAATAAAAGTGAGAAAGGAGTCATTTAACATGTGGGCCACGAAGATTCTGAAGGCAAAGAAATTCTTAATGCCTACATTTTTGTGGTTTTTATGCCCCGATACCTATATATCTAAATAGTGTGGCTTACCTTTAAAATCTAGACCACCCAAAAATAATGATTTCAACCCTGTTGGATATGAGGGGCAATTCTATGATTGATTATTCGTAAAACATGTAAATTAACCCAGTTGGATATAAGGTGGACCTCACTAATAAACTTATAATGGTGGAGGATTATTGATAAATATATATTAAAACTTGACTAGTGTGAGGTATTCCCTAGCTTATTATGGATTAAAAATGGCCATGCGAGAGGGTTTTTATTTATTTATTTGGGCATGATATTTGTTTAGCCCTATAAAAGCAATGTTGGAATACACTATTTATGGTCCGTTAAGATGTGTTTGTAATTATGTACTATGGTGGTGCGGCCCATTTTGGTTATCTTTTGAGTATTAATGTTGGTTTGACTTTGATTGAGATATACCTGATTATATTGCGTTTGGCTTAGACCTAATTAGATCATAAGATAAGATTTATGAGGGGAAGTCAGTCTTGAATTTTGAATTTTATAATTAAAAAGGGGTTTTTAATAGTTTTTTTCGCTAATTGGTAAATTTGTATTAAGAGAAAGAGGCAGGGCGAAGCCCCGAGGACAAGGAGAAAAAAGAATACAACCAAATGAACACAACCAAAATGCCAACCCTGAAATAGGAAGACAACAAAACAAAAAGAGCTCCAAAGCAACAGAAGCCAGAAACCAAAGCTAACCCGACAAAGGGAAGAGGGAAGCCAGCCTCTCAATGCACCTGAACAGCGACAGGACCAGCCAGCTGCTGGGAGAGGGCTGCACCACAGACATCTCTGATCAGAACAGAGCCATGAAACAGCAGAATGATGAACTCCCCTGCAAAACCTACTGGAAAGCTAAGTGGAGGCCCAACACCCTAAACAGGGACCTGCAGAACAGGTACCCGGAACCCAGCCAGACCACAAAGAAGAGCCAGCATGAAACAGAACTCCACTAGCAGCACCCGAACTAGACTAGGAAACTCCAGCAACAAAGCCCCGGAGAGAAAACCAAGCACAGGCCGCAGCCTGCAGCTCTTCTGCAACTCTGCAGCAACCAGGCTGCCACCAGCTAAACCAGAGACAGAGCAAGAATCAGATCAGACCCAAATCACTCAGAACAGGGTGGGAAATTGGATTGGCAGAACCTTGCAACAAGCTGGCCAGCACTTTCAACTGGTCCTGAAGGATTATCTTAGCTCTTTCTATCGTTGGCTTACAATTCCGGTGCTTACAATCATTCCGAAGAGACCAGATAACGGAGATGGTATGGAAGAAGATCGCCGCAGCAAGTTTTCTCTCAAGGAAGTCAGAGCCCTTGGCTAAGGAAGACCAAATTGCAGACGCAGACAGAGGAAGGGTGGGATGATTTGGTCCAAGACTTAAGATCCACTTCCAAACCTGAATAGCAAAAGAGCAGGAGAAGAAGATGTGAAGATCATCCTCTTCATTGTTAAGACGTAGACAGCATCTAGAAGCCATTGAGCTTCCTCTCTATTTAGCCCGCCAATCCGTTGGAGTTTTCCTGTGAAGGAGGCGCCAGGAGAAGCAAGCCAATCTGGGATTAAGAAACTTGGTCCAGACTAGGCCATCCCAGGAAACAGCAGGGAGGTTGATCCTAAGAATATTCCAAGCCTCTTTGAGAGAGAGAGTCCCTAAGGTATTGCCCTGCCATACAAGGGAATCTGGGACAGAGGAGTTGCCTAAGGGTAAGTGGCTAGTGGACTGCTGGAGAAAGATTGTCAGGTCAGCTGGGAGATGGATTGGAAAATTCCAAGTAGAATTCAGGATGTAGTCAGCCAACCGGTCCGAATCAAGGAGCTGGAGATGGGGAAATCTGGGAGCTATAGGGCCAGTATCTGTCCAATTGTCAAACCAGCTGCTGATTGAGAGGCCATTCCCAATCTTCCAGATGCTCCCACTCTGGAGGAGGTGAGCCAAGGACCTGATTCTCATCCAAATGCAGGAACCTCTTTTAGGCGTGGCAGGAGACCAGATCGAGGGTCTGAAGTATCTATCTCTGAACCAATTAGCCCAGAGAGAGTTAGAGGTGGCAGCCGACCAACCAAGCTTGAGCATACAGGCCTCATTGAAGACCTTAACTTTGCGCAGACCAAGCCCTCCTTCTGATTTTGGCGAGCAGACTGTTCCCCAATTAACCTGACTATTGGAATTGTCAGGGCCAGCTAACCAGAGGAAGCTCCTCATCAACCTTTCAATCTGAAGGCAAGTTTTGCTCGGAATTGGGATAACTAAGGAGGTGTGGAGGGGGATGGAAGAGAGCACGTGCTTTACCAGAACAAGTCTACCAGCAAAGGAGAGGCTTTTGGCTCTCCAGCTCGCCAACCTGGATCTAATCGAGTCCATGATCCGATTGAAGAAATGGTGCCTCGAAGTGCCAAGAAAGAAGGGGACTCCCATGTAGGTGGAGGGGAGGTTCGCCCGAGGGATGCCCAAAAGATTGGTTGCCAAGTGAGCTCCCCTAGTAGAGCACTTTCCCATAAACAACTGGCTCTTTTGGAGATTGAAGCATTGACCTTTTCAGACCTCTCTTGAATGCTTTGAAAAAGAGCAAGATATCATCTGCATAGAGGAGGTGGCAAGGGGTCCTGGGGATAGAGGAGATAGGCACAATGGCACCCTCCTGCTTAAGAGCATCTAGATTTAAACTAAGAATCTCCTCCACGATAATAAACAAGTAGGGAGATAGGGGATCTCCCTGACGAAGGCCACAAGTAGAGCTAAAAAATCCACAAGGGCTGCCATTGATAAGGACAGATCCTTTACTAGAGGTTACCAACTCTATGATCATGTTAATCCAAGTTTGGGAGAAGTTGAAAAACTTCAGAGCCCTGAAAAGAAAGCTCCACTGCAACTTATCAAAAGCTTTAGATATGTCCAACTTCAAGCAGACAGACCCTCCTCTGGTTTTAGTTTTAAGGTTTTGAATAAGATCATGGGCTAAGGCGGCATGGTGGTGGATGGTCCTTCCTTTAACAAAGGCTGATTGGTGTTCTGAGACGAGGAGAGGAAGGATGGAGACTAGCCTGGTTGCCAAGATCTTAGAGATGATTTTGTAAACAAAATTCAGCAGGCTGATAGGACGAAAATCAGATAAGGTGACTGGAGAAGCTTTCTTAGGGATAAGAGAAAGGAAATAGGCATTGGTTTCTCTCAATAAATGACCAGAGGTAAAGAAATGGGTCACTGCCTCATTCAAGTAAAAAACATTCATTTGTCTTTGAAGTGAAAATTGAAACAAGTTAGGGTTACTTGATAAGTAATTGGTGGATGCTTATTGGATTCCTATGTTCTAATCACTATCATCAATTGGTAGTTTTTAACTTTCTAAATTAGTTGTTTGTTTTTATTTTTAGAAGCTTTTCTTAATTGTTAGCTAAATAATTTTCTTAATTTAAATGTTTCTTTAACTGGCTCCATGTGGGTTCGACTCATACTTGCCACTGTCTAATATAGGCAGCCGTGCACTTGCCGTACAATAGCATCTTAAAGATCACATATGAAAACATTGTTACTCCTCTAAGTAATGTTACATCCGTTTCTTTTTTCTTTTTAATATTATTATTATTAGATTTTGAAATTTTGGAATGCTAGAGTAAGTTTAGAAATCATGGTTAAGAAAATATACCATGATATATTATCATATTTCCGTCTCTCAGGTGGTGCTTGTCAGTATATTTTTCTTGTACTGTTATGCCTTTTTCTTTAATGATAGGTTTTTTTTAATGGTTCTTTGATGATGGTTATCAATCAAAAAGTAAATGTATATGTATATGTATATGTATATGTATATCATATTTGCCTGATGTTTGTATCAATTTTTTTTTTTTCCTAACCAAATGAAAGACTACATGTTTCGTATGCATCACAAATATAGGCTTCAGCAGGGTACAGATAGGGGGTGTTGAATTGCCTAATACCAAGTGATGCATGCTTTGAAACTGCTTTTGTATTACTTCAAGGGACTTGCATATGTCATGATCTGGTTTTGGCCTCTCATTTAGATTGTTTGGCAAGTTAGGCTGCATAGCTCTCTCTCCCCATTTATATCATGCCTAATACCAAGTGATGCATGCTTTGAAACTGCTTATGTATTACTTCAAGGGACTTGCATATGTCATGATCTAGTTTTGGCCTCTCATTTAGATTGTTTGGCAAGTTAGGCTGCATAGCTCTCTCTCCCCATTTATATCATGATATTTATTTATATGGGACGGGACTTCATGTGGGCCCGGCCCCACCTATTTGATGAATCCAACCACCCTCTTACCTTTCTTGAATTGTCACCAACCCCAATTTGACATTGAACAAAACTGTGTCCACTGATGGAATAAACTAGAAGGAAATGTACAGAAAACACCATTAAACTTCAGGGCCCTCAGATCAAGGGTTAGACATACTAGATGGGACCGGTTTTCCAGGTGAATTCTATGTGGAACATCCCGCAGAAGATTATTACCCATAGGTACGTACATACATACATGTCCTATGATGCCTAGATACGGTATGTATATGATAAGGGACACTGCACGGACATAGATTTTACAAATTAAAAGTGAAGTATGGGATACAATACGACACAACACGTTACCCATTTTGAAGTATCCGTGCATAATAGCATATGTAATATATAAATCCCTAGGAGACCAGAATGACATTGTAAGACATGCAAAATCCTCATGTGCTGTGCAGTTATATAGACAAAACTCTGATGAGGCCTGCCACTTTGTATGTAAAATAAGTACACTTTCCTTGCTAGAGAACTGTCTAATAGTTTTCTCAATTTTTCTAACGGATGCAGGTACGCTCAAAACTATAAGGAGAAGGAGAAGTTGGCGCACAGGTACTAACGCCATTCCGGAACTAAAACATGATCCAAAGCTGAAGAATGGGATATCACATTTTATTTTTAATGCAGTCATGTTGTATGGAACTTGTATGAGTTGCTACGAATTGCTGACTATGATCTGTTTCTTGTAAGCTTAATACTGTGAAGCTCTTTACAGTCAATTGACCTGTGAGTCTGGTATTTACTAATTGGTAGAGCTTATAATAGAAATGCCTTAAAAAAGTAGCAATTTTTTTTTAAATATTTTTGTTTTTGAGGATGCTTGACATTTTCTCAGCATTCGCATATGAAATTGTGGTAAGGGTGATGACCATAAAGACGAAAAACTATTTATCAATTTGCACATCATCTTCTACTTTCACGCATCTCCAACCCCTCTACTTCTATAGGTTAGTGGCAAGAAAATGTCAAAACACCCGATAGTGTTTGTTGATATGGACCTCCTTCCTAGTATGAGCTCTTTACCCCTTCAACCCATTCGGATTACTGTCTGTGATTAATCAAAATGGGATCACATGCATTTTTTTTGTGAAGAGGGGCTAATAGTTACCTAGAATATATTACTAGTCCTTGGTAGGTTCTAATACCCAAAAGGCTTCTAAAACATCAACTGCCATCATTGTTTAAATGTCTTAAGTTTTTTCCATTTTTTTTTCATTTAAAGCATTTCTACAAAAAGATTCTTGGTTATTGACAACATGGGGGCATGTTGTTTAGTGGATGATGTGATATAATCCGTCTGACAAGAGAAGTGAGATGATAAGGTAGAATTTTAATGGGAAAAAAGGCTTTTGAGTTGGTATTTAAAATTAGAACAAAGAGAAGATGTGAAGTTAATTGAATGTCACTGGCAGTAAAATATTTGTACCCTTCAGAGTAACTATTGTGATCGAATGTGCGGAAGCGTGCGATCAACAAGCAAACAAAACAATCAAGCCACACAAAACACAGATTTACGTGGTTCGGTGATTTCACACCTATGTCCACGGACAAAAGCTCGTCTTCTTCGTCTTTCACTAATCAGAGTTTTTCCCACGCATTAGGGTTACAACCAAAAGAGATAATTAATATATAGTTTTAACAAAGACTAAATTACCCCTCAACCCTAATACAAATGAATTGGGCCAAAAAAACGAGCCAAAAAAACCCATAAACCCAATAAATCTCCACCTTGGCGAGATTTGCATGTCACAAACATTTTTCACCTTGGCATGCAATCACACGCCTCCAAATGCGCCCGTAGGCGCCATACACCCAAAGGTGCTCAACCTCGCAGGATATTGATCACGTCCAAGTAATGCTTAAACTTGACCCCAGTCACAACCTTAGTCAGCATATCTGCGGGGTTATCAGCAGTTGCGATCTTCTGAAGAAGTATATCTCCTTCGTCAACAATCTCCCGCACAAAATGATACCGTACGTCGATGTGTTTCGTACGTGAATGATGAACCTGATCCTTTGCCAAACAAATTGCACTCTAACTATCACAATGGAAATCCATGTGCTCCTGAAAGATCCCCATGTCATCAAGCAAACCTTGAAGCCAAATGGCCTCCTTAATAGTGTAACGCCCCAATTCCGGATACCGATATAATCGTTCGAATACCCGAAGTTGGCGCGTTACTTCCCGGAAAATCCGAGAACTTCCAAGATCGTAGGCCGCAGTGAGGTCCAATTTAAAACTTTTTGAACCATATAATAATAACAGTTAAATTGCGGAAACATAAGATGTAAGCGGAAGCATTTGGTATCATATATATATGTAAAGTATGAGCAGAACATTAGTCTAGTTAAAGTATCAGTTGTTAATCAAAAGTTAATACATATTGGTTTCTACCCAACTCACTACAAAATTTGCCTCTCAAACCCAAAATAAAGAGGACTCTCAAAACCCTGGTAAATAGTCTCCGCCCTCCGGCTCGACATCCGTGTCGGTCGGGCCCCATGCGAACTCTCCAGCATCGGCGCCTCTACCAGCGCTAGTGCATCATCAGGGATCTCTGGGTCAAGGCCTAAGCACCAATGAAGGGTCAGATCTAAAAGATCTGGCAAGTTACAGCATACTACTAACATAGAACATATATATCAAAGGAAATAGAGACAGGTAAAATAAATTAAATGAATAACAAGGAAAAGAACTAAGCAGTTGTGCATTTTAATCAAAAGGAATCGAATAATAAAAAGACATCTAAACTACTACAACGAAATGGCACATTCACACGAGCTGGAATACCGCGGGATATTATGCCGCGGCCCTCCCATACTGAACACAGTTGCGGCGGGGAAATCTCACCAGTGCTGGGAATTACTAATCCCGCATATCACTCATCATCTCATCACACTTATCACTCAAGACCGGGCACGGTATCACACCGTCCGTCTTAACCACACGGCTCATCATGATAGCTCCACAACACTCATCTAGCTCCTACCGGGGATGATCAGTCCACAGGCTAAGCTTAAATCAACCGAGTGAATGTTAATGCCGACTTGAGAATACTCCTAAGGGTCTGTGTCTGTCTAGGCTTCGCCTTGCGTGAACAAGGTCCTAACAATGTCTCTAAGAGGTCTGTACATCAATCAGTCTATGGATTATACTCTAAGTCTAAGCCCACTCGTTGGATCCGTACCAAGGCCCATCAAATCCATGGCCTGGTCTAAAACCGTCCAAACGAGGCATCATATCCATTTACTACTGATAAACAGTTCATTCTAATCCATCCTAACTTAAAAAGCCTAATAAGATCTACCTCTTCCAACTAAGGGTACACATCTCCACACTTAGGCCCAATAAGGGCCCGCCTAGACACAGACACGGGTCAATGATCTTCAAATCATACTAACGGGTCACCTTTAAGATATCCTAGGTTTAGGTCCTCCAATTTTCATTAATTAACAGTTAACAGCTACTCTAAAGATCTAAGAATGACAGCATTAAATAAGGTGAAGTGAGAACTTCAACATGAGAATCAATAGGGAAATACAACGGTCCAATCCTAGGTAATGGGCCACGTTTAGGTTCAGGTCTATCTCCGGTAATATGATCTCTAAACGAAGTCACTGATGCCATATGATACTGTGTTTGGTGCATAGGAGGTTACGGGCATCATTGACAACTCTTAGGGGTCAAATCATCTTAGATTAAACGATCGAAACCCTAATCGGTGGTCCCCACGAGTCAAGGTCGAGCCACGCCATTGACTCGTGTTTGGCACATTGATGGAAGTTCATTTGGATGGTCAATGGACCCCACAATCGATCAATCATAGAACAAATTCTTAAACTGACATCTTAGTGTTCACAGTGTGGCAGGTTGACCTGGCAAGGGTCGGGTCGATCTGCTCCACTGGAATCAAAGTTGGGACTTGGTTTGGATTCTGGAATTTCCAGTGTACCCGATTGACCAGGTGGCCAGCCGGTCGATCTGGTACACAGGTGTACCTGAGTCAACAGATTCCAGGCCAAATCTCAACTTTTGCACTAAAGTCTGGGCTGATGGAAAAATCCAAGTCATACACAAACTATTCGAATTGGATTCATAAAATACCCAGGGCGAAATCAAATTATAAAATCTAATGAAATTTCTAATAGTATAAATCTAAAGGGTCCAAACTAATTTAAATTAATTAAAGACTAAGGGGTCTTTTATTTCTAATTCCTAAAATTAATAGGATTTCATAAAGGCTAAGGGTCCTACTTTCCTAATTTTCTAAAACTAATGGGCCCCATTGAACACATAGAAACTAAATGTTTTATTTAATTGATAAAACTAATGGGTTATGGATTAGTGGGCCCCACTGGGCCCAGCTCCAATTTGGTTCGATAAAAAAAAACTAAATGGGTTTATATTTCCAATTTATGAAAATTAAGGGTACTAATAGTATACATTAAAAACTAAGGGATTAATTTAATTAATATAACTAATGGTTATTGGATCAGTGGGCCCCACTGGGCCCAAGTGAAAAGCCCTTGGTTCGAGTGCCGAACTCAACCAAATAACAAGAATTCTAGTTCTACGATAACTTGTAGCACAAGGCGATGAACCGAGTCGTTTCTTGAGGATCAAAGTACCAATTAAACCAAATCACAGTAAAACAAAAGGGGGGATTATGTATGCAGAATATAAATGCAAGAAATAAATGTAAGAAAAATATCAAATTGTAAAGCAACCAATCCAAGAAACTGTCAGAAATCAAGTTGGCTTTTCATCGAACACTTAACATGCATCTGGATTGAATTAATTGGTTAAGCTATGATTGACTAAAATCTCTGCATCAAATACAAAGAATTCAATACAAGAATTCTTTACTAGACAATCACATAGAATTTAACTAACAAACGATTCATAAACCTGCAATCGCTAGATCCATGCAACCTATGCTAGTTTAACACCCAGGATTCAATTAACCTAGATTAGCAAATCTGCCAACCTAACCCTCTTCAATTCATGTGACTAAACCACAATTAATCAATCACAAATCTCAATTAAGAATAAGGATCCAATCAGATCACATCACACAACAGAAATCTCTAATCATGCAATTCGAAATCCCAATCAATAGAAGAAGGAAACAATTAATTCAATTCAGAATCAAAATTGGATACAGAATCTCAAAGCTAAAACAAAATTTCCTCCAGATCCTTGGATTGCTCTGGAATGTTTAGCCCTCCATGGCTACAGTACTTGGGTTGCAAAAACAAGAGAAACAAAAGAAAAACCTATCCACAAGAATGTATATCCCGTTTTCCCCTCTTTTCCTCCTCTTTATACAAAACCAACCGACTATAAGAAGTTTTGTTGTGAGTATTCCCATTTTGCCCCTAAGTTAAAGTTAACCCTCGGCCTCTTAGCTTTCTTTGGCCACTGAAATCACCTGATTTGGGCTTAAGATGAGAGAGTTATGCCCAAATCACTCTCAATGGGCCTCTGGACTCGTTGGCCGACTGCACAGGGGTAGAACACCATCAAAACATTGTATTTCCAATTGGTAGTCTTCATAAGAGTTTGAGCCCGTTTTGTGTAAGTTCCAACGGGACTGGTTTCAGCTCCAAAAGACCTCTACAGCCCAAGTTATGGACCAATCAGTGAATGCTGCTCGGGTTCCAGCAACAGCACCCTTGTTCTGACTTCCAAGCCCAATCCGGCCCACTAGAAATCTGATTCAGCTCTGGGGCTCTTCATGAAAGTTGTAGAGCTCTCTCTTATCTTTCCTGCAAGGCAATATACATAATTTTCAGATATCTAGAGCTCAAGATATGGCTGAAATACAAAAACAGTGTAAAATCCTAATAATGCTGGAAAAATCAATTAAGCCCAATTTGAGCCCAAACTTACAAAACATGGCCAAGCTCAAACAATTAAGTACATGGAGAAAGTAAAGGACTAAAAATGGAGGTTTATTAATGTATGAAATCTGTGATTATCAAACCCCCCCTCACTTAGCTTTTGCACGTCCCGGGCAAACTAAAGATTCAAACTAAGGGACAAGGAACACACAAAACTCAAAAACCAAAACTCAAAGAGATTCACTTTCCAATGACCTTCAAGAATGTAAAAGTTACAAGTAAGGATAGAAACCAAGAAGTCTCATGGATCAAACATTCGTGAAGTGACAGTTCTTTACATCCCAAATCAATAAGCAAGTAATTTCAATTGAAAAGCATAAACCAAGAATGATAGATTCTCACATGATATACTCTCACTCCCTCAAGTGTTCAGCACTAGAAATGTCTAGAAGGAAAGTGTTTCACTCAACTCAACTCATGAAAATTTACACTACCATAAGCTTGCTTATGTTCTACTTCTCCACTATTCTGTACACATGCATACGCAAATCAAGAGGGCTTTATTCAAGGTTGTCATGGGGCCAAGGTAAGGGATGAGAATGAAAAGGGTATGACAAGCTAAAAATCAAAGAGGATAAAAGAACATTGGAGATGAATTCTCATGAAGGTTTAATGCAATTCCATATGATGAAAATTATTCTCCTCATATATAGTCCCTCTTTCCTTCTCTCTCTCTCTCTCTCTCTCTCTCTCTCTCTCTCTCTCTCTCTCTCTCTCTCTGTTTTTTTTTTTTTTTCCCACACAACAATTCAATTTATATAGGCCCAACCATTGATGAATGCTGCTGAATTAGAGAACCAAAGTCAGGTCTTGCCCCTGCCTATTGACATCTCTTTTTTACATATAGGGACTACTTGACTCTGAGGTTTCATTTGGCTGGAGTCTCACAAGAGAGTAGTAAGCGCTATTCTCTCCTTTGGAAAGTAGCTCATCATGAGATCCCTCTTCCACAATCCTTCCATTCTCAATCACAGCAATGGTGTCTAATTTTTGTATTGTGGATAGTCTATGAGCTACAACTATACATGTCCTGCCAACCATCATCTTCTTTATTGCCTCTTGAACATGGATCTCCGATCTATAGTTCAGTGCACTTGTTGCTTCATCCAAGAGCAGTATTGCTGGATTTTTCAAAATTGCTCGAGCAAGCACTATCCTTTGCTTTTGCCCTCCTGATAGTTGCACTCCTCTTTCTCCACAGTAGGTCCTATAGCCATCCTCCATGCAACTTATAAAATCATGAGCATTTGCAAGAGTTGCAGCCTCGATGATCTCAGCTTCAGTTGCTATTTGTTAGTATTTTTATTAGCTAATTCATGGGTTGGACAAAACTCTGGGTCCATGAGTTGTATTTTCTAATTTATTTTAGAATGGACTGTGGATGTGTCGCCAGAAGAGCTGAAGCGAAGAATAGAAGAAAAAAAATAGACCGGGCGAAATTCCCCAGGCCCGATCGATCGGAGCCTCAGACCGATCGATCGGTCAGAAAAAGGTCTCAGTTAAATGCCAGGCCGATCGATCGGACCTGCAGGGGCGATCGATCGGACAGGTGCGCAGAGTTCGGGAAATCTCCAGTTTCTATCAGATTTAGTTTCCTTTTGAGACTATCTTTCCCAGTTTGAGTCCTACTTGTGCACTAAGTCTAAGGCACGAATTTTGGGCTATTTATAGGGTGTTTCTCTCAACCCTAGAAGACCGAACACACACAACTCTCATTAATCTGAGTCAGTAATATCTTAGAGAGAGTTTATTCTCTAGAGCCATTGAGAGATCATTCTGAAAGGCTGCTCTAGAAGGTTGGTGCTGCTTCTACCTTCTTGTAGAAGATTGATCATCTTGGTTGACAAGGTGCGAGGAGATCAAGTAAGGAGAACGGGGCGCGGTGGATGTCGTGTCAGTGGATTCTTTGCAAGAATAACTACAGTCCTTGGGTCGAGGTACAGACTTAGGTAAAGGAGCTTGTGAGTATATCTTGTAACTGTTCGTGAACTCTTGATTTCTGGTTCGTGGTTTTTCTCCCTGGATAGGGTTTCCACGTTAAATATTGTGTCTGCCTTCTTGTGGTGTGTGATTGGTAGATAACTAGTTCTATATTGTCTGATTGATTTATTTCCGCTGCATTGATTGGTTAAATAGAACTAGTAATCCATTCTGGTAGCCCCATATAGAAATTTTCAATTGGTATCAGAGAGGGTTGCACTATTTTATTGTGTTGATCCAAATATTGCTAAAATGGATGTCTACCGAGAAGGCACTTCAACCAATAAGCCTCCTCTGCTGGATGGTTCTAATTATACTTATTGGAAAGCTAGAATGGTTGCCTTTGTAAAAGCCATCGATCTGAAAGTTTGGAAATCTATTGAGAAAGGCTATTCCTTGCCCACTGTCACTACTGATGAGATAACCAGTTTTAAATCTGAAGAACAGTGGACAAAGGATGAAGAATTGGCAGCCACTTGCAACTCTAGGGCTTTGAATGCTATTTATAATGGAGTTAGCATATCTGAGTTTCGTAGAATTTCTACATGTACTACTGCAAAAGAAGCTTGGGATATTCTGCAGACTGTGCATGAAGGGACTGACACTGTCAAACAGTCGAAACTTCAGAAATTGTATACAGCCTTTAAAACCATAAAGATGGAGGATGATGAAACTTTTGATGAGTTTAATTCAAAGCTGAATACAATTGTAAATGATACCTTTACTTTGGGAGAACCAATTCCTGAAAATAGAATTGTGAAAAAGATCTTGCGGTCTCTTCCAGAAAGGTTTGATGCAAAGGTTGTGGCCATAGAAGAGAATAAAAATCTGAATATTCTCAAAGCTGAGGAATTGGTTGGCAACCTTCAGACTTTTGAAGCAAACCTAAGAACTAATGGGAAATCAAAACCCAAAGGTATTGCTTTGAAAGCCTCCAAAGAATCATACAAGAAACTTGCTAGTGATTCTGATTCTGATTCTGAGGAGATTGATCCCCAAGTTGCTGTTGAGTTTATGAAGCAATTTCAAGCTTTTATGAAGGGGAAGAAAAGTAATCTGAAAGTCCCTAAAAATTTTGTAAAGAAGAAATTTTCTAAAGGGATTAAATGTTTTGAGTGTCATGGTTATGGACACATTGCTAGTGACTGTGCTAACAAGAAACCAAAGAAGAAGGCTTTCAATCTGACTTGGGATGATGATACTTCTGAGGAAGATGATAAAAAATTTGAGTCTGAGAAGCCTGATGCTAGCAAAGAAAAATTTATGGCATTCATGGCAACATCAGTTTCTGCTACTCCATTAGTTTCTGATGAAGGGACTGATCAAGATGTTAGTGAGTCAGAGACAGAACATGATTGGCAAGCTGAATATCATATATTGTTTGCAAAGACCATGAAGATGCTCAAGACGAATGAAAAAGCGGCTACAAGCTGGAAAGAATTTGAAGAGCAGAATACTTCTTTAAAAGCTGAATTGTCTGAAGCTCTTACAAAAGTGAGTCACTTAGAGGCTGAAAATAACAAATTGGCAGATATGTTGACTGCTGAAGCACAAAAGTGTGTCTTGCTTAAACATGATATGAAGATCTTGAAAGCTGAAAATACCGACTTGCAAGGAAGACTCAAGATGGTTCTTTCTGAGTTGGATACAAGCAAGGCTTCACTAAACAGGATGAATGATGGGTCTAAAAAACTTGATGACATCCTGTGCAGTCAAAAGGCAAAAAATAACATGCATGGCATTGGCTACGCTGACGGAACATCTACATCAAAAGCCAAAGGTAATAATTGTTTTGTTCAAAATTCAGTTGTTACTAATTCTGTTGGTCATGTTACAAATACAGATGCCAAGAAGAAGAATGTGTCACGTCCTGAACGTATACCCACTTGTCATCACTGTGGAATTAAAGGACACATTCGACCCCATTGCAATAAACTGCGGAAGTCTCCAAATCACAAGCAATGGAAAAAGCAGAAGGAAGCGTCACCTATGAAAACCAAAGCTGTCTGGGTCAAGAAAGAAGACCTTCCATCTGTCTTAGTACACACTATGCTGAACTATCTGAAAATGCAAGTGTGTGTGCCAAAAATTCATCACCCCTGATCTAGGAGATCAAGCCCCCACCCCAGTGCTGATACGAAGTTCATATTGAGGGGGAGTCTAAAGGGGGAGCTGCAGAATCCAGATTGACAGAAGCTGCTTGAAGAAAATTGTTTGTCAATTGTTGACAAAAAGGGGGAGAATACTGAAGCCAGGGGGAGAAACAAGCAAAGATCTACAGATGCTGCTTTTCTTTTGGGTTTAAAATTCAATGTATTTTGGGTTTTTCTCTTGGGTAGATCATTTGTATTGTTCTAGGGAGTTTTGTCCATGAATTGCCAAAGGGGGAGATTGTTAGTATTTTTATTGGCTAATTCATGGGTTGGACAAAACTCTGGGTCCATGAGTTGTATTTTCTAATTTATTTTAGAATGGACTGTGGATGTGTCGCCAGAAGAGCTGAAGCGAAGAATAGAAGAAAAAAAATAGACCGGGCGAAATTCCCCAGGCCCGATCGATCGGAGCCTCAGACCGATCGATCGGTCAGAAAAAGGTCTCAGTTAAATGCCAGGCCGATCGATCGGACCTGCAGGGGCGATCGATCGGACAGGTGCGCAGAGTTCGGGAAATCTCCAGTTTCTATCAGATTTAGTTTCCTTTTGAGACTATCTTTCCCAGTTTGAGTCCTACTTGTGCACTAAGTCTAAGGCACGAATTTTGGGCTATTTATAGGGTGTTTCTCTCAACCCTAGAAGACCGAACACACACAACTCTCATTAATCTGAGTCAGTAATATCTTAGAGAGAGTTTATTCTCTAGAGCCATTGAGAGATCATTCTGAAAGGCTGCTCTAGAAGGTTGGTGCTGCTTCTACCTTCTTGTAGAAGATTGATCATCTTGGTTGACAAGGTGCGAGGAGATCAAGTAAGGAGAACGGGGCGCGGTGGATGTCGTGTCAGTGGATTCTTTGCAAGAATAACTACAGTCCTTGGGTCGAGGTACAGACTTAGGTAAAGGAGCTTGTGAGTATATCTTGTAACTGTTCGTGAACTCTTGATTTCTGGTTCGTGGTTTTTCTCCCTGGATAGGGTTTCCACGTTAAATATTGTGTCTGCCTTCTTGTGGTGTGTGATTGGTAGATAACTAGTTCTATATTGTCTGATTGATTTATTTCCGCTGCATTGATTGGTTAAATAGAACTAGTAATCCATTCTGGTAGCCCCATATAGAAATTTTCAATTGGTATCAGAGAGGGTTGCACTATTTTATTGTGTTGATCCAAATATTGCTAAAATGGATGTCTACCGAGAAGGCACTTCAACCAATAAGCCTCCTCTGCTGGATGGTTCTAATTATACTTATTGGAAAGCTAGAATGGTTGCCTTTGTAAAAGCCATCGATCTGAAAGTTTGGAAATCTATTGAGAAAGGCTATTCCTTGCCCACTGTCACTACTGATGAGATAACCAGTTTTAAATCTGAAGAACAGTGGACAAAGGATGAAGAATTGGCAGCCACTTGCAACTCTAGGGCTTTGAATGCTATTTATAATGGAGTTAGCATATCTGAGTTTCGTAGAATTTCTACATGTACTACTGCAAAAGAAGCTTGGGATATTCTGCAGACTGTGCATGAAGGGACTGACACTGTCAAACAGTCGAAACTTCAGAAATTGTATACAGCCTTTAAAACCATAAAGATGGAGGATGATGAAACTTTTGATGAGTTTAATTCAAAGCTGAATACAATTGTAAATGATACCTTTACTTTGGGAGAACCAATTCCTGAAAATAGAATTGTGAAAAAGATCTTGCGGTCTCTTCCAGAAAGGTTTGATGCAAAGGTTGTGGTCATAGAAGAGAATAAAAATCTGAATATTCTCAAAGCTGAGGAATTGGTTGGCAACCTTCAGACTTTTGAAGCAAACCTAAGAACTAATGGGAAATCAAAACCCAAAGGTATTGCTTTGAAAGCCTCCAAAGAATCATACAAGAAACTTGCTAGTGATTCTGATTCTGATTCTGAGGAGATTGATCCCCAAGTTGCTGTTGAGTTTATGAAGCAATTTCAAGCTTTTATGAAGGGGAAGAAAAGTAATCTGAAAGTCCCTAAAAATTTTGTAAAGAAGAAATTTTCTAAAGGGATTAAATGTTTTGAGTGTCATGGTTATGGACACATTGCTAGTGACTGTGCTAACAAGAAACCAAAGAAGAAGGCTTTCAATCTGACTTGGGATGATGATACTTCTGAGGAAGATGATAAAAAATTTGAGTCTGAGAAGCCTGATGCTAGCAAAGAAAAATTTATGGCATTCATGGCAACATCAGTTTCTGCTACTCCATTAGTTTCTGATGAAGGGACTGATCAAGATGTTAGTGAGTCAGAGACAGAACATGATTGGCAAGCTGAATATCATATATTGTTTGCAAAGACCATGAAGATGCTCAAGACGAATGAAAAAGCGGCTACAAGCTGGAAAGAATTTGAAGAGCAGAATACTTCTTTAAAAGCTGAATTGTCTGAAGCTCTTACAAAAGTGAGTCACTTAGAGGCTGAAAATAACAAATTGGCAGATATGTTGACTGCTGAAGCACAAAAGTGTGTCTTGCTTAAACATGATATGAAGATCTTGAAAGCTGAAAATACCGACTTGCAAGGAAGACTCAAGATGGTTCTTTCTGAGTTGGATACAAGCAAGGCTTCACTAAACAGGATGAATGATGGGTCTAAAAAACTTGATGACATCCTGTGCAGTCAAAAGGCAAAAAATAACATGCATGGCATTGGCTACGCTGACGGAACATCTACATCAAAAGCCAAAGGTAATAATTGTTTTGTTCAAAATTCAGTTGTTACTAATTCTGTTGGTCATGTTACAAATACAGATGCCAAGAAGAAGAATGTGTCACGTCCTGAACGTATACCCACTTGTCATCACTGTGGAACTAAAGGACACATTCGACCCCATTGCAATAAACTGCGGAAGTCTCCAAATCACAAGCAATGGAAAAAGCAGAAGGAAGCGTCACCTATGAAAACCAAAGCTGTCTGGGTCAAGAAAGAAGACCTTCCATCTGTCTTGGTACACACTATGCTGAACTATCTGAAAATGCAAGTGTGTGTGCCAAAAATTCATCACCCCTGATCTAGGAGATCAAGCCCCCACCCCAGTGCTGATACGAAGTTCATATTGAGGGGGAGTCTAAAGGGGGAGCTGCAGAATCCAGATTGACAGAAGCTGCTTGAAGAAAATTGTTTGTCAATTGTGGACAAAAAGGGGGAGAATACTGAAGCCAGGGGGAGAAACAAGCAAAGATCTACAGATGCTGCTTTTCTTTTGGGTTTAAAATTCAATGTATTTTGGGTTTTTCTCTTGGGTAGATCATTTGTATTGTTCTAGGGAGTTTTTTCCATGAATTGCCAAAGGGGGAGATTGTTAGTATTTTTATTGGCTAATTCATGGGTTGGACAAAACTCTGGGTCCATGAGTTGTATTTTCTAATTTATTTTAGAATGGACTGTGGATGTGTCGCCAGAAGAGCTGAAGCGAAGAATAGAAGAAAAAAAATAGACCGGGCGAAATTCCCCAGGCCCGATCGATCGGAGCCTCAGACCGATCGATCGGTCAGAAAAAGGTCTCAGTTAAATGCCAGGCCGATCGATCGGACCTGCAGGGGCGATCGATCGGACAGGTGCGCAGAGTTCGGGAAATCTCCAGTTTCTATCAGATTTAGTTTCCTTTTGAGACTATCTTTCCCAGTTTGAGTCCTACTTGTGCACTAAGTCTAAGGCACGAATTTTGGGCTATTTATAGGGTGTTTCTCTCAACCCTAGAAGACCGAACACACACAACTCTCATTAATCTGAGTCAGTAATATCTTAGAGAGAGTTTATTCTCTAGAGCCATTGAGAGATCATTCTGAAAGGCTGCTCTAGAAGGTTGGTGCTGCTTCTACCTTCTTGTAGAAGATTGATCATCTTGGTTGACAAGGTGCGAGGAGATCAAGTAAGGAGAACGGGGCGCGGTGGATGTCGTGTCAGTGGATTCTTTGCAAGAATAACTACAGTCCTTGGGTCGAGGTACAGACTTAGGTAAAGGAGCTTGTGAGTATATCTTGTAACTGTTCGTGAACTCTTGATTTCTGGTTCGTGGTTTTTCTCCCTGGATAGGGTTTCCACGTTAAATATTGTGTCTGCCTTCTTGTTGTGTGTGATTGGTAGATAACTAGTTCTATATTGTCTGATTGATTTATTTCCGCTGCATTGATTGGTTAAATAGAACTAGTAATCCATTCTGGTAGCCCCATATAGAAATTTTCAATTGGTATCAGAGAGGGTTGCACTATTTTATTGTGTTGATCCAAATATTGCTAAAATGGATGTCTACCGAGAAGGCACTTCAACCAATAAGCCTCCTCTGCTGGATGGTTCTAATTATACTTATTGGAAAGCTAGAATGGTTGCCTTTGTAAAAGCCATCGATCTGAAAGTTTGGAAATCTATTGAGAAAGGCTATTCCTTGCCCACTGTCACTACTGATGAGATAACCAGTTTTAAATCTGAAGAACAGTGGACAAAGGATGAAGAATTGGCAGCCACTTGCAACTCTAGGGCTTTGAATGCTATTTATAATGGAGTTAGCATATCTGAGTTTCGTAGAATTTCTACATGTACTACTGCAAAAGAAGCTTGGGATATTCTGCAGACTGTGCATGAAGGGACTGACACTGTCAAACAGTCGAAACTTCAGAAATTGTATACAGCCTTTAAAACCATAAAGATGGAGGATGATGAAACTTTTGATGAGTTTAATTCAAAGCTGAATACAATTGTAAATGATACCTTTACTTTGGGAGAACCAATTCCTGAAAATAGAATTGTGAAAAAGATCTTGCGGTCTCTTCCAGAAAGGTTTGATGCAAAGGTTGTGGTCATAGAAGAGAATAAAAATCTGAATATTCTCAAAGCTGAGGAATTGGTTGGCAACCTTCAGACTTTTGAAGCAAACCTAAGAACTAATGGGAAATCAAAACCCAAAGGTATTGCTTTGAAAGCCTCCAAAGAATCATACAAGAAACTTGCTAGTGATTCTGATTCTGATTCTGAGGAGATTGATCCCCAAGTTGCTGTTGAGTTTATGAAGCAATTTCAAGCTTTTATGAAGGGGAAGAAAAGTAATCTGAAAGTCCCTAAAAATTTTGTAAAGAAGAAATTTTCTAAAGGGATTAAATGTTTTGAGTGTCATGGTTATGGACACATTGCTAGTGACTGTGCTAACAAGAAACCAAAGAAGAAGGCTTTCAATCTGACTTGGGATGATGATACTTCTGAGGAAGATGATAAAAAATTTGAGTCTGAGAAGCCTGATGCTAGCAAAGAAAAATTTATGGCATTCATGGCAACATCAGTTTCTGCTACTCCATTAGTTTCTGATGAAGGGACTGATCAAGATGTTAGTGAGTCAGAGACAGAACATGATTGGCAAGCTGAATATCATATATTGTTTGCAAAGACCATGAAGATGCTCAAGACGAATGAAAAAGCGGCTACAAGCTGGAAAGAATTTGAAGAGCAGAATACTTCTTTAAAAGCTGAATTGTCTGAAGCTCTTACAAAAGTGAGTCACTTAGAGGCTGAAAATAACAAATTGGCAGATATGTTGACTGCTGAAGCACAAAAGTGTGTCTTGCTTAAACATGATATGAAGATCTTGAAAGCTGAAAATACCGACTTGCAAGGAAGACTCAAGATGGTTCTTTCTGAGTTGGATACAAGCAAGGCTTCACTAAACAGGATGAATGATGGGTCTAAAAAACTTGATGACATCCTGTGCAGTCAAAAGGCAAAAAATAACATGCATGGCATTGGCTACGCTGACGGAACATCTACATCAAAAGCCAAAGGTAATAATTGTTTTGTTCAAAATTCAGTTGTTACTAATTCTGTTGGTCATGTTACAAATACAGATGCCAAGAAGAAGAATGTGTCACGTCCTGAACGTATACCCACTTGTCATCACTGTGGAATTAAAGGACACATTCGACCCCATTGCAATAAACTGCGGAAGTCTCCAAATCACAAGCAATGGAAAAAGCAGAAGGAAGCGTCACCTATGAAAACCAAAGCTGTCTGGGTCAAGAAAGAAGACCTTCCATCTGTCTTGGTACACACTATGCTGAACTATCTGAAAATGCAAGTGTGTGTGCCAAAAATTCATCACCCCTGATCTAGGAGATCAAGCCCCCACCCCAGTGCTGATACGAAGTTCATATTGAGGGGGAGTCTAAAGGGGGAGCTGCAGAATCCAGATTGACAGAAGCTGCTTGAAGAAAATTGTTTGTCAATTGTTGACAAAAAGGGGGAGAATACTGAAGCCAGGGGGAGAAACAAGCAAAGATCTACAGATGCTGCTTTTCTTTTGGGTTTAAAATTCAATGTATTTTGGGTTTTTCTCTTGGGTAGATCATTTGTATTGTTCTAGGGAGTTTTGTCCATGAATTGCCAAAGGGGGAGATTGTTAGTATTTTTATTGGCTAATTCATGGGTTGGACAAAACTCTGGGTCCATGAGTTGTATTTTCTAATTTATTTTAGAATGGACTGTGGATGTGTCGCCAGAAGAGCTGAAGCGAAGAATAGAAGAAAAAAAATAGACCGGGCGAAATTCCCCAGGCCCGATCGATCGGAGCCTCAGACCGATCGATCGGTCAGAAAAAGGTCTCAGTTAAATGCCAGGCCGATCGATCGGACCTGCAGGGGCGATCGATCGGACAGGTGCGCAGAGTTCGGGAAATCTCCAGTTTCTATCAGATTTAGTTTCCTTTTGAGACTATCTTTCCCAGTTTGAGTCCTACTTGTGCACTAAGTCTAAGGCACGAATTTTGGGCTATTTATAGGGTGTTTCTCTCAACCCTAGAAGACCGAACACACACAACTCTCATTAATCTGAGTCAGTAATATCTTAGAGAGAGTTTATTCTCTAGAGCCATTGAGAGATCATTCTGAAAGGCTGCTCTAGAAGGTTGGTGCTGCTTCTACCTTCTTGTAGAAGATTGATCATCTTGGTTGACAAGGTGCGAGGAGATCAAGTAAGGAGAACGGGGCGCGGTGGATGTCGTGTCAGTGGATTCTTTGCAAGAATAACTACAGTCCTTGGGTCGAGGTACAGACTTAGGTAAAGGAGCTTGTGAGTATATCTTGTAACTGTTCGTGAACTCTTGATTTCTGGTTCGTGGTTTTTCTCCCTGGATAGGGTTTCCACGTTAAATATTGTGTCTGCCTTCTTGTTGTGTGTGATTGGTAGATAACTAGTTCTATATTGTCTGATTGATTTATTTCCGCTGCATTGATTGGTTAAATAGAACTAGTAATCCATTCTGGTAGCCCCATATAGAAATTTTCAATTGGTATCAGAGAGGGTTGCACTATTTTATTGTGTTGATCCAAATATTGCTAAAATGGATGTCTACCGAGAAGGCACTTCAACCAATAAGCCTCCTCTGCTGGATGGTTCTAATTATACTTATTGGAAAGCTAGAATGGTTGCCTTTGTAAAAGCCATCGATCTGAAAGTTTGGAAATCTATTGAGAAAGGCTATTCCTTGCCCACTGTCACTACTGATGAGATAACCAGTTTTAAATCTGAAGAACAGTGGACAAAGGATGAAGAATTGGCAGCCACTTGCAACTCTAGGGCTTTGAATGCTATTTATAATGGAGTTAGCATATCTGAGTTTCGTAGAATTTCTACATGTACTACTGCAAAAGAAGCTTGGGATATTCTGCAGACTGTGCATGAAGGGACTGACACTGTCAAACAGTCGAAACTTCAGAAATTGTATACAGCCTTTAAAACCATAAAGATGGAGGATGATGAAACTTTTGATGAGTTTAATTCAAAGCTGAATACAATTGTAAATGATACCTTTACTTTGGGAGAACCAATTCCTGAAAATAGAATTGTGAAAAAGATCTTGCGGTCTCTTCCAGAAAGGTTTGATGCAAAGGTTGTGGTCATAGAAGAGAATAAAAATCTGAATATTCTCAAAGCTGAGGAATTGGTTGGCAACCTTCAGACTTTTGAAGCAAACCTAAGAACTAATGGGAAATCAAAACCCAAAGGTATTGCTTTGAAAGCCTCCAAAGAATCATACAAGAAACTTGCTAGTGATTCTGATTCTGATTCTGAGGAGATTGATCCCCAAGTTGCTGTTGAGTTTATGAAGCAATTTCAAGCTTTTATGAAGGGGAAGAAAAGTAATCTGAAAGTCCCTAAAAATTTTGTAAAGAAGAAATTTTCTAAAGGGATTAAATGTTTTGAGTGTCATGGTTATGGACACATTGCTAGTGACTGTGCTAACAAGAAACCAAAGAAGAAGGCTTTCAATCTGACTTGGGATGATGATACTTCTGAGGAAGATGATAAAAAATTTGAGTCTGAGAAGCCTGATGCTAGCAAAGAAAAATTTATGGCATTCATGGCAACATCAGTTTCTGCTACTCCATTAGTTTCTGATGAAGGGACTGATCAAGATGTTAGTGAGTCAGAGACAGAACATGATTGGCAAGCTGAATATCATATATTGTTTGCAAAGACCATGAAGATGCTCAAGACGAATGAAAAAGCGGCTACAAGCTGGAAAGAATTTGAAGAGCAGAATACTTCTTTAAAAGCTGAATTGTCTGAAGCTCTTACAAAAGTGAGTCACTTAGAGGCTGAAAATAACAAATTGGCAGATATGTTGACTGCTGAAGCACAAAAGTGTGTCTTGCTTAAACATGATATGAAGATCTTGAAAGCTGAAAATACCGACTTGCAAGGAAGACTCAAGATGGTTCTTTCTGAGTTGGATACAAGCAAGGCTTCACTAAACAGGATGAATGATGGGTCTAAAAAACTTGATGACATCCTGTGCAGTCAAAAGGCAAAAAATAACATGCATGGCATTGGCTACGCTGACGGAACATCTACATCAAAAGCCAAAGGTAATAATTGTTTTGTTCAAAATTCAGTTGTTACTAATTCTGTTGGTCATGTTACAAATACAGATGCCAAGAAGAAGAATGTGTCACGTCCTGAACGTATACCCACTTGTCATCACTGTGGAATTAAAGGACACATTCGACCCCATTGCAATAAACTGCGGAAGTCTCCAAATCACAAGCAATGGAAAAAGCAGAAGGAAGCGTCACCTATGAAAACCAAAGCTGTCTGGGTCAAGAAAGAAGACCTTCCATCTGTCTTGGTACACACTATGCTGAACTATCTGAAAATGCAAGTGTGTGTGCCAAAAATTCATCACCCCTGATCTAGGAGATCAAGCCCCCACCCCAGTGCTGATACGAAGTTCATATTGAGGGGGAGTCTAAAGGGGGAGCTGCAGAATCCAGATTGACAGAAGCTGCTTGAAGAAAATTGTTTGTCAATTGTGGACGAAAAGGGGGAGAATACTGAAGCCAGGGGGAGAAACAAGCAAAGATCTACAGATGCTGCTTTTCTTTTGGGTTTAAAATTCAATGTATTTTGGGTTTTTCTCTTGGGTAGATCATTTGTATTGTTCTAGGGAGTTTTGTCCATGAATTGCCAAAGGGGGAGATTGTTAGTATTTTTATTGGCTAATTCATGGGTTGGACAAAACTCTGGGTCCATGAGTTGTATTTTCTAATTTATTTTAGAATGGACTGTGGATGTGTCGCCAGAAGAGCTGAAGCGAAGAATAGAAGAAAAAAAATAGACCGGGCGAAATTCCCCAGGCCCGATCGATCGGAGCCTCAGACCGATCGATCGGTCAGAAAAAGGTCTCAGTTAAATGCCAGGCCGATCGATCGGACCTGCAGGGGCGATCGATCGGACAGGTGCGCAGAGTTCGGGAAATCTCCAGTTTCTATCAGATTTAGTTTCCTTTTGAGACTATCTTTCCCAGTTTGAGTCCTACTTGTGCACTAAGTCTAAGGCACGAATTTTGGGCTATTTATAGGGTGTTTCTCTCAACCCTAGAAGACCGAACACACACAACTCTCATTAATCTGAGTCAGTAATATCTTAGAGAGAGTTTATTCTCTAGAGCCATTGAGAGATCATTCTGAAAGGCTGCTCTAGAAGGTTGGTGCTGCTTCTACCTTCTTGTAGAAGATTGATCATCTTGGTTGACAAGGTGCGAGGAGATCAAGTAAGGAGAACTGGGCGCGGTGGATGTCGTGTCAGTGGATTCTTTGCAAGAATAACTACAGTCCTTGGGTCGAGGTACAGACTTAGGTAAAGGAGCTTGTGAGTATATCTTGTAACTGTTCGTGAACTCTTGATTTCTGGTTCGTGGTTTTTCTCCCTGGATAGGGTTTCCACGTTAAATATTGTGTCTGCCTTCTTGTGGTGTGTGATTGGTAGATAACTAGTTCTATATTGTCTGATTGATTTATTTCCGCTGCATTGATTGGTTAAATAGAACTAGTAATCCATTCTGGTAGCCCCATATAGAAATTTTCAATTGGTATCAGAGAGGGTTGCACTATTTTATTGTGTTGATCCAAATATTGCTAAAATGGATGTCTACCGAGAAGGCACTTCAACCAATAAGCCTCCTCTGCTGGATGGTTCTAATTATACTTATTGGAAAGCTAGAATGGTTGCCTTTGTAAAAGCCATCGATCTGAAAGTTTGGAAATCTATTGAGAAAGGCTATTCCTTGCCCACTGTCACTACTGATGAGATAACCAGTTTTAAATCTGAAGAACAGTGGACAAAGGATGAAGAATTGGCAGCCACTTGCAACTCTAGGGCTTTGAATGCTATTTATAATGGAGTTAGCATATCTGAGTTTCGTAGAATTTCTACATGTACTACTGCAAAAGAAGCTTGGGATATTCTGCAGACTGTGCATGAAGGGACTGACACCGTCAAACAGTCGAAACTTCAGAAATTGTATACAGCCTTTAAAACCATAAAGATGGAGGATGATGAAACTTTTGATGAGTTTAATTCAAAGCTGAATACAATTGTAAATGATACCTTTACTTTGGGAGAACCAATTCCTGAAAATAGAATTGTGAAAAAGATCTTGCGGTCTCTTCCAGAAAGGTTTGATGCAAAGGTTGTGGTCATAGAAGAGAATAAAAATCTGAATATTCTCAAAGCTGAGGAATTGGTTGGCAACCTTCAGACTTTTGAAGCAAACCTAAGAACTAATGGGAAATCAAAACCCAAAGGTATTGCTTTGAAAGCCTCCAAAGAATCATACAAGAAACTTGCTAGTGATTCTGATTCTGATTCTGAGGAGATTGATCCCCAAGTTGCTGTTGAGTTTATGAAGCAATTTCAAGCTTTTATGAAGGGGAAGAAAAGTAATCTGAAAGTCCCTAAAAATTTTGTAAAGAAGAAATTTTCTAAAGGGATTAAATGTTTTGAGTGTCATGGTTATGGACACATTGCTAGTGACTGTGCTAACAAGAAACCAAAGAAGAAGGCTTTCAATCTGACTTGGGATGATGATACTTCTGAGGAAGATGATAAAAAATTTGAGTCTGAGAAGCCTGATGCTAGCAAAGAAAAATTTATGGCATTCATGGCAACATCAGTTTCTGCTACTCCATTAGTTTCTGATGAAGGGACTGATCAAGATGTTAGTGAGTCAGAGACAGAACATGATTGGCAAGCTGAATATCATATATTGTTTGCAAAGACCATGAAGATGCTCAAGACGAATGAAAAAGCGGCTACAAGCTGGAAAGAATTTGAAGAGCAGAATACTTCTTTAAAAGCTGAATTGTCTGAAGCTCTTACAAAAGTGAGTCACTTAGAGGCTGAAAATAACAAATTGGCAGATATGTTGACTGCTGAAGCACAAAAGTGTGTCTTGCTTAAACATGATATGAAGATCTTGAAAGCTGAAAATACCGACTTGCAAGGAAGACTCAAGATGGTTCTTTCTGAGTTGGATACAAGCAAGGCTTCACTAAACAGGATGAATGATGGGTCTAAAAAACTTGATGACATCCTGTGCAGTCAAAAGGCAAAAAATAACATGCATGGCATTGGCTACGCTGACGGAACATCTACATCAAAAGCCAAAGGTAATAATTGTTTTGTTCAAAATTCAGTTGTTACTAATTCTGTTGGTCATGTTACAAATACAGATGCCAAGAAGAAGAATGTGTCACGTCCTGAACGTATACCCACTTGTCATCACTGTGGAACTAAAGGACACATTCGACCCCATTGCAATAAACTGCGGAAGTCTCCAAATCACAAGCAATGGAAAAAGCAGAAGGAAGCGTCACCTATGAAAACCAAAGCTGTCTGGGTCAAGAAAGAAGACCTTCCATCTGTCTTGGTACACACTATGCTGAACTATCTGAAAATGCAAGTGTGTGTGCCAAAAATTCATCACCCCTGATCTAGGAGATCAAGCCCCCACCCCAGTGCTGATACGAAGTTCATATTGAGGGGGAGTCTAAAGGGGGAGCTGCAGAATCCAGATTGACAGAAGCTGCTTGAAGAAAATTGTTTGTCAATTGTGGACAAAAAGGGGGAGAATACTGAAGCCAGGGGGAGAAACAAGCAAAGATCTACAGATGCTGCTTTTCTTTTGGGTTTAAAATTCAATGTATTTTGGGTTTTTCTCTTGGGTAGATCATTTGTATTGTTCTAGGGAGTTTTTTCCATGAATTGCCAAAGGGGGAGATTGTTAGTATTTTTATTGGCTAATTCATGGGTTGGACAAAACTCTGGGTCCATGAGTTGTATTTTCTAATTTATTTTAGAATGGACTGTGGATGTGTCGCCAGAAGAGCTGAAGCGAAGAATAGAAGAAAAAAAATAGACCGGGCGAAATTCCCCAGGCCCGATCGATCGGAGCCTCAGACCGATCGATCGGTCAGAAAAAGGTCTCAGTTAAATGCCAGGCCGATCGATCGGACCTGCAGGGGCGATCGATCGGACAGGTGCGCAGAGTTCGGGAAATCTCCAGTTTCTATCAGATTTAGTTTCCTTTTGAGACTATCTTTCCCAGTTTGAGTCCTACTTGTGCACTAAGTCTAAGGCACGAATTTTGGGCTATTTATAGGGTGTTTCTCTCAACCCTAGAAGACCGAACACACACAACTCTCATTAATCTGAGTCAGTAATATCTTAGAGAGAGTTTATTCTCTAGAGCCATTGAGAGATCATTCTGAAAGGCTGCTCTAGAAGGTTGGTGCTGCTTCTACCTTCTTGTAGAAGATTGATCATCTTGGTTGACAAGGTGCGAGGAGATCAAGTAAGGAGAACGGGGCGCGGTGGATGTCGTGTCAGTGGATTCTTTGCAAGAATAACTACAGTCCTTGGGTCGAGGTACAGACTTAGGTAAAGGAGCTTGTGAGTATATCTTGTAACTGTTCGTGAACTCTTGATTTCTGGTTCGTGGTTTTTCTCCCTGGATAGGGTTTCCACGTTAAATATTGTGTCTGCCTTCTTGTGGTGTGTGATTGGTAGATAACTAGTTCTATATTGTCTGATTGATTTATTTCCGCTGCATTGATTGGTTAAATAGAACTAGTAATCCATTCTGGTAGCCCCATATAGAAATTTTCAATTGGTATCAGAGAGGGTTGCACTATTTTATTGTGTTGATCCAAATATTGCTAAAATGGATGTCTACCGAGAAGGCACTTCAACCAATAAGCCTCCTCTGCTGGATGGTTCTAATTATACTTATTGGAAAGCTAGAATGGTTGCCTTTGTAAAAGCCATCGATCTGAAAGTTTGGAAATCTATTGAGAAAGGCTATTCCTTGCCCACTGTCACTACTGATGAGATAACCAGTTTTAAATCTGAAGAACAGTGGACAAAGGATGAAGAATTGGCAGCCACTTGCAACTCTAGGGCTTTGAATGCTATTTATAATGGAGTTAGCATATCTGAGTTTCGTAGAATTTCTACATGTACTACTGCAAAAGAAGCTTGGGATATTCTGCAGACTGTGCATGAAGGGACTGACACTGTCAAACAGTCGAAACTTCAGAAATTGTATACAGCCTTTAAAACCATAAAGATGGAGGATGATGAAACTTTTGATGAGTTTAATTCAAAGCTGAATACAATTGTAAATGATACCTTTACTTTGGGAGAACCAATTCCTGAAAATAGAATTGTGAAAAAGATCTTGCGGTCTCTTCCAGAAAGGTTTGATGCAAAGGTTGTGGCCATAGAAGAGAATAAAAATCTGAATATTCTCAAAGCTGAGGAATTGGTTGGCAACCTTCAGACTTTTGAAGCAAACCTAAGAACTAATGGGAAATCAAAACCCAAAGGTATTGCTTTGAAAGCCTCCAAAGAATCATACAAGAAACTTGCTAGTGATTCTGATTCTGATTCTGAGGAGATTGATCCCCAAGTTGCTGTTGAGTTTATGAAGCAATTTCAAGCTTTTATGAAGGGGAAGAAAAGTAATCTGAAAGTCCCTAAAAATTTTGTAAAGAAGAAATTTTCTAAAGGGATTAAATGTTTTGAGTGTCATGGTTATGGACACATTGCTAGTGACTGTGCTAACAAGAAACCAAAGAAGAAGGCTTTCAATCTGACTTGGGATGATGATACTTCTGAGGAAGATGATAAAAAATTTGAGTCTGAGAAGCCTGATGCTAGCAAAGAAAAATTTATGGCATTCATGGCAACATCAGTTTCTGCTACTCCATTAGTTTCTGATGAAGGGACTGATCAAGATGTTAGTGAGTCAGAGACAGAACATGATTGGCAAGCTGAATATCATATATTGTTTGCAAAGACCATGAAGATGCTCAAGACGAATGAAAAAGCGGCTACAAGCTGGAAAGAATTTGAAGAGCAGAATACTTCTTTAAAAGCTGAATTGTCTGAAGCTCTTACAAAAGTGAGTCACTTAGAGGCTGAAAATAACAAATTGGCAGATATGTTGACTGCTGAAGCACAAAAGTGTGTCTTGCTTAAACATGATATGAAGATCTTGAAAGCTGAAAATACCGACTTGCAAGGAAGACTCAAGATGGTTCTTTCTGAGTTGGATACAAGCAAGGCTTCACTAAACAGGATGAATGATGGGTCTAAAAAACTTGATGACATCCTGTGCAGTCAAAAGGCAAAAAATAACATGCATGGCATTGGCTACGCTGACGGAACATCTACATCAAAAGCCAAAGGTAATAATTGTTTTGTTCAAAATTCAGTTGTTACTAATTCTGTTGGTCATGTTACAAATACAGATGCCAAGAAGAAGAATGTGTCACGTCCTGAACGTATACCCACTTGTCATCACTGTGGAATTAAAGGACACATTCGACCCCATTGCAATAAACTGCGGAAGTCTCCAAATCACAAGCAATGGAAAAAGCAGAAGGAAGCGTCACCTATGAAAACCAAAGCTGTCTGGGTCAAGAAAGAAGACCTTCCATCTGTCTTGGTACACACTATGCTGAACTATCTGAAAATGCAAGTGTGTGTGCCAAAAATTCATCACCCCTGATCTAGGAGATCAAGCCCCCACCCCAGTGCTGATACGAAGTTCATATTGAGGGGGAGTCTAAAGGGGGAGCTGCAGAATCCAGATTGACAGAAGCTGCTTGAAGAAAATTGTTTGTCAATTGTGGACGAAAAGGGGGAGAATACTGAAGCCAGGGGGAGAAACAAGCAAAGATCTACAGATGCTGCTTTTCTTTTGGGTTTAAAATTCAATGTATTTTGGGTTTTTCTCTTGGGTAGATCATTTGTATTGTTCTAGGGAGTTTTGTCCATGAATTGCCAAAGGGGGAGATTGTTAGTATTTTTATTGGCTAATTCATGGGTTGGACAAAACTCTGGGTCCATGAGTTGTATTTTCTAATTTATTTTAGAATGGACTGTGGATGTGTCGCCAGAAGAGCTGAAGCGAAGAATAGAAGAAAAAAAATAGACCGGGCGAAATTCCCCAGGCCCGATCGATCGGAGCCTCAGACCGATCGATCGGTCAGAAAAAGGTCTCAGTTAAATGCCAGGCCGATCGATCGGACCTGCAGGGGCGATCGATCGGACAGGTGCGCAGAGTTCGGGAAATCTCCAGTTTCTATCAGATTTAGTTTCCTTTTGAGACTATCTTTCCCAGTTTGAGTCCTACTTGTGCACTAAGTCTAAGGCACGAATTTTGGGCTATTTATAGGGTGTTTCTCTCAACCCTAGAAGACCGAACACACACAACTCTCATTAATCTGAGTCAGTAATATCTTAGAGAGAGTTTATTCTCTAGAGCCATTGAGAGATCATTCTGAAAGGCTGCTCTAGAAGGTTGGTGCTGCTTCTACCTTCTTGTAGAAGATTGATCATCTTGGTTGACAAGGTGCGAGGAGATCAAGTAAGGAGAACGGGGCGCGGTGGATGTCGTGTCAGTGGATTCTTTGCAAGAATAACTACAGTCCTTGGGTCGAGGTACAGACTTAGGTAAAGGAGCTTGTGAGTATATCTTGTAACTGTTCGTGAACTCTTGATTTCTGGTTCGTGGTTTTTCTCCCTGGATAGGGTTTCCACGTTAAATATTGTGTCTGCCTTCTTGTGGTGTGTGATTGGTAGATAACTAGTTCTATATTGTCTGATTGATTTATTTCCGCTGCATTGATTGGTTAAATAGAACTAGTAATCCATTCTGGTAGCCCCATATAGAAATTTTCAATTGGTATCAGAGAGGGTTGCACTATTTTATTGTGTTGATCCAAATATTGCTAAAATGGATGTCTACCGAGAAGGCACTTCAACCAATAAGCCTCCTCTGCTGGATGGTTCTAATTATACTTATTGGAAAGCTAGAATGGTTGCCTTTGTAAAAGCCATCGATCTGAAAGTTTGGAAATCTATTGAGAAAGGCTATTCCTTGCCCACTGTCACTACTGATGAGATAACCAGTTTTAAATCTGAAGAACAGTGGACAAAGGATGAAGAATTGGCAGCCACTTGCAACTCTAGGGCTTTGAATGCTATTTATAATGGAGTTAGCATATCTGAGTTTCGTAGAATTTCTACATGTACTACTGCAAAAGAAGCTTGGGATATTCTGCAGACTGTGCATGAAGGGACTGACACCGTCAAACAGTCGAAACTTCAGAAATTGTATACAGCCTTTAAAACCATAAAGATGGAGGATGATGAAACTTTTGATGAGTTTAATTCAAAGCTGAATACAATTGTAAATGATACCTTTACTTTGGGAGAACCAATTCCTGAAAATAGAATTGTGAAAAAGATCTTGCGGTCTCTTCCAGAAAGGTTTGATGCAAAGGTTGTGGTCATAGAAGAGAATAAAAATCTGAATATTCTCAAAGCTGAGGAATTGGTTGGCAACCTTCAGACTTTTGAAGCAAACCTAAGAACTAATGGGAAATCAAAACCCAAAGGTATTGCTTTGAAAGCCTCCAAAGAATCATACAAGAAACTTGCTAGTGATTCTGATTCTGATTCTGAGGAGATTGATCCCCAAGTTGCTGTTGAGTTTATGAAGCAATTTCAAGCTTTTATGAAGGGGAAGAAAAGTAATCTGAAAGTCCCTAAAAATTTTGTAAAGAAGAAATTTTCTAAAGGGATTAAATGTTTTGAGTGTCATGGTTATGGACACATTGCTAGTGACTGTGCTAACAAGAAACCAAAGAAGAAGGCTTTCAATCTGACTTGGGATGATGATACTTCTGAGGAAGATGATAAAAAATTTGAGTCTGAGAAGCCTGATGCTAGCAAAGAAAAATTTATGGCATTCATGGCAACATCAGTTTCTGCTACTCCATTAGTTTCTGATGAAGGGACTGATCAAGATGTTAGTGAGTCAGAGACAGAACATGATTGGCAAGCTGAATATCATATATTGTTTGCAAAGACCATGAAGATGCTCAAGACGAATGAAAAAGCGGCTACAAGCTGGAAAGAATTTGAAGAGCAGAATACTTCTTTAAAAGCTGAATTGTCTGAAGCTCTTACAAAAGTGAGTCACTTAGAGGCTGAAAATAACAAATTGGCAGATATGTTGACTGCTGAAGCACAAAAGTGTGTCTTGCTTAAACATGATATGAAGATCTTGAAAGCTGAAAATACCGACTTGCAAGGAAGACTCAAGATGGTTCTTTCTGAGTTGGATACAAGCAAGGCTTCACTAAACAGGATGAATGATGGGTCTAAAAAACTTGATGACATCCTGTGCAGTCAAAAGGCAAAAAATAACATGCATGGCATTGGCTACGCTGACGGAACATCTACATCAAAAGCCAAAGGTAATAATTGTTTTGTTCAAAATTCAGTTGTTACTAATTCTGTTGGTCATGTTACAAATACAGATGCCAAGAAGAAGAATGTGTCACGTCCTGAACGTATACCCACTTGTCATCACTGTGGAAGTAAAGGACACATTCGACCCCATTGCAATAAACTGCGGAAGTCTCCAAATCACAAGCAATGGAAAAAGCAGAAGGAAGCGTCACCTATGAAAACCAAAGCTGTCTGGGTCAAGAAAGAAGACCTTCCATCTGTCTTGGTACACACTATGCTGAACTATCTGAAAATGCAAGTGTGTGTGCCAAAAATTCATCACCCCTGATCTAGGAGATCAAGCCCCCACCCCAGTGCTGATACGAAGTTCATATTGAGGGGGAGTCTAAAGGGGGAGCTGCAGAATCCAGATTGACAGAAGCTGCTTGAAGAAAATTGTTTGTCAATTGTGGACGAAAAGGGGGAGAATACTGAAGCCAGGGGGAGAAACAAGCAAAGATCTACAGATGCTGCTTTTCTTTTGGGTTTAAAATTCAATGTATTTTGGGTTTTTCTCTTGGGTAGATCATTTGTATTGTTCTAGGGAGTTTTGTCCATGAATTGCCAAAGGGGGAGATTGTTAGTATTTTTATTGGCTAATTCATGGGTTGGACAAAACTCTGGGTCCATGAGTTGTATTTTCTAATTTATTTTAGAATGGACTGTGGATGTGTCGCCAGAAGAGCTGAAGCGAAGAATAGAAGAAAAAAAATAGACCGGGCGAAATTCCCCAGGCCCGATCGATCGGAGCCTCAGACCGATCGATCGGTCAGAAAAAGGTCTCAGTTAAATGCCAGGCCGATCGATCGAACCTGCAGGGGCGATCGATCGGACAGGTGCGCAGAGTTCGGGAAATCTCCAGTTTCTATCAGATTTAGTTTCCTTTTGAGACTATCTTTCCCAGTTTGAGTCCTACTTGTGCACTAAGTCTAAGGCACGAATTTTGGGCTATTTATAGGGTGTTTCTCTCAACCCTAGAAGACCGAACACACACAACTCTCATTAATTTGAGTCAGTAATATCTTAGAGAGAGTTTATTCTCTAGAGCCATTGAGAGATCATTCTGAAAGGCTGCTCTAGAAGGTTGGTGCTGCTTCTACCTTCTTGTAGAAGATTGATCATCTTGGTTGACAAGGTGCGAGGAGATCAAGTAAGGAGAACGGGGCGCGGTGGATGTCGTGTCAGTGGATTCTTTGCAAGAATAACTACAGTCCTTGGGTCGAGGTACAGACTTAGGTAAAGGAGCTTGTGAGTATATCTTGTAACTGTTCGTGAACTCTTGATTTCTGGTTCGTGGTTTTTCTCCCTGGATAGGGTTTCCACGTTAAATATTGTGTCTGCCTTCTTGTGGTGTGTGATTGGTAGATAACTAGTTCTATATTGTCTGATTGATTTATTTCCGCTGCATTGATTGGTTAAATAGAACTAGTAATCCATTCTGGTAGCCCCATATAGAAATTTTCAATATTGTTTTCCCAAATGCAATATTTTCATAAATTGTTCCTGCAAATAGAGTGGGTTCCTGACTAACCAATGCGATATGTGACCTTAGAGCTCTCCAATTGTACTTCTTGATATCCACTACATCTATCTCGATGGAGCTTGTAGGTGATCTTTTCATTGTGTAATAGTCGCCCTCCATACCAAAAAAAAAATCAACCCCACATTGGCAGCAGTGAGGAACTGTGACACAAATAGGCCTAAACCAGCATACCAAGTCCGCTTTTGTTTTGCACTGCCAAGGTTTTCTTTGCCATTTTCTTCATCACAACTCCTTTAGTGTAGAAAGCTCCAACTATTAGTGGTTGCATCACGATGATTACAATTGCAAGTCTCCAGGCCAATGCCATTTTTTTTTCTTTTCTTTTTTTTTTTTTTTTTTTTTTTTTTTTTTAGCACAACATTCACAACATTTTCACAGCCCCCACACTTGGTTCGTGCTTGTCCTCAAGCAAGCCAATCAATAGCAATGAAGAGTCCCCCACACTTGTTCATGAGCTCATCCAAGGATAAGTTCAATGCTCTTTATTCCTTAAGGTAAAAGGGCCAACAGGTTTTTTTTTTTTTAGAAGGGTATAAGATGAGCTAAGAACAACAAAGAATGGGAAAATAGGCTCAAGGGGGTTAATCAAGGGAAAATATGTAAGGTTGGCTATGTGGCTAAAGTTGCTAATGCAAGGAAAGAAGGCCTCAATCATGTTCATGCAGGCATGTGAAAATGTAGCCTCAAAAAGAATCAAAGAAAGTTCTAGAGTGATCAAAATTCATGAGTGAAGATCACACAAGAAGGAAGAGAATGGTACAAATACGTAATCCATTCAACAAGAAGCTCAAATTCTTACAAGGTATAAGTGTATCAAACTTAATATACCAATTCAATTTCCATTACCAAACAAGTCAAATTCAAGATGAAAGACAATTCATTCACTTATGTCATGAACCGTGGATCCTCAAGTTGTCCAAACTCACAACTTCCACACATTGCAAGAGCCATTGGAAAGCAATTAAAAACTAGAAACAAGAAGCACTCAAATTTCAGGTTTTTTTTTTTTTTAGAAGACAGAATTAAAAAAAAAGTAAATTAAAAACAGAAAAAATATAACAGAAAATGAACAAGTAAGGAAAGGAAACTTCCTCTTTCATGTTTGATAAGTAGCATTAAGCAAGGCCGCCACCTCCATGCGATGCTCTTGGAAACCATCATAAAAGTGCTTGAGTCTATGCCCATTAGCCTTGAAGCTCCTCTTTGTAGTCACATCTTGAAGCTCAACTACACCATAAGGAAAAACGTTAGTAACCATAAAAGGACCTTCCCATCTAGATCTCAATTTTCCAGGCATCAATTTAAGACGAGAATTATATAAAAGCACTTTTTGACCAATCTCAAATGTTTTTCTCATAATCATCTTATCATGGAAGGCTTTGGTCTTCTCTTTATAAAGTCTGGAACTCTCATATGCCTCCAAGCGGATCTCCTCCAATTCTTGCAACTGTAGCTTCCTCTCCATGCCCGCTTGGTCTAGGTCTAGGTTGCACCTCTTCACCGCCCAAAATGCACGATGCTCAATTTCCACCGGCAGGTGGCATGCCTTGCCAAAGATAATCCGATAAGGGGACATCCCAATTGGTGTCTTATGGGCAGTCCGATAAGCCCATAAAGCATCCTCAAGCCTCTTGCTCCAGTCCTTTCTTCTTGGTTGTACTGTCTTCTGAAGTATCTGCTTTATCTCTCTGTTAGAAACCTCGGCTTGCCCATTGGTTTGAGGGTGGTAGGGTGTAGAAACTTTGTGCATGAATCCATACTTCTTCATTAAAGCCTCCATGTTCCGATTACAAAAATGCGAACCCTGATCACTGATGATGGCCCTCGGGACTCCAAACCTGCAGAAAATCTGTGATCTAACAAAATCCACAACAACTTTGGAATCATCAGTCCGAGTGGCTTTTGCCTCCACTCACTTAGATACATAATCAACAACCAGCAAAAGGTAAACAAAACCAAAAGAAATAGGAAAGGGTCCCATAAAATCAATACCCCATACATAAAAAATCTCACAAAACAACAAAGGTTTCTGGGGCATCTCATTCCTGCGAGAAATGTTCCCTGTTCTCTGGCACTGTTCACAAGATTTACAGAACAAGTATGCATCATGGAATAAGGTAGGCCAATATAAATCAGAGTCCAAGACTTTCCTAGCTGTACGTTTAGGTCCAAAATGTCCACCACATGCAAATGCATGACAAAAGCTAAGAACAGAATCAAACTCATGATCAGGTATGCATCTCCGAATCACTTGGTCACTACAAAATCTCCATAGATAAGGATCATCCCACACATGATACTTAGACTCACTCTTTAACTTATCAATCTGAGCCCTAGTGAAATATGCTGGCAGTGCACCAGCAACCAAGTAATTAACTAGGTCAGCAAACCAAGGAGAGGTAGTCTTACCTTGCAACTGTAAAAGTTGCTCATCTGGGAAGGAGTCATGGATGGCCAGAGGTTCTGAAGCTCTCGGAATTCTGCTCAAATGATCAGCCACCAGGTTTTTTGCTCCACTCTTATCCCGAATTTCAATATCAAACTCCTGAAGTAGCAGCATCCACCTAATTAGTCGTGGTTTCGCTTCGGGTTTCTTTAGAAGAAACTTCAGTGCTGCATGATCAGAAAACACAACTACTTTAGAACCAAGCAGATAGGATCGAAATTTGTCTAAAGCAAATACAATGGCTAAGAGTTCTTTTTATGTAGTTGTGTAGTTGGCTTGAGCAGCATCCAAAGTTCTGGAGGCATAGTAGATCACATGAGGATCCTTCCCTACTTTCTGTGCCAGGACAGCTCCCACTGCGTAGTTGGAGGCATCGCACATAAGCTCAAATGGAAGTGTCCAGTTAGGTGGCTGGATGATGGGAGTGCTAGCCAATGCCTTCTTCAAATGATCAAAGGCTCCCTGGCATTTCTGGTCAAAGATGAACTCTACATCCTTTTGCAGCAAATTAGACAGTGGAAGGGCAATCTTGCTAAAATCCTGGATGAAGCGTCTGTAAAAACCTGCATGTCCCAAAAAAGAACGCACCTCCCGCACGCATGTGGAATAAGATAAAGAGGTAATGACATCTATTTTAGCAGGATCTACTTCAATACCCTTACTGGAAACTACATGGCCTAAAACTATACCCTGTGTTACCATGAAATGACATTTCTCAAAATTTAAAACAAGGTTAGTTTCAATGCATCTATGCAGTACCTTAGCCAGACTATCCAAACAAGAATTAAAAGAAGAGCCATAAACAGTAAAATCATCCATGAATACCTCCATGCACTCTTCTAAAAAGTCTGAAAAGATGCTCACCATACACCGCTGGAAGGTGCCCGGGGCATTGCAGAGGCCAAAGGGCATCCGTCTGTAGGCGAAGGTGCCGAAGGGACAGGTAAATGTGGTCTTCTCTTGGTCTTCTGGTGCAATATGGATCTGGAAGTATCCAGTGTAACCGTCTAAAAAGCAATAATGTGACTTGCCAGCCAACCGCTCCAGCATCTGGTCAATGAATGGAAGGGGGTAATGGTCCTTTCGAGTAGCCTGATTGAGCCTTCTGTAATCAATGCAGACTCTCCAGCTATTCTGTACTCTGGTAGGAATTAGCTCATTCTTCTGATTGGCCACAACAGTCACTCCAGATTTCTTGGGGACAACCTGTACCGGGCTCACCCATTGACTGTCAGAGATGGAATAGATAATGCCAGCTTGCAGTAGCTTGGTTACCTCTTTCTTCACCACATCCAAAATTAGAGGATTCAGTCTCCTCTGGGGTTGCCTCACTGGTCGAGCTCCATCCTCAAGTAAAATTTTGTGCATGCATGTGGAAGGGCTAATGCCAGGAATATCCGCCAGTGTCCATCCGATGGCCCTTTTATTCTCTCTCAAAACCTGTAGCAATCTCGTCTCCTGTTCAGCAGGGAGGTTTCTGGCTACAATCACTGGAAGTTGCTCATTATCTGCCAAGTATGCATACTTCAGGTGTTCGGGTAACAGCTTCAGCTCCAATTTCGTTGGTTGCACTACAGAGGGTAATAATCTAATGGGTTGTTGCTGCTCTGCTTCTGCTGTCTGAACCTCTGTATATATATCACCTGTTGTACAATTTGCTAACTCAGGAACAGATTCATCATACCCCAAAAATGTAGAAATTTCAGAACACACAGAACACGACTTATCACCATCACAATTAGCACATAAATCACCGCACATAGAGTCACCAAAATCAGCAATCTCAGGAAACTCCTCACACAAGTCAGCATATGAATTATTAACCAAATCATCAATTAAATCAATATGAAAGACAGAATGTTCTTCCATCGGATGTTTCATAGCATCAAGAATATTAAACCTCACAATGGAATCTCCAAACTCCATGGATAGAATTCTTGCATGTACATCAATCTTTGTCCGTGCTGTTTTGAGGAAAGGTCTCCCTAGAATAAGTGGAGTCTTGTTGGATGATGACTCTCCCTCCATCTCCAAAATGTAGAAGTCAGCCGGGAAAATCAGCTCGTTCACCCGGACCAGTACATCCTCCACCAAACCAGTTGGGTAAGCATAACTCCTATTAGCTAGCTGGATCACCACACCTGTAGTCTGTAAAGGACCAAGTTCAAGGGAATTAAAAATAGACATAGGCATTACATTGATGGAAGCACCTAAGTCTAGCATGGCAATCTCAAATCCACAATTTCCTATTATGCAAGGAATTGTAAAAGTCCCTGGATCCTTGCACTTCTGTGGCATAGGCTGGATGAGGGCTGAAACATTCTGGCCCAAGCTAATTCTCTCATTGCCCTTTAGCTTCCTTTTGTGTGTACACAATTCCTTCAAGAACTTGGCATATTTCGGTATTTGCTTGATGGCATCCAGTAGTGGGATGTTTACTTCCACCTTCCTAAAAGTCTCAAGTAGCTCTTTGTCTTTCTCAGCCTCTTCTATTTTTCTGGACTGTGTGGCTCTTTGTGGGAAAGGAAGAGTTATGGCGAGTTGAGGCTTCTGTTTGGCTCCAATGACATCTTTCTCATCATCATTACTAGATTTCTGGGTTGGTGCACTAGAATCAGGTGTGGCGACTGCTGATGGCTTGTGCAGTTGTTTTTTCACTGCTGGTTGGGAATCCGCCTCCACTGCTTTTCCAGACCTCAACATAATAGAACTCACATTCCCCTTTGGATTGGGAATTGTTTGGGAAGGAAGTTGGCCAGATCCTTGATTCTGTAATTGACTCAGAGTAGAAGCTAATTGCCCAATTTGAGTTTCCAAGCCTTGAATTGAAGCTTCTGTCCTCTGTTGAAACTGTATGTTGTTGGTGGCCATCTGCTTCATTAGATCCTCCAAAGTAGGCTCAGATGTTGTGGCTGCAGGACCTTGTGGTTGTTTCTGGAAGGGTGGTCTGCTTGGCCCAGCTTGTTGTTGAAATTGTTGCGATTGCATTGGTTGTTGGAAGGTCTGCTTGTACTGCTGTTGTGCTGCTGCATTCCCATATCTCAGGTTAGGATGATCTCTCCAGCCAGAATTGTATGTGTTGGAGAATGGATCATATCTTTGTTGTTGCTGCTGGAATTGTGGTTTACCAGGAAAAACACCTGCTGCTGCAACAGATTGGTCTTGGAATGCAGAACTGTCATCCTGAAGTGTAGGGCATGCATCTGTGGAGTGTGAAGGACAAGAACAAATACTGCACACTCGAGTAGGTCCTTGCACAGATGGTTGGTGCCTATCTACTATCAATTGTCTCATCAAAGAGGTCAGCTCATCAAGTCTATGTTTTAATCTTTGCTGATTAGCATTAGAAAGCTGGACTTCATTGACCCCTCTGGTTGGAGTTATCATTCTGGCACCAAATTGCTGTGAGTTGGCAGCCATATTGGCAATCAAGTCTCCAGCAGCAGCTGGGGTTTTGTCAACTAAGGCACCTCCACTCGCAGCATCCACCATGCTTCTGTCCATTGGCAGCAAGCCTTCATAAAAGTACTGGATCAACAGTTGATCAGTAATCTGGTGGTGTGGGCAGCTTGCGCATAATTTCTTGAATCTCTCCCAGTATTCATACAAGGTCTCACCACTCACCTGTTTGATCCCACATATATCCTTTCTTATTGCAGCAGCTCTTGAGGCAGGGAAAAACTTCTCTAGAAACACTCTCTTCATGTCATTCCAGCCAGTGATAGCTCTTGGTTGCAAGTAGTATAACCAGTCTTTGGCTACACCATCTAATGAAAAGGGAAAGGCTCTCAGCTTGATGTGTTCCTCTGCAATTCCTTGTGGTTTCATGGTGGAACAGACCACATGAAACTCCTTTAGGTGCTTATGAGGGTCCTCTCCTGCAAGGCCATGAAACTTAGGCAGCAAGTGAATTAAACCAGATTTAAGTTCAAAATCAGCATCCAAGTCAGGATATTGAATGCACAATGGCTGATAGTTGACATCAGGTGCAGCTAGTTCCTTTAAGGTCCTATTTTGCATGTTATCAGCCATAGGTGCAGTGTTATTTATATGCTCAGCTTTAGTTTCAAATTCAATGTTAATCTCAACCTCAGATGTTGTTCTTTCACGAATCCTACGAGCCCTATTCAATGCATGCAAAGTCCTTTCAATTTCAGGATCAATGTCAAGTATATGACTACAAGAAGACCTAGTCATACATCAGTAGGGACTCAAAACACAAAAACACAAAGCAATGGTATATAAAAAAAAATCACACAAAAACTCGACAGAAACTATATCTACAGATTTTTTTTTTTTTACTGGCAAAAAGTGAAACTAGTCAAAAATACTACCAAACAAGAAATTAATTGATATGATTAATTAGCACCTAATGATCCCCGGCAATGGCGCCAAATTTAGTTCGAGTGCCGAACTCAACCAAATAACAAAAATTCTAGTTCTACGATAACTTGTAGCACAAGGCGATGAACCGAGTCGTTTCTTGAGGATCAAAGTACCAATTAAACCAAATCACAGTAAAACAAAAGGGGGGATTATGTATGCAGAATATAAATGCAAGAAATAAATGTAAGAAAAATATCAAATTGTAAAGCAACCAATCCAAGAAACTGTCAGAAATCAAGTTGGTTTTTCATCGAACACTTAACATGCATCTGGTTTGAATTAATTGGTTAAGCTATGATTGACTAAAATCTCTGCATCAAATACAAAGAATTCAATACAAGAATTCTTTACTAGACAATCACATAGAATTTAACTAACAAACGATTCATAAACCTGCAATCACTAGATCCATGCAACCTATGCTAGTTTAACACCCAGGATTCAATTAACCTAGATTAGCAAATCTGCCAACCTAACCCTCTTCAATTCATGTGACTAAACCACAATTAATCAATCACAATCTAATCACAAATCTCAATTAAGAATAAGGATCCAATCAGATCACATCACACAACAGAAATCTCTAATCATGCAATTCGAAATCCCAATCAATAGAAGAAGGAAACAATTAATTCAATTCAGAATCAAAATTGGATACAGAATCTCAAAGCTAAAACAAAATTTCCTCCAGATCCTTGGATTGCTTTGGAATGTTTAGCCCTCCATGGCTACAGTACTTGGGTTGCAAAAACAAGAGAAACAAAAGAAAATCCTATCCACAAGAATGTATATCCCGTTTTCCCCTCTTTTCCTCCTCTTTATACAAAACCAACCGACTATAAGAAGTTTTGTTGTGAGTATTCCCCTTTTGCCCCTAAGTTAAAGTTAACCCTCGGCCTCTTAGCTTTCTTTGGCCACTGAAATCACCTGATTTGGGCTTAAGATGAGAGAGTTATGTCCAAATCACTCTCAATGGGCCTCTGGACTCGTTGGCCGACTGCACAGGGGTAGAACACCATCAAAACATTGTATTTCCAATTGGTAGTCTTCATAAGAGTTTGAGCCCGTTTTGTGTAAGTTCCAACGGGACTGGTTTCAGCTCCAAAAGACCTCTACAGCCCAAGTTATGGACCAATCAGTGAATGCTGCTCGGGTTCCAGCAACAGCACCCTTGTTCTGACTTCCAAGCCCAATCCGGCCCACTAGAAATCTGATTCAGCTCTGGGGCTCTTCATGAAAGTTGTAGATCTCTCTCTTATCTTTCCTGCAAGGCAATATACATAATTTTCAGATATCTAGAGCTCAAGATATGGCTGAAATACAAAAACAGTGTAAAATCCTAATAATGCTGGAAAAATCAATTAAGCCCAATTTGAGCCCAAACTTACAAAACATGGCCAAGCTCAAACAATTAAGTACATGGAGTGTGTAAAGGACTAAAAATGGAGGTTTATTAATGTATGAAATCTGTGATTATCAGCCCTCCATCAGAACCTATTAGGCCACCCCTTGTACTGGGCCTGATAACAGTGAGTTATGTATCCATAGCCCTACTCCACTACTGTTCCAGAATAATGAGAATAAAAGAAGGGAAGGTTCATAAAGCAAGTGGGTATACACTTTCCCATGCTTCCTCAGGCTACCCCCCCCCCCCCCCCCCCACTCATCTCTTTCCCACTCAACACAACACAGGTTCTGAACATATCAACGCACAACGTTCCAACAGAGGATGTCTCGCCTGATGCATGGAGAAGCAGCGATCGTGGGCCCCACTGATCAAGGGCCCACGATCAGCCCTCATCATCTGGGTCGCCCAAGGTGGTATGAGTCGCCCAAGGTGGCCCTACACGATGAGTGGTCCTGATCTACAAAGGTGGCCCACCTGGGCCCACTGATCACAATACAAAAAAACCAAGAAAATCCCTCTGTCTTCCATTACAGTGACTGTAATAGTCACTTTTCTTCACCCAATTCAAATCAGATTGTTTCTAAACTAAACCATTAATCAATTTAACAATTAAAAATTGTTGAAACACTACAATGCCCAACAATCCATCACCATTGAACCCATTGATCTTCCAAATGGAGGGGTGAAACCCCCATCCATCAATGTCCATTCCATCCAATACATAAACAACTAAGCTCAATGTAAAAACTAGCACAAATGAATGACTGAACTGAAACACAGAATCAAAGAATCAACCCACATACATTCTATGCAAATAGTTCAGTGCACTTGCCTTTTGGTAATCGAGAGATGGTTTTGTAGAGAGAGAGAACTAGAAGAGAGAAGGTCAGAATTCCAGCTGAAGGAAGAAGAAGAAGAAGAAGAAATACAGCAACAGTAGCAGCTCCTTAATGTAAATCCAGCACAGTGACAGCCTTGGCTCAAAACGTAGAGGAAGAATTGAGAGAGGAAGAAGGAAGATGGAGTAGCACTGTTGCAGCAGCTCCAAGAGTTAACTCTCAATGAAAGCACAGTAACAGTAGTAGCTTGGAAGAGTGGAAATGAGAAGGGAAGAAGAGAGAAATGAAGAGGAAAGAAGAGTAGTAGCTGCAGCAGTAGCTCCAAGGGGATTTTTCTCAGCACAATAGTGGCTTGCAAGAGAGAATTGAGGGAGAGGAAGAAGAGAGGCAATTGGAATGAATAGTGTTTTAGGGTTCTTGGGATAAGAGCCTATTTATAGCTTTGGGAGGGGTGGTTGATGACAGTAATACCCCTTAGGGTTTCATGGGATTAGGGTTAGGGTTAGGGTTAGTTTGGTCTTTGGGCTGAAACCTTCTAGAGGATGCACAATTAACAAAAACCCCCTTCTAATTAATAAAAACCCATACTAAGGACCCCTAGCACTACTAAACCCTTGGATTAACAAAAGACCCTACTAACCACAAATACTAACCCAACTAAGCTAGTCTAACTATAACCTAGGAGAATCTAACTAATCACTCTGATTAACCCCTAATTAGCCCAATTAACTAGTAATTAGCATTAATTAGCAAGAATTTAACAATAATTAGTATAAATTAGCATAGATTAGCCTATAAGATAGCAATTAGAGGGCCCACAAAGGGTGGGGCCTCACAAATAGCCTCTGTCACCGCCATGTACTTGCCTCAGTAGTCGACAAAGCAACTGTAGACTGTAACGTTGACCTCCAACTCACCTGTCCCCTTGTAAATGTCAACACATAACCTGTTGTAGACCGGCGCTTATCCAAATCACTAGCGTAATCGGAATCCACATATCCAACCACATGCTGACCAATACTATCATCCCGCTGAAACACCAAACCAACATCCACGGTACCCAGAATATACCGTAGGATCCATTTCACCGCTTGCCAGTTCCCTTTCCCTGGATCATGCATATGTCTGCTCACTATACTGACAGCCTGTGAAATGTCGGGCCTAGTACACACCATCACATACATCAAACTACCAACGACACTTTGATAAGGAACCTGAGCCATGTACTGACGCTCATCATCTGTGCTAGGAGACATAGTAGCACTAAACTTGAAGTGAGAGACAAGAGGTGTACTTACCGGCTTTGTTTTTGCATCAATACCAAAACGCTGTAGTATCTTTTTCAAATACTGTTTCTGCAACAGACAAACCTTGCCTTGCACCCTGTCTCTCTGAATTTCCATACCAAGTATCTTCTTGGCTTCCCCCAGATCCTTTATTTCAAATTCAATACTCATTTGAGTCTTCAATTTTTCAATCTTCACCTTGCTCTTAGAAGCTATAAGCATATCAACGACATATAAGAGCAAATAAATGAAGGTCCATTCCGTAGTTCGCGATAGTAGACACAATGATCAAAAGAACTCCGTGTGTACTTCTGCCCAATCATAAACTTGTCAAATCGTTTGTACCACTGTCTCGGAGATTGTTTCAAACCATACAACGATTTTTTCAGTTTGCAAGCCAAATGTTCTTTACCAGGAACCTTATACCCATCTGGTTGGGTCATGTAGATCTCCTCATTCAAGTCACCATGCAAAAATGCAGTTTCAACATCGAGTTGCACTAACTCAAGATCAAACTGAGCAACCAAGGCTAACAAAATACGAATCGAAGAATGCTTCACAACGGGAGAGAATACCTCATTGTAGTCAATGCCTTCCTTCTGTGCGTAGTCTTTAGCCACCAATCTAGCCTTGTACCTGACACTGTCCTTTCCTAGAGATCCTTCCTTCATGGTGTAGACCCATTTGCACCCAATTGCTTTCTTCCCCTTAGGTAATTGTACGAGCTCCCAAGTGTCATTCTTATGAAGAGATTTCATTTCCTCATCCATTGCATTCTGCCACTCTACACTTTCTGAATGTCTCTTTGCTTTTTTGTAGGTAGTAGGAACACATTCTTCAACCATTGGAAGTGCATATGCCACCATGTCGGTGAACCGTTGAGGTTTTCGAATATTCTTTTTTGGTTTACTAGTTGCAATAGAATCTGCTTGCTCTTGTGGAGGCTCTTGGGCTGGAGTCTCCTCCTCATCTGTATCATCATCCGCTGACGTAACTTGGATGACATCAAACTCCACCTGCTTCGATATACCATTGGCCTTGCTCTCCTCCTGAGAGTCATTTTGCTTGTTTTGTTTACACATAGCAGCTTCATCAAAAGTCACATCCCTGCTCAGAACAAGTTTCTTTGAATCGGAACACCATAGCCGGTATCCTTTCACACCACTGCTGAAACCCAAGAATATAACTTTCTTGGCCCCTGGATCCAACTTTCTCTTTGTGACAAGTAATAAGCAGGACAACCAAATATATGCAATTTATCATAATCAGTAGCGGGTTTTCCAGACCATACCTCAATGGGTGTTTTTCCATCAATCGCAGCTGAAGGTAACCTGTTGTTGAGATGACATGCATAAGCAACTGTCTCACCCCAAAACGCTTTGCCTAATCCGGAATTAGACAACATAGACCGAACTTTCTCCAATATAGTGCGGTTCATGCGTTCTACCACCCCATTCTGTTGCGGAGTCCCACTAACTGTGAAGTGCCTTACGATCCCCTCATCCTGACATACTTGCAAGAACGGATCAGACTTATACTCTCCACCGTTATCTGACCTGAGCCTTTTGATCTTTCTACGAGTCTATGTTTCAATCATTTTCTTCCACTTCAAGAACACATTCAAAACTTCATCCTTGTGCTTCATGACGTACACCCATACTCTTCTGGAGAAGTCATCAACGAATGTAACAAAGTAGTGCATACCTCCCAAAGATGCCACCTTGGTAGGACCCCATACATTTGAATGAACATAGTCTAGTGTGCCTTGAGTGCGATGGATCGCGGTACCAAACTTCACTTTTGTCTACTTGCCAAAAACACAATATTCACAAAATCCCAACTTGCAGGTCTTTGCACCTTGCAACAAGCCTTGCTTAACCAAACCCTGCAATGCTCTCTCCCCAGCATGCCCTAGACGCATGTGCCATAATCTGGTAGTGTTTGTAATAGTCTCATTCGAGCTATTAGATACTGTTGCTGCTCCACCTACAACTGTACTTCCTTGTAAGAAATACAAATTTCTTCTTCGGACACCCTTCATCAACACAAGTGCACCATAAACAACTTTTAGAACTCCACCTTCTACGGTAATCTTAAAGTCTTTGGAGTCTAAAGCACCTAATGAGATGAGATTCTTTTTCAAGTCCGGTACATACCGAACATCTGTCAAAACTCTAACTGCTCCATCATGCATTTTCAAATGGATTTTTCCTATCCCTTTTGTTTTGCAGGCACTATCATTGCCCATCAAAACTGTTCTACCATCCAACTCTTAAAAGCTGGAAAACCATTCCCTGTTGGGACACATATGATAGGTACAACCAGAGTTTAAAATCTGGTCGTTAGAATGGCATACCAATGAAGAAACAATCAAACTAAATTCGGAATCATCATCCCCATTGTGTCCAATGTTTGCAACAGATTTATCTTGGTCCTTGTTTTTAAATTTTGGACAATCCTTCTTCCAATGCCCCCTTTTGTGACAAATGGCACATTCATCTTTTGCAGGTGGTTTTGATTTTCCTCTCGACTTAGAGCGAGATTTTCTACCAGATTTCCTATCATCTGATCTGCCTCTTACTGTCAATGTATCAGATATTCCAATGTTTGCAACAGATTTATCTTTGTCCTTCTTCCGATATTCATTATTCATCAAAGTAGCAGACACAACATCATATTTAACCTCATTTTTCCCGTTGATCAAAGTGTGAGTAAAATGAAGATAACTATCGGGAAGTGAATTCAAAAGAAGTAATGCCTTATCCTCATCATCAATTTTCACATCAATGTTCATTAAATTAGCAATAATTTTATTAAAATCATCGAGATGTTCGGTCATAGAAATACCTTGGCAATACTCGAAGCAGAAAAGTTTCTTCTTCAAATAGATCCGATTCTCCAAACTCTTGGTCATATACTTTTCCTCCAATTTCTGCCACAACTCTTTTGCAGAAGTTTCTCTCATCACTGAGTATTTCTGATCATTCGCGAGACATAATCGGATGGTGCTACATGCCTGACAATTGATCTTCTGCCATTCCTTATCTTCCATATCTGAGGATTTATCCTCCAAAGCAATTTTCAACTCTTGTTGGCTTAGAACATCTCTAATCTCATATTGCCACATACCAAAGTTATTGGTACCATCAAACTTCTCGACTTCAAATTTTGCATTCGAGATGGCGGTCTTTGTCGATGATGAGCTTGCCATTTTTTTTTTGTTTGCTAAACTATCAATCCACTTCGTTCAGATCGTAGACCTCGTCGATATGAATCCAACAAATAAAAAGAGAGCTCAATTCTGGCCGTCGATTGGTCAAGTTCTGCCTTGACCCTACTGTTCGCTGATGTCAGCTGCCTCAGTGAACTGCTACTGGGCTTCTCCTCTGCTGGGTTTCTGGGCTAGGCGGGTCAGACCTGGGCTGGCCCGACCTGGACTGCCTCTATTCTGGGCTTCTTCTGCAAACGGGTTAGGCTGACCTGCACTTGACCCGGACTGCAGCCGACCCAAACTCCCTTCTTCTTCCCCTTTTCTGTTCTGTTTCTGGTTCAGAACCAGAACTTGCAATGAAACAAAATAGCGACGCAATACACACTCCGGCACGGCAACGTGTGACACGCAGCGGTGGCGACGTGCGACACGCGCTCCAAATCACAAAAAAAAACTCCCTGAAATCGACCCAAAACAGGGTCTTCTTCGGCAACGACCCCCTTTTTTTTTAAACTCAACAACTACAGCACCTTGAGTCTAGATCTGAGATCTGTGCAGTGCCCACTTGTTCTTCTTCAGTTGGTCACGGGCAACAAGCCCTTGGGTACTGCAAAACCAAAACCAACATCTAACCCGATCTCGTCTGTCGATCCTCCGTGCACAGTGATGGCCCACTGAAGATCTCACCAATCTTGGTTGATAGCGTACCACAACAATTCTCTGATACCAATTTGTCGTGATCGTGTGTGCGGAAGCGTGCGATCAACAAGCAAATAAAACAATTAAGGCACACAAAACACAGATTTACGTGGTTCGGTGATTTCACACCTACGTCCACGGACAAAAGCTCGTCTTCTTCTTCTTTCACTAATCATGGGTTGATTTGGACGTTTATGGAGATATTCAGAAACAGGCTCGAATCTCTTGTATATGCAACTCTATGCAAAACCCGTTTTTCACCTAATATGAAGTTATAAAATGGCTAAATCTCAACTTAAAATTCCCTAATTTAGGAAACCTAAAAGGGTTCACACTTTCTCAAAAAGTCCTAAACTAATAGAAGCTCACAGTTTCCTGGACTGCCTTAGGCTTTAGAGAAATCCCGAGTTTAAGGAGTGGAACTTCATAGTGGGGTCCACTTATTGAAAACCCGAGCTTCTCAAATGAACGCCCTCTCCATTTATGATATTTCATTAAATCTTATTATTACTACATGAGTTTGTCCTTACGATCGATTGATCGTTTGGTTAATAATGTTTTTGACATATTAGTAATCATTTTCATTAATCATGGTGTAAAACTAGGAAAGATAGAGTTGAAAAATGTGTGCATTTGAGAGAATTCAAAGATAACCTTAAAAGGTGATAAATTAAGAGGGATTCGTTTGAGATGGCTTGGATAATGCATACGCATGCAACAATGACAGCCATGAGGAAAAGTCTTTCTAAGTAATTAAGTTGATAGCCCGTCAAGGAAATGAGATAGGTTGAAGAGGACTTGGATAGAACTAGTGTGGCTGGATGTAAAGAATTAAGTGCAAACCATCTGGTGACTTGCCCTAGGATAGGTGGATATGTTGAAATTTTTTTTTCATGTAGCAACCTCAGTAGGGTTGGGACAAGGCTTTGATGGTGATGATCCATCAATCATATTATTAATCTATGGTCAATCTTAGAGTAGACCAACTTCGAGAACCACTTTTTAACTTGGGATTTCCCAAGTGAGCCTTTGAGGATCCGAACTTGACATATCCCACATGTTGAAAATTATATCTAGAAACAAACTTAGTAACTTTATATTTGGTTGTACAAAAATATAGAGCACCACAAATGTGGTTTGCAAAGGCATTAAGGGCATATTTGTGCAACGTATTTTACTTGGAAAATGAACAATAATACGGAAAATCTCCTCTGGACTTCAATTCCATTCATTTGGCACGCGCCATTCTCCTTTGGGGAATGTATAAAGAATAGCTTGCTTTCCCAAATTTAAGCCATCTAATATTTTAGAATAACTACAAAAACACAAACACTAAAGTTTGGATTGTCTAAGGCTTTAGAGAAATCTCGTGTTTAAGGAGTGGAACTTCATTGTGGGCTGCATCTATTGAAAACCCAAGCCACTAAAATGAATGCCCTCTCCATGTATGATATTTCATTAGATTTCACTATAATAAGAGTTTGTCCTTACGATCAATGATCATTTGAGAAATAATGCGATTGACATATATGTAATCGTATTCATTAATCACTAGCAAAAAGCCCCGTGCTTAACACGGGCAATGTAATTCATAATATTAGATACTGAAAAACATTATAAAAAAACATTACTAACGAGGTTACCAAGCATCATCTCTCTAGCCATGACAATCTAGTCCACTGCCCGACGCCCAAGCACAAAGGCACCTTATGATTTTACATAAGAGCGGCCGGACTCAATTGACGAAAACTTTAGAAATTTTTTTGTAAACCACATTACACAACCTGATGGGCTGTCCTCTGTCATTTGGTTTTAAAAGAATTCTGCCTTTTAGATAGGAGCCGTTGACTTTGTGAAAATCTGGGCCCCGTTGTGTTTGTAATGTATGGATTATTTTCTAAAGACGTAAATGGTATTGCATCTTAGGTAAAGAAAAAAATATATCCCAAAATAAAGCTCTAAATAAACATATGAAATTGGCAAGCCATGCATAATAGATTACAAAACGTCGACATCACGTACATCAGTATAATAGTAGCAGTTTGATTTGTCATAACTCATAATAAGGTTCTGGTAATACATTGTAGAAAATCATGGGCATGGGGTTCGATCCTTGCTCTCCTGAATATCCGCGCCATCTCCATGTTGTGAGCCGGCCCTTCTTTTGAATTTTAAGATTCTTTTTTTGAGTTTCTTGCAAAGTTGTATGACCAACCGAACTACATGTGCTGTTACTATTGAGCCAATCAAGATGAATGCAACGAAAATTGATCTTACATTCAGAACGATGTCACGGGTTGTAAACAAATCAGAGTAATTTCCTTGAAGAAAAGCTGAGGATAAACCATACGAAAACAACATCGAACCGATTGAAATCCACATGGCGAACATCAAAGCCCACATCAGCCCCTTTCGTTTGAGATTGAAACCACTTATAAGCAATAAGATTATGCTGGCAGATGCAAGGAAACCTATTAGGTTGGAGAAACAGAATAATCGGTATGAATAAGGGCGTTCATTAGACATGACAGCCCGTCCCGCATAGTGCCTATTCTCATCTATGTAGTCGTTGTTAATGGACCGCAATTCGTCCATTTTTGTTATATTATCTTCGGGTGATAGAAGGGGTGGATATTCATCTTGCCAAACACCACCAGGAGGGTTGAGTCCAGCTTGAAAAGTCACAGTTGCAATCAAAATAGCAACCACCATCAGCGCGCTCTTCGTCTCATTCAACCAATTAACATGTGCCTTCCAATTGTTCTTACGATATGTAGTTTTCAGTGCTTGTGAAAGTTCCTTCGCTCTTTTACCTCCAGCACCACAAAGAATCTTTTTGCATTTCTTATAGCCTGATCTTCTTGGTGCTTTTACAAGGGCATCCAACGGCGTATAGTTGTTCATGTTCAAAGAATTTACATCCAGCCCCCTATTGTTAAGCAAAGACTTTTTCACCTGTACAATCAGAGATGACATAAGGATCTAGCTACCACGGAGTCATGTGATTCATCGTGTGTTCATGTGTCCCCTACACATCCAGTGCGGCCTCGCCACTTTACTTGCCTTAATTATGCGCCTGTGTGCTAATTAGCAGGGGAGTAGTAAGCATAGATAGGTAATATCCTAGGTTCTAGGCTTAATTGTGAGGTTTTGGGGTCTAATTGTAGTTTAGAGTTTATTTAGGGGGTTAGTTGTAATCACTTCAAAAAATATTTTTATATTTAAGAGAAGGGCATTTATTTTCAATAATTTTAGATTTTATTTATTAATAAGTACTATAAGAAGGGTACTAGTAGAATAAAAGGTCCGGATATTTAATTGAATTCTTTAAATACTTTATGAGTAATTGATATGACTTGAGTGGGGCGAAACTATTATTTCATTAAAATTTACTGAGGGACCATGTAAGAGGAAAATTTATTTTGAGTGAGGTAATTAAAATGGGGCAATAGTTTGGCTTTAAGAGTGGGCATTAATAGTTTGAAAACTTAAATTATAAAATTTATTAGGGACCATTTAAGAGGAAGTTTGAAAATTTTAATTATAAAATTTATTAAGGACCTTAACAGGAGGCATGTTTATGTTTAAAAATGTGAGCCACATAAAGGGAATGGAATCCATAATGACTTCTTCTGTGGAACAGTGGAAATTAAAGTCACACCATGATAGCAAATCAAAGACCAAAAGCCCTTCAAAAGGGGTTTCTATCATTTTGTTGACGTCATAGAAATGGGATCGGGATTGCAGGAGCGGGGAGAGGGAAAATATAAAGGGAGGAGAGATAGGAAGAAAGGGGAAGAAGAGCAGGAGAGGAAGAACAAAAAGGAAAAGAAAAGAGAAAAGGAGGGAAGAAGAAGAGGAAGAAGAAAAAGGAAAGGAAAAGATAGAAGGAGGGGAGAAGAAGAGGAAATGGCAAAGGTAGCACCCAGTGAATCAGTGATTCATGGCTGCAGCAGCAACGACACCAAGCCCATGTTCGGTCTATTCATTTTTTGTTCTCTTTCCTCTAGAACTGCATTCTGATTTTTTTTCTCCCTTTTTTTTTGCACATATCAATACCTTTCTTTTCGGATTTTTTTTTCTGGTTTGGCCATATCGATTGTATTTCAAAATATCGGTCATAACGACCAATATTCACCAGAGAAAATGGCGATATTGATTGCGACGGTAACGAGACCGCTATAACAGTAAAAGATCGTTGCGGTTCAGGCTGATACTGGTTCGTATTGGTAGATATTTTAAACCATGGTTGTAATTTTAAAAAAGTTAGTTAGGGAGGTAGGCCCTTAGAGCTAATTTATCTCCTTCATTAACCATCACTTAAGGGAAGGGCGTTTTAGTCATTTCACTAGTCATTGCAAAACTATAAAACTAGCCCTTCCCTCTGTCAAACGACACTTCCCACTCCCTCTTCTCTCTATCTCTCCCTATTTTCCTCCCACCTTACTTTCTCCCTTCTCCAACAAAGCCAGGGTTTCTCCTTCAGGATCAAGGGCTTCAATCACCTAGAACAAGAGAATTCTCAAGATTCCAGCCTTCTTTGCTTGTGGTCCCATAACCTATTCCATACCAACCCAAGTAAATTCCATATCAATATCCATATCAAGAAGAGATTATGGATATTGATATGGATATTGATATCTTATTTATTTTGTGGTCGTTCAACTTGGAGGGTTTTGATTGGCTGGAATGCCCTAAAAAGAAGGAAGTAAATCAAATTCGTTAGAGAGAGAGGAAAAATAGGAGAACGTAAGGATGAGCCATGTAACTAGATAAGGATAGGAAAGAAAAATTAGGAGAAAATCGTGGAAGCCATTGAAAATTCTCTTGCATTCATTTATGATAAGTCAAAGTCACCAGGAGTAACAAAATCTCATTGGTCCTTGAGTAGGGGCGTTTTGCTTTACACAATGCCCTGGCTGTTTTGTAGCCCTCCTCGGATATGCTATGAATTCGTTAAATTCCTCTCTTCACTTTTCTTTATCACAAGTCCTCGTTGAAGTTTTTTTTATTATAAAGTAGGCCCCTTAAAGGATCAATAATTTTTCATAAGTGAGCCCTACTATGGAGAGCCACACATTTCTCGATTTTTATTTTAAAATGGGGCCCTTAAAAAAGAGTCACTAATTTCTTATTAGCAAACCCCACTAAGGATGGTGGAATTCCTAATGTCCATGACAAAAAAATCCCGAGACATTAATGGAATCTCCTTTTTTTTAGTTCCCAATCTCCTAAAAACTAGCCAATCAATCCAACTTAATTATCTTCTCCTTAAAATCAGATTTATTTTAAAGGGTTCTACTAAGGTCTTCTTTTCTTTTGTTATGCACATGTGAGTTGGCATTATTTCATTGGACAACCGAAAAGGGGGCAAAAATGCCCCTTTCCAAATGGGGCATTATGGAGAATTTCCATATATATATATATATATATATATATATATATATATATATATATATATCTGAGAGTTATCACATGCGCCCGGTGTGTAAGAGGTGGAACCCACTTGATCGTCCATCCGACTGAACCCGACACACAACACCCTCAATTTCGCATGGCCCCCAAGTTTTACACCCATCGAATGGACTAGACTATTGCATCAACTGAGACCCATATGAATGGACTATACACTGTTAAATTCATGTGGTTCAGATGGAGATCATATGGTTTAAGGGTGAGGTTGATTTTTTGCAGAGATGAAAGGCCCAGGGCGATGTTTCAATCCCCCCAGGTCCCAGTTTCAGCTGGGGTCCCATGTGGGCCCCACGTTGAGGTGCACACTGGATGACTACTCTTTATATGCGCGCGCGTGCGTGTGAGCTTATGGGGCGTTTCCAACTCCATTAGATAAGAGTTTAGCTTGGCATCGGAAAAGCGCCACCCAAGATGAGGCCGAGGAGTCATCAGCGTCACACAAGTGTTCCTTACAATTATATAAAAGAAAACAAGCTTAATTACCTCTGTCTGAATCTCGGGTGCAAGGAGATGGAGGATGGAGTTATCGTCGTCATCTTTCATCTTCACAAAATCATCATTAGGTATCAACTCGATCAACTTCTTCAAGGCCTTGAACTGGCCATTACTTGCACACAGATGCAAGATCGGCTCTCCTTGTTCCGTTTGAACCCAAGCAGCTGTGGGTTCAACACGAACCAACTCCTCCAACACTTCAAGTCGGCCTTTCCTAGCTGCAATATGGAGAGGAGTCCTTCCTTTTTTGTCACGTAGGAAACAAACACCAGCATCTTTTACTAAGAGTAGCTTTACAACCTCTATGTGCCCTGCTCCCGAAGCAAGAAGGAGAGGAGACTGGCCGTGTGAGTTTAATTTATTGGCATACTCCGGTTTTCAAGTTAAAACCTCCTCGGCAAACTCAACATGTCCAAACTGTGCAGCTACATGCAAAGGATTTTCATTAGCTATGGGATCATGCATCACCATAAGTCCAACTCCAACTCCATCGAGAATATGCTCATCTTGTTTAAGTAGATCACGCAAGGAAGTAACATCCCCTCTTATTGCTTCCTTGTGGAGCCTCGCGTCCATCTCTCTCTCTCTCTTTTTGTTTTTTTTGCTAAAGTCTCTCTCTTTGAGATTTTCACTTGTTTTTTGAGAAGGGGATAGTGTGCCATTATCATACTAGGAAGTGCAATTTATATAGTTTTGAAGACTAAGCTTCAACCACATCCTCTCACATGTTCCACACCGTTTGATATTTTATAAAAGTATACTTTTGATTGGTGGGTGGGGATTGGAGAGACTGTCCCTCAAAGTTGTACAGCTTCAAGATATTTTAGAAGAGTAAGAAATTTCTTGAGTACAGTTTTGATCGATGGGTGGGGATTGGAGAGACTGTCCCTCGAAGTTGTGCTGTCTTGAGATATTTTAGAAGAGTAAAAAGAATTTTCTTGAGGCCACCGGGCAAGGAGAATTTTCAAATGTTGTCGATCTTCTATATATGAAATTTTTTTCAAATGTTGCCGGTCCTTTATATATATGACCGCGACCTCTTCTCTATTGTCTTTCTCGTAATGCGTTTTTGTACATAACCGCATTGCTTGGAATATAGAAGGACAGTGCGCATTGATCTCCACGGCCCACAATCACAGGTAGTTTGGTGTAACTCTCTTTCAGCAAATAAATATAAAATTGGAGCCTGTTTTTCTGGGATGAAGAGGAAATTGGTTTCTGACCTTTCAATAAGCCAATTCAATTACACTAAAAGTCCATCTTTATTCTCTAACTTAGGTCCGCCCGAGCATGGAAGAAACTTTTCTGGCAATTCTGGGCTTGTTTTGTAAATTCACTTTACTAATGAAGCGGAGTGAGGGTCATTTTAAGTGACAACAATAGATAAAGAGTCAATTATAAAAATCTCGTATTTCAAAAAACACCTTCATTTCTTAACAAAAAGAATTAAAGTTATTTTTTCATGCTGCTGAAGGCCAAAAAATCATCTTTCTTTTTTTTTTTTTTTTGTAGAAAAACTAAATTCTCATTTCACTAAATGAAAAAAAGGTTATCACTTTCTTATTTGATCCATTTTCCATTTTTGTCTTTTAATTTGGCCATTTACGTGCTTCTCTTTACCCAATTAAGTTACCAAATGTAGAGTTTACGGGCTGGTTGGAACCTATATGGATTTGGAACCGGACCCGTTTATCAATTGGATAATAAAATAGGTTCCGGACCCGGACCCGTTTATGAATCGAAACCTAAAATAGGTTTCAGATCCGGATTTTTTCAGTTTGAAACTTTCGGGTAATCGGAAACCCATTTACAACTTTAGTCAAATTCTACAATTTAATATTGGACGAGTGGCCACTTTGGTGAGTGGCAAGTATAAATAATAATAACTAGGTTACGTTTCAACACAGCACCTTTATTTGTGGAAAATCACTGATCTTAATAGGGAACCCTTTTAAAGGAAGCCTCGTAATTAGATGAGTGGTCCAGATCACCGCATTTGCATTTGCATTTGCATTTGGTACTCAGTGGTTGATGCTTTGTCATCCCCCCCCATGGCCCACTTAGCAGCAACCACTAGCTCCAAGACTCCGTGTCTAAGGCTTGACCATGCGTATCTCTAGTCTCTAGTCTGGTTATGTATGGCTAGCCATTCTGCGTAGAGGATGCCACGTGTCATGACAGTTGCCACAGTACTTGTGTCCACTTAATTGCTCTATATGGCCCATCCCAGCAAAATGCACGTGATGCTGCCCCCATGGTGCACACTACACCAAAAACAACAAAAAGGAACTGTTGAAAACCGTTCCTAGTAAAAATAGGAACGGTTCAAAACAGCTACAAATGTTGATGTTCCTTAACCATTGAAACAGTTTACAACCGTTCCAAATTAAAAATTTTGGAAGTGTCTCTAACCGTTCCAATTTTATTCGAACCGTTCCAAATTATGAATTTTGCAACGGTTCTAGGCACTGCCGGATTTCAATTTACCGTTCCAAATTCAAATATCTGTAAGTAGTATAGTCCTTTTTGGAACGGTTCTAAACACTTCCAAATTTTCTAAAACCGTTTCAAATTTAAGTGACCGTTAGAATTAGTATTTATTTTGAAACGGTTTTAAACACTTTCAAATTTTCTAAAACTATTTTAAATTCTAATTCTTATAACAGTTACTAGTCCATTCTGGAAAGGTTTAAAATCGTTCCATATTGAACGGTTTTTACTGTGTTAAATGACAATTTTGAACCATCCCTAATTAATAATCATTATTTTTTAAATAATTTTCCCATAATTCTTTTATTTACGATTAAACTCATTTTTTTAAATCATAAAAAAAATTAACCCATAAATTGTAACATTCTCATCTACACATTAATGTCACACATCATCAGTTTATTTAAAAAATCAATATACTAGCTTGATCAAGTTAAATGTACAATTTACAATATTTAGAAATACATAAAAATATAACACAAAAATCAAAAGCAAACACAAATGGGGGTTGTTTTGCATGTGAACCCCTATATTACATGTATGTGACCTTCTTTATAACTAATAAGAAACATTAACCCGCACTCTAACGCTTTGAACAACCTTCATGAGAACATTTGAAACAAGGCCCCGTGGTATGAGCTGCCGTCAACTGCTACCTGAAATTCAAAATTTACAGAACCAAACTGTTTTTTAGTTGTTGCCAAAGGAAAATTCGAGATTCATACATTAACACCAGTTGACATGAATTGAGTAAATATCAGAAAAGAGGTGAATATTCTAAAAAAGGTGCTCAAATAATCACAAAGAACACATTCACAAATTTAACTACAAACCACAACACACTTCACGAACGAATTCAATTGAATTCACTCTAATAAATTGCATATAACATGAAACGATTGAGATTATTGGGCACCTAACATGAAAACACATGACATGGATAAACATCCAATTGAATATATTCATAAATGCCTGACACATCCAACTGAACTTACATATGTAACATATGCACATGCAACTAACAACACATGCATATACAAATTTGATATCCACAAGCATATCCATCCATTCAACCATCCATATGGACTTACCTAAGGGCTCAGTCACATTTACTTAAGGCGCAAGCAATAATTAAACAGTCTTTAAATTGCATTTGTAAGAATAGAAATCCACATGATTTTAATAAGAAATTGATCAATTAAAATCCACCATCTATACTGAGAACAAAAGAAAAGCAAAGAAAAAGGTGCAATCAATATGATGAGCCACAACTCTTGCTAACAGAGTTTTTCCGGTACCAGGTGGCCCATAAAGTAAGACTCCTTATCAGTTCAGCAAAAGAAATTAATTTCCAATTCACATTATTTTTAATCCCAATGCACATTAATAGTGAAAATTACAAAAACATGGTAACTAAGTTTAGTACCTTTGGTTGAGCTAACTTTTCACAAAATCAATACCAAAGTATCTAAAAAAAAACATGAGATTCAAGTGAACAAATGACATATAAATTGCTACGTAGAAAGCATAACATTTGAACTTAAGTAAGGTTGCATTTCGATGCACTGTAACTTGAAATTGGCTTGAACATTGCAGCAGAATGATACAATCAAGCTAGCGTTTAAATTAGATGCATATGACGCTCAACTTCCAATCATGTTCGATAACATTGGAACTAGTTTCCTTTCTTGATTCCCTTTAGATCTAACAAATGAAAAGAGGAAAAAATGATGCAGATGTAATTTCACTGGTAGAAGTTAGAACTAGCACGGATCTAAGCAATGCGGATCATAACAAAACCATGCTTCTAACAAATGCTCACCTTGTGTACGCCGATGCATGGTCGAAAACGAACGGCACATCGAACGGACGGACGAGATCCTGCAAAACACCAAAACTGTGGGTATTCCAATGTTCCTGCATGGCCTGGGCCTGGGCCTGGGTTGAGCTCCTCTTGGTCCTAGCTCTGTCACTGTGCAGTTAGATTTGCACGCTGATGGTTGGTTTTGTGCTTTGTAGCAGTGCTTGTGTAGTGCCTTCTTGCTGGGTTGCCTACTCTGTTCAGAGTGGTGCTGTTCTCTGCTGCTTCTTGGTCATCTTCTGCTGTGCTGCTGTGCTGTGCTTTGCTCTGCTTTTGTCTTGCTGAGCTGTGCTGTGGCTCAGTGTCTTCCTGCTGCTGGTTTGTACTGTTCTACTATTTTGTTTTCTGTTGGCTTGTGCCCCTCCTGTTTTAGGGTGGCCTTTTAAATTAGGTAATACCAATACCAATATGAATAATTATACCAATACCAATTAAAGGAGTTGTACCAATACCAATATGAATAATTATACATTAAGAGTGAACAGAGAAGTGCAGGGCATCCTCATGGAACTGTTAAATCAAGTAATACAAAATGAGGAGAGAAATAGATGCAATATTCATCACAGATTCTGGTACATAATGGTGACTTGAGTTTCACAATTGGATATTTATTTAGAGGTTTACAAGTCAACAAACTTGTGTGACAATGACAGTCCACATTTTTATTGGAATGATCCTCAACTTGTGTGATATAGAACACCTATTAAAAGCTACAAACAGACAGACATAAACAGTATGAAATGATCCTCAACTGCTAACAAACACACCTTGCTTGACTTCTCAACTGGAGGACCCATAGCAGATGCAATACCACCAATAACGGCCAAAGTTGCCATAACTAAATTTTTATTGGAGTCATATAGGCGGCCTCTAAGAGCTCCAAATAATTCCCCTGACAGTTCAACACCAAGATTTTGATCAAAATCATTGTACTGTGCAGCAACATTCCAGATATACTACTAAAAAAAAAACTCCATCATGGCCCCCCAGAATACCAGGGAAACAGAATACAATTTGATGCCTTACCTGTGCCAGTTGGTTGAATGCGCTTATTGGCTTCTTCAAGAATTTTATTGATTGAATCAATTGACTCCAATCGGATCTGAAGAACCACCCAATATATATACATATGTTGAAAGAGTTAACATTCCCTCCCCACCTCAACCCAACTACTAAACAAATAAAAACACAATACAATCATGTTTATAGCAAACCTTCCAGTCAGGGCTGCCAAGGTTTTTTATCAAATTCGGAGTAACCTTTCCACTTATATCTTCACGCGGCAGGCCATCTACTCCACCAGAAGACATAGATGAAGCAGGGCCCGATGCCTTTACAGTTTTCTTTGGAGCAGCAGCCGCACCCTATCATAGTAAATTGAGTACTAAAAGTAGCAAATCTTATAACTGAACTTATAGGATTCGATGATCAGAACTGCTGGTATACCTCAAATGGATTCTTCTCATATTCTGCATCAAGTGCGCTGAGAAGTGCAGGCTTGACATCTGCAAGAAAGCCTTTAATATCTGCAAAGAAGAGAAATTTTAGAACTCAATGCGAACTAAGAAGCGCCCAGTTGTCCATACAATCAACAGACTCTCACTTGGACCAACAAACTTGTGTAAGGCTCCAATAAGTTTGATGGTTGAATTTCTTGTCGCAGCAGCACTGGACTGTAATCCAGTGTCTTTACAGAATTCAATTAACTCCTGTAAATATATGCATCTTTTGCTATTATAACACTGAAGAAACATAAACATAACAAGCATAGCATACATTGATGGACAAGGTAAATATGAGGTCCTCCAATTAATATTACAGAAAAAATAGGAAGCACCTTCAACTTCAAATGAGATACACCAAAATCTTCAACTGCAGTAACCATCCACGAAATTCCCTCACTAAGAACCTTAGGATTCTTGTGCTCTTTCATGATCTTGAAAAGCTATATAACAAAGAAACTTGTCAAAGTAGTCATTAACAGGAAAATGACTGGGGGCAAGATTGATAACATACTGAGAGAAAGCGTTCTCTTTCTACTGCCGAGATAATACATAAACTACTACATTGTTGGAAAAAAAAAAAAGGAAATATGGTTGGCTTATCTTACTCTCTCAAAAACAAATCCTGGACCTACTGCCTCAGAGAAAGTAGTAAGGCACTTCATTGCATGACTGCGGGTTTTAATATCTGCCACCCGCTCACTTATACCTGTAAAAAAATACAGAACCAACTCACTCTAGGTGCAAGTCATCCCAGATATGATCCATACCACACACTGAAATTATTATTCAAAATGCTGCCCATTGCTCACAACTGCCACGATCAATTAGCTCACTAGTTCAAGCAAAAGTTCACCAAACATTTATCAGCGTCTTCTCTCGTTTTAATAAACTTTAATGCGTTAATGATGACATGTCAGATCTGAATAATTATTGTCAAATTTTACTTGACTGTAATCCTTTTAAGTATAGGGTAGCTGACACCATGAGTTCAAGTTTCTTCATAAATACATTTGAAAACATTTTCAACTAAAAATCTCTCTTTAGCTTTTCAAAGTTGACCAAAATAAAATGTGCCTCCTAACTACAATTTCAGCACCCACCTAAAAGGCAGAGGACAACACAGCGCTTGGGAAACTTCTTCACAGTGGAAGCTATATGACTAACAACTTCAATAACCTGCTGTTGAACCTGGATTCAACCGAGAAAAAAAGAATTCTGAGAGTCTGCATAAGAATAACATATAAACAAAAGTATTTTCTTTTTTAAGATCGTGCTAGAGTACCTGAACATTTTTCTCACCCCATCCAGGAAGAGCACATAGCAAGCGAATCAAAATCTCAGCAGCCTTATCAAGGTCTTCAAGACCTTCAACCTCTTGTTTTAGCAAGGTAATAGCTGCCAACACATTAACCCTTACTAAGCATGCTTTTAGTCATGCAAAAAAGACAACTAGGATCCTAATCTATGCAATGGAATGAACTAAGATAAACTTCAACAAATATAACATAGTTCCAGGGGCAACTTTGCGTTCATTTTTCTTTTTATGGCAACCAAATTATATTCATGAAGAAAACAAGATTGCATCTAAAACTACATCCCAGATACAGGGGAAGAAAAAGACAAAACCAATGAGAAACTATACTAATCCTAATAACAAACCAACAAAAATAATGAGAAATGCAAAATAAGGGACCGCTAGTGAAAGAAAGAAAGCATGGTAAATACATCCATCAAAATTTAATTTCCACATACTATCCAGAGATGTTGCAGATCAGCCCTGTCAATGACAATCAGGAAGAAAAAATGTTGGACCTGGCATTTAACGTTTTGAACCATGGGAACCAGAAATGCTTCTAGGGATCCTAGGATCAAATGGGCTGGGCCTCGAAAACATTAATTTAAATGTTCAGGACTGATTTAATTATACAGTCAGCCACAAGGGGTTTCTATACAATTTCCAGCAGATTATCAGGTCGAAAACAGGTCACAATCTGACCTGAAATTAGCCTGGCCTAATCAGAATTCCAGCCGATTAAGGATTTAGTGGGCCCCATTTGACTGGGCCTCAGTGGGCCCAAACACAAGAAACAACCCAACCCTAGGGTCACCCCTGATAACCATTGGATCTAATATGCTTAAGTTGGCCAGTTGATGGGCCACATGGGCTCCACAACATCACAAAGAAGTGATGGATCTTCTAGTTCTGTACACAAGGTATTGTATAGAAATCACAAGGAAATGCACCATGCTTTCTCTCATTTGTGCAGCAATTTGGTCAGGTGGAGAGGAAGGAATGATAGAAAATTTAACAAGTGAATGGCAATGAAGGATCTCATTTCCCTTGTCAGGAGATGAGTAATATGATGGATGGTAATGCCATAGTTATTCAAAGCTGTCTTAGCATAATTGTCGCGCAGAGAGCGGCAAGAGGAAATCAAGGATGTGTCACCAACTCTACACATTCAGCCACTACATGCATGCTCCACCAGTTGAGCACAAAACTGGGAGTGCAGATACAAAAGATGAACCAGCGAAAATACTTTGCCTATAGTATCACATTAAGTAAAAGTGACCTGATCCATAAATGCTAAACAGTCACCTGATCATCAATTTGAATAAAGATTCCCTAAAACAAAGTTTGGGCCCTGGTAGGAAAGAACTCAGCTGCTGCACACTTAGTTTACTTGTAAATCCAATTGACTATAACTTCGTGTACCTGTAATTGGTTATGACACAATCAATCGCCACTTGCACGCAATTTCAGATTATCCAAATGCATGATCCATGAATTAGGTGTAAACTGAATTTACCTGCAACTGGTTTGTGAATATCCAACAGGGCCCTTGGTCAATCCACACCAATCTCAATTGCCCTTCTATGCAAAATGATGCATGTCATCAACATCACTTTCCATGTCATTGCCTTGAGAACTTAATGCCTTGCCATTGTTGCTACATATTTGAGCCTGCAGTTGAAAGAGAATTAGTCAGAGAAAATGTTGGGTTGTTTGACATACAACTTGCACCTAAGTGCGATAGATTGTAACTACAGCCAAATCTTCTGACTTCACCCAATACACTTGCAGAATCCATTGCATGATTAGGCTGCATACCATCTCGAATGGCAGCTATAATTGTAAGATGTGAAACAATGTGTGTGCTGTTCAACGCATTCTCATATAAGCTCTTGAAAACCTGTAGCCAAAATAATAGAAAATTATATGTTGCTAAATAAATCATAAGAACAGACACCGAAAAAAATTAATACAGGAAAGATGGCACACCTTCTGTGCCACAGCCAAGGCAGCCTCATCTCGGCTTACGCATTTGAGTATCATTTCAGGCACTTCAATTACTGGGGGACAGTACTGAACCCTGGAATCATTTGTGCAGTTGAGTAGATGCTAGAGTTTGGCTTTCCAGAACTTGAACCATAAACGCGAGAGAGGCCAGAGCTGGCAGAACCACCAGATATGCACCTTTAAAAGTTCCAGGTCAGGTTTAAAAAAAAAAAAAAAAACAGAGAGGGAGAGAGACCTGGTATCCTGTTTGATGTTGTTCCTTTAAACACTGCCGACTGCACATGGCAGAGTCCAGGTGCAGTAAATAACACTTTGGAAGAAAAGACGGAAGACAAATAGTAGAAATGATAACTGCTACACATACCAGGAAATCAACAGATGAAGTAGCAATTTTCCAGTTTCTGATGGACACCTGCGAGACATTAGAGAGAGAGAGAGAGAGAGCTCATGGAAACATAGAATGCATTGGCAGATTGTCTTTGTAACAAATACATACCAAACTACAGATGTCAAAAATTGCAATGCACTTTAGTTTCACTCACTCTCACTGATTTTTCTTTTTTTCTTTTTTTTTTTCGTTGCAAGAGCAGAGAGCTTAAACAAAAGAAAAAAGGAATAAGTAGCATGTCGTGCCCATTCCAAGTATAAGTAACAGGCCATGTGTAAGTAAACCTTAAATCTGAAGACAAGTATATATAACTCTAAATCGTAAATCTGAAGACAAGTATAAGTAACATGGAATAAATCATGTTGGGCCGATTCCAATTGTGTGTAACTGTACATCCATTCACCATTTCAATGTTCCAAGACAAAAGTAGCATAACCAAAAGTAGCAAAATGAGTTTCTAAGATAAACCTAATCCAACACATTGAACTTGTTATCAACTGGATTTACAAAAAGATCTAAGAGATTAGTTAGATCAGCCTAATCCGTGAATATGGTAAAGACCTCAGGCCATGCTACAAAAGATCCATTCCCAACCTCGCCTAAAGTCGAATGAAATCCATCTGGATAAGGCAATTCGACATCTGATTTTTCAATGACGTCAATAGAAACCTTATAGTAACCTGCTGGAAGAGATTTTGAGTGAATCCGTTGGGGGCCATTCTCAATATAAGCTCTGCCAAGAGCGACCACCTCTTGCTGCCAAGACATCATTTTGCATGGCCGCAATGTCAATGGAGATTGATCGTTTTTTTATTTGAAGCGGTCCTTTGTCTTCGAGCGGTTTGAGACCGCGCCAACATAGAAACGGCCAATGCACGTTTCAAATCACTGTTTCAAATCTTGGTTTTTGGTGTAGTGAAATCTGAATGCATGACCATCAATTATTACGTTGACTTTGTTACAGCTGCTTTATTAATTGATATTATTGAGATTTAAAGCATGTTAAATTTATGGAAATTATTGTGGAGTGGTACACATGCTGCACATTGTGGCTTTAAGCAAGGACATCAATGTTATTATTAGTGTGATGGCCTGTTTGATGTGAAGGTGAATGTGTTATGATTAACTTGTAATTGAATGTTATCCTCAAATCTATAAAGGGTTAGTTAAGGGATTGCCATTACACTACCGGAAACCAATAGTGAAATGGTGAGGGGAAAAATAAATCTGGGTTAAGTGTAACGGGCTGGTTTCAAATTAACTCGTTACAGGTGTTGAGGACATTTTCGAATATCAATATGGAAAAATCGAGGAGCTAGGATGACTTACTTGGTTGGAGGAACCCTTTCAGACACCCATAGATTGTTAGCACTATATGGCCTGACATCCCCATACAAATGGCCAATTTTGGAGACTCGTGGACTTTGGGTACTTTGGGGAGAATTTGATTCAGAGCCTAGGGTCAAAACCACAAGTCCATATAGAAGTTCTGGGCTGGCCAAACTGATCTGGCGGGTCCAAGGCTATGGCCGAACCCCAATGCTTAGATTCCAGTTATGCCAAACCCAAATCTGAGTTGCTGGTCGCTAGTCGCTAGTCAACATTAGTCTGGAGTGCAAATCTTGTAGTAATTGTAATTTGACATAATATAATTGAATGATTCCTATTCCTCTATATGATAGCTCTTCATTCTCGATGTCTATAGTCTTGATGTTGATCAAAAGTCGAGAATTGATGCATAATTTGAACTATATAAGACTGCAAAATACTGGTATGTACGCTAGTTATGGGAGCACCAATCCATAAAAAAAAAAAAAAAAAAAATTAAAGCAGCAACGAAGAGGAAGAAGGGAGCAGAACACAAGTAAAGAAGGAGAAAGAGAAAGGAAAGCTTACCTGGTCCGATTTATCTTTGCTAGAATGGAGTAGAACACACGGCTCTCCCCTCCTTCCGCCTGCAGAATACCACCTTTCTGGGTTTTTCTTCCTTTCGAGAGAGTATCTCGTTTCAGTTCCTTATTTCAGCAGAACCCAATCAAACCCTAGGAGATCAACTTGTTTCAACAGAACCCAATCAAACCCTGGGAGACAGAGACGAGGAAGAGGGGGAACGCTAGGAGAAAGAGAAAGAGAATCAATCTCATTAGCCCTTAAGAGAAAGAGAAGGAGAACTGAAGGCGGGAAGAAATGGCGCCAATGAAAACGGGGAGGGAACGCTGGCTAATCTACTTTAGTTCTCGTCCTTTTCTGGCGCCAACGAAAATGGGGAGCCCACGATTTTTTGTGTTGAAACGGCTTTTAGATTTGGGACGGCTTGGGACCTTATTTGATTAGGGAGGGTTCCTGGCCGTTTCAAGTGTCTGTTCCTATTTTACATTTTTGGTGTAGTGCGTTTCAGACACAAACATGGAGTCCTCTCATTGCCTCCTAGTAATCTTCAACAAATCAAATCCAATGAAAATGGGAGTCATGGGTGCCACACCCATGATCTTTTGGGCCGCGCTTTAAGCACTAAATAGAAAGGGTCCCTGCACAAATGGGTTATTTTTGTCCCCTAGTGCATTGTGCATGCAGTGTAAGGTGGTCAAGGTGTGTCGAGGGGTTGGACGAGTAAGAAGGAACTATGTCGAATTGAAATGCTTTCTTTATGGTGAGTTTTAGGATCCCACTAGGCTTTGGTTACGTGCCGATCAAATGAAAAGAAAGGTGATAAAACTGCCAATTAGATAAATAAAACTGTTCCCATCGTAACAATGAGCGTCTATTTAACAATATGTCAATGCTTGATTGGTGGGACTTGTGGATCAAACACTTAGATTGGTCCTCACCTGGGTCAAGCACTCCCACCAATTAAGTATAAGAATGCCAATGAGACACACATGCATTATATATATATTAAAGCAACATGGGAGGTAAGCTGCCTGTGAGGGGTGCCACCTTCAAGTTCATGTTCATGTAAGGAGCTCATGTGTACCCAAAAAATTATATGATGTTTATGGGAGCCATTTCAAAATCCATATCTACATTTTCCATTTTGAATTCAAAATTATAGGAAGAGATTTTACACTGTTTGTCACGATTAGTACCGTTTGTAAAGAGCCCACGTGTAACAAAAAAAAATCATATGCTGTTTATGGGAGCCATTTCACTTGCCCATGGAACGTGTGATCTATCATGATGGGCCATCCATAGAGAATTTAGTGAGCATTTACTATAATTCCTATTCCATTTTCTAATTGACTCATTCACACAGTTTCCAACGTCAACTCATGCATAATTTTAGCATGCTAATCCATATCTACATTTTTCATTTTCAATTCAAAATTTATTCTTTGCAATCACGCATAAGATCCGTTGCCCCTATCTCTCTCCCTCTCCCTGCAATTTCATTATCGGATCCTTCTCTCCTCTATTCAGATTTTCTCTATCTCTCTTTATACAGTGAAAAATTAACAGCGGTCTCCTCCTCCCTCTGTCTGTGTGAATTGAATTACTCTCAAAATGTAAAATTTCTATTTTTGTGATTTCATTGCCGGATTCCATTTGATAGTATTCATCAGTGGATTAGGACGCTTTGATGCGACTGGCAATGGGTATTTCAACGCCAGTTTACCACTGTCCCAAGCAATGATGCACGGATTTGTCATGGTTATGGCAAGGACATGCCATGGACGTGGATTTTACACATTAAAAGTGAAGTATATGATACGTTGCCCAGTTTTAAGTATCCATGCATCATAGGGCCCAAGCTCAAATAAAAGGAGAGTTGCGTCAGGTTTATAACGTAAAACCGGCACATCTTTAAGTGCAATCTATAAAAAGATTTAGCCTTCATAGTGTCTCTGGTTTTCACAAACAGCAGAGATTGAAGATCACCCTATATGAAGGACTATTTGGTGCTTACACAAGGAGCTATTTGATGGGGGCGGCTAATAAAGACCTGGAATGAAAGCGCAGACTCTTGTAAGGTGGATTCGTTTAATTGGACGTGTGGAGTAGGGAGAAGAGTAATGGGAATGAGTACTTAGGAGGGAATGGGTAGGTGTCTTCCAATGGATGGTGAATCAAGGATGGATGATTTAGACGTTTATGGAGATATTCAGAAACAGGCTCGAATCTCTTCTATATGCAACAATATGCCAAAACCCATTTTTCACCTAATATGAAGTTATAAAATGGCTAAATCTTAACTTAAAATTCCGGTTCGCACTTTCTCAAGGAGTCCTATACTAATAGAAGCTCGCAGTCGTCTGTATTGTCTTAGGCTTTAGAGAAAGGGGCTTCTATTGGCACCACACTATTATCTCTCCACACCGCAGAATATTTTTTTTCTTCCTAAACTACCCCTCTTCCCTCTCCTTCTACCCTCTTTCTAGAGTAGGGTTTCTGCTTGTTGTAGCCCTACCGCCCAATCTCCCTCCCCGTTGGCGTCTGGGAGGGGGGGGGGGAGGGAGAGGAAGAGTGGGGAGGGGAGGGGAGGGAAGGAGAGAGGGAGAGGAAGGGAGAGGAGGGGGGAGGGAGGAAGAAAGAGGGAGAGAGGGGGAGGGGGCCGGCCAGCGCTACCGCCGCGGGCAGTTGGCTAGGGATCCCTCCCTGCCGGAGACTGGGAGGGTGGTGTGGTGGGGTGGGGTGGGGTGGAGGGAGGGGATGAGAGAGAGGCAAAGGGAGGAGGGGAGTGGTAGTTTAGGAAGAAAAAAAAATTTGATGTGGAGAGATAAAAGTGTGGTGCCAATAGAAGCCCTCTTAGAGAAATCCTTTGTTTAAGGAGTGGAACTTTATAGTGGGGTCAACCTATTGAAAACCTGAGCCGCTCAAATGAATGCCCTTTTCATTTATGATATTTCGTTAAATTTCATTACAATGGGAGTTTGTCCTTACGATCGATTGATCATTTGATAAATAATGTGATTGACATATTGGTAATCATATTCATTAATCATGGTGTAAAACTGGGAAAGATAATATTACAAAAAATGTGCACTTTCAAGAGAATTTAGAGAGAACATCAATAGGTGGTAGGTTAAGAGAGATTCGTTTGAGATGACTTGGATAATGTAGAAAGCAGGCTAACAATGATAGCCGCGAGGAAAAGTCTTTTTATGTAAGTTGATGACCCATCATGAAAAAGAGATAAGGCTGAAGGGGACATGAATGGAAGTAGAGAGGCCTGGATCTAACGAATTACAACCTAGCTATTTAACAATTCGCCCTAGGATAGATGGATATGTTGAAAAAAAATTCATGTAGCAACCTCAATATGGTTGGGACAAGGCTTTGATGATGACGATTCATCAATCATATTATTAATCTATGGTCAATCTTAGAGTAGACCACCTTCAAAAACCACAACTTAGGATTTCTCAAGTGAGAGCCTTTGAGTATCCATACTCCATGTATCCCACTTGTTCAAAATTATATGTAGAAACAAACTTAATAAACTTTATATTTGGTTGTACATTGATAGAACACGACGAACATGGTTTGCAAACGCATTAGGGCCACATTTGTTCAACATGGTTTCCTTTGAAAAGGAACAGTAAAGCGGCAGATTTTCCATTGCCTTTAATTTCATTCATGTGGTATGTGCCGTTTTTCTTTGGGGAATGTAATAAAAACAACTTGCTTTCTCAAATCTAAGGAGAAAACTTTTTTTTTTTTTTTTTGGGTAGGAGAGGGAAATTGGTTAGGAAAAATCAGGTCTTCGTGGAAAAATAGAAGTACATGAACTTTCATTTTCTTTGGCATTTGGCACTACACAAATGTTCCTTAAATGTCCTTCATTCACTATTTTTCATAGAGGCAATTCAATTTTAGGTTCTTTAGAATAAACACTACGTGAATGTATGAGTATCAAAGAAAATATGTATTTATCCAATAAAAGTCAATGTTTGCTCAAGGAAGATGCATTGTGACCAACTCAAAGAGGGCCCGGCCACACGGTGCTAGATTGCACTTGCAGTTGCTCATAGCTAGGAAAATATTTTTGGTAAATATCATGGTTAAACACTACAAGAAATTTGGGGTTTAAGGACGACACAAATTTGTCCCAAAATGTACATATTTCGTCACCAAAACTAATTGAGACGAAAATTTTCCGTCACTCGTTTTGTTGCCAAAGCCTTGTCGCTAAAAGGTATTGGAGACGGAAAAAAAATTCGTCACTGAAAAAGATAAATTTGTGACGATTTTTTTTGTCTCCAATATACTGTTGGAAACAAGTAATTTTTTTTTCGTCTCCAATACACTATGTTGGAAACATACTTGTAAGTAATTAGTGACAAAATATTTTGTCATTAAAGGAAGAAATTAGAGACAAAAATATTTTGTCATAAATATAAGAAATAGAGACGAAATTTTTTTGTCGCATTTACCCCGCCTAACTCAAGGACTTCCCAGGAACCATCCTAGTACTGCTTCCGCCCGAGCACGCTTAACTTTGGAATTCTTACGATTTTTGGAGCAGCACGATTGTAGAAGACTTCATGCCAAGTTAATACGGGGTTTGACTTATAAGTCATGGTTAAGACTTGGATATTACCGATGCAGGCTAACGGAGACTCATCGTTTGAAGCCCGTGGTTGACACGCTACACCCCGTGGTTAAGAGTACCGCCTGGACCAGGATCTCACATTCTCCCCCACTAGAAATAGAGCCGTCCTCAGCTCTGATACCAACTGTCACAACCTCGCCCAACTTAGCATGAAATTGTCCGCTTTGGCCCACGTGTACGTGCGAGGACTTCCCAAGAGGTCACCCGTCCTAGTACTTCTCCCGCCCGAGCACGCTTAACTTCGGAGTTCTTACGATTTCCGGGGTCGCACGGTTTTAAAAGGCCCCATGCTAAGTTAATACGGGGTTTAACTTATAAGCCCATGGTCAGTACTTGGATATTTCCGATGCGGGCTATCGGCCCAGTTGATAAGGGTACCGCCCGGACCAAGATTTCACATTCTCCCCCACTAGAAATAGAGTCGTCCTCGACTCTGATACCAACTGTCACAGCCCCACCCGCTTTGGCCCACGTGCACGCGCGAGGACTTCCCAGGAGGTCACCCCTCCTAATACTGCTCCCGTCCGAGCACGCTTAACTTTGGAGTTCTTACGATTTCTGAGGACGCATGGTTTTAAAAAGCCTCATGCTAAGTTAATACGGGGTTTGACTTATAAGCCCAAGGTCAAGACTTGGATATTTCTGATGTGGGCTAACGGAGACTCACCGTTTGAAGCCCGTGGTTGACACGCTACGCCCCGTGGTTAAGGGTACCGCCCGGACCAAGTTCTCACAGTAGCAGAGACTGAGAGAGGTAGGTGTACCTGGCGGTGGCGGACTCCTGGATGGAGGAAGATGGGCACAAATGATGGTGATTGGTGATGGTGGTTGCGTCTGGGAATTCTAGGCGAGAGAGACTGAGAGAAGTAGAGATGAGAGGGATCACTGATCAGGGATGGGTCTGCACTGCGTGTGTTGATGGAGGGTGATGATGATTAATGGGGGCCAATGGGCCATGGGGCTGCTGCTTGAGACGATGGGTGGGAGATGTTGGAAAAGGGTTTTGGAAAATGGGGAAAAGGGTTATTCTCTCCTTTTCTGGAAAGGGATTTTGGAAAAGGATGAAAATGGTTTTGGAAAAGAGAGATCGGGATAGATGGAGGGACAAAGGGGGAAATGGGTTTTGGAAAAGGGACGTTGGATTGGGGTGGGGGGGGGGGGGGATGGACGTTAGGGCCTTGGGGGCCCATTTTAGTCATTTTAAAGGCTTTTCCAAAGCAATACTTGTAAAAGAGGAATAGGCTTAAGTGCGAACGAAATTGGTGCCACCGCAAATGAAATTAGCGCCTTATTTTGGTGACCAAATATTTTCGTCTTCCATAACTTATTCTTAATAGTGACGAATTATGTTCGTCACAAAAACAAATTATATTTCGTGACAAAAATTTTCGTCTCCAATGAGCTAAAATAACTCGAGCCAAAGCAAATGAAATTGGCGTCTTATTTTGGTGACGAAATATGTTCGTTGTCTATAACTTATCCTTATTGGTGACGAATTACGTTCGTCGCAAAACAAATTATATTTTGTGACAAAAATTTTCGTCTCCAATGAGCTAAAATAATTCGCGCCCGCAAATGAAATTGGCACCTTATTCTAGTGACGAAATATTTTCGTCTTTCATAACTTATCCTTATTAGTGACGAATTAAGTTCGTCACAAAAACAAATTATATTTTGTGACAAAAATGTTCGTCTCCAATGAGCTAAAATAATCCGCGCCAAAGCAAATGAAATTGGCGCCTTATTTTGGTGATGAAATATGTTCATCTTCCATAACTTATCCTTATTGGTGACGAATTACGTTCGTCGCAAAAAAAAATTATATTTTTGACAACAATTTTCGTCTCTAATGAGCTAAAATAATTGGCGCCAACACAAAACAAGTTGGCACCATATTTTTGTAGACGAAATTTTGTTTTCGTCTCCTATACTTTTGAAAAAAATGAAAACAGACGAAAAAATTTATATTTCATCTCTTTTGGGTGTTCTTTTAAGACAAAAAAAAAATTCGTCATCAGATTTCGTCACAACAGCCTAAATTTCTTGTAGTGAAACTAACTCCTATTGCGTTAAAATTGTAGGGATCTGGATTCTGTCTAGCCATTAGTAACTTTACTAATGGGGAAAGTCCACTTGGACATACAGGGCTCCCTGGGATCCAACGACTGTCAGGGGGAACTGGGCCCCAGTTCGGTCCCCCAGTATGTCCAACATAGCACTACTCTTGCTAATGAAGTTACCAAACATCATCTCTCGGCCCATTTGATTCATCATCTCTCTAGCCATGACAATCTGGTCCACTGCCCGACACCCAATTAAAAAGGCTCCTTGAGTGTCATGATTTTACATAAGAGCGGCCGGACTCTATTGATGAAGGTTTCAGACAAAATTTTGTAGACCACATTGCACAAATTGATTGGCTGTCCTCTACCATTTCGTTCTGAAAAAAACTCTGCCTTTTAGATAGGAGCCCCCGACTTTGTGAAAACCTGGGCCCCGTTGTAAAGAAAAAAATATATCTCAAATAAAGCTCTAAATAAATGTATGAAATTAACAAGCCATGCATAATAGATTACAAAACGTTGACATCACGTACATCAATATAATAATAGCAGTTTGATTTGTCATAACTCATAATAAGGTTCCGGTTATACATTGCAGAAAATCATGGGGATGGGGTTCGATCCATGCTGACATGAATATCCGCGCCATCTCCATGCTGTGAGCCGGCCCTTCTTTTCAAATTTAGGATTTTTTTTTTATATTTCTTGTAAAGTGGTATGGCCAACCGAACTAAATGTGTCGTTACGAGAGGGCCAATTAAGCCGAATATAGCTAAATATAACATTATATTCAGAACGATGTCAAGGCTTCTAACCTCCTCATATCCTATGAGGAAATTTACGGATAAACAATATGAACACAACATCGAAGCTATAGAAATCGACATGGCGAACATCAAAGCCCACATCAGCCCCTTTCGTTTGAGATTGAAACCACTTATAAGCAATAAGATTATGCTGGCAGATGCAAGCAAACCTATTAGGTTGGTGAAATTGAATAATCGGTATGAAAAAGGGAGTTCAGTAGACATGACAGCCCGTCCCGCAAAATGCCTATTCTCATCTATGTAGTCCTTGTTAATGGACCGCCATTCGTCCATTTTTTTTGTATTATCTCCGGGTGACAGAAGGGGTGGATATTCATCTTGCCAAACACCACCAGGAGGGTTGAGTCCAGCTTGAAAAGTCACGGTTGCAATCAAAATAGCTACCACCATCAGCGTGCTCTTCGTCTCATTCAACCAATTAACATGTGCCTTCCAATTGTTCTTACGATATGTAGTTTTCAGTGCTTGTGAAAGTTCCTTCGCTCTTTTACCTCCAGCACCACAAAGAATCTTTTTGCATTTCTTATAGCCTGATCTTCTTGGTGCTTTTACAAGGGCATCCAACGGCGTATAGTTGTTCATGTTCAAAGAATTTACATCCAGCCCCCTATTGTTAAGCAAAGACTTTATCACCTGTACAATCAGAGATGACATAAGGATCTAGCTACCACGGAGTCATGTGATTCATCGTGTGTTCATGTGTCCCCTACACATCCAATGTGCGGCCTCGCCACTTTACTTGCCTTACTTATGTGCTTGTGTGCTAATTAGCAGGGGAGTAGTAAGCATAGATAGGTAATATCCTAGGTTCTAGGCTTAATTGTGAGGTTTTGGGGTCTAATTGTAGTTTAGAGTTTATTTAGGGGGTTAGTTGCAATCACTTCAAAAAAAAATTTATATTTAAGAGAAAAGGGCATTTATTTTCTATAATTTTAGATCTTTTTATTAATAAGTACTATAAGAAGGGTACTAGTAGAATAAAAGGTTCGGATATTTAATTGAATTCTTTAAATACTTTATGAGTAATTGATATGACTTGAGTGGGGAGAAACTATTATTTCATTAAAATTTACTGAGGGACCATGTAAGAGGAAAATTTATTTTGAGTGAGGTAATTAAAATGGGGGCAATAGTTTGGCTTTAAGAGTGGGCATTAATAGTTTGAAATTTTAAATTATAATATTTATTAGGGACCGTTTAAGAGGAAGTTTGAAAATTTAAATTATAAAATTTATTAGGGACCGTTTAAGAGGAGGCATGTTTATGTTTAAAAATGTGGGCCACATAAAGGGAATGGAATCCATAATGACTTCTTCTGTGGAACAGTGGAAAACTCACACCATGAGAGCAAATCAAAGACCAAAAGCCCTTCAAAAGGGGTTTTTATCATTTTTTTGACGTCACTGAAATGGGATCGGGATTGTAGGAGCGGGGAGAGGGAGAATATAGAGGGAGGAGAGAGAGGAAGAAAGGGGAAGAAGAGCAGGAGAGGAAGAACAAAAAGGAAAAGAAAAGAGAAAAGGAGGGAAAAAGAAGAGGAAGAAGAAAAAGGAAAGGAAAAGAGAAAAGGAGGGGAGAAGAAGAGGAAATGGCAAAGGTAGCACCCAGTGAATCAGTGATTCATGGCTGCAGCAGCAACGACACCAAGCCCAGGTTCGGTCTATTCTTTTTTTGTTTTCTTTCCTCTAGAATTGCATTCTGAATTTTTTTCTCCCTTTTTTTGCACATATCATTACCTTTCTTTTCGGATTTTTTTTTCTAGTTTCGCCATATCGACTGTATTTCTAAATATCGGTCATAACGACCAATATTCACCCGAGAAAATGGCGATATTGACTTCGATGATAACGAGACCGCTATAACAGTAAAAGATCGTCGCGGTTCAGGCTGATACTGGTTCATATTGGTAGATATTTTAAACCATGGTTGTAATTTTAAAAAAGTTAGTTAGGGAGGTAGGCCCTTAGAGCTAATTTATCTCCTTCATTAACCATCACTTAAGGGAAGGGCGTTTTAGTCATTTCACTAGTCATTGCAAAACTATAAAACTAGCCCTTCCCTCTGTCAAACGACACTTCCCACTCCCTCTTCTCTCTCTCTCACTCCCTATTTTCCTCCCATCTTACTTTCTCCTTTCTCTAACAAAGCCAGGGTTTCTCCTTCAGGATCAAGGGCTTCAATCACCTAGAACAAGAGAATTCTCAAGATTCCAGCCTTCTTTGCTTGTGGTCCCATAACCTATTCCATACCAACCCAAGTAAATTCCATATCAATATCCATATCAAGAAGAGATTATGGATATTGATATCTTATTTATTTTGTGGTCCTTCAACTTGGAGGCTTTTGATTGGCTGGAATGTCCTAAAAAGAAGGAAGTAAATCAAATTCGTTGGAGAGAGAGGAAAAACAGGAGAACGTGAGGATGAGCCATGTAACTAGATAAGGATAGGAAAGAAAAATTAGGAGAAAATCGTGGAAGCCATTGAAGATTCTCTTGCATTCATTTATGATAAGTCAAAGTCGCTAGGAGTAACAAAATCTCATTGGTCTGTGAGTAGGGGCGTTTTGCTTTACACAACCCCCTAGGTGTTTTGTAGCCCTCCTTGGATATGCTATGAATTCGTTAAATTCCTCTCTTCACTTTTCTTTATCACAAGTCCTCGTTAAAGTTTTTTTTATTATAAAGTTGGCCCTTTAAAGGATAAATGATTTTTCAAAAGTGAGCCCTACTATATATGGAGAGCCACACATTTCTCAATTTTTATTTTAAAGTGGGGCCCTTAAAAAAGAGTCACTAATTTCTTATTAGCAAACCCCACTAAGGATGGTGGAATTCCTAACGTGCATGACAAAAAAATCCGGAGACATTAATGGGAATCTCCTTTTTTTTAGTTCCCAATCTCCTAAAAACTAGCCAATCAATCCAACTTAATTATCTTCTCCTTAAAATCAGATATATTTTAAAGGGTTCTACTAAGGTCTTCTTTTCTTTTGTTATGCACATGTGAGTTGGCATTATTTCATTGGACAACCAAAAAGGGGCAAAAACGCCCCTTTCCAAATGGGGCATTATGGAGAATTTCCACATATATATATATATATATATATATATCTGAGAGTTATCACATGTGCCCGATGTGCAAGAGGTGGCACCCACTTGATCGTCCATCCGACTGAACACGAAACACAACACCCTCAATTTCACATGGCCCCCAGGTTTTACACCCATCGAATGGACTAGACTATTGCATCAACTGAGACCCATATGAATGGACTATACACTGTTAAATTCATGTGGTTCAGATGGAGATGATATGGTTTAACGGTGAGGTTGATTTTTTGCAGAGATGAAAGGCCCAGGGCGATGTTTCAATCCCCCTAGGTCCCAATTTCAGGTGGGGTCCCATGTGGGCCCCACGTTGAGGTGCGCACTGGATGACTACTCTTTATATGCGCGCGCGTGTGAGGTTATGGGGCGTTTCCAACTCCATTAGATAAGAGTTTAGCTTGGCATCGGAAAAGCGCCACCCAAGATGAGGCCGAGGAGTCATCAGCGTCACACAAGTGTTCCTTACAATGATATAAAAGAAAACAAGCTTAATTACCTCTGTCTGAATCTCGGGTGCAAGGAGATGGAGGATGGAGTTATCGTCGTCATCTTTCATCTTCACAAAATCATCATTAGGTATCAACTCGATCAACTTCTTCAAGGCCTTGAACTGGCCATTACTTGCACACAGATGCAAGATCGGCTCTCCTTGTTCCGTTTGAACCCAAGCAGCTGTGGGTTCAACATGAACCAACTCCTCCAACACTTCAAGTCGGCCTTTCCTAGCTGCAATATGGAGAGGAGTCCTTCCTTTTTTGTCACGCAGGAAACAAACACCAGCATCTTTTACTAAGAGTAGCTTTACAACCTCTACGTGCCCTGCTCCCGATGCAAGATGGAGAGGAGACTGGCCGTGTGAGTTTAATTTATGGGCATACTCCGGTTTACGAGTTAAAACCTCCTCGGCAAACTCAACATGTCCAAACTGTGCAGCTACATGCAAAGGATTTTCATTAGCTATGGGATCATGCATCACCATAAGTCCAACTCCAACTCCATCGAGAATATGCTCATCTTGTTTAAGTAGATCACGCAAGGAAGTAACATCCCCTCTTATTGCTGCCTTGTGGAGCCTCGCGTCCATCTCTCTCTCTCTCTCTCTAATTTTTTTTTTTTTTTTTTTGCTAAAGTCTCTCTCTTAGAAATTTTCACTTGTTTTTTGAAAAGGGGATAGCGTGCCATTATCATACTAGGAAGTGCAATTTATATAGTTTTGAAGACTAAGCTTCGACCACATCCTCTTACATGTTCCACACCGTTTGATATTTTATAAAAGTATACTTTTGATCGGTGGGTGGGGATTGGAGAGACTGTCTGTCAAAGTTGTACGGCTTCAAGATATTTTAGAAGAGTAAGAAATTTCTTGAGTACAGTTTTGATCGATGGGTGGGGATTGGAGAGACTGTCCCTCGAAGTTGTACGGTCTTGAGATATTTTAGAAGAGTAAAAAGAAATTTCTTGAGGCCGCCGGGCAAGGAGAATTTTCAAATGTTGCCGATCTTCTATATATGGAATTTTTTCAAATGTTGCCGATCCTTTATATGTATGACCGCGACCTCTTCTCTACTATCTTTCTCTTAACGCGTTTTTGCACATAACCGCATTGCTTGGAATATAGAAGGACAGTGCGCATTGATCTCCACGGCCCACAATCGCAAGTAGTTTGGTGTAACTCTCTTTCAGCAAATAAATATAAAATTGGAGCCTGTTTTTCTGGGATGAAGAGGAAATTGGTTTCTGACCTTTCAATAAGCCAATTCAATTACACTAAAAAGTCCATCTTTGTTCTTTAACTTAGGTCCGCCCGGGCATAGAAGAAACCTTTCTGGCAATGTCTGGGCTTGTTTTGTAAATTCACTTTACTAGTGAAGCGGAGTGAGGGTCATTTTAAGTGACAACAATAGATAAAGAGTCAATTATAAAAATCTCGTATTTCAGAAAACACCTTCATTTCTTAACAAAAAGAATTCAAGTTACTTCTTCATGCTGCTGAAGGACAAAAAAAATCATCTTTTTTTTTATTTATAAAAAAACTACATTCTCATTTTACTGAATGAAAAAAAGGTTATCACTTTCTTATTTGATCCATTTTCCGTTTTTGTCTTTTAATTTGGCCATTTACCTGCTTCCCTTTACCAATTAAGTTACCAATTAGGGCTGAGCAATTGAAAAGAAAGGTGATAAAACTGCCAATCAGATAAGATTTCAACAATTTTGCGGATGCAAATCCTCAACTATTTTGAGGCTGAAAATCCACAACAATTTTGGGGATGAGATAAGATTTCATAAATTTTGCGGATGCAAATCCACAACAATAACGTTTCTTATCCTATCTTCACATAATATCTTGGTTTGATGTTGACTTCCCAATGTCCAGCAGGACTAGAAAACGAAAGATAAATGCAGGGGAGACGAACGTGTAATTTGAAAGATAAATGCAGGGGAGACGAACGAGTAATTTGAAACGATCGAAGCAACCAACCAGTGCCCAGTTGCACATCTTTCTACGTATTCATTGCTGATGATTATTATTTATTAGGTGTATTCTTATGAAAGAAACAGCAAAAAAGAATCGTAGAAATTACCATCCAACCCTCATTCATGCTTCAGTGCCATTTTTTCAAAATCAAAGTGGCAAAATGCACACCCCACTAAATCATATGGGATGTCCCCAATTTCACTTAAATAAAACTGGTCCCATCGTAACAAGGAGCGTCTATTTAACAATATGTCAATGCTTGATTGGTGGGACTTGTGGATCAAAAACTTAGATTGGTCCTCACCTGGGTCAAGCACCCCCACCATCTAAGTATAAGAATGCCAATGAGACACACATGCATTATATATATTAAAGCAACATGGGAGGTAAGCTGCCTGTGAGGGGTGCTACCTTCACGTTCATGTTCCTGTAAGGAGCTCATGTGTAACCAAAAATCATATGATGTTTATGGGAGCTATTTCAAAATCCATATCTACATTTTCCATTTTGAATTCAAAATTATAGAAAGAGATTTTACACTGTTTGCCACGATTAGTACCGTTTGTAAAGAGCCCACGTGTAACAAAAAAAATCATATGCTGTTTATGGGAGCCATTTCACTTGCCCAAGGTACGTGTGATCTATCATGATGGGCCATCCATAGAGAATTTAGTGAGCATTTACTATAATTCCTATTCCATTTTCTAATTGACTCATTCACACAGTTTCCAACGTCAACTCATGCATAATTTTAGCATGCTAATCCATATCTACATTTTTCATTTTCAATTCAAAATTATTCTTTGCAATCACGCGTAAAATCCGTTGCCCCTATCTCTCTCCCTCTCCCTGCAAATTCATTCTGCAAATTCATTATCGGATCCTACTCTCCTCAAATACCCCCTCTCTATTCAGATTCTCTCTCTCTCTATACAATGGAAAATTAACAGCGGTCTCCTCCTTCCCTGTCTGTGTGTACTGAATTACTCTCAAAACAGTAGTGCATCCCAGGTGAAGGTCATCCTCTCCCTGAAGGATCTCCTCTCTGTCTCTCTCAGGCGGATTTCCAAACTTTACTCTGGAAGACCTTTGAAGACTTTTTGTAATCTTTTATTTTCCAGTTCTTAATTTTGTTCTGTGGTTTGGATGTTGGCCTCTCTGTCCTTTTGCTGCTTCCCCTGTTGTTGCTCTTTGAGCTTTGGCTGCTGGGCTCTCTCTCTTGTTTTGCTCTCTGAGCTCCTGTAGGGCTTTTGCCTCTGTTTCCTTTCTTTTTTTCTCTTAATACAATACTATTCAGCAAAAAAAAATTACTCTCAAAATGGAAAATTTCTATTTTTGTGATTTCATTGCCAGATTCCATTTGATAGTATTCATCAGTGGATTAGGACGCTTTGATGCGAATGGCAATGGGTATTTCAACGCCCTATCTCTTCCGAATCTATACCTCTTAGAAACGTTTATGTGGTTGGGGTTTTTTGAATTTTAAGTAAGTAGAGGACATTTGCTCTAATTTACATTCATATATAAGGTACGTTATCCATGTTCTTTTCAATCATTAAGGGTTTATTGTTTGATTTGATTAATTTTTATTTCTGATTGTCTTCCTTGATTATATAATTTTTCTTTCTTATTTTGTTCTAAACTTGGATTTAAAAAGGTACGCCCCACCTTTGATTTTACTAAGGACATTGCATTGTAGTTATGCCAAAATTACTATTATGTAAGTTGACATTATAATCAAACAACTCAATTTGATTTTTTTAATAATCAATTATTACTTTTGCTCCGTTAAATTTTTTTTTTTTTTCGTTGTTTTTCCTTTTCTCCTTGGATCTGTTTTTTCTTATATTAAATAAGTAGAAGACATGTGCTCAAAATTGCATTCATATATAAGGTATGCTATCTATGCTTATTTCAATCATTAAGGGTGCTATTGATTATGGGTGCTGTTTATTGCTTACTAAATCAACAGCAAATGGGTATCTTCGAAAAATTCTCTTTCCATTGGACATATTATTCAATTTAAACTCCCATTGGACATGCTTTCAACTAAAGTGTACACTGTATCGACAAACCAACTATTTTATTTATTTTTTGTTGTTGCTGTGTTGGGCTACTAGTCTAATTTGAGAATTCAGGGATTGATCTATGGACATATGTATGAAATCAAGGTGCCAACACGATTCAACCATGAGTGTATTTTACAATTCAATGTTTTATATGTATGAATCTAGGAATCTGCTGTTTATGGGTCAAAGTGTGGAGGCCCAGCCCAATCTAGGCATTGACTGGGGCTATGTTTTAGCTATTCTCTGTAATTGTGGGTGCATATGCTTGACTAGAGTATGATATCCTGACACATGATAGAGGTGACTTAAAAGTGAGATTCGTGGAGAGAAAGGGACGCCAAACAAATATGTGTGGAAAAAGTTGGGTCATTGTGGAAGATACTATAAAGAAGATTGCTATGTTTGAGCTAGCTTACAGGTCAAGGGTCAAGACAGCCGGCGATTACAGAGAAGAGGCTAAGCTAACGATTGGCTAAGACCATAACAAACCAACTTGGAAAAGTTGAGACTTGAGATCCATTACCATCAACTTGAATTTTTTATTAATATGATGGGATTGGGACCCACTGTATGTCTATGACCCTAAAACCATCAATGACAAGGTGGGAAAATAAGCCAAACCCTTTTTTTTTATCGGTAATAACTAATTCATTAAAAGGAAAAAAAAATACAAAGGGGTAAAACAAGAAAGAATAACAAGGTACAAGAGTATTGTACCCCTTCTCCCACCTCTATTACAAAACCATGCCCTTCCAAAGGAGAAGTCCTATCAATCCCCTGTTTGGCAAGCGCATCTGCCACGTTGCTAGCCGATCTAAGCTAATGATGAAAGGCTACATTAATGGAAGATGATAGAGCTCAAATTTCATTGAAGACGAATTGGAATTTCCATGAATTTGCTTTTTGATTTGACACCCAAGTAATGGCGTTGGAAGAGTCACTGTCACTGTCCTGGAACCCTACTTGTGGAAGAAGATTAGGCACTCATGGACCATCACTGTCACTGTCCTGAAATTTTCTTTGCTTGATAATTCCATGACACGGAGCTTTGATATTTCTCCTTCAATGCCCCTAAATTAATATTCTGGTCCAGATCCAGTACCCAGGCTTGAAAATTTTATACATAATCGCGTTGCTCGGAATAGAGAAAGAAAGTGCGCATTGATCTCCACGGCCCACAATCGCAAGTAGTTTGATGCAACTCTCTTTTAGCAAATAAATTTAAAATTGGAGCCTATTTTTCTGGGATGAAGAGGAAATTGGTTTTTGACCTTTCAATGAGCCAATTCGATTACACTCAAAGCCCATCTTTATTCTCTAACCAAGTGTGTTACAAAAATCATTTGGCTGTGGTTTATTTTGGTTTCCAAGCAATGATTACTCCTTTTTTCGTAATGGAATTGTAGAAAGACGGTTGGAATTACTTCAAGTTGAATCGGGATCCTCTTAGGATTTCCCCCTTGGTGACCGTGAGTGGATCAATCACGGTCCGCCACGTCACCGTGGGCAACCCCTACCTGGATGCATGGCGGCTGCCCGCATGCATGGCAGGCTTCGAGAGGTGACCGGGGGGGAACTCCTCAGCAGACTCCTTGAAGTTCTTGGAAGTCTCTTTCACATATCACGTAATAGTGAAGCAACACGCAAAAGAAACTTTTCTGGCAATGTCTCTGCTTGTTTTGTAAATTTACTTTACTAGTTAAGTGGAGTGATGGTCATTTAAAGAGATAATAAAAGAAAAAGGATCAAATAAAGAAATGTTGTACTTCAAAAAACACCTTAACTTCTTAACAAAAAGAATTCAAAAAGTTATTTTTTCATGTTGCTGTAGGACAAAAAAATCATCTTTTTTTTTTCAAATAAAAAAATACATGCTACACCAAAAATCGGAAATTGGAACGGAAAAGCGTTCCTAATCCTTCCGTTCCTAATCCGTTAAAGTGTTCCAATTTCCGTTCCAATTTGGATTAGGAACGGTTGGTACCAAATTGGAACGGAAATTGGAACACTTTAACGGATTAGGAACGGAAGGATTAGGAACGCTTTTCCGTTCCAATTTCCGATTTTTGGTGTAGTGACAGTCTCATTTCACTAGATGACAAAAGGCCATCACTTTTTCATTTGACCCATTTTCCTTTTTTTGTCTCTTAATTTGACCATTTACAAAACTTCACTTTACTAATATAGTTACTAAACAGAACTAATTGAAAAATGATGATCATATCTGCCGATGAGATAAGATTTCAACAATTTGTGGATGCAAATCCACAACAATAACATTTCATATGCTATGTTCAGACCATGGGGCCGTCTTCGTTGCAACACACTATGATGCAGAGATGGTCTTCCTCATATCACTGCTTGCCACCTCACTCATCAAATTAAGAGACATGAAACGGATTTCTCGTCACACACCTTTATTTAAGGAACTTTTATTATTTTCAAGATTACCCTTGCCATTTTCTTAACAATTTTCTTTCCAATACTATCCCTCACTAAACCTCAACCTAATTATTAAATCCATCTTCCACATCTATTTAAACCACTTAAAATTCTCTTATCTAAATTTCAATCCACTTAGAGTTGGCCCCACCATCGGATTGACGTATATCTTTTAATTATTGATCTGATAATGCATCTAAGTGCGAGAAATAATAAAAGTGAGAAAGGAGTCATTTAACATGTGGGCCACGAAGATTCTGAAGGCAAAGAAATTCTTAATGCCTACATTTTTGTTGTTTTTATGACCCGATACCTATATATCTAAATAGTGTGGCTTACCTTTAAAATCTAGACCACCCAAAAGTAATGATTTCAACCCTGTTGGATATGAGGGGCAATTCTATGATTGATTATTCGTAAAACATGTAAATTAACCCAGTTGGATATAAGGTGGACCTCACTAATAAACTTATAATATTGGTGGAGGATTATTGATAAATATTAAAACTTGACTAGTGTGAGGTATTCCCTAGCTTATTATGGATTAAAAATGGCCATGCGAGAGGGTTTTTATTTATTTATTTGGGCCTGATATTTGTTTAGCGCTATAAAAGCAATGTTGAAATACACTAGTTATGGTCCGTTAAGATGTGTTTGTAATTATGTACTATGGTGGTGCGGCCCATTTTGGTTTTCTTTTGAGTATTAATGTTGGTTTGACTTTGATTGAGATATACCTGGTTATATTGCGTTTGGCTTAGACCTAATTAGATCATAAGATAAGATTTATGAGGGGAAGTCAGTCTTGAATTTTGAATTTTATAATTAAAAAGGGGTTTTTAATAGTTAGATTATCCAAGTAAAAAACATTCATTTGTCTTTGAAGTGAAAATTGAAACAAGTTATGGTTACTTGATAAGTAATTGGTGAATGCTTATTGGATTCCTATGTTCTAATCACTATCATCAATTGGTAGTTTTTATCTTTCTAAATTAGTTGTTTCTTTTTATTTTTAGAAGCTTTTCTTAATTGTTAGCTAATTAATTTTCTTAATTTAAATGTTTCTTTAACTGGCTCTATGCGGGTTCGACTCGTACTTGCCACTGTCTAATATAGGCAGCCGTGTACTTGCCGTACAATAGCATCTTAAAGATCACATATGAAAACATTGTTACTCCTCTAAGTAATGTTACATCCGTTTCTTTTTTCTTTTTAATATTATTATTATTAGATTTTGAAAATTTGGAATGCTAGAGTTAGTTTAGAAATCATGGTTAAGAAAATATACCATGATATATTATCATATTTCCGTCTCTCAGGTGGTGCTTGTCCGTATATTTTTCTTGTACTGTTATGCCTTTTTCTTTAATGATAGGTTTTTTTTTAATGGTTCTTTAATGATGGTTACCAATCAAAAAGTAAATGTATATGTATATGTATATCATATTTGCCTGATGTTTGTATCAGTTTTTTTTATTTTTCTTAACCTAATGAAAGACTACATGTTTTGTATGCATCACTAATATAGACTTCAGCAGGGTACAGAAAGGGGGTGTTGAATTGCCTAATACCAAGTGATGCATGCTTTGAAACTGCTTATGTATTACTTCCAGGTGAATTCTATGTGGAACATCCCGCATAAGATTATTACCCATACGTACGTACATACATGCATACATGTCCAATGGTGCCTAGATACGGTATGAATATGATAAGCGACACTGCACGGACATAGATTTTACAAATTAAAAGTGAAGTATGGGATACAATACGACACAACACGTTGCCCATTTTGAAGTATCCGTGCATAATAGCATATGTAATATATAAATCACTAGGAGACCAGAATGACCTTGTAAGACATGCAAAATCCTCATGTATTGTGCAGTTATATAGACAAAACTCTGATGAGGCCTGCCTCTTTGTATGTAAAATAAGTACACTTTCCTTGCTAGAGAACTGTCTAATAGTTTTCTCAATTTTTCTAACGGATGCAGGTACTCTCAAAACTATAAGGAGAATTGAAGGAGAAGTTGGCGCACAGGTACTAACGCCATTCTGGAACTAAAACATGATCCAAAGCTGAAGAAGGGATATCACATTTTATTTTCAATGCAGTCATGTTGTCTGGAACTTGTATGAGTTGCTACGAATTGCTGACTATGATCTGTTTCTTGTAAGCTTAATACTGTGAAGCTCTTTGCAGTCAATTGACCTGTGAGTCTGGTATTTACTAATTGGTAGAGCTTATAATAGAAATGCCTTAAAAAAGTAGCAATTTTTTTTTAAATATTTTTTTTTTTGAGGATGCTTGACATTTTCTCAGCATTCGCATATGAAAGTGTGGTAAGGGTGATGACCATAAAGACGAAAAACTATTTATCAATTTGCACATCATCTTCTACTTTCACGCATCTCCAACGACCCCTCTACTTCTATAGGTTAGTGGCAAGAAAATGTCAAAACACCCTATAGTGTTTGTTGATATGGACCTCCTTCCTAGTATGAGCTCTTTACCCCTTCAACCCATTCGGATTACTGTCTGTGATTAATCAAAATGGGATCACATGCATTTTTCTTGTGAAGAGGGGCTAATAGTTAGCTAGAATATATTACTAGTCCTTGGTAGGTTCTAATACCCAAAAGGCTTCTAAAACATCAACTGCCATCATTGTTTAAATGTCTTAAGTTTTTTCCATTTTTTTTTTATTTAAAGCATTTCTACGAAAAGATTCTTGATTATTGACAACATGGGGGCATGCATGTTGTTTAGTGGATGATGTGATATAATCCGTCTGACAAGAGAAGTGAGATGATACGCTAGAATTTTATTGGGAAAAAAGGCTTTTGAGTTAGTATTTAAAATTAGAACAAAGAGAAGATGTGAAATTAATTGAATGTCACTGGCAGTAAAATATTTCTACCCTTCAGAGTAACTGTTGTGATCGAATGTGCGGAAGCGTGCGATCAACAAGCAAACAAAACAATGAAGCCACATAAAACACAGATTTACGTGGTTCGGTGATTTCACACCTACGTCCACGGACAAAAGCTTGTCTTCTTCTTCTTTCACTAATTAGAGTTTTTCCCACACATTAGGGCTACAACCAAAAGAGATAATATATAATTTTAACAAAGACTAAATTACCCCTCAACCCTAATACAAATGAATTGAGCCTAAAAATGAGGCAAAAAAACCCATAAATCCAACAAATCTCCACCTTGGCGAGATTTGCAGGTCACAAACATTTTCCACCTTGGCATGCAATCACACGCCTCCAAATGCGTCCGTAGGTGCCATACACCCGAAGGTGCTCAAACTCGTAGGATATTGATCAAGTCCAAGCAATGCTTAAACTTGACCCCAGTCACAACCTTAGTCAGCATATCTGCGGGGTTATCAGCAGTTGCGATCTTCTGAAAAAGTATATCTCCTTCGTCAACAATCTCTCGTACAAAATGATACCGTACGTCGATGTGTTTAGTACGTGAATGATGAACCTGATCCTTTGCCAAACAAATTGCACTCTGACTATCACAATGGACATCTATGTGCTCCTGAAAGATCTCCATGTCATCAAACAAACCTTGAAGCCAAATGGCCTCCTTAATAGTCTCTGTCACTGCCATGTACTCTGCCTCAGTAGTCGACAAAGCAACTATAGACTGTAACGTTGACCTCCAACTCACCGGTCCCCTTGCAAATGTTAACACATAACCTGTTGTAGACCAGTGCCTATCCAAATCACCAACATAATCGGAATCCACATATCCAACCACATGCTGACCAATACTATCATCCCGCTGAAACACCAAACCAACATCTACGGTACCCAGAATATACCGTAGGATCCATTTCACCGCTTGCCAGTGCCCTTTCCCTGGATCATGCATATGTCTGCTCACAATACTGACAGCCTCTGAAATGTTGGGCTTAGTACACACCATCGCATACGTCAAACTACCAACAGCGCTTTGATAAGGAACCTAAGCCATGTATTGACGCTCATCATCTGTGCTAGGAGACATAGTAGCACTAAGCTTGAAGTGAGAGGCAAGAGGTGTACTTACCGGTTTTGATTTTGCATCCATATCAAAACGTTGTAGTATCTTTTTCAAATACTGTTTCTGTGACAGACAAACCTTGCCTTGCACCCTGTCTCTCTGAATTTCCATACCAAGTATCTTCTTGGCTTCCCCCAGATCCTTCATTTCAAATTCAATACTCATTTGAGTCTTCAATTTTTCAATCTCCACCTTGCTCTTAGAAGCTATAAGTATATCAACGACATATAAGAGCAAATAAATGAAGGTTCCATTTCGTAGTTCGCGATAGTAGACACAATGATCAAAAGAACTCCGTGTGTACTTCTACCCAATCATAAACTTATCAAATCGTTTGTACCACTGTCTCGGAGATTGTTTCAAACCATACAATGATTTTTTCAGTTTGCAAGCCAAATTTCTTTACCTGGAACCTTATACCCATCTGGTTGGGTCATGTAGATCTCCTCATTCAAGTCATCATGCAAGAATGCAGTTTTAACATCGAGTTGCACTAACTCGAGATCAAACTGAGCAGCCAAGGCTAACAAAATATGAATCGAAGAATGCTTCACAATGGGAGAGAATACCTCATTGTAGTCAATGCCTTCCTTCTGTGCGTAGTCTTTAGCCACCAACCTAGCCTTGTACCTGACACTGTCTTTCCTGGAGATCCTTCCTTCATGGTGTAGACCCATTTGCACCCAATTGCTTTCTTCCATTTAGGTAACTGTACGAGCTCCCAAGTGTCAATTTTATGAAGAGATTTCATTTCATCATCCATTGCATTCTGCGACTCTACACTTTCTGAATGTCTTTTTGCTTCTTTGTAGGTAGTAGGAACACATTCTTCAACCATTGGAAGTGCATATGCCACCATGTCTGTGAATTATTGAGGTTTTTGAATATTCCTTTTTGGTTTACTAGTTGCAATAGAATCTGCTTGCTCTTGTGGAGGCTCTTGGGCTGGAGTCTCCTCCTCATTTGTATCATCATCCTCTGACGTACCTTGGATGACATCAAACTCCACCTGCTTCGATTTACCATTGGCCTTGCTCTCCTCCTGAGAGCCATTTTGCTTGTTCTGTTTACACATAACCGCTTCATCAAAAGTCACATCCCTGCTCAAAACAAGTTTCTTTGAATTGGAACACCATAGTCGGTATCCTTTCACACCACTGCTGAAACCCAAGAATATAACTTTCTTGGCCCTTGGATCCAACTTACTCTGTGACATGGTAATAAGCAGGACAACCAAATATATGCAATTTATCATAATCAGTAGCGGGTTTTCCATACCATACCTCAATGGGTGTTTTTCCATCAATCGCGGTAGAAGGTAACATGTTGATGAGATGACATGCATAAGCAACTGCCTCACCCCAAAACGCTTTGCCTAATTCGGAATTAGACAACATACACCGAACTTTCTCCAATATAGTGCGGTTCATGCGTTCTGCCACCCCATTCTGTTGCGGAGTCCCACTAACTATGAAGTGCCTTATGATCCCCTCATCCTGACATACTTGCAAGAACGGATCAGACTTATACTCACCACCGTTATCTGACCTAAGCCTTTTGATCTTTCTGCCAGTCTGTGTTTCAATCATTTACTTCTACTTCAAGAACACATTCAAAACCTCATCCTTGTGCTTCATGACGTACACCCATACTCTTCTGGAGAAGTCATCAACGAATGTAACAAAGTAGTGCATACCTCCCAAAGATGCCACCTTGGTAGGACCCCATACATCCAAATGAACATAGTCTAGTGTGCCTTGAGTGCGATGGATCGCGGTACCAAACTTCACTTTTGTCTGCTTGCCAAAACACAATGTTCACAAAATCCCAACTTGCAGGTCTTTGCACCTTGCAACAAGCCTTGCTTAACCAAACCTGCAATGCTCTCTCCCCAGCATGCCCTAGACGCATGTGCCATAATCTGGTAGTGTTTGTAACAGTCTCATTCGAGCTATCAGATACTGTTGCTGCTCCACCTACAACTGTACTTCCTTATAAGAAATACAAATGTCCTCTTCGGACACCCTTCATCAACACAAGTGCACCATAAAAAACTTTTAGAACTCCACCTTCTACGGTAATCTTGAAGTCTTTGGAGTCTAAAGCACCTAATGAGATGAGATTCTTTTTCAAGTCCGGTACATACCGAACATCTGTCAAAACTCTAACTGCTCCATCATGCATTTTCAAATGGATTTTTCCTATTCCTTTTGTTTTGCAGGCATTATCATTGCCCATCAAAACTGTTCCACCATCCAACTCTTAAAAGCTGGAAAACCATTCCCTGTTGGGACACATATGATAGGTACAACCCGAGTCTAAAATCTGGTCATCAGAATGGCATACCAATGAAGAAACAATCAAACTAAATTCGGAATCATCATCCCCATTGTGTCTAATGTTTGCAACAGATTTATCTTTGTCTTTATTTTTTAATTTTGGACAATCCTTCTTCCAATGCCCCTTTTTGTGACAAAAGACACATTCATCTTTTGCAGGTGGTTTTGATTTTCCTCTCGACTTAGAATGAGATTTTCTACCAGATTTCCTATCATCTGATCTGTCTCTTACTGTCAATGTATCAGATGATGAATCCTTGTGGGCCTGTTTGTCCTTCTTCCGATATTCATTATTCATCAAAGCAGCAGACATAACATCATATTTAACCTCATTTTTCCCATTGATCAAAGTGTGAGTAAAATGATCATAACTATCGGGAAGCGAATTCAGAAGAAGTAATGCCTTATCCTCATCATCAATTTTCACATCAATGTTCATTAAATCAGCAATAACTTTATTACAATGATCGAGATGTTCGGTCATAGAAATACCTTGGCAATACTCGAAGTGGAAAAGTTTCTTCTTCAAATAGATCCGATTCTCCAAACTCTTGGTCATATACTTTTCCTCCAATTTCTGCCACAACTCTTTTGCAAAAGTTTCTCTCATCACTGAGTATTTCTGATCCTTCGCGAGCCATAATCGGATGGTGCTTGATCTTCTGCCATTCCTTATCTTCCATATCTGATTGTTTATCCTCCAAAGCAATTTCCAACTCTTGTTGGCTTAGAACATCTCTAACCTCACATTGCCACATACCAAAGTTATTGGTACCATCAAACTTCTCGACTTCAAATTTTGCATTCGAGATAGTGGTCTTTGTCGATGATGAGCTTGCCATTTTTTTTTTGTATGCTAAACTATCAATCCACTTCGTTCAAATCGTAGACCTCGTCGATATGAATCCAACAAAAAAAAATGGAGCTCAATTTTGGTCGTCGATTGGTCAAGTTCTGCCTTGACCCTACTGTTTGCTGGTGTCAGCTGCCTCAGTGAACTGCTGCTGGGCTTCTGCTGGGCTGGGTTTCTGGGCTAGGCAGGTCAGACCTGGGCTGGCCCGACCTGGACTCCCTCTATTCCGGGCTTCTTCTACAAACGGGTTGGGCTGACATGCACTTGACCCGGACTGCAGCTGGCCCAAACTCCCTTCTTCTTCCCCTTTTCTGTTCTGTTTCTGGTTCAGAACCAGAACTTGCAATGAAACAAAATAGTGACGCAGTGCACACTCCAGCACGACAACGTGTGACATGCAGCGGCGGCGACCTCCGGCGACGTGCGATGCGAGCTCCAAATCACAAAAAAAAACTCCCTGAAATCAACCCAAAACAAGGTCTTCTTCGGCAACGACCCTTTTTTTTTTTTTTTTTAAACCCAACAACTACAACACCTTGAGTCTAGATCTGAGATCTGTGCAGTGCCCACTTGTTCTTCTTCAGTTGGTCACTGGCAACAAGCCCTTGGGTACTGCAAAACCAAAATCGAGTTCTAACCCAATCTCGTTTGTCGATCCTCTGTGCACAGTGATGGCCCACTGAAGATCTCACCAATCTTGGTTGATCGTGTACCACAACAATTCTCTTATACCAATTTGTGGTGATCGTGTGTGAGAAAGCGTGCGATCAACAAGCAAACAAAACAATCAAGCCACACAAAACACATATTTATGTGGTTCGGTGATTTCACACTTACGTCCACGGACAGAAGCTCGTCTTCTTCTTCTTTCACTAATCATGGGTTGATTTGGACGTTTATGGAGATATTCAGAAACAGGCTCGAATCTCTTGTATATGCAACTCTATGCAAAACCCGTTTTTCATCTAATATGAAGTTATAAATTGGCTAAATCTCAACTTAAAATTCCCTAATTTAGAAAACCTAAAAGGGTTCACACTTTCTCAAAGAGTCCTAAACTAATAGAAGCTCATAGTTGCCTGGACTGCCTGAGGCTTTAGAGAAATCCCAAGTTTAAGAAGTGGAACTTTATAGTGGGGTCCACTTATTGAAAACCCGAGCTTCTCAAATGAACGCCCTCTCCATTTATGATATTTCATTAAATCTTATTACTACATGAGTTTGTCCTTACGATCGATTGATCGTTTGGTTAATAATGTTTTTGACATATTAGTAATCATTTTCATTAATCATGGTGTAAATCACTACAAGAAATTTGGGGTTTAAGGACAACACAAATTTGTCCCAAAATGTACATATTTCGTCACCAAAACTAATTGAGACGAAAATTCTTCGTCACCCGTTTCGTCGCCAAAGCCTTGTCGCTAAAAGGTATTGGAGACGAAAAAAAATTTTGTCACTGAAAACGATAAATTGGTGACGATTCTTTTTTGTCTCCAATACACTGTTGGAAACAAGTAATTTTTTTTCGTCTCCAATACACTATGTTGGTAACATACTTGTAAGTAATTAGTGACAAAATATTTTGTCATTAAAGGAAGAAATTAGAGACAAAAATATTTTGTCATAAATATAAGAAATAGAGATGAAAAAATTTTGTCGCATTTACCCCGCCCAACTCAAGGACTTCCCAAGAGGTCACTCATCCTAGTATTGCTCCTGCCTGAGCACGCTTAACTTTAGAGTTCTTACAATTTTTGGAGCCGCACGATTATAGAAGACTTCATGCTAAGTTAATACGGGGTTTGACTTATAAGCCATGGTTAAGACTTGGATATTTTCGATGCAGGCTAACGGAGACTCATCGTTTGAAGCCCGTGATTGACACGCTACGCCCCGTGGTTAAGAGTACCGCCCGGACCAGGATCTCACATTCTCCCCCACTAGAAATAGAGTCATTCTCGGCTCTAACACCAACTGTCACAGCCCCGCCCAACTTAGCATGAAATTGTCCGCTTTGGCCCACGTGTACGTGCGAGGACTTCCCAAGAGGTCAACCATCCTAGTACTGCTCCCGCCCGAGCACGCTTTACTTCGGAGTTCTTACGATTTCTGGGGCCGCACGGTTTTAAAAAGCCTCATGCTAAGTTAATACGGGGTTTAACTTATTAGCCCATGGTCAGGACTTGGATATTTCCGATGCAGGCTATCGTAGACTCGCCGTTTGAAGCTTGTGATTAACACGCTACGCCCAGTTGTTAAGGGAACCGCCCGGACCAAGATCTCACATTCTCCCCCACTAGAAATAGAGTCGTTATCGGCTCTGATACCAACTGTCACAGCCCCGCCCAACTCAGTATGAAATTGTCCGCTTTGGCCCACGTGTACGTACGAGGACTTCCCAGGAGGTCAACCATTCTAATACTGCTCCCGCCCGAGCATGCTTAACTTCGGAGTTCTTACGATTTACGGGGTCGCACGGTTTTAAAAAGCCTCATGCTAAGTTAATACGAGGTTTAACTTATTAGCCCATGGTCAGGACTTGGATATTTCCGATGCAGGTTATCGTAGACTCGCCGTTTGAAGCCCGTGATTGACACGCTACGCTCAGTTGTTAAGGGTACCGCCCAGACCAAGATCTCACACTCTCCCCCACTAGAAATAGAGTCGTCCTCGGCTCTGATACCAACTGTCACAGCCCCACCCAACTCAGCATGAAATTGTCCGCTTTGGCCCACGTGCACGCGCGAGGACTTCCCAGGAGGTCACCCATCCTAATACTGCTCCCGCCCGAGCACGCTTAACTTCGGAGTTCTTACGATTTCTGAGGACGCATGGTTTTAAAAAGCCTCACGCTAAGTTAATACAGGGTTTGACTTATAATTCCAAGGTCAGGACTTGGATATTTCTGATGTGGGCTAACGGAGACTCACCGTTTAAAGCCCGTGGTTGACACGCTACGCCCCGTGGTTAAGGGTACCGCCCGGACCAAATTCTCATAGTAGCAGAGACTCAGAGAGGTAGGTGTACCTGGCGGTGGCAGAGGATGGGCACAAATGATGGTGATTGGTGATGGTGGCTGCGTCTGGGAATTCTAGGCGAGAGAGATTAAGAGAAGTAAAGATGAGAGGGATCACTGATCAGGGATGGGTCTGCACTGCTTGTGTTGATGGAGGGTGATGATGATTGATGGGGGTCAATGAGCCATGGGGCTGTTGCTTGAGACGATGGGTGAGAGATGTTGGAAAAGGATTTTGGAAAATGGGGAAAACGGTTCTTCTCTCCTTTTCTGGAAAAGGGTTTTGGAAAAGAGAGACCGGGATAGATGGAGGGACAAAGGGGGAAATGGGTTTTGGAAAAGGGGCGTTGGATTGGGGTGGGGGAGGGAGATGGACGTTAGGGCCTTGGGGCCCCATTTTAGTCATTTTAAAAGCTTTTCCAAAGCAATACTTGTAAGAGAGGAATAGGCTCAACTGCGAACGAAATTGGTGCCACCGCAAATGAAATTGGCGCCTTTTATGGTGACCAAATATTTTCGTCTTCCATAACGTATCCTTAATAGTGACGAATTATGTTCGTCACAAAAACAAATTATATTTTGTGACAAAAATTTTCGTCTCCAATGAGCTAAAATAATTCGCGCCAAAGCAAATGAAATTGGCGTCTTATTTTGGTGACGAAATATGTTCGTTATCTATAACTTATCCTTATTGGTGACGAATTACGTTCGTCGCAAAACAAATTATATTTTGTGACAAAAATTTTCGTCTCCAATGAGCTAAAATAATTTGGCACCTAATTCTAGTGACGAAATATTTTCGTCTTCCATAACTTATCCTTATTAGTGACGAATTAAGTTAATTCGTCACAAAAATAAATTATATTTTGTGACAAAAATGTTCGTCTCCAATGAGCTAAAATAATCCGCGCCAAAAGCAAATGAAATTGGCGCCTTATTTTGGTGACGAAATATGTTCGTCTTCCATAACTTATCCTTATTGGTGACGAATTACGTTCGTCGCAAAAAAAAATTATATTTTGTGACAACAATTTTCGTCTCTAATGAGCTAAAATAATTGGCGCCAACTTTTTGTAGACGAAATTTTGTTTTCGTCTCCAATACTTTTGAAAAAAATGAAAATAGACGACAAAATTTATATTTCGTCCCCTTTGGGTGTTCTTTTAAGATAAAAAAAAATTCGTCTTCAGATTTCGTCACAACAGCCTAAATTTCTTGTAGTGAATCTAGGAAAGATAGAGTTGAAAAATGTGTGCATTTGAGAGAATTCAAAGATAACCTTAAAAGGTGATAAATTAAGAGGGATTCGTTTGAGATGACTTGGATAATGCATACGCATGCAACAATGACAGCCATGAGGAAAAGTCTTTCTAAGTAAGTTGATAGCCCGTCAAGGAAAATTGATAGGTTGAAGAGGACTTGTATAGAACTAGTGTGGCTGGATGTAAAGAATTAAGTGCAAACCATCTAGTGACTTGCCCTAGGATAGGTGGATATGTTGAAAAAAAAATTCATGTAGCAACCTCAGTAGGGTTGGGACAAGGCTTTGATGGTGATGATCCATCAATCATATTATTAATCTATGGTCAATCTTAGAGTTGACCAACTTCTAGAACCACTTTTTAACTTGGGATTTCCCAAGTGAGCCTTTGAGGATCCGAACTTGACATATCCCACATGTTGAAAATTATATCTAGAAACAAACTTAGTAACTTTATATTTGGTTGTACAAAAATATAGAGCACCACAAATGTGGTTTGCAAAGGCATTAAGGGCATATTTGTGCAACGTATTTTACTTGAAAAATGAAAAATAATACGGAAAATCTCCTATGGACTTCAATTCCATTCATTTGGCACGCGCCATTCTCCTTTGAGGAATGTATAAAGAATAGCTTGCTTTCTCAAATTTAAGCCAATATCTAATATTTTAGAATAACTACAATTACACAAACACTAAAGTTTGGATTGTGTAAGGCTTCAGAGAAATCTCGTGTTTAAGGAGTGGAACTTCATTGTGGGCTGCATCTATTGAAAGCCCAAGCCACTTAAATGAATGCCCTCTCCATGTATGATATTTCATTAAATTTCACTATAATAAGAGTTTGTCCTAACGATCAATGATCATTTGAGAAATAATGCGATTGACATATATGTAATTGTATTCTTTAATCACTAGCAAAAAGCCCCGTGCTTAACACGGGCAATGTAATTCATAATATTAGATACTAAAAAACATTATAAAAAAAAATTACTAATGAGGTTACCAAACATCATCTCTCTAGCCATGACAATCTAGTCCACTGCCCGACGCCCAAGCACAAAGGCACCTTATGATTTTACATAAGAGCGGCCGGACTCAATTGACGAAAACTTTAGAAATTTTTTTGTAAACCATATTACACAACCTGATGGGCTGTCCTCTGTCATTTGGTTTTAAAAGAATTCTGCCTTTTTGATAGGAGCCGTTGACTTTGTGAAAATCTGGGCCCCGTTGTGTTTGTAATGTATGGATTATTCTAAAGGCGTAAATGGTATTGCATCTTAGGTAAAGAAAAAAATATATCCCAAAATAAAGCTCTAAATAAACATATGAAATTTAAGATTCTTTCTTTGAGTTTCTTGCAAGGTTGAATGACCAACCGAACTACATGTGCTGTTACTATTGAGCCAATCAAGACGAATGCAGGGAGATATGATGTTACAACCAGAACGATGTCAACGGTTGTAATTCCATCAATGTAATTTCCGTTGAGAAAAGCTGAGGATAAAGCATACGAAAACGACATCGAACCGATTGAAATCCACATGGCGAACATCAAAGCCCACATCAGCCCCTTTCGTTTGAGATTGAAACCACTTATAAGCAATAAGATTATGCTGGCAGATGCAAGGAAACCTATTAGGTTGGAGAAACAGAAGATTCGGTAAAAATTAGGGACTTCATTAGACATGACAGCCCGTCCCGCATAGTGCCTATTCTTAATGGACCGCCATTGGTACATTTTTGTTATATTATCTCCGGGTGATAGAAGGGGTGGATATTCATCTTGCCAAACACCACCAGGAGGGTTGAGTCCAGCTTGAAAAGTCACGGTTGCAATCAAAATAACAACCACCATCAGCTCGCTCTTCGACTCATTCAACCAATTAGCATGTGCCTTCAAAGTGTTCTTACGATGAGTAGTTTTTGGTGCTTGTGAAAGTTCCTTGGCTCTTTTACCTCCAGCACCACAGAGAATCTTTTTGCATTTCCTATAGCGTGTTCTTCTTGGTGCTTTTACAAGGGCATCCAGCGGCGTATAGTTGTTCATGTTCAAAGAATTTACATCCAGCCCCCTATTGTTAATCAAAGACTTTATCACCTGTACAATCAGAGATGACATAAGGATCTAGCTACCACGGAGTCATGTGATTCATCGTGTGTTCATGTGTCCCCTACACATCCAATGTGCGGCCTCGCCACTTTACTGGCCTTAATTATGCGCTTGTGTGCTAATTAGCAGGGGACTATTAAGCATAGAAGGGCAATTTCCTAGGTTCTAGGCTTAATTGTGAGGTTTTGGGTTCTAATTGTAGTATGTATGCATGTGGGTTGGGGTGAAAGTGGGCCGGGCCGGGCCGTCCTAGGGCCGCCCGCGGACGGCCCGAGCTCGGCTAAAAAGACAATAGAGCCGAGCTAGGAACTAGTAGGAGGCCTGTTTGCTTAAACCGGCCGAGCTCGGCTTGATGAAGCTCGGCTCGTAAGCCCTAGGCCTACATATATTAATACATATATTATATATATGTACACTATACAATATATAATACATATATGATATAATATAATCCATAAATACTAAACCTTAGTTTTAATCAATATAAATAATCTCTAAACCCTAAACACTAAATAATCCATAAATCCTAAACCTAAGCAGTAAGCGATAGGGCCTACATATATTAATCCATATATTATATATATGTGTACACTATACAGTATATAATACATATATGAATCTATGATACTAAATGATCCATAAATCCTAAACCTTAGTTTTAATCCAATATAAATAATCCCTAAACCCTAAACCCTTAGCACTAAATAATCCATAAACCCTAAACCTAAGCACTAAACCTTAAATCCTAATTTTAATCCAATATAAATAATCCCTAAACAACCTTGAGGAGCATGTATATTAATGGTCTGGAAGACATTATTTTAAGTCTTGTAACTCTGGAACAACTTTTCTTTTGTTGTTATTATTCTTTATTAATAATGCTCTATTGTTGTTGTTATAGGTGATGTTGGAGACTTTATTTTATGATACTAGCCGAATACTTTATTTTATTCTATCATGCTATTGGAGTTTAATTTGATTTGTATTATTGTTAGAGTTTGATAATGCTGATCTACATTAACATTAAACTATTAGGGAGTGTTGGAACTGGGCTCCCTTTGCTTTTATGGAGTCTTTCTTATTTTAGTTAATCTTATTACTGCAATCCAAATTATGGGAATGAGAATATGGGATGAATACATGTATTTGACCATTTTTTGTTCTGCTTTTGCATATGTAGATTTCTTTGAATTCCTACATGATTTGTTTTTTCTTGAAAATATTTTCTTTCAGCTAGTGTTATATCATTAGCCGGGCTCAAAGGGCCAGCCCTATGGCCTCATAACTTAATAAGAGTCGAGCCCGAGTTAGGGTTTTTGAGGCCCTCTCGAGCTCGGGCCGAATTAGGGCCTACTGAAAAATACTAGGGTCGAGCCTAGGGCCTGTCAAAGTCCGGCTCGGCCCGCCCCACCCCACTTTCATCCCTACATGTGGGCCCCATGTTGAGGTGCACACTGGATGTATATGTATGAAATGTTCATGTATATGTATATGTATGTATGTATGTATATATATACACATATGTATATTTATAGATGAAATTATATATATATATATATGTATATGTATGTATTTGTTCCGGTTTCAGGTGTGGCCCTATGTGGGGCCCACGTTGAGGTGCACACTGGATGACTACTCTGTGTGCGCATGCGCATGTGTGAGAGGTTATGGAGACATTCCCAACTCCGTTAAGAGTTTAGCTTGGCATTGGAAAAGCGCCGCCCAACGTGCGGCCGTGGATCATTAGTGGCACACAAGTGTTCCCTACAATTATATAAAAGTGACAAGCTTAATTACCTCTGTCTGAATGTCGGGTGCAAGGAGATGGAGGATGGAGTTGTCGTCGTCATCTTTCATGTTCACAAAATCATGATAAGGTATCAGCTCGATCAACATCTTCAAGGCATCGAACTGGCTATTACTTGCACACAGATGCAATATCGGCTCTCCTTGTTCCGTTTGAACCCAAGCAGCTATGGGTTTAGCACGAACCAATTCCTTCAACACCTCAAGTCGGCCTTTCTTGGCTGCAATATGAAGAGGAGTCATTCCTCTTTTGTCACGTAGGAAACAAACACTAGCATCTTTTTCTAAGAGTAGCTTTACAACCTCTACTTGCCCTGCTCCCGAAGCAAGATTAAGTGGAGACTGGCCTTGGGAGTTTAATTTATGGGCATACTCTGGTTTTTGACTTAAAATCTTGTTGGCGAAATCAACATGTCCAAACTGCACAGCTACGTGCAGAGGATTTTCATTAGCTATGGGATGATCCATTACTCCAAGAACATGCTCATATCGTTCAAGTAGATCACGCAACGAGTTAACATTCTCTCTGATTGCTGCCTTATGGAGCCTCCCGTCCATATCTCTCTCTCTCTCTCTCAATTTTTTTTTACTTGGTTTTTGAGAAGTGGATAGTCCATACTCGGAAGTGCAATTTATATAGTTTTGAAGATTAGGTCGACGAGCGATGGGTTACCTCTCCACGTCCTCTAACATGTTCCGTTGATGTTCGAGTGGAGGAGAGGGTCTCAAACTTGTATGGTCTGAATTTCTTGAGTCCGGGCTTGGAGATTACTCAAATGTTTCCAACTTTACTATGATGGATTTGTACGAAGATACCTGAGAGCACTATGTTTCACCTCACCAACCTCTCGGAACCGGGAGCACTGGTCCAAACAGGGAACCCCTGTTTGGTTGACACACAGGGGGGCGGGTGTGGGGGTGGGTGAAAGAGATCCATAAGATATCCATAAGATATCTAGTCTTTAAAACTTACTCCCTACCTGTGTTCAATCTACCAAAGAGATCTAACCGTTTAGATATTATATTTGGAACTTACAGAATCCAGAAAATAATATCCAATTAATAATATATTTTTTATAAATATCTCGATTGGTGATGATCCATTGGCAGCATCCATAATAGGGTTGTGGTCTTAAGTGTCTTTGCTTTTGCTTATCTAAAGTGGGCAGGTGATAGAAATGACTGCCCAACGCTCTTATTTTCTAAACATCTGCCCCGCTTTAGACATTTAGATAAATAGTGCCCGACGCTCTTATTTTCTAAACATCTGCCCAGCTTTAGACATTTAGACAAATAGAGCCTGAAAAAAGAGATGCCAACCCGTTACTAGCTAGTTTCCTAGCTAGCAAATAAGAGTTAGTTCTCTTCTTATTGAACGATGTCAATCCAAACACAAAACAGTATTGTAGAGCGCTGGCTGATCCTAATATGAACACTAGTTGTGGTTCCCATACCACTAATGGGTCCCACTAACTGGTAATCCCCATGCGGTTGATCACTTAATAAATCTATTAATATTATGAACTTTTGAGTAGATACAATAATTAACAATTTCTGTATTTACAAAAACCTGGTGTATTTTTAAAAATTAGAGATCAGTCTCTAAAATCCCTTAATTATAGATAAACCCCACTCTACTATTTCATAATACTCCGTTAAGCTGGTGCATATATAATTACAAGCCCAGCTTGGATAAAAAGAACACTCCATTGTCCCATGATTACTTCTTTTGTGAGGAAATCTGCAGTCTGATACATGAGATTAGGGTTATAGATCTTGTGATTGAGTTCTTGCTTCTTTTTTTAATAGATCTTTGATCTTAATACATGAGATTAGGATTGTAGATCTTGTGATTGAGTTCTTTATCTTATGGGTGTTTGATCCCTATGTTAAGTGAATCAAAGGTTTTGAAAAACACATCTAAGTGGCTCACCTAATTCCAACAATTTGATCATGGTTTAGCTCTCTTTCAGCAAAAACAAGTTTAAAAATTAGAGACTTTATTTGTGGGATAAAAGAGGAAATCGGTTTCTGACCTCTTTGTTCCAACTCCAAGAGCTGCTTTGAATCAATTTTAGCTCTCTTTAGCCCTCAATAAGCCAATCCAATTAAACTCAAGTTCATCTTTGCTTCTCAAACCAAGTGTGCTGCGACAATTATTTGCATGTTGGCTGTAGTTTATTTTAGAGATGTCAAATGGGCCGGGCCGAACCGGTCAACGGGCCGTGCCAGGCTGAGGGGGATGGGCCCGTTGGCCTGGGCCCGCCAGGCCCGCCTGGCACGTGGGCTGCCCTCTGTGGCTCGCCAGGATGGGCCCTCCAGGCACGGCCCGCTTGGCACGCCCAAAAGTGATTTTTTTAAAAAAATTGTCCATCCCAACAGTAATAAAAAGATCATATAAGGGGTATTTTGTGTCATTTTCAATTTTACAAAGTCTATAATACTCTAATCCTCCTATTCTTTTTCTAAATTTATTAGTGTTATTTATACTACTCCAAGTCTCTAATCCTCGAAAAAATCTACGTAAAAAGTGTATATCGTGACAACTTGCCAATAGGCTCAACTTTGCTAAAAATCGGATTAAGTCTTAATAACATATAAATAAAAAATTACCAAGAATTTAAAACTACTAAACCAAAAGGTTAAAATAACATGATGGGGTTGGTTTTCTTGTAATTATTGGAACTTCCATGATTTCATCAATCCTAACCCCACTAATACAAGTGCAGCTAGGTGGGCCCCATGAGATGTAGTAGGAAATCCCCAATCTATCAATCAATCAGAGTAACTGAATGAGTCTCTTTTCTGATGATGGTGGAACAGTTGGATGCTAATTTGCTGTGATATCTCATATTTTGTCACTACCCATTGACTTTTGTGTTATCTTATAATTTGGATGCCCCCCTGTCTATGGTTTCTCTCTCATTTAAAGCTCCATCTGCCCCACTACAACTATCCTTCCACAATCAGTTTTACATTCTTCCTCCACTTGTGGAGAAGTATAAATAAAATATCAAATAAGAATTTCAGAAATTTCAGAAAAAAAAAGTGAACTAAATTTTTGGATGAGCACACTACCTAATGAGACAAATGTAATCACATTCAGTGGGACCCATGTGTTAATTGACCCAATAAAAAAAGGCTTCCCAAAAACATTAAAAAAAAAACTCAATAATATATTTTTAGATTGCACAAGTCTTCAAAGATATCAAAGAAACAGAATGAGAAAGAAAAAATGTAACAAAAATAATAATAATAAAGAAATCATATTCATGATATGCATTTTCTAAACTGTGTTAGAGATAGAGCCTAGTGGTCCTAGTCAAAACTGCCAAATCTGACTAGTGCGCTCTCAGTGGCAAGTCCTACACCACATGTGAAACCATTCCTCTTATTCTTTTAGGATTTTTATTTACTTCAAACCTAACTTTCATCGACCACATGACATACTGGAACTGCGGGTATGGACCATATGGCATGCTAACTTACTTGAGGTATGTGATGTTGGTATTCTGATTAATCAAAATCTTTGTTCCACTTTCAATGACTACTGCTTCAAAGTTGAGAGTTTCAAATTCTAATCATGGGGGTGATAGTATTAGTGTTATTTCTTAAAAAATTAAAAAAAAAAAAAAAAAAAAAACAGGCCGGCCCCTCTCCATGGGGCGGGCCGTGGCGTTTGACATCTCTAGTTTATTTCCATGGTTTCCAAGCAGTGATAACTCGTGGTGGAATTGTATAAGGACAGTTGCAAGACGTGAAGTTGTTGCAAGTCTCTTTCACTTCATAGTGCATAGTCATGAAACTAGCAAAAGAAGCCTTTCACTTCATAGTGCATAGTCATGAAACTAGCAAAAGAAGCTTTTAGAAAGAAAGTGGACTACTTTCAATCCATGTCCCAACAAAAGGACAATGGTGATAAAAACCATGATCGGAACTGCTGACAAGATAAGATTCCATCTGCTCCATCTGCTCTCTTCGAACGATACTATCTTGGTTGACTCTTTACTTCTCAACTTCCAGCAGGACTATTAATTATAAAAATTGAAATTCTTCACCAATTAATTAAGTAAATTTAGGTATTCGATAAGGTTTTAAATTTGATTTTTTTTTTTGACGGATAGGTTCCATAAGAAATACTAGGGAAGTTTTGGGCCTGCAACTTAACTCAAAGTAAAAAAATCTTAAAACTTAAATTAAAAATAAATTTTGTTTAGTTTCAAACTTAGAAAAGATGAATTAGTTAAAAAAAAAAAAGGTAGCTGAATAAATGAAGATAAAGAGTCCAGAGAAATGAAGGGATTCAAAATCAATATTGAAAAAAGTAAACACATACTATGAAATTAAAAATATCATAAATCTGAAAATAAAGCTAAAATGATATAAAAATATTTCCTAATAGTAAAATAAAAACAAAACCACATTAAAAGAAAATTAAATAATGTGAGTGGCATGGTACAAAAAGAGGAACTGATCTTTATAGACCAATTATTGAATCCATACACTTTCAATAGATTGCATTGAGCAGGCTAATGGACTCACTTAGGGCTTGTTTGTTATCTCTATTCTTTCGTTTTTTTGACAGACCTATCCAAACTAGAGCCATTAAAAGAAGTTTTCAGTAAAATAATGGTGTATTTTGAATAGACTTTTTAATTAAATCAATGATTGAAATTTTTTTCAAATATTTTGAGATCTACGAGTTATCAAGTCTTGAGATTTGACCCCATAGTCGTGTTTAGCCTTCCAAAGAGATCTAACAGTTTGGATGTTGTGACTGGGGCATACAGATTTCAAAACATAATATCAAATGGTTCATATTTTTTCACATATCTTGAGATTGATGATGATCAAATGGCAGAAATTTGGATACATAGCAATGTTTGACCTTCTTGATATCTTCAACCGTTTGGATTGTGATTTGATATCACTAAAATAATTAAAAAATAGAAGAACTGGACTGCCTATGGACTAATCCAAAATTGAGCATGTGACATCAATGGTTGATATTTTACTGCAAATTTCTCGAGATCCGTAAAACATTTAGTCTTGAAAATTCACTCTATAGTTGTGTTCAGCTTTCCAAAGAGATCTAACGGTTTAGATCTTGTGTTTGGAGCTCAAAGAATCTAGAAAATAATATCCAAGACTTGATCACATTTTTTCCAGATATCTCGATTGGTGTTTATCCAGCGGCTGAAATCTTGGTCCCATTGCCATATTTGATATTGTGAACATTTCCCACTGTTTGGATCTTAATTTACAAATTCAAATTAAAAAAATAAAATTTGGACTGGGGCATTATTGGCTTGAGAGTGTTGTTCATCTGCGGCATTTTTCCCTATACTTTTCAAGTGTATCCATAAGAGGGCAGTGGTTTTTAGTTGCTTTGCCTGTGCTTCTCTAAAGTGGGCTGAGGGTAGAAATAACTGCCGAACGCTTTCCAATTCTCCATCCCGCTTTAGACATTTAAAATTATAGAGCCCGAAAATAGAAATACCAAACAAGAGCCTACTAGTTACTAGTTTCCTAGCTAGCAAATAAGAGTTTGTTCTCTTCTTATTAAACGATCTCAATCCAAACTCAATTAGTATATTGTAGAGCTTTGGCTGGTGCTAATATCAACACTAATAGTGGTCCCCATACCACTAATGGGTCCCACTAACTGGAAATCCTCATGCGGTTGATCCCTTAATAAATCTATTGATATTACTCATCTTTAACATACATTTCAATCAATCGAGCTTTTGAGTAGTCTCCAATGAGGTCTACGAACGTACCCTTGCCCAGCCAATTTAATGGAAATCTCAACAAAGACCAACATCAAACAATATCAGAAATTACTCCATCTTTCTAGGCATGTGTAATGCATGGCCCATCAAATTGCATGAAATTAATCTAAGTGCCCTAATTTATTAACTTGGGGCCGAAATTGAAGGAAACCCTAATTAATGAATTGAAAACTGGGTTAGGGCTCTTAGAGTAGCTATACTTCCAAATTTAACTTAACTTGGTCAATGATTATCCATTTGATCATAAAAATTTCAAAAGAAGATACACTGTTCTATGCAGTTCAGGTTGGATAATTTGATTAAAGACAATCTAGGGATTTTTTTTTTGTTGCTGGGCAACAGTTCGTAGACCTCATTGGAGAAAAAGGAAAAAAAAATAGGAAAGAGAGAATTGAGAGAAAAAAAAAGCCCAGCGTTCGAGCCGGCGTCGACACAGTTTGGGTGGTCGAGCCCGGCGCCGAAGAGCCATACACACCATTAGACTTTTGGATGCATGACTACATTTGGGCCCATGCCCCCTTTTTTGTTTTTGGCCAAGTTGTTATAGGCCTTAACTTAATTTAAAACATTATAACTTTATTTGAACTCATGCACTTCTGTACTCCTTCTGTTCTGTTGTTTTTATAGTGCATGTTTTACCATCCGTGCGGATTGTATGTGTCGATACTTCCGCAATTAAATTATGGTGATTGATTATCATTTATAGCATCACCAAAGACTTCACTCCACCTGAAATTGGGGTCATAATTGTGATTAATAGGAAAAATCTTAAATTGCATCAATTCTCATATCCTTGGGATCGGGTTATGACCCGCCCTAATTTTGGGGGTGTGACAAGATTCAAAAATAGGAAGGTCGGGTATTGAAGATTTCTAGAGATTTCTCTTTCTAATTTCTTTTGTTATTTTATTGTTGTTCCCAAAGCCCATGCAATTTCACACCATCTCAATGGAGATACACAAATAAACATATATAGATGCTTTTTTTTTTTTTTTTTCATTTCAATCATATCCGATGTGCGGGATTCTAGTAATGAATTTTAAATGGTTCTTTACTATTTTGAAAATTTCCAACACATTATACTAGGCTTTATCTATACTATTTTTCTTTTCATATATTAAAATTTGGATGGATGTCAAATTTTACATGATCAGTTGGGGACAAACAAAATTCAGACGGTGGAAAATTTGTGTAGTTAGCAAAAATACAAGCTCAGTCTTTTTCCAAAATAGGCATGTCCAATTCTTAAAAATAAAAAATAAGAAAAACCATGTTACTACGTGGCATCATTTCAGCAACATCTATGGATTCCCTTCGACAGCTTTTCCAAAATAGTCCGTTTGAAATCCACACAATTAGTGGTGCATGCTGGTTGCTCTTGGTGGATCAAGACTGGGCCTGTCGATCCAAGTGCAGCCCATCCCGGTCTGCCCTAAAAAGCCTTTAAAATGAGGGCTTTTACTTTTCTTAAAAAGCCGTTGGCCTGGGCTTGGATAGAATTTCGCAAACTCTCTAATTTTCAAGCCCTAGGCCCCGCCCCTGCCACTTGAGGACAGGGTAAGGGCTAAGGGCTAAGGGCCAAGGCAGGGGTCACCCGGGCCTTGCCCTATCTATACTGATCGTAGTTCAGGTCAATTCCAGGATCAGCACGACCCTGCCCTTTGCCTAATCAAGACCAGTCCGGATCCTCTAAGGTTGACTTGGAGAAATCCCGACCTAAAAGAGTGGAAATCCACAATGGCGCTCACCTAAGAAAGATTTGATCCGGTCAAAATAAAATCCCTCAAGTTTTGGATTTGTACGGAGATAAGGATGATTTGATGATTCATTATCGCATTTTTTCTAACAAGAATACTGCATATCTTATGGAGCCTACTTAGATGAAAGTTTATCAATGCGAGGAGAGTATATGGAAAGGTCTCCTGATGGACAAAGGCGGTCCAAAAAATAGCCCCACCAAAATATCCTAGCAATTCATTTAACCGCTTAAAGTTTAATGGCAACATAACCATAGATTTTCTTGCAATTTAACCCAACGGTAAGTGAAGGATCAATTGATTGTAAATTTGGGCATAAATCTAGATCCTAGGATGAATTGTTATCAAAGGGCCTACATTGATGAAAGTTTAGCTCAGGTGGGCCCGATAGTACTAGACTATACCTGCAGTCATGGTTTAAAATCTCGGCCGAGACCGTTTCATCTCGGCCGAAATGAACCGGTCTCAGCCAAGACCGGGCCGATATCTCACTGAGATATTGGTCTCGGCCCTTTTTCACCAATATCTCAGGCCATCTCGGCCGAGATAATCAATATATCGGTATTTTCAATATCTCGGCCGAGATATCGGCCGAGATGTATAAAAAGCATTCAAATCCTAATTTTTTTTATTCTTCTCCTCTCTTCTCAAGGCCCTTACTAGCCATAGCAGCAGCCACCTTCTCTCTTCCATATTTTCAAATCTCACTTCTATTTTTTGAAGAAAATATTATCTAAGGTAAGAGGAAATCAACTTAAAGCATATTATGTGTTTTTTATTTATTTAGATGAAGCATAGAGGTTTGTAACTTACTCACTTGTGTAATTGTGTTGTTTTCTTCATTTAGAAGTTAGATCTATATACTTTCATGCTAGATCTACTCATACACATGATTTTGAACTTTTTTTTTAATTTTTTTTATTTTCGGATTTTTTAATATTTGAATTATAATATATCATTTTTTGGGGATTTCATCATAAATATGTTGTTTTAATGATTCATGATCATTGTATGGTGTGTAAATGATAGATCTACATACTTTTATGTTAGATCTATATATTTAGGATTTTGAAAATGATTTTATTAATTTTTGTTTTTCAAAAAATAATTGTTGTTACTTGGTCGGATATTTGTGATACCAAAGGCTTATTAATAGTGTGGGATTAATAGGGCGACACTCCACTTGGTATTAGGCTGTCAATCTATCATACACTCATACTCATCAGTCTCTCTCTAGTCTCTACTAGTACTCTCCACTAGTCCCCTCTAATTTCAGGTAAACCATGAACATTTTGATGCCCAAGTGCTTTATGATTTATCTATCTCAGTCACTAACTCACCATCTCATTCACTAATCTTTAGGGTCTTGAATTTCACAACTTTATTTGATGATTAAGTTAGTATTAAATGATGATTGATATGTTATTTTTATCTTCTTATATTTGACACTAATGAATTGATCATGAGCAGAGCATCAATAATGTTTGCATTATATGAAATACTGGAAAAAAGACTGTGAACTGCGAGTCTGCGACACAGACAGGACTCATAACTTAAGGTGACCGAGATTTTGATTTATTGTTGTTACTAATGGAAACAAATATAGTTTTCCAGCATTTTCTAATATATATTCTGGATTTTTTGGATATTTTTGCGATTTTTTTTTATTAAAAAAAAAATTCACACCGCGATGACCGCGACGGACCGATATCTGCGACCGATACCGATATCATATCGGTTTTTCGGCCCGGCCGAGACCGAGATTTTAAACCATGATTGCAGTTGCTTGTAGGAAAACAATTCTTATCAATATCAAAGCGAGATCAACCCCTATTGAAGTAAAATTCATCCGAATTCCAAAAGATGAACTTCAAGAGGAGGAAAGTAAATGCATATACCATCATATAACCGTTTTTGTAACAAGCAAGTCAATGTGTTTGTTTAGATTTTGAAATCACTTTTTCCATCCTTCAAGGAAATGAATTTCCTTAGAAAATGGAATTCCACCTATATAGAAAAGACCCTTAACGTGGCAGTATTTTTACTTGATAGTTTGTGGTAACGGTTGGTCCCAAGCTCGAAAGTGGAAGGTAGGTTAATAGTCTGGGTAGAACTTTTATCACAACTTCAATATGAATTCTGAGATATTGGCATTCCATGATCGTGATAAGGCATTTCAAGGATTTGGGTCACTATAGAGTCGGATGATATAACTGAATTCATGGTAACAAAGTTGGGTAAAGACTTAGATGATCATGATGATGAATTAAAATTATGCACATCCTTCATTTGTAGATTAACATTTGTGCAAATCATAATTAGCACTTAACACACCAGCATGAGAGAAATTCTAGAACGTTCATCAGTCATCAGGTTAGTGGGGGCAGATGCACTCATGAGAACTCCAAGCAGCTCTTAACACCATCCTCTCGTCCTTTTGCCAACCTTATTCTTTTGGCGTTAGTCTTTCATTGTAACTTCCATAGAAGTATTCAGGCATGAATTCTAATTCATCCTCATATAGCACGATGTGGCCGTGCCACTCCCACACTCTTTCATCATACCCTGTTTCTTGCACTCCAATACAGACATTGTGACCGGCGATCATGACGGCCTGGCTAGAGTTGGCTCGAAGGGAATCGCTGTCGCCGGAAACGATGATACGGATGATCTCCTCCTTGACCTTGGCTTCTTCTTTTGCCACATTGATCATTCGAGCGCATTCGTCTATCGAAGAGGAGAGAGGAATAGAGGGGCTAAGGATTGAGCAAATAAGATCATTGACAGGTTGAGAGAAGTCGTCATTGAGATTAGGATCGTTGAGTTGAATCCTTTCTAAAAGACGACTGTCACGCTCGAATAAGTTGATGCGATTGTTGGAATTCATGTTTTCTCTAATTTGGATCTTGTAAGAAGGTTTTGCAAATCTTCAAAGAGAGTAAAGGAGGAGAAGCCACCAGGAGCAAGGTTTTGGTGTCAAGGGAGAGAGATGGAGATGCTACTTAAAGGTAATATGTGACTTTATTTTTGAGAGAGAGAGAGAGATCATTTGGTGAGGCACAACCTCTAGGGGTCTAGATTTATAGGATGTATTTGCAGCACAACCTCCATGGGCACGACAGCAAATGTATTTTTTCCTTGTTGCAATAAAAGTGATTTTGACCCCGGTATGAGATACGATATCTTGCATAGTCTTGAAATAATAGTTAAACTTTTTCTCTTTCCATCAAATGGCTGATAAGTTGCAAGCGGGAGAATTTAAAGGTCTCCACAGAAGGGGTGCCTAGTATCACTAGTCGCCGATCGATGACAATGGAAGAACAATTTATCACAAAGAATAGTGATTCTTTTTATACTTGTCTATTGAGAAAAATAGAATGATGAAGTGTTTTGTTCTCCTATGGAGCCCTTGCACTTGTGGTAGAAATTTTGTAAGCTACAATGTCGTTCTAGCTAAGTAAAATCGATTAAAATTTTAAACTACAATGTTGTTTCTAGATGCTTATACAAGGTGGTAGAAAATTCTTCTCAAGAGCAATAAGAAAATCAGCTACATTATATTAAGAATTTAATAAAATTTACACTTAAGGTGAGGTATTTACTGCACTCGCGTCTACTGTCTTCTAATGGCTTCAAAAATGCATCTTTAACCAGTGTTAAATGAACCAGAAAATAAAATGGAGTGAACTCTTCCTATTTCACACATAAAACTCAATGATACCTTCCTTATATTACATTCACAGCTTGGATGCAAGCATGTGGTCGGTAGGTGCGGGTCAATTTGTTGTTCTTTCCTTTTTTTTCTCCTTCCCTTAGATTTCCCTTATAAATTTTATTGACTGCTGTTAGTTGGCAAAATCAAAATTTTTTTTCACTCTCATTGCATATTAGGGTTGCACAAAAAATCCGGTATCACCGCAAAACGAACCGAACCGACCGAACCGGACGGTTCGGATTGGTTTTTAGTAGACCGATTTGGTTAACGGATTGAAAATCATAAAAACCGCTTACATCAGTCGGTTATTGGTTTGAGCCCACGGTTAACCGCTTAAACCGAACCGATCGTATGTAATAATTTAAGTATTCCTTTTTTATTATTTTAGTCTTAGGGTTTCGTTTTTTACTACTTTCAACTTTACATTCCACAGCTTCATTCTCACATGAATTCAACCGTCAACACTGCCTCAGTGCATCTCTTTTTATCTCTCAAAAAAGCTTTTTGATACTTCATTGCAGATGGAGGGGTTACTATACATTGTGTTTTCCTTCCATCATAATTCCTACCTCGTTTCAATGAAGTTTTTAAGAAAGCTGCACTCTTGAGAATGTTAGAAAAGCCAGTAGAGCCTAGCCTTTTGATGGTTGGTTTTGGTCTCACCTAACCAATGTGTTAAGAAACATTTATTTCTGAAAAATACAATGGGTTCTGATACAGATTTCGTTTATGTGTGACTTTTTTTTACATGAACTATTATTCTATTGTAATTCCAAATGGTATCATGTGGAATGAATGTTTCATTGCAAGTTTTTTTTTTGCGCGCTTGCATTTAGTCCAAACTCTCTTTTTGGAGTAGAATTATTTTTTATATGTGTTTAGTCCAGTTTGGAATGTTGGATTTTTATGTTTGCACTAAACATTATAATAAATGCAAAGGACGAGGTATTATCGTTTTGAAATTTTCAATGTCAGATTTTTAAAAAATTAAAATGAAAAACAACGGTTAAACTGACCGAACCGAACTGAACCGTTTGGTTTGGTTCGGTTTGGTTTAAGCCCTCTCCATCGGTCGGATCAGATCGGTTAATTAAAAACCGACAGGTTCGGTTTGGTTGTTGGTTTTAGTGTTAAACCGATCCGAACCGCCCATGTGCAGCCCTACATATGAAAATCACTAAAACCAAGACAACCTAATTAATTTTTAGATGCACGGTAGGATCATTGGGTCCTAGCTATGATCTATATAACTTGTCTTATAATAACCGCGTATTCTCTTCGACAGTAATAATATGCTGACGTGGCATCATCTCCAACCTTACATTGGTGTATTTAGCTCGCACGTGACACTCATCGTTCTTTGTTTACATATTTCCCCCCAAACTCGTGACATATGGGCCAACCGCACATTACATATCACATGCATCAAAAAATGTGAGTCCGGATAGACATGCTAAACGGGCCATGACTTCGTGTCTGCCTTGCTCGGCGTGCCTCTGTTAATTTTTTTTTTATTAATTTTTGATGTAGTGCAGAAAGGTATTGAATTCATGGAAAGGTGGGACCGACGTAGGGTCAAATAAAGCAAATTTTTGGTTTTGGGGAAGCTTTTCAAGGTGTCCATTTTTTGTGAAATTACATATAATTTTGAGTGGAAACGGGGCAATGAACACAACTCAGCGGCAAAGCAGCTGACATATGACCTTTTTCGAGCAAATTCCATTGTTTAGGCCCCAAAAAATGCGTTTTTCCTATTTTTGGTAATAATTGTTTTGGTAATAACTTTTAGTAAAAAGGTCAGCATAAGTTGCCTTTTTTTTTTTGCATCGAATTAGTTGTGATTAATATTTTCTAGTGGTGTCATTATCTCAATTTTTTCCTTTTTTGGAAAAATTGGATATTTTAAGCATTTTCATGTTATTTTGTTACTTTTTTATTTTAGGGTTATATTTATACCCCTTGTAAGCCTAATGGCCTTGATAACAGATCTTGAATGAAATTGCAGAGGAGTTTCCCTTTGTTTCTTCCAATTTTCGGTATTCAATTGAATCAACGAACTTTGATGCCTATTACGTGGTGTTCCTAGTCGAATCAACACTGTAATAGAAGGTTGTCTTCCAATCTTCTGTGTGGATCTTTCTCGTAGACGGTTCCGCTACTTCAATTTTTTTCTCCTTTTCGGTATTAAAATTAAAAATTAGAACATAAGCATGGAGAATGACAAAGATATTTAAGTAGTTCGATCAAACTCGACCTACTCCACTAACAAGAATGAGAGGGTTAGAGTATTTATAGACTCTGTAAAATTGAAAAGGACACAAAATACCCCTTATACGATCGTTTTTATGGTTGTTGGGGGGTAAAATTGACAAGTTTTTTAAAAATGACATTTTTGGGAGGGCCATGTCTAGCGAGCCAGGCTTGGCGGGCCGTAGGGGTCGGCCCACGTGCCTCGTGGGCCAAATGGGCCAGGTACCCTTGGCCCATCAAGGCCCATGGCACGGGTCGTGCCGGGCCGCGAGCCTTCGACTATCGGACCGGCCCGACCCGACCCATTTGACATCTCTAAGTCCGGATCCCTTGATTCGTCCAAACAGAGTTCCCCTGTTTGGACCTGTAACGCCCCAATTCCGTATACCGAGATAATCATCAAGGCATCGGAGTTGGCGTGCTACTTCCCGGAAAATCCGAGAACTTCCAAGATCGTAGGTCCGTAGTGAGGTCCAATTTAAAACTTTTGTACAACATAATATCAATGGTTAAATTGCGGAAGCGTAAAAAGTAAAATGAAAGCAATAGACATCATGATATATCAAATGTAAACGGGACTAAAGTCCAGTCTAAAAGTGTCAATTGATAAGAACAAGGATTTATTACATGTTTGACTGCTACCCAACTCACTACAGTAATCGCTCAAAAACCCAAACAAAGATAGACACTCAAACCCCAGGTGCTGACTCTCCAACCTCCGGCTCGACCTTGTGATCGGCCGGTCCCCATCCATAGTCTCCTGCTACGGGTGCCTCTATGAGCGCAAACGCATCGTCCTTGTACTCGGGGTCAAGCCGTAAGCACCAAGAATGGGTCATATCTAATGATCTGGCAAGTCACAGTATACAAGTAACATATGACATATGTATCAAAAGAGTAAAGACAGTTACACAGTTAAGAGAGTATCAAGATACATGATCTAGGCAGTTGAGCAAGATAAGAATTTAGAATCAGGATAAACATAATATCTAGTCTAATACAATATGGCACATTCACACGAGCTGGATACCGCGGGAAATTATGTCGCGGCCCTCCATACTTAACACAGTCGCGGTGGGGAATCTCACCAGTGCTGGGGTATGACGAGCCCTGCAATTCACACTCAACAGTCTCACCACACTCATCACTCGGGGAGACTAGACTCGGTATCACACCGTCCGTCTAAAACATAGCTCATCATGATAGCTCACTCAACACTCATAAATAACTCCTACCAGTGATGATCAGTCCAAAGGCTGAGCTTAAGACAACTGAGTGAATGTCTATGCCAACTCAAGGAAACAATGAAGGTTTGTGTCTGTCTAGGCTTTGCCTTCCGTGAACAAGGTCGTAACAAAGTCCCTAAGGTGTCCAAGCATTATTTCAGTCCATGGATCACAATCCAGGTCCAAACCCACTTGTTGGATCCATACCAAGGCTCATCAAACACATGGCCTGGTCTACAACAGTCCAAACGAGGTAACAAATCCATATCCAATGATAGACAATACATTCTCATCCACAATGAGTTATAAGTCTAATATAATCCACCTCTCCATTCTAAGGATATAACACATCTATACTTAGGCAAAAAAAAAAGGGCCCGTCTAGCCACAGACATGGGTCAGTGTTCACCCAATCACGTCACCAGATCACCTCTAAGTAGTCCTAGGTTCAGGTCATCCATTTTCCATTTAATTAACAACTATAAGCAATAGTAAGGACAAATGAATGATAATAATGTGATAAGTGAAGTAAGAACTCCAAGTACTAGAATCAACGAGAAATAGCAATAATTCAACCTAGGTAATGGACCGCATTCAGGTCTAGGTCCATTTCAGGTAATTTGATTTCTAAATGGAGTCTCAAATGCCAATGGATACTGTGTTTGGTGCTCGAGAAGTTACGGGCATCATTGACAACGTTTAAGGATCAAATCATCGTAGAATAAATAACCAAAACCCTACTTTGTGGTCCCCACGAGTCAAGGTTGAGCCACACCATTGACTTGGGCTTGGCACATCAATAGAAGTCCATTTGGATGGTCAATGGGTCCCACAAACGATCACAACCTCAGAATATAAAAAATTGGAAAATCACTGTACACAGTGTCCTCGGTCGACCTGGCACAGGGCTCGATCGACTGAGTACACTGGGCTGTCAGAATGTTGACTCCCAGGTCGACCTTGTGTGCAGTGTGTTCGGTCTACCTCCTGGCCTGGTGGGTCGACCGAGTACACTAGGAAAATGGGGCCAAGCACCTGGAAGGCATGATCTGATCTCAGGAATTCTTTTTGTGTCCGGTCCACCTCTTGGCCTGGGTGGTCGATCGCATACATAGAAATACTGGAAGAATGATGTCCCAGCTCTCAGGCATTTCTATTACAGATCCTGTGTACACGGTCGACCCGGAGCAGAGCTCGGTCGACCAAGGACACAGGGTGTCTGGGTCTGAGGGGGAATCCAACTCCCAGTTAATCTCTACAGAACCTGTGTGCTCGGTTGACCCGGAGCAGGGCTTGGTCGACCGAGTACACTGGGCCTGTGAAACTTGCAAATTTTAACTAGGACTTGATTTTTATAGATTCTAGTGTGCTCGGTCGACCAAATTCACGTATCCTGCAGAAATTTCAGATTTCTGGATTTCATCCCCTTCAATTCAGTTTTCAATCAAAACTCCTCCAATTTCGCCCAAACATCACAAGATCAATATAAAACTTAAAAAGCACTTCAATGCTCCACCATCTATCACCAAACGGGCCATTGATCTTCCAAATGAGAGATGTCATCCATCAATGGGCATAATTCCATAAAACTAAGATCAAATGGTAGATCTAAAATAACTACAATAATTGAATCGAAATTATAGAATCAAAAGAGAAGAAAATATGCATTCTATGTTAAATAGGTATATTGCACTTGTCTTGATTGAAATGCATGATTGTAGAGAGAGAGAAGAGATCCAAGCTATATAAAAGCAATCCAAAGCTCCTATGGTCTTCTCAATCACAAAACCAGCCCAGAATCTCAGATCTAGAAGAGATCTCTACTCTTATTCCCACATCCACAGAGAATTTCTATAAGGAAAAATTTAAAGAGAGAAAGAGGGCTTTTTAATGAAATTGCACTAGGAAAGGGCTCATACCTTGATTTGAAGAGAAAGGAGAGACTAGTAAGATAGAGATGAAGATTCTTATGATAAGTTGCTGCTAGAATTGTGGTAGATAGCCTTCTTCTCCTTCTTGAAGTCCTAGATCTAGGGTTTTAGAGAGAGGAAGAGAGGAGGGAAATGAGAGAAGAGAGTTGGAGGAAACAAGAGTGAGATGGTAGCCAACGTAGGGGAAATGGGAGGGAAGAGTTATAAAGATTGAGGTTGAGTGGCTAAGTACTAAAATGCCCTTTTTGTTAACATAGAATTAGGGTTTGGGTCAAGGGTAGTTTGGTCTTTAGGTGGGAATCTAGAAGCTTCTCAAGTGGAGACCCCCTTATAGTAATTACTAATATCTAGCTAGGGCCTCTAACTCACTAACTAACTCTAGAAATTACAAAAGACTCCTTATTAATTCTATAAATAACACAACTAAACTAATCTAACTAAAACTTAGGAAAATACATAACTACCCTTACTAAACCCAATAATTAGTATATATATAAATACTCTTAGGCTAAAATATAGTATTCAAATTCAAATTGAGGGTCCACAAGGGGTGGGGCCTCACAGGACCAAACAGGGGATCCAGATTCTCAAAGAGTTCGTATGAAATCCTCACAAGTGATCCATGCTGGTTGTTCTTGGTGCATCAAAACTAGGCCTGTGGAAATCCACAGTGGGGCTCACCTAATAAAAGTCTAAGCTGGTCAAGATAAAATCCTTCAAGTTTAAGGTTTGTACAGAGATAAAGGATAATTTGATGATTCATTATCGCATTTTTTTCCTACAAGCAAACTGCATATCTCATGGAGCCCACTTAGAGGCAAGTTAATGAATGCAAGGAGAACAGATGGAAATGTCTCCTCATCGACAAAGGGGGTCCAAAAAAATCAGCCCCACCAAATTATCCTAGCTATTCATTTAACCGCTTAAAGTTTAATGGCATCTTAACTATGGATTTTCTTGCAGTTTTATCCAATGGAAAGTGAATGTTCAATGGATTGTAAAGTTGGGCATAAATCCAGAGCATGGGATGAAGTGAGCATCAAAGGGGCTCCATTGATGAAAAATGGCCCAGGTCATGGCCCAACGGTACTAGACTGGCAGTTGTAGAAGCATGTAGGAGAATATTTCTCAATAATATATCAATGAGACCAACCCCTATTGAAGTAGAATTGACTAGGATTCCATAAGAGGGACTTGAAGCGGAAAAAGGCGTGGACCATCATATAACCGATACAGTAGGTGGATTAGTCCAAACACAGAGTTTGAGTTTTATATATAAGAGGAAAATAAGTTTGGAGGGCCTCAAAATTTGATGGTTTTAATATGCGTTCTACATCATTCGAAGACCCATTATATGGATTTCACAATCGTCAACACCACTGACTTGTTTGAAGTTCTGACTCGCTTTGAGACCCTACTTCATTCTTGCCTGAGACTGAGTTGCACATCCTTCATGAATATTTGTTTAGAGGCACTTTTGAGGGGATGTCTTTGCTGTTGGGATTTTCTAACAAGCAGTCAATGGGTTTGTTTTAGATTTTGAAATCGCTTTTTCAGTCCTGCAAGGAAATGAATTTCCGTAGAAAATGGAATTCCAGCTTTACAGAAAAAATCATTAGTGTGGTAATATTCTTACTTGATAGTTTATGGTCATGGTGGGTCCCAAGTCCGAAAGCTAAGGTAGGTTAAAAGTCTGTGTAGAACTTTTGTCACAACTCCGATCGACCTGAATTCTGAGATATTGGCATTCCATGATATTATAAGGCATTACAAGGATTTGCCTCCGGATAGACTCAGATGATATAACATAATTCATGTAAAAAAAGTTGGAAAAAGACTTTGATGATCATGATGATGAATTAAAAGTATCAATTCATAATTAGCACTTAACGCACCTACATGAGAGAAATTCAAGAACGTTCATAGTCATCAGGTTAGTGGAGCTAATGCACATGTGAGAACTGCAAGCATGACCTATGGAAAGTTACTCACTGATCTGACAAGATCCAAATGTTTTAAAATGACCGAACATGGGTCCCTCTTGGTTTCTCTCCTGTATGAATTCTTTTATTCTTCTCCCCTCCTTATTTTTATTTATTTATTAGTTATTATTATTAAAATTTTTCTTTTGTGGTTTAAAAATCAACGGACAACTTAAATAACAAGTATTAAGAATCTGGAAAATATACAGGCATGCATAGACTTTTCATTACAATGGGAGTTTGTCCTTACGATCGATTGATCATTTGATAAATAATGTGATTGACATATTGGTAATCATATTCATTAATCATGGTGTAAAACTGGGAAAGATAATATTACAAAAAATGTGCACTTTCAAGAGAATTTAGAGATAACATCAATAGGTGGTAGGTTAAGAGAGATTCGTTTGAGATGACTTGGATAATGTAGAAAGCAGGCCAACAATGATAGCCGCGAGGAAAAGTCTTTCTATGTAAGTTGATGACCCATCATGAAAAAGAGATAACGTTGAAGAGGATATGAATGGAAGTAGTGAGGCATGTATCTAACGAAGTACAACCTAGCTATCTGACAATTCGCCCTAGGATAGATGGATATGTTGAAAAAAAATTCATGTAGCAACCTCAATATGGTCGAGACAAGACTTTGATGATGACGATTCATCAATCATATTATTAATCTATGGTTAATATGAGAGTAGACCGACTTCGGGAACCACTTTTTAACTTAGGATTTCCCAAGTGAAAGCCTCTGAGGATCCGAACTTAATATATCCTACATGTTGAAAATTATATCTAGAAACAAACTTAATAACTAGATATTTGATTGTACAAATATAGAGCACCACGAATGTGGTTTGCAAAGGCATTAATTAAGGGCATATTTATGCAATGTGTTTTCCTTGGAAAAAGAACAATAATGCGGCAAATCTCCCCTAGACTTCAATCTCATTCATTTGGCACGTGTCATTTTCTTTTGTGGAATGTATAAAGAACACCTTGCCTTCTCAAATCCAATCCATCTAATATTTTAGAATAACTGCAGTAACAAGAACACTTAAGCTTGGATTGCTTGAGGCTTCAGAGAAATCTCGTGTCTAAGGAGCGGAGCTTCATAATGGGGCTCATCTATTGAAAACCCAAGACACTCAAATGAACACCCTCTCCATGTATGATATTGCATTGAATCTCTTTACAGTAAGAGTTTGTCCTTACGATCAATTGATCATTTGAGAAATAATGTGATTGACATATTAGTAATCGTATTCATGAATCATGGAGTAAAACATGGAAAGATATAATTGAAAAATATGTGCATTGGGGGGAGTTTAAAGATAACATTAATATGTGATAAATTAAGAGAGACTCGTTTGAGATGAATTGGATAATGCATAACGCAAGCTAGCATTGACAACTGTGAGTAAAAGTGTTTCTATTTAAGTTGATGGTCCATCAAAAAAAAGTGGTAGGTTGAAGAAGACATATTGAAAGTAGTCATGTTGGATCTAAAGAAGTGCAGCCTATCTCACGACTCGCCCAGGATAGACGGAGAGGTTTAAAAAAACTCATGTAACAACCTCAACATGGTTGGGACAAGGCTAGCCGTGATGGTGATGATTTGTCAAGCATGTTATTAATCCATGGTCAATCTTAGAGTAGACCACCTTCGAAAACCACCACTTAGGATTTCTCAAGTGAGAGCCTTTGAGGATCCAAACTCCATGTATCCCACTTGTTGAAAATTATATTTAGAAACAAACTTAATAACTTTATATTTGGTTGTACATTGATAGAACACCACGAACATGGTTTGCAAAGGCATTAAGGCCACATTTGTTCAACATGGTTTCCTTTGAAAAGGAACAGTAAAGCGGCAGATTTTCCATTGCCTTTAATTTCATTCATGTGGCATGTGCCGTTTTTCTTTGGGGAATGTAATAAAAACAGCTTGCTTTCTCAAATCTAAGGAGAACCCTTTTTTTTTTGGGTAGGAGAGGGAAATTGGTTGGGAAAAATCAGGTCTTCGTGGAAAAATAGAAGTACATGAACTTTCATTTTCTTTTGACATTTGGCACTACACAAATGTTCCTTAAATATCCTTCATTCACTATTTTTCATAGAGGCAATTCAATTTTAGGTTCTTTAGAATAAACACTACGTGAATGTATGAGTATAAAAAAAAAATTGTATTTATCCCATAAAAGTCAATGTTTGGTCAAGGAAGATGCATTGTGGCCAACTCAAAGAGGGCCCGGCCACACAGTGCAAGATTGCACTTGCAGTTGCTCATAGCTAGGGAAATATTTTTGGTAAATATCATGGTTAAACTAACTCCTACTGCGTTAAAATTGTGGGGATCTGGATTCTGTCTAGCCATTAGTAACTTTACTAATGAAGTTACCAAACATCATCTCTCTGCCCATTTGATTCATCATCTTTCTAGCCCTGACAATCTGGTCCACTGCCCGACACCCAATTACAAAGGCTCCTTGAGTGTCAAAGATGATTTTACATAAGAGCGGCCGGACTCTATTAATGAAGATTTCAGACAAAATTTTGTAGACCACATTGCACAAATTGATAGGCTGTCGTCTACCATTTCGTTCTGAAAAATACTCTGCCTTTTGGATAGGAGCCCTTGACTTTGTGAAAACCTGGGCCCCGTTGTAAAGAAAAAAATATATCTCAAATAAAGCTCTAAATAAATTTATGACATTAACAAGCCATGCATAATAGATTACAAAACGTTGACATCACGTACATCAATATAATAATAGCAGTTTGATTTGTCATAACTCATAATAAGGTTCCGGTTATACATTGCAGAAAATCATGGGGATGGGGTTCGATCCATGCTCACCTGAATATCCGCGCCATCTCCATGCTGTGAGCCGACCCGTCTTTTCAAATTTAGGATTCTTTTTTTGAATTTCTTGCAAAGTGGTATGGCCAACCGAACTAAATGTGCCGCTACTAGAGGGCCAGCCAAGCCGAATGCAGCTAAAAGTAACATTATAGTCAGAACGATGTCAAGGCTTCTAAACTCCTCATAGTAGTTTCCTATGAGGAAACCTACGGATAAACCATATGAAAACAACATCGAAGCTATAGAAATCCACATGGCGAACATCAAAGCCCACATCAGCCCCTTTCGTTTGAGATTGAAACCACTTATAAGCAATAAGATTATGCTGGCAGATGCAAGCAAACCAATTAGGTTGGTGAAATTGAATAATAGGTATTGAAAAGGGTTTTCAACATACATGACAGCCCGTCCCGCATAGTGCGTTCTTGCACCTTTGTAGTCCTCATTTTGCATGTACCGTTTGGTATTTTCTGTTCTATTACCGGGTGATGAAAGGGGTGGATTTTCGTCTTGCGAAAAACCACCAGGAGGGTTGATTCCAGCTTGAAAAGTCACGGTTACAATCAAAATAGCTACCACCATCAGCGTGCTCTTCATCTCATTCAACCAATTAGCATGTGCCTTCCAAGTTTTCTTATGATGAGTAGTTTTCAGTGCTTGTGAAATTTCTTTCGCTCTTTTACCTCCAGCACCACAAAGAATCTTTTTGCATTTCTTATAGCCTGATCTTCTTGGTGCTTTTACAAGGGCATCCAACGGCGTATAGTTGTTCATGTTCAAAGAATTTACATCCAGCCCCCTATTGTTAAGCAAAGACTTTATCACCTGTACAATTAGACATGACATAAGGATCTAGCTACCACGGAGTCATGTGATTCATCGTGTGTTCATGTGTCCCCTACACATCTAATGTTGGGCCTCGCCACTTTACTTGCCTTAATTATGTGCCTGTGTGCTAATTAGCAGGGGAGTAGTAAGCATAGATAGGTAATATCCTAGGTTATAGGCTTAATTGTGAGGTTTTGGGGTCTAATTGTAGTTTAGAGTTTATTTAGGGGGTTAGTTGTAATCACTTCAAAAAATATTTTTATATTTAAGAGAAGGGCATTTATTTTCAATAATTTTAGATTTTTTATTAATAAGTACTATAAGAAGGGTACTAGTAGAATAAAAGGTCCGGATATTTAATTGAGTTCTTTAAATACTTTATGAGTAATTGATATGACTTGAGTGGGGCGAAACTATTATTTCATTAAAATTTACTGAGGGACCATATAAGAGGAAAATTTATTTTGAGTGAGGTAATTAAAATGGGGCAATAGTTTGGCTTTAAGAGTGGGCATTAATAGTTTGAAAACTTAAATTATAAAATTTATTAGGGACCGTTTAAGAGGAAGTTTGAAAATTTTAATTATAAAATTTATTAGGGACCTTAAGAGGAGGCATGTTTATGTTTAAAAATGTGGGCCACATAAAGGGAATGGAATCCATAATGACTTCTTTTGTGAAACAGTGGAAAACTCACACCATGAGAGCAAATCAAAGACCAAAAGCCCTTCAAAAGGGGTTTCTATCATTTTGTTGACGTCACTGAAATGGGATTGGGATTGAAGGAGAGGGGAGAGGGAAAATATAGAGGGAGGAGAGAGAGGAAGAAATGGGAAGAGGAGCAGGAGAGGAAGAACAAAAAGGAAAAGAAAAGAGAAAAGGAGGGAAGAAGAAGAGGAAGAAGAAAAAGGAAAGGAAAAGAGAAAAGGAGGGGAGAAGAAGAGGAAATGGCAAAGGTAGCACCCAGTGAATCAGTGATTCATGGCTGCAGCACCAACGACACCAAGCCCAGGTTCAGTCTATTCATTTTTTGTTTTTTTTCCTCTAGAACTGCATTCTGATTTTTTTTCTCCCTTTTTTTGCACATATCATTACCTTTCTTTTTGGACTTTTTTTTTCTGGTTTGGCCATATCGACTGTATTTCAAAATATCGGTCATAACGACCAATATTCACCCGAGAAAATGGTGATATTGACTGCGACGTTAACGAGACCGCTATAACAATAAAAGATCGTCGCGGTTCAAGCTGATACTAGTTCATATTGGTAGATATTTTAAACCATGGTTGTAATTTTGAAAAAAGTTAGTTAGTGAGGCCCTTAGAGGTAATTTATCTCCTTCATTAACCATCACTTAAGGGAAGGGCGTTTTAGTCATTTCACTAGTCATTGCAAAAATATAAAACTAGCCCTTCCCTCTGTCCGACACTTCCCACTCCCTCTTTTCTCTCTCTCTCTCTCTCTCCCCCTCTATTTTCCTCCCATCTTACTTTCTCCCTTCTCCAACAAAGCCAAGGTTTCCCCTTCGGGATCAAGGGCTTCAATCACCTAGAACAAGAGAATTCTCAAGATTCCAGCCTTCTTTGCTTGTGGTCCCATAACCTATTCCATACCAACCCAAGTAAATTCCATATCAATATCCATATCAAGAAGAGATTATGGATATTGATATCTTATTTATTTTGTGGTCCTTCAACTTGGAGGCTTTTGATTGGCTGGAATGCCCTAAAAAGAAGGAAGTAAATCAAATTCGTTAGAGAGAGAGGAAAAACAGGAGAACGTGAGGATGAGCCATGTAACCAGATAAGGATGGGAAAGAAAAATTAGGAGAAAATCGTGGAAGCCATTGAAGATTCTCTTGCATTCATTTATGATAAGTCAAAGTAGCTAGGAGTAACAAAATCTCATTGGTCCGTGAGTAGGGGCGTTTTGCTTTACACAACGCCCTGGGTGTTTTGTAGCCCTCCTCGGATATGCTATGAATTCGTTAAATTCCTCTCTTCACTTTTCTTTATCACAAGTCCTCGTTGAAGTTTTTTTTATTATATAGTAGGCTCCTTAAAGGATCAATAATTTTTCATAAGTGAGCCCTACTATGGAGAGCCACACATTTCTCAATTTTTATTTTAAAGTGGGGCCCTTAAAAAAGAGTCACTAATTTCTTATTAGCAAACCCCACTAAGGATGGTGGAATTCCTAACGTCCATGACAAAAAAACTCCCGAGACATTAATGGGAATCTCCTTTTTTTTAGTTCCCAATCTCCCAAAAACTAGCCAATCAATCCAACTTAATTATCTTCTCCTTAAAATCAGATATATTTTAAAGGGTTCTACTAAGGTCTTCTTTTCTTTCGATATGCACATGTGAGTTGGCATTATTTCATTGGACAACCAAAAAGGGGCAAAAACTCCCCTTTCCAAATGGGGCATTGTGGAGAATTTCCATATATATATATATATATATATATATATATATCTGAGAGTTATCACATGCACCCGATGTGCAAGAGGTGGCACCCACTTGATCGTCCATCCGACTGAACCAGACACACAACACCCTCAATTTCACATGGGCCCTAGGTTTTACACCCATCGAATGGACTAGACTATTGTATCAACTGAGACCCATATGAGTGGACTATATATTGTTAAATTCATGTGGTTTAGATGGAGATGATATGGTTTAAGGGTGAGGTTGATTTTTTGCAGAGATGAAAGGCCCAGGGCGATGTTTCAATCCCCCCAGGTCCCAGTTTCAGCTGGGGTCCCATGTGGGCCCCACATTGAGGTGCGCACTGGATGACTACTCTTTATATGCGCGCGCGTGTGTGAGGTTATGGGGCGTTTCCAACTCCATTAGATAAGAGTTTAGCTTGGCATCGGAAAAGGGCCACCCAAGAAGAGGCCGAGGAGTCATCATCGTCACACAAGTGTTCCTTACAATTATATAAAAGAAAACAAGCATTATTACCTCTGTCTGAATCTCGGGTGCAAGGAGATGGAGGATGGAGTTATCGTCGTCATCTTTCATCTTCACAAAATCATCATTAGGTATCAACTCGATCAACTTCTTCAAGGCCTTGAACTGGCCATTACTTGCACACAGATGCAAGATCGGCTCTCCTTGTTCCGTTTGAACCCAAGCAGCTGTGGGTTCAACACGAACCAACTCCTCCAACACTTCAAGTCGGCCTTTCCTAGCTGCAATATGGAGAGGAGTCCTTCCTTTTTTGTCACGTAGGAAACAAACACCAGCATCTTTTACTAAGAGTAGCTTTACAACCTCTACGTGCCCTGCTCCCAATGCAAGATGGAGAGGAGACTGGCCGTGTGAGTTTAATTTATGGGCATACTCCGGTTTTCGAGTTAAAACCTCTTCGGCAAACTCAACATGTCCAAACTGTGCAGCTACATGCAAAGGATTTTCATTAGCTATGGGATCATGCATCACCATAACTCCAACTCCAACTCCAACTCCATCGAGAATATGCTCATCTCGTTTAAGAAGATCACGCAACAAAGTAACATCCCCTCTGATTGCTGCCTTCTGGAGCCTCGCGTCCATCTCTCTCTCTCTAATTTTTTTTTTTTTTTTGCTAAAGTCTCTCTCTCAGAAATTTTCACTTGTTTTTTGAGAAGGGGATAGTGTGCCATTATCATACTAGGAAGTGCAATTTATATAGTTTTGAAAACTAAGCTTCGACCACATCCCCTTACATGTTCCACACCGTTTGATATTTTATAAAAGTATACTTTTGATCGATGGGTGGGGATTGGAGAGACTGCCCCTCAAAGTTGTCCGATCTCGAGATATTTTAGAAGAGTAAGAAATTTCTTGAGGCCACCGGGCATGGAGAATTTTCAAATGTTACCGATCCTTTATATGTATGACCGCGGCCTCTTCTCTACTGTCTTTCTCTTGACGCGTTTTAGTACATAACCGCATTGCTCGGAATAGAGAATGACAGTGCGCATTGATCTCCACGGCCCACAATCACAAGTAGTTTGGTGTAACTCTCTTTCAGCAAATAAATATAAAATTGGAGCCTGTTTTTCTGGGATGAAGAGGAACTTGGTTTCTGACCTTTCAATAAGCCAATTCAATTACACTAAAAGTCCATCTTTGTTCTTTAACTTAGGTCCGCTCGAGCATATAGAAGAAACCTTTCTGGCAATGTCTGGGCTTGTTTTGTAAATTCACTTTACTAGTGAAGCGGAGTGAGGGTCATTTTAAGTGACAACAATAGATAAAGAGTCAATTATAAAAATCTCGTATTTCAAAAAACACCATCATTTCTTAACAAAAAGAATTCAAGTTACTTTTTCATGCTGAAGGACAAAAAATCATCTTTTTTTTTTATTCATAAAAAAACTACATTCTCATTTCACTATTTTCCTTTTTTATCTGATCTATTTTCCTTTTTTATCCCTTAATTTGGCCATTTACCTGCTTCACTTTACGAATTAAGTTACCAAATAGGGCCGAGTAACTGAAAAGAAAGGTGATGAATCTGCCGATCAAATAAGATTTCAACTATTTTGCGGCTGAAAATCCACAACTATTTTGCGGCTGAAAATCCACAACAATTTTGGGGATGAGATAAGATTTCATAAATTTTGCGGATGCAAATCCACAACAATAACCTATGATGCACGGATACTTCAAAATGGACAACGTATAGTATCCGATACTTCGCTTTTTACATATAAAATCTGTGTCCTTGCCGTGTCTATGCCGTGTCTGTGCAGTATCTGGGCATCATAGACAATAACGGTTCTTATGCTATCTTCACATAATATCTTGGTTTGATGTTGACTTCCCAACGTCCTGCAGGACTAGAAAGTGAAAGATAAATGCTGGGGAGACAGACGAGTAATTTGAAACGATCGAAGCAACCAGCCAGTGCCCAGTTGTACATCTTTCTATGAATTCTTATAAAAGAAACAGCAAAAAAGAATCGTGGAAATTACCATCCAACCCTCATTCATGCTTCAGTGCCATTTTTTTAAAATCAAAGTGGCAAAATGCACACCCCACTAATTCATATGGGATGTCCCCAATTTCACTTAAATAAAACTGGTCCCATCGTAACAATGAGCGTCTATTAATTAACAATATGTCAATGCTTGATTGGTGGGACTTGTGGATCAAACACTTAGATTGGTCCTCACCTGGGTCAAGCACTCCCACCAATTAAGTATAAGAATGCCAATGAGACACATATGCATTATATATATTAAAGCAACATGGGAGGTAAGCTGCCTGTGAGGGGTGCCACCTTCACGTTCATGTTCATGTAAGGAGCTCATGTGTAACCAAAAAATCATATGATGTTTATGGGAGCCATTTCAAAATCCATATCTACATTTTCCATTTTGAATTCAAAATTATAGGAAGAGATTTTACACTGTTTGTCACGATTAGTACCGTTTGTAAAGAGCCCACGTGAAACTAAAAAATCATATGCTGTTTATGGGAGCCATTTCACTTGCCCAAGGTACGTGTGATCTATCATGATGGGCCATCCATAGAGAATTTAGTGAGCATTTACTATAATTCCTATTCCATTTTCTAATTGACTCATTCACGTAGTTTCCAACGTCAACTCATGCATAATTTTAGCATGCTAATCCATATCTACATTTTTCATTGTCAATTCAAAATTATTCCTTGCAATCACGCATAAGATCCGTTGGCCCTATCTCTCTCCCTCTCCCTGCAAATTCATTATTGGATCCTTCTCTCCTCTATTCAGATTTTCTCTATCTCTCTTTATACAATGGAAAATTAACAGCGGTCTCCTCCTCCCTCTCTCTGTGTGAACTGAATTACTCTCAAAATGTAAAATTTCTACTTTTGTGATTTCATTGCCGGATTCCATTTGATAGTATTCATCAGTGGATTAGGACGCTTTGATGCGAATGGCAATGGGTATTTCAATGCCCTATCTCTTCTGAATCTATACCTCTTAGAAACGTTTATGTGGTTGGGGTTTTTTGAATTTTAAGTAAGTAGAGGACATTTGCTCTAATTTACATTCATATATAAGGTACATTATCCATGTTCTTTTCAATCATTTAGGGTTTATTGTTTGATTTGATTAATTTTTATTTCTGATTGTCTTCCTTGATTATACAATTTTTCTTTCATATTTTGTTCTAAACTTGGATTTAAAAAGGTATGCCCCACCTTTGATTTTACTAAGGACATTGCATTGTAGTTACGCCAAAATTACTATTATGTAAGTTGACATTATCATCAAACAATTCAATTTGATTTTTTTATTAATCAATTATTACTTTTGCTCCGTTAAATTTTTTTTTTCGTTGTTTTTCCTTTTCTCCTTGGATCTGTTTTTTCTTATATTAAATAAGTAGAAGACATGTGCTCAAAATTGCATTCATATATAAGGTACGCTATCCATGCTTATTTCAATCATTAAGGGTGCTATTGATTATGGGTGCTGTTTATTGCTTACTAAATCAACAACAAATGGGTATCTTCGAAAATTTTTCTTTCCATTGGACATATTATTCAATTTAAACTCCCATTGGACATACTTTCAACTAAAGTGTACACTGTATCGACAAACCAACTATTTTATTTATTTTTTGTTGTTGCTATGTTGGGCTACTAGTCTAATTTGAGAATTCAGGGATTGATCCATGGACATATGTATGAAATCAAGGTGCCAACACGAGGCAACCATGAGTGTATTTTACAATTCAATGTTTTATATGTACGAATCTAGGAATCTGCTGTTTATGGGTCAAAGTGTGGAGGCCCAGCCCAATCTAGGCATTGACTGGGGCTATGTTTTAGCTATTCTCTGTAATTGTGGGTGCATTTGCTTGACTAGAGTATGATATCCTGACACATGATAGAGGTGACTTAAAAGTGAGATTCGTGGAGAGAAAGGGACGCCAAACAAATATGTGTGGAAAAAGTTGGGTCATTGTGGAAGATACCATAAAGAAGATTGCTATGTTTGAGCTTACAGGTCAAGGGTCAAGACAGCCGGCGATTACAGAGAAGAGGCTAAGCTAACGGTTGGCTAAGACCATAACAAACCAACTTGGAAAAGTTGAGACTTGAGATCCATTACCATCAACTTGAATTTTTTATTAATATGATGGGATTGGGACCCACTGTATGTTTATGACCCTAAAACCATCAATGACAAGGTGGGAAAATAAGCCAAACCCTTTTTTTTATCGGTAATAACTAATTCATTAAAAGGAAAAAAAATACAAAGGGGTAAAACAAGAAAGAATAACAAGGTACAAGAGTATTGTACCCCTTCTCCCACCTCTAGTACAAAACCATGCCCTTCCAAAGGAGAAGTCCTATCAATCCCCTGTTTGGCAAGAGCATCTGCCATGTTGTTAGCCGATCTAAGCTAATGATGAAAGGCCACATTAATGGAAGATGATAGAGCTCAAATTTCATTGAAGAGGAATTGGAATTTCCATGAATTTGCTTTTTGATTTGACACCCAAGTAATGGCGTTGGAAGAGTCACTGTCACTGTCACTGTCCTGGAATCCTACTTGTGGAAGAAGTTTAGGCACTCATGGACCATCACTGTCACTGTCCTGGAATTTTCTTTGCTTGATAATTCCATGACATGGAGCTTTGATATTTGTTCTTCAATGCCCCCTAAATTAATATTCTGGTCTAGATCCAGTACTCAGGCTTGAAAATTTTATACATAATCGCATTGCTCGGAATAGAGAAGGAAAGTGCGCATTGATCTCCACGGCCCACAATCGCAAGTAGTTTGATGCAACTCTCTTTCAGCAAATAAATTTAAAATTGGAGCCTGTTTTTCTGGGATGAAGAGGAAATTGGTTTTTGACCTTTCAATGAGCCAATTCGATTACACTCAAAGCCCATCTTTATTCTCTAACCAAGTGTGTTACAAAAATCATTTGGCTGTGGTTTATTTTGGTTTCCAAGCAATGTTTACTCCTTTTTTCGTAATGGAATTGTAGAAAGACGGTTGGAATTACTTCAAGTTGAATCGGGATCCTCTTAGGATTTCCCCCTTGGTGACCGTAAGTGGATCAATCACGATCCGCCATGTCACCGTGGGCAGCCCCTACCTGGATGCATGGCGGCTGCCCGCATGCATGGCAGGCTTCACGTGGTGATCGGGGGGAACTCCTCCGTAGACTCCTTGAAGTTCTTGGAAATCTCTTTCACATATCACATAATAGTCAAGCAACACACAAAAAAAACTTTTCTGGCAATGTCTCTGCTTGTTTTGTAAATTTACTTTACTAGTTAAGTGGAGTGATGGTCATTTAAAGAGATAGTAAAAGAAAAAGGATCAAATAAAGAAATGTTGTACTTCAAAAAACACCTTAAGTACTTCTTAACAAAAAGAATTCAAAAAGTTACTTTTTCGTGTTGCTGTAGGACAAAAAAATCATCTTTTTTTTTTCAAATAAAAAAATACAGTCTCATTTCACTAGATGACAAAAGGCCATCACTTTTTCATTTGACCCATTTTCCTTTTTTTGTCTCTTAATTTGACCATTTACAAAAGTTCACTTTACTAATATAGTAACTAAACAGAACTTATTGAAAAAAGGTGATCATATCTGCCGATGAGATAAGATTTCAACAATTTGTGGGTGCAAATCCACAACAATAACATTTCATATGCTTTGTTCAGACCATGGGGCCGTCTTCGTTGCAACACACTATGATGCAGCGATGGTCTTCCTCATATCACTGCTTGCCACCTCACTCATCAAATTAAGAGACATGAAACGGATTTCTCGTCACACACCTTTATTTAAGGAATTTTTATTATTTTCAAGATTACCTTGCCATTTTCTTAACAATTTTCTTTCGAATACTACCCCTCACCAAACCTCAACCTAATTATTAAATCCATCTTCCACATCTATTTAAACCACTTAAAATTCTCTTATCTAAATTTCAATCCACTTAGAGTTGGCCCCACCATCGGATTGACGTATATCTTTTAATTATCGATCTGATAATGCATCTAAGTGCGAGAAATAATAAAAGTGAGAAAGGAGTCATTTAACATGTGGGCCACAAAGATTCTGAAGGCAAATAAATTCTTAATGCCTACATTTTTATTGTTTTTATGAACCGGTACCTATATATCTAAATAGTGTGGCTTAGCTTTAAAATCTAGACCACCCAAAAATAATGATTTCAACCCTGTTGGATATGAGGGGCCATTCTATGATTGATTGTTCGTAAAACATGTAAATTAACCCAGTTGGATATATGGTGGACCTCACTAATAAACTTATAATGGTGGAGGATTATTGATAAATATTAAAACTTGACTAGTGTGAGGTATTCCCTAGCTTATTATGGATTAAAAATGGCCATGCGAGAGGGTTTTTATTTATTTATTTGGGCCTGATATTTGTTTAGCCCTATAAAAGCAATGTTGGAATACACTATTTATGGTCCGTTAAGATGTGTTTGTAATTATGTGCTATGGTGGTGCGGCCCATTTTGGTTATCTTTTGAGTATTAATGTTGGTTTGACTTTGATTGAGATATACCTGGTTATATTGCGTTTGGCTTAGACCTAATTAGATCATAAGATAAGATTTATGAGGGGAAGTCAATCTTGAATTTTGAATTTTATAATTAAAAGGGGGTTTTTAATAGTTAGATTGTCCGAGTAAAAAACATTCATTTGTCTTTGAAGTGAAAATGAAACAAGTTAGGGTTACTTAATAAGTAATTGATGGATGCTTATTGGATTTCTATGTTCTAATCACTTTCATCAATTGGCGCACAGGTACTAAGGCCATACCTGAATAAAACATCAACCAATGGTGAAGAAGGGAGATCACATTTTGTTTTTAATGCAGTTATGTTGTATGGAGCTTGTATAAGTTGCTACGAATTGCTGACTCCGATCTGTTTCTTGTAAGCTTAATACTGTGAAGCTCTTTGCAGTCAATTGACCTGTGAGTCTGGTATTTACTAATTGGTAGAGCTTATAATAGAAATGCCTTAAAAAAGTAGCACTTTTTTTTAAACATTTTTGTTTTTGAGGATGCTTGACATTTTCTCAGCATTCGCATATGAAAGTGTGGTAAGGGTGATAACCATAAAGACGAAAAACTATTTATCAATTTGCACATCATCTTCTACTTTCACGCATCTCCAACCCCTCTACTTCTATAGGTTAATGGCAAGAAAATGTCAAAACACCCTATAGTGTTTGTTGATATGAACTTCCTTCCTAGTATGAGCTCTTTACCCCTTCAACCCATTCGGATTACTGTCTGTGATTAATCAAAATGGGATCACATGCATTTTTCTTGTGAAGAGGGGCTAATAGTTAGCTAGAATATATTACTCGTCCTTGGTAGGTTCTAATACCCAAAAGGCTTCTAAAACATCAACTGCCATCATTGTTTAAATGTCTTAAGTTTTTTCCATTTTTTTTTATTTAAAGCATTTCTACAAAAAGATTCTTGGTTATTGACAACATGGGGGCATGCATGTTGTTTAGTGGATGATGTGATATAATCCGTCTGACAAGAGAAGTGAGATGAAACACTAGAATTTTAATGGGAAAAAAGGCTTTTGAGTTAGTATTTAAAATTAGAACAAAGAGAAGAAGTGAAGTTAATTGAATGTCACTGGCAGTAAAATATTTCTACCCTTCAGAGTAACTGTTGTGATCGAATGTGCGGAAGCGTGCGATCAATAAGCAAACAAAACAATCAAGCCACACAAAACACAGATTTACATGATTCGGTGATTTCACACCTACGTCCACGGACAAAAGCTCGTCTTCTTCTTCTTTCACTAATCAGAGTTTTTCCCACGCATTAGGGTTACAACCAAAAGAGATAATATATAGTTTTAACAACGACTAAATTACCCCTCAACCTTAATACAAATGAATTGGGCCTAAAAACGAGCCAAAAAAACCCATAAACCCAACATGCAATCCACCTTTGCGAGATTTGCAGGTCACAAACATTTTCCACCTTGGTATGCAATCACACGCCTCCAAATGCGCCCGTAGGCGCCATACACCTGAAGGTGCTCAAACTCGCAGGATATTGATCAAGTCCAAGCAATGCTTAAACTTGACCCCAGTCACAACCTTCGTCAGCATATCTGCGGGGTTATCAGTAGTTGTGATCTTCTGAAGAAGTATATCTCCTTCGTCAACAATCTCCTGCACAAAATGATACCGTACATCGATGTGTTTCATACATGAATGATGAACTTGATCCTTTGCCAAACAAATTGCACTCTAACTATCACAATGGACATCCATGTGCTCCTGAAAGATCCCCATGTCATCAAGCAAACCTTGAAGCCAAATGGCCTCCTTAATAGCCTCTGTCACCGCCATGTACTTTGCCTCAGTAGTTGACAAAGCAACTGTAGACTGTAACGTTGACCTCCAACTCACCGGTCCCTTTGCAAATGTCAACACATAACCTGTTATAGACCGGCGCTTATCCAAATCACTAGCGTAATCGGAATCCACATATCCAACCACGTGTTGACCAATACTATCATCACGCTGAAACACCAAACCAACATCCACGGTACCCAGAATATATCGTAGGATCCATTTCGCCGCTTGCCAATGCCCTTTCCGTGGATCATGCATATGTCTGCTCACTATACTGACAGCCTGTGAAATGTCGGGCCTAGTACACACCATCGCATACATCAAACTTCCAACAACACTTTGATAAGGAACCTGAGCCATGTACCGACGCTCATCATCTGTGCTAGGAGACATAGTAGCACTAAGCTTGAAGTGAGAGGCAAGAGTTGTACTTACCTGTTTTGTTTTTGCATCCATACCAAAATGCTGTAGTATCTTTTTCAAATATTGTTTCTGTGATAGACAAACCTTGCCTTGCACCCTGTCTCTCTGAATCTCCATACCAAGTATCTTCTTAGGTTCCCCAAGATCCTTCATTTCAAATTCAATACTCATTTGAGTCTTCAATTTTTCAATCTCCACCTTGCTCTTAGAAGCTATAAGCATATCAACGACATATAAGAGCAAATAAATGAAGGTTCCATTCCGTAGTTCGCGATAGTAGATACAATGATAAAAAGAACTCTGTGTGTACCTCTGCCCAATCATAAACTTGTCAAATCGTTTGTACCACTGTCTCGGAGATTGTTTCAAACCATACAACGATTTTTTCAATTTGTAAGCCAAATGTTCTTTACCAGGAACCTTATACCCATCTGGTTGGGTCATGTAGATTTCCTCATTCAAGTCACCATGCAAAAATGCAGTTTTAACATCGAGTTGCACTAACTTGAGATCAAACTGAGCAACCAAGGCTAACAAATACGAATCGAAGAATGCTTCACAACGGGAGAGAATACCTCATTGTAGTCAATGCCTTCTTTCTATGCGTAGTCTTTAGCCACCAATCTAGCCTTGTACTTGACACTATCCTTTCCTGGAGGTCCTTCCTTCATGGTGTAGACCCATTTGCACCCAATTGCTTTCTTCCCCTTAGGTAATTGTACGAGCTCCCAAGTGTCATTCTTATGAAGAGATTTCATTTCCTCATCCATTGCATTCTGCCACTCTGCACTTTCTGAATGTCTCTTTGCTTCTTTGTAGGTAGTTGGAACACATTCTTCAACCATTGGAAGTGCATATGCCACCATGTCAGTGAACCATTGAGGTTTTCGAATATTCCTTTTTGGTTTACAAGTTACAATAGAATATGCTTGCACTTGTGGAGGCTCTTGGGCTGGAGTCTCCTCCTCATCTGTATCATCATCCTCTGACGTAACTTGGATGACATCAAACTCCACTTGCTTCGATTTACCATTGGCCTTGCTCTTCTCCTGAGAGCCATTTTGCTTGTTTTGTTTACACATAGCAGCTTCATCAAAAGTCACATCCCTGCTCAGAACAAGTTTCTTTGAATCAGAACACCATAGCCGGTATCCTTTCACACCACTGCTGAAACCCAAGAATATAACTTTCTTGGCCCTTGGATCCAACTTACTCTTTGTGACATGGTAATAAGCAGGACAACCAAATATATGCAATTTATCATAATCAGTAGCGGGTTTTCCAGACCATACCTCAATGGGTGTTTTTCCATCAATCGCAGCAGAAGGTAACCTGCTGATGAGATGACATGCATAAGCAACTGCCTCACCCCAAAACACTTTGCCTAATCCGGAATTAGACAACATACATCGAACTTTTTCCAATATAGTGCGGTTCATGCGTTCTGCCACCCCATTCTGTTGCGGAGTCCCACTAACTGTGAAGTGCCTTACGATCCCCTCATCCTGACATACTTGCAAGAATGGACCAGACTTGTACTCTCCACCATTATCTGACCCGAGCCTTTTGATTTTTCTGCTGGTCTGTGTTTCAATCATTTTCTTCCACTTCAAGAACACATTCAAAACTTCATCCTTGTGCTTCATGACGTACACCCATACTCTTCTGGAGAAGTCATCAACGAATGTAACAAAGTAGTGCATACCTCCCAAAGATGCCACCTTGGTAGGACCCCATACATCCGAATGAACATAGTCTAGTGTGCCTTGAGTGCGATGGATCGCGGTACCAAACTTCACTTTTGTCTGCTTGCCAAAAACATAATGTTCACAAAATCCTAATTTGCAGGTTTTTGCACCTTGCAACAAGCCTTGCTTAACCAAACCCTGCAATGCTCTCTCCCCAGCATGCCCTAGACGCATGTGCCATAATCTAGTAGTGTCTGTAACAGTCTTATTCGAGCTATCAAATACTGTTGCTGCTCCACCTACAACTGTACTTCCTTATAAGAAATACAAATTTCCTCTTCGGATACCCTTCATCAACACAAGTGCACCATAAACAACTTTTAGAACTCCACCTTCTACGTGTTATCTTGAAGTATTTGGAGTCTAAAGCACCTAATGAGATGAGATTCTTTTTCAAGTCCAGTACATACTGAACATCTGTCAAAACCCCAACTGCTCCATCATGCATTTTCAAACGGATTTTTCCTATCCCTTTTATTTTTCAGGCACTATCATTGCCCATTAAAACTGTTCCACCATCCAACTCTTAAAAGCTGGAAAACCATTCCCTGTTGGGACACATATGATAGGTGTCTAAAATCTGGTCGTCAGAATGGCATACCAATGAAGAAACAGTCAAACTAAATTCGAATCATCATCCCCATTGTGTCCAATGTTTGCAACAGATTTATCTTTGTCCTTATTTTTCAATTTTGGACAATCCTTCTTCCAGTGCCCCTTTTTGTGACAAAAGGCACATTCATCTTTTGCAGGTGATTTTGATTTTCCTCTCGACTTAGAACGAGATTTTCTACCAAATTTCCTATCATCTGATCTGCCTCTTACTGTCAATGTATCAGATGATGAATCCTTGTGGGGTTGTTTGTCCTTATTCCGATATTCATTATTCATCAAAGCAGCAGACACATCATCATATTTAACCTCATTTTTCCCGTTGATCAAAGTGTGAGTAAAATGATCATAACTATCGGGAAGCGAATTCAGAAGAAGTAATGCCTTATCCTCATCATCAATTTTCACATCAATGTTCATTAAATCAGCAATAATTTTATTAAAATCGTCGAGATGTTCGGTCATAGAAATATCTTGGCGATACTCGAAGCGGAAAAGTTTCTTTTTCAAATAGATTCGATTCTCCAAACTCTTGGTCATATACTTTTCCTCCAATTTCTGCCACAACTCTTTTGCAGAAGTTTCTCTCATCACTGAGTATTTCTGATCCTTCGCAAGACGTAATCGGATGGTGCTATATGCCTGAAGATTGATCTTCTGCCATTCCTTATCTTCCATATCTGAGGGTTTATCCTCCAAAGAAATTTCCAACTCTTGTTGGTTTAGAATATCTCTAACCTCACATTGCCACATACCAAAGTTATTGGTACCATCAAACTTCTCGACTTCAAATTTTGCATTCGAGATGGTGGTCTTTGTTGATGATGAGCTTGCCATTTTTTTTTTGTTTGCTAAACTATCAATCCACTTCGTTCAGATCGTAGACCTCGTCGATATGAATCCAAAAAAAAAAAAAAAAAACAGAGCTCAATTCTGGCTGTCGATTGGTCAAGTTCTGCCTTGACCCTACTGTTCGCTGATGTCAGCTGCCTCAGTGAACTGCTGCTGGGCTTCTGCTTTGAAATCCACATGGCGAACATCAAAGCCCACATCAGCCCCTTTCGTTTGAGATTGAAACCACTTATAAGCAATAAGATTATGCTGGCAGATGCAAGGAAACCTATTAGGTTGGAGAAACAGAAGATTCGGTAAAAATTAGGGACTTCATTAGACATGACAGCCCGTCCCGCATAGTGCCTATTCTTAATGGACTGCCATTCGTACATTTTTGTTATATTATCTCCGGGTGATAGTGGATATTCATCTTGCCAAACACCACCAGGAGGGTTGAGTCCAGCTTGAAAAGTCACGGTTGCAATCAAAATAGCAACCACCATCAGCTCGCTCTTCGACTCATTCAACCAATTAGCATGTGCCTTCAAAGTGTTCTTACGATGAGTAGTTTTCGGTGCTTGTGAAAGTTCCTTGGCTCTTTTACCTCCAGCACCACAAAGAATCTTTTTGCATTTCCTATAGCCTTTTCTTCTTGGTGCTTTTACAAGGGCATCCAGCGACGTATAGTTGTTCATGTTCAAAGAATTTACATCCAGCCCCCTATTGTTAAGCAAATACTTTATCACCTGTACAATCAGAGATGACATAAGGATCTAGCTACCACGGAGTCATGTGATTCATCGTGTGTTCATGTGTCCCCTACACATCCAATGTGCGGCCTCGCCACTTTACTTGCCTTAATTATGCGCTTGTGTGCTAATTAGCAGGGGACTATTAAGCATAGAAGGGCAATTTCCTAGGTTCTAGGCTTAATTGTGAGGTTTTGGGTTCTAATTGTAGTATGTATGCATGTGGGTAGGGGTGAAAGTGGGCCAAGCCATCCTAGGGCCGCCCGCAGACGGCCCGTTATAGGCTCGGCCCGAACTCGGCTCAAAAGACAATAGGGCCGAGCTAGGAACTAGTAGGAGGCTCGTTTGCTTAAACGGGCCGAGCTCGGCTTAATGAAGTTCAGCTCGTAAGCCCTAGGGCCTACATATATTAATACATATATTATATATATGTACACTATACAATATATAATACATATATGATATAATATAATCCATAAATCCTAAACCTAAGCAGTAAGCCATAGGGCCTACATATATTAATCCATATATTATATATATGTGTACACTATACAGTATATAAGACATATATGAATCTATGATACTAAATAATCCATAAATCCTAAGCCTTAGTTTTAATCCAATATAAATAATCCCTAAACCCTAAGCACTAAATAATCCATAAACCCTAAACCTAAGCACTAAACCTTAAACTCTAATTTTAATCCAATATAAATAATCCCTAAACAACCTTGAGGAGCATGTATATTAATGGTCTGGAAGACATTTTTTTAAGTCTTGTAACTCTAGAACAACCTTTCCTTTGTTGTTATTATTATTTATTAATAATTCTCTATTGTTGTTGTTATATGTGATGCTGGAGACTTTATTTTATGATACTAGCCGAATACTTTATTTTATTCTATCATGCTATTGGAGTTTAATTTGATTTGTATTGTTGTTAGAGTTTGATAATGCTCATCTACATTAATATTAAACTATTATGGACTGTTGGAACTGGGCTCCCTTTACTTTTATGGAGTCTTTCTTATTTTAGTTAATTTTATTGCTACAATCCAAATTATGGGAATGAGAATATGGGATGAATGCATGCATTTGACCATTTTTTGTTCTGCTTTGCATATGTAGATTTCTTTGAATTCCAAATGATTTTTTTTTCTTGAAAATATTTTCTTTCAGCTAGTGCTATATCTTTAGCCGGGCTCAAAGGGCCAGTCCTATGGCCTCATAACTTAATAAGAGCCGAGCCCGAGCTAGGGTTTTTGAGGCCTTCTCGAGCTCGGGCCGAGTTAGGGCCTACTGAAAAATACTAGGGCCGAGGCTAGGGCTTGTCAAAGCCCGGCTCGGCCCGGCCCACTTTCATCTCTACATGTGGGCCCCATGTTGAGGTGCACACTGGATGTATATGTATGAAATTTTCATGTATATGCATATGTATGTATGTATGTATGTATGTATGTATATGTATGTATGCAAATATATACACATATGTATATATATATATAGATGAAATTTTATATATATGTATATGTATGTATTTGTTCCGGTTTCAGGTGTGGCCCTGAGGTGCACACTGGATGACTACTCTGTGTGCGCATGCGCATGTGTGAGAGGTTATGGAGACTTTCCCAACTCCGTTTAGAGTTTAGCTTGGCATTGGAAAAGCACCGCCCAACGTGCGGCCGAGGATCATCAGTGGCACACAAGTGTTCCCTACAATTATATAAAAGAGACAAGCTTAATTACCTCTATCTGAATGTCGGGTGCAAGGAAATGGAGGATGGAGTTGTCGTCGTCATCTTTCATGTTCACAAAATCATGATAAGGTATCAGCTCGATCAACATCTTCAAGGCATCGAACTGGCCATTACTTGCACACAGATGCAATATCGGCTCTCCTTGTTCCGTTTGAACCCAAGCAGCTATGGGTTCAGCACGAACCAATTCCTTCAACACCTCAAGTCGGCCTTTCTTGGCTGCAATATGAAGAGGAGTCATTCCTCTTTTGTCGCGTACAAACACTAGCATCTTTTTCTAAGAGTAGCTTTACAACCTCTACTTGCCCTGCTCCCGAAGCAAGATGAAGTGGAGACTGGCCTTGGGAGTTTAATTTATGGGCATACTCCGGTTTTTGACTTAAAATCTTGTTGGCGAAATCAACATGTCCAAACTGCACAGCTACGTGCAAAGGATTTTCATTAGCTATGGGATGATCCATAACTCCAAGAACATGCTCATATCGTTCAAGTAGATCACGCAACGAGTTAACATTCTCTCTGATTGCTGCCTTGGGGAGCCTCCTGTCCATATCTTTCTCTCTCTCTCTCTCTCAATTTTTTTTTACTTGGTTTTTGAGAAGTGGATAGTCCATACTCGGAAGTGCAATTTATATAGTTTTGAAGATTAGGTCGACGTGAGATGGGTTACCTTTCCACGTCCTCGAACATGTTCCGTTGATGATCGAGTGGAGGAGAGGGTCTCAAACTTGTATGGTCTGAATTTCTTGAGTCCGGGCTTGGAGATTACTCAAATGTTTCCAACTTACCATGATGGATTCATACGAAGATACCTGAGAGCACAATGTTTCACCTCACCAACCTCTTGGAACCGGATTCAAACAGGGAACCCCTGTTTGGACCAAACGGGGGTTGACACGTAAGGGGGGCGGGTGTGGGGGCGGAGGGAAGAGATCCATAAGATATCTAGTCTTGAAAACTTACTCCTTACCTGTGTTTAATCTACTAAAGAGATCTAACGGTTTAGATATTATATTTGGAGCTTACAGAATCCAGAAAATAATATCCAATTAATAATATATTTTTTATAAATATCTCGATTGGTGATGATCCATTGGCAGCATCCATAATAGGGTTGTGGTCTTAAGTGTCCTTGCTTTTGCTTCTCTAAAGTGGGCAGATGATAGAAATGACTGCCCAACGCTCTTAATTTCTAAACATATGCCCCGCTTTAGACATTTAGATAAATAGTGCCCGACGCTCTTATTTTCTAAACATCTGCCCAGCTTTAGACATTTAGACAAATAGAGCCTGAAAAAAGAGATGCCAACCCGTTACTAGCTAGTTTCCTAGCTAGCAAATAAGAGTTAGTTCTCTTCTTATTGAACGATGTCAATCCAAACTCAAAACAGTATTGTAGAGTGCTGGCTGATCCTAATATGAACACTAGTTGTGGTTCCCATACCACTAATGGGTCCCACTAACTGGTAATCCCCATGCGGTTGATCACTTAATAAATCTATTAATATTATGAACTTTTGAGTAGATACAATAATTAACAATTTCTGTATTTACAAAAACCTGGTGTATTTTTAAAAATTACAGATCAGTCTCTAAAATCCCTTAATTATAGATAAACCCCACTCTACTATTTCATAATACTCCGTTAAGCTGGTGCATATATAATTACAAGCCCAGCTTGGATAAAAAGAACACTCCATTGTCCCATGATTACTTCTTTTGTGAGGAAATCTGCAGTCTGATACATGAGATTAGGGTTATAGATCTTGTGATTGAGTTCTTGCTTCTTTTTTTTAATAGATCTTTGATCTTAATACATGAGATTAGGATTGTAGATCTTGTGATTGAGTTCTTTATCTTATGGGTGTTTGATCCCTATGTTAAGTGAATCAAAGGTTTTGAAAAACACATCTAAGAGGCTCACCTAATTCCAACAGTTTGAACATGGTTTAGCTCTCTTTCAGCAAAAACAAGTTTAAAAATTAGAGACTTTATTTGTGGGATAAAAGAGGAAATCGGTTTCTGACCTCTTTGTTCCAACTCCAAGAGCTGCTTTGAATCAATTTTAGCTCTCTTTAGCCCTCAATAAGCCAATCCAATTAAACTCAAGTTCATGTTTGCTTCTCAAACCAAGTGTGCTGCGACAATTATTTGCATGTTGGCTGTAGTTTATTTTAGAGATGTCAAATGGGCCGGGCCGAACCGGTCAACGGGCCGTGCCGGGCCGAGGGGAATGGGCCCGTTGGCCCGTTTGGCCTGGGCCTGCCAGGCCCGCCTAGCACGTGGGCTGCCCTCTGTGGCCCGTCAGGATGGGCCCGCCAGGCACGGCCCGCTTGGCACGCCCAAAAGTGACTTTTTTTAAAAAAATTGTCCATCCCAACAGCAATTAAAAGATCATATAAGGGGTATTTTGTGTCATTTTCAATTTTTCAAAGTCTATAATACTCTAATCCTCCTATTCTTTTTCTAAATTTATTAGTGTTATTTATACTACTCCAAGTCTCTAATCCTCGAAAATTTCTACGTAAAAAGTGTATATCGTGACAACTTGCCAATAGGCTCAACTTTGCTAAAAATGGGATTAAGTCTTAATAACATATAAATAAAAAATTACCAAGAATTTAAAACTACTAAACCAAAAGGTTAAAATAACATGATGGGGTTGGTTTTCTTGTAATTATTGGAACTTCCATGATTTCATCCATCCTAACCCCACTAATACAAGTGCACCTAGGTGGGCCCCATGAGATGTAGTAGGAAATCCCCAATCAATCAATCAATCAGAGTAACTGAATGAGTCTCTTTTCTGATGATGGTGGAACAGTTGGATGCTAATTTGCTGTGATATCTCAAATTTTGTCACTACCCATTGACTTTTGTGTTATCTTATAATTTGGATGTCCCCCTGTATATGGTTTCTCTCTCATTTAAAGCTCCATCTGCCCCACTACAACTATCCTTCCACAATCAGTTTTACATTCTTCCTCCACTTGTGGAGAAGTATAAATAAAATATCAAATAAGAATTTCAGAAATTTCAGAAAAAAAAAGTGAACTAAATTTTTGGATGAGCACACTACCTAATGAGAGAAATGTAATCACATTCAGTGGGACCCATGTGTTAATTGACCCAATAAAAAAAGGCTTCCCAAAAACATTAAAAAAAAAACTCAATAATATATTTTTAGATGGCACAAGTCTTCAAAGATATCAAAGAAACAGAATGAGAAAGAAAAAATGTAACAAAAAAAAATCATAAAGAAATCATATTCATGATATGCATTTTCTAAACTGTATTAGAGATAGAGCCTAGTGGTCCTAGTCAAAACTGCCAAATCTGACTAGTGCGCTCTCAGTGGCAAGTCCTACACCACATGTGAAACCATTCCTCTTATTCTTTTATGATTTTTATTTACTTCAAACCTAACTTTCATCGACCACATGACATACTGGAACTTGGGGTATGGACCATATGGCATGCTAACTTACTTGAGGTATGTGATGTTGGTATTCTGATTAATCAACATCTTTGTTTCACTTTCAATGACTACTGCTTCAAAGTTGAGAGTTTCAAATTCTAATCATGGGGGTGATGGTATTAGTGTTATTTCTAAAAGAATGAAAAAAAAAAAAAAAAAAAAACAGGCCCGCCCCTCTCCATGGGGCGGGCCGTGCCGTGCCAGGGTATTTTCCTGGCAGGCCGTGCCGGCCCGGCCCGCTAGCTAGGGCGGGCTGTGCCAGCCAGGCCCGTGTGGCCGTTTGACATCTCGATCTAGTTTATTTCCATGGTTTCCAAGCAGTGATAACTCGTGGTGGAATTGTATAAGGACAGTTGCAAGACGTGAAGTTGTTGCAAGCCTCTTTCACTTTATAGTGCATAGTCATGAAACTAGCAAAAGAAGCTTTTAGAAAGAAAGTGGACTACTTTCAATCCATGTCCCAACAAAAGGACAATGATTATAAAAACCATGATCGGAACTGCTGACAAGATAAGATTCCATCTGCTCCATCTGCTCTCTTCGAACGATACTATCTTGGTTGACTCTTTACTTCTCAACTTCCAGCAGGACTATTAATTATAAGGGAATTTTACAAGAAAAGTGCTCTTAAATACGTATTTAGCAATTTTAATCACAAATACTCGTATTTTACCACTTTAGTGTTCGTACTGTCGTATGTGGACGGTTTTACCCCTGTTTTTGAGGACGAAATCGTCATGAAATAAACCTAAACCCCTCATTCATTCGAACGATTTCGTCCAGCCTCTTCCCCAAATTTTCTCCTCTCCCGCCTTTTCCTTGTGTTCTGCTCCCTCCTCTCTCTTCCCACATCCTGCGTGGCCCTCTCTCTCCCCTCTGCTCCCTGCCGACTAAGGAACTCTGGCCAGATCGTCCGGAGGAGCCCCAACGACCGTTGCAGCGTCATCTTCCATTCGAGATTTCTTTGAAGGTGATTTTGTCTGCTCTTCTCTCTTCCACATGGTTTATTTTCTTGTTTTGTTTTCATTTTCAGTTTCTAAGACTGTTGGAACTGTGCTGTACTAGAGAGGGGATTTTGTTTGGATACGTCCAGAAACCTCTCATTTCGATCCTCTTGCTTGGATCAAGAGGTTGCAAGTAAAAGTTGTTTCTTCAAATCATTTTCAGTTGCTACAACCGTTTCTATAACTGTTGACAACTTCTCTTATTTCCAACCTCTTATATTTGGAACCTGTTATAATTATGTTGGGCGGGTGCTCTCCAGAACTCCCAAAATCATCATACAAATAGAGAGGTTGTCGAGGGATTAGTCCATTGGGAGGCATCTGAGGAACCTCTCTTATAACTAGAGATAGATTAGTTCTACTGCCCTGCTGGATTCTTGAAACAGTTGCTATTGTCAAGGTTTTTTCTTCTTTTATTTTCTTTATAGAAATTATACTTCTGTGTATAATGTAAAGCTGCATCTGATTTGTTCTAATCGTTAATTATTCTGCAAAGGCATGATGTTTTCTTTTGATTATTGATGAAAATATAATGATTTTGTTTAATTCGTAACCCATTTGATATAATTCTCTCCCTCTCCGGAGATTGCCCAGTTGTTCAATGAAAGTCTCCTAAAATTTTTGCTTATTTCCCATCAGCATTTATCATTAATTATTTTTCTTATTTATATCTTTTTTGATAGTGTATAGATGTTTAACTGGCAATGTATGGACATACCTTTGCTTAGAATGTTTTATTGTGCTAGCAATTCTTATAAAATTGAAATGAATGAACAAAAGCTGTAGTTTCAACGGACAACATTTCAATATATGTCAACCCTTATGCCAACACACTCTTAGTTGGGCCGTATCAGACACTTTATGGCCTATCTGGTTTAAAATTTGCCGTTTTTTTATTTTTATTTTTTTGAGTCCGTGTCCGCATTTGGAGAGTTGTAAGTGAGATCCAACTATGTGTCATTCATGAATGTTTATCATATATGGTTTTTCTGTCTCGTCAACTACGTGTCGTTCTTCTGTCTTGTCATATATGGTTTAATGCGCTATCCAAAGATACAGTTAATCTCGCTTGGTTTCTGTATGGTTTATGAATGAAATTTTGTTTGTTTTACGGGAGTCAATTAATGACTTACATGTACACATACTTTATGCATGTCATCATAAACTTAGTTTTAATATGTTGCCGGAGATGCAAAACGAATGAAGAAACTGAAATCCATGATAACGATATCGCTATCCCGATAATTTGGAAAAATAAATATAAATTGATGACTTTCTATCGTTATCACGGTTGATGCATCTCAATACAAAGCGACTCATTATTTACTAGTTGAAAAACAGATTGAAAGAATAAATATTAAATTATTCTAACGAAATCGTTACCATTCCATTCACATAAATCAACTATTTGATTAGAATCCTCTCTATCCACTCAACCTACCCTCTAACTATATTTGAGCTTTTGACTATAGACTCTAGAGCCAATAAATAAGTGGCCCAAACTTCAATTCACTTATATGGAAGGCAATGGACAATGGCCATGGTAGTTGACCCCGGAGACGAAGAAGAGTTAAGGTTAGAACCGACTATTGATGCAGTCAATTTTGAGCCTGCAATCTCCTTCATTTTTTTTTTTTTAAAATGATGATGATGTATTGAAATGTTCAAAAAACTGTACTGCAGCCAGTTGTCAAATTGATGGATTCAAGCAACTCCTATGAACTTGCTTCGTGTTTATATTGTTTAAGTTGACTCAACTACGAGCTTCGTGCTATGATTACAAATGTTGACATCCTAACAAGCTTGAGTCTGGCAAATTACTCTAAGATGGATGATGCGGCACTTCTGCAATTACTAAAACAGTCTGTCCTTATACTTTTGGTGTTCACCCAGAAGGCAGTTTGCTCTTTGTTGCTCCAAAACTCTTAGTGTTTTAGAGATTTTGAACCTTGTGTGGAAGGAGGTTGGTTGAACCTTGAGTGGAAGGTTGGTTTTAAGTGGGGTGGACTGTAATAATCCTCTCATCTAAACCTCATGTCATCTTTTTAAATTTCAAAACTATCTTATCTATTAGCTATGTTCTTTCATTTAGTTATTTTCCTTTAGGTCACGTTGTCTATGCACTATTTCCACGGAAATAGAAAATTGCCACGTCTGCATATTCCATGGAAATGGAAACATGATAAAGGAGTTACGTGGAAGTATATGTTCATGTTTGGTGTGGAATTTCTTTCCTTTATGAATTGGTGCTAATGTTGTTTGGTGTGGCTCCAGATTCCTGCAAAAATACTAATTCTCCTTGTTTGGTGCCGCAATTTTTCCAAGGAAAAAACCATTTCTTTTTTATATTTCCAACCAATCAGATAAAAAGAAGTAGCTCTAGGTTCATTTGGATAGTCCTACGAGATTGCATGCCATTAACTTTAGATAATCACTGCTGACTTGTAGATTTGAGATGATCTCCTCTCGGGGGTTCCATATTGTCATTAATTTGTCGTTTTCATGAATAAGGACGACATCAGGTTTGGGTTAGATGGTTGAATTGCCTCAACTAACCATATGGTTGACCCGCCTCAACTCACCAGCATTCGCAGCATAAGTGGGGACATTAGTGTGCAATTTCGATTCTTAAGCATGTGTTTTTTTCTTTTATTCTATTAATCAAATACGGGCATCTACTCTTCAATTGGTCAATCTGTGGAAGCCCATACCGAGCATCCAGCCATTACAACTTACATGTGAAACATATAGAAAACCAATTCCCTAGACACCCCCACCCCATGTTACCCACACATACACAAACTAAAGCAAAATAACATAAAAGGTAGGAGCGAGGGAGGGAGATTCCCTGATATCAGCTGACCTGATTCTCGTAGCACATACAGAGAAAGACAGAGATAAGAGATACAGAGAGGGATAGATGGTTGGGGGGCCGTCGCAACAGGGAACCATGGGGGTGAGGGGGGTGCTGGTTGGTCGTTGAAAAAGATGGATGTGGAGCCATTGCACATAGAGAGAGAGAGAGAGATACCTTGCAATCGATGAAGGGAAGGGGACAAGTGGGGAAGAGGTTGCAGTTGTCCAAGAGAAATGGTAGGGTTCGTGCGTTTCAGATGGAGGATTGAGAGAGGAAATGAGATAATAAAGGTGGGGCAAATTTCATGAAGAAATGAAAGTTTGATGGCCCTCTAGGAAATCCATTTACAGCCTTATAAAGGAAAATGCTTACGTGGCAAACAAGTGTTTCCGTGTAATTGTTCCGCACCAAATGCATGAAAAATGTGTTTTATGTGGAAACTCATCCAGGAAAACAGTTACACAAACATGCCCTTAGTGATAGAAATGTTGTCTGGCATGTAGAAAGATTTTCAATTGATTGGGTAATAAATTACAGGGTTTTCTCAGCATGGCCGGTCCAAGGAAGCATTGCAACTCTTTGAAGACACGAGATTGGGTGGAGTGAGACCAAACATGATCACTTTTGTGGGTGTTCTTGCTGCTTGTAGTCATGCGGGTATGGTCGATGGGGTACTGGACTATTTCGCAATGATGAATATTAGTGAGTATGGGATCAAGCCCATCACAGATCATTATGCATGTATAATTGATATGTTTGCGAGGTTGGGACGGTTGGACGAAACATTCGATTTCATCAAGAGTATGAGTTTCGAGCCCAATGAATTTATTTGGTCTAATTTAATTGCTGGGTGTAGGAGCCATGGGAATATGGAATTGGCTTTTTTTGCAGCAGATCGATTGCTTGAACTGAAGCCCAAAGATGCAGAGACATACATCTTGTTATTAAACATGTATGTTTCAGCGGGAGGCTGGAATGATGTCTCAAGAGTGAGGAAAATGATGAAGGATGAGAAACTGGGAAAACTGAGAGATTGTAGCTGGGTTAATATTAAAAGTATGATATATTCCTTTGGAGCTGATGACATGTCAAACTCTCAAAGCACACAGATATATGAGTTATTGGATAAGTTGCTTGACAAAGCAAAGAGTTTGGGATATGCTTCGGAGAGAACCTCTGAAGTGATCAATGTTGAGGATAGAGAAAATGAATCTTGTCCAACTACTTTTCATAGCGAAAATCTTGCCATTGCTTTTGGGTTGATAAACAAACCCGAAGGAGCAACGATCAGAGTCGTCGAGAATATTAGCATGTGTAATGATTGTCATAGTTGTGTGAAGTCCTTTTCGATATTGTGAACCGGGAAATCATTGTTCGATATAGCAAGCATATGCACAGATTTATGAATGGTCATTGTTCATGTGTGGGCTTTAGTGCTCTTCTATGATATTATGCTTGCTTTTCTTTCTTGGCTGTGTCTTGAAATATGAGAATAATTCCTGGATAGCGAACAAATTTGCACTTTACCACTAACCAATAACAAAACCGTGCTACCGATGCGTTTGCTGCAACTGACCAATTTTGGACTGGAGCCATACTGTATTGTATAGTGGAAGGTAGTCTTTCAGGAGATGAAGGTCGAATGTGTAACTATGGCTAAAAGTTGTTCATGTCTAGTATGATTGCTATCGAAATGTCAGGGATCGTAAGCTGATTTGCAGTTCTCTAATTGTATGAATATATATGTAGAAAGCCTTGTAAGTCTTATTGTGTCAAATACTCAAATTTTTTTTTTTAGCCTAAATGTGGCTGTTCTTTTCTTCTTTTTTTTCCAAATGTTGGTAAGGTTTTCCCTTAGAAGGATTCGTGTGCACAAATAACGATCTGCTTGAATTTCTTGTCTAGAACAAAGTTGCAGTGTTGGGCAATGAAGACAATGGAGGGTGATAAGCACATGACTCTAAATTGAGCATTTACATTTATAAGGAAGAAAAATAACAAGAATTTGTACATAAATTCAAATCCACATTTTGATAGAAAGCTTTGCAGCCCCAAAGATGGTTAGGTACTAAAGTATTGCAAGTGATATAAGTTTAACTATATCAAGGGAAAAACCGACGAACACTTCAAATGAAGTGTCACGAAAAGATATGCTAGAATGTGAAAGTTTTAAAGAATATATATATATATATATATATGGGTTAAAGAGGATTTGATTGAAATACAGAGCTCGGGCTGGACCCATATATATGATATAAGGCTTTAGAGACGATATGATAACAATGATCACCTGGTGGAGTTGCATTCCTAAGTACTTTTCATCTTAAATCAGTTTCATGGAAGCTTTATATATTGGGTAGAGGCAATTTGTTGATGCAGGGATGGTAGGAAGAAATGGAATTTTGGGGAAAAAAAATTTATGGCATAATTATCATGGCAGTTACCCACTAGTATTCTAGAACATACTCACGGCAGTCACCCATCATGCAGCCCACCTGCAAACACACCTACAATCCCATAACCAGCAACACTTTCTCATAACTCATACCTTCATACCATAAACCATACCATCAACACCCACCTGGGAGTTGGAGTGGTTTTAGGCATGGGTTTGCTCTCATGTCTCGTGCTTAAGCCACCCTAGCTTTTTCCGTGTGTATATCTGTGTCTTTAGCCGGTCCCACCTAGGTGGTTTAAGGTTCCCTCGAATGATCCAAGTAGAGGTTCTGGTTTCCTCAATCAGTCTATATATCATTTTATTTTATTTATTTATCTTTCGGCGTGGACTATTACATGTTATTCTCTTTCTTTGGTGTGTGTGCCCTGTATGTATTGAAAGAGACCTAGGGACTCCGATCCTCAGTGGTTGCAGGAGTCTTGATCTTCTGTTGGCGCATTAGACTCCTGTTTTAAGGCTATATCTCATTGATTGATATCAGGTTTCATTGATACTCATGCCTACATCAGTTGGTTTTGATGCTAAATTTCTTTACATTAATGTTATTGTCACTTACATAATCTTTTATGTATCTTGGTCTACCACACTTAGCATCAATCTTGAATGCTCTGAGGGGGATCTTAGTGGGTATCCAACTGCAAGTTCTTTCTCTTTGATACCTCATGAAGCACTCGGAAATTTTTTGATGCGGAACTTGGACACCAAATAGAGATCTATAGTTTTCCCACTACTCAGTATTCTTTGCCGGGTTCCCCAATGCAACCTCAACAAACAATAAATTGGAATTAAGAAGCCAAAATATGTGTCATTAAAAAAAATTCAGAAATAAACGAGAACAAATATGAAGTCAAAGATGAAATTGATGTTTCCCAATTACGTTAACACTAACACATCCACACTGTTCAATTTTTTGGGATTTTTCTCATAATAAATATACACACGACTGAAAGTTATGAACTTTTTCATTCTTATTGATTATATGCACTGTTATATAATGAGAACACTCTACAGGTTTCATGTTAAACTTATTGGTGCGAACTTGTTGTTTCAAATACAAAATGGGTTGAGTAATATGGAAATCAGCACAAATAATTCGTTCAGCTGAACTTTGACAACTACATTATGATTGAGATCGTTATATATATATATATATTCTCAATGTCTATGCATCTCATTATTGAGTATATCATTACTTACTATTCGAGAAAAATGAACTTGCCTATGATCTATATGTGGTTTTATCGATATTGTTGCAATTGCGGTCACATAACTCAATCCATGAATTATACCTCTATACTGTATTCGATCGACAAGTCTCGGTTGTGTCTATTACAAACCTCATCTTAGTCTTTCTTTATTGATTTGGTGTACATTATGTTAACTTTAATGTTTTTATAGATTATACATGGAGAATCTAAACCCCGGTCCTCTTGACAAGTCCATTTTATACGATCAAGACAATCATATATCAGAGCGAGTCTGGCACGGCAAGGTATTGAAATATATTGAAGGATTCTGCTCAATTTACTATATTGTCCTAACAGTCATCACCACATAACTGCAAGTGTATAATTTCCGAGTCGTTTAATTATTACAGGAAGCCGGTCCACTGCGATGCATTCCCACGCCAAATCACGATAGCTGGGAACTCAACGATCGTATGTGGGATCTAATAGGTCAGACCGGGCTACATCACCTAGCAAAGATGAAGAAAATAGAGCTCGATCATGGTCTAATAACTGCCTTGGTTGAGCGGTGGAGGCCGGAGACAAACACCTTCCACCTTAACAGTGGGGAGGCCACTGTTACCTTGGAAGATGTAGCGTACATATATGGTCTCCCCACTGACGGACACCCTGTTAATGGACGCACTTTCTCTTCCCCCTTAACCATGGCTAAATTATGCGAAGAGCTGTTGGGGGCTGCACCGGACATTAACTATGACTGCTATGGAGTGCAGATCAAGTTCACGTGGTTGAGAGATAATTTCGGATCGGAGCCTAAGAGCAGATCTAGAGACCAAGACGTCCGGCGGACACGTGCATTTCTATTTTGTCTAGTTGCCGGTCAGATTTTTTGGACCTCTTCGGGCACTAAGGCTCCAGCCCACATCCTCGAATTATTCAGACGTTTTGAAAGACGATCTTGGGGACCTGCATGTCTGGCCAATCTATACAGGGCCCTTTCCAAAGTATCTTTGCTACAGAAAAAAGGAAAAGCCGTAAAAACAATTACCGGTCCTCTAAAACTGCTGCAGGTGATTAACTTAGTGTGTGATCTGCATGAATTATGATTACTTAATGTTTTATTTATTCTCTAACTGGAACCATCATTTTCCTGCAACTGGTCAGGTCTGGTCATACTCACGCATGACCATTGGCAGGCCGATCCGTCGGAGGGCTGATTGGGACACCGATGTTGAGTTCCCTCTTGTCTTAACCTGGTACAACAGATTGCGTTCACATCATTTCCAGACAAGGGTTGAGGATGCCAGACGACACCTCGATATTATGGAAGTGGATGCCGTAAGTATTAAATTATGAAATTACGATGTTAATACATTGTACTCATTGCTTTCAAATCTGTGGTCGAATCAGACTGTGACTTTAATCAACTGTCTTTCTTGTGGTCCCTTTCATACTTTTTATACACAGTGAATGTATTTAACTAATAATTGTCATGTATTGCAAGTTCAATTGGCTTCCATATCGAGATTATGAAAACATCCAGGAGTACATCGACGATGCTGATGTCCCTCTCTTCCGTTCCAACACGGCCTTGATTTCCTTTTGGATTGTGGAGTGACACAATCCAGAGAGAGTAATGAAACAGTTTGGTTTACAGCAGGTTGTGCCCCCCAGCTTCCATAGGCCATTCCCACGTCATGAGATGGTCCCAATAGGTGAGAATCAACGTGAAAAGATACGAGCCATTTATGCTGGTGTTTGGAATAAAAGGATGGATACAATAACTTACGGAGAGGATGGCGATGCTGGCCCCCATACGGATGCTTACTTCAATTGGTATAGAGGCATCACTCGACTTCGCATCGGCCCTCCAACTTCCTCATCTGGGCTCAACCTGAACTCCATCCAATCCCAAGTAAATTCCTCAACTTTCTTTGCAAACTCCCCAAACATGTATAGACCTCAATTTTCTGCCAGGTCAGACTAAATCCTTTGCTATCTTCATATTGCCTAACATAGATCCAGAAGTTTAGTGAAAAATTATTGGCTTCGTGTGGCGATGCGGCTCAATTAGAAGAAAAAACCGCTGCAGATTTCTCAAATTTCATCGAGTCCGTGAGAGCCGATGTGTTGATGTTAAAAGATGCGTGTTTGTCTGATCGTGTGCCAGCTAATAAAGACGACGTGGACAGCTTGGGATTCAAGGAGCCATCCCTAAAGGTACGTTTTAAATCATCATCTTTCATGCGTGTATCTTTCACCATTACCTAAATGTATGATTTATATTCCATTAAGTTATGTACTCATCTTTCATGCGTCTCTTTTTACTAGAGTGTCAAAGGATACCCCTCAGCAGCTCCTGCAGGACTTGGTCCGAAGAAACGGAAAAGCGTGTCCAAAGTCGGAACATTTTCCTCCACCCCATCCGGTACCAGCCTTCCCTTGGGATCAAAACCCCCCAAAAGATCCAAACGATTAGTTGAAAAGGTAGCGAAATCATCAGATTTCCCCAAACCCATTAGTCCAAAGGGGCCCGTCATTTCTGAATCGCCTTCAAGTTCGATACCGTTATCACCCAGAAGATCTCCCAGATTGATCCATGTCAACCAGAGTCCAAAATCTCCAATTAAAGTGGCTATCCATGGCAGCAGTGCTACACCCTTCTCCAAGAGTCCTTTCACTTCCATGCCATGGACAGTGCCCGAACTGGACAATACACCTCCGGTTCAGCCCAAATTTGGAGTAACTGATTCCCCATTTAGCGAGATCTCTTCTATGATCCTAAACGTTAAGGCACGCTTTAGAGATCCGGCTCCCCCTGTATGGATGGCTGACTACAACACCGGAGCGTGGATGAGAAATCCGAAGTATAAGCTCACAATGGAGGAGCATGATATCCTCACCATTTTCCGGAATGAATATGCAGATAGGGAGGGGTATGACCAACATTCCCTCAGACTTAAATGCATCATTCTTGTTTATGTTTTTACTTAGCCTATCGCAATGCTGCACCATTTCAGAAATGCAAAGTTACGGGAGTTCTGCACGCCTGTCACTGCCGATATCATGAAAGATCTGCTAAAGGGTGCATGGATGGACAATTGGGTTAGTAATGCCTGGCTCATAGTAATATTGTGCTTTTTTTTAGATGAGAATAGATAGTCATGTTGTTTTGTTCCATCACCGAAACTCGTGGTTTTTTCCATTCTTGCAGACCATGCATTCTTGGTTTCATATAATAAAGAAGCAGGCTCCATCGTCGTATTTTTTTGAATGTGCTCTATCCGTAAGTGACATCAAAGTCTGTACATTATATTTATGGGAACTGGTACTTGGTGACCTTTCCTCCGTTCGGTCATAACTTACGATGAAAGTTGTTTACATACAGGATTGGTACGTGCATGCCGAAACAAGCGAGAAGCACATTCAAAATTCATTTGTGCTAGCAATGCTTGAAAACATGACGGAGAAGGAGTTCATGTTCTTCCCAGTATGGAACAACCATCACTTCTTCCTAATTGTTGGTCGGGTTGGTTTACGGCGATGGGAGTACTATAACAGCCTGAATCGAGGAGGAGATTACACGTTCGATGTTCGCTATGTAAGTACTATCAAGTCTCGTTTAACAATCAAAACTGTTATTCAACCATTGTTTTACCTTTACAATTAATAGGAGGTGGGACCTACGTATGTGCTACAGATTGACTGGATCGTCGAACGCTTTATGCAATTTGGGTGGAGCGATCCAACTGTATGGACAAAACACCAGATGGCCTGCCCAATGCAGTCGAATAGGTTTAATTTTGCACTAAATCCGCCAACTCTGCGTGCTTTATGTCTTATATACAAGCTCATACAGCCATGTATTGAATTACCATCATACCCTAATTCGAATTTATTGTTATCACAGCGTCGACTGTGGAATTTTTGTCATGGCGTACGCACATCACATTGCATTAGGTCTGCCGATGGAGTTCAGTAAGGACGATATGTACTACTTCCGTGCGAAGATTGTCTCAGACATCTACATTGATCAATATACGCATTGGACGCATCGACGTCCCGACGGGTCTGATCATGATCAATCTGATGCGTAACATGTAAGATTGAGGCTATCACGGAGGAATGGTTCGACTTAACCTGTATATAATACACTTACTGTTCTGCCACAGACTTCATTGATGTCGATATTTGCTTATGAAGGTACAAAGGTATGTAACGATATCGTTGTTGTAATATCATCATCTTGTACCCTTTTCCATCGTGTTTGTGTCTCATTAAGTAAGTAATGTTCATCCCCACTACCCAAAGGCTACAAAATATGAAACGATAAAAATAAAGCGACGATATCGTCATGCATAAAAATTTACTTCATACTAATTTTCGCCCTCCACGGGGTGTTTTGCATGTCTCCCTTCTGATTGGAGTGGTTGGACCTTACATGTTGATAGGACGTAAATTGATTCGGGTTTCAAGAATTTCGGTTTTGATCCAGTATTTATGGCTGTTTAATTCCAGGCTACCATACGAACGAAGCTTGTATATGTTTAATTAATCCATTAGTTATAGTTTTAAAACATTTATGTTGGGCTGAGACTGTAGTGTGATTTTCTGCTATGTAGGTAACTACTGTTTGGTGGTGGAATGTTCAGATTCCAGCAATGACATACATGTACAAAGTCACAATCTCGATTGGGTGACCATGATTCAGCTTCTGCCTTTAACAAATTCAAAGTCGACTCTGAAGATATACTCGGCTTTGCGATATCCCAGATATTGAAATACTCTACCTGTGACCGATAATAGCTTGGGTGGACAGATGGATATTTCCACAACTATATCCTCCTTCGGACAAATTGTTCTCGCAAATCTTCTTCATTGATGAATTGCCTTTGACTCTGTATTACAGTTAATGAATTTTTTGGAATTATCAAACTGACTGCTCGTGTAAATAATATTTACCAATTAATAGATGTGAATTTTGATTATGCATATGCTCTTCATATAAGATGTACATGGTATGATCTATGATCTATGTCCGGTTTCGGAACCTTCCTGTACTGGTATGATGACTTGCAGTCTAGTTGGCATTCAACATAGGAGTTGTAATTATCTTTAGATGCATGAAAATGAGATTTTGCATTAGGATAGTGGATAATTGAAACCAGAAATGGTCGTTTGCACCTTTTAACAGACTATCTATATGTACTCAAAGCTGAATGTGGTATTGGCCACTAAATGGAGGCTCAATTTCTGTCACATGATATGAGATTTATTGACCCAAATTGTACACCATATATAGTGTAAAAAGGCATTTCGTATTTTCATATATTTGTCACCGACCTACCCACTCAATTGTATACCCATTTTCACGCTATAAACTTGATGGAATGGTTCTTGAAATGCAACAATACATTGAAATATCTTCTTTTTACTCAGAGAAGGCTTTATGTATGAGGTTCAAAATTTGAGATTGAAATGTATGAAGATTGGTAGCGATATCGTTCTTGTTATATAATTAAATTGACCATATTTTGCAAAATCACGTGGCCTTATCTATGCATTTGGATCTGAATACATATTCCTCCTGATTGTTGATCTGTACAAGCTCTGAGAAATGAAAGGCGAGTCCCAAAAGTAACGATATCGTCGTTCAAAATTACTATGAAACCATCACATCGTAAGTTGCCTCTTGATTTAAATATTGTCAGTCTATAACGCTGCCGATATTCAGATCCTACCTCGTCCATCATTACAAAAACAAAAATTACGATTGGTTTTGATGGGCTCCGTATAAGGACTCGCACTATGGATGAAGAATTCCTCCACAGATATATTGCAATTTTCAGTCCATTTTCAAGTTTGGTGGAAGGTTCTAACCCAACTTTAATATTAATAGAACCCTTGAAGAAAGCAATGTTCAAGCTATCTATGCATATGGGGCCAAGGTTCGAACCCTCATCCAGAGGGTTCGAACCCTTGTTAAATGCAGTAATCGGGCCAAAATCCAGAGGGAGAGAGGGTTCGAACCCTCAGGATGAGGGTTCGAACCCTTGGAATTCGCTTTCCTGGGCCAAAATCCAGGGGGAGAGAGGGTTCGAACCCATATTTAAAGGGTTCGAACCCTTGAAAGTTGCAAACCCAGGCCAAATTCCAGAGGGTGAGAGGGTTCGAACCCTCATCATGGGGGTTCGAACCCTTGAAAGTTTGAAGTACTCGGGCCAAATTAGAGGGAGAGAGGGTTCGAACCCTCATCCTGAGGGTTCGAGCCCTTCAGATTCGCTTTCCCCGGGCCAAAATCCAGAGGGTGAGAGGGTTCGAACCCTCATGATGAGGGTTCGAACCCTTGGAAATTACTTTTAACGGGCCAAATTCCAGAGGGATAGAGGGTTCGAACCCATAGTTAAAGGGTTCGGACCCTTGAAAGTTGCATAACCCAGGCCAAATTCCAGAGGGTGGGAGGGTTCGAACCCTCATCTTGAAAGTTGAAGTACTCGGGCCAAATTCCAGAGGGAGAGAGGGTTCGAACCCTCATCCTGAGGGTTCGAACCCTTCAAATTCGCTTTCCCAGGGCCAAAATCCAGAGGGAGAGAGGGTTCGAACCCTCATCCTGAGGGTTCGAACCCTTCAAATTCGCTTTCCCCGGGCCAAAATCTAGAGGGTGAGAGGGTTCGAACCGTCATCATGAGGGTTCAAACCCTTGAAAATTGCTTTCCTCGGGCCAAATTCCAGAGGGAGAGAGGGTTTGAACCCATAGTTAAAGGGTTCGAACCCTTGAACTCCCACACTCGTGGGTCAAATTCCAGATGGCCAGAAGGTTCGAACCTCTGGGCTCGAGGGTTCGAACCGAATAATCCATCTCTATGATGGGCCCTTTGATCACGTGGCCCATACTAGTGGTGACATTTACATTATCAAACACATGACCTTCCATCATTCCTATGCATTCGAAGTTGCAAGAAAACCCTAGAGGATAGAAGGTCCGTCCGCCCCTCTTTTTCCAGTATAGCTGCAGATACGAAGGTATGGATGATCGTCAATCCAATTCCCATGGGATTGTGCACACTGTTTTCCGTTTTTCCCAATCCTTCTCTTCGTATGATACCCATTTTGTTCAATGATCCCTTCACGTGGTTGTTCTGATGGGTCAAAACGCTTTTCCTTGGTGGCATTGGTTGTTCTGATAACATTGTACCCTTTGATGTGGGTTGAGAGGGGGAGAGAGGAATACAACAATGCTGTTGTATTCATTTGAAATCTTGTTGCCTTGGTGGCATTCGAATACCCCAGTCCCCCATATTGTTTCCTCCCATCTTTTTCAATTATAAGACCTGTTTGTTAATGCATTCGGATAAGTTAGTGGGATTCTGTAATTTGGTAGATAATTGATCGTTTGTGGTAAAATAATTGAGACTAAATGATTAGTTGGGGTTCTATGATGTTCATGAGCACCTGCTTAGGCAAGCAACCACAATCTGATTTCTGGGTAAGGAGCGTGAAAGTAGAACCTTGACAGGAAATGATTGGGTTGTGAAATCATCCATTCCTGTTTATCTGTCTATATACATGTAGAGTCCTTTTCCTCATCCATTCCTGATCTACTGCTAGTTGAATGCCATTTACTGAGTCACATTAAGTGTCAAACCAAAACTAATGAGATTTGGAAATGGGTCAATCAATGTGGAGATTACCAAAAATGTCTAGTAATTTTGTTTTTTAATCTCTATGTAATAGCAATACTTACTCATGTCATAGAAGTGATTATTTCTGGGAGACATTTCCATTGATGATTTATCTTGTAATTGGGTTTTTTCCTCTTTTCTCTTTAACCCTGCATAAGCCAGTCATAGGCTGCCCCTTTCACCCTTGCAAGCGGGGCATCATACCTGGCCTCTGTAGTGATTGCATATTTGCATGCAGGATAAAATCTCAGGTACATCTGGACTGATCATAGAAAGCCGACATGGTAACAGTGTTTGCAGTTTGTATTTCATTCCCCTGCTGTTGAGTATGGCAGTACAAAGTCTTCACTTGCAAGATGGATCTTTACAAGATTTAACCTCATTATCAAATGTCAACAATTTTTCAATTTATTTCATGTGTCCAAAATTGTTCAGTATTTTGGTGGTACTTTGTGTTGTTTACATTATATGGTTCTTACCTATTATTCCCAATATCAGGCCCTGCAAAGATGGTGTCACAGATAGTGCAAGAGTTTTCCGTTTAATCTCTTTTGCATGAGTACATGGACATCTGTCAGAATCTAATACTGGTATAAGATGCCCCATTTGGCAACATCAAAATTGCAGTCATGACTGTATTGAACTTTCATGTGCAAATCTAGGAAACAGAAAATTATATAATACTGTCAATCTCTATGATAAATATTTTGGGTGTGTGATTCTGGACTTCTAGTTGAGTTCAGTTCGAGCTTTTGTTTCATTCTCCTTGGGTTATCATTCAAATACTTCCGTATGTTTTTTCTATCAGTAAGACACTTTTGTACTTATTGTCCAAGTAATCTGAGAATTGATCAGGGTTAAATATAGCATAGGCATAGTTGCTGATACAGGACTCAAGAAGACGCTTTATGCATCTGCGCGCTTGAAGAAGGGAGAAGTATTGTATTTGGAATCACACTCAAAGAGGTACGCTATTTATATATTTCTGTGTGTGTGTGTGTCTGTGTGTGTGAACATATACATGGATGGGAGTAGTAAGGTTGGACGATACATATACATGGATGGAAGTAGTAAGGTTATAACTGAATAAGTGAAACCTATTGGATGAGCCTGTCATAGTTGGGATGGAAATAGTAAGGTTAGATCTGAGATAATGTTTCTGCTTCTGCTTCCATGTTCAGTACTGTGTAAGCTTTTCCATATACAATCCGACACTTACGATGGCTCTCATCATATTGTTGGAGTCTATTTGTCGTTTATTGGCATTACTGCGCCGGTTCTGAAACCTATCTTGTTGCAGGTTCTGCTACTTCGAATGGCTCCAAAAAAGAAAAGAACTTGCACCCGGCCTTCATACGATCAGTCTCGGTTCCTAAGTGAGGATGGACAGATTGCCTACATGAACAAGTTCTAGCATCGTTCAGTTGTGCCGGAAAGAATTGTCATGTACAATGAGCTGGACGAACTTGATTTTGCTTCCTGGATGCGCGAGAGAGAGTGGTGGACACTGTATGATCTTGGCTACCAGATAGTGGTCAATTGGGTCAGGGAGTTCTACTCTAACATGCATGAACTGTCAGACACCTCGTTCAAGACATTTGTACGAGGACAGGAGCTTGAGATTACACCGGATCTCCTAAGTCAGGTGCTTGAAATTCCTCGCGTTGAAGGCGCACACTTCCCGATTGAGGGCAACCGTCGGATTAATTACAATACGGTAGCCAAGAAAATCACCGGCAGGCCTATTTCATGGATTGGAGGGGACATATCACAGAACAAGCTTAGCGAAGATTATCGATTGCTCAATATCTTCATCCGTCACAATGTCAGCCCCAAAGTCAGCAAAAAAGTCACAAAGGAGGATGGGTATCTCCTATACTGCATTGGGACTCAAAGGAAAGTTGACATTCCTCTCACCGTGTTTCGGGGAATGGCAAAGGTACAGAGTGCACCTCATAATACTGCTCTTCCATTCCCCGGGATCGTTTCAAAGATACTTCAGGACATGGGTCAGCTGCCCGAATCGAATGAAGACGTTATAATTCCAAAGCAGAAGATTGATCGATTCACACTTGATAAGTCGAGGTCACACATTCCGACTATTGAGTTGGATGGCGATGTTGGGGGAGATGTAGCTGGACCCTCTGGAGGTGGTCATCCAGGGTTAGGCCAGTTTGTAGCTGGGGATTCGGATGCTGGAACCTCAGGAGATGAACACGTAGATGAGGGGACGATTCATGCGTTGGACCAGCGGCTCACGCGTTTGGAAATGCGAGTGAATGAAGGGTTCGACGAGATGCGTCAGAGTTTTGCCCAAGTCCTAGATCGTCTGCACCGCGGCTGATTGATCATTTACTGTTGTTGGTGTTTTGTCCAAGTGCAGCCGAAAGGCTCGCAATGGAGCATTAGTTGATCGTAGTCGGTTGACTTTAATGACATCATTTTCATGCACTTGAACGGATATGCAGTCTCACCGGGGTCATGTGCCCGGTAGAACGTTATCTTATTTTGTCCTTTTTACATTGTGTAATGGTTAACGCTTTACCGGAACGACCTCAAGTTTGTGTTCTACACAGCATCTTATTAGTCAATCAATTGAAAGTTTTATCTTTGGTCGACCGTTTTAATATGAATGTAAATTATGATGACTCGTCGTTCTTTGGAAGCTCACAATACTGGGCCAACTACAAGGGGGGGTCAAGGTTCGAACCCTTGAAAATTGCACTCATTAAGCCAAATTCCAGAGGGGCCCAAGGTTCGAACCCTCCTCATGAGGGTTTGAACACTTGAAAAATGCACTCATTAGGCGAAATTCCAAAGGGGGCCAAGGTTCGAACCCTCCTCATTAGGGTTCGAACCATTGAATTATGCACTCCTCAGGCTATTTTCGGGAGGGGGACAAGGTTCGAACCATCGTCATGAGGGTTTGAACCTTCCGAATCACCCACTCCTAGGCCAAATCCCAGAGGGCCGTTAGGTTCGAACCTTCATTTTGTATGCCCCGTCATTAGCTATTTGCAATCCATGTTTTAGTATAAGTTACACCCCGTAGTGGAGTGCAAATTTGCATGTCTAGAGACCAAAAAATAGGTTTTCACGAATAATATGGTAATTTACTATAAATTCAAGTTATGTTACAATCTACATACTGCTGGCAGTGTGGAGCTAGCTTGGAGCATATATCAGTTGCCCCATATTTGCTATATTATATTCACTCTCGCTGTCAGTTCACAATTTATCAGTTGTGAAGATAGCTTGGGGCATCTATCAGTTATCATATTATTTTCGGTCCAAGTCAACTGTATTCACATCACAATCTACTGATGCCTTTTGTATGATCGTCATTAGACATTTGCAATCCATGCAACTAAACCATGGTATTTTAGACGTTACAGCCCTTACGACATTTCAAATTACTAACAAGAGACGAAAGAAGGTTATCATTAATAATAAGATAATAAGATAAAATTGACATATGTTGATTTCATATTACAAGTTAGATTATGAATCTTCTTACTTGAAATACATCCAGAGTCTGACTCACACAATACATTATGAAACATGTTGTAAATGTGTTCGGACACTCATATCATTTTTGGTTCAAGAGGACAAAACATTTATCTCAAGGCTTTATATATCCGCAGTAACAAAACCAAAAGGAGAAATAAGGGAAATCAGTATGATGAGATATGTAGCGAATGGACATAGACAATGGTAATCATTAATATTGAGATATAACAGATGACACATATGGATGGTGCCAGTATACAAAAGATTTACAACTTAACATGTGGAAAATGTTCTAAGGGTTTAAGACTATACATCAATATATACACATTATCTTCCACCACAACTATCGGGAGATAGACCATAAATATAAAGAAAAACCTACTCCCTCTACAGAAAAAATCGGGTACACCAAGCCAGTGTATTTGTAAATACATGTATAGACTTTGTAGAGTGAAATATCAAAAGATTGAGGGTAGTAAGCTTCATCCCCTCGGAGGTGGCTCTCTACATGTCTGTCTATTATGACCACGCTTCTTACAATGTGAGCATGTAACTTGTTTCCTCATCCTGTCCTCCGTTCGTATCCGACATTTCTTCGGCCTTCCTGGCTGTCTGCGGGCTCTCGGTGGCAACACAAGCTCGTCACTTCTGGGATCCCACTGTTTTTCGTCGCGCGTGGCATGGATGACGTCGTTATAAGTTGCGCGATAGCAATCAGTGGAAAACCAATGCGCACAGAAGTCATACGGATCACATCGCTTGAGGTTAATAGCACAAAGGCCGTGCGAACAAGGAATGCCAAGGAGGTCCCATTTGCGGCACGTGCACGACCTTTTATCGAGATGCACAACATTCGTGTACTCCGTCGACAACACCTGAAACTCATATTCCCCCGCTTGCCAGCAATGGAGTCTCCGTGAGGCTTCCGCCTCGCGGGTAAGTATCTTATCTACGTATGGAGTGCATCTTGTCTTCATGTGCAGCGACTTTTCTCGCCGGTTCTGATAAAAATCCATCAGCTTGGCCCGTATCGACTCGATCTGTTGTGTGATGGGTAGCTCCCTAATATCCTTCAACAAACTATTTGTGCTTTCTGCAATATTCGTGGTTAGCATGTCGTAACGTTGTCCCTCGATGAATGAGTTTGCCCAATGCTGACGACCAATCGCGTTAATGTAATCATGGGCCCTTACATCAATTGATCTGATTTCTGCCATATAGTTGTCAAACTCACATACACGAGTTGAACGCGCAGCACACCAAAACTTAATTACGATTCCATCGTTTTTGAATTTTGCTTGGATATTTTGTGAAATGTGACGGCAGCAGTAACAATGTTTAGCGGTTGGGAGTACGTCCATCACTGCGGAGGTCAGTCCCTTCATTCGATCGGACACTATAGTAAGATTGTGAACATGTTCCAGTGTTTCATCCAGACATGCTAAAAACCATGACCAGGTCGCATAGCACTCGGACTCAACAATTCCAAAAGCTAGCGGAAAGAGCCCATGGTCACCGTCCTGACAGACCGCAATGAGTAATGATCCCGGGTATTTACCCTGGAGGTGTGTCCCGTCTAGGGCGATTAGTGGCCTAATTGACGATTTGAAAGATCGAGCACATGCACCAAAACAAACATAGTATCTTTGGAATGAGTGATCATCTTCGGTCCACAAATTGTCCATTGTGCCAGGATTTGTGCGTTTCAGCTCTAAACGGTAATCACTTAGGATCTTGTATGAATCCTCAAATGCACTGCGAATGTGTTTCATCGCAATTTCCTTCGCGAGGTGTGCCTTCCTGTAGGATACTTGTACGCCAAATTCCCTATGAAAGTCCGACATGATTTCCTTGGGCCTGTAGTCTTGATGGACTCTAAGTCTTTCTTTGATCCAGTCCGCAATTAAAACTGAAGTGGCCTGAGGATATTTTACTCCGTTCATTGGGCCTGAACAGTTATGATCAGGAGTGTAGGTCCTAACTTGAAACTGGGGCCCCGCTTCCACAATAGACGCATGGATGCGCCAAGGACATGTAGGATGGCTGCACCTTGCCGTCGCTTCAAATCTATTGGTCCTTAATGGTTTCAGGCAGAAGTTTGTATACATTGCAAACTTAGCCAATGTGCTTTTGAATGCTTCACGGCTACTAAACACCCTGCCCTTCCACATTGCGTGTGGCGTATCTTCATGTGGTGGCGTGGAAAGCAAATCATCAGCTGCTTGCATGGTGTCTACAAATTTACCTGCATTGGGTAGTGCTGATTCTGAATGAAAAGTGTCGCCTACGGTATGGTCCGACAAAACTCTACCAGCTTCTGATCCGTTTGATGTTGTGCGTCGGAATGTGACGTCTGGGTCTCGAGTCTGTATGTTCTCCAGACTATCTTCATTCTGAGTGGAGACACCTTGGCCGTAGCCTGCATGACATTCTCTGCAATTTTCTGTCGCCACGTGCAGGCATTCAAGAGTGTCGACGTCAATGATGAACTCCCCACTCCTTTCAGCATGGTCACTTTGATCGATACCTACGGTGTAGCCTCTTTCCTTGACACTGTATGTGTCAGTTTGCATAGTTACAAGATTGTCTCGGTCAAACCTCGTTTCGAAATGATGGTCTGAATCCGGATATCTCTCCCCTACAGAGCGATTTTCTTCATCCACTTGCTGATAATCATGCTTGTCATTGCCGATATCCAAACCATCATCATTATTTGCAGATGGATTTTCTTCCCCACTTAATGTGTAGCAGCTGGATGTAAAGGGCAATTCAAAATCGGCGTCGAGGTCCACAGTTGGATATGACTGCTGCAGATTCGGCCATTTCACGACTGGGCTAGTTTTTGAGTCCAAGCCTGAAACTTTCTTCATTGGGTTAACCCTGCATGAATAATGAGCTGCATCGTCACAAACATTGCATTTGTCTTAAAAAAAAATTGAATGAGTAAATTTTGCATGTCAACAAATGGAGACTTGATTTAAACGAGGACAAGCTTTGCTGGCTTAAAATAATCACAAGATGCCTTAGAAGGTATTGCGACCCAACACGAGTCCAGAAATTGATGTTTCAAATTTGAAGCAATCAAGTGACAGCAGAAGATATGGTGACCGAAAATTCAGGTATCATTAAGCATAATAAGATATGAATTGACATACTTAGGAGAGGGTAATGTGTTATCCCAATTCGCATCCTCATTCCAATGAATGATCCCGTCACATTCTTGATGGTAAAGAGCCTGTCTGGATGCATCCCTATATGACAAGAGAGAGAAGTGGATGATTTTGCATGTAAATAGCAAGCATTTAGGAATAGAATAGATAGAGTGCAAACTTAGGAAGGACCTTTTTCCAAGAACTGAAGGCAGCCTACACTGCTGAACAGCTTGACTGTATCCCAACCTGCATAGAGAAAAAACTCAGGCTGATCAAAATCAAATGTTTATGTTGAAAACCTTGGGCTTCATCGAAGCACACCTTTGTTCATTCCATTGATGATCGGTTCCATGGTCCGAGCTTGGCTGGATGTACAGGTACACTGCACTGCCATCCCCCGCAGATGCTCTTAACATCACCTCTACATCGTCATCGTTTTTTATGGCGGCCAAAGTGCATACTTTACCATTTTGGTGAAGGTATTCGATATTTGGGATGTGTCCAAGCATGTTCCTAATTGAGATGTCATTTATTTTTTGGACCAATTCTGAATAAGTTAGGGACCTTTTCATGAATGCCATCTTGGGGCTACCTCCATTATAAACTGGAATTCCATTGTCCCATACTAATTGTCCACCAGAATGGTATATGACAAGTAGATCGCGTTCAGACATCCTGCCACTGGCACATGGTCTTGAGAGTAAAACGACTACCTATCTATCATCTCATGGCAGACACATCCAAGTTGTGTATCAAGAATGATAATCAAACTGAATTTGTCATATTAAATTGCATAACAAGAAGACTCAGAGAAAGTTGCCAACGTACCGCGGCTTCACTCAAACGTGAATAGAAGATGAAACAGAAGTTGACTACTCCGTTAGATTAAGAAGAAAGAAAACAGCGAAATACTAAAAAACTAACATTTACCAATTGATATTGAATAAGTCGAAATCGTAAAACAGCACAGATTGATTTATAAAAATCCATTCATTGTTGCCATTTAGTGGTACAGATAGCATATCAACAACATATATATGCTTTCAACAGTAGGCATTTCACACAAGAAAATATTCAAGAGACGGAGGTTTCAATGTAATAGATTCTGAAAAGGGAAAGGTAACTTTCATTACAGTATCGTTATAATAATCTGATTGTACGTCATCCAAATTCCGGTTCCCATCATTACAATGAATTTGTATGGAGAACCCACATATATATATATATAAAAAAAATAAAAAAAAGCGTATCAGTTTCCAACAGCCAAAAAAGAGGGACTCAATAATGATATGGATCAGCAATGTTAAGGAATCACCATTTCACAAAATTTCACTAATTTCGCACGAACTCGAAGTTTTTATGATAACTAAATTGATACAATACTTTTTATTTTCTTTATTTCAATTTGGTGCCCAACATCGTAATAGTGCTGTCTTCAATTTGCGATCATTAAACAGTGAGAAGGACTCACGGACTCATGTAACATTGATATCGTTAAGAATTTACTGAAATACGAATGTTGTTGGCATGTATTGTTGGTTCTGTTTCCATATTTGGTGGTTTTGAGCAACAGTCAAGAAGGGATTCGATAATGAAGTGGATCAGCAAGGACAGGGAATCTCCATTCCATACAATTTGTGTAAATTCCATAGAAAGAAATTGATTTATGGTAACGAAATCGCTACAAAACTTGTTTTTTATTTATATCAATTTTGGTGTTCAACAGCGTAATAGTACAAGCTTTAATCTGAGATCCGTACTTAGTGAGAAGTTGCATGGATGACAGTTGAATTAGATTATTAAGAATTTACCGAAAGCGAATATTGTTGACGTGCATTTTTGGTTTCACTTCCAATTTTTTGGGTTTCCAGCAACAGAAAAGGAGGGAATCCATAATTAGTAGATCAGTAATTTGAAGGAATCACCATTTCATACAATCCGGGTAATTTCCCTATAAACAGAATCTTTTTTGATAACGAAATCGCTACATTACTTTTTAGTTTCTTCATATCTATTTGGTGTCAAACAACATGATATTGTTGGATTTAATTTGAGTTCCGTAGATAATGAGAAGGTCTCACGGATTCATTTGATTTAGAGTGTTGTATGGAATGACTCAAGGATAATGAGGACTCATGGATTCACTTCATTCCCATTGTCACTCATTCAATGAGTAAGTATGCAGAAACAAATAATTCCAGTACAAAGATGAAGGATATACAAATCTGAAACTAATTGATTTTGAACCTGCGTAGCTAAAACCTTAGTCTCTTACGCACTGGCGCTTATATATTAAACGACAACGACGAAATCCACAACCCCTTTGAACGCACTCTCCCATGGTCATTGCTGCGCATGTCGTGTAACTAGGGAAATAAATGAATCAATCTCAACAAGACTGCAGGGATTCACTATCATTTTAACTAACCAAAAACTACTGAATATAATCATCTATCTTAAACATTCCCTCTAATTGTGAATATATACTCATGCATAACATCATCCAAGGAAAGAGCATGACCAGAAGGTTAACCAGACTTACTTGATTATCAGAATGGCGGAATGAGCCTATAGTTGAGCCAAAGCCAAAACTAATTGAAGCTAACTAATTTCGCATTAGGCCTTGTCGTCTTAGCCACCGATGTATTCAAAACACCCAACGTATTGAGGGCATACAATTGGGATTTAGCTAAAAGGGAAATGAGAAAAAAACAATAAAAAAAAAACAAGGGGGGGGCGGCTATATTTCTAATGGGTATATTGAATTCAATTCAATCCGATGACAGAAAAGGAAAAAAAAATCACCCAAACAACTAATATGCAGGGCAATAACCCGAACAACAAATTACTTAAATGAGACTTGTGCTGAAATAGGTTCCATGTATACAAGTTGAATCAACATTTGGCAGATCCTGTTTGGTGTTTGAGGCGTCACGATTGCAGGACTAAATCTATAGAGTTTTTTTCCGCTTGAAAGGTGGAAGGCTCGGCACAGTTAATGAAAAGTCCTAAAAAGTCAATTGAGTGTGCAGACAATAGTTTTGCACAATACAATTATCAAGCTTTTCATTTAATATAAATAGATGACACATTCAATGGGGTAAAGTTCTAGTAAGAATGGCCATAACACAAGATAATTCTCACCCACAGGTTTCATCTGAAAACCAAACATGCACTGAACAAGAACAAGATAGAAAAAAAATGACAGAACTCAATAAGAAATTTGTTCAAACACTTTGTGGGCAACAAGAACAAGAGAGGGAACTGACAGAACTCAGCATTCTAGATTTGTTGAGAAACCCAAAATGCCTATGTTATGCAAGTTCTAACCTTTATTGGCTAGAAAAACCCTCTTTCATATTGAAGATTTTCTCCAACTCCGGCAACGACAGAGCATCGCTGGCTGCCAGACACTGGAGAAAAAAAAAGAAAAAGAAAATAAACCCACTTAGCTACTAAGTGGGACATGGAGCATCTACTAGACATTCGGTGTCCTCTTCCTTGCAGCCACTTATATTTTTCTCCACCACTAGACAGCCGAATGGGAAGAGATAAAGAAAAGGTGCAGGATAAAATAACAGGAGATGGCATACAGAAGATGGAATACATAACCTGATCGTCCGCAGTGCGTCGTCTGGGCACTCCTTTTATTCTTATGATGTAGCTGCACTTTGAATCTTGCCCGTCGATTGCTATCTATGACGGTGAAGAGCGAGTCCAGAGAAGAAGAGGGCAAGAGCTGTGAACCCAGGGTAGGAAACAGCACATCAGGCGAGAGCTAAGGGAGAGGAGGGAAAAGAGAATGCATGCAGAGCGGGAGATGGAGAAACAGAGCAATAGACGTTGAAGGTTGGCGGGAATGGGGCAAATAGATGACGAAGTCGTTCGATACATGTGGGGGTAAAGTTGTCCAAATTTTATATACGAACACTGATTGAGGTGTTTATATGTATTTGTGGTTAAAACCGTGGAATACATGTACAGAGGCACTTTTCCTGTAAAATTCCCTAATTATAAAAATTGAAATTCTTCACCAATTAATTAAGTAAATTTAGGTATTCGATAAGGTTTTAAATTTGATTTTCTTTTTGACGGATAGGTTCCATAAGAAATACTAGGGAAGTTTTGGGCCTGCAACTTAACTCAAAGTAAAAAAATCTTAAAACTTAAATTAAAAATAAATTTTGTTTAGTTTCAAACTTAGAAAAGATGAATTAGTTAAAAAAAAAGGTAGCTGAATAAATGAAGATAAAGAGTCCAGAGAAATGAAGGGATTCAAAATCAATATTGAAAAAAGTAAACACATACTATGAAATTAAAAATATCATAAATCTGAAAATAAAGCTAAAATGATATAAAAATATTTCCTAAGAGTAAAATAAAAACAAAACCACATTAAAAGAAAATTAAATAATGCGAGTGGCATGGTACAAAAAGAGGAACTGATCTTTATAGACCAATTATTGAATCCATACACTTTCAATAGATTGCATTGAGCAGGCTAATGGACTCACTTAGGGCTTGTTTGTTATCTCTATTCTTTCGTTTTTTTGACAGACCTATCCAAACTAGAGCCATTAAAAGAAGTTTTCAGTAAAATAATGGTGTATTTTGAATAGACTTTTTAACTAAATCAATGATTGAAATTTTTTTCAAATATTTTGAGACCCACGAGTTATCAAGTCTTGAGATTTGACCCCATAGTCGTGTTTAGCCTTCCAAAGAGATCTAACAGTTTGGATGTTGTGACTGGGGCCTACAGATTTCAAAACATAATATCAAATGGTTCATATTTTTTCACATATCTTGAGATTGGTGATGATCAAATGGCAGAAATTTGGATACACAGTAATGTTTGACCTTCTTGATATCTTCAACCGTTTGGATTGTGATTTGATATTCCTAAAATAATTAAAAAATAGAAGAACTGGACTGCCTATGGACTAATCCAAAATTGAGCATGTGACATCAATGGTTGATATTTTACTGTAAATTTCTCGAGATCCGTAAAACATTTAGTCTTGAAAATTCACTCTATAGTTGTTTTCAGCCTTCCAAAGAGATCTAACGGTTTAGATCTTGTGTTTGGAGCTCAAAGAATCTAGAAATTAAATATCCAAGACTTGATCACATTTTTTCCAGATATTCCGATTGGTGTTTATCCAGCGGCTGAAATCTTGGTCCCATTGCCATATTTGATCTTGTGAACATTTCCCACGGTTTGGATCTTAATTTACAAATTCAAATTAAAAAAATAAAATTCGGACTGGGGCATTATTGGCTTGAGAGTGTTGTTCATCTGCGACATTTTTCCCTATACTTTTCAAGTGTATCCTTAAGAGGGCAGTGGTTTTAAGTCGCTTTACCTGTGCTTCTCTAAAGTGGGCTGAGGGTAGAAATAAATGCCAAACGCTTTCCAATCCTCCATCCCGCTTTAGACATTTAAAAATATAGAGCCCGAAAATAGAAATACCAAACAAGAGCCTACTAGTTACTAGTTTCCTAGCTAGCAAATAAGAGTTTGTTCTCTTCTTATTAAATGATCTCAATCCAAACTCAATTAGTATATTGTAGAGCTTTGGCTGATGCTAATATCAACACTAATAGTGGTCCCCATACCACTAATGGGTCCCACTAACTCGAAATCCTCATGCGGTTGATCCCTTAATAAATCTATTGATATTACTCATCTTTAACATCCAATGAGGTCTACGAACCCTTGCCCAGCCAATTTAATGGAAATCTCAACAAAGCCCAACATCAAACAATATCAGAAATTATTACTCCATCTTTCTAGGCATGTGTAATGCATGGCCCATCAAATTGCATGAAATTAATCTAAGCACCCTAATTTATTAACTTGGGGCCGAAATTGAAGGAAACCCTGATTAATGAATTGAATACTGGGTTAGGGCTCTTAGAGTAGCTATACTTCCAAATTTAACTTAACTTGGTAAAAGATTATCCATTTGATCATAAAAATTTCAAAAGAAGATACATTGTTCTATGCAGTTCAGGTTGGATAATTTGATTAAAGACAATCTAGGGATTTTTTTTTTGTTGCTGGGCAACAGTTCATAGACCTCATTGGAGAAAAAGGAAAAAAAATAGGAAAGAGAGAATTGAGAGAAAAAAAAAAGGCCAGCGTTCGAGCCGGCATTGACACAGTTTGGGTCGTCGAGCCCAGCGTCGGAGAGCCATAAACACCATTAGACTTTTGGATGCATGCCTACATTTGGGCCGATGCCCCTTTTCTTATTTTTTTGGCCAGGTTGTTATAGGCCTAAACTTAATTTAAAACATTGTAACTTTATTTGAACTCATGCACTTCTATACTCCTTCTGTTCTGTTGTTTTTATGGTGTATGTTTTACCATCCGTGCAGATTGTATGTGTCGATACTTCCGTAATAAAATTATGGTGACTGATTATCATTTATAGCATTACCATAGACTTCAATCCACCTAGAATTGGGGTCATAATTGTGATTAATAGGAAAAATCTTAATTTGCATCGATTCTCATATCCTTAGGGGTGTGACAAGATCCAAAGATTTTTTTTTCGCTAATAGGTAAATTTGATTAAAGCGAAAGAAACAGGGCAAAGCCCCTAGGACAAGAGGAAAAAGAATACAACCAAAAAAGAATACAAACCCAGAAGAGACCCACCCTGCTGCAGGCAGGAGAACAAAACAAAAATTCAAAAACCAGCGCTGGAGAAGCAAAAGCTACCCAGGCCAAGGGAAAACCACAGCACCTCAGGACTCCAAGGCTAACAAGAGCCAGAAAAAAGCCGGAGGCAGAGCAGAACCACGAAGAGAGGACAACTCCTTAGACAAAAACCAGCTGCAAAACAGAGAGAAATTCCCCTGAAACCCAGTTGAAAGCAGAGAGAAAGCCAGAGACAGAGCAGAAAAGATAGGAAGGTGGGTATTGAAGATTTCTAGAGATTTCTCTTTCTAATTTCTTTTTTTATTTTATTGTTGTTCCCAAAGCCCATTCAATTTCACTCCATCTCAATGGAGATACACAAATAAACATATATAGATGCTTTTTCTTTTTTTTCTTCATTTCAATCATATCCGATGTGCGGGATTCTAGTAATGAAGTTTAAATGGTTCTTTACTATTTTGAAAATTTCCAACACATTATACTAGGCTTTATCTGTACTATTTTTCTTTTCATATATTAAAATTTGAATGGATGTCAAATTTTACACGATCAGTTGGGGACAAACAAAATTCAGACGGTGGAATATTTGTGTGGTTAGCAAAAATACAAGCTCAGTCTTTTTCCAAAATAGGCATGTCCAATTCTTAAAAATAAAAAATAAGAAAAACCAAAATTGGCATCATTTCAGCAACATCTATGGATTCCCTTCGACAGCTTTTCCAAAATAGTCCGTTTGAAATCCACACAATTAGTGGTGCATGCTGGTTGCTCTTGGTGGATCAAGACTAGGCCTATCGATCCAAGTGCAGCCCAGCCCGGCCTGCCCTAAAAAGCCCTAAAAATGAGGGCTTTTACTTTTCTTAAAAAGCCGTTGGCCTGGGCTTGGAAAGAATTTCACAAACTCTCTAATTTTCAAGCCCTAGGCCCCGCCCCTGCCACTTTTTTTTTTTTGCTAAATGGGTAAGTGAATTAGAAAAAGAGAGAGGATTTACAAAGGTCAAAAGACCCCCAAAAGAAACACAAGCCAAGAGAAAAAGAAAAACAAAACCAGAAGAGGAAAAATCCAGGGAGGCAGACGCTACAAAGAGAGAGTAGTTGCCAAATTAGGGTGAAAAATCCCCAGGGCCGGCGGCCGGGAGGAGAATCGTCGGGGCTGACTGTCTAAACTCGAGGATCCCCGAGAGGAGGAGATTACAACTGGAGGGCAGAGACCTAGCCAGGAAACCGAGAAAAGAGGGGGAGCTGACGAATCCCTGCTGAGGATCCCCGATCGGAGGTAGCGAGGGGCGCTGCAAGGCCAGAAGAAAGGATTACAAGCAGATGGCGAATCGGGAAGAGGCCATGGGGGAAAATCATCCAGCTGAGACCTTGAAGAAGAGGAGGAGAGCTCTGATCTGAGGACTGCAGAAAGGCTTGGAGATTTTACTCAGAGAGAAGGAAAGGAGATCCTGGAGCTGCTGCTGAATCAGAGGAGGAGGAAGCTTCTTGCCCTCAAAGGTAGCTACGTTTCTAGCCTTCCATAATGTGTAAATGACGTTTAGGATGATGGTTTCCATGTGAGTTTTTCCCAAATGATCGTTTCTTCTAGTGAGAGCTGCCATAGAGAAGAGGCTGAGAGGGAAGGAGGGGTGGCTATGTTTGCTGAGAGACAGAGCCAGGACCAGAGAGCTGTAGCTTGATCGCAGGAGAAGAAGAGGTGGCTGGAGGAGTCCTCATCTTTGCAGCAGATATTGCATCTGGAAGCTAAAGAGAACCCCAGTCTCTGCAGGCGAGATTCAGTTGGAGTCTTATTGTGCAGGAGACGCCATCCAAAGCAGCTGACTTTGGGGAGGTAGATGGCATTCCAGATGTAAGGGGGCCAGTCAAGAGTGGGAGCTCTTGAACGGATGAGGTTCCAAGCTTTTTTCATAGTAAGGTGACCATCAGAGGAGTCCTTCCATATGAGGGAGTCCTTGGGTTGGTGAGCTGGGGGGATGGAGTTAATATTGTCTGAGAGGCAGCTAAGGATATCTGGAGGCAAATTTGAAGGAATGGACCAACTGCCTGCTTGAAACAGAGTTGAAAGGCGTTGGTTCTGGGGGAATTGGTAGTCTGGGAATCTGGTTGAAATGGGTTCTGCCCCTGCCCACCGATCATTCCAGACATCAATTTCTTGGCCATTACCAAAAATCCATGAACTGCCGAGATGGATATGGGAGGCCAGATTCCTAATCTTTTTCCAGATGCAGGAGCCATGGATGGTGTTGTCTGAGCTCCAGATGGGATTCTGCTTGAAATATCTGGCTTTGAACCAAGAAGACCATAGAGAGCTACCAGTGGAAGCCTGCCAGCCGAGCTTGATGAAAGAAGCAGCATTAATATCTGAGATCCTTCTGATACCCAGCCCACCTTCCTTCTTTGGGAGAGAAATGGTGTCCCAACTAACATAGTTGAATTTGAAAGAGCTAGAACTCCCTGACCATAAGAAGTGTCTCATAGCTTTCTCGATGGCACTGCAAATAGAAAGAGGAAGAGGCAATGTAGCTGCGAGGTGAATGGCCATGCTAGAGAGCACGTGTCTGATGAGGATTAGCCGACCTACAAAAGAAAGAAATTTTGCTTTCCATGACTGGAGTCGCTTATTGACTCTGTCTAGGAGGGGAATGAAGTGGATCTTTTTTGGGGTACCAAACACAATGGGGATGCCCAAGTAGATAAGCTGCGCCAAGGACTCTTGAATGCCTAGAGTGGAGCTGATTTTGCGTTTTCTTCTTCGACCGCATTTGCCAAATTTAAGAAGACTTTTTTGGAGGTTGAAGTACTGGCCTGAAGAGGCTTGGTAGAGCTCGAGGAGGTCCTGTAAGGCTCTGACACTGTAGGAATTCCCTTTCATGAGGATAAGGATATCATCAGCATAGAGAAGGTGACAGGGGGTTGCTGGAATAGTGGAAAGGGGGTGGATGAGCTTTTTGGATTGAAGGTTAAGGAGGTGGAGGCTCAGGATCTCTTCAGCTATAATGAATAGGTAGGGGGGCAGGGGGTCTCGTTGTCTAAGGCCACAGGAGGAGCGAAAAAAACCATAGGGGAGGCGGTTGATGAGGACAGAGCCTTTAGGAGTGCAGACGCATTCTTGAATCATTGAGATCCAATCCTCTGAGAAGTTGAAAAATTTTAAAGCAGCAAAGAGAAATGGCCATTCCAATTTATCAAAAGCCTTTGATATATCCAGCTTGAGGCAGAAAGCTCCTTTGCTGAATTTGGAGTTAAGCTTCTGGAAGAGCTCATGGGCCATGGCAGTATGCAGGGTGGTGTTTCTTCCTTTGATGAAAGCAACTTGGTGAGGGGATATGAGGTTTGGGAGAATTTTGGAAAGCCTGGTGGCTAGGATTTTTGAGATTATTTTGTAGGAGAAATTGAGAAGGCTAATGGGTCTGAATTCAGTGAAGGTAGAAGGTGAACTGGTTTTGGGGATGAGAGCTAGGAAGTATGCATTGGAAGCCTTGAGAATTTTTTTGGAGCAGAAAAAGTCTTGAACTGCCTGGGTAACAGAGTGTCCAATGATTTGCCAAGATGAAGTATAAAAGGAACCATTAAAGCCATCTGGGCCTGGAGAGCTGTTGTGTTTGAGGGAAAAAACTGCTGCTTTGATCTCTTCTTCAGAAGGCATACAGGAGAGGGATAAATTGTCAGCATTTGAAACTTTTGGGCTGTCTATCTGGAAGAGCTGAGGGCTAGGGGAGGCTTGGGTAGACTGAAAGAGGTTGGAGAAAAAATCAACTGCAGCTGCCTGAATGGAGGCTGGGTCTTCACTGATGTGTCCTGCAATAGAGATCTGACTGATTTTATTGTTGGAGCTTCTAGCCTTAGCAGATTGATGGAAGAAATTAGTGTTGGAATCTCCCTCCTTCAGCCATGAAATCCTGGATCTCTGCTTAACGCCCCCCCCTGCCACTTGAGGACAGGGTAAGGGCTAAGGGCCAAGGCAGGGGTCACCGGGGCCTTGCCCTATCTATACTGATCGTAGGTTAAGGTCAATCCCGGGATCAGCACGACCCTGCCCTTTGCCTAATCAAGACCAGTCCGGATCCTCTAAGGTTGACTTGGAGAAATCCCGACCTAAAAGAGTGGAAATCCACAATGGCGCTCACCTAATAAACATTTGATCCGGTCAAAATAAAATCCCTCAAGTTTTGGATTTGTACAGAGATAAGGATGATTTGATGATTCATTATCGCATTTTTTCCAACACGAATACTGCATATCTTATGGAGCCCACTTAGATGAAAGTTCATCAATGCGAGGAGAGTATATGGAAAGGTCTCCTGATGGACAAAGGCGGTCCAAAAAATAGCCCCACCAAAATATCCTATCAATTCATTTAACTGCTTAAAGTTTAATGGCAACATAACCATAGATTTTCTTGCAATTTAACCCAACGGTAAGTGAAGGATATCAATTGATTGTAAATTTGGGCATAAATCCAGATCATGGGATGAATTGTTATCAAAGGGCCTACATTGATGAAAGTTTAGCTAAGGTGGGCCCGATAGTACTAGACTATACTTGCAGTTGCTTGTAGGAAAACAATTCTTATCAATATAAAAGCGAGACCAACCCCTATTGAAGTAAAATTCATCCGAATTCCAAAAGATGAACTTCAAGAGGAAAATGCATATACCATCATATAACCGTTTTTGTAACAAGCAAGTCAATGTGTTTGTTTAGATTTTGAAATCAGGTTTTCCATCCTTCTAGGAAATGAATTTCCTTAGAAAATGGAATTCCACCTATATAGAAAAGACCCTTAACGTGGCAGTATTTTTACTTGATAGTTTGTGGTAAAGGTTGGTCCCAAGCCCGAAAGTGGAAGGTAGGTTAATAGTCTGGGTAGAACTTTTATCACAACTTCAATATGAATTCTGAGATATTGGCATTCCATGATCGTGATAAGGCATTTCAAGGATTTGGGTCACTATAGGGTTTGTTTGGAAGACACCGCGGAAGAGGAAAACTCGTTTTCCTCTTCCGCGGCAACCGTTTCCGATCAGGGGAGGTGAGAATACCGGATCCGCGCTTATGGAAGAAAATAGTTCAAAAGGGGAGGAAACCCTCCCCCTTTCTTTGCTGTACCAAACGACCGAGCAGGGCACCAAATTTTCCGGCGCCCTGTCTCCTCCCCCTTTCCGTTGAAAACGGAGCTGCACAAACAGCCCCATAGAGTCGGATGATATAACTGAATTCATGCCAACAAAGTTGGGTAAAGACTTTGATGATCATGATGATGAATTAAAATTATGCACATCCATCATTTGTAGATTAACATTTGTGCAAATCATAATTAGCACTTAACACACCTGCATGAGAGAAATTCTAGAACGTTCATCAGTCATCAGGTTAGTGGGGGCAGATGCACTCGTGAGAACTCCAAGCATATGGCCCACTGGAAAGATTCTTGGATCTTGGTTAGATTACATAGTTCAGAACTTGGACATGATCAAGATGTTTTCAAATGACCAAACTTTAGGGTTGTAAACCGGTCAGTTCTGGTCCGGGTCCATAGTGGACCCGAAACAGGAACCGCTAAGGAGAAGATGGAACCGGATTCGGACCTGGAACCGTTTCAGAACTGGTTTCTTGGCTTTGGAACCGGAACCAGAACCATATATGGGACGGGTCTGGATCCGAGTCCGGGTTTAAGTAGAGAATAATATTAAAAAAACAAGTTTTTTAGGGAATATTTTTAAAAATTGAGGTAATATGTCGGGCCTCGGGTCCACGGGTCCGAACCAACGTGGAACCGGACCCGGACCCATTTACTTATCAGGGCCTAAATAAGGACCCAGACCCAGTTTTTAACGGATCAGAACCTTCGGGTAATCGGAGAATCGGGTACCCGTTTACATCCCTACCAAACTTGGATCCCTATTAATCCCTCACCTATTTTATTTTTTTTTATTTTTTCTTCAAAGAGAGTAAAGGAGAAGAAGCCACCAGTAGCAAGGTTTTGGTGTCAAGGGAGAGAGATGGAGATGCTACTTAAAGGTAATATGTGACTTTATTTTTGAGAGAGAGAGAGAGAGATCATTTGGAGAGGCACAACCTCCAGGGGTCTAGATTTATAGGATGTTTTTGCAGCACAACCTCCATGGGCACGACAGCAAATGTATTTTTTCCTTGTTGCATTAAAACTGATTTTGACCCCTTTATGAGATACGATATCTCGCTTAGTCTTGAAATAATAGTTGAACTTTTTCTCTCTCCATCGAATGGCTGATAAGTAGCAAGAGGGAGAATTTAAAGGTCTCCACAGAGGGGGTGCTTAGTATCACTAGTCGCCGATCGATGACAATGGGAGAACAATTTATCACAAAGAATAGTGTTTCTTTTTATACTTGTCTATTGAGAAAAATAGAATGACGAAGTGTTTTGTTCTCCTATGGAACCCTTGCACTTGTGCGGCACTGGATTTCTAGACCCCTCATCCAAGTCGTAAGACCTCTCCATGATACATACTGAGTGAAAATGCAATGTGGTACTTTCAATTGAACAAATTAGACTATTTAGTGCAATTTTGTAAGCTACAATGTCGTTCTAGCTAAGTAAAATCGATTAAAATTTTAAACTACAACGTTGTTTCTAGATGCTTATACAAGATGGTAGAAAATTCTTCTCAAGAGCAATAAGAAAATCAGCTACATTATATTCAGAATTTAATAAAATTTACACTTAAGGTGAGGTATTTACTGCACTTACGTCTACTGTCATCTAATGGCTTCAAAAATGCACCTTTAACCAGTGTTAAATGAACCAGTAAATAAAATGGAGTGAACTCTTCCTATTTCACACATAAAACTCAATGATACCTTCCTTATATTACATTCACAGCTTGGATGCAAGCATGTGCTCGGTAGGTGCGGGTCAATTTGTTGTTCTTTCCATTTTTTTCTCCTTCCCTTAGATTTCCCTTATAAATTTTATTGACTGCTGTTAGCTGGCAAAATCAAAAAAAAAAAAATTTCACTCTCATTGCATATGAAAATCACTAAAACCAAGACAACCTAATTAATTTTTAGATGCACGGTAGGATCTTGGGTCCCAGCTATGATCTATATAACTTGTCTTATAATAACCGTGTATTCTCTTGGACAGTAATAATATGCTGACGTGGCATCATCTCCAACCTTACATTGGTGTATTTAGCTCGCACGTGACACTCATCGTTCTTCGTTTACATTTTCCCCCCAAACTCGTGACATATGGGCCCACCGCACATTACATATCACATCAAAAAATGTGAGTCCCGATAGACATGCTAAATGGGCCGTGCCTGCCGTGCTCGGCGTGCCTCTTTTAATTTTTTTTTATTAATTTTTGATGTAGTGCAGAAAGGTATTGATTTCATGGAAAGGTGGGACCGACGTATGGTCAAATAAAGCAAAATTTTTGGTTTTGGGGAAGCTTTTCAAGGTGTCCGTCTTTTGTGAAGTTACATGTCATTTTGAGTGAAAACGGGTCAATGAACACAACTCAATGGCAAAGCAGCTGACGTACGACCTTTTTCAGGCAAATTCCATTGTTTAGGCCCAAAAAAATGCGTTTGTTCTATTTTTGGTAATAATTGTTTTGGTAATAACTTTTAGTAGAAAGGTCAGCATAAGTTGCCCTTTTTTTTGCGTCGAATTAGTTGTGATTAATATTTTCCAGTGGTGTCATTATCTCAAATTTTCCTTTTTTGGAAAAATTGGATATTTTAAGCATTTTCATGTTATTTTGTTACTTTTTTGTTTTAGGGTTATATTTATACCCCTTGTAAGCTTGATGGCCTTCAGAACAGATCTTGAATGAAATTGCAGAGGAGTTTCCCTCTTTTTCTTCCAATTTTCGGTATTCAATTGAATCAATGAACTTTGATGCATATTACGTGGTATTCCTAGTCAAATCAACACTTTAATAGAATGTTGTCTTCCAATCTTCCATGTGGATCTTTCTCGTAGACGCTTCCGCTACATCAATTTTTTTCTCCTTTTCGGTATTAAAATTAAAAATTAGAACATAAGCATGGAGAATGACAAAGACATTTAAGTGGTTAGATCAAACTCGACCTACTCCACTAACAAGAATGGGAGGGTTAGAGTATTTATAGACTCTGTAAAATTGAAAAGGACACAAAATACCCCTTATATGACCGTTTTTATGGCTGTTGGGGGGTAAAATAGACAAGTTTTTAAAAAATGCCATTTTTGGGCGGGCCATGTCTAGCGGGCTAGGCTTGGCGGGCCGTAGGGGTCGGCCCACGTGCTTGGTGGGCCAAATGGGCCAGGTACCCTTGGCCCATCAAGGCCCATGGCACGGGTTGTGCCGGGCCGTGGGCCTTTGACTAGCGGGATGGCCTGGCCCATTTGACATCTCTAAGTCCGGATCCCTTGATTCGTCCAAACAGAGTTCCCTTGTTTGGACCTGTAATGCCCCAATTTCGTATACCGAGATAATTGTCAAGGTATCGGAGTTGGCGCGCTACTTCCCGGAAAATTCGAGAACTTCCAAGATCGTAGGTCCGTAGTGAGGTCCAATTTAAAACTTTTGCACAATATAATATCAATGGTTAAATTGCGGAAGCATAAGAAGTAAAACGGAAGCAATAAGTATCATGATATATCAAATGTAAACGGGACTGAAGTCTAGTCTAAAAGTGTCAATTGATAAGAACAAGGATTTATTACATGTTTGACTGCTACCCAACTCACTACAGTAATTGCTCAAAAACCCAAACAAAGATAAACGCTCAAACCCCAGGTGCTGGCTCTCCAACCTCCGGCTCGACCTCTTGGTCGGCCGGTCCCCATCCGCAGTCTCCTGCTACGGGTGCCTTTATGAGCGTAAACGCATCGTCCTCGTACTCGGGGTCAAGACCTAAGCACCAAGAATGAGTCAAATCTAATGATCTGGAAAGTCACAGTATACAAGTAACATATGACATATGTATCAAAAGAGTAAAGACAGTTACACAGTTAAGAGAGTATCAAGATACATGATCTAGGCAGTTGAACAAGATAAGCATTTAGAATCAGGATAAACATAATATCTAGTCTAATACAATATGACACATTCACACGAGCTGGATACCGCGAGATATTATGCCGAGGCCCTCCTATACTTAACACAGTTGCGGTGGGGAATCTCACCAGTGCCGGGGTATGACGAGCTCCGGGGAGACTAGACTCGGTATCACATCGTCCGTCTAAAATATAGCTCATCATGATAGCTCACTCAACACTCATAAATAACTCCTACCAGTGATGATCAGTTCAAAGGCTGAGCTTAAGACAACTGAGTAAATGTCTATGCCAACTCAAGGAAACAATGATGGTTTGTGTCTGTCTAGGCTTTGCCTTACGTGAATAAGGTCCTAACAAAGTCCCTAAGGTGTCCAACCATTATTTCAGTCTATGGATCACAATCCAGGTCCAAACCCACTCGTTGGATCCATACCAAGGCTGATCAAACACATGGCCTGGTCTACAATAGTCCAAAAGAGGTAACAAGTCCATATCTAATGATAGACAGTACATTCTCATCCACAATGAGTTATAAGTCTAATATAATCCACCTCTCCATTCTAAGGGTATAACACATCCATACTTAGGCAAAAAAAGGGCCCGCCTAGCTACAGACACTGGTCAGTGTTCACCCAATCACGTCACCAGGTCACCTATAAGTAGTCTTAGGTTCAGGTCATCCATTTTCTATTCAATTAACAACTATAAGCAATAGTAAGGACAAAGGAGTGATAGTAATGTGAAAAGTGAAGTAAGAACTCCAAGTACTAGAATCAACGAGAAATAATAATAATTCAACCTAGGTAATGGACCGCATTCAGGTCTAGGTTCATCTCAGGTAATTTGATCTCTAAATGGAGTCTCAGATGCCAATGGATACTGTGTTTGGTGCTCCAGAAGTTACGGGCATCATTGACAACGTTTAAGGGTCGAATCATCGTAGAATAAACAACCAAAACCCTACTTGGTGGTCCCCACGAGTCAAGGTTGAGCCACACCATTGACTCAGATTTGGCACATCAATAGAAGTCTATTTGCATGGTCAATGGATCCCACAAACTATCACAACCTCAGAATATGAAAAACTGGAAAATCACTCTACACAGTGTCCTTGGTCGACCTGGCACAGGGCTCGGTCGACCGAGTACACTGGGCTGTCAGGATGTTGACTCCCAGGTTGACCCTGTGTGCAGTGTGCTCGGTCGACCTCCTGGCCTGGTCGTTCGACCGAGTACACTAGGAAAATGGGGCCAAGCACCTGTAAGGCATGATCTGATCTCAGGAATTCTCTGTGTGTCCGGTTGACTTCCTGGCCTGGGTGGTCGACAGCATACACAGAAATCCTAGAAGAATGATGTCCCAGCTCTCATGCATTTCTATTACAGATCCTGTGTACTCGGTCGACCCGGAGCAAAGCTCGGTCGACCAAGGGCACAGGGTGTCTGGGTCTGAGGGGGAATCCAACTCCCAGTAAATCTCTGCAGAACCTATGTGCTCGGTCGACCCGGAGTAGGGCTCGGTTGACCCAACTGCAGGTCGGTTGACCGAGTACACGTATCCTGTAGAAATTCCAGATTTCTGGATTTCATCCCCTTCAATCCAATTTTCCCTCAAAACTCCTCCAATCTCGCCCAAACATCACAAGATCAATAAAAAACTTAAAAAGCACTTCAATGCTCCACCATCCATCGCCAAACAGGCCAATGATCTTCCAAATGAGAGATCTCATCCATCAATGGCCATAATTCCATAAAACTAACCTCAAATGGTAGATCTAACATAACTACAATAATTGAATCGAAATTACATAATCAAAAGAGAAGAAAATTTGCATTCTATGTTAAATAGGTATATTGCATTTGCCTTGATTGAAATGCAAGATTGCTGAGAGAGATAGAAGAGATCCAAGTTATATAAAAGGAATCCAAAGCTCCTATGGTCTTACCAATCACAAAACCAGCCCAGAATCTCAGATCTAGAAGAGATCTCTACTCCTATGCCCACATCCACAGAGAATTTCTATAAGGAAGAAGAATCTAGAGAGAGAAAGAGGGCTTTTTAATGAAATTGCACTAGGAAAGGGCTCATACCTTGATTTGAAGAGAAAGGAGAGACAAGTAAGATAGAGATGAAGATTCTTATGATAAGTTGTTGCTGGAATTGTGGTAGATAGCATTCTTCTCCTTCTTGATGTCCTAGATCTAGGGTTTTAGAGAGAGGAAGAGAGGAGGGAAGAATTGGAGGGAAATGAGAGAAGAGAGTTGGGGGAAATGAGAGTGAGATGGTAGCCAACGTAGGGGAAATGGGAGGGAAGCGTTATAAAGATTGAGGTTGAGTGGCTAAGTACTAAAATGCCCTTTTTGTTAACATAGAATTAGGGTTTGGGTCAAGGGTAGTTTGGTCTTTAGGTGGGAATCTAGAAGCTTCTCAAGTGGAGACCCCCTTATTGTAATTACTAATATCTAGCTGGGGCCTCTAACTCACTAACTAACTCTAGAAATTATAAAAGACTCCTTATTAATTCTATAAATAACACAAGTAGACTAATCTAACTAAAACTTAGGAAAATACATAACTACCCTTACTAAATCCAATAATTAGTATATATATAAATACTCTTAGGCTAAAATATAGTATTCAAATTCAAATTGAGGGTCCACAAGGGGTGGGGCCTCACAGGATCAAACAGGGGATCTAGATTCTCAAAGTGTCCGTATGAAATCCTCACAAGTGGTCCATGCTGGTTGTTCTTGGTGCATCAAAACTAGGCATGTGGAAATCCACAATGGGGCTCACCTAATAAAGGTCTGAGCTGGTCAAGATAGAATCCTTCAAGTTTAAGGTTTGTACAAAGATAAAGGATAATTTGATGATTCATTATCGCATTTTTTCCTACAAGCAAACTGCATATCTCATGGACCCACTTAGAGGCAAGTTAATGAATGCAGGGAGAACAGATGGAAATGTCTCCTCATCGACAAAGGGGGTCCAAAAAAATCAGCCCCACCAAATTATCCTAGCTATTCATTTAACCGCTTAAAGTTTAATGGCATCTTAACCGTGGATTTTCTTGCAGTTTTATCCAAAGGAAAGTGAATGTTCAATGGATTGTAAAGTTGGGCATAAATCCAGAGCATGGGATGAAGTGAGCATCAAAGGGGCTCCATTGATGAAAAGTGGCCCAGGTCATGGCCCAATGGTACTAGACTGGCAGTTGTAGAAGCTTGTAGGAGAATATTTCTCAACAATATCTCAATGAGACCAACCCCTATTGAAGTAAAATTGATCAGGATTCCATAAGACGGACTTGAAGCGGAAAAGGCGTGGACCATCATATAACTGATACAGTAGGTGGATTAGTCCAAACACTGAATTTGAGTTTTATATATAAGAGGAAAATAAGTTTGGAGGGCCTCAAAATCTGATGGTTTTAATATGCGTTCTACATCATTCGAAGACCCATTATATGGATTTCACAATAATCAACACCACTGACTTGTTTGAAGTTCTGACTCGCTTTGAGACCCTACTTCATTCTTGCCTGAGACTGAGTTGCACATCCTTCATGAATATTTGTTTAGAGGCACTTTTGAGGGGATGTCTTTGCTGTTGGGATTTTCTAACAAGCAGTCAATGGGTTTGTTTAGATTTTGAAATTGCTTTTTCAGTCCTGCAAGGAAATGAATTTCCGTAGAAAATGGAATTCCAGCTTTACAGAAAAAATCATTAGTGTCATAGTGTGGTAATATTCTTACTTGATAGTTTATGGTCATGGTGGGTCCCAAGTCCGAAAGCGTAAGGTAGGTTAATAGTCTGTGTAAAACTTTTGTCACAACTCCGACCTGAATTATGAGATATTGGCATTCCATGATATTGTAAGGCATTACAAGGATTTGCCTAACGATAGACTCGGATGATATAACATAATTCATGTAAAAAAAGTTGGAAAAAGACTTTGATGATCATGATGATGAATTAAAAGTATCAATTCATAATTAGCACTTAACGCACCTACATGAGAGAAATTCAAGAACGTTCAATAGTCATCAGGTTAGTGGAGCTAATGCACACGTGAGAACTGCAAGCATGGCCTATGGAAAGTTACTCACTGATCTGACAAGATCCAAATGTTTTAAAATGACCCAACATGGGTCCCTCTTGATTTCTCTCCTGTATGAATTCTTTTATTCTTCTCCCCTCCTTATTTTTATTTATTTATTAGTTATTATTATTAAAAATTTTCTTTTGTGGTTTAAAAATCAACGGACAACTTAAATAACAAATATTAAGAATCTGGAAAATATACAGGCATGCATAGACTTTTCATTACAATGGGAGTTTGTCCTTACGATCGATTGATCATTTGATAAATAATGTGATTGACATATTGGTAATCATATTCATTAATCATGGTGTAAAACTGGGAAAGATAATATTACAAAAAATGTGCACTTTCAAGAGAATTTAGAGATAACATCAATAGGTGGTAGGTTAAGAGAGATTCTGATCAATCCTAGAATAGGGTTGCAATTATTAATTATTCTCCGCTGTTATCTCCGCTTGCAAAGCAGAGATGTTAACCGAGTATCGTATCCACTGGGACAAAAAGGCTAAGTTGCGCTGTTTCCTAAATTCCTAAACTAATTCTATTGGAAAGCAAAGTTCTGATTATTAAACTAATCCTATTAGAAAACGAAGTAATGGGCTGATTGGTTTTGATTAACAAATTAAAGATTTCTAAATTAACAAATTAAAAGACAGGGTTGATTCAATTAGAGAAAAGATCTAAGGGTACGAATCCACCGTAGCCTTGTGCAATGGCGAATATAGGTCTAGGGTTTCACTGTCAATGCTTTCCAGACTCGTTCTGGTTATAAACCTTCACAGAGTCACCAAATAAGGGTAATGGATGCAAATCAGGGCATAACCTATCTCTATGGCATAGATTATCCTAGATCTAACAAACACATTCATTCAAGCATCATGTTATATGACTTGGTATTCTAAACTACAAGAATAAAACACCAAAAGAGATATTGCATTAATAAACGAATCCAATCAATGGATTAAATCCTTGTCATATAATCAAAGCATTGAAAGTAAATCCCTATAACCTATACATCACCATAAACACAAAACTAGGGCTTCATCACAACCCTAAGATAAGGAGTTAGTTACTCATGGAAGACGATTGACGAAGAAGTCTTGACGAAATCCCCATTGATGCTCTTCCCCAAGCTCCAAGAAAGCCTCCCAAAACTTCTCCCCAGATGTGAATTCTCCCCAAAAACGAGTTTGGGCTCTTATTTATAAGTTTTGGGGTGAAAAAGGTCTTCAATTCGTGTAGGAGTCGGATTCCCGTCGGGTCCGGGCCCACTGGTCATCACAGCGAACTTCACGAGGTCATATCTCCCTCGATATAGCTCCGATTTATACAATCTTGGACTTCACGGATATCTACTCGAAAAGAGCTTTCCAACGGTACGTACATTTCATGAATCCGACACTCGAGTTGAAAGTTATGACCATTTCAAGTTGCTGCCTCTGAAAATTCCGAGAATACTAGTGTAATTAGAAGACCTTCTATGTTGGCATGCTATGAGGTGAGTGAGACCCATGTTGGATGTCCAAGGCATGTTTGGACTCTTGCTTTGCTTTCTTATTTGAGCCTCTTCCCATATTTGGCAGCTTTCTTAATTGCAACTCCTTCTTTGTCATGCTTTATGAGATTTCTTCCATTTTAGCTTTGAATTTCTCTCATTGCCTTTGTAATACCTACAATCAATAAAATAACATAATTAAGCTAATTAATCTCTATCGACGGTATAACCAAGTCCTCATTAAGGGGCCTAAAATGTATCTTTTAGGCTCTCATCAGATTCGTTTGAGATGACTTGGATAATGTAGAAAGCAGGCCAACAATGATAGCCGCGAGGAAAAGTCTTTCTATGTTAGTTAATGATCCATCATGAAAAAGAGATAAGATTGAAGAGGACATGAATGGAAGTAGTGAGGCCTGGATCTAACGAAGTACAACCTAGCTATCTGACAATTCGCCCTAGGATAGATGGATATGTTGAAAAAAGATTCATGCAGCAACCTCAATATGGTTGGGACAAGGCTTTGATGATGACGATTCATCAATCATATTATTAATCTATGGTCAATCTTAGAGTAGACCGACTTCGAGAACCACTTTTTAACTTAGGATTTCCCAAGTGAAAGCCTTTGAGGATCATCCCACATGTTGAAAATTATATCTAGAAACAAACTTAATAACTAGATATTTGCTTGTACAAATATAGAGCACGACGAATGTGGTTTGCAAAGGCTTTAATTAAGGGCATATTTATGCAATGTGTTTTCCTTGGAAAATGAACAATAATGCGGCAAATCTCCCCTAGACTTCAATCTCATTCATTTGGCACGTGTCATTTTCTTTTGTGGAAGAGAAACTCCACTTGGCCCGACTGGGGTGACCGGGTTTTGGCCCGATCCCCCAGGAGGGCCATTGGATCCCAGACTGGGATCCAATGGCCCTCCTGGGGGATCGGGCCAAAACCCGGTCACCTAGTCGGGCCATGTAGCACGTCTGTTTGTGGAATGTATAAAGAACACCTTGCCTTTTCAATTCCAATCCATCTAATATTTTAGAATAACTACAGTAACAAAAACACTTAAGCTTGGATTGCCTGAGGCTTCAGAGAAATCTCGTGTCTAAGGAGCGGAGCTTCATAATGGGACTCATCTATTGAAAACCCAAGACACTCAAATGGGTCTCCATGTATGATATTTCATTGAATCTCTTTACAGTAAGAGTTTGTCCTTACGATCAATTGATCATTTGAGAAATAATGTGATGGACATATTAGTAATCGTATTCATTAATCATGGAGTAAAACATGGAAAGATAGAATTGAAAAATATGTGCATTGGGGGGAGTTTAAAGATAACATTAATATGTGATAAATTAAGAGAGACTCGTTTGAGATGAATTGGATAATGCATAATGCAAGCTAGCAATGACAACTGTGAGGAAAAGTCTTTCTATTTAAGTTGATGGTCCATCAAGAAAAAGTGGTAGGTTGAAGAGGACATGAAAGTAGTCATGTTGGATGTAAAGAAGTGCAGCCTATCTCACGACTCGCCCAGGATAGACAGGGAGGTTGAAAAAAACTCATGTAGCAACCTCAACATGGTTTGGACAAGGCTAGTTGTGCTGGTGATGATTCGTCAAGCATGTTATTAATCTATGGTCAATCTTAGAGTAGACCACCTTTAAAAACCACAACTTGGGATTTCTCAAGTGAGAGCGTTTGAGTATCCAAACTCCATGTATCCCACTTGTTGAAAATTATATTTAGAAAAAAACTTAATAAACTTTATATTTGGTTGTACATTGATAGAACACGACGAACATGGTTCGCAAACGTATTAAGGCCACATTTGTTCAACATGGTTTCCTTTGGAAAGGAACAGTAAAGCGACAGATTTTCCATTGCCTTTAATTTCATTCATTTGGCATGTGCCCTTTTTCTTTGGGGAATGTAATAAAAACAGCTTGCTTTCTCAAATCTAAGGAGAAAACTTTTTTTTTTTTTTTTTGGGTAGGAGAGGGAAATTGGTTGGGAAAAATCAGGTCTTCATGGAAAAGCAGAAGTACATGAACTTTCGTTTTCTTTGACATTTGACACTACACAAATGTTCCTTAAATATCCTTCATTCACTATTTTTCATAGAGGCAATTCAATTTTAGGTTCTTTAGAATAAACACTACGTGAATGTATGAGTATCAAAGAAAATATGTATTTATCCAATAAAAGTCAATGTTTGCTCAAGGAAGATGCATTGTGACCAACTCAAAGAGGGCCCGGCCACACAGTGCTAGATTGCACTTGCAGTTGCTCATAGCTAGGAAAATATTTTTGGTAAATATCATGGTTAAACTAACTCCTACTGCGTTAAAATTGTGGGGATCTGGATTCTGTCTAGCCATTA